>OY744475.1:62107254-63491071 GCA_963556175.1 Tipula confusa | reverse complement strand
TCACAGTAAATATGTAAAAAACTCCTTATCTAAAAATTTGGCTGATTTTAAGGCTACTAGAAAATTGGTGACGCGAACGATGTTGGCCTTTACATTTAAGTACTCAAGTTTGTCAAAAAGGTGTGTTGCTCCAGTTTTGCTGTCCGAATTTCAATACCCTTCAGCTTTTTGTACTGTTAATGATCGTCTAAGCAAATGTATAAAGCTTGGCTACCTCATCTCGGAACCAACTTGAGATGCCCAAACAGCAGACACAAACAAGAGAGCCAACCAAAAAGGATGGATGTAGAATAGTTTGGTTTACTTAAAATTTTTGAATAATGTATAGTAGGTTTCAAGTTTAGCTTCTAATTGATACGAGCTGTTGCTGCCGTTGATTCGAGTAGTTTTAAATGATCTCGTGAAATATGTCTGAGACTTCTGGATGGTAATGGCAGAGCCGCGCGCCAAGGGAAATTGTTTGCGATTGCATTTCATGGTTTTGGTGAGCTACATGTTGACTAGCGCTTCTGTGAGACCCAGAGTAGTGAGTGTTCTCCAAGCTTGCTAAGTACCTGAGGGTGATAATTTATTTTTGAGTGTGTACCAATAAACTCGAATGAGAACTTTAATCAATGAATCACCGTCGATGTCGAGGCGTCTGTGTCTTTTTCGGTTTCATTGATATTACGTGTATCAAAACGCTCCATTATCGCAGGATGCCAATAGTATCCTGTTATCCTGGTTGAAAAACAATCGGGCAAGACGATGTTGAACTTGCTCATATATAGATAGTATAACAAGCAATTGGAATAATTTAAGGCATACCTTAAATTGTAGTGCATTCTGAATAGAAGATTCCATTTGCAGTGAAACAGACGTAGTTGTCGACTCTATGAGTTCATATCAGAGTCATCCAGTCGTAATCCGTTACTTTTTTTGATGAAAATGCAAGAGATCTAATTATCCGATTACCTTTCGACTCGCTGTGACGAAAAGTAATAAAGAATCTGCGGAAAAACAGAGCCGTCGGACTGAGTAGATGATTTAGTCTAATAAGGTGATGCGTATACTGGCAGCTGCTTTACATCGCCACGTACACAGCAGTTGAGCTACAAACTCATTGCGTGGCTTCTTTTCAGAGACTGAGTCGTTGTAACCTTGTCAATGTCCACGTTAGCCTTAAACCGTCGTCACCAATGAAACATAAACTGCTTGTTGTCACCGTACAGATCAAAGAATCAGTTTTTGTCCAAAATATTGATGACTTCCTTATGAAACGATAGGGACGACAGCACCATCCCTTTTCTCAGATCATCTCGTCAGGATGGTCATGGTTAAAAGGATCTCAGGCTACGAACTCGGCTAGATACAGAGACTCGCTTTCCTGAGGATTCTTCTTGTATTGCTGTATGACATTCTTACTCCAGATATCTAAACTATTTTTCCATGCGATTATTTTATCTTTAATCTACTTCATGGGCTGTCTGAGAAAGTACCTGGCCAATTACTGTGCGCTGCGTTCGATAGCATCACGCAGAGTGCTTGCAGTTGGCCATTGTAGTCTTTTTGAAATGCTGCTCCATGAGTTTGATCAGTTTGCAATACCGCCCATGCCCCTTGCCGACTTGTTCGCGTACTCCATTGCAAACACAGCACAGCTGTATTCGCCAAAAATGAGCTGAAGGTCCATGTTCATATTTAGCAAACTAGCTATCCATGTAATAAACCATGTCCAAGCATTACCGTGGTTTTGCGCAGAGTCGCTCGAATTATATCCACATAAGTACGAGTCACTAGTCAGCCCAATATTTTTAAGAAACTCGTTGAAACACGTGTAGATACATTGCTTGAGATTCTTCTGCAGGTGCTTAATATTGAAGCTATTTCTACATCCATCCAGAGTATTTATAGGCTCTTGTCCTTCTAATTGCTCGATTTGCAAATCATTACACATGGCTATAGTGAATTTAATCCATTTTAATCTATCCTATGGTGTACAGGCGATATAGATTCGAATTTTAAAGTGTCGTAAGCTACGCGCAAGCGACGCATCTGCATAAACAGCCAGCAAGGAGAAATCAAGCGATCATTAATTGGTTCCAAAACCGGCACTCCAGTTGATCTATCTATCTACGAGTCCATTTAATATTCCCAGAGTATGTGTATTTTGCTTTTGGACAGTACTCGTTTGCAATTAGAACACTCAAAAAACTACATGCGCATGGCTTCTATTTCATCCGGAGCCACGGGCTTGTTATTTGCTGCATGCCACTTTATAATGATCTTTATATATGTTTCACACTGGCTTTACCTAAATCCTTGCTTCTGGTTGACATCTTTATGTATTAAATTTAACTTTTTGAGTACATTGATTTCGATTCGTTTTTTCCCCTCTTTGAAAAATAATCTGTATTTTAGCTGCAAATCGAACAAAAAAATTAATTTCCCAAATTTTAAATACGTGTGTATAATTTTTGATGAATCAAACAACTTGACAGGAGAAAAAGCAATTTTTTTGAAAAAAGTGAAAATTTTGATCAACAAAGATCGAAGGCTAACATAATGCATCGGAGGGAGCAGGTACATATACGTTCCTTGTTTAATATTGATGGTAAGGCTCAAATTACGTAATTCAAGTGCTACCTGTAAATATATATATTCATAGATGCTAGTATATAACCAAAAAATTGAAAACCGATTTTCTAAGAATATTTTAAAGAAAATCCCAACGAGATTCGATCCTAAATTTTCAATTTATTTTATTTTTATAGTTTTGTAAATGTATTTTAGCTAAAAACAAAAACCGTTAATGCGAAAGAAACGAAATTGGTTTGTTGGGTTGCGTTTTTCATTAGACTAAAATAATTTTACAAAAATATTCACGTAACGCGTAAATTATATCTAAATGATTATAAAAACCTTAAAATTTTAAAGGGATGGTTTTGAATCTCGCAGATCTTAGCGATTTGTAACCAAAATTTAAGATGTAATTGTCTGTTAGTTACGACAAAATTACCATACTTTTTAACAATAAACTTTACTATATAGTTAAGCTGATTACGTTGTTTGGGTCATACTTTCCTCCATCCCTCAAATTTAAATTTTATGATGTTTTGAAAAATGTACTATAGTTCAAATACATTAAACTATTAAATTTAACTTAATTATAATAACTTTTTACAAAAATACGGCAAATTATTCATTAAAATCCGAAAGAAAATCTAAAGCGAAAAAAAAACTTTAACGGATTTTGTTAGTCTTTTTTTGCCTGTCCCAAATTGACTGCGGTGAATTAACATAAACTTTCGAGAAGAAAACGAATATCAAGAAGACAAAAAAAAATGTAAAATACTCAAGATCTAAATGAAAATCATTTTTCCCCATAAATAAAAAAAAAAGAAAATTCATGACAAGATGAGCAAAATTTATAAACTTTGAAAAAACTAAAAATAAACTTTTTCGTGCTTTCATAATATTCAAATTAGGAAAAAAAACTTACTGTTTACTGTATGTCGGTATAAGTTTATGTAGTAGATCAAGTTAAGTTTTGTCTGTATATAATATGCCAGTATTGAACGACAAAGTCTAATTTTAAGATGGATGTATCCATATCGTTTAAATGTTATAGTTTAGCTTTTTCAAAGGTATTCCGATAGTACTAATAAACATTTTCTGGATTTTAGGAATTTTCGATTTGTGGCATAATTTTCTCAGTTTTAAGAGACTAACACCATCATGCATTTTTTGGATTTTGGGAATGTCCGTTTTGGCGCTAATTTTTTTCAGTTTTGATAGGCTAATCATCATGCGTTTTCTGGGTTTTAAGTATTTTTGTAAATCTGTTTTTTCAACTTCCGTAGATTCTCAAAATTCGGAAAGTTTGCGGGCCTGTGCCGCAAAGTAGAAGTATTTTGGCCAACTGAAAGCTACTACAGCGACCAAAAGGTATATAAGATTGTTTTATTATTCAGCTGCCACTGAAGGAGGACTTAAACAAGTAATGAGAGTGGTCGCAAAGTGGTATTCATACTTAGCTCGTTTATTAGAGCAAGTGCCTTCGAAAAGTCGAGGAACAAGTATCAACAATAATTTATAACCTCTCAGGTCTGCTTCAACAAGCAACCTTGACGTGATAAAGCTTAAAGTTTGATTGGATATGGCAACTTTGTTTGCAATTCATTGGGATTGTTAAGTCCAATTGTACCATTTGTGGATATTAAAAATGGGATGGGACGAGCCGTTTACACAACTACTTTTGTTTTAAATCAGGTGTTGAAAATTCAGCAATTGACTAACAAGTACTTAGCTGGAACCGTGCACCTAGACACGAAAAACAACCCAGTGGATTTCGTTTCTCAGGGGATGTTACCCGAAAATTATTTATCAGAAAGCGGGGAGATTAATGTTGCGATGTTTGTATTTCAACCAAATAAAAGGGAAATTTGGTCCTGCAAATTTGTGATTTCGTTGGCAGTCGTGGCCTTCGTACTATTACGTTGTTTTTTAGATTGGCACAAATCGTGGGAGGACATTTGTAAACATGAAACAAGAGATCATATTATGTGTTAGTGCTCGGAAGACATCATTCAGTTAGTGCATATACCGCCATGCTTATATTTTTGTAGTTTGTAGGAGGCAGTGGTGCAGTCTGCTAAGCATCATTTGGAGTTAAACACCATTTTAGTTCAAGTGGAAGCAATCCCAAACTCGAGACTTTTTACCCCAATGTTAACTTACCGCACCGATTTAGAAGTTCTGGCAGCTAGACATCCACTGATTGGTGAGTCACTTATCGTTATCAATGAATTCGTTATATGCAACAGTACTTATAAGAACGTTGGTCAACGGAGTACATGTTCAATTACAAGCTCGATCAAAATGGAGGTTACAACCGAACATAAATTTGGGCACAATTACAGAAGATAATGTACCCCTAAAAATGTAATATATGGGCGTATCGTCAAACTACATCCTGGGATGGATGCGCCTACACTTTCATCTACCTTACCGAGAAGGATGCAGTGGACACTGCAAGGTTGATCAGAGGGTAAACTCACAGAAGACTTCTAGCCATTGATGGTTTGTCATGCTGAAGTAAGCATTCTGAATGCGTGCCTCCTCTGAGGATAAAGGATAATAATTCTACCATGTCACCGTGCACAAAATTTGTCCATTCTTCACACTGCTCATCCAGATATTGTGAGATTGAAGGCGTTACCGAAGAAATACGTTTGGTGGCCCAAACTAGACGCAGACATGAAAAAGGTTGTGCGTCTTTGTACAACGTGATCTAACCTCTGGTTAGAGGTAGTTCTATATTGGCCCCAACATGAGCTGCTTGCAGCTTACGGGCTCTCCAGAGCCAGAGCTCTGGCAATTTCCAGAGATCATTGTGAGTCCCAACAGTACAACGTTTGTGGACCTACAAGTGTGGTGACAGGAGGCACGTTGCAGAAATATGTAACAAAAGTATCGAAAAGCTAGTGATTATAACCTACGGCTTATCCTTAAACAATGTGAGGAGACTCAAATTACACTGGACCAGACTGTGTTAATAGAACAACCAAAGAAGAATCAAAACCAGGTAGCATAAACAATTTAGCATGATAAAGTAGCTCATGATAAAGTTTAAATTTCAGGGAAAACCCAGGTTCTTCAATTACTGTAAACAGCGAGACCACCACATTACAAATTTTCCAAAACGTGCTAGGTTCAGTTTTATCATGTTCAATCCCTCTAATTGGCTTCACCAGTTAAATCTAAAACCAAAAAGATCCAAATGTTCCTCCCTACGGTCTACAATTAAATTTTTTGGTCATTTTCTGACAAAAGACGGTATTCTTCCCAACCCTAAAAAGACTGAAGTGATCTCTAAAATGGCTGAGCCAAAGAGCTTGCTTCATCTGGTACCGTTTAATTCAAATGTGTTCTTGCTATAGGAAGTTTATACCAAATTTTGGAGAGATTGCCCACCCTTTAATGAACCAAAAACTACCTACTTGCTATGGGTAAATTTTAACTGCTCTTTGAATGATTCAGAGGTAACTTTAAGCAGGTGTGTTTTGTCAATACAATCATTTAATCCCACAATAACTTTTATGCCCTGAAAATTAAATGTCATAGCTGATACGCTACTCCAACCCCATGCGTTTATATTAATAGTTGCGGTATATGTTCCGTCATGCGCAATTCTCAAATGGAGGATGGGACCATATTTACAAAATCATAGATTAATTTGATAAAAATCTACTGAATACATGTATTGCTGGAGGGTATACCATTTAGAGAAGGCACCCACCGCTTGACATTATAGTGTTGAACGAACCATTACAAAGATCAGTCACAAATTTTATTGGGTAGGTGCTTAAGGAAATAACTGATAATGTGAGTTCGTGTCAGGAATGTCAAGACTACAATATATATAACCTCAAACAGGTTAACAGACGCCCAAAGTGGTTCAATGATTTGAAATATTATCAATATAGACTTGTTTGGGTCACTAGAGGGGTCTCAGTGTAGTTATAGGTGACACTGGCACCAAGTGGAATTTCTTCCTCATGTGACTGCAAGCGCTGTGCAAAACCTTTATTTATAATGGCAGTCAGTTTGTGTCTAAAATTAAGCAACAAGTTAAATATTGTATGAGTTTTAATTGAAAGCTCTCCCCGGTGTTCCCGAAGCTAACGGCGTGGAACGAAAAAATATAGATTTAAAAAACCATCTGTCTCTTTTTGGGCAAATTAATAATTCTAGTTGGCCTGAATTTTAACTATAAAATCCGGTTTGCCATTAATACCACCAAATATTCCATCAATCGAGCACACTTTTGCTTATTTAACATTTGGCAGAGAGCTCCGAAATCTCGAAACGACAAAACATCATCGAATTATGCCAAAATTGATACTAAAGCAACCCTTAATACTGGCGACATTCTAAGAGTCGGAAGAAAATATTGTAATATAAATGTAACGACCCAATAGTTCTACCAAAAATGCATAAACTGACTAATAGAATCTTGAGATTCAGGAGAATCTTGGCACTCAATCGAAATTTATTGGCGGAATACATGGATATATACCAAACTCTTCCATGAGTCTGCACAAAATACATAAATCAATACCTGTAAAGACAGTTTTTAGTTAAAGCTGAGCCATAACATCGTATTAAAAATTAGAACAGATTATTCCGCATCATATGCTACTGTCGGCACTCCATCAAAAGATGTTTAAAAAAAAAACATTGCGATTATTCAAAAATTATTCCTTCAGGAAGAGAACTCACGGGAGAACTCACGGGGTGAAAAATTATGCACGTGGGAACAGTTCAACAGTCAAGATTTTGAAGAAAAAATTAGGCGCATACGAAAAAATGGATCAGTATCTCCAAAAAGTAATATCCTGTCACTTAATCCTTTCATTGCCGAACAAGGGATACTTCGAGTAGGAGGTCGCATAGCCAACAGCAATCTAGATTTCGAAGCCAAATATCCAATACTGCTACCACCAATGCATCATATAACGAATCTATTAATTGCAGATGCACATCTAAAACGTTTTAGAGGACTTTTATAAGATGCAGTTAAATCAATGAAGCACCATCTCAAGCGAGTAGTTGGTGAGAATAAACTTACATACGAGAAGTTGGCCACAGTGACATCTCAAATCGAGGCATGCCTAAATTCGAGACCTCTAAAGACAGTACCTGCAGATCCACAGGAGATGATACTTACACCAGGTCACTTTTTAATTGGGGAGTCGCTAGTTGCTCAGGCACAGTCAAACATACTGAAAGAAAACATTTCTCCTGTTCAGCGCTGGAGGTTAGTACAAGAACTTTTTCAACACTTTTGGAAGCACTGGTCAACCGACTACTTAAAAACCCTTCAAAGGCGAGGAAAATGGAACTTCCAACAACCCGAAGTGAACATAGATGATGTCGTCCTGACCAAAGAAGATAATATTCCATCTACAAGGTGCTCTCTTTAACGAATTGTAGAGCTCCATCCTAATAACGATAATTTAACGAGAGTATTAACAATTAAAAAAAGCAGTGGAGGTAAATTTAAGCGCCCTATTACAAAGGTTTGCCCTCTTCCTATTAACGAAACAGCAACTGCAGAAAATAAGCCACAGAAGGAAACTCGAAGAACTTATACTTGCACAACCTCCAGCTGCAAACTGCTAACCATATCGGATCTGGGTGAGAAAATTAGACCATCTCTGTATAAATAGCACTAGTCAGAAATAATTCTATCAGATATCGAGTTGAAAAATGAGATTCTTCATCACGACGAGAAAAGCAACAGACAAAGGAAATGTGCCATCAACATAATAGGAAACATAGCAGGTGATCTATTTAGAGTACTCGACAGTCATGATACAGAACATTACAACCAAGAGATAGAAAATGCCAATGTGAATCAACGGTATTTACTACAGCTAATCAAAAAACAAACTTCTATTTCTGACACCACCGTCAATTTATTAAAAAAAATCGAAGCAGAGACTATACACCACTTGAAAATGTTCAACCAACAGATCAATGAGCAATTAAACGGCCTTAGCAATGGGAACAGGTCCACAGTTCTATCTATACATACGCTAATCAGCATGTTAAACTTCTAAGAAGTGCAGCAAACCTTAATCAATGCAATATTGCATACTCATAATATGGCAATTAGCACAACTATTTTAACACCAGATCAACTTGCCGATAGACGTGATGTCAATTAATATCTTGTAAGGGTAGAATCAGTGGTGAACATGTTATTTTTGAACTAAAGATGCCGCTTTTGACAAAAGAAAAATACGTTTTCACGCATTTTCCACCAAAGAACTTACCTTCATACAACCAGCAATGGATTATTTGGCGAGAACATTACATCGTGACCAGTAAGTACTACATTATTGCCAGACATGATTTTCACTCATGTAAACACACTGACGTAATCTACATCTGTACACTACTCCATCCAGTATATTTAGCTTGGGAACCGCTCAGAACTGGACATTTTAAAACTGGATATTTCAAAATAGGATTTGACAAAACGAGATATGGTACAACACTGGATATTTCCAAACAGGATATTTTGACATTTGATTTAAACTAAAAATGATTTTTTTAGGAAAGTGCTGGGATATGGCCAATTATGGAGGAACTCGGCGAGTTCTTAACCGATTTTGACGAAGGAAGAAAATGGGATTTTAAAATGATTTTTTGGAAAAGTTCTGGAATATGGCCAGTTAGGAAGGAACTCGGCGAGTTTTTAATCGATTTTGATGGAATTCGATATGTAGGATGAAAATGGGATTTAAAAATTATTTTTTGGGAAAGTTCTGGAATATGGCTAGTTAGGAAGATAAGCGGAAAGTAGCTAATAACAAAAAAGTCTATACGTACTGTGAAACAACAAATAGTTTTTCATCGCTGAAGCATTGAAGAAACACAGAGCTTTCTTTGGTCGAAAAAGCCGGTAACTGTTTTTCAAAATATCAAAATGGGCACCGTCAAATAAGCCACTATAGAAAAAAAGAAGTCTATATAGTGTAGTGTAATAAAAAGGTACTGAACGGTTATTTAGCATTTAAAAATTTATCAGCAACCAAATTGACAATTAATGATGATGACATGTTAACCGCAGTAATCGATGTCGATTTATAGTATGGTTCAAACAATTAATAAGTAACTCTAATATTTATGGCACCGATAATGATGGCAGTAAATTGAAATTTTCTATTTGCTTGGCTACAAATCGACAAATCAATTAATTTATTACCAATTCATTTAATTATTTAAATCGAATTCGACCATCATAATATGAAAATAATTTGACGCGTAACGATGCCGGTCATTGGAAGCATCAATTGATCGATTTTGGGTATTCATAATGAATATAGTGAGTCAAAATCGTGTCTTCCTTTAGCCAGATGAAAGGGTCATTAGATTGAAAATATTTTAGACAACCAAAAAAACCAGTAATGTCATTTTGAATTTACGACAATATACATTACCATTATCATAAATGTCAGTTAATAATAATTTATGATTTTAATGTCATCTTTAAACGTGCATCACATGAGATACAAATTATTTTATTGTTGTATATATTTTGTGTAATAATAATTCATAAATCTAATTGCAGTTTAAAATTTAATATGCATAAAATTATTTAGTTTTTATGTAATGTGACATAATAAAAATTAAAACTGTCGCCGGTAGTTATCCATTAGTATATGCCGCCGTTTTGACTATCAATTGACAAAACAATGTACAGTAAAATTTAAATCCTACTACTAACTAAACTATGGTATAACCTTGTCTTTAAAGAGACCTTTTGAACCACGTGTTACGAATTGACGAACATTGTAAGTGGGTAGACCTACGAACGTTCATCTACACATAGTTCGATCGCCGGTGTTATTAATAAAATTATATTAATAAACTATTAGTCAATGGCAAAAATCGAACTCGGGAACGCGTCCTGGTAAGCAAGTATCTGATCCATCGCTATATAACCAGTCCTCGATCCCATGTGGGAATAAAACTCATTGTTAAAAAGTTCAACTAAAGAATATATGGATACCGCCAAAATCTAACCAGACTCCTTCTTATGTACACGCCGTTTAGGATTGGTTCGTGGAACGTACAGTCACTAAAAAAACCAAACACGTTTGATGGCAATATATCAACCATAAACGTGTACCATCATAAGAAAAGAAAGTTTACCCATTGAAATTCCAGATGTCGGGTCGAAAGAAAATCGGCAATATTTAGGAAAAATAAATGACATTTAGATTATAAATGTAAAAATATTTTGATTATTTTTAAACGATACCAGTAGCAACATCTAACACGCAATGGCTAACATACCAGGGTAGTGATATATGTATTTATAATATGAAGCGTTGTATAAATACACATAGTACTACCATGGTATGTTAGCCCATTGCCGTACTAGATGTCGCTAGTGATATCGTTTTAAAATAATCAAAATATTTTTATATTTATAATCGCCTAAATGTCATATATTTATTCTAAATTTAGACGATATTCTATCGACCCAATCTAGTACATCAATGGGTAAACTGTTTTTTTGTTATGATGGTACTACTATGATACAACCTGGAAAGCAACCAGTTTCTAGTCTTAGAACTCGTTGTTCTCCAAGAAAATCGATGTCCAAAAAGTGGAGACCAGTGGAGGTGACCTCGGCAATTTTGGTGTTGGTTTTCTCTTTGGGCCCTAGGTCAAAAAAGCTGTTTTAAATGTCAAAGCAGTTGATAATCGTATGCGTAAGCTACGTTCACGCATGTAATCTCTCAATCATTTGTGTTTATGCGATCACTGATGTAAGCCAATCCAAAGATAAAGAATCATTTCACAACATTTTGGATGGTTTGATAGGATCCATACCCGAGCAAGACGTCAGAATAGTGACTGTTGACTTTAATCCCAGAGCTTGCAAAAATCAGACTAATTTATGTGAAAACATAGGTTCGTATTCCCAACACAATTTAGAAACCGATAATGGGGAAAGAATGATGTACTCTGCGATCGCGCATGACCCAATTGTGGCTAGCACATTCTTACTCGTCAATTGGTCACTGTAAAGTCAGATGGCAGTTTATCGTTCAAGTCAGGGATCAATTGTGAAGGTTTATTAAACGAAGATGTGAAGGCAGAATTTCAGAATCTTGTCAGCACTAGCATCATAAGAAAACAACAGTTTACCCATTGATGTTCCAGATGTTGGGCCTATAAAATATCGTCAACATTTAGAATAAATATATGACATTTAGGCGATTATAAATATAAAAATATTTTGATTATTTTAAAACGATACCAGTAGCGGCATCTAGCTAACATACCATGGTAATATTATGTATATTTATATTATGGATGATGTGAACGCTCTTTGCTATAGGTTTTGAAAACTTAGGTTATCAATGAGGTCAGGCGACTCTAGGTATGGTAAAAATTAAAATCATAAATGATTGGTTGGATAAGGAGTGCCTTATTGCTGTTGGGCAACAGAATAAAGCCTATAAAAACACGAATACGTTTTACAATCGCATGGAAACACAAGGCGATCCTTGCTATAAGAATCGCCAAGCGTGAATGGTGGAAGACTGAAGCCGTAAGCAGCCGAAATGAAATCGTCCGTGTTAACATCGATGCACTGATCGATACTTGGAAGTAGATTTTTTCTGATTTACTTAATGTTCAACAACTATCAACTGTTGTGTTTGACATTTTTTAATTAATAACTATGGGGATGTGCTTAGGGGACCCATCCAACGATGAATTTACACTGGCCATGCGGAGACTAAAATGAAACCGTTCCCCTGGGGCTGGTTGCTTTAATTCGGAATCCTTGTTGTTCGGAGGGGATACTTTATGGAACTATCTTTTCGCGATCTTATTCAATTAGTACGGCCAAGCAAAGTTATGTCTGATGAATATAAAAAGACTTACAAATTCTAACAGGCTGAGGTTGTAAAAGTTGTTGATCAGACCCGTTGTCGCATATGGGTGTGAGAGTTGCATCCTGATGCATGGGTATGAAAGATGATTATTGAAATTCGTGAGAAGCCTCAAACGCGACGATGATGAAACTTACCGAGTTTTATTCAACCACGAGATCGCAGGAATTTAAAGAAAATTTCTGATTTTTCATGAAGTAAAAGGACAGCAAGTTTGCTGGCTCGGTCATGTTCTGTGAGCCAATCTTAAACGGATAGTACCGCAATCTCATAGGCAAGAGCCCCTATTTGGCAAGCGCAGAGGTCGTTGTCTTCTTCGGGTTGCCTGTAACAATACAAAAATCAAGCTTGGATCGAATTCAATGGAGTCAGAATGTTGGTTCGGTTCGGGCCAGCAATGGCCCGTAAAAAACATTTTATAATTTTTTTTTAATTCGGGTAGTCAGCCCAGCATTTCAACCTTTCTTTTGTCCCTTCCTACGAAAAGCCATTAATGCTGTGATAGAAATTTTAGAATATCATGCTGGTTAAGTCTTTTACTAATCGCATGCCAGAGCCGCTCTACCACAAGTAGGCTTGCCACCCGTCCTCCTTTGTGGAGGACAGTCCCCCTTTCGTAAGAAAGTGCCTCCATTCTCCACGAACGCTAAAATGTCCTCCACCAGAAAATAACAAAGACTGGAAAAGAACGACAGTACTTTTGTGAATGTGAACAAGTAAAGACGGTCGGTTAGATATCGACGTAAATTTTCCACAGCTGAAGAATAGAGCTCGCAGATACGACATCAGTTTATGCAAAACTTTGGAAGCGGGACCGAGTTTATATTTCAATATGATGGCTAAAATTAGTAGATTTCGATTTTGTCATGTAATATCGACCAGGAGTACAAATGAAGCATATGGTGGTGCTGAGTCGGAATACAAATGGTGCGGAAGAACCGATGCATCTGGCCAGTTTATGTGTTCGTAAGAGTGACACAGGACACATAAATGAGTCGTTCCTAGAATGATAAAGTGGAGATTCGCCTAACTAAATCTGCGACTACGCCGTTTTTAACGTCGACCAAAATACATTGAATTTTCTAATTACTCAAAAATTGAATTTAAAGAAATTCTTCGTCGTGTATCGACGAGATGGCAGTCTTTATTGCCCACTATAGATATAACTATAATTATTTGGGCAGTTTTTTCAAGATGTTTTATTAGTGAAGATTTGGCAAAATAGATGCGTCGATGTATTGAACTTACAAAATGGTAAAATGTTTTTATCTTTAGCAGTGTTTAAAACAAAAGTTTAACTGTACTCCTTTAGTATTTTCCAAAGAGCACAGGGGTATTTTTACGATAAGGGATATATATATTCCGTGCGTTGTTAGTACGAGAGCATAGATCATCATCACTACTGTTATCATCTCAATAATATTGATGAACTTTTTTGGTTTGGCCAATTGATGAATTGGGGCAAATAAACCGAGTACCTGGTTTTCTAACTTAAAACTGGTTTGCCAATTGCTCAAATTAAGTTAGTCACCCAGTAAATACCATATATACTTTGGCACATATATAGCTATGATACATACATAGTTTATGATCAAAAAATCAAAGACTATATATCGTAGAAGTTTATTGCAAAATCGATAACAATAAAATCACATTAGAAAACAAACGTACACAGGACAAGAACCATAATACTAAGAACATAATCTGTGTGTCATGCATGTTATGTTTAATCATCCATGACATCGACAAAATTTAACATGTATCGAGACCAAATAAACAAAAAGGGTATACACACTCATATTTTGTAGAAAGGGTGATCCAATATAGTTTCCTATATCGGCAACATAATTGACGCAATTTCGGCAACTAAAGTTAGATCACCCTTTATAAAACAACATATACACGATAATAGGATGTACCTTATACCATACATGTACAATGCATCAATGATGAATGCTAAAAATCATTACATTAATATTTTATAAGAAGATTAGTCTCATCCCCGCTGCTGCGGTGTCTTCACCATCAACGATATATGTACGTATTTTATGCTACTCGTTACATACATGTTTGTGGGCATAATGATGACGGTACGAATGGTGTATAAAGTTGAAGGAGCCACGTAAAGTTTTAACAAAAAAATAAAGTTTTTATCCCATAAATTTTCTTTGAAACAGGATGAGGATATTCAATGATAAATTTTTTAAAGAAATTAACATGTTTGCAGCAATATTGAAAGTCATTATGCTAATGTATATATTTATATGTGGTTAACATATAATAGCATAATTCATAAGGGATGATATTTAATGTATCATTTATGATGTTGAACTCGTAAAACAATATAGTGGTTTAATATTAATCGAAATGGGATTAATCGGCCATTACAGTTTGCTATTCTTATTGTTCTAGACTTCTACCCCGGGGAGTTATTGTCATAAAGATTGAAGAACAATTCATTTAGAATAAATTAGGTCAATAAAATAGGCTGTTCAAACCAAAGTTTATAAGCTTTTATCGTCGATTGTGACTCACTATTTATGTATCTTGTTCCCAGCATCAATATTTGCTTTATCAAGCATCCAGTATCAGTATTTCGTGGTATTAACTGCCACGTAAATGAGGTAAATCTGGCAAACTTGTGAGGACGTTTTTTGTGTCTCTAAAATAGGATGGCCCTAATGCAGACCCTCGTCGCTCTAAGCATTTTATCAATTCGAGAAAAATTGAACAGTTACGAACATTTTGTTCAATTCTGCACCACCTTAAAAATTTTGGTGGAAGTAGAAATATTTTTAATGTATGTTTTGGAGAAAGGTTGCATGGCTTAAGTTACAGATCGACGAAGAGAAACGCCGGTATCATAGATTAAAACCCAATCGACATGTCATTAGCTGCAAACTTCCTCCTTTTCAAGGTCGGCGTTTCCTAGGTGCAGATGATGCAGTAAAATCGGACGCCAAAATTATGGGTTGGCACAAAAAATTCTCTTAAACAACATAATTGTCCTAATAATGTTAAAAAGTTTTAAACAATTTTAAATTTTATACAGTCAATAGGTTATATTTTTTAAAATGTATCTGGATGCGGCAGGAACAAATTTAAGGATTAGAACCACAGACACCTTTAGTTCCTGATTGGAACGACACAGTTCAAAGTTTATAAGTATTTTGTGCTAATTCAGTTCTTATGTCAAAAATTCAAAAAAAGAGAAAGTGAACTTTAACTTACAAGCTATCATGTGAGACTAGGTAGAAAGTAGAAAAATATTCGGTTTCACTAAACTTGAAAAGTTTCGTTAAGTTAATTTAACGGAATTTTGTTAAAAAAGCAGATAAGTATTACTAAAATTCCAATAATTGTTGAATACATTTTTTAATCGACATTGATAATTTTCGTCAATTTAGTTTCGTTAAGTTTGATTTTAAACCATTATTGTCTGAACGGCACAAATAAAAAACACATTAAAATCTAAACTTAAACTGTGAAAACTTAAACTCGCCGTGTCAGACTTTTTAACATTCAAAAAAAAAACATTTGATATTTTCATGGATAAATAATTCAGCAAAGTACCTTGCTAAAAATGTATTATCTACTACAGATAACTTTTATGAATTTATAATTATTAACTAATCTTACAATATGCCCGGAGCCTTCGAAGTTTAAGATGATAACCTGTAAATTAAATAAACTATTTGTTTCGTTAAGTTTTTCAAAGTTTAAAAAGTAATAAGTTAAAATGATATTTCCAATTGTCATTAAAAACCGTCACGAAGGAAACCTCATAAACACGTGTTAAAACTTATCAGCTTTAGTTTTTATTTTATATTTTTCATATCAAACGCTATTTTATATTTAGTAGAGGAACTTTAACAGCTCCAATAATATTTGGGTTCTAAACAGTAATTTTCTGCATCTGCAACTAAATATACATGAAATGTAAAAAGTGATTTGGACCCATAACTCGTTAATTTACTTTCAAAAACTTGTAAGATGCATTTTTGAAAAGCTTCGTTAAATACTCGTTAAGTCATATTGATTCGTTCCGTTAAGTTAACTTAACGAAAAAATGTTTTGTGGAAGTAAACAAATTGAATCGTTCAAATAAATTACTAATCTAAAAAAAAACCTTTGATTAAAATATTGTTTAAATTGCTAAATTTTTTTAAGTTATTTTCGTTAAGTTCGTTTTTGAATAATTTTGTCTTTTTGGTCCAAACAGAAAAAAGTTTAAAAGTATTAATATTACACTGATATCGATCGTGACTCTACAATTGTTAATTCATCTTAAATTAGGCCTCCCGAGTAATAGAAGTTATTCTATTGTTGGGGTGATAATCTATAAAATAATTGGCATCACCTTGAACTAAATTACTTGAAGTTTAAAATTGTTTCGATTAATAATTTTAATTTACCTTTTAAAAATATTTAATAGTTCGTTAAATATTCTTTAATTTTTTAAACACAGTTAAAAAAAAAAGTATTTGTTACTTTTCGAAAAACTTTATACAGTCAAAATAAACAAAATATTTCTTTGGGTCGTAAAATTGATATTTTTCGTTAAGTTATTGATGCGTTGTTTAGATGCGTTGCAGCCGTGCATTTATTTATTTGGTATATATGAAGCTTTATTGTACACAACAAGGACTTTTTGACACGACCTGCAGCCAAAGTTTAAGGCAGTAAAATACTGAAATTCATTTGTTTATTTGCCAGGCCCCGTGATATATTTATAAAAATCCTTCAATTTACATAACTGCATTTGTTAACATGCTACGCTCGACCAAATTATTTTTTTATAATTTAAGAAGTGATTTAGGCTTTCAAAGTTAAGTTTCCTGTGCTAATAATATTGTGCTATAATTAAATGTTCCATTTATTTTTCCTCTGCTTTAACACTTTTCAATTTTAAATATTTTTAATTTTAAAAATATCAGTGCAAATATCGCTTTAAAATCCTACCTCCGATGTGATATGGGAGCGGAATTTTGTTTGGGGTGTCACTTTTAGAAATTGATACACCAGATAAAAACTATACTAGTTTTTACCTGGTATATCAATTTCCAAAAGTCTGGGTCTGCTCCTGTTGAACTATCATTATTAAGTGGTGACTTCCTAGAATGGACATCGTTCATGGGTGGCGTTAAAGCTCTGATCCACGATAATCCATCTACCAGCGATCGTACTAGATGTAAGTATTTAAGGTTGGCGCTGACTTGGCTTGCCGCTAATGCCTTTGCAGCAATAAAACCATGGCTCACAGATCGTTCTTCGAACTGCTGTTAGGGTTAGGTGATCATTTTCGTTCTTCTCTTCGGTCTCTTCAAACGTCAAAAAGTCCAGTAAAGCAATGGGACGATCTAATGATGCAACTTTTGATGATCTGTGCAATTTTATTTCTATGATAGCCAACCGCTCAAACCACTATTGAAATACTGTCTGTCGATCCATTCGCTCACCAGTAACATCACTTACTATAACTAAATCATCACCTTATACAATTGTGTCTATTTAAAGGCTATAATTTAGGTAGAAGTTCAACCTAAAATAACGAACTACCGACTAATAGAGTCTAATATTATTGAACTCGCCAATCCTGAGTTGTAATTGTAAAAGTCTCGGTTTACTTCTAAGCGCTGAGGTTTATTACTTACTTTTTAATGGTCAAATTAAGCTAGCAGATTACTTACCCTCCCTCCAAAATACCGTACTAAGCTTAATTATTTCTAAAACGAGTTTAACGCTTGGGTAAGCGGCTTACTCGGTCGTTACAGCAATTGAAAATGCATTGGGATCAATTACTGAAAAGGGATTGCACAACTTTTGGGAAATTTTTCGAGAAAGCCTCTTAATTTTGAGGTATGGATACTGAGAAGTTTATTCCATACGACCTTTGGATCTATGGACCGGCAGTTTTACTCAAAGAAGCATTATATTGCCCAACATTTTACGTTATGTATTCCCAACAAGTGCAGAAACACTCAAAATGATAAAAGTTATTCTTGTCAGCAATGTGTCAGCCGAAATCCTTTACTGAAATCAAATTCCAGCCGAAGCTCAAGTTGGGCGGACCACAAAAACTTCCTTAGCGATCATTGTTGCTATTCATGGACAATAATCTCCTCATTCGAGTAGGAAGCTAACTTTATCTTACCACTCGTTACCTTACATTTCAAAACATTCCATTCTTTTCCGTTTCGTTTGTGCCGCTCCACTTTTCTTCACGGTTGTTGTGGAATTTGCTGGACTATTTTTTATTCACTATTGCATTCGACGTAAACCACCCCCGAAGGCACGTTTGTGTCATTTTTGTTTGTTTTGTCACGAAAAAAATCGACATTGAATTAGGGTCTAACCTCACACCACAAACAATCATGGGATGCTTAAAATGATTTGCAGCTACCCGCCACAACTTGCGTTTTTATTGGTGCCAACTTAGAGTTGTGCTATCTTTACGTGTGACTCACATTACAACATTTTAAGAATGAGCTACATTAGATGTGCCCAGAAGATGAGATCGGTAAGAAATTCACGCCACCTGCTATCCCCTATTTTAATGGCAAAATTCAAATCAAGCGAAATTCACTTACGAACTCTGATTAACCAAATTAAGGCGGGCTTCAACTTCCACCCAATAGGATCACTTGCCTCAACCCGGGACATTTGTTATTTGGTAAGCTTCTTAAGGCTTTACAGATGCATTGTCTACCAGACCGAATGCCGCTAGGCACTTGGAAGCAGATCGATATTTACCATCTTAAGTTTTTGAATCACTGATCCACTGAATACTTGCGATTCCTCCAGAAAGACACAAATGTGTCAAATTAGCAACAAATCTTACAGTAATAGACCTGGTGGCTTGCAACGATGACAATCAACCATCGTTCAAAAGAAATTTCGTCGGGTAGTTAAAATTCACATGGGACATGATGGTCATGTGTGTGTAGTGAATGTAAAGACCATACAAGGAATTGTTTCTCGGGTATTCCACGGCGTAATATCGATCGTTATGAAAGAGAGCGCAAAATTCTGGTGAACTGGATTTTCATTCATTTAACTAGAATCCACTATTGCTGAAAATGCTGATGATTAGATTTGTTAGTTTCACAGCAACTGTTACGGTGTTGCAGCCAATAAGAAGATCGTCTAGAGAAAAGACATAATTGATTACACGCGTACCGTTTATTGTTCAAAGTAGTTGGTGGATTGTTTCAGGGTTTTGATAACCAGGAAAGGTGCACAAGCTGAACCATAGAGTAAGTTTCTTAATTTGTCAACTTAAAGCTTCTCGTTCGGGTTTTTGCTATCGTAAGAGTTGAAAAATAGCTTCTGGGGTACTCTAACATCAGAATTTGGCGATACTTCTTCTCTATATCAGCAACTATATAGCAATGACTGGTTTCTAACCTGTAACATTATTGTTGTCGAACTGAATATTTGGGTCGCTTACCTCTTTTTTAATTTCTGGTACTGGCATACTAACCTTCAATTATCTGTGTCATTAATTGGAACATAACATAAAAGTAACTATGCGTTTGCCCTAATGCCCAAACGTCGGTAAGTTATAGCTCTCTGACTTATTTGCCTACATTTGTTTAGTTTCTTTATCAAGTTTTCCCAAAATAATTTAAATGAGCCTGGTGTCGCTTTTTTCAGCATGTTGTCCTAATACTCGTAGTCCACAAAGTTCTTAATGAAAAAATCGCTTTCATCAAAGTACTTCATCAAAAATCGAGAGAATGAAGAGCAGTTTCCACCGCTTTCCCCTTACTATATGCTTACTGAGACGTTGACAGCTTTGCAGGCTTCATTAAGCCTTTGAGATAAGCCTCTTTCTGTCTTTTTAGGATTTTCGAGAAATAAAAAGATATGTTAATAGGCGTAAGGTCTTTGGGATTGCACTGAGAGCGTTTTCCCTTCTTTGGTTTAAAAATTATATTTACTTCAATCCATTTCTTTTGAATGTGACATAGTTCGAGGCTACCTTTAAAAATCAACTCAAGCCAGGGAACAGTTAAGTCAGTGGTTTTCTGAATATCGGCAGGAAAAATGCCATCCAGGCCTGCAGACTTGAAAGGCTTGAAACTGTTTACTGCCAACATGATAGTTCTTCCATTGACAATTTTTCCCGCGAGGTCAGTAGCCTTATTAGCCTTTGGCAAAATAGAAGGAAAATTGGAACAACTCGGAAAATGAGTTTCCAGAAGAAGTTCCAATGAATCTCTACTTGTTGTGGTCCATTGTCCATCTGGTCGTTGGAGATAACTTAGAATGACAGGACAAGTTTTTGCACTAGTTTAAATGAAAGAAGAAGAGCAAAGTAAATATTTCCAAGAGAACGAAACTCTTAAGGATATAGGGTGGACATACTAATAATACGATTACAGCGCAGCCAGCAGAAAGAGATAACGAGCCATTCTTAAGGAGCCAGAGTTAATTTACCAAAAATACAACTACCAACATTTTATGACGATTATGACCAGTGAAGCATGTATCTTTAAACATGTTTCACTGGTCATAATTCACTGTGCTCATTTCAAACAACAATCAACAATCCGACATAATAAATATGACCTACTTAAAGTCAAAATTACAAAAAGGAACAGCCGAATTTATCAGTCATCTCTCAACATTGACTCTTGGCACTTACAACAAAACCTGGGAAATAATGCAAAGAAAAAATAGTTGCTATACCAACAACTGGTTTTTCGGCAATTCATGGAGGAATATCACTATATCGATCTGAACTACATTTAGTAAACACAAGAAAAACCGACTCGTCAAAAACATATACTACAAAGTTCATCATGCATCATCTAAATCAACTACTGGTGTCTCATTAAACAATATTTTGATCAACGACCCCAAACTAAAATCGTTAAAACGATAAAATAGTCGTACCAGCGCCGACATCGAGAATCTAAAGAGTAGATTTCTTTAGAGAAAATAGGTGTCCAACTTACCCAACGTAATATGTAATAAAGTTGCACCAAAACCTTTGTGGCAAATCGGATTTTGACAATTAAAAAAGTATACCAACAACAAGATGGCACCATGTGAAATCTTAAAAAAATTCAGAACACGCAGCCTCACATGGCGCAATTCCCAGAGAACTTATCTACAACAAATAATGGTGACATTGACCAACTTTCCTATGAACTATGCCGCCATAATGAAATACTGAAGATCCTTTTTCGGACTTAGCAACATAGGATTACAAACAATGATCGCACATGATCGGAAAAATTGTACAAGACTTTTGGAAACGCTGATCTTCTGAATACCTCCACAACTTTAACAACAGAGTAAATGGAAAACCGTCCAACAAAATTTAGCAATAAATGATCTAGGATTAAAAATGACGATCCTGTGACATAATGTGCCTACAGGCATATATTTCGAGAAGTAAGGCAAAATTGAAACTGACGCTTTGGAGTGGACTCAGAAAATGCAGTACAATATGAGCTACTGGGAAGAAATTAAGAAAATTTAAATCATTTTTTAATCATTGTGGCTCACAATGATCTACAAGCAGTCTGTAAGGAATTATCTGGATTAAATTGCAACTTTCTAGAATAGCTGCAATGGCAATTCAGCAATCTGATTCTACTACTAAAGAGCAACAAAGAAAAACAACGCTCGAATCGGGGTTTTGGAGATTCAACAGGCATCATGCTGAGAGATATGTTTGGGATTATTACTCAGCGTGAAGCCAGTGAATATGAGACTTGGCTTGCGAGTCTTTATAACAAAAAAAAAGTAAAATCGATGTCATCTGTAATTATGTGATCTAGCCATACACCTTGAAGAACTCTGGCTGAACAAACCATTGACTATAGCTACTAGTACATCTCAACAAAAGAGACCAAAAGTGAACAATTCGCTCGAATTAATTTCTACACCACTAACAGGTGATATCGATTAAAAAATTGCAACATTGGAAAAGATTGAAAATGTTTTACCCAATCATAGCTTCCTCCATATCTATACACTAAAGTATGATTCAGAAACTTTCCTGGGGTCTACTGCTAATGAAAATAATATGGACCATAAAACACCTACGAAAGAAATAGCTTTCAAGGACCAACCACCTTCACATCTATCAGGGCAGAGGGTAAGTACAGTATAACTGGAATCTACCATAACAACAACAATGGCCATTATATACCAAAGGCTGGCCTAGGAATATGCAGTATTTTATATGCCACAAATCGGAAACATAATAGTCAACGCCTATTGAAACAGAGAAATAGATTCCACAAAACAAAAATTTTCAAAATTTTGCAAACAGATGATGGTTATTAAAACAGTCAAATAAATGTCATTGAATCGACAATTCCCCAAAATCCAGAAAATACATGATGGTTACCCCATGCAGACTGTGAATAGATGTCCCGAATCGAAAATTTCTACGATAAGATTCGATTAACCAATTCAAATTCCACATTCGTCCACACAAAGCACATCACTTTTTTTATATAATAAAATGACAAACTTTATTCACTTGTGTCGTTTACAAAAGTAAAATTGTTAGCATATTTTCAAAGAGATGAGTTATGCTTAAATACAAAAAACGAAGTTACATAAAGCATAACTTACACACACACATATATATATAGAATCCTTTATTGCGAAGTCACATAATATGTCCATTTATTTTATAGTAAAACATTTTGATTCTGTATATTATGTACATTAGTACATTGTCAATGGTGTGGTATATACATACATGCGTTACAGCCGAGATAAACATGAAAGAACTTCACGAAAAATTTCGTATTCAAAACATGTGTATACTCATAATGTACCTTCTTAGTTTTTATGTGTATCATTTTATAAAATGAAAATCGTTAGAAAAATTTAGTTGGGCAATAGGTCCAATATATGATGGACACTACTTGCGAGACAAACTAATATCTAGATTTTATTGGTATCCGTACATACAAAAAGTAAAAGGATAGCTAATGGATAGGTCATTGTATTACGATCACATTTCTTTCTTCTAGTTTTCGATTAAGTATTCACCCATAATCTTAAACAAACTATAAAAGAGATACTACACAATAATACACACACAATCATAAAATCGGTATAATAATAAAAGAGTTGGCAGACCATGACTGGTCTTTACCGTATCAACAAACAGTCGTTGCCACAATTGACCTCAATGCCTAAAAAATGACTCTCACAGAGATCTGCTTCTACCATGGCTTAAACGATACTACAGTTAAAATTAAAAAAATAGAAGCTGTGCTAAGTTTGGATAATTTTAAAAACTTTTAACACTGACTTCTTTTCTCTCTGCTTATATTAATCTCAAAACAATTTTTAAGACTTAGGTGCGGCCATACTCGTTCATTGTTATGGCTCATTGTTATGGACACACTCGATCTATACGCTCAAAATTTTTGTTAAAATTATTCTCGAACTACTCGCTTTGATAACCAAGTTTTAAAAAACCCAATTGAAGGTAAAAAGATCGCAAAATATCTCCAGAAAGCTTACATTAATGGATGTCCTTGCACGGTGATAAAATTGAAACACCTTAGCACATGTTCCATTAACCGTTTAAGTGGAGCAGGTGCATTTTATAGACTGGAAAGAATTATTAAGGTTTCGAAACCTTCTCGAACTATGTTCCATTTTAACAAGGACCACTAACGCTTTGCTAAATATTTAACAGTTTCTAAATATTAACCTCACGCTTTCATTGAGGATGCAGTGAATTGTTACATTGTTTATCTGGCGAATATAGTTTGTAAAATGTGTGCCCAAAGTATTTAGCTTTTAACTAATTGCCAGTTTTTTGTTCATCACACTTACTATCTCATTTCATTAATCTCACCTAATGGCCTAATAACCCCTTGCCTGGGTTTTTGATGAATTATGAATTTGCATAAAACACGCACAAGTTTGTCGATTTTGATGTGTGATAGATTAATAGAAAGCCTGTTTTTTACTTAAATTCGAGTAGTTTGAAAATCAAAAAAATCAATAAACCATAAACCATAAACCATAAACCATAAACCATAAACCATAAACCATAAACCATAAACCATAAACCATAAACCATAAACCATAAACCATAAACCATAAACCATAAACCATAAACCATAAACCATAAACCATAAACCATAAACCATAAACCATAAACCATAAACCATAAACCATAAACCATAAACCATAAACCATAAACCATAAACCATAAACCATAAACCATAAACCATAAACCATAAACCATAAACCATAAACCATAAACCATAAACCATAAACCATAAACCATAAACCATAAACCATAAACCATAAACCATAAACCATAAACCATAAACCATAAACCATAAACCATAAACCATAAACCATAAACCATAAACCATAAACCATAAACCATAAACCATAAACCATAAACCATAAACCATAAACCATAAACCATAAACCATAAACCATAAACCATAAACCATAAACCATAAACCATAAACCATAAACCATAAACCATAAACCATAAACCATAAACCATAAACCATAAACCATAAACCATAAACCATAAACCATAAACCATAAACCATAAACCATAAACCATAAACCATAAACCATAAACCATAAACCATAAACCATAAACCATAAACCATAAACCATAAACCATAAACCATAAACCATAAACCATAAACCATAAACCATAAACCATAAACCATAAACCATAAACCATAAACCATAAACCATAAACCATAAACCATAAACCATAAACCATAAACCATAAACCATAAACCATAAACCATAAACCATAAACCATAAACCATAAACCATAAACCATAAACCATAAACCATAAACCATAAACCATAAACCATAAACCATAAACCATAAACCATAAACCATAAACCATAAACCATAAACCATAAACCATAAACCATAAACCATAAACCATAAACCATAAACCATAAACCATAAACCATAAACCATAAACCATAAACCATAAACCATAAACCATAAACCATAAACCATAAACCATAAACCATAAACCATAAACCATAAACCATAAACCATAAACCATAAACCATAAACCATAAACCATAAACCATAAACCATAAACCATAAACCATAAACCATAAACCATAAACCATAAACCATAAACCATAAACCATAAACCATAAACCATAAACCATAAACCATAAACCATAAACCATAAACCATAAACCATAAACCATAAACCATAAACCATAAACCATAAACCATAAACCATAAACCATAAACCATAAACCATAAACCATAAACCATAAACCATAAACCATAAACCATAAACCATAAACCATAAACCATAAGCCATAAGCCTTTATCTTTTATCTTTTATCCTTTAGCCTTTAGCCTTTAGCTTTTAGTCTTTAGCCTTTACCCTTTACCCTTTACCCTTTAGCCTTTAGCCTTTAGCCTTTAGCCCATAGCATTTAGCCCATAGCCTTTAGCCTTTACCTTTTATCCTTTAGCCTTTAGCCTTTAGCCTTTAGCCTTTAGCCTTTAGCCTTTAGCCTTTAGCCTTTAGCCTTTAGCCTTTAGCCTTTAGCCTTTAGCCTTTAGCCTTTAGCCTTTAGCCTTTAGCCTTTAGCCTTTAGCCTTTAGCCTTTAGCCTTTAGCCTTTAGCCTTTAGCCTTTAGCCTTTAGCCTTTAGCCTTTAGCCTTTAGCCTTTAGCCTTTAGCCTTTAGCCTTTAGCCTTTAGCCTTTAGCCTTTAGCCTTTAACCTTTAGCCTTTAGCCTTTAGCCTTTAGCCTTTAGCCTTTAGCCTTTAGCCTTTAGCCTTTAGCCTTTAGCCTTTAGCCTTTAGCCTTTAGCCTTTAGCCTTTAGCCTTTAGCCTTTAGCCTTTAGCCTTTAGCCTTTAGCCTTTAGCCTTTAGCCTTTAGCCTTTAGCCTTTAGCCTTTAGCCTTTAGCCTTTAGCCTTTAGCATTTAGCCTTTAGCCTTTAGCCTTTAGCCTTTAGCCTTTAGCCTTTAGCCTTTAACCTTTAGCCTTTAGCCTTTAGCCTTTAGCCTTTAGCCTTTAGCCTTTAGCCTTTAGCCTTTAGCCTTTAGCCTTTAGCCTTTAGCCTTTAGCCTTTAGCCTTTAGCCTTTAGCCTTTAGCCGTTAGCCTTTAGCCTTTAGCCTTTAGCCTTTAGCCTTTAGCCTTTAACCTTTAGCCTTTAGCCTTTAGCCTTTAGCCTTTAGCCTTTAGCCTTTAGCCTTTAGCCTTTAGCCTTTAGCCTTTAGCCTTTAGCCTTTAGCCTTTAGCCTTTAGCCTTTAGCCTTTAGCCTTTAGCCGTTAGCCTTTAGCCTTTAGCCTTTAGCCTTAAGCATTTAGCCTTTAGCCTTCCTAAAAATTAGGAAAGGTTAACACGACGGTTTTAACACGACGGTTTTTGATGAATTATGAATATGGCTAACACACGCAACGGTAAAAATTTCACTAAATCTTATCCAAATAAAATTCCATCAATGACCATATTAGTTGGCACCACCATCCTAGGTTCCATCGCTCAAGATTACTGTTTATTCCTGAGTTTATAATGTTTTTACAAACCATCCCGTGCATGTTTTTTCCAACCCTAATACAACAGTATTAAGCCAAATATCGACATAAAACTATTTAACATAGCAATTTTTAACTTTAAAGACCTATAACTGAGAAGTTTTAACAATTCTGTTAACTACGAAAAATTCTGGAAGCTCTTGTACGAATGTTTTAAAAAAGGATATTGAAATATCTTTACGACTTTCCTGCTCAACTCTGTATTTACTGACCTTTCGAACAGAATCAAGAAACTGACCAACTTGCAGTACCTAAGAAATTCTTTACCCGGTCGGAACTATCATGCGGCTATCAATTTTTTATCAAAGCGAGAATAACTATAGGCTTAAAATATGGTAAAAGCCAAACCCTGTCTGCAGTATCAAATAAAGTCTGCGGTTGCAAATAGAATTCTTCAACGATTCTGGGCAATCGAGTCATATGAAGCCTTCTTAACTTCCAAAAAAGAAATTTGTAAGGAAATATGTCAATAAGTTTGCACATAAATAACGACACCACAGTAAAAAATACTTTGCGCTACTTCAAAGGTAGCACCATTAAAAATCATCACAACCCAGATTGGATTTGTGCGTGCAACACTATTACTCGAAGAAACAATGAATAGAATTGAATCGATTCTCAATCTTATACTATAAAGAAATCCTATTGGAAGGACTCGAAAATCGTTCTTTGGTCGATTAGAGGTTCTTCCAATCGAGTAGTTTGAATACAAAACATAAGTTCCAAAAACAAATGGAATCACTGTGGTTCCACGCCGCTGATGTTATTTCACGTGGAATTGTGCCGGAAGAATTTGGCAATTTTTCAATTTGGTTTATTGATCCAGAGTATTTGTTAAACATTGGAGGTTCTTTTTTTAAATTTCGGACGTTCTTAATTTGTGGTCAAATTTTCATTGTCAATAAGTCCTGGTACGAATTGGATTGACCGAAACGAAAGCTTGAGAATTGTGTTTGACAAGCACTGCTCGCTGCCGTAAGATAAGATTATTGGCCAATATACAAAGAAGGTGATTTGCACAAAGGGTATAATCCCGAGTTGTATTTATTCTATGTTTTAAAACACATCTACTGAAGTTCACCAAATCATGGGGAACTTGCTTCCAAACACATTAAAAGCTCACCACCATTTACAAATATCGGTATGGACTGTTATTGTCCAATTTATGTTCATTACAAAATATGGTAAAGCTTCAACTAAGGCCTTCACATGCGTTTTTGTATCCATTGTAATGAAATCGGTGCATCTTAAGCTGTTGACAAATCAATTAAACGTTACATTCAGGAGTTCACTAAAGATAATTGTAGCAATGAGGGGATTGTGTGACTTAATCTCACCAGCGTCATTTTTAACGATTTTAAAACTAATCTCATTTATGAAAATGAATGCAACTTTTAAATTCATTTAACGAATCAGGTGGCCACTCCTCGACCACAACGGCTAAAAATTATTTGGTCATACAAAGAACACACGACGACAAAAAGTAAAACGAGTAGATTTTAATTTTCGGGAGAAATTTATATGCATACCCCATACCAAACATACATCAGTTCTTGAGATTTTTCTTTATACATATAGGCAGATAGGCTTTGTTAAATTGACTGTCTCGTATTTGTTGAACTAAATAGTTAAAAATAATGTGTTCTCATTGTGTTAAACATTTTATTGGTGCGTACACATATATGAGAGGCTGAATACATACGACACTCAAAATACAAATACAAATCCCCATATCATTCGCACATTACTAAAATGGGTATGTGTGTCGAATATATAATGTAGATAATGTAGATAGTATATTAGGGCCATCAGCTGGTTTACTACGAAAGATTGTAAAAATAAAAACGTAGATTCAGCACTTATGTACATGTAGAGAGTTATTAACTTTAGACAAATGGCCTTTGATTCTTTGTTACTTTTCTACTATTTGGCGTTTACTCAGGTAACTTTTCCTTGACATAAGAGTATAAATATGGCATTAAAATATTCATACATTTTCAAAAATTATTTTTGGGCCTACAAATTCGAGGATGAAAAAGTAGTCGAAAAGTCTTAACATTAAATTAAAATAAAGATATTTATTAACAGTTTATCCAAAACCCAATGTTTTATTTCTAATTTCAGTTAAAACAACCATTTGAATCACCCTTTATTATACCAATATATTAATGTACCAGTCAGTTTAGTTAAAGTGGTGGATTCCCGTAATCTGCTTAGTTGTCGATTTGAAACTGCACTAAAATAATGAAGTAAGACGTTGAGGCTGATATTATCTGCAATGACACTAACATATTTTTAACTGTTGAGTGCATTAAAAATGTACAACATTTACCATAAATAGTAGCGTATAGTCCAGGGAAAATAGGCCAAAAGGTGACAGTTTAACTGGATTTTGTAGAAGTTGTACCGAAAATGCTTTAATCTATAATAAAAAAGTATTACAATTTTTTTAATATTACCGTTAGTTTTTTTTTTAATTACACTATTTTTTAGACGAATATCTACTCCTTGAATATCAACTCGATGTGTAATACTTCCAGTATCTAGAAACTGAAAATAAAATAAAAAAACTATTATTACTCGACAAGAGATGGCGCTAGAAATATAAACGACTACTAAAAATGAAAAATCTTGAAGATTATTTTTGGAAATGAAAACGAAAAAAGGTTTAGAAAAGCCACGGTGCAGCTATTTACTGATATTAACGACGATGTTATCGACTGTAACAAATAATAATTTCTCGCGTTCCAGATGTTTTTCTGACATTGCAAAGAGGATCTTCAGCTAGATTTAAATTAAAAAACTGAGGAGAAATCCCGATGCTGCCACAGGTCCACTCCTGGTGCATAAAAAAGAGGTCCTCCATTGCTGCTTCGCACATGCTCCATAACTGTGTAGTAGAGCGTCGTTGATCGTTTAAGGGCCTTTCCTAAGCCTCAATATAAATGTGCGTTTTTATCATGATCTGGAGAAAATAGCCCAAGCTGATTGAGAAGTTCGATGTTAATTGACATACACATGTTCTCAAGTGATATCAGTGCTTCATTAAAAATGTCTTTCGAATATTTTACATCCAGACCAGGGTTGTCTCTGCATGCTCGGGGAAGTATATTTTCACTTATATTCTCTTTGTGTTTTCCTATAGATCTTTTAGTTCAAAAGGAGCACTGTTTGACAAAATTATGACCGAATATCTGGTGAGCATGTGATGTTTCAGGTGTTGTTTAAAACATGCTTATCTGTATGTCTGTAACACTTGACCATCGATGGTTTTGTATGAACAATGTTGGTACTTTCTTTTATCACGTGAAGTATCATTCGCAAATAGTTGCAAGTAGTATTCCTCATTATTCGAATGAAGACTCATTACTTGAATGGTTTTAGGCAATAAACCAATGACATCAACGTGATCCATTCTATATTTTTACTTATTATCATAATTAAACGCCGCTTTGTTGAGAGTTTTCCTCGTTCTTGATTGAAGCTGTCATAAGCGTTCAGCTTCCCGTCGTACATCCCGCTCTTGAGGTGTAAAAGCTTGTACTTGCAGGTTTCACATTTTTGATTGTGTGAGTGGCACTTTAAATAATTTCCAGTATTTTAAAATAAATTTAAACTAAACACAATCACAAAATATGCAATTTTGACGTGCACAATATAAAATTTTTACTATAAAGTGAAAAATTAAAACAAAACTAACGAAACAAATTTTGTAAAATGTTACTATGATTTTTAATTTATAATGGACTGCACCGAAAATTAATTGTCGAACATTTGGCTGACTTCATTATGTCAACTGTAATTTATATTTGCCATTTTGCTGTCCGAAAAGTTCTATCTATTGTGAATATTTGAATTAAATTAGCGACGATTTTGGTTTCATATTTACTTTTAGAAAAATAGATGTTTAAATATCTATCTATTCCAATCCGTTAAACGGTATAGAAGTTGTTGTACTGCAGCGCCATCTAGTGGCAAGTTATAAAACAATCGATATCATAAAAACATTTTCTTTAAAAATTTTCTAGTGATTGGTTCTAGTGATCGGTGTCGAAGTCTATTAATCACGCATATACCAACATCTATTTTTATATATAAGCTGATAAAGCTTACCGTGTTGATGAACTGCTGACAGTTCGATAATATCCAATAACATTGGATTAATTTTATACAAAATAATACTCCCGAGTGAATTATTTTGGTCAAATCTAATTCGTCGACAATGAAATCATTTTGCTTGTGCATAAAATTTATGTACATGTAGTATGGCTGTAACATTAAACAAATAATCGATTAACATAAATAAAACTCCAATCCGGCTCTAAATGACATACCCTAACCGCTAACGTTACAAACGCATCAATTAGCGTCACTAAAATTGGTAACGCATTCAAATCCAACCAATCCTTATTCACAGTAATAATTTTTCGGTGCCAGAACGCGATCTGATCAATCGAATCGCTAAGGTTACAACATTCACCGTAAATATTACGATTTGACATTTTTACACGATTGAAATGTGCAATTTTCATTTGTAAAGCACAATTTAGCGTTGTCAAATAAAAATTGAGCATACTTGTTCCAACGTAGTAGTACGTTTGATTCACAACCAAATATAGTGTTGGAAAATTACTATAAACGGTGATTAAGATTAACTTAATTGCTTCCAATCCAGATTTTGTATAAGCATACGAAGAGTATTGCATATACACGAACGTTACTAAATCGAATGTCATTTTAAACATAATAGCCGCAAACATTTTTTTCAAATTCCGATTATCGATTACCACATCAAGTGATGTATTGTAGCTGACCATATTAAAAAATTTCTGAATATTGCGATGACAATTCAGCTGCGTATCAATATTTATTATTTTATAATACGTTAAAATGATGCCGAACAATAAAATAAGTTGCTGATTTAAATTAAAAACTTGAGTCGCCATTATCTTTTGTTTTTGGCCGTCGATCGAATACAAGTCGGACCAATCGATTAGTATTAAGCTCAGAACCGTAATAATCGTCCCCATTATCATGATAAAATTGATGATGGCCAATTTTTTGAATTTAATTCCGAAATTTGTATATGTTGGTTTTAGTGGTAGAACGCCCATCATCATAAAATATACGCTAAACACATAGAAGATAATATTAAATTTGCGCAACATGTTTACGATGCCCGTATTTACGTATTGCGTTTGCGGTACGTTTGAAATGGTAAAAATTTTAATTAAAACTTCTAAAATTTATTATGCAAATGATAATTCGTTTTATACTGTTAATTGATAATTAATTTACAGTCGCAGGATGAAAGTTCAAAATATCAACCCCGCTACTTTTTTAGTAAGTCATTATGATAATCGATTGCTGCATGAAACTATCTTTTGCCTCTTTTTTCCAACTAAATTTACGAAAGATCACTAGAAAATGATAGGAGCATTATACTAGAAAGCTATTTATTTTTTAAAAAGACAAAGAACATGTAAAAGCGTCCTTCATAAACATAAAGGGCGAGTTTAATGATTTTTAGACCATTCCACATCAATAATTCAATCATTAAAATTGTAGCTGAAAGTTGCTTACCACTTTTGAATATAAATTAATTAACCATTAACGTGACTAATTGATAATTGCAGGACATACCGTTCGAATATTACAACTATCAATTGAATGTGTACACTATACAGTAGTTTCCACGAAATAAGGATTCCAAGTTGTATCACATTTCTGTTACTGTACCCTATTATATTATTATATTATTATATTATTATATTATTATATTATTATATTATTATATTATTATATTATTATATTATTATATTATTATATTATTATATTATTATATTATTATATTATTATATTATTATATTATTATATTATTATATTATTATATTATTATATTATTATATTATTATATTATTATATTATTATATTATTATATTATTATATTATTATATTATTATATTATTATATTATTATATTATTATATTATTATATTATTATATTATTATATTATTATATTATTATATTATTATATTATTATATTATTATATTATTATATTATTATATTATTATATTATTATATTATTATATTATTATATTATTATATTATTATATTATTATATTATTATATTATTATATTATTATATTATTATATTATTATATTATTATATTATTATATTATTATATTATTATATTATTATATTATTATATTATTATATTATTATATTATTATATTATTATATTATTATATTATTATATTATTATATTATTATATTATTATATTATTATATTATTATATTATTATATTATTATATTATTATATTATTATATTATTATATTATTATATTATTATATTATTATATTATTATATTATTATATTATTATATTATTATATTATTATATTATTATATTATTATATTATTATATTATTATATTATTATATTATTATATTATTATATTATTATATTATTATATTATTATATTATTATATTATTATATTATTATATTATTATATTATTATATTATTATATTATTATATTATTATATTATTATATTATTATATTATTATATTATTATATTATTATATTATTATATTATTATATTATTATATTATTATATTATTATATTATTATATTATTATATTATTATATTATTATATTATTATATTATTATATTATTATATTATTATATTATTATATTATTATATTATTATATTATTATATTATTATATTATTATATTATTATATTATTATATTATTATATTATTATATTATTATATTATTATATTATTATATTATTATATTATTATATTATTATATTATTATATTATTATATTATTATATTATTATATTATTATATTATTATATTATTATATTATTATATTATTATATTATTATATTATTATATTATTATATTATTATATTATTATATTATTATATTATTATATTATTATATTATTATATTATTATATTATTATATTATTATATTATTATATTATTATATTATTATATTATTATATTATTATATTATTATATTATTATATTATTATATTATTATATTATTATATTATTATATTATTATATTATTATATTATTATATTATTATATTATTATATTATTATATTATTATATTATTATATTATTATATTATTATATTATTATATTATTATATTATTATATTATTATATTATTATATTATTATATTATTATATTATTATATTATTATATTATTATATTATTATATTATTATATTATTATATTATTATATTATTATATTATTATATTATTATATTATTATATTATTATATTATTATATTATTATATTATTATATTATTATATTATTATATTATTATATTATTATATTATTATATTATTATATTATTATATTATTATATTATTATATTATTATATTATTATATTATTATATTATTATATTATTATATTATTATATTATTATATTATTATATTATTATATTATTATATTATTATATTATTATATTATTATATTATTATATTATTATATTATTATATTATTATATTATTATATTATTATATTATTATATTATTATATTATTATATTATTATATTATTATATTATTATATTATTATATTATTATATTATTATATTATTATATTATTATATTATTATATTATTATATTATTATATTATTATATTATTATATTATTATATTATTATATTATTATATTATTATATTATTATATTATTATATTATTATATTATTATATTATTATATTATTATATTATTATATTATTATATTATTATATTATTATATTATTATATTATTATATTATTATATTATTATATTATTATATTATTATATTATTATATTATTATATTATTATATTATTATATTATTATATTATTATATTATTATATTATTATATTATTATATTATTATATTATTATATTATTATATTATTATATTATTATATTATTATATTATTATATTATTATATTATTATATTATTATATTATTATATTATTATATTATTATATTATTATATTATTATATTATTATATTATTATATTATTATATTATTATATTATTATATTATTATATTATTATATTATTATATTATTATATTATTATATTATTATATTATTATATTATTATATTATTATATTATTATATTATTATATTATTATATTATTATATTATTATATTATTATATTATTATATTATTATATTATTATATTATTATATTATTATATTATTATATTATTATATTATTATATTATTATATTATTATATTATTATATTATTATATTATTATATTATTATATTATTATATTATTATATTATTATATTATTATATTATTATATTATTATATTATTATATTATTATATTATTATATTATTATATTATTATATTATTATATTATTATATTATTATATTATTATATTATTATATTATTATATTATTATATTATTATATTATTATATTATTATATTATTATATTATTATATTATTATATTATTATATTATTATATTATTATATTATTATATTATTATATTATTATATTATTATATTATTATATTATTATATTATTATATTATTATATTATTATATTATTATATTATTATATTATTATATTATTATATTATTATATTATTATATTATTATATTATTATATTATTATATTATTATATTATTATATTATTATATTATTATATTATTATATTATTATATTATTATATTATTATATTATTATATTATTATATTATTATATTATTATATTATTATATTATTATATTATTATATTATTATATTATTATATTATTATATTATTATATTATTATATTATTATATTATTATATTATTATATTATTATATTATTATATTATTATATTATTATATTATTATATTATTATATTATTATATTATTATATTATTATATTATTATATTATTATATTATTATATTATTATATTATTATATTATTATATTATTATATTATTATATTATTATATTATTATATTATTATATTATTATATTATTATATTATTATATTATTATATTATTATATTATTATATTATTATATTATTATATTATTATATTATTATATTATTATATTATTATATTATTATATTATTATATTATTATATTATTATATTATTATATTATTATATTATTATATTATTATATTATTATATTATTATATTATTATATTATTATATTATTATATTATTATATTATTATATTATTATATTATTATATTATTATATTATTATATTATTATATTATTATATTATTATATTATTATATTATTATATTATTATATTATTATATTATTATATTATTATATTATTATATTATTATATTATTATATTATTATATTATTATATTATTATATTATTATATTATTATATTATTATATTATTATATTATTATATTATTATATTATTATATTATTATATTATTATATTATTATATTATTATATTATTATATTATTATATTATTATATTATTATATTATTATATTATTATATTATTATATTATTATATTATTATATTATTATATTATTATATTATTATATTATTATATTATTATATTATTATATTATTATATTATTATATTATTATATTATTATATTATTATATTATTATATTATTATATTATTATATTATTATATTATTATATTATTATATTATTATATTATTATATTATTATATTATTATATTATTATATTATTATATTATTATATTATTATATTATTATATTATTATATTATTATATTATTATATTATTATATTATTATATTATTATATTATTATATTATTATATTATTATATTATTATATTATTATATTATTATATTATTATATTATTATATTATTATATTATTATATTATTATATTATTATATTATTATATTATTATATTATTATATTATTATATTATTATATTATTATATTATTATATTATTATATTATTATATTATTATATTATTATATTATTATATTATTATATTATTATATTATTATATTATTATATTATTATATTATTATATTATTATATTATTATATTATTATATTATTATATTATTATATTATTATATTATTATATTATTATATTATTATATTATTATATTATTATATTATTATATTATTATATTATTATATTATTATATTATTATATTATTATATTATTATATTATTATATTATTATATTATTATATTATTATATTATTATATTATTATATTATTATATTATTATATTATTATATTATTATATTATTATATTATTATATTATTATATTATTATATTATTATATTATTATATTATTATATTATTATATTATTATATTATTATATTATTATATTATTATATTATTATATTATTATATTATTATATTATTATATTATTATATTATTATATTATTATATTATTATATTATTATATTATTATATTATTATATTATTATATTATTATATTATTATATTATTATATTATTATATTATTATATTATTATATTATTATATTATTATATTATTATATTATTATATTATTATATTATTATATTATTATATTATTATATTATTATATTATTATATTATTATATTATTATATTATTATATTATTATATTATTATATTATTATATTATTATATTATTATATTATTATATTATTATATTATTATATTATTATATTATTATATTATTATATTATTATATTATTATATTATTATATTATTATATTATTATATTATTATATTATTATATTATTATATTATTATATTATTATATTATTATATTATTATATTATTATATTATTATATTATTATATTATTATATTATTATATTATTATATTATTATATTATTATATTATTATATTATTATATTATTATATTATTATATTATTATATTATTGTATTATTATATTATTATATTATTGTATTATTATATTATTATATTATTATATTATTATAGTATTATATTATTATATTATTATATTATTATAGTATTATATTATTATATTATTATATTATTATAGTATTATATTATTATATTATTATATTATTATATTATTATATTATTATATTATTATATTATTATATTATTATATTATTATATTATTATATTATTATATTTTTATATTATTATATTATTATATTATTATATTATTATATTATTATATTATTATATTATTATATTATTATATTATTATATTATTATATTATTATATTATTATATTATTATATTATTATATTATTATATTATTATATTATTATATTATTATATTATTATATTATTATATTATTATATTATTATATTATTATATTATTATATTATTATATTATTATATTATTATATTATTATATTATTATATTATTATATTATTATATTATTATATTATTATATTATTATATTATTATATTATTATATTATTATATTATTATATTATTATATTATTATATTATTATATTATTATATTATTATATTATTATATTATTATATTATTATATTATTATATTATTATATTATTATATATTTTTTTTTTGAGGGGGAAAATGCATTATGCACTGTGTGTGGGACTCGCACCCACTAAAAACCTCTTCTTTTCCAGACAATAATCCATCTTGGAACTACTTTTCGTATTTCATCAAAATGGTGTCTCGTGTATTACCTTCTTATGGTTTCCCCTTTTTTACATTTGGCTGTAGTAGACAAAGTAACACCCGACAATGTTATCGGGTGTTACTTTGTCTATCTTTCTTTCTAGTTCTTGATTTTCTGGTCTCCACTTGTCACAAGCGAAAAAAGTGTGTTCTACATCATCTACGGCAGCATCACAATAAATGCACGATGAGTCATCCACCTTCCCAATCGTAAATAAGTACTTGCGAAAATACCCATGACCCGAAAGAAATTGGGTAAGGAAATAATTTAGTTTCCCATGTTTCCTATCTATCCACTCAGTCAGGTTCGCAATCAGCCTTGCTGTCCATCTTCCACGGTTGTCTGTTTCCCATCTGCCCTGCCAACGTTTCATGGAGTATTCCTTGGCCACACTTCGTGCTTCTACAAGGCCCAGGATATTGTAGAAGCACGAAGTTGGTATGGTATATTTTCTTCCTTTCCTCTGCAAATAAGTCGATCGGCATTATACCGGTAATAACTAAGACAGCAGGTTCTGAAACCGTTCTATAGGCACTAGATATTCTGAGTACACCACGACGTTGTACCGTTGCCATTTGTTTCCTATACTTCTCCATCTTGAGTGTATCTGCCCATATCTCACACCCGTACAGAATATCTCACACCCGTATGGGGCCACTGATATTTGTCATAAGTCTACTCAGAGCAAACGATACTTTGGTAGCCTTCTCAGAGGGATGCCTTATCTGCTCTCCAAAATTTAATTTTGTGTCTAAATGCACCCCTAGATATTTGACTGCGGTGTTAGATCGTATTTGTTTGTTTTCCACCTGAAATAACACATCAGTTGCCATATGTCGTCTCGTTAGGAGAACTAATTCTGTTTTCTCTGTTGCTAGGGTCAACCCGTGCTACTCTGTCAAGAGCTAGTTCTCCTCATAACTTGATTAAGCTTACGTTGCACTTCATCTATATTTCGGGTGATTATCAGCGCCGCTATATCATCCGCGTACCCTACCATGAAAGTGTCATCAGGCATCTCCATTCGCAAGATGCCGTCGTATGCGACGTTCCACAAATCCGGACCCAAAATAGACCCTTGGGTGGCACCACCCATGACCTTTTTTTGCATTGTCCCTCCATGGTTTCGAACAATAACTGCCTATCTTGGAGGTGGCTGTGCATTATACGCAGAAGATAATCTGGTACATGGAAAGTGTTTGTCAATGCTGTTAACATATCCATTCACCTCGCAGAATTAAACGCGTTCTTCACATCTAGTGTAGCCAGTAAAACTATTATTCTTGAATAGTGATTTCCTTGTTGCGCCTTATAGAAGGTCTCACCACTTCTCCTACAGCTCCGATAGTAGACCGACCTCTTCTGAAGCCGTGCTGTTGATCCGATATATCTTCTGCAGCTTGAATGGCAGCTAAGATCCGCGGGTTGATTAGGCGCTCCAGTAACTGTCCTGCTGTATCCAGCATGCACAGAGGCCTATATGCTGACGGGGAGTTTGGGTCGCCTTTCTTTTTGCTTATGAGAACCAGACGCCTGGTTCTTCCATGATTAGGAAACTCCTTCAACAAGGCGACGGTTGTACATATTTAGCAGTACTTGGGGATGGAATCGGACCACTACCTTCAGTACTTCCATAGGGATTCCATCTGGGATCGGCGCTTTTAAGTTTTTGAAAGAGTCAGCGGCTAGATGTAACTCTTCCACAGTGTATCTTGGTACTTCCTCCGGTTTATCGGGACAAGGTGGTCGGTTGTCGTTTGAGTGATGTGGGAAAAGGAAATCCACAATGTGCCACATCTGACTTTTGTCCATAACTGGATGTAGTCTTCGTATGATTTACTTTTTCTTCTTCTGGTTCCAATTGTTCTAAGTGGAACACACTTTGTTGTATCTTGGTTTTCATGTTGGCATCGTGGTTTTGTTCTCTCTTATAGGTTATGGTCGATTCATGTAATCAATTCCCATTGTCCGCATTGACTCGTCTATATCCATTGGTGTGGATGGCTTTGGATATACTGGTCTTGGTGGTGGCATTATCACTTCCTGTTGATGTGATTGTAGTTGCTATTGTTGTTGCTGAGATATACTATATCCCATGTTTTTCTGCTGTAGAGATAGTCTAGGCAGTGGTCTTAGTATTTCCTATTGGTACCGCTTTTGTGGAATTTGATTTATTCTAATTGTGGCCATGTTGTTGAGGTTTCGGTTGTGTATCGTGAAGTTCCCGATGTCTAGGCATGATGCATATGCCTCTGTATTCTCTGAATACAGAGAATTCTCGATATTTCACCCGATAATACCCTAATATGAAAACGTCTAGTGCATGATTTCTGTACATTTCTGTTAGTACTATCATCGTCTCCTTGTTATAATTTTCCGTTTTAGTTTTATTTAGTAATAACTCCAGCTGGTGGTTTACATTTGCGTAAAACTCGTCGATGGTTCTGTTCTCTTGTGTCAACTTGTCAAGCTGTTCCAGTGAGCGTTGGTCGCGTTTGTTCTCGCAGTGAAGTGAAAGTCAGTTTTTTATTTCACTTCAATTCCCATTAAAAATGTTGTATGATATAAGTGCTGAGTTCGCCGTTCCTCTAATCTTTTGGCAAATGCTTTGTAGAATGGCACGGTAAATTGGTTTGTTCTTCACGATTGCATAATCTTCTAGTAATCCTTCAACAATGATTATCCAAGACACATAGTGTAGTGGATTGCCATCAAAAGATTTGAAGTTTCCTTACACAATCCAGGGGTCTACTGATTTCTTTTAAATCATTTTCGCCTTTTAGTCCATTTGATGTAGTCTTCTCCAAGACGTGTTGTTGTTTTGCTTCCAATTTTTCTAATTTTTTTTCCATTTAATTTATTATTTCAATGTGTGCATTGAGTGCACCGGCTAGTTGTACAATGGAAGCTTGTATCTGATACAAAACCCTCTTTACTACAAGCCGTATTGTTTGCATACTCATGCCATACAAAAATATATACTTTGATTGTATTGTAAGTAAAAATCGTGTTGGGGTATGATCGCGATTATAGTATAAAACAAAAAACCGTCACAAACCAATACAAAAGAGATTAAGAAAAGAGAGTAAAAATTATCAAAAACACGAGGTGGCTGTGTCGTCTGCTCGGCCGTAGTGATACGTGATAACGTAAATATGTAGTGTGAGAAATGATAGAGTATGGATTTATTAAAATCGATTTATTTATTACTAGCAACCGCGCCATCGACGGTGTACAAACGATTAAGTATTGGTCGATGATACGAGTAATATGATATGAAGGTAAGGTCTCTGCGGTGATGTTCCTTTTTTGTTTTTTTTTTTTGAAATTTTGAAATTTTGAAATTGGCTACTGTTCTGTCATAGTCATAAAAAGCGGCATAGAGAACGATTCTTGTATGTCAGTGAAACTACACTGAAGATTTAAAGTGACATCTATTACTATTAATATGTATTACTTTATATTGTTTTATTTCACACATATTTTTATGTAATTCGCCTCAATGTATGCATTATTGTAATACCAACTTTCATTTGAAAACAAATAATTGCAATAATTAGGCAATTAGAGAGACATTCAGACTGTATAATTTGAAATTTATGTTTTTTTTTCTTAATTATAATTAATGTGGATATTAATTATTTTAATTTTAATTTAATTAAATCGCACTGTTTTTTTACGCAAATTTTGACACAAAAATTGGTTCGATCAGTTAATGCATTCTCTCGCTAACATATTATGAACCATACATGTTATATATCATGAACCTACGCAATGATATATTTAGAATGAAGTAATACCTTATACTTAATGAGTAGTCTCCATGCAAACAAGGACAAATTTCATTCGATTTTCTGAACATGCTAGCCTTAGTTCTGAGTTTAAAAACGTTATCACGTTAAAACAAATTACATAACCTCAACTTTTATGTTATTTATTATGTATACACTGTATATATTACTAATTACACCGCACGATAGATTTTAATAGAAATAAATAATTACAATATATATTAATATAAAAATATATTACATATTATACATATAAAAATAATTAATAAATTTAACTTGAAAATTTCACAATTCACATCATTCACTAAACAAATAAAATAAAATTTGACGTTTAATACCACAAGTAGAGAGAAAAATTCTCAATTAGGTTAATGGTGTGCGTGAAAAATACTCAATTATGGTAATGGTGTGCGTTATTTAAAGAGAAAATTATATTTTTTTATATAAGGATTTTGAAAGTTACTAACACATCTAAAGTATATATTTCCACTAATACATTTTAAAAATATATGAGAATATGTGTCAACGAAAATTTCAATACGGCTTGTAGTAAAGACAAAACCCCCTTTACTACAAGCCGTCTTGTAACTTTCGTTGACACCAAAACCCTCTTTACTACAAGCCGTATTGTTTGCATACTCATGCTATACAAAAATATATACTTTGATTGTATTGTAAGTAGAAAATCGTGTCAAGATATGATAGCGAATATTGTGTAAAAGAAATAAATAATAAAATCAAATAATGCGCATGCGTTCACAATTTTTTTTTATTTTTTTTTTTAATATTTTATATGGAGTTTTGATATTTACTAATACATCTTAAGTATATATTTTCACTAATACATTTTAAAAATCCATGATGATATGTGTCAAAGAAAGTTACAAGACGGCTTGTAGTAAAGAGGGTTTTGGTTGACACACATCATCATGTATTTTTAAAATGTATTAGTGAAAATATATACTTTAGATGTATTGGTAAATATCAAAACTCCATATAAAATTAATAAAAAAAATTGTAAACGCATGCGCATTATTTGATTTTATTGTTTATTTCTTTTACACAATATTCGCTATCATATCTTGACACGATTTTCTACTTACACTACAATCAAAGTATATATTTTTGTATAGCATGAGTATGCAAACAATACGGCTTGTAGTAAAGAAGGTTTTGAGTAAAGAGGATTTTGTCTGAACTATTGTCGTCATTGTGTGTGTGTGTGTTTCAGGAATTTTAATAAAAATGTAACATCGTTGCAATATTATTATTATTCACGAATTTTATAATAGATTGTAAGTTATTATTATTTTATTATTTTCGTATTATTACGGCTAAACATTTATTCTTATTATTTTCGTATTATTATTATTATATAACTGTTAATTTTATTGTTTTATTCGGTAATTTGATTAATTATTACTATTTTAATTGATATTTTTTAGAGAAATTATAACTTTCCACCAATTGTTCATGAGGATTACTAACACTTAGTGTTAGTATAAAAAACTCTACTTCAGTAGTGGTTTTTCGAAAGTGGTAGTTTCAGCAATTAATTTTATTGGTTACTAAACTAATTTTAGTAGTATTCAGGTGAAGGTCATTATCAAAACAAAAAAAATCATAATAATAATTATAATAGGTTTAAAAAATCTTTAAGCACATGTGTAAGCTACGATTATTTTTTTAATGATTGTATTATTGAAATGGTGGATACGTTTAAGGACTAAGGTTACAGTGAATTTTATAAAGCGTTTATATAAAGTAAATTTAATGATCGGGTATGTCAAAAGGATTTCAAAGGATTTGCATGACCCTTTTGCTATTAAGACACTTTATGTCTAATTTTCTTAAGTGATTTACTATAGTCTCCAAAATTCACAATTTTGAAATTTTGAGTTAGATATTTTTACTCTTTCTCGTTCGCAGAGTGTTAAATATTTTCATATCAAGTTGCCATTCCGTAGGCGAAAATTTTGGCTGATTTTTCACTCATAAAGTTGATATAATAATAAATATATAAATATACATTATAAGAAGATAAAGCTTACCGTGTTGATCAATTGCTGACAGTTCGATACTATCCAATAACATTGGATTAATTTTATACAAAACATTAATCCCGAATTAATTATTTTCATCGAGTCTAAATCGTCAACAACGAAATCATTTTGCTTGTGCATAAAATGTATGTACATGTAGTATGGCTGCAACATTAAACAAATAATCTGTTAACATAAATAAAACTTCATCCCATCTCTAAATGACATACCCTAACCGCTAACGTTATAAACGCATCAATTAGCGTCACTAAAATTGGCAACGCATTCAAATCCAACCAATCCTTATTCACAGTAATAATTTTTCGGTGCCAGAACGCAATTTGATCAATCGAATCGCTAAGGTCACAACATTCACCGTAAATATTACGATTTGACAGTTTTACACGATTGAAATGTGCAATTTTCATTTGTAAAGCACAATTTAGCGTTGTCAAATAAAAATTGAGCATACTTGTTCCAACGTAGTAGTACGTTTGATTCATAACCAAATAAAGTGTTGGCAAATTACTATAAATGGTCATTACTAATAAGGTAGATAGTTCAATTCCAGTTTTTTGGAAAGCATACACAGAGTGTTGCTTGTACACAAAAGTTACTAAATCGAATGTCATTTTAAACATAATAGCGGCAAGCATTTTTTTCAAATTCCGATTATCGATTACCACATCAAGTGATGTATTGTAGCTGACCATTTTAAAAAATTTCTGAAAATTGCGATGACAATTCAGCTGCGTATCAATATTTATTATTTTATAATACATTAAAATGATGCCGAACAATAAAATAAGTTGCTGATTTATAATAAAAACTTGAGTCGCCATTATCTTTTGTTTTTGGCCGTCGATCGAATACAAGTCGGACCAATCGATTAGAAATAAGCTCAGAACCGTAATAATCGTCCCCATTATCATGATAAAATTGATGATGGCCAATTTTTTGAGTTTAATTCCGAAATTTGTATATGTTGGTTTTAGTGGTAGAACGCCCATCATCATAAAATATACGCTAAACACATAGACGATAATATTGAATTTGCGCAACATGTTTACGATGCCCGTATTTACGTATTGCGTTTGCGATATGTTTTGAAATGGTAAAAATTTGAATTAAATATTCTGAAATTTATTATGCAAATGATAATTCGTTGTATGCCGTTAATTGATAATTAATTTACAGTCGCAGGACGATAATTCAAATTGCCTCTTGAATAAAAAAAAGCTACGGAAGATCATTAGCAGATGCTTGGAACATTGTACTAGATTGTACTGGAAGCCGATTATTCTTAAAAAAAAAGACAAACAACATAAAGGGCGTGTCCAAAGGTTTTTAGACCATAAATCATAACGCTTCAATAATTGAAACATAAAAGTAATAATTTAACGTTGCTTACCACGTTTAATAATTATAGATTGAATACCCATTAAAGTGACTGATTGATAACTGTAAGACATTTTAATCGTTACATATATTACAACTATCAATTAAATTTGGACACCATACAGTAGTATCTATGAAATAAGGATTCCAAGTTGAATGCTATCGCAATTATGTTACGGCATGAAAATAATAGTGTTATGATTTTTATTATTGCAAATGGCGAATCAGCCAATCAAGACATGGAGCAATCTGTAAATACTCGCCTCTTAAGTTATTTAAAAACCGTAAGAATTTCTGAACCGGTTCACTCGTTTCCGCTTTGTAATGGACGGAGTTTGAGATTGCGAGTAATTAATCTTAGATTTTGGCAATATTTGTCTTGATTTTCGGCAGCTTGCAGTAGTGTGACAGATGCTTGAAGTTGGCTTTGGATGTCTAATTCTAACCTCAGTGTGGTGTGGCCCGAGGACCGCGACAGCGTTGTTTAGTTTCCTTTCGAAAGAGGACGAGTAGGGTTGGTGCAATGATCTCCTTAGATGAACACTGGATACTGTCATCGTTTTTGTTGTTTGATCACCGGTACGAGTGAGAATCTTGCAATTGGAGTTTTTGGCTCCTTTTCCTCTCCATTTTGCATTTCACAGTGATTGGAAGGTCCTTATCTTGTCGACGGGAACTACAATTTGGGTGATGTTCAGCGGCTCGGAGCAGCTACTGAACATAACGAATTTTAAGGAAACTTTTTAGCTACACCGTTGTTCACAGTTGTGCAAATGGTGCCCACTTTTGTCCTCCTTGTTCGTGTATCCTACGTATTATATTATTATGTATATTTCTATAATATAAATTCGCTTCTAAGTAGAAGATCTCCACCTTAAGAATCTGGCCGCAAGCGTAAAGAAGGTAAGAAGCGTTCCGAACCGGAAACCGTTGTTGTGACGTTTCAACCAGCTATAGTGTTGTAGTTATAGAACCTTGTTGAAGTCCGAAGAACAAAAATGAGGGCAATTTGGAAAATAGCCTAAATGAAGTAAGTCGGTAACTGATGCGATTAAGACCTTGAGGTTGAAATCAAAACTTTAAGAAAAAGCAGTATTGTTGAACGGAATAGGCTATAAGAGGGTCGTATAGTTCAATCAAAGATTGAATTTCAAATTATCCTCGAAGTAGTTTGTCTAAATGATCGGCTAATGGAACGGGTAGAAATAGTGAAAACAGTAAGAAATCCAATAGAGCAACCTTAAAAACCGACAAGAGTACTATGCACAGGCATTGAAAAACGCAGTTGTGGTACTTGAACCAAGTTTTCCCAACAAGAACAAAAGCGAGAAATCAAATGGAAACCAGCTTTATTGTCAGAGTACAACCCATTGTTTGTAAAGAAGTTTTCTTTGCTAACAGAATGGTCATTAAAAATGTTAGAGATGACATTATATTTTAGACCACTAAACTCTACCTAAAAAGAGATTACCCAGAATAAATATAATGATGTGGACCGCTAAAAAAAGTTAGACGTCATCAAAGCAGTGATTGTTAGCCAAATACCGGTAAAATCACAAAAGAAAACGTTAAGCTTGGTTTCAAAACTGAGCAAAACTTAGAAAGTCAACCAGTTATATCGTTTTCGAGTCGAGTTTCCAACTATGTCAAAGTCTCAAGGTGTTTAAAGTACCATGTATTTGGGCACATAGCCATATCCTGCAAAGTTAATGATCTAATTTGCAGAAATTGTGCTGAGATCAGACATGACCGCAATCCAAGTCTAAAGAAAGCGGAAAATGCTAAATGTCTAAGCTGCAAAATGCTAACAAAGCCTTCGACTACTCCTCAAAGAGCAGAATATGATCAGCATTGTCGAACTTAATATTTAAAATGCAAAAATCGTAGGACAAGAAATTCAACAATGCTGCTGTATACTGTCATAACTGCGGCGACTTCAATGCTAAGTCCATACTATAATCTAATAAGGACAGAATCAAACAAGGAATCTTCGTTGACGAGCTTGTTACAAGAAAAAGAACAGTGGTGAATTAAATATGTGGGTGGGTTGTTGGTCAAAAATGTTAATTGGGAAGTAAAAGAAGATGGAATTCTAATGATCACCGAGCTTATTCCTAACCATCAAATTTCTAAGCGCAAATTATAACAATGAATCCTCAGGTAAGGTTTCCCGATATGCAGTTAAACGTCCAAATAAGGAAAAGTTCGGAAATTTGAAGGAAATCACATGACTCTTCTCTGGAATTTCATCAACCAGCTCTCATAATCTTCCGTCATGGTCCAACTCTCACACTTATACATGGATAACTATTCTGATAAACACTTTGTTTAACTTCACCTTGTCGATATTTGCAAGGAATTCAGACTTTAGCAGTGGACATAGGGTATATAAAGCATAATTGAGGCTAAACGATGTTTAATATTCCACCTCACACAGTTGTTATAAGTGACTATTTCTATCCGGAATTTGGTAACTCGCAAAACTATTTGCAAACTACCGGCAGCTTATAAAATATGTGGCAGTTTTCATAGTTTTCAAAACCAACATACAAGGGCAAGAATCCGCAATTATGGAGAAAACCACATCCAAACTACAGAAGATGCTTGTAGTTAACAAAGAGTTAAGGAAAACAATTTCTTTAAGGCACAAATCAGAGCAACAATTTCTAAATACAATCTTTAAGAAACAGACAAATGCAACAGAAATACCTGCGAGATGCTGCAAAACATGAATACCGTCATGCAGCTCTTATTCAAAAATCGGAACTGACTGAACATAAACTTGCTATTTGGAATGCTAATGGGCTATAGAGCAACATAAACTAAAACTGCAACATTTTTACTAAAAGATTGCTATTTTGCCTCCCAGACGGAAACCGTGCAAGAAGTGATGTAGGCAAAGCGAGCATATTTGCTGAATACTTAAGCAAGGTATTTCCATCCAACGAACCCTAGAAAATTGAACCCTAGAATTACTAAGTGATGGTTCAGATATTTCAAAAACCCAGCAAACCAAATTTAAAAGGCAAAAACATCTGTACGCTATTCTGATGATATGTGACTGGATAATGCAGTAATTGATTTCTGGAACGACAATTACCACTATTAGTTTTATAGTCCAACGTGAAAGAAAGTGAAAGTGTGAGTTCAATGATTATACTCCGCTGGGCTACCCTCCTGGTTCGAGTTTTTTATGCTTTTGTACACATGAGTGAGGTCGTGAAGATTGTATTTTGGGATGGTAATTGAGGCTTACATGTGGTGACGAATTAAATGCAGATCCCTATTTATAACAGAGCTGGTTTAAGTTCAGCTGAGAGTATAACTTTACTATATGAGCATTGTTGAGGGTATCCTGCAGGCTTCTCAAAACTAGACTAAATTCTTGTATATACTTATAGTATTATCGGCAGAATTCTGTCTTCGTAAGTTCGGTATTTCTGGATTTGTGACATTCCCTATCGTAGATGATGCTTCCTTATAAAATGGTTAGGGTGATGGTCAATTAACGTTGTTTGATTTTTAATTAATGACAACAAATGGTGCTATTTGTTTTTATATCTTGTTACTTGCAAGTAATCCGCAATATGGTTCCTTAATTTCCATCTTAGTTGGTTAGGATATTGCAATGTAATTTAGGCATCAAACTGCCTGTAGTTTATCTTGAGATAGTTGGACGTTCTTGATTTCATTCCAGTAACTGATCATGGTGTACTGAAATAATAGGGTCCCTAGCATGGCTAGTTTGCCTAGTCTCTCGAAATATATGTTGGAGAACTGATGGAACGAATCCCAAGAGATAGCAGATGCAGACTGATAGCGTTTCTAGAGGATTAATTTTTGGCGTAGTTTTGGCTGGCTTGGCCGTATAAATAAATACTTAGCATAATTTTGGTATCAGTCTGATTTCCACCGTATCCAGAAACCATGTACCATTTTTTCTACCATGTGCCATATTATTCTTAGTCTTTCTTATCGACGTCTGCACTTGGTAGCGCTTCGAGTGAATTTCTGATTGAATACTGCTCTTGTGTTAATGCTGTTCAATCCAATGCGTCAGTGGTGAGCGAAGTTAAAGGTCGAGAACTAAGCACAGCTTCAATTTGTGTAACTATACGGTATATATAGTTTTTCAAATGTTGGGGCTATTTCCCATATCTCTTTTTTGAGTTGAATTTTCATCAAATTTAATTCCAACTGCTCATAGCCATCCGAAGTGCGAAGTATGAGGTGGTATAAAGTTCATGGTTGTTACTTTACTGTCTAACATAGTTTCTAAGTTACCTGGGATTGATGGCGTTACCTTCATTAAAATATGTCCAACTCTACTTAAAGCTTGTTTGGTTACCTTTGCAGTGGTTGAATTCTTTATAATCATCAAATGATTATTTACGGCATACTGTATATATATTTTTCAATTAACCAACCCAGATAACTATCTTTTGAACCAACATAATGTGGGTCAACACCAAAAATAGAAATCAACCCATATATATCAATAAAGCTCCGTATTAGTATCGGTAAGCTCGACACAGCTAATTTACATATACGACACACAAAAAAAATTTAAAAAAAAAACTTCAATGTTGCGCATATTAAAATACCAATCGCACATTCTCGACATATATTTCCTCATATCCGGAGTTCGGCCACTATTTACACGAATTTCGAAAAATCATTTAAAAATTCAAAAATCATTTTTGATCAATGTATCAATGGTAATATTATCGATAGCTTCCCTCTTCGGTTTAGTATTCCTAAACTATGCGGAGCTATACGATTCGGCACCGGCCAAAGAAATGGCCATGTCGAATGCAATTTTTATTCTTAATCAACGTGGCATTCACCTATTTTCAACCGTTATAATTTATAATAAAATCAAAAATATTAACGGCCAATTCAATTATTACCGAAAGTTTTACAAATTCATACGGAAGGTTTTTGCATACGAAAGAATTGATATGGTGGTCGACCATCGGGAGCTAAATAAAGTGTTTGTGATGATTTTTTTAAAACTTGCCTTCGATTGGATAATGTTTTCGTATGCACAATACATAGCGTTGTTTGACAGTAATTCCCAATTGGATACGTTTGGTCATATATTGAAAGCGATTTATGCCAATCTACCAATTTATTATTTAGTCGTCAACGTAACGTACTTCTATGCGGGTACAAAAATGTTAAATTTTTATTTGATGCACATCAACGCTGCGCTGTACACGAAAATTGAAGCATTTAATCGGATGAAACGTTCGAAACAAAACTATCATAGTGAATGTTGTGCCCTTAGCGATTTTATCGACCGAATTGCATTTTGGCATCGTAAAATTATGATAATAAATAAGAAATGGATTGATTTAAATGCATTAACTGTAATGGTCTCGTTGGTTGATTGGTTTATTACGTTGGCGTGTAGAGTGAGTATACATTCGGCTTAAACAAACACAAATGTACTGATTCAAATTTGTATAGCCATTCTACGTGTATACGACAATGTTGCGGAAGCAAACGAGCTCATCGGAGGGACCCAATTTAAATTTTGCTCAACTGACCGTCTCGATTGCCGTGTTTAGTGGTAAACTTTTAGAAACAACTTGGATTTTAACAGGGTGCCAACAATTTATTAATACTGTAAGCTTAATTAACCATCGTATCCACAATTTATACATTTTTTATTGAATTCAGTTTCAAGCGACCGGAAAACTTGTGCATAAAGTCGACACCATAGCTGTAGACAGTCGACTTAAAGAAAGTGTAATTAACATGACTCATTTCCAGTTGGTTGATTCCATTTGGCTAATTTTTTTTATTATTTACATACGCAGATCAAATCATTTTCAATTCAGCTACTACAGAATCCTGCAAAACTATCGCCTTACGGATTGTTGAATTTGGATTACTCTTTACTGTTAATGGTAAATAGTTCACCAGCTTCCGGAAAATAAAGTAGACCAATAATATTGTCTGAGTTAAATTTTCAGATAATATCAGCATCCACGGCGTACTTTATCATATTGGTGCAGTTTCAAAATGACAGCTAGTTGGTACCGTCATGACTGCATTCAACTAGTGGTTTAGTTTATTCTGGGTCTAAGGTAAAAAAGAGCAGTGGGAAAATATTTTGAAATACATTTTTGTTAAATTAGGACTTGATTTATTTGTTTTGAACATTTCTTCAACCTTTGCGTATCTGACACAAAGAAGTCTTCCAGTGAGAAAGACGATTAATCTTTAATTGTGTTATGTCTGTAAAACCACCGAAGCACATACGAATAGTTCAACATTTCTTTCACGAGATTTAGGGATTAAATATTTGGTTTTCGGAGTAGATGCCAATATACAACCAAAGCTTTTGCCCACAGCAAAAGCTTTGGTTGTATTTTGCGACTTTCAATGCCTTTGTTACGACTGTGAATATTCGGGTGAGTAACAAAGCCAAACATTACTCCAGTCTGTTGATGTATATTTGCAGTAACTAAGTGTATCAATGCTTTTTCTGTTGGGCTTACGGTGCGAGCATAAATTACAGTGGCGTAATATGTGGTGGGAGCGTCTGTGGCGTCCTTTATCATACTCATGGAAGCTTTAGAGAGCATGATTCTTTTGTTGAACTTTATAGTGGCTGACAAGGTTACCTTAAAAGAGGGATATTTGATTTTAGGTTTAAACTTTACAACGAGGTGCACCTTTACGAAGATGATATCCACCCAGTTTAAGCAACAAATTTTGCTTGGCGTGTATAGAAATAGCCTCATCAACAGATAATGCTCCTGGCATCAAATCTTCTGCATATAAACATCGGTCATTAAAATATTCCCTGCAATGGGATTTGTCTGGACATGCGCGTTTGCAAATCTGATGCAGTACCATAAGTGTTGGTCAGAAGACAATAGTGGTTTTAGAAAATAAAACAACACTCAAAGAAATAAGTAGGTAAAATTGATAGAAATAAATGAGTAAGATGTTAATAAAATAAATTCATCAATTTCCAGGAAATTTCATCAAACCAACAAAATCGTTTATTAAATTGATTAAAAATTTGTTAAAAAAACCTAAAAACCCAATTGTTTTAGGCGAACACAAAATACATCGTTTATTTAAACGATCCTTAAATATCGTTGATGGAAATTTGTAAAAATGAAAGAAATCGTCTAGTATTTTATCAATAAGAAAAAAACTCTATCATATAGAAAAAAAATTCTATTAAGTTTTTTTGTAAAAATGTGTTTACATTTTTAATAGTTTCTATCAAATTTACAGGAAATACAATTTTTGTTTTTTCAATTTGATAGTTGATTATCAAATATACTTGTTACGGTATAGAAAATATTATCAAATTAACAGATATCTGCTGTTCGTTTGAAAAATTTTTATTAATTTGATGTAATTTAATATTTTTATTATTTGTAGTAAAACAAATTCGCTTTCTAAAATAATATATTATCGTATATTATACTAATTGTACAAGCCGTATCGTACAAAGTGCAGTGTTGTAATGATATATTTCCATAAATCTTTTTAAAATTGGATTACTTAAAAGTTCTACGTACTATAAACAATTGTGGTTATTATCTAAAATTATACGGTGTGAATTAAATTTATAAAAAATAATATTAAAGACATTTCTAATCAAGAAAATTAGGCAGTAAAACTTCTAATTTGTGATTAATTGTAAATTTACGCAAAATGAAGTGTTTTAAGTGCCACAGAGATATTTGTCAAGAACTGCATTAATATTTCATTTAAAAATTAACCATTCGCTAAGTGAATTTAGTAAATATCAGTGTTGTGTAACCTTGTGTTTTCAGTATTTTGGATGTTTAAAGAATTTTAGAAAACACATTAAAAAACATGAAAACACATTAGAATTAAACATAAATACAGAACTGAATTTAAGCGAAATCTACAAAGATAATTGTGTCTGGGCAAAATGGAATTACATTACACAGCTACATCAAACTATAGACTGCTAGAAATTTCAATGGCAGCGGATGTCAACGGATGTCATTTAAAAAAACGGATTCAATATAAAAAGCCTTACGGATATAAGTTGGATTGAGTTTAATTTTCGTGCTATGTATCCAGCATCTGATAAAACTGAAGAAGCGTTTTCAAGTTTCATGCCAAAAATTATCAACATATTTGGACAAAACTAAAAGATAAAAATGCTAAATCTTTGCTGGATACTATTATCAAGCATAAAGAAAGTTTATCTGTGAGTAAGTAATATTATCAAAATCAGTTTAAAAATAAATGAATTTAATTTTCTAATGCTTTTCTGTTTTACAGACAACCACCAGGATAGTGAAAAAAATCAATGGCGAAAATATGTGTTCTAAAGTTTCCATAAAAGATTTGCAAAAATCGTTTAAGGTGATTGGCAGGACAACACAAGAAGTTGAAGAAGCTCTCCAACAAAAAATAAATAACAACTGACCAATTCAGCTGTTGGTGCTAATTACAGGCACAGTAATAAATCCAGAAGAGATTTTGGTATATTTCGATGGGATTAAGTATTGCTTTTATTCCATCGTCATAGCTTTAGACAATTGTTTTAAGTTATTTTAAGTTACCCTAAGGAATCGTTATTAGTTTGGAGTTTTAACCAACATTTTTTTTATAAATCGGTTCTAAGTAAAGATGCAGATAAAAACATCCTTTGCTTAGCAACCTAATTTCTGAATTAAACAAATAAACATTTTGTGTTCTGTTTTAAATAATAATTTTATAATTTTAAATTTATAATTAAATAATAATTTATAATTTTTCAATTTATTTCCATTAACTAAGTTTATTTAAAATTTACATATAAGTTTGATTCTTTCTGTGATTAATTATTTTTTTTGTGATAGAATTGATTGCTGTTTTTTATACTTTTTTTTGTTATATATTTATTCAAGAATAATTTAGATTTAAATGTCATAAATGTTATCAAACTTATTTTGCAGTTTTATTTATATTTTTATTTGAGAATAGGTCTATTTTTAAGTTTGAAACTTATACTAATGTATAAACATTGAAATTATTAATAAAATTATTATACGAGTATGTATGTAATATAAATTAATATTTATATTAATTTATTGTTTTAATGTTTATATTAATTTTTTTTATTTTTATTTTTTTGGATACTATGTTATATTAAATATTTATGATTAAAATTACATTTTATTTTACATAAGAATAATAAATTGGGAATTTTATAGTATAAACTTATTGTTGTTTTTTATTTATTTACTACTAAAATTGATTCTATGAAAACTGGAACGATTCAACCGAAAAATTAATTTAGTATTTTGAATAAATTTTATCAATTTGAGATTCTATTTTTACTAATTTTAATAAAATTATTTTATCAGATTTATAAAATTTTGTAAATTTGATAACCATTAGTAGTAAATTTGATAAAAATTTCTTTCAGATGAATACTGTCATTTTGAAGAAATTTTATTAAATTTTACTTATATTGATAAAAAAGTTTATTGGCGCTATATAGATGGTTGTTTTATCAATATGATCACCAATTTCCTCAATTTCACTACTTTTTTTTTTGAGTGAATGAACTTTCCATGAAGGTTGACCTTCAAATGTATGTCGAAATGCTTGAGACACCGTATTTCATCTCGACGTCTGGTAATTTTTCTATCTCCCTAAACTTCTTTAAAGATTGGTCAATGTTTACTTTCTGTTGAGTCGATAGTGAGTTAAGGTTTTGGTATGATTCATTCTTGGATTTTTGCACTTCCCCAAATATTCGTCCTAGTTTGTATTTTGAAATATGGGGCCTGCAACTTAGTGTAAACAAGTAAATGATATCTTTTTACACTGTGACCTTCCGCTAAGCAGTTGTATCATATTGACCTAGTGTTTATGTATTGTGGATATTCCTCGATAAACTTAGGATAATGACATAAAAGGTGATGTGCATCAGTGCATAATGTGCAATTTGATAGTGGTTTTTCATCTGTATATGGAAGCCTTATCTGGTGTTTCGTAGGTTTTTTGTTCGTCTGCGGTTATATGTATGTGAAGTTAGTCCGAAAACTAGCCCGAAAATATTTTTGGATTGTGTGTTTGCTAAATTTAGTTATAATTTCGATCTGTCCCGAAATCTTGGTAATAAAACGTGTTTTATTAGTATCCATCCCAAAAAAAATACCAAGTCATCAAAACGTTGAAATGCCAAATTTAAATTAAAACGAAATAGTTTTTTATGTAACTGATAAATATTGTAAATTTAAGCAAGAGTAGTTTTCATATAAAGACTTATTTTGATATTTCGTTATGGAACCAGCTTCACAGGGATTTCCAAACATATCGGCTGATGCCAGAAATTACTTTGGTGTATCCTTAATTCAATCTATATAGCCGTCTTGCCACATGAGCTCCATTTATGGTCTTTACAAAATATAGTTTTCGGGCTAACTTCACATACATTGCTGTTATGACCTTCAAGTGATTCATTCGGATACTTAGGGATACCTGGAATTTTATCTTGATCTTGATCCAACTGTAAAGTTACATCATCTAATTTTTTATCGGCCAAATAAATTCACCAGCAGTCTCTGGATTCCACATATGACTCAAGCGCCTTGAGTTGTCGCACTACCTCATCATATATGTGCCGTACATATTACCTATAGTTTCAACGGTAGGTTTGGTGATCGATGGTTTCTTAATAAAGGTATCAATAAAGTCATTGACTATAAATCATTCACTTTATAAGCTTTTGAAACACTTCAATAAAGCTGGCGTCTCTAATTTGAAAGTGGTGCATTAATACCTCAGATAAACCTCGCAATGGTTTCCTCAAGGAGCGAAATTTGCACCGGTGATAGTGTTGTATTATCGTGCACCATAGCGTTGAACAAGTCATAGAATGACTGCCATTCCCTTATTTTTCCGCTGAGTATCCGTAAGTTTAAACATGGTAGCTTGAAATCTGCTGATTTTAAAAAAATTATGAACAAATATGAACCCATAATGATGGTGTGGTATTGCAGTTTGTTCTTATTTGGATTTTACATCGGAGTACACTCGAAAACTCAATGACGGAAGGCTAAACGGGACAAAGCACAACTTAATACCAAAGACAGCGTTTATCGTTTCAGAACGTAGACTATATCAGTGCAGAAGAATGTCATTCGGGGTTTGCAATTCATTGCAAGTCATTCGGAGTTTTGATCAAGAACCCAAAATGTTGATTTATGTAAACGACATAATTGTAATGTCACAAACTTTTGAGGAGCATCTGAATCAACTGAACCAGAGGGCTCGACAATTGTGCAACTCTAATTTTACAGTAAGTGGAAAAGTCTCGATCTTTTTTCGATGAAATCAAATACTTGGGCCCCATTTTAGATTAGTTAGGATTAAGGGGAGATATAGAAAAGATTAATTGTTTCTTTATTTTGTCACGCGGAAGATGATCAAACACAAGCGACGTCTAGCAAGATTAGCAAGATGGACATACGGTTTATACCCGGATTATCAACAGTACCCACATCAAAAACCAACCTGCTGAAAAAGAAGAGACAAAAGAATTGTCAATGGACATCACCCAAAATTCGGCCATGGCCAATGAATCGGTAGATTACATTGGACCATATCCACTATCAAATATGAGTAAACAGTATTTGTTTTTAAATGTTTGTATACTGCACCCAATGAGACTGGCAAACCAAGGTCGCTCATAGAATACTACAGAAATCAATATTTTTGAGTTTAAAGCAGTGGATATTCTGATTTGCGATAAGGGCAGACAATTGTAAGGCGGTTCTTAAAAACTTTGAAGCTATGAAATGAACCAATGCATGTTGTCATTTGCAAAATAACACTATCGAGCGGGTGAACAGAGGTAATTTTATCTACTACTTTTTGTTATTTAAAAGATGATCAAGATATACTGGACTACAGAATCCATCATTGGCCAATGAATCTTACTAAATAAAACTAAGAGCTGTTTCAGTTTTAAGCACTACTGAGCCTGTGCGAGAATAGTTTACTATCGAAAGATAGCTGCGGATAAGGATATTCTTAAGGAAGTACTGGGGGTTGACCTAATTTTAGTTGATCATTATATTTAATCGATTAAATTATTTTCAAAGCTTCACCAAAAAAAATCAAGGAAAAAAGCAAATCGTCCAATTAGTGATAAACGGTGTTCGATTTAAAACATCAAGAAAAGTTTCTATAATTAATTAGTTCTTCCTACAGCACAAATAATTAGATTCAATTGATCTAATTTTTTTAATAACATCGAAACTAACAAAAAAAAATCTTTTCTATCAAATCTTTCTAAAACGAGCAACAACTTTTTTTTATTAGATTACAGATACTTTCCATCGTTAATCAATGAAAAATTCATCTATTATTTTTCACTTCAAAGTTTTTTTTAATTTTATTTTCCAATAAATTCTAAATCCATTATACTAATTAATCACAGGGTAACAATAAACTTGGTTTTTACAACTATTGAAAACAAAAAAATTTCCGACTTTCGTAATGTATTTTCTTGATGCAACATTTCGAATATGGACAAAGCACGAGTTTCAATTGAATATCGTTTACCATCTATGATTGAGTTCAATGGCCCTTTTTATTTACAGTAGATATATTAGTCTAGAATCGGGATGCTCTCAAAATACATTTCTTTAACATAAAATCCTAAACCAACCGAATGATTTGATTTCTCATCCATTCTTTTTGCAAAATGCTTTTAAAAGAGGTAAAAAAGGGGTAAAACATACTCCCGTATGCTTTTCGAAAATTACACATAAATGTAAACGTGGTGGGATGGGTGGTATACAAGGAAAGTTATGGTTGATTATGGTCGTATATTCTCGAGCTATTTTTTCGAATTTTTTTATTTCTATTTTTTTTTATTTTATAGCAACAACAAGGAATTGTGGAAAAATAAAATTCAGGGATAACATTCCCCAAATAAACAGGTAAACTGTGTAAAAATGATAAATTTACATTACTGTCCCAGGTTGAGGTTAATTTTATTTTATTATTTGTTTTTGGGGCCTCGATTTTACGTTACGATAATTTTATTTTATTTAATACTCGAATGGAAATTTGAAATATGTTAAATGGATTTCAAAGGTCAATAAATTTTAAATATTTTTTTTAAAATAAAGGTTTCGCTCGCCTATTATTTTTACTGTAGATGATCGAACCTCGAGTCCATTTTTATCTTCCTATCTTTCTGTCTTCATATATTCATGTCTTCCTATCTTCCTATCTTTCTATCATTCTATAATCATATCTTCCTATCATCATATCTTTCCATCATATTCTCCTATCTTCACATCTTCCTATCATCCTATCTTTCTATCATCCTATCATCATATCTTTCTATCTTCCTATCTTCCTATCTTCCTATCTTCCTATCTTCCTATCTTCCTATCTTCCTATCTTCCTATCTTCCTATCTTCCTATCTTCCTATCTTCCTATCTTCCTATCTTCCTATCTTCCTATCTTCCTATCTTCCTATCTTCCTATCTTCCTATCTTCCTATCTTCCTATCTTCCTATCTTCCTATCTTCCTATCTTCCTATCTTCCTATCTTCCTATCTTCCTATCTTCCTATCTTCCTATATTCTTATCTTCCTATCTTCCTACCTTCCAATCATCCTATCTCCCTATTTCTATCTTTCTGTTTTCCTATCTTCCTAAAATTTACATAACCTTAACCAATGAAGAAATTCTGGATGATTGCCTACCTCAGTATTTTGGAATAAGGCTTTGAACACGATCAAATGTCAAGTGAACAACTATCTCAACTTTCCATAATTTTCCATCAGAAAAGGGCGAGAAAAGGTTTTTTTGATTACCAATAAGTTCGTTCTACCCTTACCCGCATTTATTATGTTATCCAGTATGACAGTTATGATAGTTTTGTAGTAGTTATGTGGAACACTGCCCATACAATCCACTACACATAAAAAATTTAATTAAAAATAAAAAAAAATATAAAATTGCGGAAATTGCAAATTTCTTTTCATTTTTTGTTTTATACATTTTCACTGGGACAAAACAAAACCGGGAGTATACATATAATAAAACCTCATTTTCCAATTCCATTTCTTTAATTTTCTTTTTATTTCGATCTATATACATGTTACTGTTTGTGCGCTATGTTGTTACAATACGAATAATTGCAAATAATTATATTTTATTACTACTAATATAATACAAGAATAAAAAAAAGGAAATGGTTTCGATTTTGTTGGTTATGTAACAAATACGAAAACTACTACATCCCCCGACTATTTTAATTTTAAGCTTAATATTATTTTTATGTGCTTTTAATGAAAATTTATTAACTGAAAGATATATAGCTTGCTTTAATGTGTACCAGTTTTTCAATGTTTTCCACCAGTTTTCCTTTGAATTATTTCTCTTTTTTTCAATTTAATGTAGTTCATGTTTATTATATACTAGAGCTTTGTGGTTAAATCTTAGCAACCAGAATAAGGTTCTGGCAAATAATAGTAAAACAAAAACTCTAAATATTAACCTTGTGTGACCTTGGTCAACTTTTTTAATCCAAATTCGGTAACTTAAAATTCTTCCACTTAAAATTCTTTTGGCATTAAAACTGGTCTTTGAAAATTGTATATATTCACTGCTTCTGTCAGATCCGAGCGGTAAACATATGAAGATAACACAAGATAACGGTATCTTCGAAAAACTGTTAACGTACTAATTGAATTAGAACTAAAACCCTAAATCTGAATCAGCACTGAGTTTGCAAATATTGTGTTTAAAACCATAACTACTATACGACAATACAATGTGTGACAGCTTCAAAAACTGTCAAAATTAAAATATTAAATAATATCAGACAGTAATTAACAAACTAAACAATTGAAAAACTAGATCAACGGAGAAAACCGTCTAGTCATCCATTTGAAATTGCATCAGTATGATGAAGTATCCGGTTGTTGCGGCAATCAACTGTAAATAAAACGAAAAATAATAAATTTGATTAAAAATTAAATTTCCTTAATAATAAGACTTTAAGACTGTGTCTGAAACCCATGATAAATATTCATGAATACAAATTTTTGACATTTATTTGATAAAAATGAAGACTCCAAATTATCACGGTTCGTTGCTATGATAATTATTGACAAATATCAAAACTTTCTATAATAGCAGCCAAACTCATCACATACCACACTTGGATATACAATAAAACATAAAAAATTAACTATTTGGTTTTATAATAGTTGAACTTTTTCATTGCTATGACAATTTCAAGAACCAATGCACACAATTAAATATAATTTTTCTCCATGATTGTTATACCTCACAAAACTGAATTTGAAAAACAAATAAGGCGGGGAAATATTTCAATAAATTATTTTACTCGGACAGCGTAATAAAAAATTGGGAATATAGAGGAATATTTTGCAAGTAAATGTCAAAAATTTTATTCACAAATATTTATCATGGGTTTCGGACACAGCCTTAGGTATCAATTAGCTCAGTATAATTAACGAAATAGTGCACAGCAATATAAAAAAGGTCATTATTATTGGGATTGCGCAGTATGCTTTGATTGACAGCGGTAGTAATGTCAACTTAAGAACGCGTAGAAAATATACAATGCTAGAAAGTTCAATGAAAATACGAAATAAAAAGGCGAGTTTTTTACTGAAAAATCACCGAAAAAAGACAAGTAAATTTAATTAAACGCGGTTTGCTAGAATTTTCATTTGTAACCTCAAAATTGAAAGAATGTTAGATAATCGACTCCGGTACAACCTTCCATCTTGCTATAAACAAGAATATCTTTACCGAGTTTGATTCAAATGATCGTGAAAAAATATTTGTTGTTAATGGACAGCAAATAAATGCCAACGGAAAAGGATCGGTTTCAATTGAGGTTATTAATTAGATAGGTGAATAAAGTGACAATCCAAGATGTGTTATGGGTCCCATCAATAAGTGGAAATTTACTTTCTGTTCGCAAGTTAATTGCCAAAGAAAGGTTTTGTTGTTTTGTTCACTTTGGATCAACGCTGCAAAATTGGTTTTGGATCAAAGCAGGTGGCAATTCGAGATATGCGTGATAATTTGTACATTCTAAAGGAAGTTGAATGAGCATATAAGGTTGATGAACATCAGGGAAAATGCTATGCACATTATTGGCACAAAATTTCGGACACCGTGATATCGAAGTGGTAAATCATTGGGATCTTCTGGATTGTTCAAAAACATTGAATTTTCAGTATGTGGTGGTAATTGCAGTAAGGACTTGTGTCAAATATGTCTTGAAAGAAATAATGTGCCTAAAATTTCCATCGAAAATGAAAAATCGTGCAAAAGTTGATCTAGATTTGATTCATTCAGTTGTTTTCGGGCCAATGCAGACACAAACGCAGACACAAACGTCAAAATATTTTTTTGACGTTTATAGATGATCACTCAAGGTACACTGTGATCTATCTTCTAAAAAATAAAAATGAAGCATTTGGAAGATTTACGGAATATGCTGCAATGACGCAAAATATGTTTGGCCACAAAGTAAAGGTTCTTAGAACAGATCGAGGTGGTGAGTACGTCAATCAAGATTTAATGAAATTTATGGTGAAAGAGGGAATCCAGTGTCAAAAAACAGCTCAATTTACGCCACAGCAAGTGGTCAGTTGATGAGAAAAATAAAGAGAACGTGGCGAAAACAACCCAAAGTGAAAGTAAAAACTACGTAGAAAATACTAGTTTCAATGTAGATGCAAGTATGAATAACCATGAATTATATTTCAATGGTATCGATAATTCTGTTGATGGAGAACCACTTCGCATTGATGTTGAAAATCTATCTAAGATCCAACTGTAGGACACTAAAGCGTTCCACCAAAAAGGCTCATTGAAGAAATCAACAAACTTGAGAAAGATAAATATGAGCCAAAAACGTATAACGAAGCTGTTATGTGTTCTGAAAAAGACAAGTGGATCGATGCGGTGAAAGATGAAATAAAATCCCTACAAGAAAACGGAACATGGGAGCTTGTACCATTACCATCAAATAGAAAGCTTATTGGTTGTAGATGGGTTTTCAAATGGAAAACCGATGCAAACGGTGAAATTGGCAAATATGAAGCGAGACTGGTTACACAGGGATTCTTGCAGCAATTTGACAGTGATTATTATCAAACATTTACATCTGTAATAAAGCAAACGACAATCAAAATGACATTTTGATGCCAAAACGGCTTTCCTAAACCAGGAACTCGAGAGAAAATATTTATGAGACAGTCACCAAGATTTGTTATTGATGGGAAGGAAGACTATGTATATTTTCTCAAATAGCAATCCGCGAGGGTTTGGAATGAATCACTACATTTAGCATTAGTCGTTGCGAAATTTAAACAGAGTATAACTGATCCGTGCTTTTACATATTGTATTAAGGCGGAAAAATATGTTATGTTTTACTATATGTTAACGACTTAATTATAGCCGATAAATAAGATGATCAGATGAAATACGTCGAAGAAGTTTTAAAGTCGAAATTCAAAATCAAAAATTTGGGAGATATCTTACACAGGAAATTACCAGGAATTAAACTAGGAATTTTCAAATAAGTCAGACCGGTTATATAAATCCGACGTGAAAATATCGAAAATTCCACTCGAGCTTAATTATGACCAAAATGAAGATCAGTCAGAAACTTATCGGATGTTTGCTGTATATTTCAGTAAACTCTCGGCCTGATACTTCACCAAGTGTATCAATATTAGCACAACGTACAAGCAAACCTACACAAACCGACTGGATGGAGCTAAAGCGTGTTCTTAAATATTTGAAAGGGACATCAAGATTAATAACAATAATAATAACAATAAATTATTCCGTGGACATGCCGATGCGAACTGGGCTGAATGCCAAACAGTTAGAAAGTCCAACAGTGGATATATATTTTTTGTATTTAGTAAGCTAGTTATGCAAAAAACAAAAGTGTGTGTCGCTTTAAACAACTGAGGCTGAGTTTGTTTCTTTGTCGGAAGTATGCACGGATGCAATTTGAATTAGGCGGCTATTAATCGATTTTGGTGTAAAATTGGTTATGCCAACAACAATATTTGAAGACAATCAAAGCTGTTTGAAGTTGATCGGAAATCAAAAACTTTTGAGCCGATCAAACCACATCGATACCAGAAGACACCAGCTGATCCGGTGTCATTATGACATTCAAGAATTGCACTAATTTCTCTAATTAAAATAAAGAACTAACTTACATATTTCTAAGTAACTCATATTGTCAACCATTTATGTTCAACTGTTTCATTTTACAAAATTGGTTGCAAGCAGTAATTCATTTTAAAACATAATTTTGAAACGTAAAGTTGAAGCAAATTAATTATTCTAGAAAATGTAAACACAATCGTGGTTGCGTAGCATGATGAGAGCGAGATGTATACGGAATCAATGAAAGTGTGTTCGATAAGATGAAAATGCAGAGAATATATATATATATATATATATATATATATATATATATATATATATATATATATATATATAAACATGCAGAGGTTTGAGTCGACAGATCAATAAGTTCCATTTTGAGGTGAATTTTTTGATTTTTGGTTGCGAAAGGTTCATTCCGAGAGACGTTTTAATTATCCTAGCTTTCAAGTAGATTGACAAGACTAATATAGCAAAAGGCTCATGATTATTACTTAATTTTTTAATTTTTTGGAGAAAAAAATATCCAAAGAGGGTATATGTAATATAGAAAAACTATATTTTACTTACATTGAAAAGTAACTTAAAGTCCAACGAAAATAAATGGCATATCTTCAAATCGATTGGACCCTGCAGCATTTGAACTGAAAATAAATTTACCTGCAACAATATATGTAAAAAAAAAAGTTATAACATCGTGTACAATTTTATGTAGTTCTTATACTCACACTTTTCTTCAGTCGAGAATCAGTTCCAGCAATTTCAATTGTATGCAATAGTTTTGGTGTTTTTCGTACAGCTTCTTTTAGTTGTTCGAATACTGATAGAAACCATGTTAATTCGATTAGGGTAAATAAAAATTCGGTTAGATTGAAAACTATTTTGACGATTGCAACATGGCCATAAATTCGATATGTTGACATTGCTTCGACGTATAAAAAGAATGGCTGAAATGAAAAAAAATTAAAAATTTTAGATTATAGGTAAAAAATATTATTGAGGGCAATGGCTAGTCCCAGAGGGAAATATTATCTATTATATATATATATATATATATATATATATATATATATATATATATATATATATATATATATATATATATATATATATATATCCCTCTCGCTACTGAAACCAATTCGAGATCCTGACGAAGCAATGAATATCCTTAACACTCACTTCGCTGACACAGGATAGGAGCTCCTTGAGAAACTTAAGCCTGTACTGAGCCAGGTTAGGACAGGTGCAGAAATAGTGAAGAATAGTTTGCTCCTCCTCTTCATCCATGCAACCACGACAGTAATCATGTGAGAGAACACCAGGTCCTACTTGCATCCTGACCAATGAGACAGTGTCATGTGACGACATTCACAATTCTAACAATACTACATCGCTTCATAGATATTAGTTGGTTAAACCTGACTAAGTCGAGTAGAGGCCAAATCTGCCGCGTAATAACGCATGCGGTATGGTTCGACCACCTTTTATTTGTGATTTTGTTTTTTTTGCTTCTTCCTTAAGAAGTTACACGTAGAAAGTAGTACTCAATAATGTCGGCCTTACTTGGTAATATGTGGCAGGATGTACCCAGTCTAGCGATTCCATATGCTTTAATATTCCCCGTTATGTTTAAATGCCCTGGTACTCACGTAAGATGGATGTTGAACTCTACAGCCATCTCGTTAAGAGATGAGAGACAGTTCCGGGCTACTTTTGACGTGAGCAAGCCTGGTTGTAGGACCTTAATTGCAGCCTGACTATCAGTAAAAATGCCAATAACCTTTACAGGTATTATACTTCATCCAATCTATGGTCTTCTTAGTTACATGAGCTCTGCCTGAAAAACACTACAGTGACCAGGTAGGCGAAAAGAGAGTTTTAAATTTAATTCCTCGCAGAAAACCCCACAGCCAGCTTTATCATTCACCCTCGAGCCATCAATGAAAAAACTAATCACTTCGGGCTTTATAATTGCTTCACTCGCAAATTTAGTCTCTAGGTAGGATAACGGGATGGTATAGTCGATTAATTTGGGAATCTCTTTATTGTTTAAAATAGATGAGTGCCTCTTAGTATTGCAGGTCCACAGGGAAATTGATATGAGCCTAGCAGCTGTACAAGCAGTCATCTGGTTAGCTAAAATATCAAGAGGTATAAGATGAAAGAGAATCTCCAGTGCTTGAGTAGAAGTGCTCCAAAGTGCACCACTAATACATAGGGTGGCATCTCTTTGAACCGCTCTCGTTGTAGTCCACATACCATCCGGTCGTTGAAGATAACTTGGAATGGCAGGAAAAGTTGATAAAATCTTAAGTAGCCTAGCTGCCTCAGGAGACCCCTGTAAATTTTCACATAATTACCTCCAGAATTTGCCTTTGGCATTGCTTAATTTATATTTACAAGGTTTGAAGACTTCCCTATAGGAGTCCCAGTCCACGTCATGTTTAGTTCTCTTCGCATTTTCCAGTAATTGTTGCTAAGCGCTACCAAATTGTAATCATTATCGTTAACACTAACTATGTTAATTTACAGTTGATGCAGCTTGCCAAATATATGCTGACGATTTTCTTCAATGCCCTCGCAGTTTCTCTGAAGAATTTCTCTTTTAAGTTCTTCTTTATCTTCGTGTTGTATTCGTTTTACCCTTGTTGTGTATACCTGTCGACCAGTTTGGATACTCCGTTTCAGGTCTGCCTTTTCTCTCTTTAATAAGATAACTTCGTTATTTAGCTTTAAAACCGTTTCTTCTATGGTGTTTAGAGTTGCATAAAAATTTATATTTTCTCTCTCTAAACTCTGTGTTTTCTTTATGATGCATCCGGAATAATCTTCCTATTATCTCTTAACAAATAGTTTTTTTTAATGGTTGGAAATCTCATTATTTTGCTACTCCTTAAAAATTTTTATTTTGATTTGTAAAATGTTCTGTTACGGTGGTCAAATTTGCCACAGCAGCATTATATGTTTTAGCTGATAAGTGCGGCACTGCTATAATACTCTGCAATTGCTGGGCCTGCACCATACGCTTTTTATTAAGTTAGGTTAGGTGAGAATAAAGCATAAAGATGATTGCAAATATTTTTTAGAGTCGCACGCAGCAAAAAAGCGTTTTTTGCTAGGAGAACCTCTAAGCGAATTTGTAAATCGAAAATGCATTAATCATGGAAGCCTAAAGTCTTAAGAGTATATGATTCTTAAAAAATTGCATTCTTTAACCACTTTTGTGCTTTTGTTCTAAAATAGACAAAAATACAGAGATACGTTTTAATTGGTATTCGGCCAAGGAGTCGTTATATGGTGTATAGAGCCAGACAAAAATCAATTCGAACGCAGTGGAATGGATGTGCTGTATGGAACGGGCTTATGACAAACATTCATGTCTAATTTTCTCCCCAGTACCGCTCTAGAAAACCAAACAGGTCCAACTTCAACTTCAAACTCCGAAGAACCCGGATAAGTCCCTTTGTATCAAGGGATAGTTATAATCTTTTTAATTTGTTAGATTGAACGGCAAAACCCTTCCTTTGCAATCCAACATTTAACTCCGAAAAACACACAAATTAAACAAAATGCAAGACTATTGACTGGCCCTGTTAGAGTTCCTGATACTCTGTCATAATTTTGCATTTCAGATATTTTTAAAGAATCTGGAAACATACGCCATCACTCTGGTCAATCGATCAAAGTTGTCTTGAAGAAATAACTTCCGTCTCTTGGATCTCCATTTATTTGTTTCAGCCATGGAGCTTCTGTAGACTGCAAAATTAGTGGTCCTTAGAACCATAGATTACACTTTATTAACCCGACAGGCATCATATTCTGAGAGACACCATTTGTCGGATTTTGTTTTGGTTCAACTGTCAGTCAATTCCTATGTCGCCAAAATTCTACTGGCCTCGAATTTATTAAGCATCGCATTTTGAAGTGACGCTCTTTTAGGTTTAGAACAGCAATTGCAAAATTCAACATCCACAAGATTGTGCACATCTTGTATAGATTGAAACAACACACGTAGATTTGCTGGCATTGGCAAAGCCATGTAGTTCAATGCAGCTATTTGAAGCATTTTGTTCAAAAAGAAACTGACCTTCATAATAGTGGTATAGTAGCCAATAGTGGTATAGTAGTTCATAGGAAGAGCCTCGTGCCAAACTAGTTTTAACTGCCATAACTTCAGCATGAATATCTTTCCCAAGACTATACAGCAGGAGACATTATTCTAAGCGGATGGAGTAATCGAGCGATTTCCACAGTGACGATTCTTTATAATTATAAATCTGCATAGTTGTAAATCTGCATCAGCTATTCACGATGTTCTCATGGTCCATCATCGATGATATTGGTAAAATTGGCTTAACAATATTTTAATTTCATCCTTAATTGTATTGCTTCTGGTTTGAAATTGGTCTTTGATAGAAGGTCACTGATTTACACGTCTCATCCAATTGCATTGCAGCACGTTGTTCGTTCTGGTTCTCCACGGTACATTGGCCGAGATAATGTGTGGCAGAAATGTAGCAGTCAAAATCCCTTATGTCATCATTATTAAGAGAAAGCTTTAACGATACAGCTTTCAAAAACTCTTGTATTGTTGCGCCAATAGAGCAGCTGATAATTTAAATCTTAGGAATGCATAAGTTTATCTGTCGGTATACATCTTAGCGTATTTATGTAACCACAAAAGACATAAAACTGACACGAGATTATTTTGAGCCACAGATCTCACGTTCAAAACAACTCTCAACCTTGTTGTAGAGCTGTCTGTATTTTAAACACAATGATGCGGAAGGTAATAATTGGATCCCGGAAGCTCATCGTCAGACATGGTTTCCATGTGTCCAAATATACACATCGATGAATGCTTTGTAGGTCTTGTGGAGTACTTGGCCTTTATTGCTTTTTCTCCAAATTATGAAAATGTTACAATGTGGAAGTTTTCAGTTTCCAAAATCTTTTAATTTTATTATTGATTTTGAAAGGGAATAAACCAAGAGAAACATGTGGCATCTGGAAGTTAAAGAATTGCTTGGTGACGATTGTCTATACTATATGGCTATATTTGAGACAATCAAAATATAGGTTACGTTTTGCATAGGTTACAATGACTTGTCGCAGAAATAACAATGATATGTTTGATGAAGTAGAACTGTGAAATCTTCGTAATTCCATTAAAAGACGGAGAACAAGACAACTTGTCTTCCATAGGTTGTCTAGAACTTTTTAGGTGCTAATAACTAATCTAATTTTTACTAATTTTAATCAAGGTAATTATTTTACTTACAATCACCGACATCTCCTTAAATATATCGAACATATAGAACAGAATCGATATTTGAAATAGATCCAACCACCATCGTATACATTTCATCAGCATTGCGTACACCTCTGCTAATTTATCAATCCCATCGCTCATCTCGCAACAAAGTTGCGTCCACGTATTTTGAAGCAACCCAAATCGTTTACGTTCCAAATTGAATGCAGCAATTTTGTTGCGCAACATCTCGTTCATCATTTCAATAAACCAATGAAACATTTTTAACCCACCATAGCATACCGTCGATCCGGTAATAAAAACATTATTCCCATACAGATACGAAAAACTTATAAAAACTGTACGAAGCATTGAAATATTACTGACAATCACATGTTCGGACGATTTAAATTTTGACAGTTTTTGAATGGTCGGCGAATATAAATTGGAACTGGTGAACAAACATAGGGCACCCCAAAAAACACAGTCGAACGTAAGTTTTAGAAATAAAATCTTCACTACAGTTCGATAGCTACGATCGATCGTTTTCAAATAGTTATAATTTTGCTCCAACTTCTCGTAAATTTTGGTGGCCGTTATTAAAAATCGACGACGATACACGAAATTAATCAAAATTAAAAGAATTGCGGCACCATACGTTTCGTAACAAGAATGTAGTAGCGTTATTAAACTGGGGAGTGACAGTTCGCTGAGACGAGTTTCATTTAAATCGAGTAGTAGTATATATTGGACCGCGTAAGATCTAAATTGATACGTTGTTGTTACGATTAGTGCGACAACAAATATGTCGTAAGCAAAACTTGTATATTCGATAATGATTTTATTTATTTTCGTTGTGGCTATATTTATCGGGAGATAGCAGTTGCAAACTAAGCAAATTTTAATTAATTTCACAATCACATTGTGCCAATTCATGGTCTATTGCTTGATGGGCGAATTACAATACAACTGACAGTACACTAATGTATTATGCAATATAGACGTGAAAATGTCGTGTGGTAATTAATTATAATTATGTTTTATCGAGAGTTTTCCAATATGGGGAACGAACTTTAAAAGTGTAAAATATGTGCATAGTTGCATTACTAAAAATGTCCGACTTGAAATTAGTTTTTGATTTTAGTATTTGTGGCATGAATGTCATAGTAATAGTCTGAATTTTGGAAACTTTAATATATGGTTTAAATGGTTTGGCTACTGATAATACCACCTATATAGGTTTGTGTACGGTTTAACTTTTGTATGCCGTTAAAGGGTCTATACCTTTTCTGGACGTTAAAACAACAATATTGGAGAGTAATTCTTTCGTAAGCAAAGATAACAATGTAAAAAACATTAATCTACAGTAAAATCTATCCATTAGCGCAATAATTATTGCTTTGACCTTGAAAGTGTTTTCAAGGTCAAATCAAAAAAATTTACTCATTCAATTCCGCTTATCAATCCCTAACTATTACTATACTTTTTTTGTGTTTTGGCTACTGAAATCTAATCCATCCATGAGATTTTGATGTTCCAGTAGTTTTTTGTTACTCCGTATTAACTTTGATTTTTAGTTTCAATCAATTTATTAAGCTAAAAAGTTAAAAATTACAAATCAATTTGAAATTGCACCAGTATTATGAAATAGGCAACTGATGTTGATAAAATCTAGAAAAAAATGATAATATTTTAGAAAATATGTTATTGTATTTTTAATGCAGACAATGACTTACTTTAAACAAAGCTCCATAGTCCAAATCGAATAAGCCAAATGGTGATAGTGTCAATGGATCTTGTAGTATTTGTAATGAAAATAGTTTTATCTGGAATCAAAAATTGTATAACTTAAACTGTATTTGTACTGGACTTACACTTACACTTTTTTTCAACCGTTCATCAACTACATCAATATTGACGTGATGTAATATAGTTCCAGTCTTTGCAAACTTATATCGAGATAATGGTATGCTTTAATATGGAGTTTCATTATAAAATTGTATATACTTACAGTATTGATTAGATGTTGACAGGTTGCTACTATCAGTGTAGTTCGATACAGTTTGATCGTAAATACTACAAATGATACACCTATGTTGAATAAATCTTTTGATTTAGGTCCGTGTAATCGTATATTCGAGTACATCGTATAAATGTAGAACGGCTAAAAATAAAAATATGTTCTTATAAACGGTTCTATGTTACGGTCAAATTTTATTTGGTACCCGAAACGCCAGTGTACAAAATGTATCGATTAAATACAATACCAATGCCAGAGAGTTTAACTTCAGCCAATGCCGTACCAGCCGAACCAGTTTTCGATGTAAAACCGAAATTTCATCAATACAGTCACTCAATTCACAACAGTGTTGACGGCTGCATACTTCATTTTGATTGAACCACACGATTTTCGCTTCTAGTATTCTGTTTAAATTTTGTAAATGTAAATTATATATCCGATTCCCGCAAAAGAATAGCGCCATGCAAGCCATCATATAATTGACTGGTAGGGTTAAACAAATCGTATATAAAATATACTTTACACTAAATAGATGGTTGGTTTGAAACGAGACCGAATACGACCAAATGATAAAAGCGATAACACCGAAGTTGTGTATAATTTTTAGTAAGTTCAAACAAAACATGTTTCGAACCTTTCGATATTGTGCGGTCTGATCAGGACTGCCTAGTGTAAAGAACAGTATAATAAAGTTAAAATTCGTACGGTACAGTCGTTGTTGTAAATCGGTAGCTTTCAATCGATACCAAATGATCGGAATAACCAGACATATTATTATCGTTTGATTTAGCACAAATATTGCGTTGGCTATATTATAAGTGGTATGATCTTTGAACATGTAAAATTCGGAAGAATTAAAAAATAAAAGCACGAGTCCATATCCAATTGAACAAATTAGCATAATAACGTTGAATGCAATTAATTTTTCAACTTTCACTGAACTATTATAAACGGTTGTGATTAGGGGCAGCACCCCGGCTACAAGGAAATGCATGTCTATTAATTTAATTAAATATTTTAATTTTCTTAACATTCTTGTTGGTATAAGCAGAACGATTTTATAGGACCCCGACTAGCAAACTCGCACAAGAAACTGAACATAATATTACCAACATAATTTATTCATCCGTTAATAATTAATTGCAATTGATTATTTTGCATCATCATTCAACTCGGACATGCCCATTCTATGCTGCATAAATATTTAATTACGAACCCAAAATTAATTACAAGTCGAATTAGTTCGCGTGCAGCAAACACGACCAATATTTAAAATGTTAGGTAATCTAAAATATTTTAATAAAATATTGGAACTGTACTTTTTGGTAAATGGTGTCCAACCACTGGTCACCACAATCTCCAACAACTCGATACGTATCAATAAACTAACCATCGTCAATAAGCTAATGCTGGTGGTGGCAATTGGTTCTATGTACGGACTAGTACGAATAAATGTTACAGATTTAAACATTTTTAAAACCGAATCGAATTTCGAGATAGCAAATGTAGCGTTCGTCTTCAATCAAAAATTAATTTTAATCATGATGGTGTTTGTAATTTTTGAAAAGTCCCAAAAAATCGATCAACACCTTCGATTGTATGGTGCAAATCTAAAATTTATGCTAATCACATTCGAATGTGGCGAACGGATCGAAAACTATCGTCAACTTCGCAAGGTACTTACGATCAATTTATTACAAGCTGTCTATGACATGAGCATTTTAGTCAGTTCTATGATACTATACATTGTATCGAAGCCATCACAAAACGATTACGGCAAAATTTATAATATTTTGCTACCGATTTACGAGAATTTTCCATTTTTCTATGTCAAGACAATCCTAACGATGTACTTGTGCAGTAATCGAACGTATACGTATTATTTGAAGCATTTAAATCGTATGTTGGATGAAAAAATTCAATATTTTAATAAAACACAACACAACCAACGTTACCGAGAGGAGTGTGCTGCACTTAACGATACTTTGCTACGAACATCATATTTACATCACAAGTTGAATTGTACCATACGAAAATGGATGGAACTTAATACCATACCAATATTGGCATGGTATATAGATGCATTTTGTACACTTGCATTCAGGGTACGAAGTGGTTGATACATTTGGATACCTACAGCATGTTAACAAAATTTTATTATTTCCTAGCCATTCTACATTTACACAATAGTGACAAAGGCACAAAATGATGCGACGAAAGAATTGGATCTTTTAAAAATTGGTGTATCACTATTTATAATGTTTTTAAAATTATTAGAATCGACGATTACCATGTCGAGCTGTCAACAGTTAAAGGACTTGGTGGGTTCAAACTACTTTTTACGCATTTGTTAAATAGTAAATTCAATTTTTGTCCTTCAAAAGGTTTTGGAGACCGGAAACATTTTACATAAAATTGATCTGAGAAGAATCGATAACCAACTAAAAGATAGTGTACGGTACTAAATCTCATAACTTTATTTGGCTAATCATCTTTTACCTGTTTCAGTTTAAACTATTTTCGGTGCAGATACTACAAAATCGATTAACTCTATCACCTTTCGGATTGTTTTCAATGGATTATGGACTATGTTTTACGGTAAAATTTAGCGTCAAATCTTAAAAAGAGTCAATAATATTTTCAATTTTATATAGTTATTATCAACGTCCGTTGCTTATTTCATAATATTGGTTCAGTTTCAAATCGATATAAAATAATTGATATGGGAGTTAGTAGACAACCGGTATTTAAGTGCAAAGTACATAAAAGTTAACATAATTGAATTGTACAGGCAAAATTTGATTGAATAAATTTGAATTGCAAATTAACATAACTCGTTTATTGCTCGTTCATACCAACCTTACAGCTCTGCCAATCTGACCACAATATTGCTCACGATAATCTATAATAGCTCAACCCCGTTTTTTCCACAAAAAGTCACCTCCAAAAAATACATCAATATTTTGATATCTTCCCTTCTGTCGTCATCCTATACTGTATCTTCTAAAACTTTCATGGCTCCTTAAACTTCCCTGAGAACCATTCAGAGCTACTTATGTAGCGTAAGATATCTCGCAGTTCTAGAGATCCATTATCAAAACAATACTTTCCCAGATGTTTGTACCTCCTGTAAGCTAGCGCATGAGCAGAGGAAGTGGCTCACAGTCTCTTCCTCCTCCTCATCCATACAGCTTCCTCAGAAGCCATTTGCCATTGACACAAACCTCCTCGCATGCTCCCTAATGAGGCATAGTGTCCTGTGAGCACCCCACGACTATACTTAAGTCAGCTCTACGTAGGGATATTAGTGTTTTGGAGCGCATTAAGTCCAGTTTCAGCCAGACTTTCGCGTTACATTACATGTTATGGTGTTATTCCAAATCTTCTGTGCCGAGGCTATCGCCTCGTTTTTACGCGCCATAAAAAGTGCTGCTATCGGCCTCCCCAGAGTTGCTCTTTCCGGTTTCAATTGGAGAGTTGTACCTTTCCTTGCCAGTTCGTCAGCCCTACAGTTTCTCGGAACGTCCGAGTGATCGGGGACCTAGACTATCAGGATATTGAGATGCTCACTCATCTCGTTAAAAGACGAGCGGCATTTCAATGCCACCACGGACATTAGAGAAACTGATTCCAGTGACTTGATTGCCGCCTGACTGTCCACATATATTGTTATTTTCCTTGTGGATATGACATTATCCATCAACCAAGTCAGCGCTTATTCAATCGCTACCACCTCTGCCTGGTACACACTGCAGTGATCAAGAAGACGAATGGATATATTCTAGTCTAGTTTGAAGCCGTCAGTGTAATGTCAGGAGCCAATTTAGCCTACTATCCAAAATTATGCCCAAAAATCTTGCCTTATCAGTAAAGGGCAGTGCCTTGCTTTTATGGTAGGAGGGGCGACTACCGGAATTTTATATTTCTTGGTGAAGAGTATAAGCTCTGTTTTGGGTGGATTTATACCCAGCCCACATTTGCTAGCCCACTTTGTAATGGTTAAGAGCGCATGTTGCATGACTTCCCTAATCGTGCTTAGATACCTACCCAAGATCACGATCGCTACGTCATCTGCATATGCTATCACCCCTATTCCCACTCTGTCTAGTTTCAAAAGTAGTCGATTGATTACTATGTTCCAGAGAAGAGGTGATAGGACACCACCTAGTGGAGTTCCTCTAACTACTCGCCTCCTAATGGTGGATTCCCTTATCTCCGCGTTAACAATCCTGCATTCTAGCATCTGATTTATCAACCTCCTTAAGGGGTAGTCCACATCTAAGAAAAACATTCCTTCCTGAACTGCCTCCGTCCTGACATTGTTAAAGGCGCCCTCTATATCGAGGAAGGCTACCATACAGTACTCTTTCGAGTGGATTGATTTCTCAATTGTTCGCACCAGGGGATGCAGAGTCATTTCCACAGATCTCCCTTTCCAGTACGCATGCTGAGAAGTATCCCAATTACTGGTTTTTAATTTTGTACACAGCCCATCTGGGTTAATTAGGTAATTAGGGCTCATTGAGCTCGGATAAGATTTTCCTGAGGCGCGAGGTCTCCGGAACACCTTCCATTTTATCACAGAGTAGTCTCCAAGACCTCCTATGAGCCTTCCTTAATTCCTTTTTATACTTTTTAAGGTGCTTCTTATAGGATTCGCAATCCTTAGCTTCCCTAGAGCCCTTTGCTCTGTTGAATGCTTTCCTACATCCTATTCGAAGAATTTCAAAATCACTGGACCACCATACCGGTTTCTGCTTCCCCTTAGGTATTTTCTTGGGGCAAGCAGTGTCCAAGGACAAGTTACAGGCACTTATGATTTCCTCCACCAGGAAATCCAGCTCCTTTTCTGTCGCTGGGGGCTTTGGAGCATCGGTCGATAAGAGTCGTACTAACACTTCCCCGTATTTGTTCCAGTTAGTCTATTTAGGATTTCTGAAGGCTTTTCGGATAACAGAATGATTGCCAATATTAAACGTCACGTACCGATGTTCCGGAAAGGAGAGTTCCTCCATTCTTGACCATATGTATAATGGAGTCTGATGCAAAGGTAACATCCAGTGAGCTTCTGCCTCACATTACACACTACAAGATTAGTCCCTAATAAGTAATCAAATAAGTACTCCCCCATTTCATTGATGTCGGTGCTTCCCCAGATTGTATGATACGCATTTGCATCACAACCCAGTATTACTCCGATCTTTTCCCGTTCCGCTTCGAGTATCAGTTCCCCCAGGTTATCCTGGAACCTCCTTCTCTCGGTCCATGTAGGCTAAAACCAGCCAAAATACGCAGCCTAACGTCTCCAGGCCGACTGCCGTTACGTCACCACTACTATATTGAGGAAGAAGAAAAATATTCAAGTTATTTTTAGCGAGAATGCAAGATGTGATCTTTTTGGACCTAGAAGAGTATAAAATTTTATACCCTTTTAAACCGAGGCCACAGATCTTGTTTTTTCTAATCCAGGGTTCTTGGACTAGAATTATATCTTCATCTAATTTGGTCACTCTGAGGATCACGGCTGCCGAAGCAGCCTTAGAATGGTGAAGATTAATCTGAACTGTGCTAAGCATAAACAGATTAAGTTACTTTCCTTCATATACCCTCCTTCAGCGATAGGCGACTTTTCATAGTCGTTAATCGCTCCAACGCTGAGCTCCTAACGTCCCGAATGTTAAAACCGTCGGCTTTTAGTTCCTTTTCTATTGGTAGGTCTTCCACAATCGTCTCGACCTCATCCTCTTTAAACACCTTTAGGGTAATCGACCCGAAGCTGGAGCCGATTACCCCCTTTGTGCTAGCTAGAGGGACTAGGGACTCTTTGTTCACCACTAAAATGGACAACCTAGATCCTCCCTTCGCCTCTTCTTGTTTAATGATCTTCCAATTGTTCGTCGGAAGATCAACATTACTTGCCCGAATTATCCAAATTATTTCATCCGGTCTACTTTAATAACTAGTCTACTTCCTTCTTACCCGATATAATTTTATCGGGATATAATTTTTATTGAATCTTTCTACTTACCAATTTGCTCTGGTTCACTCTACTGCTGCTTCTACATGTTTTACCCCATTTCTTTCCATCCATGTCTTAAAATCATCTTAGAATAAGTTGTATTCCTATCTGAAACCACTCTTCTAGGATTATCCGCACTATTATTCTCTTCCATTGCTTTTATCGCTTCCCTAGTACCTGTTGACCCCGCCGGGAAAATCTCACAAATTTCGTAAACGCATTTACCACGAACATTACAATATGCTGCTGCCCTTTTCTAGTTTTACGGAACTAACCATCATAGATAACCATCGATGACTATCCATCATGCATTTTCTAGATTTTGGGAATTTTCGATTTGAGGCAAAAATCTGGTAGTTTAGACAGGCTTACTACCATCATGAATTTTCTGGATTTTGGAAATTTTCGAATTTGTAGCAAAAATCTGACAGTTTAGACAGACTTACCATCTTGCATTTTCTGGATTTAGGGAATTTTAGATTTGAGGCAAAAATCTGTCAGTTTATACAGCTCTATCATCATGCATTTTCTGGAGTTTGGAAATTTTCGATTTGTGCCATATTTTTCTCAGTTTTGATAGGATAACCATCATGCGTGCGTTTTTTGGTTTATAAAATTTTTCGATTGGAATCAAAATTCTGGCAGGTTAGTAGACAAGCTCACCATCATGGATTTGCTGGAATTTGGAAATTTTCGATTTGTGCCATAATTATCTCGGGTTTGATGGGCTAACCATCATACATTTTCTGTATTTTGAGAATTTTCAATTTATTGCAAAAACCTGGCAGTTTTGACAGGCCCATCTTTAATTTCCTGGATTTTGGGAATTTATGATTTGTGGTAAAAATCTGGCAGTTTAGACAGGCTTACTACCATCATGAATTTTCTGTATTTTCTGGATTTTGAGAATTTTCGAATTATGACATAATTTTCTCAGTTTTGATATGCTTACCATCATGAGTTTCCTGGATTTTGGGAATTTTAGATTTGAGGCAAAAATCTGGCAGTTTATACAGCTCTACCATCATGCATTTTCTGGAGTTTGGAAATTTTCGATTTGTGCCATAATTTTCTCAGTTTTGATAGGATAACCATCATGCGTTTTCTGGATTATAAGAATTTTCTATTTGAATCAAAATTCTGGCAGTTTAGACCCATCATGCATTTTATGAATTTTGGGAATTTTCGATTTAAGCCATAATTTTCTCTGTTTTAATAGGCTAACCATCATGTATTTTCTTGATTTTGGAAATTTTCGATTTGAATCAAAAATCTAGCAGTTTAGACAGGCTAACCAGCACGCATTTTCTAGAATTTGGACACTTTCGATTTGAAACTTTTGAAAATCTGGCAGTTTTAATGACCATCATGCAATTTCGGGACTTTAGAAATTTTCGATTAGTGGCATAATTTTCTCAGTTTTGATATGCTAACCATCATGCGTTTTCTGGATTTTGGAAATGTTCGATTTCAGGCAAAAATCTGGCAGTTTAGACTGGCTTACTACCATCAAGTTTTTTCTGAATTTTGGAAATTTTCGATTAGTGGCAAAAATCTGATAGTTTAGACTGACAACTATCATGCATATTCTGGATTTTCTGGATTTTAGGAATTTTCGATTTGTTGCAAAAATCGTGTAATTATTTGTTTAGCTACTTTAAACATTTAATTGGCCGCTGCAGTTCGATTTTCTTCTTCGTTACACTTTTGTTCATTTATAGGGCATCCGTTTGTATTTAAAAAAATTTAATAAACTCCCCAATAGCGAGAAATTTTTCTTTCACTAAACCTTCGGCCCACCTTTCCCAGCAAATTAATCAACAACAAATCTTCTGCGTTTTCTTTAGTTGCTGTTAAAGCTTTAATCTTGTCATCCAATACTATTTCTATCACTGAACTTTTCTTTTAATTTCCAAAGGTGATTTATTATTTTAAATTCCTTCCCCTGTCCGGTTTAAGTCTATGATGTCTGTAAAATGTGGTTAGGTTTATTGGCACTTAGTCGCTCCCGCAGAGTAAATTGCCATAAGTGGCAATTAAAATTGATGATGGCTTTTTTAGAGTTGAACTCTATATTTTAATGGTGAAGTCCGCATTTCGACTTTAATTAGTTTTTTGATTAATTGTTTGCTCATAATTTATTATTTATGTGATGAAACCGATATGTTTGATTTTAATGATTAGCCAAGTAACTATTTAATACCCATTGCAATTAATTATAAACGGACTAATACATATCATTGGTTCTATAAATGTGACTAGAATAGTTTGCCTTAAAGATTCTAAAATGTTGGGAAAGTTAAAATATTTAATAAAATTGATAGACTTGTATTTCCTTGTAACTGGGGTCCTGCCCCTAATCACGACCATTTATAACAATTCAATGGAAGTGAAAAAGCTGATCGCATTCAACGTTATTATGATAGTATTTTCAATCGGATCTGGATTCGGACTCTTTTTGATCAATTCGGCTGAACTGTACTTGTTCAAACAACAAGCTATGTACAATATATCCAACATAATATTCGTGTCAAATCAAAAACTTATACTATGCATGGTTATATCGATAATCTGGTATCGAATTAAAACTACCGATTTACAATTGCGACTGTATCGCACGAATTTTAAATGTATCATTTTGTTTTTTAAATTGAGGTTTCCTGATCCAGCGGCACAATATAAAAAGGTTCGGAACATATGTTTTCTGAGCTTAGCAATAATTGTACACAATTTGTGTTTTATCAGTTTTATGACTTGGTCAAATTCAGATTCGTCCCGAGCCGAAAAACTACAACCAAAAATCGTATTATATTCGTTTTTTCTTAGCGTGTCGATTAACTACTTGTTAACCTGTAATATTCAGTTCGTATGCGGCAATCTGATACATAATTTGCATTTACAAAATTTAAACAGTATGTTAGAGGCAAAAATTATGCAGTTCAATCAAATTGAAGTGTACAGCCGTCAACAGTGCTGTGATTTGAGTGACTGTATCGATGAAATTTCGGTTTTGCATCGGAAAGTAATTCGACTAATACGAGATTGGATGAAATTAAACTCACTACCAGTTGTAGCATATTTTATGGAGACATTTTGTACTTTAGCGTTTCGGGTATATCAAATAAAATTTCTGCATATGGTCTTAACGTTTACACAAAAAAAAATATTTTTAGCCCTTCTATATTTATACAATGTACTCCAATAAGGGATTAGATGGGGCGAACGAATCGAAAGATCTATTCAAAATCGTTGAGTCAGTCGTAATATTTACTGTAAAATGTTATCGAACCACACTGATAATAACAACCTGCCAACATTTAATCAATACTGTAAGTAAATGAAAATATGTTATCTATAGATTACCATTTTAAAATGTACCGTTATCTTGATATAAGTTTGCGAGGACTGGAAATATACTACATAATGTCAATACTAATGGAATTGATGAACGTCTGAAGAAAAGTGTAGGTAAGGTTCAGCATAAATGTAGTTTCCTTTAACAAAATTATCGATTTCAGATTAAACTGTTCTCATTACAAATACTACAAGATCCATTGACATTATCACCATTTGGCTTATTCCATTTAGGCTATGGATTATGGATGAAAGTGAGTCCTGTATTAAAAATATCGCATCATTTTCTTAAATAATATAGTATTTTTTTTAGACTTTGTCAGCATCAGTTGCTTACTTCATAATACTGGTGCAATTTCAAATTGATTCTTGATCTTAAACTATAAGTTAGAAAGACAAAATTTTAATAAAGAAAATGGTAAATAAATTTGTTGAATTGACCTTAAGAATTTGTTTCAAGGGTAAAAAAATAATTTGAACGGCTATTTCTTATTCAAAAAAATGTAAGATTTAAAAAAAACCAAACCACTATTGCCTTTTTATACATATTCATAATTTATTAAAAACAGGCAAGGGGTTAGCCTTTCCTAATTATTAGGCACGAAAATTGTTTATGGAAGTGTTCAAATATTTTACAACAGTATTTATGCTAAGGTGAAGAGCTTTTAATTTTGGTAACACACATCAAAATCGGACCACTGTAGCGTGTTTTAATGTATGTGAAGGTAGCTCGAAACTCATCTCGAAACTCATCCCGCGATGGCAAACTATTTCTATCGCGACATTGTTTACTCTCACCCCGAAAACTATCACTATAATTGTACTATAACTATCATAAACATATATCATGATAGTGATATATTTTAGTGTCAGCAATAATCTCGGTAATTTTGTTTTTAAATAATGATTTTCTTTCTCTATAAAATGGCAATGCAGATGAAACATATAAAATCTAAATATTCAAATATATTATATTATTTTCAAAGGGTGGGCCATCTATCGGTTTAAATTTGAAACCACCGGTTATTTCGAATCTGGCAATACTTATGTCATTCTATTCTGTCACAAAAATCAGTATGTTATCTCCACTGAACGAAATGAATCGATTTACGCTTGAGCAACGTTGGGATTTATTGGAAATTTATTTCCAAAACAAAGACAATTGGTCGGAAATTGCATTTTTAAATTTAAACTTTTAAATGGCCCACCCTATATAATTATTATAACATTATGCTTAATAATTTAAATTCAATGTCGTTAACTACATACTACATTTATATTTTACCCATATCGTACGAATATTTTAATACAGGCGATGCCATTTTTGACTGTTTTCAATGTGTGATTCGTAAATTTGAAAAACGAGTTTTCTTATCTGTCGATATTATTAAATACGATCAGTAAGGGATATCTCAATTAGAAAGATTCTTAACTTTAAATCCGACACGTTACTGATGTCAACCAACTATGAACGGGATATCGAGTGCGGAGGTACAGAACATATTAATCCAGGGAAGCACGCGCTAATTCTCGTTAACCAAATTCCAATAAGTTTAGTTATAGAAGATAAACAATTCTATTTGGTTTTGATTGTAAATTACTTTGCTTATTGCAAAAAAGGTACTCATTGGAAAATGTATGATAATTTGGCAGGTTTAATAGTTAAAATAAAAAATATCAAAAAAACTAAAGCTCAACCACACTTAGTCTTTTATACAGCTAAACAAAATTGAGATCCCTAAAACTACAAAATTCATAAACATTCCACTATTTATTATAACACAAAATGTACCCACTTTGAAATCTGTTCACATAAATTCAATTGAGGATACCGTATCGTTCCATCGCTAGACGAAATCTCTTTGAATTTATCCGTTCAGGTAAAAATTTAGACACTATATCGTTAGTAGTATAGAACAACATATTCTCCAAAGTACAACTTACAGACTGAGACACCCGGTAAAAAAAAAAGTATTAATTTAAAAATGACCAGTCAAAAAATAAAAATAATTAACAAATTGTGGCATCGCACGGAATATGGTCAAAACCTCAATGGATCTAACCCTATATGGCTATTGCTTGTTAATCGCCATAGTGCTTGTGAATCGAAAATTGTTCAAACTAATATAGTTTTTTTTCGAAATAATTGTTAAAGGTCTTTGTGAATGTGTCAAAAACATGGTTTTGACAGCTAAAGTTAAATTTTTTTTATTAACCTCAAAAAATCTATAAAAAATTTAACGAGGTAGAGACCGTCTATAAATTTTGACAAGTGAATTTAAAAAATCATAACCTCATTCTTGACAAAATCACTGTGGTTAGTTATAAAATAAAAAAATTAAAATCATAGTTGGCGTATATTAACTATATTTTATTGGGAATTTTACAACAACAATAGCATCCCGTCTGAAATAATTTCAATCCAACTTTTTGTTGGTTTTATATTGAAATAAGGGTAAAATTTTCATTCTAATTCTTATTCCTGTGCCTAATAAAATACGCATAATATGTTTGTTACCGATACATATATATTGTAACAGCATGCAGATTAGATATATATTGTTACCAATGCGATTATTTTATGTATATATTTGTATAATGTATAGCTGTCAAACTATTCAACATTCACTAGGCAAAATTAAATTTTTAGTTAAAAATATTTCCCTTCGATTATTTATTTTCACCAATTTTTTAACTAAATATTTTTAATACATTGACAAAGACCCTAAAAATTTGTTGAAAATCTATGAATATTTTGTGGCAGTGTTTATACTGGGGTCACAAGGTTTTGATAACAGTAACATTCATCAAAATCGGACCTCTATTACGCGAGCTATTGACAATTTAATTATTTTCAGAAATTCGCAAAGGGGTACCATTGTCCGGATTTTTATGCTTAAAACTGATTGGTAAGGCATATTTTGTAGCAGTATTTATACTAGGGTCACAAGCTTTTGATAAAGGTATCATTTATTAAAATCGGACCACTATTTCAGGGGCTATTGACTATTTATTGATTTTCGGAAATTCGCAAAGGGATACCACTGTCCGGATTTTATGCTTAAAAATGATTGATGAAAATATATGATTATTTTGTGGTAGTGTTTATACTGGGTCACAAGGTTTTGGCAAAAGGGGTTAAGCGGTTAAGCAAAAGGGGTTTGGCGAAAGAGTTTTGGCAAAAGGGGTTTGGCTAAACGGGTGAGACAAAAAGGGTTAGGTAAAAGTGGTCTGGACAAAAAGGGTTAGGCAGAAAGGGTTGGGCAAAAGGCGTTTGGCAAAAGTGGTTTGGCAAAAAGGATTTGGCAAAGGGGTTTGGCAAAAGAAGTTAGGCAAAAGGGGTTGGGCATAAGGGGTTTGTCAAAAGGGGTTGGTAAAAGGGGTTTGGCAAAAGGGGTAAGGCAAAAGGGGTTTGGCAAAAGGGGTTAAGCAAAAAGAGTTTAGCAAAATGCTTAAGCAAAATTAGTTGGGCAAAAGGGGTTAAGCAAAAGGGGTTCGGCAAAAAGTGTTTGGAAAAAGGAGTTTGGCAAAAGAGGTTTGGCAAAAGGGGTTTGGAAAAAGGGGTTTGGCAAAAGAGGTTTGGCAAAAGAGGTTTGGCAAAAGAGATAAGGCAAAAGAGGTTAGGAAAGAGGTTAGTCAAAAAGGGTTGGGTAAAAGGGGTTAGGCAGGGTTGTGCAAAAAGGGTTTGGCAAAACAGGTAAGGCAAAAGAGGTTTAGCAAAAAGGGTTTGGCAAAAGGGTTAAGCAAAGGGCTTTGCCAAAAGTTATTTGGCTAAAAGGGATTGGCAAAAGGGGTTAGACAAAAGGGGTAAGGCAAAAAGGGTTTGGGCAAAAGGGATTAGGCAAAAGGGGTTCATTCGTTCAAATTGCTTAATTTCGTTACCCTTAACACAGACGTAGTAACAAGATAAGAGTTGAAACTATCAAAATCTGCATTCTCCTTGCGCATTATACTTTATTTCCAAATAATGCAAGTATGCATAGTATCGTTGCTGTGTGGTTGGTAACTTTAACGCTAAAAACACTGTAAGGGTTACCATTCGCCATTATTGCCTTTACTCATTTACTGAATTACAGCTCCAATTGCTGTGTCGGATGCATCAATCATTAGTGCTAATTTAGCTGATGAAGAAGGATAGACTAAAAGTGGAGCTTTCATTAGCTGAGTTTTCGATTGGACAAATGCTTATTCAGCTTCCTTAGAAATTGATGTTAATCACGAGACCTGCGTCGTTCAATTTCATAAAAATAATCTCCAAGTATTTCAAGTGCTCGGCGGTGGTTTTTGATGATACCAGAAGATCATCCAAATAAATATTCAAATTTTTTAGAATGGAATTCTTAAATTACTGGAAAGAATTGCCTGCGTTTCTCAGACCAAACGTCATGCGAGTAAATTCGTATAATCTAAAAAATGTGAGAATTGCAGTTTTGGCGATGTGCGATTCCTCGATCGGATTTTGATGGTATGCTCTGACTAAGCCGATTGTTGAAAATGCCGTGGATCCTTTAAATTGATGCGTAAAATCTTGTATGTATATGGTATTGGATAACGATTTGGTACAGTGACGTTGTTCAGAGCCCTATAATCGCCGAAGGGTCGCCATTCACCATTTTTCTTTGGAACGGGATGAAGCGGGCTTGCCCAATAACTATCGGAACGTCTACAAATACCTTGCTGGATCATGTTGTCAAGTTCTCTTTTATCTATCGCCAGCTTTTTTGTACTCAATTTCGGAGGTTTGGCAAAAACTGGAGGTCGGCGAGTCACTATATGATGAATGACTTGATGTTTTATAGGTTTTTGTGCCTGAATCTCGTGAGTGATTTCCTTGAATTTGGTTAATAATGTCGATTACGCTAGAGTTGATTACACGGACAGTGGGTGTATTGTCATGAACTTTAACGGTTAGGGAAAACAACGATGTTAGAGGGTCTAGTAACCAGCTATGCTGAATATCAACAAACAATCCCAACTAGTTCAAGAAATCTACCCCAATGATCGTCTTTGTTACTACTGCTACCACAAATGACCAGATAAATTGTCGTTTGAGGTCTACATCTAAGTTGATTCGTTGATTCCCAAAGGTTTTAAGTTGCGACCCATTTGCTGCATATAAATAAAAATCCCAGTGTCAATTAAGTATGTTTTTGTCATAGATTTTAAGGCGATAGTTTGAGAATTTGGTTTTTTGACTTAAATTCGGCCCACTTCTGCTTCTATAAACCAGAAATGAAAAAAAATAATCGTAGTGTATTGTTGAGGACTGTTGATTGCCCAAAATATCACGTTTGTTTGAATAGTTCCGTGCTCTGCTTGTATCTGGAGAGTGACTCCTCTAGTAAGTGCGATCCATGTTATCCAATCGTCATCACCTGGGCTTAAGCCATTGTTTAAAGAATTCTGTCTGCTAACTCTGCCAGTTTTGTCACCGAAAACGAATCAGCCGTGACTGCTAAAATTTCGTGTGCCCGGACCGGTAAACTTTTCATCTAGATTGACGTCGTTGACCTCAAAACCACCGGTAGCATGTAATTTTCTCAGCAATTGCGATGGCTTCATGTCACCCAAGTAGCAGCCGATGAATTTGAGTCTGTTTTGACTCACATGATTTATCCAAAATTACATTTTTTATATCGCAGAACAATGCAGGAATGGGGACCGACGATAATGTTGCTTGTTGCTAACGTCGTTAATGATTCGGTCGTTAAGTGCACCAAGAAGATTGTGATATTTGGTTACTTTGGATGTTATTTTTCCAAGTGAGAACTGTGATTTAATGACATGGAACCATATTCGTGGGTCCTGCGACGTCAGTTCTACCAATTTGACTGCTACAGATGCAATGGATCCGACGGATTAATGAGGTACATCACTAGGCTGTGAAGATGACTGCTCTGGAACTGATCCCGCTAATGCTCTTATCTTACCTCGTTCTGAATACGCATCTCTAACTCGTCTGCAGAGTTCGGTGTGTCCTGACTAATATTTTGGTCGTTTGATAACGCTGATTCGACAGAGTCGACAGAGTTGCTGAGTGGTTTATCCGTAATGTTGGCCTAATTACGTGTGGCTCACCTTACTAAACTCACGTTAACTAAACAAAAATAAATCGCCTTCAATATAACACAATATTGTTAAAAAACATTGAATTGTTGATTGGTGTTGTTCTGCGGTGTGGACAGCTTTTTCTTAGTGGCGATACTGTTGGCTAAGTTTGCATAGCAATATTGTGTTCATATAATGGTGATGAAATTTCTTGTATTAATGTAATGCGTGTTGCGTTACGACGCTCGTAGTCAAGTTGATGAGCTAGGCTCTTCTTGTAACGTGCCTGCCTTTTACTTGAATCATTGAATCATTAAAATTGCAAAGCGACGAAACTCTGCTATCCATACTTACAATATTAAAAAAAGAGATGTCGCCTGAGACAAGGAAGAGACAATAAGGTAAAGAAAATGAACATGCTCGAATTCGGAGTAATTGGTACATGAACGCCACAAAACAAAAGCTGAACAAATGTATAACTTTACAATCGAAAAGAAAACAAAGTCCAAGATTTTTACAATTTGTGAACCGAAATAAAGTGACAAAATACAGAAAATACAAGATAGTAAGCCTATCAAAACTGAGTAAATTATGCCACAAATCAAAAATTTCCTTAATCTAGAAAAAACGTTATGGTTAATATCATGTAGATATCATGCTAATAGCTAAAAATATTTCAAAACCATAACTTTTTCAATATTATTGGATATTCGGTTTATGACGAAGTAATTAGCGCAGTGGATAAAGGATAGAACCAATTATTAAGGTGATCGTACATATTACTAAGTAATCATTTAGAAAGACACACCTCAAACTTAAATTAAAAGCTCGTTTTTCGATTAAATGATAAGAAAACACAGGTTAAACTTTAGGTTTTTTATTTCTTTTAATATCTTATAATTCTTCATCTCTACTTTCACAATCGCGATATGGTTGTGTGACATTCACCATGCATGGTACTATGGCTATGTACAAAACTTTAATTATGTGGAGTGGCATACCTATGTAGTCGAACATGCTTGTTTGGATCACCATGTCTAGGTGGGTGGCCATGTCGACGAATCCAAGCCAATGGGTTATTTTCGGCAATTATATCATTAATTTGTTCTCCCCAATTCTGTAACATTTCTGATATATCGAAGGATTTGGGTCTTGGCATCCCAAAATAGAATTCTCTACCTTGTTTTGATTCCGTGCACATTTTGCGCTCGTTTGTCGTCCATGCATTACGACCAGTTGGATGATAAAACTTAGTAATTTCCAAATAGATAAATAAATTATTACTTTGCGCCAAGCACGTTATAAGTTCGTTAAAATCAATAACTGGAAAACGTATAAGTCGAATAAATTTTTTAAATTTTAGTCTCCTCTCACTTAAAGCAATGTCCTTTTGTAAACAATACAAATTCATCCATTTTAAAAGTCCGATTAGTATATCGATTTCTTTCACCGGTTTCGTTGGAGTACCCACATATTTGAATTGTAAAATAGATTCGAGGACGACCTCATCAGTTTGACAAAAATAATCCGATTTTAATATGTCATTCAATTCTCTGGCAATACAACTTTCAATTCGATCACTCAACTCGGTTTTATTGAGCACCACACAACTAGAGTACAAACGATATTTTGCGTTTGTATTTAAACCGGTTTCGATATACTCGATCACAGCGTCACATAATTTTTGAACTTTATAGGTGTGCGCCAATTCGAAAATTTCACTTAAATTAATTTCCGATATCGCACACTTGTCCGTATAACAAAAACGCATAAATTGATGAAATGCATTATAACGGTAATCTGTGATTGGCACTAATTTTTGTTCACCTTGATTTGATTCAAATTGTTGCTGATACACTGTACTCCGTATCATTAATATAAAACTATGGGCACGCAAATCTTTGCCGTCAACTAAAAATGTGATATCCGATAAAAACGGATTATTGAACAGTTTAATCGTAATATCATTTAACGAAAACACTTTTGAGCTATTTAACGTGTCCATTATTTACGGATAGTTTTAAACCATGCACTCGATACTAAAAGTAATTTTGAACTGTATTGAACTACGTCAATTTTCTTAGATTTGTGAATTTTTCTTAATTTTGATTTGATAACACTATCAATTTAACAAACATATGTTGGTTAACCACATTGTTGATAATGTAGCGTTCTAAACATAATAAATATCCAAGGTCATTTATTCAAAGCTCAAACCTTAAATCATGTTAAGTTGAATATCATTTAAAATAGATGGCGCTGTATAATTAGCCGAGATACAATTAATGTTTCATTTGGAACACAAAATGTGTCGTTTTATATTGTGATGTTAATTTATATGCTTCATACATTCCTTAAAGGCACTTTAAGGAAAAAAAAAACATAAGAATGATCAGGAAAATTTGAAATATCAACCGTTTCCGGCCTATCAAAACATGCAACTAAAAAAACAGCAATTTATTGATTATTTTAATTAGCTGAGTATTTAATGTTTAGCAGCGGAAAACTACTCTGCTAATCACGTGCAATGGGGCTCGAGAGGGACGTTGCTTAGCAAAAGCGACTTGAAGACAAATTCAGTCAAAATTATTTGTGAAAGCATTTAAAATATAATCAAAACCAAGGTAAATCTAATGCTCGAGGACATGGTCTTGAATTATTCCAAATTATTATGATTCCAAAGCCATAGCAGAAGACGAAACTCAAGATGCCTCGTACACGGCAATAAGTGTGTAACACTTGTAAGAAGAGAAACATAGCATCAAAACTGCTGAAACCTGGCTTAGCTGAAAAGGTTAAATTTGATTTTAATGAATATGATTTTTTATTAGGCGCTGAGTCAAAAGAGGAAGCGTATTATTTAAAACAAAAAACAATTTGCAAAAGAAATGCCGTTAAGAAAGAGGATGTCAAATGATGTGAATTTATTAGAGTTAAGACCATTGGATCCAAAGTTAAGACCATTGGACCACCAAAATACTAGGTCTTCAATGGAATTCCATTAGTCACACCTTCTCTTGTAAAGTTAATTTGCCAGAAGAATCCACTCCAACCAAAACAAGGTTGATATGAAATGTTTCGACCCACCTTCCATTACCGATAAAACAGGTATATCCCTTCCAAGGTTAGAAATATGTAGAGCATATATTTTGATGATGCTCTGAGAAAAATTTACATTATCGGTGATTTTTACTACTGGGCGGACTACAAAAATAGTATTAGAATGGCAGTCTGATCAAACTACAAAATGGAAAACTTTAGATGCTAACAGAGTTTTACATATCTCAGAATTAGTTCCGAGCATGATTGGCATCATGAGTAGTTAGAGCATAGTCCAGCAAATTACGCAACATGCAGAGTATTTCCTTCTAAACTAAAAGGTAGAAGGCCAAAAATAACCACAGTTGTTAATTACAGTGATAATGGCAATATTTTAGAATCAATAGATCACCGAAGATGTCAATTTTAATTAGTCATGCAACAACTAAAGAAATCAAAACATTTTACTCTATTTTATTAAACAAAACCTTTCATTTACCGGAGTAACTAGAATTTTAAGTTACATATTTAGATTTTGCTACAATGTGAGAAAGAGGTGTGGACGTATTGGCCATAAAACTGCTAATTCAATTGATTTGTAATCTTGAAACAATTTTATTAAAATCCAATTTGTATTAATTTTAAAGTTTTGTGTGAAATAAAGTGTATATAAATTAAATTTTCGGCATTTACATGACGTATTGGTCATAAAACGGTTAATTCAATTGATTTGTAATGTTGCATCAATTTTTCTAAAATCTAGTTTGTATTAGTGTTAAAGTTTTGAGTGAAATAAAATGTATATAAATTAGATTTTCTGTGATTTCATGAGGTATTGGTCATAAAACGGTTAGTCAATTGATTTGTAATGTTGAATCAATATTTTAAAATCTAGTTTGTATTAATTTTAAAGTTCTGTATGAAATAAAGTGTATATAAATTAGATTTGCGGTGATTATATGAGATATTGGTCATAAAACGGTTAATTCAATTGATTTGTAATGTTTAATAATTTTTTTTTTTTTAAATCTAATTTGTATTAATTTTAAAGTTTTGTATCAAATAAAGTGTAAATAAATTAAATTTTCGGCAATTACATGACGTATTGGTCATAAAACGGTTAATTCAATTGATTTGTAATGTTGAATCAATTTTTTTAAAATCTCGTTTGTATTAATTTCAAAATTTGTGTCAAATAAAGTGTACATAAATTAGATTTTAAGCAATTACAGGACGTATTGGTCGTAAAAAGATTAATTCAATTGATTTGTAATGTTGAATCAATTTTTTTTTTAAATTTAGTTTGTATTAATTTTAAAGTTTTGTCTCAAATAACATGTATATAAATTAGATTTTCGACGTATTGGTCATAAAACGGTCAATTCAATTGATCATAAAACGGTCAATTCAATTGGTTTGTAATCTTGAATCAATTTTTTTAAAATCTAGTTTGTATTAAAATTTTTATAATTTTATAATTTTATATTTTTAATAATGTAATAAATTAACCGGTATGCCAGTATACCTTATCCAGCAGCCCTGGAAACTGGCTAGGATTCAATGGACCAATCATTCATTAGTCTGAAATTAAAATGATTACAGAAACGAACACTATTACAAATAACAACACAAACCGGACACCAACACAAATATCGACCCTTGGCTATCGTACACGGACACGAATCGGAAACTGGAACATCAGAACTCTTACAGAAACATCAAGGCTAGCACAAGTAGAGAAGGAAATGAAACGTTATAACATCGAGATTCTCGGCCTCAGTGAAGTCAGATGGAAAAGCAGTGGAGAATTAAACACGAGCAATGGTAATTATATGATATTCTCTGGTAATGACGACACACATGAACAAGGCGTGGGCATATTAACAACAAAGCAAAGAAAGCATTGATGGAATGGCAACCAGTTAACATCAGAATTATAGTGGCAAGGTTCCATTCAAAAATAAGAAACACAACTATCATTCAGTGCTATGCCCCAACAGAAGATGCAGAAGATACAACGAAAGATGAGTTCTACGAGCAGTTACAAGCCACAGTAGCAAGAACGCACAGAAATGACGTCAAAATCATACAAGGAGATTTCAATGCAAAAATTGGTACAGACAACATCAACCTAACCACTATCATGGGAAGAAATGCATTGGACTCTGTACGAAATAACAATGGAGAAAGACTTGTCGACTTCTGTAGCACAAATCAATTGTTCATAGGCGGCAGTAGGTTTCCACACAAAAATATACATAAATACACATGGACATCACCGGATGGCAGAACTAAAAATCAGATAGATCACGTAATGATCAATAAGAAATTCCTCACATCACTACAAGATGTAAGAACAATGAGGGGCGCAGATGTACACAGCGATCATCAACTGGTAATAGCACAATTCAAGATCAAGCCAGCAGCTGTAAAACATTCGAAGACAAATAGGAGGAAATTTAACACAAATAAATTGAGAGACATTGAAACAAGAAACACTTTCAATGAAACGCTCCAACTCAATCTCCAGTCTGAAGCCACCCGTATAGAAGAAAGATGGAACCAAGTAGAAGAAGCCTACATCAAAACTGCCACGGACGTACTCGGCTACAGAGAATACAAAAGGAAACCTTGGATCAGTGATGATACATGGCAGAAAGTTGAGGAACGCCGTCAATTTAAGTTGCAAATGTGCCAACATAACACGGAAGAGGTGAAACGTAGATACGAAGAAACAGCGCGTCAAGTAAAGAAAATGGCAAGGAATGATCGAAGAAAATATACAGAAAGCATTCTCAAAGCTGCTGAAGAGGCAGCAGCAATCCAAAATATGCGAGCACTACACCAGTGTGTAAGAAAGGTCACTGGTAAAATTACAAATATACCACCTATAAGGGACGCTAATGGTCAAGTACTAACAACAGATGAAGCACAGTTAAAGAGATGGAAGCAATATTTCGAAGAAGACGTCGTCGCCGACCCCGAAAATATCCAGTCATTAATTGACATCAATAACGAAACTAGCAACACCCATCCACCAACGGAACGGGAAGTTAAAGATGTCATTAATAGACTGAAAAACAATAAGGCCGCTGGAACAGACAATATAACCGCCGAAATATTCAAAGGAGATTCATCTACAACTGCAAGCATATTAACACCAATAATCCAAGAAATCTGGAATTCTGGGAGAATCCCACTGAAATGGAAGGAAGGCTTGATAATTACGATACCAAGAAATTTTCCAAGAAATCTGGAATTCTGGGAGAATCCCACTGAAATGGAAAGAAGGCTTGATAATTACGATACCCAAGAAAGGTGACCTAAGAGAATGTAGGAACTGGCGAGGTAACTCCCTCCTCAACACAACAATAAAAATACTCGCAATGATCATCCTTGACAGAATCTCACCTACGATCAATGCAAAATTAAGAAACGAACAAGCTGGATTTAGACCAGGAAGAAGTTGCACTGATCACATCAACACAATCCGTATCATCACTGAGCAATCCAATGAATGGAATTCACCATTGTATATGCTCTTCGTCGATTTCGAACGCGCATTCGATACGATAAACAGGAACGCAATATGGCAGACACTTTGTGAAATGGGCATCCCAAAGAAATTAATTGAACTCATACAAGAAATGTATCGGGATGCTGGAAACCGAATCCAATACAAAGGCAAACAAAGTGAAACATACTACAACACTCGAGGAGTAAGGCAAGGTTGCGTACTCTCACCAATGCTGTTCCTAATCGTATTAGACAGTGTAATGCGGAAACTAGATAACAAGTCCCCTAATGGCATTCAGTGGGGGTTAACTGGTAAACTCAATGATTTGGACTATGCAGACGACATATGCTTGCTCTCACACAAACACTCCGACATGCAGCAGAAAGTGCAACAGCTATCAGATCTAGCTAATGAAGTTGGTCTCAAAATTAATATCAAGAAAACGAAGGCGATGAGACTCAACACAAACATAACCACACCGATACACATCAACAATATACAAATTGAAGATGTAAATGAATTCGTATACCTTGGTTGCACAGTAATGAAAACAGGTGGAACAAAAGAAGACATACACAAACGTATAAATAAAGCCAGATATACATTCAACATGTTACACAAAGTCTGGAATACTTCTGTCCTGTCGCGCAAGACCAAGATACGAATGTTCAACTCATGTGTGAAATCGGTACTTCTGTATGGGTGTGAGACATGGAAGCATACAGGAAAAATCATACAGAAGCTACAGGTATTCGTAAACAAATGCCTTCGACGAATACTTAAGTGCTTCTGGCCTAACACGATCAGTAACATCAATCTGCATATAACAACATGTCAGTCAGACATTGAGACCGAAATAAAGCGACGAAAATGGAGATGGATTGGCCACACACTGAGGAAGGCATCAAGTGATATAACGAGGATGTCATTAGACTGGAATCCACAAGGAAAAAGAAAGGTTGGAAGGCCAGCAATGACATGAAAGAGAACGATGCTAGCAGAGGCCAAACACCTGGGAAAGTCATGGGCAGAAATAAAAGCAATAGCCCCAAATAGAGTTAGATGGTTCAGGATAGTGGACGCCCTATGCTCCTAAATTGGAGATAAAGGAAAAAAAAATTAATTAATAATTTGTAAATTTATTGGCAAAAACTAATCCAATTTAATTCAGCATATGGCTTGTAGAAATTATAGTATTATATTATGGATTAATTATTTCAGATGAAAATTAATTTAATTTAATTACAGTCTACGGCTTGGAACAATTAGCCCATTAATAGCATTTTTTTGCAGAATAAAGTTGGATGGTGGCGCACTGGAATTATGATAAGAGATGACCGAATACAGAAAACAGAATGCAGAGCAGTTCAATAAAATTGTGATTATCTTACGCTAACAGTAGTTTAAATATTGGCTACCATGAAACCAGACTGATTCTGTCATTACTGACATACCTTTCCTTTTCTTACACCACAAAAATAGAATAGAATTGTGCCATAATGATCATGTCTGAAACCGGATCGTTTCTATTATGCATGCAAATATATTTATAGAAACATAAATATATGAAAATCCCTCCTATCCTACCATTTGTTAAATGTAAAAAGGCTGTGGGAATAGGACCATCGTTAATCGGATCACTTGGCAAGCACTTGGTCTCACAGTCTCATCAATTAATCAATCAATCAATATGAGAAAGAGGTGTAAGAAGCCGAGATTGGGATCTAATTTCTTGAAAAGAACAAACTCCTGGAAAGGCGCGAATTTTTAATGACAACAATGTTTTGCGGGAATATGTAGTCGAATTATTAACTCAGAAAATACTTAAGAAAACAAACACCCGTACCTCGATTTCGTTCGTTTTCTTGTAATTCTCATGCGTACGAATTGTTAAACCGGACCGTATTAATATTAGTGTTTGTGTCCGCTGTATTTGCTCATGTTGTTAATATTTTTTTGTTAGTTTTTTTCGGTACATCATTTTTGAATAAATCGTACATCTAAAGTTTTCGTTGTATTTTTAAATATACAAACAATTGTTTATATTATAAATTTAAATCGCTTTTAATTTTGTAAAATTTTAAATAATTTGTCATTTGCCATTTTAAAAAATAAATTTGGTTCATTTGTTTCGATGAGAATACAAAACGATTTCTTGTTAGAATTGAGTGTATACGCATGCTGTTTACTTTTTTTGTTGATAAATGATGACATTTCGAAACTTGATTTTTTGACTTGATTTTTGATTTTGAAAATTAAAAATTGTGACCTCTTATATTCGATTTTCGATGTTCGACTCTCTGTTTGATTTTCGGTCAAAATAATATAGTTCCGACTATAAAATTTTTTTTTCAATGAAAATACAAAAGGACAATTGAATTTTGATTTTGTATGTAGACGAAAACGAAACGAACTGAAATGAAACGAACGAATTAAATACTTAAAAACATACTAAACCAATTATATAGACGAATCGAAATGAAAACAAATGAAGAAATTGAATCAATTCAATTTGCTTTCGTTTCGTTTTTCCGGTTATACACTATCGGTTTGTTATTTTTTTGTTATCCTTAGTAGCACTTATGTCAAAATTTAAATTTTTTTCATAAGTGCCGTTATAACCAAATAAAGTTTACAGTAATGGATGCTGCTATAAATTTTGATAATGCAATAAATTTTGAATTGCTGATTGAAAATGTTAAAAAGTATCCCGAACTATTTGAAAAATAAAAATAAAAACTATAAAAATACTAAATTAAAAGAACAGATTTGGACGAAAATATCGAAAGAATTGGATGGTATAGTATTTAATTTAGTAACTATAAATTATTAATTTTTAATTACACATATGTATTTTTATTAAAAAAAGGACGTATCTTCGTGATAAGTTTCAAAGAAACCAACCATCTGGAAGCGCAGATGTTGCATTGTCAACATAGAGCTATTTTGAGAGCCTACTTTTTCTTAAAGATTGTGTACGAACTTCTATGTAAGTTTATTTGTTTTATATCAATATAACAACATTTATTTCATACCTTTATTTTAATAAACAGAACGAAAGGTAATTATAATTCGACACAAATGCCAAATATTCAAATTGAGACTGATTTTGGTCCAGATATGGAAAACGGCTACTGCTAGGAAGTGAGTGATGACGAGTTAACGAATGCCAGTTATGAACCATTCATAGCGAACAGCACCTCGCGCAAGAGGACTAACCAAAACTAAGATGCGGAGATCTTAACTATTTTAAAACTAATAAAAAAGAAGTGCGAGACAGATGTAGAGTCTGCACCTCCTCACCCAAATTATACAGATAGCTTTTGCTCTTTTATGAAGCACTACATCACCGAACTTCCAAAAAAATGGCAAGATGAAGCCATGAGTTTTATTACAACTTACCTTATTGATAAAAATAAACAATACAATAAAAATAAATAAAATATTTTAAATGAATATGTTTTATTATAAAAATTAATTCAACAAAATATTTGCTTGCCATGGTACAGCTCCAACCCCATTTACAAATTTTTTTAACTCGTCCCGAAGTTTGTAGGCCACATTGGTTGACCGATTTTGCCCTAGTCGTCGAACCAAAGAACCGGTTCAATTAATGACCGGTTCGTTTCATGAGAATTGACAAAAGTATGCAAACATTTAGAAGCTAGCATATCCGCCATCTACCAACTAAAATACCGAATGCGTTTTCTATGGTACGCCTCGCACGAGAAACTCGATAATTAAATATCATTTTATCGTTTGTAAGAAAATTACCTGGATATGGCCTTAATCAATTTTCCTTAATAAATTTAAACTTACCTTCAATATAATACGGAAATTGTATATTTGTACTTGTAAGAGGTTGCCTGTCTGGAATTTTTAGTGTTTTATTTATTAAAGCTTGACCGAATTTTGGCCGTCGGAAAATCCCACCGTTACTCTCGCTACCTGTATACCCTACATCGACCATGGTAAGACTATAATTGGCATCACATACGGCAATCAATACTATACACTGTAAAAATTTGTATAGTTATAATATTCTGATCCCGAGTTAAGTGGAATCTGAATGGCAATATGCTTGCCATCTATAGCTCCAAAGCAATTAGGCAAGTTCCACTTTGAATTAAAATCTTCGCCAATTTTTTTTCCATTCGTAAGTTGACCGAGTGGATAAATAAGTAAATTTTAAAGAATTATAAATAGCGATTGAGGTTTCTAATGCAATTTGCTCAACAGTGGTTGTCCCTAGGTGGTAACACCATGCCACAGACTGCACAGAATCTCCTTGCGAAAGATACCTAAAATGAAATTTATTATCTTGAATTAAGGTGTAACACAAATAAGTTGTATATGCACTTACACTAAAGTTACGGCCAGCTTCATTTCTAATTGCATTTTTGAATGATTTCATTAGTTTATCTTTCCTAACGACAACAACAAATCGAAAGATTCGGCATTCATTCGGCCGAATATTGAAAAAATTGGTCCAGATCATTTTTACTCATTTTTAAAAAAATTTATTTAAAAAAACCTAGTTCATTCCGGGTTTGATTAATGGGGCGAACTCCCCAATGGTGTATACGTCGTCGTCTCTGCTTTCTAATTTTTCTAATTAGAGCAATAATTAACAAATAAAATTCGACGTCCATTTTGAAATAATTAATTTAGCACAACGAACACAAATTGCACAATACAAATGTCAAAAACAATAAACAAAATGTAAAAAATCAAAAACTAATTCGTCTCTATAAGCCCGCCTTTCATTTCGTTTTCGTCTACATAACTAGCCCACCAACTATCGTAACATCGAAAGGTTGGGAAAAATACTCATGTGATAACCGATTTCAACCGTTTCGACATTTAGGCTTTACTGAAACAACATTTAGGCGTAATTTACATGAGAATTAAACTGACACATTAAAATAAAATTGAATCACACAAGAATAAATGTGTATATTATATACTGTATACGTATACGAAATTTTCAATTCTCTTGCGTTAGAATGAATGAAAAAACGAACAAAATCGGGGTACCGATCATTCTACCCAAAACCGCAAAACACATTCAAGCGTCCAATAACCTAAGGTATGTGAATTACCTTTGGAATAATTGACGAGATAATATAGGTACTATACATGTACTGGCCAATGTGAGGACCACAATCATGGGAATGTACCCAACGTAACAACCAACTATAGTGTGTATCGAACAAAATCGATGCTGAATAAGTTATTGCAGCTTTGTAAACCATGCGATAACAGAAAAGAAATGCCATCTATTCCATTTTGGTTGGCGAACAATAAACAACTAATCAACACACGTTGCTGCATATATTCTGTTGAATTATACAACGGACATTTCCAAATTGGAATATAGCTATCGGTGCTTATTTTTGGACACAAGTATTATTTTTGCGTGCTCAACAGTTCGTCCTTCATTTGGAAAACTAACTCAAAAAAGTACATAGTAACATTATTAATGTTAAACCTAAACAACATTCATACAGCACAAGCAAAAAATATGAAAATAAATCAAAAACCATAAGTTTTTCTTAGGACAAGACGCTGTAAAATACCTTACATTATTCCATACTTAATCAGAAATCCACTAATCAAATTGATATACCAAATAATTTTTTTTTTATACATTGTCACTATGTCGTCATAATATTTACTATCTCGATCTTTAAAGTACAATAAAATCATTAATGAGTATATGTCTGTGGATATAGTGTCTATTCATTCATGAATAACTTATTGCATTGATTATAGCAGTACAATAGTTTATGTAATTATTTTGTGTTCTAATTGAAATTCGGTTTGACGCACATCTTTAAATATTTTAACAATAAACCGTCACGACAGCCTAAATGTAATGATATCAGTCATAATTGCTTACCCTCAAAATGTTAGGCAATCTAAAATATTTAATCAAAATAATTGATTTGTATTTTTTGGCCATGGGTGTCCAACCACTAGTCGCATCAATAGCCAATAGCACGGTGCACATAAAAAAGTTAACTGTAGTCAACATTTTATTGAAGGTTCTGTCAATTGGACTAATATGTGGTCTGGTACTGCTAAATTTTGCCGATTTGCAAATTTTCAAACATCAAACAAGGTACGGAATAGCAAACACAGCATTTTTCCTAAATCAAAAAATCGGATTAATCCTGGTGGTGATTGCAGTTTTTGAAAAATCACGAAACATCGATCAACACGTTCGATTGTATGGTAAAAATTTTAAATTTATGTTGATGTCATTTCAATTTGAGTGCAATAAGTTACGGGCAACCTATAGCCAATTTCGAAACATACTGATCGTGAATTTATTAAAAGCTTCCTTCGACCTAACGAACTTTTGCACGTGCTTTATAATAAACACAATGTCCAACTCATTTAATAATGATTACGGCTTAGTTTACAATTTTATGTTACTCGTCAACGCGTACTGTCCATTTTTCTACATCAACACAAATCTAACGATGTACGTGTGTGGAAATCGTATGCATAATTTTAATTTGATGCAATTAAATCGGGTGCTGGACGTAAAAATTCGTCAAATAAATCATTTGCAACATGACCAACTGCGTCGAGATGAATTTAAGATACTTAATGACATCGTGCTACGGGCATCTTATATGCATCACAAATTAAATAGTACGATTCAAAAATGGATGAATTTTAATGCATTAACAGTACTGATATGGTATATTGATGCATTTTGTTCACTTGCGTTTAGGGTATGAAGTAACCAAAATATTTTTTCTCACTTCAGAATGCTAACGTATAATTCTATTAATTTCTAGCCGTTCTACATCTACACAATGGTGACCAGGAGGCCAAATGATGCGTTCAACGAGTATGAATTTTTAAAAATTGCTGCATCTCTCCAAACAATGATTATGAAATTAGTTGATTTGACGTTCATTATGTCGGGCTGCCAACATTTACAGAACAATGTTAGTTCAAAGTTTGTGTGCAAAATTGTCAAACACTAATACAAATTATTTTTATCAATTTAGTTTTTGGAGACTGGAAACATTTTACATAAAATTGATATCACTAGAATTGATGACCGGCTTAAAAATAGTGTATGCTACAAATTCTTGTAACTTTAATTTGGGTGACCACTTTTTTGTTTTTGTTTCAGATTAAGCTATTTTCGTTGCAGATACTACAAAAACCTTTGACGCTATCACCATTCGGTTTGTTCTCAATGGGTTATGGACAGTGGGTGATGGTAAGAGCTAGCGTTGAAATATTTAAACATTTTATCTTAAATTTCCAATATTCATAGTTTTTATCAGCGTCTGTTGCGCACTTCATAATATTGGTTCAGTTTCAAAACGAGATAAATTAAAGGACACAGATTTTGTAATATCAGTAATAAAAATAAATTAAATTACTTCATGAAATGTTATCTGTTATTTTCTATGAAAATAGGGCTGACCACCTACAGTGATTCACCAATTGTAAAAATGAATGGTCTTGCAAAAGATCTCAGTAAAGGGTCAACTTTGGCCTTTAATCCTGTTAATTTCTTAAGTACTGAAAATTTTGAAATTAATCTCCAATCTTTGTTTCATCGGTGGTAGATGAAAACAGTTCCTACAATGACCCAATTGTTATAAACAGATTTTAAATCTGGTTCTTCCTCATTGATGAAAGATTTGTATTTTAATGAAAAACTTACAAATTTATGCAATAGAAACCCAAATCTCAAATATGGTCGAAAATGAGTCTAAAATGTTATCCATTTCATATTTACCCAAGGGTCTATGTCTCTTTTGTGCTAACCATGTAGCTTCTGCAGAAATCATTATTTTCTTGACCCGCAGCATTCTCATATTCACCAAAATGGTATGGTCCTCTAAGTTCCCATACGGTTGTTTTTAACTCACTTCTGTTCAGAGAAATTAGTGTTATATAGTGCTCCAAGTTCAGCCTTGGATAAATATTTCTCGCTTATATAAGGGCGTTGGTCTTCCTCTCAATGCCTGGATTTTTTCGGGTTTCTTGCCGCTTGACGACCAAAGCATATATTGCAATATCTTATACCTCAGTATGCGGATACCTCAGTATGCCTTAACCAAGTCAAGATTTAGCTTGGTACACACTGCAGTAGTGCGGTAGACTAACAGAAATATTTAGATTCAATGTATCACAGGACACCTCGGCTCCGACAGTAACGTCTTGGTAGGAGTCGTTCGTTGCTTTGTTTTATATTGACCCATTCTCTTAAGCCTCTCTTGAAGGGAATGAGGTTTATATTTGCATACCGAAAATATCGACCGGAAAATATAAAATACACACCCGTGGTTGTTCTCATCAGAGCTCCACTTATGAGCATAAAAAGCCGTTCTTTGCACATTCTTTACCCTATTTTTGTGACTTACAAAAAACCAAATCTTACATATCTGCGGCGCAATATAGAACCAGTGTATTAGCTCTAGTTTGAGACCCCATCATGTACCAATGTCGTTCCTGCATGAGGTAATTGCTATAGTAGATTTATTTACTCTTTCTATGATGCTTAAGCTTCCAGCTAAGGTTAATATCTAAGTGTTAACAGTAACGGCCAGTCTAATGCCATTTACGATGAGGGAACTATTGGTATTTTTTATTTATTTCTAAGAGAAGCATACCAGCTTTAACTTAGATGAATTGATTGCCAGTCCACACTAGCTGAAACACTTTGGAGATATTAGGAGCGCATTTTTCATTACCTCCTTAATTGTAAATGAAAGATTACCAGAGACCGTGATCCCCACGTTACCAGTGTACGCGATTACTCATATACCTGTTCTCTCCAGTTACAGAATTAATCCATTGATCATCATATTCACCAGAAGGAGAAATAAAACGCCACCTTGCGGGATACCACTAACAACCCGCCTTTATATAGTTGGTTCTCTACTCTACTTCCAAGAATGATAATCCTTCTTAATTGCATTCGTCTTAAAATTACTAAAAGGGGTCATGATATTATAGAATGCTTCCATACAATACACTTGTGAGTGAATTGATCTTCCGATCGTACGTATAAAGTCACGCAACTCCTGGGTTTTATATTTATTCACATATATTCATCTTATATCCTTTCTAAGATCTTCACTAGAAAAAATTGATCTTTTTTTATTTCCTAGGAATATAGCCTTAAGCATCCCTTTAAGATCACTTTTAGCAATTAGATATTGATCTTTGTATTTTTTTGATTTCCGCTAGTATAATCCGATCTGGGCCACCCGATTTAATTGGCTTGAACCGTTTTTATCTCCATAGAAGTTAATTTTTACGTACATTATCTGCTGTAAACAACGAATGTGGTACTCTCTGGTTTCTTAACTTCACCAGGTCGTTGAAAGTCACTAGGAACTCGGTTTCAAATAGAAATTTCAAAAATTTCTTGATGGAAGCTATCCGTAAACCGCCAGGCTTAAATAAACAACTTACTAGTTGGATTGGTGAAAAGATTCTTTCTAAGACAAGGAAGCTTCAGACCCTCTCCATTCTCTATCAGAAGTATGTCCAAAAGTTTTTTTGTGCGCCTTCTTTGTGCCCTAACACTTCACTATATATGCCTCAGTTTATTTTTCATGATTCCTGAAGAAATTCAGGGTAAAGCAGTGTAAATGTTGAGGTTTTAATTTATATACCGGTGGTCGGAAAGGAGTGTTCCTTAGATTCCCATGTAGACATGGCTGCAGTTCTCGGTCGATTTTAGATCGTATATATGTTTCAAAGACCAGTGCGGATTTATGACTTATGAACGTCTTTGAAAGTTTCTAAAAGTCGGTTGACAAACTCTTCAAGTTTAATATTTGAATTAGGAATGTCTCCGATCAGTTCATTGAGCGATACAAGAGATTAACTCTTGTAATGGTTTTCTTAAACGAATTTTGCAGTCCGCGAAGGATAATGGGCAATTCCTCGGACCTTTTTATGCTACCGCGCGCCACGATAGTATGGTAGATGATACGTACGTATTCGGTGGCTTCCCAGGAGTTTTTTTAGTTCAGTGAAAAGATGCAATTCAAATTGCGTACCTCTGTTTCTCGTGACTATAGAAGGAGTTCCATATCTCAAACCATATCACAAATACGATAAGCTTCTGGCCATTTTGTCAATTATTGTTATCAAATATGAGAAACCTTCGGAGGAGGGAGTGGCCCAACGAGGTCAATAAGTATTTGTTCGTATCATGTGGAAGGCAGTTCCTATCGTTGAAACGGCGATTTAATGTGACGCTGAACCTTTGACATTGGTGACACTCGTCTAGCTCGTATTCCAGAATGAGAAATTCACCGCTGAATCTCACCAGGGTAGCACTCTATCGTTATCATTTTTGGCTTCTTCATGCATGGGAGATATAGCTGGTGGAGACGGCGGACGATAAATACCCAGCTCCAATGTCAGCACCAATTTCGTACCTCGGGTTTTGTCGGATACTTTTGAAGCAAGTCTGAAAGTTCGAAGTTGGCAATACTATACAAATGTATCGAGGATTCGTCAGTCCTTACGATAATTGCATAAACTTTGAGATCCGTCCCTGCGTCGATGAGTTGTTTCTTTTTTAGATATACCACCAAGCTGAATTTCGATAAGAAATCCACTTCCAGAGAAGCAATACATATCAAAGTAATATTTGAAAAACGGTGTATAACCGAGATACGGCTCCCGAATTGATAAGAAATCTTACACTGGTTGCTGGGTCTCCTATAAATAAGTGGCGTAATGAACTAACACAGTTGTCGGCCGCTTTAACAACTGGGTTGGCTAGTTTTTTGTTGATGGTTTTGAGATCCCCTGCTGCTAAGCTCAACCGCATTGAAGCATCAGGTGCACGGTCTCCAAAACATCGATGATACCAATAAAATCCGTTGATATTACGAGATCTTCTACAACTGCATGGACGGTTATTTCTAAACCCTTCGAATGAGACCTTCGAAACCTTACGAACCGGTGTGAGTAACCATGTTCCAATACAACTCTAATGGTTTTATATCTCCCATATCAACGCTTGAAAACAACGACTCCAATCGTTGTTGTTCGCTAATTGAATATAGCTTGAAAGGCGTCCTTTAGGGACTGGTATAAACATTTGGTTTTGATTAGTGACCCGATAATATCAACGACTGACTTAACCACATCTCTAGGCAACGACATCATAACAAATTCAAACCTGATAATGTTACTGACTATATTTTCCGATTCCGGAATTGGATCTCAGCTTGGACGAATCAAACCACCGAATTATTCTTTCTGGTATATTTTCTGTGGGCTGTGCTGCAGTTGTGGTTGCCGTACTATCCTGTTTATTTTCTCCATTATTACACCCACATGAACCATCTTCACATATTTCGAAAAGAAGTCTGGTAACATAGCTACAATGTACATAAATATTTAGCACGATGACTGTCCGTTTATATAAGATCCAGACTGTCAGCATTCGGGTAAAATATCCACTAGGTGTCCTTAGTGCCCACCACTGCAGCTAAATCAGATTTTTGCAGTTTTTTCCCTCTTCATCTTTTCAAAAAGTCCTATTATACTTTTAATTCATTGTACATGATGAAATAATGGTCATTGCTAACAAGCTTCACCTAATCAACGAGAGGTCAATTTGATCTCGGGATAGTTTTGCTTAAGTCTAGCACTTAAATCTACCATCCACACAGCAAAGTAAACATCAAATCCAATTGTCCAATATTGTCAGAGTTAACACTCTTGAACTCTTGGAGCACTATATTTCTTAATCCATACCGATCCCTTTTCTCATTTTTGATTTCCATGTAGACGGAACACTTGCAAGCCGTTGTTGGACTGTCAAGATGACATTTAATTTTTATAACAAAAACGAAACGGAATCAGAACTCATCTGTCAAATTTATAGATGGCATTTTATTTTATACAAATTGATATACAGTTTAAATGAAGTCTAAGCTTCAATTATCTATTATTTGAAATTGGACTAATATGACAAAATAGACAACCGATGATGATATAACCTACAAAAAATGTTATAATTATTTATTGATCCATAACTACGAGCTATATATACTCAACTTACCATAATCAATAATTTATAGTCAAGTGATACCAAGCCGAATGGCATCAACGTTACGGGATCTTGCAATAATTGCAGCGAAAATAATTTCACCTGAAATAGGAATTTAAATTATGTTAATAAAAGTAAGAATAACATGTCAAGACCATACACTTTCTTTGAGGCGCCCATCAATGCCATGAAAATCGATTTGATGTAAAATATTTCCCGTCTCTGCACACTAAACCAAAAGTTCGGGCAAAATTATTATGAGTTCAAATTTAAAAAATCCAAATTCTTACAGTATAGATTAAATGTTGGCAGGTAGCCAACATCCAGGTAGCTTGAAATAATTTCGAAACAAATATAAATATTAAGATACCCATTTTAATAAGATCCCGGTCTTCGATAGATTGGGTTCGCATTTTGACAAACGTTGTGTAAGCAAAAAATGGCTGAACAAAATATATTTTCGTTTAGTAAAATTCATTTTAAACTATATCTATAAAAAGGTATATTACCCTAAAAGCCAGCGATAAAAACGTATTTGTGCATATAAATAGCACTGGCACGGTATATAAACGCACCCAATTTCGAACCATTCTGACCAATTTTCGGTGTAAATAACATATTTCATCGATAAAATCGCTTAGCTCACAACTATGCACTGTATTTGTCACTTTCATCTGGTTAAATTTTGTAATTTTCCAATCCAGCATTTCGTTTAAATTCTTCATATAAAAATTAATTTCACGATTGCAACAAAAAAATCGAGAAACGACTGCGTTAACGTAGTAAAATGGTAAATGAACATAAAACGTAAATGCGATGTAATCGAGTGCGCCATTTTTGTATTCCGCCACCATTAAACTTGCCTTCAGTAACAGGAAAAAAGTAATGACATCATAACAAATTTTCAGCAAATGTATACGAAATAAATTTCGAATCCGCCGTTGTTGATAAGCCAAACTAGGTTTGGGTAGCTGGAGCATGACTAGCAAAAATTTAAAATTTCGACGATAAATTTTTTTCGATAAATCAAATTTTTGCATCGTATTGACAAGTATTACAATTCCCATTAAAAGAATCAATTTTTGACTTAGAACGAATAGTGTATTGGCCATGTCATATTTAACGAGTGACGTAAACGTATAAAGTTCCGATGGATTAACCAAAATCATACCAACGATGGATATAATCGAAAAAAATAAAAAAATGATGTTGAAGGCGGTTAATTTTTTGATTTTTACTGACGTGTTGGTTATACTTGTAGTCATTGGAAAAGCGCCCATTATTAGATAATATAAGTCGAATAATTTGATGAAATATTTTAGCTTCCCCAACATTTTGATTTGCACTAGACTAGTTCGTTTCTCACGGAAAACGGAAGTTAAGTGACAACAATGTTTGTCAACTGTCACTCAAAAATTAAATTTCCGGATTGTCATCATTCATAAAATTCAAATTAATAAATTAATTGAAAACTGTCAATCAAAAATATTCCCATGGGAATCATGTCATCAATTTGGTCGATCTAATTTTCTCCAATATTCAGACAATAAAAAAAGTAATTAATTAAGATATTATAGTCGTAACCCCATGAGTTTGCGTCCTAGCTGTTGTTAACTTTTTATATTTTAATTTACTAATTAACAGTAAAGATTTCTTTTGAAATTTAAAACAGTATAACTCCTCTGATCTGAGTAGGCCATAAGCAATCACCCTCTATGGCATCTATGAAGTATAATTAGTATTAGAAAAAATTGAGCAAATATGTTATATAGAAAAACAAAAAATAACTAAATATGTAGCTAAAATAAAGGATTATTTGTTGTTGAATATAAATACTAATTGTGTTTATTACTGTGGGAATTATTATGGTTTTAAGTAAACATTGAGTAGAACTTGTTGTGTATTGAGTATTAATTTGTGGGCAGTAAATAGTAGTGGAATTTATTCACAATAAACCAATACGAACTGGCAATAGGGTAAAACGTAACCATTGGTGACAGCAGTGGGATTGCGAATAATAGAAGATAATGGTTCTCTAGTTAAACCGACAGATTTCCCAACTATAAATAGTAATAACTTTGTGAGTTCTAAGAACCCGAACCCCAAACTTTGTGGGAGTTCTAAGAGGGGCTAAATCCCGAAGAATATAAGTTTGAAATAGTAAACAATATAGTACACAAGTAGAAATCGTCAAAAATGGAGTGAGCCAGCGAAAAAAATTAAGCAGCACCTAGTCTGGAATGAAATTCAGAGATTTAAATCGGAAAATCAGATGCTAGGGTTGAGACAAAACAGGCCATATCGTAAGAGATAGTCTAGAACGGCAAATAAAAAGATCGATAAAGCTAACGCCAATGTTTCACAAACCAAGGGAAAAAGTTACGAGATTGACTTTACGACGAGCAGAAAGCAAGTCAGTTTCCAGGAGCAGAAACTGACTTACATAATTAACCATAACCTCCATCTCTATATCACGATTCGCAAAAGGTAATAATAGCTATCTTATCATGCTGGATGCTGGGACAACAAGAACAGTCGTGCGCAGTGACATACTAGCAAGCGAGAACATCAAAGGCAAGAAAAGAGTTTCGTTGGAAACTGGAAGTTGAACAGCATGAAGTGTTGATAGCCGGTTTCGAAGATGTGGACATCTTGGTCGAAGTGTTTTAGGCTAAAACAACGTCAAATTGTCTCTGCAAATGAACGATGGAGATTCAAGGATAAGACGAATAATATTATAAATATTTGAGGAAAGTTGCCACACAAAGGAGAGACAGTTGTGTGGGGAAAATTAGAGGGACGTTCTGGATTCCAAAAATTGAGGATTGTCGAAACAAGCATTGAAGAGAGTTAAATTAGAAAAACTATTATTATAAACGCCATAGCTCAACCAGATAACTACTTAAAAGGTCCTATACGAGCTCTTAATTTAACGGTTAAGACAAAAACCATCGAGGAACTATCATCCGAAAATGCGAGTAGCTATCCACAATTGTATTCCGAGTGTACAGCTAAGAAATAACAGTTGAAAGACACATCAACAGTTGAAAATCTGACGCATAAAGGGACAGAACACCTAACATCGAAACAGAAACAGGCAAAAAAAATTACATGAAAAGCAGACGGAGCTGGATAGAATGGTAACCGAAATAAGAATATCATGGAGCTCACCAGTTGTACTGGTGGAAAATAAAGATGACAGTCTTAAATTCTGTGTCGACTATAGAAAGCTCAACACCATAACGAAGAAGGATAGTTATCTCTTATACCAAAGATCGACGATACAATAGATACACTAGCAGAAGTACGAATTTTCTCAACACGTGATTTACAGGACAGATATTAGCAGGTGGAAATTGCAGATTAGGATCAAGAAAAGACTAAGTTTAGTGTAGGCAATGGCTTATATCAATTTAATGGCATGCCCTTTGTCTTAAATAGCATGCCTGCGATTTTTGAACGATGAATGGAATGTGCAATTAAGGGGTTGCACAAGAGGGCGTCCCTAATATATCTGTATGAAATCATAGTAACGGAAAAGACTTAGATGAGAACCTGAAGAATTTAGAGGAAATATTCAAGATGAGCCAATCAGTAGGGTTAATGCTGTGTCCGAAGAAGTGTACAATGTTCCGTAATGTAGTCAAATATTTAGAACACAATGTAACAAGATACGGATTCTCACTGAAGTGGAAAATATTTCAGCTGAAATTAGAAAGAAACAGATAGAAGACTCGGGCTTCTTGTTAATAATGAAGTAGAAGGAAAAAGAGCTCCAACAAACATAGATTTAAATTGCAGACACAATTCCAGTTGCAAAAGCAAATTGGGTTCAGTGAAATAGACGCTTAATATGACGTCTGAGACAATAACTGTCTCAGAAGGAAGGACCCTATCCAAAATTGAATGATATGGGAATCAAAATGGGACAACGAGGTAATCCTAAAGTGGTGCACCTAGATAGATTGACGCTCTAACGAGGACTGGCATTGGATCTTTTCCAGGACAAAAAAGTTTGGAGGGTAGTGTTTCGATTTCCCTTAAGTTATTCCCAGAGTCATCTATGAAGTAGAATTAGTATTAGCAGAAATTGAGCGAATATGTTTTATACAAAAACAAAAGATTAGCGTATTGACATTTCGAAGAGTAAAATGAAGGAACAGAGAAATAGGATATTACTTAAAATATTGATAAAATTTGGACAACATAAGGTTGATTTTATTTTGTAGAGATCTGTTGTATTAACATCATCAAGGATTAAGAAAATCAACTAAGAAAATCATTAGAAAGTCGATGGTTTCAACTTCAAAAATTTCAAACAAACAATTCTGTACCACAATGAGTGATTCTATCAACAAAGGGCTAGAGACCAAATAAATTGGAAAACTTAGATCAAATACATAACTGCGCAAATACACTAAAGGCAAATCATTATCAGTTGCCAGTCAAAACATTATCCTGCTTTGCTGATTATCAGCGGTAGTAATCAATTCATATGTTTGGAATAATTAGGATAAAGTCAATTTGATTGAATTTTCAGATCGAAGCGACCAAAGTCGTGCAAAACACGGTTTCAAACCTTCTAGCACATAAGTTTTACAATGTTGGGTCAAATCTTTCAGTGTTTAAAGAGAATTAATATTCACTATATCAACTATTGTCTAACATCTGCCAAAGTGTGTAGTATTCGAGCATTGGATGGAGATTACATGAGGTCAGCCTAAACATTTTCACCGTTTAAGGTGCCTATCAAATATCTTGCATTAGGTAATGCAACTTTTAATAAAAAGGTTCAGGAGCTGATTTAAAAATGTGATTAGAAACACAGTTCAGTCAAGCCTTAGTTAAAAATTATAAAGACCAACCAAATATAATGATTCATTGGACTGAAAGACCAAGCCCAAGAAGCACCTCCCGGATAACACCGAACCTATTATGTAATATTGATATATATGCGGAAAAGGAATGGTTCCCTTTTTCACGTAAATTCTGATACCGATGGTTTCCATGCATTATGGCGAGTCAATGGTACCACTAAACAGCCACTGCAAAACTCGTAACAAATTTCCAGCGTCGCAATGTAAGCTAAATGAAAACTCCAGAGTCTGTTTTGTGAACGTCTGGAATCTTACAAAAGATTTTCATCGACTATTAAATCCACCACCATCAGATTCGAGAATAGTGAACTAAGAGCAAATGAAACTGATGTTCTCTCTTTATGGCTTCTTTGACAACCTATTTTCAAAAAAGAAACCACGATGTAACTTGAATCAGAACCATCAAGCCACCACCCGTGTAGAATTTGGTTCCATAACCCACAGTGGAAGAAGAAAAGGCAGCTATCGAAAAGGTGGTATTGCTATCAAAATAAATGGTAAATCTCCAGGTCTCGATGGAGTGGATTCAATTCTCACAATTTGAGATCAAGACAAGCTAAAAAAAGTGACTGTCTACCGCAGTATAGCCCTTCCAAACAACTGCATACAAAGTATTTGCTAACCAACCGTTCAAACACTGATGATCTGCTCATATGTCTTGGCATCTGAGAGAAACTATATAGTCTCTAAATGCAAATATATGCCCTCACGCCTATTTTATGCAATCATTGGCTATGCAGATGCTATAGTTCTGCTCGATCGAAGAGTGCGATGGAACGAGATGACTGGAGATCTACTATGTGGGTGACAAAATCCTAAAATCCTTCCATATGGGAAGTCAAACGAGAGAGAAAGATTCTGCACTCCAACAAGAGGTCATAGAGTTCATTACTGATTGCAAACAAGTAATCAAAAGTACTTTCATCCAAACATAATATAGACACTACAAAAATCTGTATGGGAGGTAAAATTGATACCTCTATAGATTTTACTCGTAACATTTTACCATTTTATTTAATCTTTTCATAATAAATTTCAGAGTTTGAAAACCTTGAAGCACTCACATTTTTTTAATAGTTAAAAATTTCTTATAGTTTATTAAAAATGCGATTTAAGCACATATTCGTATCTTATACACCCAATTGAAACTGGACCAGTATGGCAAAATAGGCAACCGATGATGTCACGACCTATAAAAATGTTGAAATTATTTATTTAACCATAATTTAAATTCAGAACTTAACTCACCATAACCCATAATTTAAAGTCAAATGATACCAAGCCGAATGGCATCAACGTTATGGGATCTTGTAATATTTGCACCGAAAATAATTTAACCTAAAATCAGGTACACAATTATTTTAATAAAAGTAACATTAAAATGTCAATGTCTTACACTCTCTATGAGTCGTGCATCTATGCCATCGAAATTTATTTGATGTAAAATATTTCCCGTCTCGGCAAACTAAATCAAGAGTTTGGACCAAATTATTGTGAGTTCAAATTTAATAATCCTATAATTCTTACGGTATCGATTAAACGTTGGCCAGTTGACAGCAACAGGGTAGCCTGAATTAGCTTTGAAGTAAATATATAGATTGAGATACCCAATTTGATTAGATCCCGCTCTCCGACAAAATCCGTTTGCATTTTAAGAAACGTATTGTAAATATAAAATGGCTGAATATGTAAAATCATTAAAACTCGTTTCAAAATATTTTTAAAAAAAATTGCATTACCCTAAAAGCCAACGATAAAAATGCATTTGTGGTCAAAAATAATACTGGAATCGCATTTAAATGTACCCACTGCCGAAGCGTTTTATTCCATTTTCGGTGCAAATAACACGTCCGATCGATAAAATCACTAAGCTCGCTACCACGTTGGCCATGTAGCGAATTCGTCATTTTCATCTGATTAAATTTTTTAATTTTTAAATCCAGCATTTCGTTCAGATTCGTTAAATAAAAATTCATTTCACGATTACCACAAAAAAATCGGGTAACGATTGCATTAATGAAATAAAATGGTAAATGAACGTAAAATGATAGGGCCATGTAATCGATTTCGCCATTTTTACACTTTGATGCAATCAAACTTGCATTTAACATTAAACAAAAACTCAATATATCGAAACAAATTTTTAGAAAATTTGTACAAAATAAATTTCGAATACGTCGCCATTGTGCTGTCAAACATGTGTCTTCGAGATGCAATATGATCAGAAGAAACGAAAAATTGCGCCGATAAATTTTCGATTGTAAATCAATATTTCGAATCGTATTGCAAAATATAACGATCCCCATAAAAAGTATTATCTTTTGGCTCAGAACAAATAATGTATTGGCCATGTCGTATTGCTCCTGTGGCTTAAACATATAGAGCTCAGTATTATTGATTAAAATGACGCCAACTATTGATACAATTGATAGGAATAACAAAATAACATTAACAACGATTTGTCTATTGATCTTAATTGAGTTATCGGTTATAGTTGTGGTCCATGGAAATACGCCCATGACTAGGTAATATACGTCAAACAATTTAATGAAATATTTTAGTTTGCCCAACATTTTAATTCGCACTAAACGAAGTGTTGTTGCGTTCCGAATGAACAAGCAAATAAAGGGTGTCCTTCATTGTCATTGACAAACTTAAAATTTTAACTTGTCATCGTTCTTAATATTAAATGAATAATTCATAAAATTATCATTAAAAATATCGAATCCATCACATTCGGGTAACCTATGTTCACCCCTCAACAAAAATGAGTAATGCTGTTCAGTTTAAAAATAGGGCGGATTCCTGGAATTTTCTAATTTTTCTCATTAAACTGGTTTTGAAGGATAATCATTGGAGGTGTGATTTTTAGACCGGCTGGTACATTTATGTTATGAAAAAAGGTTACGAGGCAACAATAACATCCATATTGTCAGGACAGCATATTTTGATGAGTACAATACCGTCTTTGTCAAAAATACCCGTCAAATCTAGTCGTGGCATGCAACTTCCTCTTCAACACTTCCATATAGAATTTGAATGCAATAGTTCTCCACAACAGGTTACGTCTTATCTCACTTCCATTACAAATTTTAATCAAAATTTGTTTGTGCCCTCCATTGTTTTTTTTTATATTTTATTTATAGTTTTATTACAACTGAACTACAATTCATCTAGTAATTTGTCGTTAATATCTGGTGTCCCATTTTTGTCGGGATATAACGCATCGATTAGTCCCGAATTAGTTTATTTTATTCTTGCTGCCCAATAGTTCTAGAGGTCTCTTTCTTAGGAGACGTCTAACTAAGTTGGTTTTATCCATCATACGACGAATCTCGATATTTTCATGTTGATAAAGACGAAGTATGTGTTCCCTCGCGTGCTTCCTGATTTTTTTCGTTGACGAATTTCTTCTTTAAGTGCCTATGGAGATTATCATTTCTGATGTACCATGGTGCATTTACAATAACCTCTTTCTTTTAGAATGATTGTATTATTTTCACATTGGTCTTCTTGGGGCACCCTCAAAACTGAATACCGTAGTTCCATATTGGTTTTAGAATTTGCCTTTATAGCAGCAGTTTATTATGGAGTGATATATTGTATCGAAGGCTTGTGCTACATCCAAGAAAACACTTGCACATTTTTTTTTTGCTTTCCAGCGCATCTTCAATTATGTCTGTGATTCTGTGAACCTGTTCTATAGTCGAATGTTTCTTTTTAAAACCGAATTGGTGGGGAGGAATAAGATCTCTTTGTTTTATGGTCATGGAGTCTCTTAAGCAGCAATTTTTCGAATAATTTAGAAATAGTTGGAAGCAAAGAAATCGACCTGTACGGATTTTTTCGTTAGGTGGTATCGTTTGGTTTTGGTATTATTATCACTTCTGCCATTTTCCATTGGTATGGAACCTAATTAAGCCTGAATGCTGCATTAATTATTTGAAGTAGCTTTCGTAATCCACTTTCAAGTAGTGCTTTAACGATCTGTCCTGTGATTAAATCATAGCCTAGAGATTTTTTTGAGCTTAAGTTATTGCTGATTCAACTTTTAACACTTGTAAAGGTACGGGTTTTATGCTTTGGCTGTCAATTTTGTTAACTATAGTTTTATGTTTTCATCTGAAGTTTGTCTTGGGAGAGGTCTGAATGTTTCTCCAAGATATGATGCAAACAAATCAGCTTTTTCCCTTGCATTTCTAGCCCAACTTTCATCAACATATTTAATTGCAAGTATACTTGCGTTTTAGGTCTTTTTAGGCTTTTTGTTGCTTTCCAGAGGGAATAATCGGTATCTTTTTGACCAGTAAGATCATTAAGGTAATTATGAATCGATTCATTCTATTTTATTTGTTTAAAAGTTTTAGTTTATTTCTAAGATAATTGAGTATCGTTTTACTTTGTGGGGCCCAATTTTTCCGCCATGTTTTTCGTGCTTTACGTTTTTCAATTCAATTATGCCGTCCTTCAATTATGCCGAAGTTTTAACCGGCACTTGTAGATTGATATTATCACTAACTAGTTTCTGGAACAGTTTCCAATTTGTTCTATTGTTTGTTAATTTAGGCAAAGACTCTTTCTTAACAATTGTTGCACTGAGAGTCATGATTACAGGAGAATGATATAGAAATAGGACAATTCACAATATCTAATTTATAAAAATTCTTCCAACAACCTCCAGAGTAAAATATGCATTTTGTTGCTTGACCTGCGGTAAGTATCTCCTTTACTTTATGGATTGTTAGTCTTGATGTCCAAAACGTATTTCTGGCGGTAAAATCATCGCCAATAATGAAATTAATCCCAAATGATTTAAATAACGAGATGTAGTCCGATGTATTTAGATTATGCCGCGGATGACAATAGATTGAGGAAACATTGTATTATTTTCCACCATCTAGTTGAACATTGATTGTTGCTAATTGAATAATTTCTTCTTCAACTTTTATTCCTTCGTGGTGTTTGATGTTTTTTTTTTACAAATATAGTTGATTCTCCTCTCGCTTTTCCTGCTGCATGAATGGCGTGATAACAATACCCACGTATTTTTGGCAAATGGAATTTTAATAAAATGGCTTTCAGATATTAGGCATATATCTATTTTTTCTGTATTTAAAAATATTTCTAGTTCTAGAATATGTGGCATTAGCCCATTTGCATTACAGATGACAATTATAAGTGTTTGATTCATTCCCATATTATCAAAAATCATGGAAATGATTTCATTCACTGTACCTTGAATAATTATGCGCCTATGCATTTTAGAATCTTTTCAAGAATTGCGGTATCAGTACCGTTATTATTTTCCACCGAATCGCTTTGCTGTATGAGAGTATGTTTTTCTATTGGAACAGGTATCCTGTGGTTTTGTTGTAGCGTATTGTCTCTTATTTTTTGTAGCTACTTCACATCCTCTATAATTTGCTGGATGCTGCTCTTTACATTTTATACATTTTGGGGGAATATTTTTACTTAAAGGACAGCCTTGGCGGTGTGTTCCCTGTACATCTGACACATCTAGGTGTGGTTATTTGGCATTTTTTACATTGTAGAATTTGGCCAGTTGATTTTCTCAACGGTTCTATTCTGACTCTCATGTTAAGCATCCAGCTTTTAGGTTGTATATATTTTCTACATTTTCTTCGTTATTAAATGTAAGCATAAATAAGGGCAACCCACTTTTAGTGATTTGAAGGCCTCTAGCCATAACTTTAATTGGGCGATCATTCTTATGTTCATAAGTAGACCACTCATGTCTATTAGTATTTAGCTTTGTAGCCAAAGCTCTATACGTAACAGGATCAGACGTATTCATTTTCGATACATCATTGTTAAGTGATGCAATTCTGTATTCTTTATCAGTGACTGATATCATTATTGTTTACACAGAGACGTAATTGGATATGCCAATAATAGGAATTGCTGGGGGCGCCCTCTCTTTATAGATTTGCCTGGTTGTATTTCAGCTTTATTTATATTTAGAAGGGCGTTTTGTTGAGTCTCACTACTTTCCGGAGACGACTCCACTTTCATTTTCTTGCTTTTCCTTTTTTTTAAGACCCAAGCTGTTTCTCTTACTATTTCTTCTTCATCAGCAAAATATCTTCTAATTTGTCTACCTCATTGCTAGTCTGAGGAGGCTTCTCACATTCTTTAGCTTGTAAAGCTCTTTTTAATTTTTCTTTTTTAAACGGCACCACTTCGTTGCTTAGCTTCGACGTTACCTTTACAATTTCGCTTAGTTCATTATTTTCGTTAACTTGTTTAAAAAAAATTTTAATCGAAGATTTTGGTGATTTGGAAGCTTAGAGCTTCTTGAAAATGGATTGAAAATGGATTTCCATAAGCTTTTCAATTTGTACAATCTGTTGATCGAATTTATCTATCTGTAGCCCAATTAACTTATATGAGATACTTCGTTTTTTTCAAATATTTAATGCTAAATAACGATCAGCATTTTTTTAATTCACTGGAACATAAACCCCCCTTTATCTTGCAAATCATCGATCCTGGTGACATAATATGGAAAAGTGTCCCATGATATTGAACAAATAATTGTTTTGGTGTGGTGAAAAAATAATTTTATCGATTGACGAAGAATGCTAAAATATTACGCCTACCACGCGATTTTTATTCATAAGGATGCGGTACGGACACGTGAAAGAACACAAAGATTTCGTGTCAGAAGCTGTATCAAAGCACAATAACACACAATAAATCCAAAAACAAACATATTGTTGGTGGCCGAGCCTCTTAAACTAAGACACACTATATGACGCACACGGTCTGTCATTGGGTGATAAAACCACTTCTCAATTGCTTGCAGCGGTTAGGTTGAAGTCAAATTAGCATTTCAATGGGGAATGGGGTTAAAAATATGTCAAAGACCAAATCTATTATTCAAAATTTATGGAGGTTCATCAAAATTGAAAAAAAATAAATAAACATTATAACCGTCGACTAGCATTGATAGGTCAAGTCGCTTATTAAATTTTGATTGAAATTCGAATAAAAGTTTTTTGACTGAAACAGGTGCAGATATTTCGGTTATTCCTTTTAACTTTGCAAAATTTTCGATAAATATTTCGATTTTCTACTTTCAATTTTTTTTTGCGGCTATAATGGTACCCCTGTTAAGGCTTTTGATTTGTAAATTTTAAAACTAGATTTGGGTTCGAGAATTCTTCTGGAAATTAACGTTGTGGAAATGTCAATGTCAATATTTAGGGTAGATTTTCTCAAAAAACTGGCTGATATACAAAAACAGAGGATTATTTACCAGATAAACTGTTGGTTATCAATTGGCACAATATCAATCGGTGATCTAGCCTCTCTATGAAACATTGACAAATCTATTTTACACCCAAGAATTCATCAGTTATAGATGCAAATTTGAGAAGCCACACACGGGAATTTAAACTATCAACTTATCAACTTATTGACTTTTCAATTGGAGACAACCAATATTGATAATTTTTATCGGCATTTCATTCAACATCTGGAATTTTGACATCTGGACTTTATCAGCTAATTTACTACTGGTGAATAATGTCATTCAAATACCCTCTCCATAATATAAATACACATAGAACTACCATTGTATGTTAGCCTATTGATGTGCTAGATGTCGCTACTGGTATCGTTTTAAAATAATCAAAATATTTCTATATGTATAATCGCCTAAATGTCATATATTTTTTTATTTAAAATATTGACGATATTCTATCGACTCGACATCTGGAACATCAATGGGTAAACTGCTTTTTTCTTATGATGGTAGTACTATGTTGTATTTATATTATGCCCTCTCTTACATCAATCAAATTTATATCCCTGAAAGTATTGATTATGCAGCTATAGCAGATGCTCAAACCAATAAAAGTGATATATGAGTCTGTGAGTGGTAACTTTTCAACGTCTCTTAAATAACAATAAATTCCTCTAAAGTTTAACAATAATTAATCCCTATATTGTGACGTTTATACTGAATCAGTAAGAACGTTGATTCGAAAATTATTTCAGAAATTGGTTTCTGAATCTTTTCATAATTTGTTCCATCTCGGAATAAAAAATTCCGTTAAGCTGTTAAGCTGCGTTAACTCAAAGTTCCAAGGCACACAAAATCACCTCCTGAACGATTTTCAGTTATTTTGAGTTAACATTTTTACTGTGTTACATTAATTAATCGTTACACACGCTGGACTGAGGTAATGCATAGAATAAATAAACATAGTACTACCATCATAAGAAACAAACAGTTTACCCATTGCAGTTCTAGATATCGGGTCGATAGAATATTGTCAGTATTTAGGAAAAATATATGACATTTAGGCGATTATTAATATAAAAATATTTTGATTATTTTAAAACGATACCAGTAGCGACATCTAACACGTCAATAGGCTAAAATATCATGGTAGTAATATGTGTATTTATACTATGGGTAATGCTAGTTACCCATAGTATAAATACACACGCCGCTGTTGCTTTTGCCGTTTACTTAACTCGAATAGCTTGTTTTAGCGTTCCAGTATCTATTAGAATAGATCAAGGAGTCTAATTCGGATCGCCTTATTTTCAAATTTGTCGATACTAATAGGGTTTGAAAGAAATAGAACTACCAGTTGCAATCCTAAATGTGATGGCATGGTAGAGCGATTGCATTGCGTCAGCAAGTCTGCAATTATGTGTCAGTTCTACTCGGGTTACGAACTTATTTTAGTGTAGAGCTACAAGTCACTCTTGCAAAGCTTGGTTCCAGATCAATTTATTGAAGGAAATGATGATATTATTCCTCAATCGGAATTCGTTTTAAACTTGAGAAGTTATTTCAATAAAATTGGACCAGTACTAGCATCCAAACGCAACCAGGAAAGGTTTTCAGAGATTTAAACTCATTGGCTCATGTGTTTTTACGCACAAATACATTACAAAAAACATTGCCAGACACTGGGCCATATTCAGTTATTAGTCGTGCAGAGATTCCGCTTATTATCGAAATTGATGGGAAACAATCCAAGGTTTTAATTTTGGATTTTATTTTGATGTAAAATGAATGAAATTCTGTTCATAGTGAGCTAAGATGAGATTTTCGGATTTTTAGGATGGTCTAGATATTTCTGGATAATCGAAATTATATTGAAAATTATCTTGATTTTTAGATAATAAAAAATCCAGTTTTTGATAATCTTATAGCCTTGCATCTTTGGGAAAATCTGAGTTAAAATTTTGGATTTTATTTTGATGTAAAATGAATGAAATTCTGTTCATAGTGAGCTAAAAGTGGATTTTCGGATTTTTAGGATGGTCTAAAAATTTCTGGATAACCGAAATTATATTGAAAATTATCTTGATTTTGTGATAATAAAAAATCCAGTTTTTGACAGTCTATATGTTTGAAAATTTTGGATTTTGTTTTAATGTAAAATGAGTGGAATTCCGTTCATAATGAGCTTAGAGTGGTCTTTGGGAGTTTTAAGAGGGTCTAGAAAATTCTAGATAACTGAAATGATGTTTGACTACTTTTTTGTTTTCAGTTATTTTTACTGCTGGAAATTTACTCTTTTTGGCACATTTTCTCTATTTTTATTACTTTTTGTTAAACTAAGTCGCCTAAATGGATATTTTTTGTCCAAAGTCAAATTAAATTCAATAAATGAGCATCTAAATTATTAATACGGTTTCGATTAAAATTAAAAAAGATGACAAGATAAAAATTTCATTTGATGGTGACAATCCATATTAGTCGATAGACTAGTAGGGTGTTCAGTTCTAGGAGTACCAATTGATTTAGTTGCAAGCAAAATGTTTGGCCACCTAAATTATATAATTAAATTTTTTGACATATACTACTTACTGACAGGTGCTCTACCTTTAATCACAACCATTACAAAATATTCATTAAAAATCAATAAACTAATCGTTGTCAATGTCATCATGATAGTCTTATCAATTGTGTCAGTGATCAGTTTAATTTTTGTTAATCACACCGATCTTTATATGTTTAAGCCATACGTAACCTACAACATAGCCAATACGATATTCGTGGTAAATCAAAAGCTGATGCTTTTCATGAGTATCGTTATAATCGGCAATACGATTAAAACAATCGATATACATTCAAAGGTTTATCGGGAAAATTTTAATTTTCGTTTAATCATATTAAATCTGAATGCTGCTAATTTGGTAGTGCATCATCGACGAATTCGAAATTTATTCTGCATAAATTTGTTAAATATTTTGTATGTTGTCTCCACATTTTTTGTTCTGATCAAAGTGAGTACCCGAGCCCTCGAATACAATAACGGCGTAATATATTACGTAGCATTTTTGTCATATGTATACTTGCCATTTTATTTCATCCACAATAACGTGCCTCGATTTTTGTGTGGTAATCGTGAGAAAAATTTTTACTTAACAAATTTAAACGAAATACTGATCATGCAAATAAAACGATTTAACAGTGTAAAATGTCAGTCCAATCTAAATGACCAACTTAGTTTTGAGTTATGTGAATTTGTTGATCAAGCGTGCTATTTGCATCGTAAATGGATGAAAATGATGAGGCGATGGTTGAATTTAAATGAATTTCGATTTTAATTTTTCTTTCCGATGCATTTTTAACGTTTGCGTTTAGGGTACATGCAATAACATTTGTTAGTTCTAAAAAAAACATTATATGTATTTATTGATAACGTATTTCAGCCGTTTTATATTTACACAATTATTTTAAAAATGAGAACCGTTTCGGCCGAGGACGATGATTTACTTAAAGTTGTCATCTCCGTTGGTATTATTTTATCAGTGATGTTTCATACGACTTGGATAATGTCCACCTGTCAACAACTAATCACTTCTGTAAGTGTTTTGTCGTGTTTAATCAACTTAATTCAGCCTAATTATGTAATATATAGTTCACAGCAACGGGGATCATTTTACATCAGATCGACAGTTATGGAATTAATGTGCGCCTCAAAAAAAGTGTATTATATAGTTTCAACTTTGATTTGACACCAGTAGATGGTTGACATATATTTTTATTTTGTTTTCAGATTCAGATATTTTCATTGCAAATTATGCAGGAACCTTTAACGTTAGCACCATTTGGTTTAATGTCACTTGACTACAAATTATTGTTTATGGTAAGCTGACTGATTTATTTAAGCTATGATTCATTGCGAATAATGCCACAATTTATGTTTTTAGGTTATCTCGTCATCGGTTGTATATTTTATTATACTGGTCCAGTTTCAAATAGAGGTTTAAATTCAGATTTCATTCAGGTAAAGTATGTAACCTAAATTTGACATTTTTTAACATAACTTAAGTTATATCGCTTTTTGTTATTAGTCTAACTACTCTAGAAATGTATTTATTCCGAAAACGAAGCCCATGATGTCAAGTTGATTTAATTAAATAGGCTACAGAAGCTTAAGCATTTAGGCAATAATTACCCAAGTTTCTTTTGTATCTGCACTACTACCATGGCATGTTAGCCCATTGACGTGCTAGATGTCGCTACTTGTATCGTTTTAAAGTAATCAAAATATTTTTATATGTATAATCGCCTAAATGTCATATTTATACTAAATGTTGACGATATTATATCCACCCGACATCTGGAACATCAATGGGTAAACTGTTTTTTTCTTATGATAGTAGTACTATGTGTATTTATATTATGCATCCAGTCACAAGCAAGTTGATTTGACAAAGTGCCAACTAGGCCACCTGGATATAATGCAACAATTAGAACGGCTTCAACACGCAACCCGTTCGTACGCTCGAAAGACTCAATTCAAAAAAAGACAGACTAGAGTGATCGCTGTCGACTGGTGAACACGATCTCGAACTCCTTCTACAAGAAAGAGAGCAGGATCACAAAGACGCTAATTCTACAACTATCGATAATTGTCTGTTATCCTGTGGTTTTCGGAATTCGGAGTTCAATAGCCTTACAATGGCACAGATATGTATCCGCCATTCTCTTTACAACTTGTTCAAACCACAAAACAAAAGTCAACACCAGCTTTGTTTGATCAGCCGCCAATAGTGCAACTATCAATACCTTGGAAAGCAAATTGCTGCAAGTAGATATTGGTTTTAGATATTCCACACGCATGCACTACTGCGAACTTAAATCGCCCTATCATTGGTGCAGGCTTTCGCTAGCACGTACGAACAACCTTCATCCAAAAACTTCTTTATAGACAACGGGTACGGCCAGTTATTAAAGAAATGTACTTCTTAAAGAACTCCACAACTCGAATTCACTCGAATTTGGACTAAGCAACACAATTGTTTAATGATTCATCAACTAGTCCGTCAGTGGTCTGGACTATCTGAATGTAACGTGAGCATCAACAGCGTGAAATTCGTTTTCGGCATTGGCTCGGTAGACTTTCGAAGTCACAAAATTACTCCAAATGGTGTTCTACCGCCCACTGCACGAATTATTACCACTGGAGTTTCCAGCTCTTCAATCAATTAGGCGTATACAGCAATTTATCGGCATGATAAATTATTACTACCACAGATTTATACCTAGGATAGCAGAAAGTTTATCACCTATCCATACAATTGGGCCATTTTACTAAAGAAACCCAAAACGACAAAGAGCTTCTTCTGGCCAGATGTAAGTCAACTTTGCGTTCGAATAGCTAAAAATCAATTAAGCAAACGTTTTTGGTACGCTGAACTTAATGTCACAACCGAAGCCTTGAGCACAGCTGTAGCCGCTGCATTGCATTGCAATGCAGGTAGTCGTTAAAAATCAAAAATGAATATCCTTAAAATAGCCATATGGAATGCAAATGGCCTAGCGCAACACAAAACAGAGGTTCAAGCATTCCTCATCGAGCACAATATTGACATAATGTTAATATCTGAAACACGCTTTACTAATAAGAACTATTTCAAAATTAATGGATATTCCATTTATGACACTAAACATCCGGATGGCAAAGCACATGGTGGCACAGCTTTACTGATTAAAAGAAGGTTAAAACACTATGAACTTAACAAATACGAGCAAGAACATATTCAATCAACGAGCATTTGCCTGCAGGGATGGCCTGGAGACTGTGTAATATCGGCAGTATACTGCCCACCAAAACACGCTATAAAAAAACCTCAGTTCATGGATTATTTTAACCAGTTAGGTAAAAAATTTCTTGCGGGGGGAGACTATAATGCCAAACATATTCTTTGGGGGTCAAGACTAACATCTCCTAAAGGAAGACAACTTTTTGAAGCGATAGAGGAACATAGTTTGGATTACTTATCAGCAGGTCAACCCACCTACTGGCCAACAGATAGAAAAAAGATTCCAGATCTAATTGACTTTTGCGTAACGAAGGGTATTGCACGCACAAATGTTAAAGCAACCAACTGCTACGATCTGTCCTCGGATCATTCACCTGTAATAGTAATGTTAAGTACTGATGTCATAAAGGCAGAAATGCCATATCGTCTCACAAATAAGCAAACTAAATGGGACCAATACAGGTCGCTAGTCGAACAATATACTTCCCTAGATATTCCACTTAGTACACCATCTGACATTGATGAGGCTGCTGAGATGTTAAAAGATGTTTTGGAGAGAGCAGCAAAAATGTCAACACCCGCTGTCAATATTACTGAGAAAGTAAACAAACTGCCCCGTGACATCCAAAACCTTATTCAAGAAAAGCGAAGAATAAGGAGGCAATGGCAACAATCTAAATCTCCTTTGTTGAAGTGGAAATTAAACCGCGCTATTAAGACTCTTAAAATTGCGTTAAAGGAAGAGCACAACCAGAGTTTAGAGAACTATTTAAGTGAACTCTCGGCAACCGAAAAGACCAATTACTCTTTATGGAAGGCAACGAAGAATCTAAAAAGGCCAATTAATTCAAATTCACCAATAAGACTGACATGTGGAAAATGGGCAAGAAGCGACGAAGAAAAAGCATTAGCTTTCGCTACTCATCTAAAGGAAGTATTTTCACCTCATCAAGATACTACTAAATTTAAGTTACCCGAACAAACGAATAAAGGTTTGCCCTTTAAGCCAATTAAGTTTAAGTGGAAAAATGTAAGGAATGCAATAAAAGATCATATGCCCGAAAAAGGCACCGGGATATGATCTTATTACGGGGAAAATGATAAGAGAACTACCCGATAAATGCGTAAAACTGTTAACATTCATCTTCAACGCAATCATGCGAACTGGTTATATACCTCAAAAATGGAAAATTTCCCTTATCACAATGATACCTAAGCCTGGGAAAAAAGAAACAGAAATAACATCATATCGACCAATAAGCATGCTTTCTACAGTATCAAAACTATTCGAAAAAATGATACTAACGAAACTTAAACCAGTATTGGAAGAGCGTCAAGTTATTCCAGACCATCAGTTTGGATTCCGCAATCAACATGGAACAATAGAGCAAGTGCACAGGATTGTAAATATCATCAAACAATCATTTGAGGAAAAGAAGTACTGTTCTGCGGTCTTTCTGGATGTTGCTCAAGCATTTGACAAAGTGTGGCATGACGGGTTAATTTATAAAATTAAAAAGCTACTGCCAAACCAGTTCCACTTAGTTCTGACGAACTATCTTCTTCAAAGACAATATATGGTTAAACAAAATGAATCAACCACTGGCTTACATGATATTAGGGCAGGTGTTCCGCAAGGCAGCGTCCTTGGACCACTCTTGTACTTGTTATACACAGCCGATCTTCCTAGCACTGAAAAAGTAGTAATATCAACATTTGCTGATGATACAGCAATCTTGATGTCACACAAAAACTTCCACACTGCCTCAAAAGAATTACAAAACCATCTGGGCAAAATTGAGGAATGGTTAAAAAGATGGCGAATAAATGTGAATGAACAAAAATCAGCTCACATCACGTTCACCCTAAACAAAAACACTTGCCCACCAGTCAAATTAAACGGTGTAAATATCCCTCAACAAACCAAAGTTAGATACTTAGGTTTACACCTAGACCGAAGGCTAACTTGGAAAAATCATATCGAAGCGAAGCGCAACCAAATGAAAATAACTTTCTCGAAAATGTACTGGCTGATAGGCAAAAAATCAAAATTATCTTTGCGCAACAAAGTTTTGCTATACAAAGCGATAATTATGCCCATTTGGACCTATGGAATTCAGTTGTGGGGATCTACCAGCGCATCTAATCGAGAACTCCTGCAACGAATGCAAGCAAAAATACTTCGAACTTTTACAATCGCTCCGTGGTACATTCGAAACAGTAACATACACGACGACCTTGGTATTAAAACCGTTAAAGAAATCATCAGAGAGTTCAGTACGAAATATTACTCAAAATTACAAGTGCATCCCAACAAATTGGCCAGGGATATATTAAAACAACCAAGGTATCGACGACTTAGAAGAGTAGATCCACTTGGGCTTGCGACAATTTAATTTAATTTAATTTAATTATGTAATTGAAATAGTTAAGGTTAACACATAAATAAAGAATATATGAGGTCTAATATTTAGTATTAACACTGGTTAAGACTTTAAAAACTATAATAATTTTAGCTTATAAGATTTGAATACTTCTTGTTAGTTTCTTCTTTAGAAAGATTCAAGAATAAAGCCATTGGCACTATTTAATAAAAAAAAAAAAAAAAAAAAAAAAAAAATTGCAACAATTAAATAATGGAGATTGGTGTCCATTTTGATTCTTTCAAAGAAACTGCCGGATGTTAAAAAAAATATTCCGCATTCAATAGAGAGCTACTAGCAATCTATCAAGCTTCTATCAAGTTTCAATATCCGAGTGCTTTGAAATTATCTGCAGTTAAAAAACAGATAAACCACCTGTTCAAATATGTGAAGGATAGGACCACTGTGAATGGCAAAATAAAGTGGATGGTTCGGTTGATTAATATTTCCTATAATGAAGTGGAAAAGGAGTTTGACTAACTCAGTAAGAAATTGGGAAAACCTGAGGTGGCTCGGAATGAGGATCGTAAAAATACGGGTCAGCATCTTGACCTACACGTAATTTAAAATCAGCAGACATTTCGATTAGTCAAGATAAAGATATTAACGAAATCAGGAAGCTTATGTTCAAGTCTTGACACAGAAAGCCCATGTAGAAATAAGGCTTATTGATGTAGTGACTACACAGGACAAAATATTTCAGGCTCAAGAATCGCTGGTGGGAGAACAAAAGGTATTGCTTATATAAAAACACTGAAAGCTTCTTTTCGGGGGACACAAATGGCAGTGGTTAGTCTTCCAAGCCAAATAGCAGAGAATGTCAAATGGGAAATAAGGATTGGTTGGATAATTTGCCGAATTCCAAAAATTAACAAGCCTTTAAAATATTTCAAATGCCTCGAATATAGTCACCAAGCTCAACAATGTAGGAGTTTGAAGGATAGGTCTAAGCTGTGTAGTAAGTTCGGAGAAGAGGGTCATATTGCAAATGGCTGCAACAATGATTGGAAATGCATGCTTTCTATTGATAAAGCCACTGGAGGGAACAGACATTCCCCTCGTAGATTTAAGAGTCCGATATATCAGAAGGTGCTGCAAATGAACCGAAAAAAATGAGGTTGATCCAACTAAATCTTAACCACTGTGGAAATGTGCAAGACCTGCTACAGTAAACAGTCTTAGACTCAGACAGAGTAGTTGCATCCGCACAATGCAACGGAAGTTGAAAAGCAAGGCTTGTGTTGCAGATTTTTTAAAGCGCAATTCTGTATGGGTCTGTGAGAAGTTACCCTTTCAAAAAAATTATAGCAGTGCTGAATCTAAAATCGATGGTATTCGTATCTATACCAGCTATGCTCATCGCAATGCAAACATGAAAAGTCACAGTCTTTGTGGATTGTCTGATTATTTATTAATTGTGGGCGATTTTAATATCTGGGTCGTTGAATGGCGAAGGTGAGCTACTGATTATAAAGATACACCTCTACTGGAAGTAGTTTTGTAATTTTTAACTGCTTTTAATTTTCATGCTGGAAGATAGAGTTTGTCGGAACTGCAGAGCGTAAAACTGAGAATGTTGAGCGTAAGCCTATTTAGGTCTGTGAGATTCTTCCACTAGCATATATTATTGACTGTATACTGGAGTCCAAGGGAACGCGGAGAAAAGTTAAGAAAAACTACAACACTTAGAGAGGATCAAGCAGGTACGTTAATAATTAACAAAGATTACAGCTTGAGCTGAGCTGGTTTCGTTAAGTAATGTGGACGGTTTTGGTATGAATGACTCCAGGAGTCCAGATTAGTTGTATGTATAAATAATTGAAGCTATACCGTACGTAATCAACATAAAATGATGACTTTTCAAAATTGATACTAAATCGATTAGCGTGATTATTGAAAATCGACTTGAATTTTAATTTTAGTAGTAAGTACAAATTTAAACCGTGACCATATACTACGACCTCTGATACGACAATGCTGAATCAATTCAAAAATTACATTAAATTGTTCGATTTCTATTTTTTGGTGATTGGAGTCCAGCCATTTATTACCAAAGTCACGAACAATACGATAAAATTTAAAAAATTGTTTGTCTTCAACGTCGTGTTGGTCATTGTGTCAATCATATCAGTGTGCAATCTCATATTTGTTAACAAAACCGAACTTTATATTTTCATAGAAAAAGCACAATATGGTATGGCCAATTCAATATTTGCCATGAATCAAAAAATCATGTTGCTCCTGATGGTCATTACAATTTTTTATAAAATAAAAAAAATCGACAAACAAATTCGATCATATCACAAATATGTGAAATTCTTAATGTTGACGCTTGGTGGTGCGACCGATAGTGTGGAGATTAATAGAAAACTTAGATTTGTTTACGTAACGAATTTTTTAAAAATTCTATACGATGTGATCGGATTTTTACTATTGATAAGCGCAAGTACATATGTTCAGCCGCATAAAACTATGTTTTTTTCATTCTACGTTTACTATCCGTTTTATTTTATCAATTCGAATGCGACCCTGTTCTTTTGCGGCAACTGGATAAATAATTTCTTTTTAAGCAATTTAAATTGTGCACTGGAATTGGAAATTAGAAAATTTAATACAAAGAAAATAACGACGATAATTTTCAAGCACGAGTATTGTGGTGAGCTGAGTGATTTTATTGATCGTATCTCGGTTTTGCATCGCAAACTAATTAAAACGATCGAACAATGGGTGAACATAAATGCATTGGCCGCATTGATATTTTTTATGGATACATTTTGCACCTTGGCGATAAGGGTAACTTATTTATTTTTATCATAACAAATGATTACACTTATATAAACAGGGTGGTCCACGTATGACCCTATCAACTTCAATATAGATCCAGTAGAACAGGTTTTGTTTAGCACATAAACTGTACTAAAGTTCATTTAAATCGCTCAATTGTTTCTTAGCTGTTGAGACCAAAATGTGTCAGTTTCATACTGAAATTCGAGTTTTTTTATCAAAAAAATTTAAATCTTTAATAGTAGTCCGATTGAGGTCAATAATACCTCTAAGAATAGGTTTTGTTTAGCTTAAGCAATATAAGATTTAAAAATTTAAAAGAAGGTGAATCTCGGTGCAAATTAAATTAAAGCCCTTTATGCCAAAGTCTAAGAAGATATTGGGACATATCAGGTTAATTTCGAATGCATCTTCGATGAAAATTCAAATTGATGTAATGAAATCAAATTTCGATTTTCTATTCATAGCTTAAGCCTTTTAAGCAAGTGAAATTGGCCAGTTTGGTTTTTTATCATTCACTGGTTTGCCTGGTTTGGGGATTATAATTACTTCTGCAATCCTTATAAGATTTAACCACAGTAGGCGTTGAATGAATTGGAATTTAACTAATTTTACGATGCACCAAGCTTGAACGTTGTTAAAATCAACTTCGCTGGTGAATATTTAGTGTCGCAAAATTCCTTTGAGGCACCTACGAACTCATGGCCGTTGTTGACGTATTTGAAAAGGTATTAGATTTACTTTACTGAATTGCAATGCTCGACATTAGAGTGGACATCAAATATATTTAAAAGTTGTAGTCGATGTCAATATCTACATTTTGCAATTTGAGAGTGGTTTCTTTATTATGTGTTTAAATAGAGCTTCTAGAATGTTCTTGCTTTGTTAGCCGTGTTTTTATGACTTCTATGTTTGGATATGTCAGTTTAAGGTTTTCACGATTAGTGTATTAGATGATTGATGAAGAATTTGTGACTAACTTGCCCTAATTTTTCTCCTTGGGTTTAAGGTCGTTTAGATAGCCTTAGGGTTTTAAAGATACTGATACATTTTATTTCAATATATTTTAAGTTCCCTGGCTACTTCGATCCTCTAAAGTTTGCAGGATGGTGCATTTACAATTTAAATTTGGCAGGTTTGTTTCTACTTTCTGTACAATTTTGCACTTTGAGCTTTTGTTGAATTATTCGGTCTTATTATATAAGCTTTCGATTGAATTATCAATAATCTATTTAGGTTCGGCTAAACGTAACCGAGCCAAAGTATTCGTTTTCCTTTTACTTCATGAATGACATCAGGAATTTTTATCAAATCGTCCAACTCCGATACCCACATATACATGACAACAAATCTGATCAAGGCCTTGTACAAATTAGCCTGTTGACAATTACAAAGTATAAAGATTTTTAGTAGTGAACGTATATAGGGCATACAAAGCACGGCTGCCAGAGGCAAGACGCCCTTTTACATTGCCTCCCACAGAATTATCATGGGATCCAAAGTATTGAAAACCAGTCATTCCTTCAGAGACAGAGTATCTTCTTGTCTTCAGATAACTTCTTTCTGTACTGTGATGCACACCAGATTGTTCTCAACTTCCAAGACATCACAAAACATACCAGAGACTAACCAGACGGAATCAGTAATAAGCTTGATAGAACCCGAGGGACATCTGTTATACATCACGGGATGCTTCTTTATATTTAGAAACAATCAACATCAGTAAAACAACGTAATCAGTGACTGACCGATTCGGACCGATGTTTGGATTAAATTTAGTACTTTATTCTTTGCCAAAGTGCACAAAAATGAATATCGATATACTCTGCATGCAGAAACTTTCCGTGGTTAAAGATAGAGTTGGCTAACTAGTGACTTTGACAAGAATGGTCACTGGTGATAATAACAACGCAGGATCTAGAGATACTTAGAATCTCCCAATTCAGCGACTCACATTATGTATGTGTTCAATTTAGGTCTGATTTGGGAATTTTTATCTAATCACTATCTATTTTCAATACTCTGATGAACCAGTAGACTGCAACAAAAGGCTTAATAAAATCATGGAGGGCTTCAAAACTTTTCAATTATTACAACTGGCAAATTCAAGTCGAAACTTTAAAATTATAAGGACACAACCGAACGAGGGATCCTCGTTGCAAAAAGGTTTTGTTCTAAATAAAAAAGGTCAGCCAAGCACCTATTGCCACAATGGTAAATCAAATTTTGATCTTAGGTCTGGTGCTTTCGATAATTTGTGATGGCCTACTATATAATGAACGAATTGAAAAAGACAAGTCTTTCAGAGTGGCTACCAAATAACAAGTTTTAATGATTCCAAGGAATGTTAGGGTTTTTAAAAGGTTCTGTGACATTGTTCTAAGCAATTTGCAATAGATGCAATAAGTGCAGTTCCATAAAGTATTCCCTCAGAAAATCAAAAGCTCGGAAATAATGCAATGATCTTCAGGAGAGCGTTTTATTTTGCAATCTCTGCATGGCCAGCGCAATAGACCACCTATAGATTTGAAGGTATGATGCAGTCTAGTGACTCCTTTAAAAAAGTTAAACCTCTCTCATTGTTGAATTGTTTTACTCTTAAAACTTCAGCCTTTCACTATTTGCGCTTTTTTCGTCTACTAGTTGGCGTAACGGTTCTTTTAGCCAGAATTACTTTGTTGTTCCGTTCGATTGTGAAACGTAACCATTCAAATTTTTAAAAATCTACCTTATAAATATTTACACTTTCTTTTAGCCATTCTACATTTACACCTTGTTCATGAAGATGCAAAAAGATACATCCGAATATTTTGATATAATCAAATTGATTATATCCATTAACATTATCATATCAAAATTCTTGCATTGTGCGTTAGTGGTATCAAGTTGCCAGCATTTAATAAACACGGTATGCAAATCAATGTAGCTACAGGTCCATACAAAAATGTTTTTTCATCCTTTTTTTTTTGGTTTTTTATAGTTTGCAACAACTGGAAATATATTACACAACATTGACTTTAATGGAATTGACTTACGCCTCGAACAAAGTGTATGTCTTCTTTTAGGTTCTAAAATGTCTACTTCACACCTATTTATTTTACAGATCAAATTATTTTCTTTACAATTATTACAAAACCCTTTAAAAATATTACCTTTTGGGATGATGTCGCTAGATAATATTTTATGGTTTACGGTAATTTTATGTCCATCAATAAATAGTCACAATGTTAAATTCTTTTTAATGTATATTTAGCTTTTGTCATCATCAGTGGCATACTTCATTATACTGGTACAGTTTCAAATCAATATGTAATTATATAAATATATTAATAATAAAAATTGGAGCCTAATTATGTTGTGCTTTGATTTGAATTTTTATTATTTTATGAAAATAATGTCTAGTGTAAGTAACGTCCTGCTGCTGCTGTACGACAAAGTACCGTTTTTTTAACCGACAATTAACAATGTCCTTCTTTTGGCCATCAATCGTTTGAGATTGTTGGAATATACTTTTGACATCTAAACAGCAAATGAAAAAATCATAGATTTTCTGAATTTTGAATATTTCCATTTTGTGACGAAAAATTCACAGTTTTGATAGGCTAACTGTCATGTATATTGTGGATTTCGATTTGAGAAAAGAACCACATTGAGGATCCTAAGCCTAATAGTTTTAACTTTTAACCAGTTTGAATTAGCACAGGAAAGGATTTACAAATCAAGGAAAGTTTATTATAACAGTTAATTTATAAAAATCTCTAACAGCTTAGCACACACCCTTATTAATATGTCACCGTAACCATTATTAAAGAAGTACACGTGATGGCTAGTAGATGTCAGTAAATAATTTTTTTCTTAATATGTGCTGCCACATATCGCAACCATTTATGAAAGTGTACATAATTATAAAATTTAAACCGATTATTTTAATATTTCTGTATAAAAATTATGATGTAAAATCATTTTTAATAATTAAATTACAATTTAGTATCAGTAATTTCTTACTTTATTGTTCAAATCATCCAAAAAATACGAATTATTAATAGTTTTATATTTTACAAATAAAAATTGTAAACTCGACTTAATAGTTGTATCGTTTGCGTGTCATAACATAAATATTTTGGTTTTTGTCGACGTTCGATCTGTCAGTTTCGTCGCAACACAAAATAGAAAAAATGTCGCGTAGCGATGACACAATTACAAATTTAGAAAATTTAAATAAATACAATAATTCGGAATGGCAACCAATAACACTTACATTAGTTGAATATCCAAAAGGTTTGTACAAAATCGTTTACAAATTTTGAAAATGATTTAAAACGAGAATAATGGGGGACCTTTCGACGAATCCACAAATAATTTTTGAATTAATTTATCGTTCTAGGCGATCAAATTGGTAAATTATTAGCATGGATAAGTTTATCACCATTAGGGATTGGTGCTGGATTTTTAGCATTAATATTATTTAGACGTGATTTACACACAGTAAGTGCATTTAAGACGTGGTACATAACTCACGCAACATAACCTATAAAACAAAAAAATTCAATTCTTTTATAAAATTTTGTTTTTCTATTTATAAATCTCAATTTTAGATAACATTTTTTATGGGTACATTAATTAATGAAAGTATAAATATGATATTAAAATATATAATCAAAGAACCGCGGCCTGTATTTAGAGCACAAATTTACACCGAGTATGGCATGCCATCGAGTCACGCACAATTTATAAGTTTTTTTGCAACATACGTGCTATTATTTGTATTAATTAGGTAAATTATTTGTGCTATATTGTTTAGTTTTAAATTTATGTTTTAGTTCAAGATATTTAATCGATCTACAAGACAACTTGTCTTATAGTTCCTGTATAAGCTAGGCTGACCAGATATTTTCATGAATGCAAAAGATTATGTTGATCATGTACGCGAATTGAGACAAGCTATTAAAGATTTATTGCACAGAGAAATTATGTACAACAAATTCTGCAAGGGCTGTAAAGAGTCTACATAACTTAACTCGTAAAGGATGCATTCGCGAAGCTTGGAAGAACCATGTGAAGAGACCAGATTACCAGTCGAAATAGTACGGTGAAAATGTTTAAAAAAAACTAAGAATCGTTGGCCAATGTTGTGGAGAAGAATGAACGCAACTGTGGTCGAAATATACCGATGTTTGGGCTGGCTTGTTGACCGGCGATGTTTGATAAAAATCTACAACTCTAACCTGAGAAAATGAACAACTAGATAGGTGGAAAGAATTCTTTGAAGAAAATGACAGACTTCCAGATGGAAACTATAACGAAACAATCAACATCCATCCACCAACGTATAGGGAAGTTACAAGTACCATAAATAAGTTAAAGAATAACAAAGTTGCTGGATCAGACAAAATCCCAGCTGATCTACTTAATGGTGATATATACAGTAACAGCGGTTCTAACACGACTATTAGCTGAAGTTTGGAGTTCAAGTAGAATACTAAAGAGATTGAAAAAAGGAATAACTATAACAATCCCGAAGAAAGGCAACTTAAGAAAATGCAAGAATTGGAGAGGAATCTCACTCCTCTCCTGTAGCCAATGATCACATACGAAATGAGCAGGTTTGCTTTAGACTTGAAAGGAGCACGAATCATATCAATACAATTCGGTTTATAATTGAACAATCTAATGAACGGAACACACCGTTGTACATACTCTTAGTGAACTTTGAGTTAGCTTAAATAGTGCTGGAAATATATGCCACAACACGTTCTCAATAGTGTTAGACAATGTAATACGCAGAACAGACGTAGCAAGTCCAAATAGAATAAACTGTGACCTCATCCATATGCTTAATAATCTTGATTACGCAGATGATATATGCCTGCTAACACGTCAATATGCGGGAGAAAGCTGAGATGTTAACCGAATTATCACAAGAAGTTGGTCTCAAAATCAACATCAGAAAGACCAAGGCCATAAGACCGAATACAAACATTGATTACACCAATTCACATCAGGTTTTACAGTGGCCAAAGTATGTGGCACTGAAGAGGATATAAGTCAAAGGGTTAACAAAGCCAGAAATATCTTCAACATGCTCCGCAAGATCTGGAACACATCGGCACCGTCGAAAAATACAAAGCTACGTGAATGTTCAATGCCTGTGTAAAATCAGCACTACTGTATGGTTGTGAACCATTAAAAAGCACGCAGAAAATCACACGAAGACTAGGCATTTGTAAATAAATGCCCTTAGGCAATTGATAAGATGCTTCTGACCAAACACGAACGCGGAGCTCTTCCTGCAAACAAGGCAAATCGATATAGAGAAAGAAAATAGGGATGAATAGAACACACTTCGAAACCCATCAAGCGACATCGCCAGGATGTCATTATGGAAACCGCAAGAAAAGAGACAATTCGCAATACCACCGATGACATGGAAAAGAACTATGCTAACTGATTCTAAACAACTAGGTAAGGCATGGGGTGAATTAAAGGCAATAGCTCCCAATAGAGTGAGATGGTCCAGTCTAGTAGACGCCCAATGTTCCTAAATTGGAGAACAAGGAAAAAAAGGATTGAAAGTTGGAGATTAATCCATCAGATGAAGCAACCGTTCTAGTTGTCTGGTTCCTTGAGCTGTATTTTAAATGCAAAAGTGTTAAGTCGAAGAAAAACAAACCATCTGGCTCCATTAGTTTTGATCCCGAACTTGCTTTTCGTATAGTGCTAGACAGAAGACAAGTCAAAGAAATATCGTCGCCTCTGTGCCTTCCAATTGGCAGGTTTCCGGTTGCCAGTGACAACAAGGCTTGCTTTTTATTCCCTCCTACACAATTAGTATCATGAGTGACAAGCCGATCCGAGGTTTTGGACGTTCGTTCAAATGTGGGGCAACCACTACCAAAGTTAATTCAGTCAACATCGTTGACTGCTGTCCTATCACAAAGATATCAGTCAGTTTATTGCGCTGCTGACACTGTCTTCTATGTCACGTTAGATCCAATGATTTGGCTTTTTGTATCCTTGTTATTGTGATGTTGGCCACAACGAACCCTGATTTGCATGCTCATGCAGGTGTTGAGAATGACTCCATGATAATTGATCTCGTTTGCGACAAGCTCCATTTTTAAGTCTATGAAGGATGTCGTTTGTAATGTACCACGGTACATTCACAATGGACCGTAGTATTTTATTTTAGAACTTTTGGGCTATTTTGATTCCCAACTTTGGTGCAGCTTCGGTGATCGGCCCTTCCTTTTCGGTTTGTAAAACCAAACCACTCTCCTTTCTGGGATCCTTTACTATTGAGGTTGCAACGCGCCTTCATTCTATCACTGCTATTTGCAATTTTGATCTTAACGGTGGCATGAATATTCATAATCCTTCGTCTTAGATCGGCTACGTTGTCTTGTTTTGCACTATGGTATTTCATCATAAATAGTGGTATGCAACGGTAATTGATGCCCTCTACTTTGCCAATTACTGATTCACTATTGATGACATTTATGTTCGGGCTCACGATCATTACTCGCACTAAATCAATGCTCGAAATGTATTGTCCCAAATTTGCCACCTTTAGGCTCTTCCTTACTGCTGCAGCGTCTCCAGTAGCCGTTTTCAACTTGTAGTGAATCACTTGCTCTTGAGGTACCATGTCGGAACGTACAACAGATTTTTAAAGCTCCCGTATCTAATGTAAATGTATAATGCATCTGATCCAATATGCCTAGTATGATCTTGGGGCCTTTTGCCGATTTCACCAACTTTTGTCCCGTGTAACATCACGACGTTTGAGTGGAATCCACAACGTAAATGAAAAATGGAAAGATCAGCAGTAGAGAACAGTGTTAACCAAACCTACTAGCAAAACACAGGAAGAACTAAAGGCAATAGCCCAAAATATAGTAAAATGAAAAAATCTAATAGTTAGACGTCTATTAAGGAACTGTTAAAATCGGATATAAAGGGAAAACATGTTGAACAAAAGAAAATGGGTAAATGTCTGGTCAGTCAAGCTAAAGCACCTTTACATTTTGTAGGAATTTAGCCAAAATATAGCTTAGTCATTACATCCCGAATAATTACTCCATGAAATATTTCCAAATTTTCTATTTGCAGATTACATCACATAAATAATAATTCACCGATTGAGCGTGCAATAAAAACTCTCGTCATAGCCGGATGCTGGACCCTAGCGGTATTAGTATGCTACGGCAGAATATATCTACAGTATCATAGCTGGTCACAGGTTATTGTTGGTGCCTTAGTTGGTGTTACCGTTGGAACAATATGGTTTTTCATCACACACATGATTTTAGCACCGAAATTTCCGTACGTCGTATCATGGAAAATATCAGAATTTTTACTTTTACGCGACACAACCTTAATACCCAACATATTATGGTTTGAGTATACGGTCACGCGACAAGAGACACGAGCTCGACAAAGAAAATTGATCAGCATGAAGTCTCAATGACCGTATTGTTTCTATCGATAGGGTAAAATATCGATGAACACAATAAATAATATTAGTAAGTAAGAAATTCGGACCGCGCGCGATTAATAGAAGCATTTTTTTTTTATATATTATATAAAACATATATCGATATAAGACGGCTAGTGTTAGCAAATTTATATAAGCAAATTATCGTTTTCTTTTTTATAAACATAAATGTATTTTTTATATTTAACATATAAAAAAAAGTAACAAGGCTGAGCGTAACGTAAAAACATTTTTTTTTAAATCCAACCCAATTCTTAATTAATTACATTATGTAGTTATAATTTATGTAGAGATGTAGAAAGAAATCCGATAAAAGTAAAATCAGGAATTTAGTGGAACGATCATCTCTCTCACTATGTAAGCGCGCTAAAATTCCTGATCGTAATGTGTAGTCCAAAAAAACATTTTACCGTTATTTTTTTTTATTTATTTTGTACCGTAAGAATTGTAGTTAAACGACTTTTTCTAAATAAACGTAACTCTTAAAAAAATTTTATACTGAAAAAATTACATACAAAAATAATTTTATAGATTTGTAAGTCAAAAAAGACGAAAAACTTAGACAGTAAAATTTTAAAAATTTATTTTTATTTTAAAAAATTTGTTCCGAAAAATACTCGAAAAAAAAAAACAAAAAAAAATTAAATTGTTGAGCCGGAATTTAAAATGTCCCTCACAAATCGCAATAAATTATGTTTGGTTTAGATATTTAACAATGTTTTTTGGCTTTAACGATTGTTTGTGATTTAGGTTTTTCGAAAGACGACCTTTATAAAAATATCAATTAAAAATTAAAACAGAAAATAAATTAAATTATTTTTTAGAAAATTCTCGAGCATTTTTGATTTTATTTACTTAGATTTCAGGTCCTACGACCGAAAGAAGATTTGGAATCGTACAGAACGCCTGTACGATTCCAACTCTTCTTTCCTAAAGGACACCAACAATTGATCAGATAAATCTGATCACGCATTTTCTGGAATTTGGAAATTTTCGATTTGTGGCATGAATTTCTCAGTTTTGATAGGCTAACCATCACGTATTTTCTGGAATTTAGAAATTCTCGATTTGTGACATAATTTTCTCAGTTTTGATAGGCCAAACCATCGCATATATTTTCTGGATTTTGGCAATTTTCTTTGTGGCATAATTTTCTCAGTTTTGATAGGCTAATTTTCTGGATTTTGGAAATTTTCGATTTGTGGCATGAATTTCTCAGTTTTAATAGGCTAACCATCACGTATTTTCTGGAAATTAGAAATTCTCGATTTGTGGCATAATTTTCTCAGTTTTGATAGGATAACTATCATTCATTTTCTGGAATTTAGAAATTCTCGATTTGTGGCATAATTTTCTCATCTTTAGAGCGTTTTGTGGATCATGGATATTTTCGATTTATGGCATAAATTTCTCAATTTTGATAGGCACAAAACCATCGCTTGCATTATCTGGATTTTGAAAATTTTAGATTTGTGGCATGAATTTCTCATTTTTGATAGGCTAACCATCAAGCGATTTGTGGATTTTAGAAATTTTCGATCTGTGGCATAATTTACTCAGTTTTGATAGGCTAACTATCATGCATTTTCTGGAATTTGGAAATTCTCGATTTGGGCATAATTTTCTCAGTTTTGATAGGTCAAACCATCGCATGCATTTTCTGGTTTTTCGGCTCGTGTCATTCTTGGCTATACAATCAATCCACATCATATTCACACCAATACTCACCTTTTTACCATTAAATTGTTATTTGTTAATGGTAGACTTAGATCCAGATGAAAATGTGATCACAGATCTAAAATGGAACCACTAAAATTAAAAATTGTACAAAGTTTAAATAAAAACTCTTTATTTTTATTTATCACAAAGCTTTTCCATTTTTATTTTTTATGTTAGATTTTAATAATTTATTTATTTAGAAACATCAATTTGTTTGTATTTTCATATTTTTTTTTCTTATAATTTATTTAACAATTATTACGATAAAAATATACAGAAAAGAACAAAAAAATGGATTAATTAGATTCATTTCCCGGATCGACCTCTTCCTCGTCTTCGCTATCTTCCAGTTCGGGCATTGGGAAACGCAATATTGCAGCTACTCCGGTTAATTGTGCTAGTTCTATATAGATACATAATCACAATAAAGAAATGTATCATAATGTGAGATTAATAGTATAACGCTTCTGCAGAAAAATAATCAAGCTAATCTATTTAAAGCAACTTTCTACTATTAAAGTTTTTATGTATAATTAATTAACCGATTAATTTGTTTACAATAATTTCGACCAGTAGACTAAAACCAGTCTAACACACCGGTATGCTTTTAACACCTCGTAATTATTGTATGCGCGGTATTGTGTATTGTGTTCAAACAAATGGCGAAAGTGTGACCAACAATAAAACAAATAACACAACAACAGCAACAACAAATCATCATCAATTAATCAGAGGCCAAAATATTGTGACATATTTTCGGATGTCATATACAAATTTGTAAATCGGTAAACAAAATAAAAATATATATTTTACTTACGTTCACCAGATACATGCATACTTGAAAATAATTTAACTTCACCGCCAGAATCTCGTACCGTATCCACTAAATTAACATATTCTTTACGTAATGCTACATCTTGACATCTGAAATAATAAAATAAAAAAATATTTAAGATAATTTATAATATATTATATCAATTAAGAAACAATAACCGGAAATTTTAAGTATAATTTCGAAAGACTCTAGATTTTATTTGTTTGTTGGTTTACGTTTCCATGCATGATAGACACAATTAGAACATCGCTTTATTATAATATGCCTATGAGTTTTTCGGAAGAATGAAACATAAATCTACATACATTTGTGATCAATGGGTAATTTTTTTTTATCTGTTTTTAACTTTGTATCAATAAATAATGTAACAAAAACAAAGTACACACTCGTCGTGTGCGCCTTGCGTTGATCGACTTAACATAAAGGAGCTAAGGCAAAAGATCAAATTTACTTTTGTTTTTTCATCGAACATATTGTAAAAAATGTCACTCTCTCGTGATCACTCTCATGTGAAGATTCAATTTCTTGTGAAGAACACATCATAAATCTTGGGAAGTACCTATGTGCGGATAACTTAAAAAATATACCTCCTAGCAATTCAAAATTAAATTAGATGGCGATAATGAAGAAGACTATCGGAAGGAAATTTTTGTCAATTATCAATAATCAAAGTAGATTCAGGAGGTTTAACGTTTTACACTCATTTAGGAACCACTGACAAATTATATTCGGTGTCTGTGAACTCTTTATATTTGTAAGAAATCCGTAGATTGTCAAGAATTTAACCTAAATCTTTGTGAATATTTTCTACAATTTGTAACAGTTACATCAACATGCGGAGATGTTTTGGCGCAAACTATATTGGATACATTGGAAATTTTAAGATTAGACTTGAAATACTTAGAGAACAAAGATATGATGGTGCAGCAGCTGTATCGGCAAAATATAATGAGACTCAAGCCAAAGTAAGAGCAACATGTCCAACTGCACTGTACGTAAATGTGCATCTCATTCCCTTAACTTAGTGATTTCGGAAGCAAGTCAAGTTAAAGATTTATGAAACTGTATGGGATTAATTGAAAAATGTTATCCTTCTATGCATACACCTAAGCGAAATCTGGCGTTTCAGGAACATACTTAAAAATTATGTCCATTATCTAGACGTGAAACTTTAAAAAAAACTTTCCCCAACTCGTTAGAATTATTCCACCCATTAGTTTATGCATTAGATCAAATTAGGAAAATGGAACAACAAGGCATAATCGTCAGCTCTGCATGTTTGCCCATTAAAACTTTAAGTTTCATAATCTCAACGTTCGCTATTAAAAAGAATTTTCATTTAAGGTTATGTAGAATTTTAAAATATTAGTCACTAGATCTTGTCATCGCAGTTAGATATGTTAAAATGTTATAAAAGAAATGGAGACAACAAGAAACCCTAAAGCCCTGAACAACGCTCGAGTTGTAGAGCCTGTTGCAAACTCCAAGAAATGTGGGCCCACCAACGCTACAAAAGCGCGAGAATAAAGAAACGAGAAGAGACAGTGGTCACACCAAGAACAACTTATGTACCAGCGCCAGCTCCACCTGGTAATTTTTGGAAAATGAACGCAGTAGCACCTAAACCAATATGTAAACCTCCAGAAAAACCACAAGTAGGCCAACGGATTCCGAAGATCAAGGATATCATCCGAGAATTAACAAAAATCATCAAGATAATAAAATCTTCAAAGTCACCACAGGAAGCGACTACGAACATTGCCATGTTCTATATGTTCATGTAAAGTGCCTTTTATGGAATCCTTGTTTCATAATTCATAAGAAAATAGCAAATCACTTGTCTGTATTTTTGGTAAACCGATTGATCATTGTCCATAGATGCACGACTTTCTGCAACACAACATTCATCTAATTTACTAACTGGTACACCAAAACCTAAATATTTTCATTAGTTGGTCTAGCTATTAAACGCGGTCCAGTAAGTTATATCCACCAGACGCTACAAACAAAATAAAAAAATTCCGTTCGGGTACGTTTACTCAGAATTCTACCATTTTAATATTTTTACAGTAGCTTGTTGGACGCCTCACCATCAACGTAAGATGGATTCCAAGCACATGGTTGATGGATCCCAAACACAGAACTGTTCATATCAACTTCAAATTTGTGCCAAAACAACGCAGTACTGTGCATCATGCAGTAATTTATTAACTACTGATTTAACATCTTCACCCAAATATCTCGTCTACGGCTAAGCGTCGTACAATCACAGATAGGATTTTTAACACAAAAATGTTTTATCTTGATGTGGTACAGGTTTAGTGGTTAGATTTGGATCTTAACCCATACAATTGTTGGAGGTGAATTGTTCGATGTAGAGATGATGCATGCTGAAGTTATACTCCTAACAATATCTAGGACCATCGTGATCGTGAAAATTTGATCAGTGGTTGACTGACTAAGGTCAAAGGGACATGCTGATAAGGAGGCGGTCTCCTTTTTGATGATGCGAGAATTTGAGTGCTTTTATCCTATCGTTTCTTTCTTCGAAGCAAATTGGTGGTTCTTTTTCTAGCGTTTATGTGTTTCATTCGGCTATTTCGCGTTAGCCACTTTTCACGCAGTTTATGTTTATTCACAACGTTAAGATGGCACTGGAACATTCATACCATTCTTTTTGAGCTCTCGATGATCGTCATTCGATGGGCGGTTGTAAAGACTAAAGGTTATATTGACCACTGCTCTTGTGGATCTTCAGAGCCGGTTTGCTAATATAGGCATTCTGTAACATCCATCTGATACCTGTCGCGTGATTCATGATGTTTTAATGCATCGACATTCAACAAAGGTTGAATGATTGATCATTGTCTATCTCGGCACCTCTAAAAGATCGAACATCAGTAATCCTTGTGGAATGTCTTTTTGATATCATGACGAGATCGATTTGATTTGCAGTTTTACCATCATTCGATATCCACGCTTTAAATATTTAAATCTATGCTATCTGTTCTGGGGCCGAACCTCTCCCAACACTTTCACGGTTATTTTAACGTTCTACTTTACACCGTCGCCAGCCAATGCCCGAATACAGGGTCACTTTTAAACATATTTGCACATTGCATTGCTCCAGACAACCTGTACTGAAATGAACTATAATAGTTCAGTCCATGGATTCTGCACTCCAACAAAGAATCATATTGGTGTTCATCGTCATCACCGATCGCAATCAAGTGATGAAAAAATTTTTTTTCAACCCTTCCCCGACGGAATTCGAACCCGGCCACACCCGACCCAAACGCCGCAGCTTTAAACACTGTGCCAATTGATTGGTTATATCCACGCCACTTTAATTCTGTTATGATGTATGAATGATCTAGAGATTACTTGATCATACATCGTACCAAACTAAATGGCGGGAAACCCGTTTTTGTTACTCAATTGATGCTAGTTGTTTGTGCCTATATATATTTTACGTGCTGCACTCCTATACCGATTTGAGCACTGAAATCGGCTATGGTGATTTTGATATCGTGGAGCGAGATATTGAATACGTCTTCTAGCTCGACCAATAACAAACCATTGGTATCATCTGATTTGTCTTTGGTGGATGCATGAACGTTGATGATCGTTATGTTAAATTTTTCATATTGATTGGGAAGAAGTCAGTATTATGTTGCGGACATATTTAAAACGGACACCAAATTCTTCTACATTGTGATGGCCGCAGTAGTTGAGAGTTTAACTATTGGTATGTATTCATGGCAGTACCAAAACGTCATGACCATCTGGCAGTACCAAAACGTCGAGTGAGTAATTATCCGGTTGGCTGGATAATTTTTGATGTTTGCCAAATTTTAACCGGCTTAGTAAGTTTCATGTTCACATTTTTATAGCGTGATCTGTGTACAGTTTTCGAGGTCGTTGTTGTAATGAAATCGAGGCCTTTATGTAGTGTTCATAAGCTAAAGAATTTTATGAGGGTATGCGCCTGCCGCTTAACTCCTTTTTCCATGTGTAGGTCACGTACTGGTGATAAGAACACATCTTTGGAAATAATTGCCAATCAGAATATACATGAAAAACGGAGTGATTCGTTTTCGTCTGAGTCTCACATTTCTTAAATTTCAATGTTTGCGAATCCGGTGGATATCAAATTACTTTGGCTGGTGGAATGCAGTAACACTCGGCATTTAACAGCAAAACGAGTACCAATCAACTTTAACGATCGACACGTATCAACTTTAAAGTAACGTGTCATGAAAATCTTGTGGTTTTCTCTTAATAAATCCTAACATTAAATAGGCTTTGTTGATAATTGCATCAATATGATAATTTAACGTTAAATTTAATACGTTAACACTTTCCAAAATGTGGTCGTTTAAAAAACCTTCATATTGTCAGCAAACAAAATACAATTAGTATATATTCGAAGCAATCACGTCGTTGATAAACAATATAAATAAAAGGGGGCCTAAATGGCTACACTGAGACGTGAGAAACACTTGGACTTAGTATGATCCATTTTCATACACATTCTTCGATTAGATAATTATGATCTCATATGAACTGCGCAGCCAATCTAATGGAATAAAGTTACAACTATATTCACTAGCTTATGCAACAATAACCGGTGATTTACTTTAACGCAAACTTTAGTGAAATCGGTTATCATCCATCAACCAAATTAAATCCGGAAAATTAAAATCGCCGAAAATAACAATACCGTGGTGTCGTTCGTGAGTGGGATTAACTTACAAGAAATACTGTCAACGAAATTTCGAGGAAGTGAAATGTTAGAATTACAAGGGAGATGCAATCAGCTAATTAAAAACTAGGTTGGTGGCCTGGATTGGTTTTACAGTTAATAGAGTTCCCCTACTAAAGTAGCCATATAGCTAACTTCAACGATTTTTTTACCTCTAGTTTTTAATGACATAAAAATCAAGTTAACATTTTAAGCATTGAAGACTTATCTAACTAGAATATATGTTTTCAGATATGGTCACCATTTTATCAGCACCATAGATAGAGCATTGAAAGCTGGTCACAATATGTGATTTCATGTGATAGCATTCTCGTCTGCATTCAGCGCCCCGTTTGGTGATTTTAAAATTGTCATTTTTCAAATATATTACCAATTTTCACAACTTACGACTATAAAATATTTACTTAATTTGCGATTAAATTTAAATATTTTTAATGTTCGTTAGATCATTTTTTTTACGCGAACTAAAGAGTTCATTACTCATTAACTTGAAATGATGTCAGAAATAGGAATCAAACAAAAAAAAAAAGTCCACATCATTTTAAAACGTTTCTGGGTTGCGTTTCAACAAAACAAACACCGGTGGCAAACATGCGTTACAAGTATTCGTTATCAAGCTATTTAAATTTTGTTCATTAAATAAAATTTTATGGGACATAAACCAGACTTAAAGTTTTTGTATTATACCAAGTTAAATTCATTATCATAAAAATGAATATTTATGTCCATCGTGAAATGGCACATGAAGTAGTTTTGTATACATCATATAGTTGAAAGCCAGAGCACTTAATCTCACATGAGCATTATATAATTTATTATTGACTTTTAACTGTCGGTGACGTACTTAAAGATTAAAAGGTTATCGTACACAATTTTAGTATGCATACGATATACACCAAAAACACTGTCACTTTTTTTTAATGTATCCATCCATTAACTGAGTTCTGAAGGTTGAATTTGGAAATATGTATGGTAGAAAACTATTTTCATTATTTTGTTGTTGTAACATGAAACCAAGACGGAAAAAAAGACGTTTTCATTTATGTCACACACATTAAATTGGATTTTCTATTTTCATCTCTACGTTTTATTATAAGTTGGTTTTGATGGTTAAACTATAAATAAACTACCTAGTTAACTATCGAGGTATATTAACTACTTATAGTAAACCAGTAGCTGTTTATGTTTTCTAACTAATTTTTTAAGATATTGTCATTTTCAAAGAATTAAAATGATATATTAGTTGCTTTCCAATCGACCACCGCAAGCACTTAGGTGTAAGTCATTGCTAAATTTTAACTACTTGTAACTGCTCTTGCAAAATAGTAAGAGTTACGAGTACTTAACATTTAGCAAAGACACATATTTGAGTACTTGTAAGTATTTCCGGTGATCGATTAGAAAGCAACTATTATTTTAGTTAGAACCATTATCTGTAGAATTGTATATAGAATAGGCTTAGAAAAAATTCAGATAGTAAGTGATGGTTAGCCAATCTAAACTGTTAATCTAAAATGTTGGGTCCAAACCTAAAAATTTCAAAAATCTAGAAAATTATTACCATGTGAAACGTTTGTTACCAATTTCGAAACTTCCGAGGTTTAAATCTACTGCGAAACTCGGCCATTTGTATATGGCTATAAAATCAGTTAAATTGACCACACTGTGCGGAACTTCAAACACAAAAAGTATTTTAAAGCAGTAATCTTTAGCTCTATGTTTCTCCTTTGTGACATCCGTAAGCCCATATTTTTTTTATTAAGAGATTTTTTAAAGATTAACGGTTTAAATTTACATTTTTTACTATTTGCTTTGCAGATCTGTCAAAAATTCCTGAGTATGCGCTCGCGTATTATCTTAATGTTAATTTTTGTTCGCACTTTTGTTTTTCGACGTTTCAATGTACGGTAAGTACGGGGTCAGTTCCATAAGTCGCCGATCTAAACATGAAAACAAAATTTTTTAGTTCGATTTCCCAAGTCTTCCAAAATACGCATTAGTTTCCCATTCAAATTTTTCATTTGACGTGATTCACTTTCCACCAAGCCATTTTTTCAAGTTTGGGAACGGGAAGTTGCCACTAGGCGCTATATCTAGAGAATATGATGGATGCAGAAGCAATTCGTATCGTAATTTACTCAATTTCTGTTGAGGTTGTTGATGAGGTATGATCCGTTGCATATCATGAAAAAGCTCTCTTTTTTGCCAAATATGGTCGTTTTTCCTATACATATTTCAACGTTTAATTTATCAAATAATGCCACATAGTCTTTTGTTATTGTGTTTTGTGTCTTAAGATAGTCGATAAGTATCGCACCTTGTAAATCCTAAAAAATCTACTTGTCATAACCTTTCCACACGATGCAACCACGTTTGCCTTCTTTAGTGCGCTTGAACCACCTTCAATCCATTGTTTTGATTTTTCATATTTGTTTTAGGAGTGTAGTGGTGAGTCCACGGTTATGAGTCGGCGTAAAAATTAATTTGGATTATGATGAAATATGGCCAAACATTGCTTTGAAATGACCACACGACTGTGTTTGTGATCGATGGTCAACAAACACGCGGCATCCATCTTGCTTTCGTTTATTTCTGGGGTTGTCACTTTTTTTAGTCGACCTGAATGGTGTTCATCAATTGTGCTTGTAAGACTACGTTTAGATTCTGCAAATCAATAAACCACAGTTGTTTGCTATAGGGGCAGATGTGCCATAATATTTATCAAGCTTTTCCTTGGTTTGTTTCGCACCTTATAGGTATAAAGAAACCTAACCGTAATTTATGATACAAAAGTTTCAATAATATTAAGCTTTATTTTTTTTCTCGTTTACTCTTCATAGATTTACCCCGGTATATCGATTTACCCCGGTATAGCAAAATTGAGAAAATCTTCATGGTTTATGCACCAAGAAACCTCAAAACACATGATTGCTAGCCCTTTAAAACCGTAGAATTTAAGCTAAAAATTGAAAAGTTCCAAAATCTACAAAATACGTCATGGTATCTTGGAATAAAAACGATTGTATATCTAAAAGAAATGACAGTATTTTAGATGCATTTTAGCCGTAAAAATCGTGACAAAATTCAGAAATTACGAAACCAAAATATGTATACAAAATCATTTGCTCTTTTTCGCAGCCAACGAAAAAATTAAAAATGCCAGTTAACTCAAATCCGTCAATTAAACAGACAAGTATAAATTGGGCAAATAGCGATTAAGAAAAATCTCTAGCTTTTACTGTTAATCTAAAGGAACTGCCTTCACCCCATCAAGAGGCTAAATTTTTGTTACCTAAACAAACGGATAATGATTCGTTTTTTAAGCCAATCAAGTTTAAGTGCCCAAAAAAGGCACCGGGATATGATCGTGATAAAAACGATAAAGAGGATTGGGTAATCAATAAATGCTTAAATCTATTACATTCACCTTCAACGATATCATGCGAACTGGTATATACCTTAGAAATGGAAAATATCGCTTATCTGAATGACAAATAACCATGCGTCCAACAGTAAACTTAAACCAGTATATAAAAAGCGTCAGATTATTTCAGACCATCAATTTTGATTCCAAAGTGAACGTGGAACCGTTTGAAGAAAAGGAATTATACGGCTCTTCTGTCTTTCTGGATGTTGAACTTGCATTTGACAGTGTGGCATAAAGGATTAATTTATTAAATTAAAAAGCTACTGCCAAGCAATTTTCACTTAATATCTTCTTCAAAGACAATTAGTGCATGTTCTTCAAGGAAGCGTCCTTATGCACTTCCCCATAATTAAAATTAAACGGTGTAAAGATTCCTTTTAACATAAAAAGGTTAAATACTTAGGTTTGCACCTGAACCGAAGATTAACCGGGAAAAATCATATCAAAGCGAAGCGCAATCAAATAAAAATAACTTTTTCCAAAATGTACTGGATCTATAGAATCCAGTTCATGGAGACCGACGAGCGCATATAATAGAGGCCTCCTGCTATGAACACAAGCAAAATTACTTCGAAGTATTACAATCTCTCCATATTATGTTCGAAAAATCAACACACACGATGACTTTGGTATTAACACGATTAAAGATTAGTAACTCTTATTAGAGAGTTCAGTTTGTAATAAAAGGTGGGCCATCTATCGGTTTAATTTGAACCACCGGTTATTTCGAATTTGGCAATACTTATATCATTCTATTCTGTCACAAAATTCAGTATATTATCTTCACTGAACGAAATGAATCGATTTACGCTTGGAAAAAATTTATTTTCAAAACGACACATGGTCGGAAATTGACCGAAAATGTCATGCAAAATTTGGTCATAGTAAAGGACTAACAGTGCCCGGTATACACAAGTTTATTGTTAAAGTTCGTGAAACTGGTTTTATTGTTAATGCGCCAAGACGTGAGCGTGCTCGTACAGTGAGTACACCCGAAAATATCGAAGCTGTGGCCGAGAGTGTGCGTAAGAATCCATTAACATTAACTCGTCATCGTTCTCAAGAATTGAACATTTCACGCAACAGCTTACGTCGAATTTTGCGAAAAGATCTCGGTTTGACGAGTTCAATTGGAAAGTTCCTTACAAAGTTCAATTGGTTAAAGAGTTGAAGCCGCATGACCATCCGCTTCGTTCTCACTTCGCTAGTTGGGCCAACGAGAAACTGCACGATGATGTCGATTTTGCAAAAAAAATCATCTTTTCGGATGAAGCTCATTTTCATCTTGGTGGGTACGTTAATAAGCAAAATTTGAGGCTCACAAAAGCGACACGTGGTCTTACAGAAGCCAATGCCAGTACAAGTGACTGTTTGGGCATCATTGGCCCATATTTCTTTGAAAATGAGGACGACGCAACCATTGCGGTCAATGGAGACACCTATCGCACCATGATAACCGATTTTTTTGCGCCCACTCTTCATGGCATTGATGTGAATGATGTTTGGTTTCAACAGGATGGTGCAACTTGCCACACATCTCATGCCACAATCGATTTATTGCGTCAAACGTTTGATGGCCGTTTAATTAGCCGAATTGGTGATGTCAATTGGCCGGCAAGAAGCTGCGATTTAACACCATTTTCTGTGGGGCGCCGTAAAAACAAGTGTTTTGCCGACAAACCAGAAACAATTGAGCATTTGAAGACCAACGTTCGTGATGCAATCGCTGAGATACGACCCCATACACTCCTGGCCTGTGAGGCCAGCCACGGCAGCCATATGAATGAAATAATATTCCATCTCTAACCGGAACAATTGTACTTCACAACAAAAAAATAAATTTGGCAAAATTTCAAACCGTTTTTGTTTTATTGCATTTTTAAATTTAAACTTTTAAATGGCCCACCCGTTAATACTCAAAATTACAAGTTGGGATGCACTTGTAATTTTTAGTTATATATCGAACTGAACTTTTTAATACGAATTGGGCAGCGATATATTAAAACAGCCGAAAATTCCTTTAATCGAAAACGACATAATTGACAGGGATATGTATCGAGTTTTATCAAATGATAGTTATCGTGAAGTTATAGGAGTCAAACTGTTATTTTATTAAGTGCAACATGTCATACGAGCAAAGATAATATAGCATTTACAAATCTATAAAGGATTTCCTAAACAATGAATCAACTAAAATTTACATTTTGCATAATTGAATTGTTAATTCAACCAATAATCCATTTAGTGACTAACAAAACTCTTGATTAATTTTAACATTTAAATCTATAAAATTTATCACAATAAATTCAAGTTTTCTTATGTAGCTTGATAAAACCCATATATTGTAGGCGTATAGTAATCGAGCATATTTGTAATAAAATACAATTTTAAATCATAAATTCAATCGTACACAAGTCACAAGAATAATCAATCACAAAATATTTTATAGTGTATTCTAATTGGAATGTCCGAATTTCAGGATACATGAAATTTTGCTTTGGCCTATTTTCTTATAGAGATAACTATATTGTAAGAATTATAAGTGATCGTAACGATTAGTTGCACAAAAAATCCTAATTGCACCTGCATTACATCAAATATTGAGAAACTATAAACTGATACATTACTCAATTAGATGAACAAATACTAACGATGACGTAAACACTAAACAGTTTTGGTATGATTATTGAATTTGGACGTCTATCAAAAGCTAAATTACGTCTTTTTTGTATGTCTATATAGTAACAAAAATAATACATCGGTCATCGCCGTTAGCCAAAAATTTCAAAAAATTTAAATAAAATAAAACGAATTTACAACATGCACCGATGACCGACTTGATTGTACCAAAGTTTCATTAGACTATATATTGACAATAATATTCAGTAAATTTTGGCATTTTACTATGAAAAGTTTCAGAACTAAAACTTATTCTGTGCTATTAAGGAAATTTAGCAAACAAATTCGAATGATGGGATCATGACATACTCTATTTCTCGTCACAGTACGAGAATGTTCTTCGTAGCATTTCTGGGCGTAATTCGAATGTTGGCTTCCAATTTTTTAATAGTCTCTAGCTTATAAGCGTAGACAAGTGACTTCACATACCTCCAAGCAACATAGTTCATCGTACTAGAATCACACGAACACGGTGGCCAGTTGACAGGTACATTTCTCAATATTAATCGTTCATCAAATGTTCCTTTCAGTAAATTAATTGTATCGGGCGCTGTATACAATTAGTTTTATTTTAATTTTTTATTTTAAATAAATTGAGGTTATTTATTTTATTTTATTACAATCTAGTTTGCTGGACTACTGAGCAATTTGTTTCTGACTTAATTTACTAAGATAAGTATATCTATGACTCCACCCATTGGCGTTTCACAGTTTCTGGTAAGTTGTTGTTTTTACCACATCGTTATTGTGGATCTAAATCAGCAAGCCGCTGTTTGTTCTAACAATTAAACCAGTTCAAACGGTTTGGTTCTTTTCAGTCTTCGTATAATATTGGTGTTGGTTAAATGCTGAATTGCCTCTCACATGTTGCTGGAGTCTTTCTTCGTGTTTCCTTGCATTTTTTTAATTTCAATTGAAACGGGGTCCTCTTTAAGGTCTCTTTGTAGATCACTATTCTTGACGTACTATTATTGACGATGTTCCTTAGTACCCTGTTCTGAAATCTTTGTATGATATTGACGTTGCTGAGTTTTGTACAACTCCAAAGTCCAATACCATAAGTCCATATTGGTTTCAGTATTTGCTTATAAACTAGCAGCTTATTGTATGATGATAGAGAAGAGTGTCTGCCTATCAGCCAATGCATTTGTCTATATTTTTGTTTTAGTTCTTCATTTCTCTTTTTGACTAGGGTCATGCCTAGATACTTAGCTGTGTTCGCATACGGTATTATTTCTCGATTTATTGAAACAGGTATATGTTCAATTCGTTTGTTGGTAAAATTTATGTGAATTGATTTAGTTTCATTTAGCTTAATTCGCCATCTGTTAGTCCATTTATATACTTCGGAGATAGCTGATTGTAATTTTTGTGTTGATTTTTCTAATTCAGGTAGATCATACGTGTATAGTAAATATAAAATCCGTCCTAATACACAGCCCTGTGGTACACCTGCTTGTATTTCCTTTAATTTAATTCTAAAAAATCTATCTTTCAAGTATGATTCCAGTATTTTAGCGAATTGCATTGGTAAGAGGTTTTTTAACTTATGATTAAGTTCTTCATGCCAAAAATTTTCAAATTCTTGCGCAATGTGCTTTCTCAATTACATTGATTATTCTATGTACTTGTTGAGTATTGACAACGAAATCCGAACTGATGATTTGGGATTAAGTTATTCCTTTCGATTATCGGATTTAACCTTTTAGTCAGTAGTTTCTCAAAAAGTTTAGACATAACTGGCGACAACGAAATTGGTCTATAAGATGAAGTTTCGTATGGTGGTTTTCCAGATTATGATATCATTATTACTTCTGCAATTTTCCACAAACTGGGTACACATTTGGTTCTAAATGCTGCATTGATAAGATAACTAAGCTTAACTAGAGCCTTTTTTGGTAATTCTTTTAAATTTTCTGTAGTAATAAGATTAGAAAACCAGGAGCTTTTTTTTGAATTTATATTGAATTTTATCTCATGCATGACTTCTTTTGGTGAAGTTAATAGAATTTCTTCACTTTCTTTTTCAGATTCCACCGTTATTATTTGAGATTCTAAAGTTTGATCATCATGTGGTGGAATATTTTTTCGAGGTGCTCTGCAAAACATTAAACTTTATCTTTGTTATTTCGAGCCCATTTCCCCCTTTCTATTCTTATTGGAGGGTTCTGCATTGTTGGTCTGTTAATTTTTTTGGTTGCTTTCCAAAGTGAATAATCAGTCCTGCTATCATTAGTTTTTTTTTAGTTTTCATTAGTTTTTTTAGACAGATACTGATTGACTCAATCAGTAATATCAGTAAAGATTTAACGCCCATTAGACACATCAAACAGTAACTTCTTGTGGATGTAATGATTTTGACCAATGGCTCTTGGATTAACTTCACTCTAAATGTGACAATTTTGCTTGTTAACATAGCCATTTAACCAAAAATGAGCATCAGCACTGAAAAAAAATGTGTATGTGAAGTTTGCATGAAAGTTTGATGTCAATATTGGCGGTGGGGCATTCACCGAATTGACGTCCATCAAACGCTAAATTGCGTCTTTTTTGTATGTCTATATAGTAACAAAAATGTTCGTATGGTTTAAATTTCTGAACCATTATTATAGCAAACCAAACTAACCAAAAATCAAATCGGGTGTCTCTGAAAAAAAGTGCTTAAAGTCTTGTACCCCATTACATACCAAGGTAAAGCATTTCTTAACTGACAATTTTTACTTTATAAAAATCAAAATTTAGACGCTTTTAAACCCTTTTTTGTTCCAGAAACGTTCCGAGGAAATTCGCATGAAAAAGTTTACTAACCCATAGAGAATAGCGCGTTGCTTCCAAACTTGAAAATCAAGCAAAATATTGAAGAAAGTTTAGCGTTTTCAGAAGACATTTCACTAGAACTAGATATATGCCAGCTAAAACATTGACTTTCGTATCGACTTTTGGGCTTGTACCTGCCTGATTCTGAACAAAACTATCATTGGTTAAAAATGTCCAGCACGTTCTTCATTTGGATCACATTGGACAAAATAATTACCCAATTGAGTGGCAAGCTTTAGACCTTCTTTAATTAAATTGACATAGAAGCCAGTGAGGCTGATGATATAGTTATTATTCACATTCAATTTTTCAATATATCATTCAATATATTACCGAATCCAATAATAAGATGTTGGATTACTAAGATTTTGGATAAGGGTCAGCTAGAAACTACGTTTTATACAACGTTTTTGATTTTATACAATCAATCAATAGTTTTCAACATGCATTCAGAGTTTTTGTCTCAATTCTGCTAGCGATAACCGGAACCGTAGGTTGAAAGCACTAGTTATATCTAAATCTAGGGATTGTATAAAAGATGTTGTATTGAGTGTTATATGGCTGTATGACCAGGCGCTTTATCCAGAAGCAAAAGAACTCGGAGCCCTTGTCAGTCATCTAGGGTTTACCTTTTGGCAAAGATTAACTGTCGGACTAGTCAGTATAAATATTAATGGTCACCTAAGCTGTTTTATTTCCCATTCAGTGAACTGGTATTTTGCTGAAAGCTTGAATTGATCGTAGTCATCTTATGGCTTTATATCTGATCTTTTAATGCGTTAGAACAAAACAGAAGTGAGAAACGATCCTTTGCAGTATTTTGAGATTAAGTAAATGGGTGCATATTTTCATATTTGGGGAGTTGTTAGTTTATGTATGAATGTCCCATATATGATGAGAGAATGTCAGCTTCTAATTGTTCTCTGCCATAATTTCTAAACTACCATCAGCCATCTAAGTAAACTCATTTTTATAATCAGCCAAGCTTTTCACTTTAAAGAACTAGCGAGTCAACGCGTCTTAAGACGGATACAATTTTGTGACTAACTTTATTCGTATCCATAAGAAAATCTTTAACTCTGTCTGTCTGGCATTAAATCCTTTTCATCACATATTTTCTACTGGCTACCAAAAATTCACATCAAAACCACATACTTTATTGTCATCATGCAGCACCTCTCCTTTTGTTGATGATTTTGATGTATAAACCTTCACTTGATGTTACATTCTGGATCGCAATAAAGCTAGTAAAGTAATCCATGTGCGAAAATGGCAGTTTTTAATCGAGGCCTACATGGTCGAATCTTTGTCCTTGTAAATCTCCGGAAATCGTCGTCATTTTAGGATGAATGGCAAGTTGGTGTTTGATGGAGCCAAATCGAAGAACTATTTCATCTCGAACTATTTGCAACTGGATACACAGTTAGTTGTAACGCGTCTAAGGCGCCCGTTGAATAATAATGAATATACAAAAAAGGAAAATATTTGTCAAAAAAAATGTTTTAAATGACGAACTTTCTTCATAAGACCCTTTTACGGTTTAAGTTTCCCAGTAACAAGATGATGACACCTTTCTAATCGGCGCTATTATAGATTTAAGAGTCACCATCGATCAAATCAACTATGTACCTCCCGCAACAAGCAGTGGAATTGGAAGTTAAAAACCGCTGTGGACTGTCCTCTCATCCATACAAACAGTCAACATGGAAAACTCTTTAAATAAATAGTTTGCATTTTTTTATAAGATTATCGTACGCGCGAACCCATTCATCACTCGATGCTGATCTAATCAAAATAATTAATAATCGAAATGTGTATGTGATCATTTAACGAAACTTATTCATACTTTACGATCAGATCGATGATATCGTCTAAAACGATAACTACTACAACGAGTCATACCTCATTTGAATTTATGTCTATGATCACAATGATTATTCAACGATACATTTGCAATATTAATGTGAAAGGTGGATCGATGTGCAAGAAAGTTTGTTTATCGCGAATTATATATATACTTTAGAAATAATCAAGGCGACTTATAATGATTTAAGCTCTAATTAGTTTGATTATCATAATTATTCAACAAAATAGGTAGCATTTTATTTTTATTTTATTATTAACGACGATAACACAAGGAAGTAGGTGTACCAGAAATATATAAAATGTCTATATACATCATCACGATTACTTCAAATTTCGAGTTTTCGATACTTTATATAGTAGTATATCGAACGATTGTATAAAATTCAATGTCAAAGTATTATTTAAAATTAATTACAAAACGTTTTAATATAAATAAGTTTTTGCTCTTTTATTGTTGTTGTATATTAATCGCATTTTTAAGTAAATATGCTTTTGGAATTTCAATAGATATATAATGTTCATCGTCATCGACAAATTGTATAAACAGCAGTTATACTTTATAAATAATAACATTGTACATAATTAGAATGTGAAACGTATATTTTGGCTTGAATACCAACTGACATATGTTTTAAAGGTATTTACAAACTCTTTGAATTTTTTACCCAAGTTTATGACAAAGGACTCAAAAATGATGCACATATAATGACGTCGGCAAATAAAATATTTTAAATATTATGTAAAATTGTGAAATATTTTGATGACTATTAACCATCGTATTTGATCGGATTGATAATTTTGGAATTCCCAGGTGAACGATGCACTTTTTCTATGTAGCATTATAGTTTGAAATATTTAACAAAACAACATGTCAGCGCCTTAAATCTAATAAATTTTTATTTTTAATCCTAATCCTTTCTTCTATTCTGAAATGGGGATAAGGTGACATTTAGTAGAATCGATAGAAAAATAATCTAGAATTTGATAAGATCGTCAATAACAAGATAGACACAAGATCAACCATTCTTTCCACATAAAGCAATATTAGTGTTCGTACAACACAGTCAGAACAAGGAGAACTCACAGAATAAATTTAAAAATTTAGGGAGATTTCGCTTTAGCTAAGTAATTTTTTGTTTGGTTAGCATTAACAAACTTGGTTGTCAGTGCTGCACGCTGAACTTTATGTAAAGTGAAAAATATGTAAATCCAAATGTAATAAGAAAATGTGATAATCTAACGAAAGCCACCAAACAACAAACTGAGGAGCTGTTAAAATTTCAAGCGTTGCCATAGAGTAAAAGTGTTGCCTTAACCAAAGTATATTTCTGATGCTGGTATATGTAGTGACGACGGAAGATTGATGGTAGTGAACGGAAGATGATCAGAACAATTGAGGACCTTGCTAATATTTTTTTTTCATCTTTTATTGATTAATATATTAAATTATCTTAACTTTCAAAGCTTCCTGGCAATGTCAAATTAATTATGCAATTGTATAAATTTAAACATATTCAGAAGGAGTGTGAGCAAGCCAAGAAAGTCTACTTTACTTCTAAACTCTCAATTAGATGTGAGATTGAAGATTCGAATGGCGTGAGGCGTTTAGTAAATAGTATTTTGGGAAGACAGAATAATCATAGTACATTAAAACAAATCTGAATACTAACTTACACCTAAGGAAAGCAACTAATAATGACCTAATATTATTAAGGAAATGGTAACACTTTATGATTACAAGCCCACAAACAAAGTTCAAGATATTTAGCTTGCGAAACTCTTCTAAAAATAATGATTTTTTTGTTACTTACAGACTGCATAAATATTGAAAAGGTGGAAACTTTTAAATACCTGGGGATTTACTTAGATTCTATATTAAATTTTAAGGATCATGTTGCTGATAAATATGATAGTGTTAAAAAAGATATAATTACTGAGATATATCGGTCCCTTTCAAGTCCTTCGAGTAGTGTTGTTTGGAAGGCACTTACGGTGCCACAATTAAACCTTTAGTAATAGATGTATAATCAGAAATTTATAATCCGAGCTATAAGCTTCAGTAAAAATATTATTGTAATTTACGAGCTAATTGCGCAACAAGTATTCTGAGCTTGTTCTTCTTATTATTCCCGATAACCCGAAGAAAACAAGTCATTCACTAAGGCATCGTAGCCGACAGCGACCTCTGCGCCTACCAAATGGCGGCTCCCTCTCAGAGATCGAGATCAGATGTCTACACCATCCGTTTAGGATTAGCTCGCAGAACGTGACCAACCTAGCGTACTCGCTGTTCTTTTATGTCATGAACGAGATCAGGAATTTTCATTAAATGGTTCAATAAAACTTGGTAAATGTCATCATTGTCCCCTTTGGGACCAGTTATCTAGCGCATGTTTTTTCTCTCGAATGTTATCAACCATCTTTCATACTAATCCATCAGGGCCTAACTATCATACCCATACATGACACCAGGTCTGATCAATACATTTTACAATTTCAGTTTGTCGGCATTTGCAAGGTATTTTGACTTTAGCAGTAACGTAAGACATACAAAGCACGATTACCAGCGACAATACGCACTTTAATATCCTTCCACACAGTTATTATGGGTGATAAGGGACCCGAGGTTTCGAAAACTAGTCATTCTTTCAAATGTGTGGTCACCACTACTAAAATCCATTGCGTCTCTAAAACCAGTGATCATATATTTTGTTTTGGACTCATTCCAAAACAAAATATATAGTTTACATCCTCGATGTAAACAAGGCTTTCATCCTGGCCCCGAATGACATAGACCTAGGTCTGAGCGTAAGGTGCATTCCGGTGGTGCCTTTAAAAATGATAAGTGAAATATGCTCATTGCTAAGTTGTTGTATACTTTCCGTTTTTCTTTTGACCCCAATCACAAAAACCGCCATCTTAGCTTTGCAGTGATCAATTGATAATCACTTCCTACAAATTTGGCAGCCGACTGATAAGATCTCACATCTTGAGTGACCCGAGACCTTCTCTTAGAAATTAACCGAGACCTTCTCTTAGAAACAGTCTAACTTTTGCCCGCTATTCTGACATCGTGCTCCGGTATGGATCCCATCAGACCATTCAAATTGTTGTAAAATGAGTCTTTATCTCTGAGTTGCATCATCAATAGGCGCTTGAACACAAATAATTAACAGGTTGGCTAGTCGCATGCGTAATAGTAGCTTACACACATATATCAACTGCTTTGAAATTTAAAACAGCCCTTTTCACCTGGGGCTCAAGGAGAAAACCAACACCAAGATTCTCGAGGTCATCTCTGCTGTGAAGCAATGTATAGCCTTGGGCTACATGATCTTCACTTTTTAGCCATCGAGTTTCCTGGAGAGCAACATAACTCTTTTAACATAACTCTTTAACAAAGAGGTGTTTTACAGATGCGGGTAGTCAGCCCAGCGATCCAACCTTTGTTTAGTCATCTCCTACAACAAGCCAAGGAGGCTGTGGTGGAGTTCTAAGGATAATATGCTCATTTAGAAGTCTTTTACGAGTCATGGAAGTGCCCCCAATCACAGGGACGATAAGGCTTTCTAAATAACCATGATTAGTCCTGCGATTTTTTAATAAGCGCAAAGTGAATCTGCAAATATTGTTTGTGATTGTTTCTTTTTTTTGTATTTGTTTATCCCCCTTTTCTGGTTAATTACTGACCCATATGTACAGCAAATGGATTTTTCACTATATAAAGATTTATAACAATATAATTGTAGTGCGATATGTCCATTTTAAACTCCAGAAAGATCTCCAGTTTTCGCAATGACCGATGTGATCGGCGTGCTATTGATCTAAACAAATTAACCCGGAGTATGGAATTTTTTGATGTACTTCTTTACTATTGCTGTTATTTGTTATGGAGAGACTGTATCTCATTCTTCCTTCGATCCTTTTATTTATGTTAAGCATTCATTTTCCGTCGCAAAAACTTTTAAAATGTTGCATGCCGAGGTACAGTTGCTCTTGATTTGACTAAAGTGCTTGTTGAAGTTAAGATTCCTATCAATCCTATAGTCCATTGACTTGAAGGTGTCATCTTCTTTAATATCTACATTTACTCTGATTTATGTTTCCTAAGCCCGGAGGACGTCTCTAGGATGAGTCTTTTATCTTCACAAATTTTCGAAAGTCTATTTTTAATTATCTTATTTGTAAGTTTAGCGATTCTTGAATACATATAATTCCTCTGTATGGTACCGCTATGATATTGATCTCCTTCCAACAATTTGGATACTCATTATCACATCTTATTGAGATGATCAAACAATTTTCCGATGTGATCTTCCGATAAATTGTAACTAATTTTGTTTAAGCCAGGGCTGTGTTTTGAATTCGGTATTTGATGGGTATGCGTTGGGTCATATCAAGCGATCGTTTGATCTTTATATTCAGACCACTATATTTTAGTTAAATTTTCGGTATTTTAGTTAAATGATGAAATTTTTTCTGGTACTTTGACATAGTTAATTTTTTCAACAGCTAAGTGATTGGCTTCTGCTGGTACCTTGATATAAATAATTTATGCATTTTATATAAATATTATAAATCGTTTTTGTCAATATTTCGCTCTTCATACGTGTATTCATTACTAATTTTTATCAATATTTAAATTTTAATTAATCCTGCCGACTAATTTACTAAATTAAGCAGCCCTACTTAAAGTGCATTTTAGGTTTGAACATCGATAAATTTGATTACGTTACAGATCATTTGTAGCGCGACTCCACCAATCAAATCCACTACATTTACTACGCGAAGACTAATACATCCGCGTTGTAAACATTCTTTTATAGTTTACATTTTTTTTGTGTTAACTTCGCTGAGTGTTTAAATATAGAAAGCATTTAAAAGTTTTATTTTTTTTTTTAGTTTTGTATATTCGTATTTTAGTTTACTCCAGAAATTTTGTTTTTAGTGTAAATAACCATCATCTCACAATCGGATGGTGGTAGATAAAATACGCGGTCCAATTATTTTTCTAAACTATTGTGGTGATAACTAAGACATTTTATATATCAAAGTATTTACTTATGTATATTAATGCGATCAAAATTAAAAAAAGAATAATATAATAATAATTTAATAAAGACCGAAAAGTAATAAGACGAAGGCGACGAAGAACTAATACAAAAACAATATTAAAAAAGAATCCAAATATAAATTTAATTTTGTTCAGTACCTAAATTAAATCAACATAAAATAGAAGTGTGTTAAGGTGGTCTACAATTAACATCAGCGAAGCAAAAAAAAAAAAAATACTGTATTAAATCGGCTACTAAAGTAGTGATAAGCTTCGGTTATTAGGTAAATAAAAAGGGAACCGTTTTAAAATCACACGTGATGATTGGTTTTGCAATCACTTTTTGACTGCAATTTATCACTAAAGCAATAAAGTATTTTTCTTTTATGTTTATTTTTTATTTATTTATTTTTTTGTAACCGGCATTCAAAGAAAACAGGTTGAATTTTTACATTGTGCTGCATTCGCAAATATTCAATTCATTAGTACACAACGATTTGGTTTTTTTTTTGCTATAATATTTGTGTAAGGCTATAATAATATGGTGTGTGGTGATAAAGAATTTGCACGATCCCACTAAGCTAATAGAAAGTTCGTTATCATTAAATAGTTGTTTTTTTTGGTTTTGTATAAAATTTAAAAAAAGAAAAAAAAAGTTATAATATTTAGTTTCAAATACGTGGTGCTATTCATAAAATGTATGTTGTATGTGAATTAGGTTAAAATACAGTGTTGTGTAATTAAAGTCGTTTTAACGGATTATTTATTATAAAGTATAAAACTTGTGGTAAAAAATAAGTGACTGTATAACACAAGCTTATAAGACTAAGATTTAAGATCGGTCGTTTACCTATATCCATCCCTTTATTCTTAATCTTGTGTAACGATCGCTGTGATGGTTTGAATTATTTTCAATTCTGTGGCTTTGAGTTCATTTAAGTCATTAAATTTATCAATCGTGTCTTTGTTATTAAAATCGAAATTGTTTACGTATATAGTGAATCTTTTGCAACAATTTTAAATGCTATATGCAAATACTTAGAAAATATTATGAGAACGTGCATGTATTACAAACAAAGTATCTTTTAAGTTATTAAAATAAGCTACTGAGCTGTTAAAGAAAGTTGAAGACTTGTCAATTTCAATTCTTTAAAATTTCGAACATTTTTATTAAAGATCATGTTAAACATATCTTAATTTTTGATAGATTATTGTAATTTTTCCGCCACTTTTGTTGTTCTAAATTTTTGTTCATGCATTAATCCATTTTCGAACTGTTATTTCAATTATTTAGATAATTCTATACATTTTCGATGCCCTTTTTAATATAATAGAGCATTCTTTTGCGTTTGCTAAGAAAGTTTCTTAGTAGATTTCCGTAAATCATCTTCATTCAAACTGTATATTTCTTTTGACATTTTCCCCCCTAAAAGGAGTATTGTACAAATCAAAGTACTTCTTTCCTTTCATTCTTTACAGTACTCCCATTTTTTTTTTTAGTTTTCTCCACAGTTTACCCAGAAAGATGCGAAGTACATCTCTTGCAACTATAAGTTTGTATTTTGTTATTTACTAAAGCACACAGCTCTTTTTGCACGTGTACATTTTCTTAGACTACTATGGAAGTCAGCACTTATCTTGAATCTTCATTCACTGGTAAATTTTTCCCACTCAATAATTCGCATCAAGTCGCCACTCATTATACTGATGTATAATGTATATAGATTAAGTATTAACATTTACTCGAAAGATCCTGCAACAACTCTATTCTTATTTACATTTATGTCTGCTAACACTATTTAGTAAGTAGACATAAATTAGGGATTAAATTTAAATTAACTAATTAATTACCCGAACCATCGCAAAACTAATCGTTTTAAACGACTATCAGCCAAAAAAAATACTTTATTGGCTTGGTTAAAATGTCATGTCGTCGTCAATTAACCACGCACATAACTAAAATTGGAATTCGTCTAGCATAGATTACCAACAGTTTGATAACAAGACAGTGAAACATAATTCATATAAGTGACCCTGGTATAAGATTCAAGTAATTTTGACGAATTTATGTAAACATTTAGTTCTTTGACCTTTAAATCTTTTAAAATTTTAAAACATTTAAACTGATTTAGTCCGTTGATCTTTAAAAAATTTCAACATTACGTTATTAAAAAATTATTTTTGATAGACGGTTAGAGACAGTAGACTTTTTACTTCTTTATTAAAAGCTTAGCATTTTTAACTAATTAACATTTAAATTTGTATACATTAAATAATTGGTAACTTTAAAATTTTTAGATTTTGTTAATTTGCATATTTTGTGCCTTTTTAAAGCCGTTCGAATTAATTCTAAGCATAATTCTAGTATGTCTTAATCTATAATTATTTTAAAATCTGCAATTATTATTCCCTTGTTCAAGAAGGGAGATAAGCTACAAAAAAGGTCTATTACCTTACAGCCAACTATTTTAAAAATCATGGAGAAAGCACTAATAATAAGAATGGCGGCATTCGTTTCTAAATTTAACGATACAAATCTGGTTGGTGCAGTTTTTATTGATATCAAAAGACTATTTGACATGGTTAATCACGAGCTACGCCTACATAATTTTTCTTTATTTGGGTTTAGAGGTGTTCCTAAATGGTTTAGATCTTATCTGAGTGGCCTTAGATTTAAAGTTAAAATTGGGAATTCTTTCATGGCTACGTTTGATGTTAAGTATTGCGTTCCGTAAAGATCCGTCCTAGATCCAGTACTGTTCCTGATTTACAATAATTTTGTATTCAATCTATAACATTAAGCTACCAGAGTTCAAACTCTAGTGATATCTCTACCAAATTAACTAAGACATGAAGGTGTTGCACATCTGGTTTGCGAGTCATTCAATGGTTCCCAGTCAGAAAAAGAGTAATGTTTTTTTTGTTGTCAAGGGAACCATATTTGAAATTTAGTCCTGAATTTGTTTGAACAACACTATAACGACGGTGGAGGTGTGTCGTTATTTTAATTATTCAGAATTGGATGTTGTGCAAAGCAAAGCTCAGTTTCGATCTGATGAGGAATCTTAATAATTTGTTAAAAATTAATTGTCATTTCATCAGGCCATGGCGAGCGAGTGCTATGTGTAATTGCTACTTTACGCTCTATATATATTTATGTGTAAATGTAAGCGTTAGCGAATTATATGGGTTTGCACGAAATATCTGAATAATTTTAATTGTGTGTGTAGCGATGGTCGCTACAACACCTTAAATCCGTTATTAACTGTCCAAACTAAATAATTGGCCGCTGTTTGTTTCTGCCAAGTTCTGTTTGACTTTTGCCTTTACAATTATGTTGTGTTGTATTGATATGCATAGCAAAGTTTGATTTTGCATAAATATTGCTAATATTAGCTTTCTTTCCAATCGACTACCCCAAGTACTTACAAGTACTTAGGTGTGTGTCTTTGCCAAATTTAATGTAGTCATAACTCACCATACAAAATAGTAAGAGCAGTTACGAGTCGGTAACATTTAGCATAAAATAAGAAAGCAACATAGTCTGGACAAATCAATTCATATACTCCAAAGTCTAATGTTGCTTTATGATTTATGCCTCCATTTAATAACGTAATGGATGCTTGTTTTCTGAATATTTTAAATTGATGTTTCTAATCAACATTCATAATGGTTAATTTCACAAAAATTATTTCTCTTCCATCATTTCTAGTGTGAATTCAATCCTAGGTTGAGTAGATCACGGTAGGATATAATTGAAGATTTTGATTGGTTCAAATTCAGTTGAAGTAATCATATCTTTAAACACAGAAATCTGGGATTTCAGAGGACCATATCATCCGAGCATGAGTTGATAATTGCTATAATTTAAAAGTTGGTTAAGTTGCAAATTTAAACCCGTGAACATAAAAAGTTTATCATCTGCATATTTATGCTAATATTTGATGTTTTTATAAAAATATGTTCGTATGGCTTAAGATGAGTTCCGTTTTAATGCTATTCAAATAAACATTTTTCAAAGATATTGATAATCGGCTGGAAATGGAAAGTTCCCATTTTACTTGGAAACTAACTAAATTAAAATATAGCGAGTTAGTTCATGTAATATTTAAATAGATGGAACTACTAAAAAAGTAAAAGTAATTAACTTTTTGGAAAAAATGAATTTTAGAAGTTCCTCTAGCAGGGCAAATTTTTTTTTGACTAAGAAAGTTATGGTAGAGTAGGATAAATGTGATAAAGTAAAAAATTCAAAAATTAACCTAAGCTAAAAATGTCGGCCCCTAGGAAAAAATATAGGTAGACCAGCCAAAGATTGGCTAACGGATTTTTATTGGCTTGTTTAGCATATATTTTCGGAACTTTGGTCTTCCTTTTTTTTCTTCCCAAGAGTGATGTTTTGAAACAGAGGTAACGGCATATTTCGCGTAGCGATAAATGGACATAAAACTAGCACGCCGACATATTTTTTTTATGTCAATAGAATTGCCTGTAAATTTGGTTAGAATGTCTTGTAGCTTTCTAATTTGTTTCTTCTGCTATTTTTTCAAACAACTCTATCTACGAGTAGACACTGATCTAATACAGTGTAATTTTCATAGATTTTTAAAGATTGACATAATATCATGTAAATGTTCAAAGCCAGCTCAGTAAATGGCGAAAAAAACATTTAAATTTTATTTATCGTACGTCCATGATATTGACAAATATGTATGTTATTATTATCAAACATGTTATCCAAATATGCATTTATAAAAAGTCCAAATAAATAATCAAGTTTTGTTTTTAATTAAGGAGAATTTACAATGAATACATGTCATTGGATATTATCATCATCACCTTCAATTTTTTAGAGTTTTTATTTTAAAGTCTGGATTCAGTTTATTTACATTTGCCTTCCATAATTGTTATTACAATAACTAGCCACCTGCCGCAGACTAATTACAAATATGCACACAATTAGTTGCTTACAACAAACACTTCATTAAAAAATAAATAAACTGGTAATAATTAATTTTCTGAGCAGACACGATTTTGTAGGAAAAATAATTTTCATCAAAATAGTAAATAGCTTCCCTTCAACACCGACTGCACATTTTCATTACAATATACTGATATTATTCTATTTAAGTTTGTATGTTTACAAATTTCATAATTGTATTTTATTTATTTTTAGAAAATTCATCTCTTTAAAAAGAAAAATTTGTAAACAGAATAAGTGAAAATCGTACTACAAACGGAAGTGTTACGAATTTACGACAACAGTGATTTATATAAAATTTTCTTATTGAACACATCATTATGGAAACGCTAAGATTGCCCGATTATTATATCGATTCAAATGGTTTACCAAATATTCTAAATAATAATAATAATAAACAGCAGCAGCTTATAATAAAACGACCAACAACAAAGTGTGGATGTAATACTGTAACAAAACAAAATGTGAGGCGACAGGATGCAAATGAGATAGAAAAACTGATAGTACGACCAAATAGCCATGAGATAAAGAATTTAATTTTAACACAACAACATCGTACGACGGATGCTGGCCTAAATAAGAAAATCAAGTGTATGTACAATGAAATGAAGAAAAAACACATAGAAAATAAGACACAAGCAGCAGCAGCAGCAGCACAATTAAAAGGTATTAAAATACTTTTATATTCTAAAATTGTATTCTTATTATAGAAGCCGAGCCAACCAACACTAATAATATTAATGTATTTTAATTTTTGATTAGCATATTGTCTTAATTTAAATATTATTTTCCCTAATATCAACTTTCCATGTATGATTTGTGTTTTTATATCTCGCGTATGGTAATCAAGACTAATCAATAAAACGCCCTCTCCTGACTCCATATATCGATATATCAATAATTACACAAAAACACAACAATCATAAAAATTCAATGCGAATATAAGATGCCCGTAGGCCGAATTGTGCGGTACACTAATTAATTCTAAATCTGTAAAAAAACATATTTCGATCTAATTAAGATTAACAATTTTGGACCAACAAAATACTTAAAACGCTTGTCGTTTAGTTTTCTAGTTTTAGACAATATTGAAAATAGGATTTTGGTTTTGTTAAACGAAGGCTAATAAGTTCTCTCTTTTATTGTTTTACAGAACAAAATTTGACACACCGCAATCGTGAAGACATCATCAGTTAGTTAACAAATATTATTAATAAGTAATCATTAATGTTAATCAAATATAATTATTATAAAAATAAATTTAAATTTCTATATTGACGAATTTCTAATGAATTATGGAGAATCACGTTTCTAGATGCACATCAAATTCTTGTACATAAACCGGAAATAATTTAATTATAAGTTAATTAATAATTTCATATATTATCGTCACGCAATGAAACTTAATACAGTGTGGAGGTATTTAAATCTAGTATGATGCAAAATATAATACCGGGTAAATTAAGGTAGGTAAAATGCACAAATATGGTTGCTAGATAAATATCGAACTTCTATAATTTTCGCCTGAATAATTAAGCCCAATAAACTATGCCGGTCCTGAAGTAATTCTTCTGACAAATAATGATTTATTTCACGACCTAAAACTGGGTAGCAAGTTAGAGTAACAGCACGTACCAAATAATTACTAAATAGTCACCATTAACTAAACTAAACTATGGTATGTAGACGGGAAACATCCCTTACATCTTTAAAGAGACCTTTTGAACCAGCTGTCTTACGAATTGACGAACGTTGTTGTAGGTAGTCACCCCAACGATAAATGTGTACTGTGTAATATAAGGTACCCAAGACAGAACTCTGAGATGCGGAGGACGTAAATATTAACATCAAACGAGGTTTACAGGCTGATAACAATTGAGCTTCATCGGATTCAATCTCGAACTTGATTTTTTTTATTATTCTAGATAATTAGGAGAAGCCGAGTCGTTCTCTACGCCGACAGCGTCTGCACCTACGAAATGGTGGCTCTTATTTCATGGATCACTGCATCATTCGTTTAGAATCGGCACGCAAATCGTGACCAAACTACCAAATTCGTCTTCCCACAAAATTATTTTGAGTTGGTTTCAACCCAGAATCGAAATACATATCACTCCCTTAAATATAAGAGTTGCTACTCCTATAATCCATTGCGTCTTGGTCTCGTGACCAAAAGAAATTTGCCCCAGGAGAACCGTCATTTTATAGTCTTTGCAGTGTTAATGCCTCGTATGATAAGTCTACTATGCAAATCTCTGTAGTTCTGATTGCGCAACTTTTGCCTACAGTATTGACACTCGTTGAACATTGAATAAAGCAGAAAAATGTTCCTTTTAAGGTCAAGGTGTTCAGTTAAGGTTTCCAAGTGAATATTTTTATGAGAAAAATATATATAACCTACAATAAGATCATGTGCGATCTCAAAATATATCATACCTTACCCCTAGCAAGTTTAAACCAGGAGTATGGAGCTATATTTTCATAAATAAGAATTTAATTATATTTTTCTTTTTGATCAAAATATCACGTACCTGAATAAATTATCCGATATTAACAAAATTTCAACAGCCTGTGCTTCAGCCGCCTTTGTAACATGTTTTTTACCATAAAAAGCCTTTGCCGGTTCACATTGTAGTACTGTATAAAAATTTTCCAATGCCTTTACTTCCCCAGCTGCTTTTGTATCGGACATTTTAGCAATGACAGCAGGATCTTGTAGCACTTCTGCAAACGGATAAATAACTTGTCTTAAGTATCCGATAAAAATTAATATTTCTTTTTTTTACCTTTCAACGAATGTTTAAATCCCGATGACGAATGAATAAGCATAAATTTACGTTTATTTTCTAGTAGCACCTTATTATCAGTCTTAACGGCTTGTTCGAACATATATTCAAAAAATTGGTCTTTAACGAAACCGGGCGATGCGAGTAAAATACATTTGACTACATCGAAATTTACGTGTCGCAGTATTCCTTGCATAACAGACTCATAAAATTTCGCCAAACCTTTTTCGTGCTGTGATACATTTCCTTTACGTTTTCGCGGTATTGATATTTCAATTTTGCTACGAACAAGTGTCATACTCGAGGTGATAAGACAAATATGGGCGAGACCGTCTTGCATTATAACCGCAGCTACATCAGCATTTTGGGTTGGATCACATGCCATATCGATTCGTTCCATTGATATGGAGTCCCATTCGGGTTTGGTTAGTTCAAATTTACGATTTAATTCTAGGTCAAGTGTGTGATATGCACCCATTTTGACATATTGATTTTCCTCTCGATTTCGTCCTTTTAGACGAAGAACACAAGCTTGTGTATCAAAATCTATCGTTTCAACATTTATTGTTAATGTTGTTCGTATACGGCTGCTTGTCGATGATCCGGTCGCTGATTCATTCTGTACTTTACGTATGGTTGTGCTACGCACATTATCCCCTTCCGATATAAGGTTGTAAGCGTGCCACATATCTTCCGATTCTTCTGGTATTAAAGCAACCGAACTAAAATATTTAATAATCATTTAGACATTAGAACTTAAAGAAAACATCGTGTTTATTTCACAAAAATGTTTACCCATTTCCAGCTCTGTCAATATTCCTATTCACTAATTTCATTTTTACTAATGTTTTTGTTGTTTTTATTTGATTCCTTCTTACTTTTGATGTCAAAAAAATTTACTAAATTTAACTATTTATATTTATAGTAATAACATAAAATTACATTTCATGTCACTTATGGAATGAAAAATTTGTTAAATTTGATATTTTTAAAATAAAACTCATTTTTTTATTATTTAATGAAGGACGAAATTCATGTATGAAAACAATTTTTCTTTGCCATTATTTTGACATTTTAATTTTTACCACGTTGAAAATATCAAACAATTGTGGTACTAGATTTTTATGACATTTATTATGTTATCGGATTTTGCTTGTCGGGTGAATACACTATACACCAAATTTTTATTTACTCAAATAGGGTTACGTTTTTGCCATGTAGAGGGATTCAGATCATTGGCTAAACGAATTCCAGTCAATTATATGATAATTTTATATATAAAACAACAAAATTGCAGCACAATAGTTCCACTTTAAATCTAGTTTATTATATATCACAATAATCCACTTTTAGTATAACCAAATTTCCTCTCTTACGTATGTAATACAACTTTCACGACGGAAGTTAAACTACTTTTAGCTTACAACAGAATTTTATCGCGAGTAGTCTAAATATAAGAGGTAAATAGCTTAATCAAAATAATAAGAGAATTTACGATCCATTATTGGCCTTATCAAATATCTGCCTGCAATGGTTTTGATCCGTAATAATCTCGTCGTATTGTTCCAGACAACTCGAAGAAGCACAGTTGTCCTTTACAACTGCGAACTCTGCACCTGCTAAATGCCAACTTTCTGGCATTTTATTGTGACTGCATCACTGTCATTCTACACAAACGAACCTATTTTACAGATATTCCTTGAGTATGCGTGTTCCGATGGATTTAGTAATATGCCTGGTAGACACTCCTTGGTAGTCATGTACTATTTACCCCGCCAGAAGATTGATTCTCTCCAATATTATGTAAGACAGTAATTTGTATTCTGTACAGAGAAGAGCTAGGCCACGATAGTTTTTTACATTCTGAGTGATCTCCGTTTTTAAGGTTAGAATATACAGCGGCCGCTTTCCATTCATCAGACATAATTTCGTTTTGTCAAACTAATCGAATAAAGTCGAAAAGAAAGTACAACAAATTATCTCATCCAAATATCTTAATGCAATCAAACCAAAGAGAATGGGTTCATGTTATTTCCCTGTATGGTCATTGTTAATTTTTCCTAGTCTCGAAAGGCAATAGACCTAAGTTTGAAGGTATAGTACAGTATGTTGACTCATTTGAAGAAGTTACATGAACTGCGATCATTACTGAGCTGTTGTACTCTTAAGACTTCAACCTTCTACCATTCGCGCTTTTTCAGTCTACAAATTCGCTTGGCGGTTAAACAAAGACTGCTTTGTTGTTCCTTGCAACTGTAAAACGTATTCGCGCTATTCTATATGCTATATTATGTTGCTCGACAGCAATACTAAATTAATCATTTTGGGTTGAATTTTTACCATACATATTTTCGCCTGAGGTAGGTACTGATAACCGATTCTCTATTATTGGTCGCTAGTTCGAGTCGAGAGTACGGACAAAGCTATATTTTCACATACGTCTGTCAGATTTTTGCCAGCTCTAGTATTAAAGTCACTGACCACTTTTCTGATGGGAAAATGATCTGATGGGATCTCCATCGGAGAGGTGTCTTTACCTTAGGGTTTGCTAACCTTCTTTATAAGTCGCATGCGTAAACATAGCTTACACATACGATTATCGACTGTTTGAAAACCTTTTTTACCTTGGGCCCTAGAAGGGATCCAAATGTACGGGAAAGAATTCGTCAAAATAAATGAGATGGGAAATGAGATGTGCTTCTCGTTTTTTTACCAACAATAATGAAATAACCAAACCAATTTTCCTTAAACTTCATTGAGACCACCAAAATTTTGGTTTGATTTGGGTTAAAAAAAATGGTGTTAGATATTGAATAATTGAAAACAGTAATTTTATTGCTAAATTTCTTTAACATTATATATGAGCTTTTATACTAAACACATAATTTAGCCTCGATTGCTTTTAATTTACTCTCAATTAAAAATAAATGTTCGTCATTTTCACCCGGATACAGTTTTCGCATTGCATCGGCCAACTGATAGACGTAATCACGATTTTTCCCACTTTTACCTTCCGATCGATAAATTTGTTCGACCATAGCATCTAAATCCATTGCACCGGCAAACGATTCATTATCCTCGGTAGCCACATACACGACTAAATCAAGTGGGGTTTCCTTGGGGTCATCTTGGTTTGAGTGTGGGTAAAACTTTACATCAACCCGTTGATATCCATTAATTTCACGATAATCTAAGTGTTCGAGTACTTGTTCCTTATTTGCATCATCAATTCGATATGCGACCCCCCATACTTTTGTATCGGTATTGTCCGACGGTAAAATGGTAACAACAAATCCGGGCTGAAATTTAAAGAAAAAAATGCATAATCTTTTATTATTTTGTGAGCAATCTTATAACTGACCACTTGGTAATTAACCTTCAATTATTAGCTAGTACAAATGTACTCGGTACAATATAATTAGTATTGTACTTCATAACTTATAAATAACTAAAAGATAATTTGATAGCTCTAAGATGTATTTGTTATGAGTCACAAATATTTTTGATAAGCAATTGAACATTATTTTGCTATCAACTTCCTAAATTATCAACCAGTTACAACTCATTAACCCCATTATTATTTTCCTTTAGGCTATTTCAAGCCTATGTTTCATCCTAGTTCTCCATATCTTATCCCGAACATACAGTATATCTCGTGATCTCGAGCCTGCTCTTCATATTGCTCTAAACAACGCAAAGAAGACAAGTCGTTATCTACTCTAAAGAGACATCGTCGCCTAAAGCGTCGTCTGTGCCTACCAAATTGCGGCTTACCACTGATACCAATGATACCTGCATGTTTCCACGGCAATAGTGTAAAATAACTACTAGACCCTCTTGTACGATTTTCGGCTTTCGTTGGCCTCTAAATCATTGAGTCACAGGATCTCTGAAAGGTGCCATTTGACAGGAGCATTACATTGGCTCCTCGGGTTAGATAACGACATGTCTTCTACGAGTTGTCTAGAAAGATACAAATAGCTTTGAATCGAAACTGATTATTACAGGACAGCAATGGCATTTAAAAACTGCTTATTATTATTACTATCAGCAACACAAACATAAATTTGGGTTATATTTTCATTTAAACTATAATTTTGTATTTATCCGCAAAAAAACAATCGATAATAAAAAGCAGTCATGTACAGTACAAAATGGTGATTTCAACCATCTGGCCGTATGGCATTCAACTATGAGGGTAATATACTTAAATTGCAACGAATTTGTATTCAAAGCCTGATTTCCATTATGTAAAAACAGTAAAAATTTTTTAGTGAAAACTTGAGACAAAAATATAGATTTGGTTAAAGCGTGAAAGAAATCAAATTTTATGCAAAGATACTTCAATTATGAATAAATGTGAAGTATTTATCTTATCTAATTTTGGGGTAATTTTTAACGATAAGATAATGTTATAATAGGCAAGTTTTTACAATAGAAATGACATTTTGAAAACAAAAGTCATTAAAATGGGTTGTTGTTGTACCCGTTCGGAACAAAAGCCATCAGAGCAAGAACTTGAAGTGTTGGATAATCGGTTAAATTTTTTTGTAAAAGATGCTATTCCGAATGTTAATGTACATGAGGATATAAAACGTCTAGGAATAGTCACCAATAATAATACTCAACAATAATCAAATATTTTCAAGTTATTCTTGATCCATTTAAAGTGATAAAATTGTATAAAATTTTCTGATAAAAATGTTGTTTTGCTTTTGCACGATTCAACGAGCCGCTAAATAAATGAAGAAAAATGGACATTAATATTACATACAACATATTTAGCCTCGGATACATCAGTTGAGATGACAGTAGAAATTTAATTGTTAGAAATAATGCAAATTGATGTATAAAATTAAAATATAAAATATATTTTGTTTAATCTTAAAATTTAATTTATTTATTTTTAAAATTATGTTTCTATGGATTTCAGTTTAGCTGTGGATTGTGGTTTGTCACATTTTACTGCACTTTTCGTTCTTTATTTCACAATTGGGGAACATTAACGGAATCTTTTTGCCATTGGAGTTCGTCGTGGATGTATTTATATTTTGTTTTGTTGATATTAATGCCTGTTTGGTTTTTACGAATGTGAGCCATCCGCAGTGAGCCAAATGTTAAATAATCTCCAACGGGAAGCAAAGGATAAAAAATAATAATCGGTTTTTACATGCTACTGTTGTCCCGCACTAAATCAACAATTCGACTCTATTTTTCTGATCTAGAGCTAGCACTTCGAGTAGCTCTAGAAAACTAGAAGAAGCCAAGTCGTGCTCTACACCGAGGAGCCATCGTCGCCAGCAGTGACCTCTCCACATGCCAAATGGTTGCACTCTTCTAAGAGATAGCTGCTTAGAACCGGCTCACAAACCGTGACTGAGCCACCTTACGTGCGGTTTTTCTACTTGAATTTTATCGAAAGTTTCTTCCATTTTATCAAAAATTTCTAATCTTGTGGTTGAAGAGAACTCGGAAAGTGTTGTCATAGTCGCGTTTGATATGGCAGGGGCTGGTTGGACTGACGGTATAAGATGTTATTCTGAGGGGTGTTACTTATACTAAATATTAATTTACCAGAGCTAATTGCAAAAACTTCTGAAAGCCTGTTTTCAACTTTGGCACTGCATTTTACATAACCGAACATACCTAGAATATGCCATTGCCGATAGCAGTGCAACTATATTCATCGCAAAATGGTAGAAAAAAAGATACTACCAGATGAAAGGTTTTTTAGCGATCTCATTCTCTGAAAGAGTTAAGTAATAATGTAAAAATGGAAGACGAGGCAGTCACCCAATATTGAGTTCAATAACTACAAACCAAACAAACATATTGGTGGCCAGTGAAAGCGATCTTAACTTTCACATTATCTCATTTACGTCGTCGAGACTGTGTTATGAAAGGATTTCATGAATATCAAAAAGTTAGAGCCAGTACTAAAAATCTGCGCTATTAAGGGGGAAAACGAACTTGATGATCAAAACTATGTGAAAGATACTGAGGTGGCTGAGGGGGTGCGACAAATATTCGTGCAACTAAACGAAGTATTTTGATTTTTACTTGATCCTAGGCCAATTTACCAAAAAACTCGCAGACTACCACCTTAGGAGAAGGAATTTGTCTAAATTCAATTTAAAGAATACATGTGTGATAGAATTGTTCGACACAGCATGTACGAATATGATAGCCCGGTGGTTCTAACCAACAAAAATAACGGAAATACACGACAGTGCATCGATGTCATCAGCTGAACAAAATTATTGTGATATCTACTTCCGATTATTGATGATCAAATTGATTAGCTGCAAATTTGGAAAACATGAGTTGTTTTTCACGAGTACGAGTTTTAACGAGTCTCATTCGGCTTGTGCAATTCACCATAAGTTTTCCAATGCTTTATTAACACAGTTTTTAGCGAGCTTTGTGTGGATAAAAGCGCCTGCATATATGTAGTTGGATGATCTGACCATACCTCCAGTGACAGGAACCAGGAACCCGTTGTAAAACTGGCGAAAGTTTTAAAGATAGCTCAAGAGAACGGCGTTAATATCTAGTAGTAGTCGAGATGCGTGGTCATGGCTAAACATGGTAAATATTCGGGCTATGATATTGAAGATGGGAAAATAGAGGTTTCATAAAGATAGTAAAGTTAGTAAAATCCAAGCGTCCAGAGCCAGGTAACTTGGTACAAGTTCATAGGTTTCTTGGACAGATCAGATATTTTCAGAAATTCGTTTAAGACTACGCTACAATTGCAAGGGCATTGACAAGTGACCTTTGGAAGCACGTCCATTTAAAATTAGGGTCGGACGAACGTCAGTCACTCAAAAACAGAGTTGCGAGCAAATTGGTTCTTGTTGTTGTGTTACTGCAGCTAAGCTCGACGAATATGACATCCTGTCATATACTACAGCCGAAAATCTTCCCCATGTGAAGAGGGATTTGTTACGAGTAGTGCCATTATCTCAGTGTTGAATATGTTACGCGCTATCTTACTAAGTGTAAGAGCTAAGATTGTAGCTGACTGTGCTACGTGCAATTCACTTCACGTTCCGTTTCTCTACGAGAAACTGTGCCTGACATCTCGAACTTTTCATTCAGGAACTTAAGAAAATTATCTAAAAGTAATGGTATTATTTTTAAAAGTTGTCGAAGGAGTGGTTGTCTCCTTGTTCCCAAAAATGCATTCTAGATCAAGGTTATAGGTGTCACGAGCTTAGTTTTAGAAAGAAGAAAAGGAGTTGGTCCAACGTCAATTCAATTTTTAAAATATGGACGGAACAAATGCTTCCTTTATCAGAAGTTGTATGTGATGCATTCTGCTAGACAGAAAAGAAAGAAAATACTATGGTCTCCAGAATCTTATACCAAAATCTGACGTTACCTTAAACTGGTTTCACATGGCCATGTGAACCAGTTTACACACAGGTAAACAGGTTGTACAGTATACACACATTTTATGTGTCAAAGATGGGTTTTCCTAGTTTGTAATATGGCTGTTGGAACCAAAACAACCACGTCCAAGGAAGTTATCGAGAAGATAGATATCTACAAGGATATTATTCCCGTAATTGCAAAGATGTTCAGTGAAAATCCTAAGGACTCGTGAAAGTTTCTCAATGGGGTCCAGAGGTAAATAAACAAAACGTTGAAAGTCTACCAATATCTCAACTTTTGAGCTTCTAATTGAAACAAAAATCAGTGTACCGGAAGTCATATAAATAAAAGAAGCCTTGGAGATTAATTCGACACTGCTGTTCATTGATAAATGTGGTGGGTTAAGAGCCAAAGCAGGACCGCAGATTGAGAAGGTCCAAGAGGAAAATATTCAGCAATACAACCGCAAAGAAGATTTGGGTGATCATTAAAATGATATACTTTGGCAGTATACTGAAAATTACGACCACATGACCAAGTTAACGTGAAGAAATATGAGAGTTCTGGGGTCCCCACTTAACATCGTCTCCCGCTGAGTACATCAACAAATATTATGTGGGTATTGTCAGACAAAGAAGATAATGTAGATGAAAACGTGCCACCAAGGACAATTTATTCAAGTGATGGGAGTGATTTTCTTGGGTTTGAAGACTCCGAAGTCAGATGTCATCCCAGGATGGTGACAAAAGGCAGTTTGTGATTTTTTTCGAATAATAAACAAAATGCCATCTTTTTACCTTTAAATAAAATTCTCTATTTACACAGAACAAAATGAAAAAGTTAAATTAAAATTTAATTTTTCCTGTAAATGAACGATAAAATATTTAATGCAGTGTAGGGTTGATATTTTTTCCGATAGGTATCGCATTTATACTTGATCAATTTAACACGGTTTGTTGGGAAAATATTTACAGACTTCTTAAAATTCTTATTTCTAACATAAAAACCATTCAGTATTGTTATATAACGTAAAACAATAAAACTAGAACATGTACAAACATTTAGAGCACTAATTGATTTACTCTAAATTTTATACAGATACAAATAAAAAATGAACACGTCAAAATGTCAACACAATTTTCTCACAAGAATTTATATATTTTTCCTAATAAAAGTCGCTTACATTATCCTTTGTGCCTCGATGATCGATCGAATGTTGATAAAACCGTCTCATAAAACCTTTGATGTAACCAGTTTTTTTCTCAACAAATGGGAAGTCGGCCTTCCACACTAGTGACCCATAACCAAATACCCAGAAATCACAAGTTTTATTCTCACTATCATTCATAATTGGATGTTACTATTTTTAATTATTATTTTTGCTAAAATTTACGTTAAAAAACTGATAATTTAAAATTCAATACTCATAAATACTAAAGCGTGACTAAACTTAAAATTTATTATACTTGAAAAACATTTTACCAAAAATATCGATTACTTTTGTGAACTAAATTTATTGCGAGTGTTTTGTAATTTGTTCGTTCACGTTGACAAAGTTTGTCTGTATTGTTGATCACCATGAGTTTGCACTTAGGATTCCATCCACTCCGAAGTATATTTGTTGTACTGTGAACTTATCTAGATAAAACATCTTTCGTATGGTATTTTTCATTTTATATTTCCCAAAATTAAAAAAAATTCATTTGTATGAATGCATACAGTAAAATATATATATATATATAATAATTAAAATATTATCATTTTGAAAAAATAGTTTAATACATGGCATTAAACCAATAACTTTTCGATTTCTTGTTGTATTGTCGTAATCTGAGACTTCAATTGAGATCCCTCGTTTACGGTTACAGAGCAAGCGACAATCGGACGAGATACTCCACACGCCCTTCCCAACGCTTGCTTGGAACGTACAAATACATAAGGTACATTTTTATCTTCGCACAACAATGGCAAATGTAGCAAAATTTCAAGCGGTTCTGTATCAGCCGCCATCACAATAAATTCAGATAGACCACGATTCAAAGTCTTTGTTGCTTCATTGGCCCCCTTTCGCAATTGTTTATAATTTAATGCTTGTTGCAATAAATTCATAATTTTCGTGGTTAAAATTGGATCGGCCAATGGATAGGCTTTTGGATTTACTTCTTCAGTCTAAAAGGAGAAAACAGCATGAGTCCAATCGATCGTTTTATTGAAGTAACATCTAGGAAATAAATTCTTACCATTTTTTATGTTTTAAAATGAAATAACTTTAAAATAATTATTATATTTATAATACTATAAATCAAATATACACTTTTATATACAAAATTAAAAATAATTAAGCCTCTCCGCGTTGTTGCTTCACCGAGGGAAAATGGTAGTTTTGGTTTGGTTTGACATTTGTCATAGCACATGGTTTTTTTATTTTGTTATTTTCGGATATTTGGTCGAAATATAAAAGTTGCCGAATTTTCGACTTGTTTATTTAGTGACATCTATATTTGAACATTTGTAAATCGATGAAATATGTAAATATAACGCTAGATGTCCTTGTTGTACTGTATGGTCCGTAGTTTGGTATTGATCCTTTAAAATGTTTCAAATGCCCCAAATATGGTCACCAAGCTCAACAATGTTTGAAGTATAGGTCTAAACGCTGTGTAGTAAGTGTCGAAAAGATAATCATATTGCAAGGGGCTGCAGCAATGATCCAAAATGCTTGAAGATGCGCAAGACCTGCTACAGAACACAGTACATGATTTGGACATAGTCGTTGTTACTTTATGCTAGCAATTCCTGTATTGCTGGAAATTAAAATTTGGGCAGCAAATTTCTCAAATCGCGCTTCTGTCTGGGTCTGTAGGAAATTACCCTAAGTAGCGATGATGAATCTGGTTTTGTTAGAGGTAAAATTGATGGTATTCATATCTATAGCTACTATGCTCATCTAAGTGCAACCATAGAAGAGTTCAAAGCCTTTCTGGATCGTCTGACCTTTATTAGCCCTTTATTGATTGCGAGCGGTTTCAATGCCTGGCCGTTGAATGGAGAAGCCAAGTTACTACTAATAGAGGTAAAGCTCTACAGGAAGTATTTGCGTTACTTTCATTGGTAATGTTGAATGTTGCTAACACCTCCACATTTCGTACGGGTAGTGCTAGCCCGATAGTTCATCTTACATAAATTAGTGAGTGCCTCCTAACTAAAGTATTAAGTTGGGAATTAAGTAATGTTTACACACACACAGCGATCATCAAGCCATTGTGTACGTCTTGCATGATGGAAAAGTTTTTTATTTTCATGTTGGAAATCAATAAATAGCTGGATGAATAACTGATTTATGTAAGAGGTGTCTCCGTGCTAGTCGCTTATAACAACGTGCAAGGCCCGAAACGAAATACGAGTTACGGGAACATTACAGTGTTTCTCGCTCAGTACTCAAGAATTCATCAAAGCAAGCAAACAGCGGTGCTTTCAAAAATTCAAGAAATATTGTCTCTACGTTATTTCCACAACAGCCTGGTTATGGGAGAATCATTGAAACAAGGGGCGTTGACAACTGCGGTCCGTGCATATTCGAAGTGGTTTGTTAGTTTGCATAATACTTCTTTAGAAAAACGATTATTCCCTATGCAGTGGAAAGTCCAACGGCTGGTACTTCTGCCAAAAAGAATGAAAGCATCAGAAAATTCATCATCATACCGTCCAATATATTTGCTGGATATAGCTGGTAGAATACTAGAGATCATATGCGAAAGAATACATGAGCCCATTCAAAACAAAGGGGACCTGTTTGAAAATCAATAAGGATTCCGTAAGGTGAGTTCTACCATTGACGCGATTAAGCTCGTGGTAGATACGGCGAAAAAGGCGATTGCAGGTGTCAGATGGAAGTTCTAAACAATATTGTGCGGTGGTCACATTGGATATTATAGCTTCAATTTATAGGTTAGGCGCATTAAGAGTGGTTTGAAAATTTAGAACGGTCTTGGATGAGGCCGTGTGTCTCATAGCGGGAATGCCGCTTGTATAACGCTGTAAACGAGTGGTAGGCGCGATGGGTCAATTCACCAAAAGGACGTTAGACTCATTCCCTTCGGTGAATAAATAGATAAATAGACTAACTGGGCATGGTTATTTCATGCTTATATCTATATAATTCCAAGCATGATGATACTCCATACTGTCCTGAGGGCGAGGTTAAACCTGAGAATTTAGAGCACGTGTTTATTGAATGTCCGTGCTTTGGCGACGAAAGATCTGACCTATTTAGGTCTGTGGAAGTTAACCTAAGCACCAGTAAATATTAATGACTATATGCTGGACTCTGAGAAAACAAATTATGAAAAAACTATACGACACTCAGAAAGGTTTAGGTAGGAACGCTTATAATGAAAGAACCATCGCAACTTGAGCAGAGCCGGCTTCGTGAAATAATACTTATAGGTAATTCCACGAAGCCAAATGGCATTAGTAATTAAGAGTTAGGGCTTATTCGATGGGAAACTGACACCTTTGCAGGATTATGATGGTCCCTTCTAAGGTCTTTGAAGATTCCCTTCACCTCCGATATCGTGGCGTGTATCAGTTATTTGCGTTCACTAAAAACCTTTTTGGCAGTGCAACTACGTGAAATTAGCTGCTTTTCTTGCTGTTATTTCTTCAACAGTCTTCAAAGGGTATAGTGGCGCGTTTTATATTTGAAAATATAAGGTCTCTGGAAGCCAGAGACCAGACACCAGCGTTTTACACTGAATCGGAAGTGCAAATACGTTTCATAATTGCACACAAACTAGTCGACCGTTTCTAGGAGAACCACCAAGCGTTGTATATCTATGACCAGATTACGATGCTCCTATCGGATAATGCGACCAATATGTCATCAATGTATGCAAATACAAAATCCAATCCACGTAGGTCCGATATGAACCTTTGAAATGCAACGATCGCATTACATAGACGAAGTAACATGTACGCATGAGCTCAAATAGCCCAAACTGTGTTACAATTGCTGTATTGTGCACATCAGCTGGATCTATAGGCACTTGATGGAATGCCTTAGCTTGACTTTTTGAGGAACAGAAGAAAAATTTGGATCTTTGCACAAAGGAAATTTTTTAGGGCTGTTTGAACTAATTAGTCAGTTTGACCCATTTTTAGTAGGCTACATTTCAAAATACGGAAATTCTGGCAAATAATTATATCGAAAACTGTCTGTGAGGAACTAATTCAACTATTGGTTTAAAAGTCACTGTTGACGAAATAAACATTTCTGGTTATTTCAGTAGGTCAGTTGATTCAACACACTAGATCTGGCTCATATGGACCAGTTATATGTATTGTACTTAACTACTTAAAAGACAAGAAACTTTTAGAACGATTTTTAATGTTTCTGGAAATAACAAACCATACGGGTAAGGAAATGGCCAACCAGTTGTTACAGTATTTAAAGGAAGTTTGTAAGTTAAACTTTGCAAAATGTATGGGTTCAATCTTACGACAATGCTGCTAAAATATCTGGTCACTATAAAGGGTTGTAGCAAAAAATTCTAAAAGTAAACAATTTTGTTATATATGTGCTCTGTACTGCCCATGTATCGAATCGAGTAGACCGAAGCGCGCTATTGACTATCAAAAGGCAGTGCACTTTTTTTTCTAGTGCAGTTGCCCTATAGATTTTTTTGGCAGGTGGAGAATCCTTAAATCATTAATTGGTGATGAAATTGTATTTAAATCCCTTTTCAATACCAGATAGTAGGCACATGCTGTGGCGACAGCTGCAATGTTGAAATCATTCGTAAATATAGTAGAAGTCTTAGTTTCTATTACTAAAATATCAATCACAGAAGGAAGACACTAGGAAAGAAGCCAGTAATATTTCAAATAAAATGCAGAAGCTGGAATTCGTTTGAATTTGACAAATATGAAGCCATTTAAAAGCAAATGCTACCAGGTATCAATTACGAGGCAGCTCAAACTCGCAATTATACATATTAAAAAGAAGGTAAAACCTCAAGTTAATAATCGTCGAGTTAATAATACGCGCTGGGGTACCAGAAAATATGTGCTTATGTTCCTCGTAGAAGTATTAAGAAAATGCTAATATTTTGAATTTAATGGAGCGAAGAGATTTGGCTTACAAAAAATATAAAATATTTAAATTAGAACCAGATTTGAAATCATTTAAATATTTTAAAATGCAATCAACAAATGCGTTAATCCAGTTAAAAATATTTTTTTTTTGGAAATATGCACAATTCCAAAACAACTTAGAATAATTTAAAAGAACTTGGCATTTCCTGTACGTCAACTGATGCAGTCATTTATTGTTCTGCTTTTGACGTTTTGTCTGGGATCAATAAACACATGACACGGTAATCTTCAAATTGCTAAAATTATTTATTGATTTGTGTCTGCCACTTATTATATTCATTATTCCCATACCCAAAAGGATGTATTTTTAATGTTTGTGACAATCACCCAATCAGTAGTTTGCCTGCATTATCTAAGGTGCTCGAAAAACTTATGCAGGTATAAATTCTTGAACAACTTAATAGTTTAAAATTTCTTTGAAAAATTCCAATCGTGTGTGAAAATTGCTACCATCAGTGTGTTTATTTTTTCTTGTGTTCAATGAACACTACTTTTCAAGAAGCTTCCCTGGAGTTGCGATACTGTGCTTCAAATAGTATGAATGGAAGACTACTAATCCATATTTACCGATCACACAATTCTCAATCTCTTGATGCTGGAGTTTTAGCCACTATTAAAGCAGCAGCTGCAATTGTACAAATGATTTTCAAGGTGCCACATATATTTGGTTTTGGACTCATTGGTTTTGAGACCCATGGAAGCTGAGAATCGTACACGAGGATCCAGTAGTTCTTTGACTGCTTTGCCATTCAGTCCAATCACACAGATATCACCTGCATATACCAGAACCTGGTTAGATTTACGGTTCAAGATATGGTCCTGAGGTATTTCACTTTTGAGAAAGATGAACTCCAACATGAGATTAAAGAGTATCGGGGACAGAGCATCCCCTTGCCGTACACCAGAGCTAATTGCAAAAGTTACTGATAGCTTGTTCTCAACTTTGACACAATATTGTGACTGGAGGTCATCTCCACTGTAAAGTAGTATATATAGCCTTGGGAAACATGGTGTCCACTTTTTGGCCATCGAGTTCTTGGAGACTAACGAGTTCAAAGCGATACTCTTTTATGGTTGATATAGTGCCATCAAACGTGCTGCACATTCCATGTACCTATCCAAAACTGAGTGTCCGTTAACAGAAGTGGAAGTGTTCTACCGCCGCGTAGTTAAATTTTCATATTTTGAATTTATTGGAGCGAAGAGGTTTGGCTTACAAAAAATTTAAAAGATTTAAATTAGAACCAGATTTGGGATCATTTAAATATTTTAGAAATTTAATCAACAAATGAGTTAATCAAGCTAAAAATAAATGTTTTTTTGGAAATATGCACAATTCCAAAACAACTTGGAATAATTAAAAAAAAACTTTAATGTGAAAAAAACTTTAACATTTAATGTGGTCAACTGATGCAGTCATTGATTTTTCTGCAATCATAACATTTTGACTGCGATCAATAAACTTATTATATTAGTAAACTTATGAACTAAAAATATTAAATTTTATTCGTGAAGTTACGTCAGCTTCGATGGCACATGACATGGTAAACTTCAAATTACTAAAATTATTTATTGATTTGTTTATGCAACTTAAGAGAATATTGATGGTAAATGTGTGTGGAAAAATACAACGACCTTGCACTTGCTCACAATCAAAAACATCTTGTTATGTTTTGAACAGCTACAAAAGCTAACAAGATCCCTTTGTAGCAGCCGGCGGAACCACATCATTCACGAATATAATAAATATCAGGGGACCGATGTGACTGTCCTGAGGAACACCAGGTGGTACAAAAACAATGGGAACTTAGCGATAAGAATTGCGTGATTGATTTTATCTAAAGCTTTAGCAAAATCGGCGTAAAGTACATCGAACTGTAGTTTGAAGTTAGAGCTGTTAAAAAGATCACCGTAGATTGAGACTAAATTTGTCACTGTTGACCTACCAGTAAAGAATTCGTGTTGCTCATGGGACATATAAGATCTAAGGTGAAAGGACATGTACTTAAGGACTATAAATTCAAAATGTTTAGGTACAACGGATAAAATGGCTATATCATGGTAACTTCGAGATACCTAATTTCTCTTGCCTTAAAAATCGGATGAATATAATATGAAAGAAATTAGTAAAGCTAAACTCACCGCACAATTCTTGATCAAAACGGGTGGGAATCCATCATTTCTGGCACCCTTAGTAATATCCTGTATTAAAAAATAATCATGTACTTCCTCTACAGTAAAATTAATATGTTCATAATCCGAGTTACTCGTACTATTGTGGTTGAAAAGCAAACTATTGGACGGTGGGTTCATAGCCTAACGTAAAAAACATTTGCAAATAAATCACTTACTCCTGAAAGGAAATTAACAACAAAATTCTGATAACACATGTACGAAAGAAACCTAGGAACTTATTTTTACCATGTAAAAACCTCCAGAACATTCGCAGGTTCGATATAAAACTCTCTTCAATGCATGTCTTTGCTTTATTTCAGATACTTGAGGCATTGTGATGGTATAATGAGAGGATCCCGGTATTTCCGGTGATTTATAATTAACGCAGACTTATCTGATCAAATCAGATCTCTGATCAGTTGCTAAGAGCTCCTGAAATGTATCTTTATTCACCGCGACTTTATTTTTCGGGAGGAGTGGTCAACAATCGATATACGTTATAGAAATATTCAATTTCTGGCTCAATTTCAGTAACTTGGCATCATCGGTGACATTACCCGGGTATAAGCGACTCACATATAAAAGCTTATACTTTTGATATTCATAGTTTGCAGAAATTCATCTGACACGCCGGTGCCAGTTTAGTGATCTTGAAGACAATCAGAGTTAGAGGTTACATATTGAGCTTTGATATTTGAAATATGATTAATTAATGAACTTCGAGTGATTGGCACCTTTAAAGTAGCATGACAAATTTCACCATATACTAGAAGCTGGATTTGGACGAATTATTCTAATAATAATATCCCGAACATGTTCTGTAGAATTCAGATCAGGTATTTATCTTGACCACTTTGACCACCGTTTTATGGTCTAAAATGACTTCAATCAAAACCGCATTTTACTATGCAATAGTTTGTGATAATAACAGTGCATCAAGGTCACTAGTTGGGAAGGAAATTTACACAAAAGATTTAGCAGAAATATATGGAATACAAGTATAATTCCAACTTAACTTTTTTGGAGTGGCCGATTCTCTTCGCCCGCGAGTGTATAGTAGTATCGATCATAAAATGCATTTTAAGTTTATTATTTATTTAAATACATAAAAATCATAATAATATAATGTGTAAAATGTATAAAATTCGTATTCTTATTGTCATTGTAATATAATAATTACGTGAATAATTGCTTAGAATCTAAAAATATATTCCCTGGTTAACTATATTTACTATACATATGCATATTTCATCATAAATTCTCACTTACTATCTAATAAATTACATATGATTATTATTTGGCATCTTAACTTGGAATGTGTTTCATCTCCAATACAATAAAAAAAAAATTAAGAAACATATCGCACTTTGTCATAAAAGGCCTATACAATTGCTTAGAAGTCTGGCGGCACGATCTCATCACATAACATCATTGTGCTTCAGAGTTTACTTCTTTTTGTTCTTTTTGTTTCTCATCTCTTTTGAATATCCCAATTCATTTATCGCTTTATACTCATGGTCACATTTCACCAAAAGTTGTAACCATTCAGCGCCAGTAACCCGCGGAATATCTATGCTTCCACCATATATGGGTGGTAAACATTTCGATGAAATATGTTTGAATAGTGATTCACGATCAGTGCCATGGAAATATATGCGATTCTTTAGTTTTTCACGTAAAAATCGTTTAAATAAAGTAAATACTATATTAAAGATTTTTGGCTGATTAATTATGTGAATGGCTTTAACCCGGAGGGGGATAGCATCTTGCAACCAATCCACAATAAGTTTTGCAAATTGTGGTGTAAATTGCATTGTTTGTTGTAGTGATAAACCATTCATATCGAATATAACAACAACACCATGAACTTGAGTTTCTGGTTCGAGTAAGGCAGCTTCCGAAAATAGTACATTACCTTTGAATACTTCATTCAAATTACATTCCTTGTGTTTCCAGTTCTCTGTTTTAATAAATGAAACGGTTAACTGAATTAGTATACTGAATAACTTAAGACAAGCATATTAAAGCAAGTACTTACTTCCAAGTTCGATTAATAATATTCGTCTGCCTAATTGATCTCGATTTGGCATTACAGTTAAAATATTTTGGTTGAATATATTGGTTTCGGTTGACGGTAACAAATCATCATACAAGTCATTATGTTGCATTTTAAAATCAAAATAGAGTTTAATCTGAAATTGTAAAGAAAAAAAATTGTTTTAAATCTTCGGTTACATTATTTTATAAAAAGTATCAAAATAGTCAATTAAAATAGTCAAGATAGTCAAGATAGTCAAGATGGTCAAGATAGTCAAGATAGTCAAGATAGTCAAGATAGTCAAGATAGTCAAGATAGTCAAGATAGTCAAGATAGTCAAGATAGTCAAGATAGTCAAGATAGTCAAGATAGTCAAGATAGTCAAGATAGTCAAGATAGTCAAGATAGTCAAGATAGTCAAGATAGTCAAGATAGTCAAGATAGTCAAGATAGTCAAGATAGTCAAGATAGTCAAGATAGTCAAGATAGTCAAGATAGTCAAGATAGTCAAGATAGTCAAGATAGTCAAGATAGTCAAGATAGTCAAGATAGTCAAGATAGTCAAGATAGTCAAGATAGTCAAGATAGTCAAGATAGTCAAGATAGTCAAGATAGTCAAGATAGTCAAGATAGTCAAGATAGTCAAGATAGTCAAGATAGTAAAGATAGTCAAGATAGTCAAGATAGTCAAGATAGTCAAGATAGTCAAGATAGTCAAGATAGTCAAGATAGTCAAGATAGTCAAGATAGTCAAGATAGTCAAGATAGTCAAGATAGTCAAGATAGTCAAGATAGTCAAAATAGTCAAGATAGTCAAGATAGTCAAGATAGTCAAGATAGTCAAGATAGTCAAGAAAGTCAAGATAGTCAAGATAGTCAAGATAGTCAAGATAGTCAAGATAGTCAAGATAGTCAAGATAGTCAAGATAGTCAAGATAGTCAAGATAGTCAAGATAGTCAAGATAGTCAAGATAGTCAAGATAGTCAAGATAGTCAAGATAGTCAAGATAGTCAAGATAGTCAAGATAGTCAAGATAGTCAAGATAGTCAAGATAGTCAAGATAGTCAAGATAGTCAAGATAGTCAAGATAGTCAAGATAGTCAAGATAGTCAAGATAGTCAAGATAGTCAAGATAGTCAAGATAGTCAAGATAGTCAAGATAGTCAAGATAGTCAAGATAGTCAAGATAGTCAAGATAGTCAAGATAGTCAAGATAGTCAAGATAGTCAAGATAGTCAAGATAGTCAAGATAGTCAAGATAGTCAAGATAGTCAAGATAGTCAAGATAGTCAAGATAGTCAAGATAGTCAAGATAGTCAAGATAGTCAAGATACGTCAAGATACGTCAAGATACGTCAAGATACGTCAAGATAGTCAAGATAGTCAAGATAGTCAAGATAGTCAAGATAGTCAAGATAGTCAAGATAGTCAAGATAGTCAAGATAGTCAAGATAGTCAAGATAGTCAAGATAGTCAAGATAGTCAAGATAGTCAAGATAGTCAAGATAGTCAAGATAGTCAAGATAGTCAAGATAGTCAAGATAGTCAAGATAGTCAAGATAGTCAAGATAGTCAAGATAGTCAAGATAGTCAAGATAGTCAAGATAGTCAAGATAGTCAAGATAGTCAAGATAGTCAAGATAGTCAAGATAGTCAAGATAGTCAAGATAGTCAAGATAGTCATGCAAGATATTCAAGATATTCAAGAGTTTGATAGTCAAGAGTTTGATAGTCAAGATTTTGATAGTCAAGATTGTGTCTAAACCTTTTAAAAGTTCGTGGGAGTAACAATCGACTATCGTTCAAAGCCCATTAAAGCACTGTGTGCGAGAAATCTTGGAGAGTAAATGGTTTTTAATTGGCAACATGTTTACATCTAATCTGATGTATAGCGCACGGATTTAGGAAGGTGATATGGAAAAGTGCACATATAAGCGACAAGTGGCTTCTGTTTATAGGCTAAGCGCCTTAAGATTGGTTTGCCGCCAGAAGATTTATTAGCGTCTAATTATGTATTTCCCCCGTGAAGACATAAGAAAAAAATCGTAATATGAACCGTGCGAAAACTCTGAACGAGTTACAGATGCGTTGGGACTATTCGCCGAAAGGATGTTGGACTCATCGACTAATCCGTTCGGAATAAATGGATAAATAGAAGATATGGAGAGGTAGATCTCTATCGGATGTTTGTTTTCGTTCTTTACCGTCCTGAATGCGACACTAAACCTGAGAATGTCAAGGAAGTGTTTTGGAATGTCCGCGCTTTGGCAAATGAAAGATTTGATCTATGTAGGTTTGTGGAAGTTAACCTAGCACCTGAAAATATTATTGACTGTATGCTAGAGTCCAAAGAAACGTAGAGAATGGTTTGTAGTACGACTGCAGAAATTATAAAAAAAACTACGACACTTAGAGAAAATTAGGCGGGATCATTTATAATTAAAAATCATGGCAGCTTGAGCTGAGCCGGTTTCGTGAAGAAATACTTATCGATAGTTCCACGAGGCTAAATGACAAAGGCAAATGGCGGTAGAGTCGGTTAGAATTCAACAGTCTTGCAATATTATGATGGTCTGTTGTAAGTTCTTTAAAGATTCTCTCCTCCACCGAAAAAAAAAAATATATCGACTATCTTGACCATTTTGACTTTCTTTACAGTATAGAAAATCTTTCGCTGTTAAAGGAATTTACAAAGCATGTGAATACCCCTTAATCACACACGCTGCTGTACATAAATTATAAACCATTTGATTGACAAACTGTAATGAAAAACTTACCAAATCTCTTGCACTTTCGGGATAGTATTTGCATCTTCTCAAGAATCGGATATAGTACTCATCAAATTCTGGTAAAACTATGTCAGGTTCTTGTTCTGAGAAATAAAAAAATAAAAAAAATTTTACTTAGATTTAATTGTAAAAGTTTCCCATGAAAATAACGATCAATTAAGTTTTAATGTAACGATCGTTAATTAATTTGATTGATGGTAATTATAGAGATTGTATGTATCATTTGTCGTCAGAGCACCTTCATTTAATATTCGGTTTGATTGCTTTCGTCAATGCTGTTTATGGTAATTTTTTTTTTTTTAAATTAAAATAATTTTGTCAATGTATATGGATGGATGGTTGGCGAGGGAGGTTATTCCCAAATTAAATTCAAGGGTGACTAGAAATTATTTTACTTTTATGTCATCGATTAACTATAGTTTTTGGCGAGTTATAGTGTAACACATCATATATGCGCACGGGTATTCCCTTACATTTACAACAAGTTATCAGTTGTTAGTTAGATAATATATATATATATACCTATATATACATATTTCAAGTGGTAATTATAGTAATCGTAATTGATAAGGATTATTAAAAATCGTATATTGATGATTAAAGCAAATATAAATAAAATACCGCGCGGATGTTTATCATACGTATAGTAAAAAAACACTTACCTTTCATCATTGCTTTTAATTCACGAACAGCTTTTTCTTGGATTTCGGGAGTTTCGCGAAGCTCACGTTCGGCCACCTCTAGGCCAAATTCGCTAAGCGGCCCCAGTTCCAATTGAAGCGTATAATCACCCAATTGAATTGCGGGCAATTCATCCATTTCCGTCAACATTGTTGGTACCCCTGTAATATACACAAAAAAAAATATTTCGTTAAAACTAGATTATAAAAAGATTATAAGTATTATTCATACTATATACGCTGATCATCGTATTGTGACACATACTCATTACGTCATAAAGTCAAATTCCAATTAGCTACCGTTGTCATCGTTAATTTTATATATTATTCAAGGTTCAAAGGTTTAGCGTATAGCCACAGTGAATTTTAAATTAGAATTTAATAACGGGAAAATAAAGAAAACGAGCGCAACATTCGATATGCAAGAATAGTATCAAACTTACGATCACATCCTGTTGGTATAAAGATAACTTTTACCGATGGGTGCTCGGTTGTTTCAATCAAATCATCGGCAACCATATTTTACTTTCAAATTGAAAAGTGTATCAAATTGCAGAGAATTTTTAATTTTTTTTCGTTCAACACTATACGGCCGTGGTCTTTTATTATATTATATGTACAATAATTTGTGTCAATCAAAGCGGAAATACGTTTTTAAATGTTGTGTACAATTCACATTAAACTAAACAAAACTAACGTAAAATTCGCGACTATGATGCGCGGCAATGAAATTTTTTTTTTTTAAATAACAATCAAAAAACACTCAAAACAATAACACTGCGTTTAACTATTTATTCGGACTGATAGACGTATGTCACCCAACCGTGGTCTATATATCACCTATATAGATATTGTGCGATAGTTTTTATTTTACGATTTTTTATTTTTAATTATTCGATTTAAAATTTGAATTGGTAATATATGGGATACTGAAATACAGTACAGTGTCTAGGAGTTATGGCCTCGAAATTGTTCGCATGTATTACGCCGACATCGTAGATTTGTTTTGATTAAATCTAACTAACCTTCATCTTTACCAATTTATGTCGAATTGATGCAAATTGATAATATCGATTAACATATATCTTAATTAAAAGAAATATTTTTTCGTTTTTAAACTGTTTCCAGTCTGTCGTTGAGATGGCTTACTGTACAAAATTGCAATCGAATTAAATTTAATGCACAAATTCGATTGATTGTTTAATATTTTTCACAATTATCTATATTTTTCTAGAGCAGAATTTTATTCAGTGAACTCAAAATCCCAATAATATATCACAACCCCAGTTCTTATAAAATATGTATAAGAGGTTAAAAGTTGCTCAATTCTTAAAAATTAGTATAATCGCATGTCTAATGTAGAATTAACAACCAAACTGCCGAAAAAAGTCGCTAGAGTCCTCAACTGTTATAAATGAAAAGCTTAAATGACCTTAGCTTAAAAATTGTATTGAAAAGTAGCTCAAATATAAATTTGGGTCATTAACTTATATTGTTTGTTGTTTGTGTGGGCAACATTTTATAATCGTTATTTATCTAAATTCTCAATGCCTTATAATTTAGCTAAAATGTTGTTCACTTTCTTACTCTCGAAAGATTGGTAATAAATAATGACTCTAAGTGTGTTAGCCAGGAAGAATGAAGAAAAAAAAGAGAAAGAGAAACGGATGAAGAAATGTGGAGCACAATTGTTTTAAAATAGACAAAAAATGTTTCAACAGAGAGTTGTGCTATATCAGTCAAGTATCTCACAGCTTGTAGAGAGCTGTCAATTTTGAGTCATTTGACAAATCTTTCAATACGTACTGGTATACCACCTGTTAGATCGGTACAAGGAAATGATATAGTTATAATTATAATGGTAGGCATTATAATCTCCATCCTGACGTCTTTTCTAATGTAACTCTAAGACATCCACAGTAACGATTATTGTCCAGAGTAATACTATTCGTGAAGACTATCAAGCGCTTGGGACAAAACGGGTTTAGTGCTCTGCGCTCAAAATATCTTCGAAGTTACTGAAAAGCTTCTGTGCATGCTCCCTCCCTCGATCAACGGATAATGCCGGAATCGTATTCGTGACAGAACATTTAAAGAATCTTGACATCACTCGGGAATACTCGATTTCTCTATCACGAGTCTACGATGCATTACGACATCATTCGTCTCTATAAAGATGTCATTATAGCCCACAAGGCTCAAATCAATGACAGAGGATTGATACGAGAACATATGACAATAATAAAGAGTAAGTCAAAGAAGGTAATGACTACATTCCGTAAATTTTAAGTATGCAACTTCGACGTATTCAAGAAAGATTTTGCCATGTGCAACAATAGCTTCAATATTGCAAACGATAAAGATCCACTTTTATTCGGTAGTTGCCATAATAATGCAAATAATGGAACCATTAAAATGACTCTGAAGTAAGCTTCTAAGAAACTTTTCAAAGGCCATAGCACTTAATTGTACGTATGACACATGATACTATTGTGAATTAGGCTCATGAGTTAAAATCAGAAGAATTCGCCTCGTACTTCCCTTTCTCCAATGGTGTCAATGAATTAAACGTACAAAAGCCAGTTAGGATTACACCATTAAACTACTTCCAGTACCGAATACCCGTATTTAAAAGTTATTGTTTACAAAAAACAAAATTTTCAAAAATTGTTTGTTGAAATGGATTACTTGCTCAACTTTTAATTTTCTCAACTTTAATTCGGAATTGATTTAGTACACAATTAAATTTTATGACTTAAATTTAAATCTATTAGATTATAACTCTATAATCTCTATAATCTCTATAACTCTATAGTTATAGTTTAGTACTTCTACCAAAGCAAATTTTGAAATCTATTCTATTAGAGTTAGAGTTATGATATTCGAAAAAAAAACATTTGAATAAAACTTAGTTAATCCAAATTACTTAAAACTGCTTTATTAGGACCAGAAGTGCTCTACTACTCAATAAATTCATTAAAGTTAAAAGCCAGTTAACTCATCAGTCATAATTTAGTACTTGACATTTAAATTGAACTGTTTTAGTACTAAATGGGAAATTAAATAATTTATCTTTCAAACTTTACTGTCGTTGTACTAAATTCTTTGTATTCTTATCTTTGAATACTATTTTATTAGACGGTCGTTAAAATGGTTTACTTGAACGTTGCTCAAACTTAAATCTACAAATTAAGATACTTATTTTGTGTCATTAAATTTCCCTGCATTTAGTACTCTTTTAAAATCTACTCTTTTTTATAAAAATGGCTTAAAAATGCTTTAATAAGAATCGGGTTCGCTTTAAGACAAATTTAAAAACATTAAACTTAACTTTTAATGTTTTAGTATGTTTAGAATCTACCGTAAAAGTTGTTTGAAAATTTGAGATTTGCTCAAATTAAGTCGAAATTAGTACACAGTGTTATTAACTAATGTTAAAAATATTGTGTACTTATTTCGGCTTAACTTCTCATGTTTTAGTACAGATTTAAATATTGAGTAACATTTCTTTTACATATATCTTCAGAGTTATAAATTTGCAAAAATTATTGAAATAACTCTTTTTGAAATATATTAGCTCAAATTTATTGCGACAAATTGAGATAATTTAGTACAAATTTGAAAGTTTAATAAACTATTTATTAAATTTACGGGATTGACTATCAGTTTTAATTTAGTAATCTCATCTGACTTAAACTTCAAGATTTCTAGTTTGCTTAATTATTTAAAATATCTAAAATACCAATCGAAATTATTTTAGTACAGAATTGAAAATTAAGTAGCTCATTTTTCAAACCTAAATGTCAATGAACTTAATTTTATCACTTACAATTTCTTACTGTTACACCATACTCTATTTCAAGGTCTAGTTCAAGACTATCATCATTTGATTAAAGTTTTGTTGAAATATTTAAAAATTGCTCAAAATTTGAATCGTAATTCAATATTGTTTGATATTTTGTGCCACATCTAACAAGTTTAATCAATAAAATTGGGGGCATAACGCTAAAGAATTGTGAATAGTGAACTTAAATTTGGCAAAATTGCTCAAATTTTAATAAACATATTTTTTTTAATTTTAGCAAATTTAATATATGGTTTTGAAACGCTTGACAGCTTCCATCACTTAGTTGGAAACACTTAAATATGGTCGTTGATAAATCTCTCGATAAAGTAATTACCACTCATTAATTTAATTGATCTCGGCTATTTAAGGCTGGTGATATGGGTCTTGCACGACATAATCACTTTCTAATCACTTTTTCTTGGCTCGGATCATTTTCTAGATCATGTCATCTCACAAAGATTCTAACTTAAAAGTCTGTATAAATCAACAAACTACAGAGTTTAAAGGAGTCATACGAAAATATTTGAGCAGGCGCACTGTGCAAATTACATTGCAAAAATAATGCATCGAAAACAAATGACGTGGGAAAATACTAAGCCGATATCGTGGTCTAAAGGTTAATACAAGTTGATGAATAATTACAAAATTAAATTTTTTTTTGTAACATGTTTTACGAGTATTCGTTCAGGGTAGTTCAACCCGTACAGTGCTAAATAAAAGGCTTTAATTGCGATTTCGAACCGGCTCTTTGTCTTTAAACGTGACTATCTTCTATCAGATATCACAGCTTTAGCTGATCAACGTTAAAGAGGTTTCCATTAAATAGTGAACCGGCATCTCTGGATATACCCTCAAATCATTAAAAAAAAAATTTTAAAAAGCGAAATCGTGATCATAACAATGTTTTTTTTTGTTGTTGTTGTAAAATTTGATCGAATAAAACCAAAATCACGATATTATAAGCCGCAACCAATTTAATTGAAGGTCATAAATGGTTGTCTTATACATAATAGTTTATACCTTTTCAATAAACTATACATTATAATATTCGATCTAGGCGATGTTGTGCGCACATAATATATTCGATTAAATGCATAACACCTTGACAAATTTTTTCAATATTACAAAAAACCCACAAAAACTTAATCAAGCCATCGTTTGTCTTACCTAAAAGGTGTTTACTTTCATTAAATAACAATATTTAAAAAAAAAAAAAAAAAAAAATTGTTACATTACATAAGTAACAATAATTTTGAAATTTTGTAAAAAAAATTTTTGTATAGAAATCTACGTAAATCAGCATCTTTGTGTCAGAATATTACACATCAATTTAAAAACCTGTTTGCGTACATTTACGTACTCGAACAATCGACAAAATTATCAATATTCTCAAGAATTTAATTAAATTTTATATATAAGCTCAAATCAATTAAACCGTGACCTTGAAAATTTAACTAATAGTAATTTATCATCAGCGATATTGAAAACGGTGCGGATTTGTTTTTAAATATAATTAATCGTCAAGTAGATATATATATTTTTGAGCAAAATATCTTGTAACATTCAAGGATCGTTTCCCACAAAAAAAATCTTTTTAAATTTTTAAAATCTACCCACACGATCGTAAATACGAACAAATAAGAAAAAACCACCTTGATCGTTTATATTTATGGTCGTATATAAAATATAGGGTTGCGGAAGTCGACAGATCAACCTTGATCAATATTTTTATGTTTTAAAAACAATCACTTACTCATTTTAATTGTGTTTAAATTAATTTCCGTTACAAAAATTTTAACGAACTTTTATTTTTTTTATTTTATATATCACTTTAAACGATTTTAAGAAATATTTAAATTTTAAATCACTATTTCTTAATTAAAAATTTACTAAACACAAACTATAAATATATGATATATTTTAAACTTTTTATTTATAATCACAATATATATTTTTTATATATAATATAAATAACAATAAAATTTTTTTAATTAGACAAAAAAATTAGAGAGCCACGGGAAAATCTCAACCATCGATCATACCGTGCACGTCTAAACTAATGAAATTTTACTTTGAGTTTTCGTTTTTAAATGTACAACAAAATGTTGTGTTTGCGCTTGTATTGTTGTATTCTCCCAACAAAAAAAAAAAAAACATTAAGAAAATATTGTACACATTGGAAAACACAAAAAACAAAAAAAATTGCTTCGATCTTGTAATGTAAATTATTCTTCGACTATACAATATCATTGAACTCTCTCTCCCACAGAAAAGTGTAGAGTAGGGAGATTTGATATTTTTAACAAGTTGCATTTGATGAAAAGAGATGGATATACGATCGGAATATAGACAATGATATCAATATCGGAGTATAGACAATGGTCTGCAAGCATGAGCGTAAATAAGAAAAACTTTAAGATGACGATGATATGAATCACAATAATAAGAGAAGATCGAACAAAGATCGTGTATAGTGTAGTGACAAAAACTTTATTTAGTGAGGTAAACAGCTTAAGCACTTAAATTTGTATACACGTAAGTACAAGCTACTTACTATATACATATTTTTGAAAGGTTCAAGAACAAATGATACATTTTACTAAATCTGCAGATTGCCTCTATAATTTCTATTTGCCGCAATTACTTGATTAGACTGCGTAGTAAATTATTGTACTGAGGTCGTACGCCAAACTTAATTGCAAAAATTTCCGATAGTTGCGGTTTTCAACGATAACTCAACATTGTGATATTACATAAACGCACATATTTTTAAGGTATTTCCAGATATCTACCAACAAACCATAAACTCTTTCAATTGTTTGAGTTTTATAGGTGCGTTGAAAATCCCGGATTATGTAATGCACGTCACAAAACGTTTAATGCTATTTAAAAAAAATCGTTCAAAGTTACTGATCGATTCGGTCACAATCTTCCTTGGGATTCACCTACAATTTCTTTAAGAAGCCGTACCACATTTCTAGCCCGAAGAGCTAACGTCGACGACATCGTTTGGCAAATGACGGAACTTCTTTCAAAGATTATTATACCATCCGTTTAAGATTAGTTTATGCACGACAACGGGTCTGATCAACACCTTGCACAGCTATCGGCAAATTGTTTAGACTTTATCAGCGGACGTAGGGCACGGTTGTCTGTGGTAAGATGGGCTTTTTATGCCCTCCCACAGGCTAAGACTCCTTATCAACCCAATCATTTTTGGTTTTAGTTTTCACCATACCCAAAGTCGCCTGGCAGCACTGATAAACTTGATAAACTGATAAACTTTCCGAATTCTCCCAAAGAGCATTTGTCTTCCTTTATCAGACCTTTATAGTCGAAACGTAAGGTCCCTGACTTGTACGAAAACTGACATCGTAGGTTTGTAGTTACAAATTGAAGATCACAGCCATTGAACTTGGTATTTGACGATGTTTCCAAGTAGATATTTGTTTGAGGAAAGTACATCATTCCCAGGCCTCCATTGGTGGCCAGTTCAAGTCGGAAGTTTGGACCTTTATTTTCACATAAGTTAGTTTTTGTTGCTGCTGGATACTTGATGTCTTTTTGGGAGGTTTTTGATTCCAGAGCATTTTATGGACGAGTTTTTGAAGAAACTATCTCGGTTTGGGTTGAAGAGCTATCTATTTCTTTGATTCCAATTTGGACTTGTGGGCATTTTATTACACCGATTACTCTAAGTTTTTTCCTTTGTAATATTAAGGGCAGTACTCCGATCTTTAATTTATCTACGATCTTTAACTGGATCTTTGACTGCACTGTGGGAGGGATGTGTGCTGTTAGACCGGTTTTGGTTGGGTTTTGGTGGTGAGGATTTTATTGCTGGTTGAGTGCGGTTTGCGGTTTGTGGTGGATGGGGACTCAGAGTTGAAGAGTGAGTTTGGGTGCTGTCTCAGTTTGATGTCGAAGTGACCGTGGAGTGATTTTTGTACAAGTTTTACTTGATCTGAGGCCAAAGGTGTTGTAGTTGGATTAGTGCCTGGTGCAGCGGAGATAGTGAGTGGTTTGATGACTAATCATTTGTGAATTCGGTATTTGTGATTTTTGGGTGGCTTTTGGAAGGAGTTGGGTCTGTGGTTAGTGGGTTCTTTCATAAGCATTCCAAGTTGGTTCGTTGGGGTGGTTTGACGAGATGTTGAGAGTCCAGCGCTTTCCGGGGAATCCTGCTTAAAGCTTATTAAATAACTCAGTTCTATTTTTGCCAGCTCTAGCATTTAAGTTGCTAATTATTATTTTGACATCTTGTTTGGATATGAATCCCATCAGATCAGAGTTTTCAGCGTTTCTATTACAGCTGTAACCTGTTCCTGAGGATTCTGGCCTTTTCTTGTCATGAACAATATAAAAAGTTCTACTCATGGTTTGCCATATTCCATCACATTTCTCAGAATAACTGATAATTGATCGGTATTTGGTGTTTTTTAGTATACTATTGTGGCCATAAGGAAGTTGTGCTAAGAACACATTTTTTTACCATAGCGTCTTAATGGAAGTAGAAAATATAGAAAATATATATATATAGTTATGCTAGAATACTGTTAGGCTCATTAGATTTCTGATTCTGGTGCTACTAATAAATTTTAGCCTGATGTAAGCTTTATAGCATTGGTTTTTTGGCTTATTGTGATTTTTTTTGACACTTCTCGTGTCCATTTTATTTAAAGCGAATATCACGTATATAAAAGGAAACCCCATCAAATCTGTTGACAGTAATTGTTGAGGCTATCGACTTTCTCGTAGGAACACGAAAAGTTGCTTCGCTCCCCTCACTAAGCCCTCCGAGGGAATTTAGAGTTTATTAAGAAGGATGCAGGAGCCGGGTTCAGCAAACATGTCAGAATTTTAGAAGCAATTTTAGTTTTCGCAATGGTCAGAAGGGTAGTTCTGTTGATAACCTTTTTGTTAGATTGTTTACTATTAGGTTTTATCTTGAAGGGCTCTGAAGGGTCGATGCCTATTATTTCTCGATACACTTTTTTCTTCGCAAATCGAAATAGACAAATTCTCATTTCTTGAGGATAACTTTATCTTTTATTTTTGTCTTTTATTATAGGAGTTCTTTCCTATGCTGATTGCTGATTGGCTTCGAAAATTACTCAACTTTAGCATCTTGTTCTATCAAAGTGATTGATAGTTACGCGATTTGTTTTCTTTTCGAGACTTTTATTTCAAATGTACCTTGTAATATAAAGGGCTCAATTAAATCTGATATTTTGGTTGAGTTATATGGCTAAAATGTTAGTATTTCAGTGGATAATGCTTCACAGTACCTTTTTTTAAGTGCCTTCAAGTTTTCTTTTCAAACGAGTAATACTTAAAAAAAAGTCAAAGAAAACCCCTTCCCCTCGTTAATCGTTTGATTTAGATCATATCAGGAGTCCTTGGATGGCACTGACAACTGAAGACCAACACGTTGGCTAATCACATTGCGTAAATGTAGCTTACAGTTATCAATATCTATATCTATATGTAATCCAAAACTGTCTTTTTTACAAAAGGCCCTAGAAAAAACACACAACGAGGTCATCTCCACATTACAAAGGTTCATTACAAAAATTTATTTGCATTTATTAATTAGCTAACCTTCAAAATACACTTCATTATGAATAGCGAAGAAAAGCGAAATATGTACAAAATAAAATTTATAATGAACTATTAAACTGATTTGCGGCAAATAGTAAGGCAATTAGTAAAACTGTTACCACATACTTGAGCCGAAATTTAGTACTCAGATCAAGACGTGTCAAAACTTTATGCCGTTTTACTACAAAGAAATTAGAAATGAAAAATGTGCGAAAACAAGATGTTCTCCTTAATTCAGAGATGGCGCGCATAAATTACGCAAATCAGTTTCATGTGTCAATAATCAGTTAAGGTCCCGTTCGATTTCCATAATAATTTCTGAACTTTGTAATAATGTTGACGTGAGTAAAATAATTGTCTCTTCCATATTTAATGAGTTCGTTTGCTGTTCGAATTATGTAATAATTTGATTCAACAGTCCAAATTATTACAGAATTCGAACAGCAAACGAGCACTAACTATGTTATGTTGTGACGTTTCGAGATAAATACCTAACAATTGTAAAATAATTAACACTATGACTTAATTCAAATATGGCTTTATTAGTTTATTAATGATCACATCTGGATATATGAATTGAATGAGAATAACGCGCGGAATTCAGAAACAGGTGCAAAATGACTTAACGTACATGTGCCTTTACAGGTATTCCACCTCGTACTCTAAAATGTATAGCGCTTTACACTGTAACCGTAATGTTATGGATTTATATTGGTTGCATTGAGGCGACCAACAATTTATATATAGTTTTGATGTGGTTGGACAGTGACATAAGCTACAGGATTTTGTAGGGGCATCAACAAACATTTTGCGATCCACTATATGTGACATCGTTTACAAATTATTTGACTTTACGGTATAGACATGATAACGGCATAAGTGACAATATGGCCAAGCAATGGTCTGTCCATATATTTTTATAATTATCACAGCACTTATCCCCGTATAAATAATTATTCTATAATAATCAGAATAAAAGTATCACAATAAATTTTATGTACACGGCGTACTGTTTACTATAAAAATATTAAGGAAATGTCAAAATTATTTCATGTACTGCTGTGATAATTTGGTTGCATGCAGAACACTGTCAAAATTATTATACGAAAAAAAATGTTAACAGAAATTAAACGGTCCCTAAGTGGTTTTTACTTTCCTAGAATTTATTTCCAAATAAAGTAAATCAATATCAGGACGAAAATATACAAAACGGTATATCGCGACAACATCCAAAGGGTCTATTAATATCAGAAACAAGCGAGGAAACCAACTCTAGACTAAAATTTATTCGATGTTTTACACTTGCAAAAACTTTGACGCAATTTAGCGACATATTTTTAGGTGTTTGAATCACTTATTTAGCAGAAAAGATATCGCCAAAAAATGATATGCAAATAAGCACTATATCCGTGTTGTCTACAGAACTTGAAAGACATTGACATTCACAAGAAGAGTATCCTTTGTCCAGTGAGTTTTACACTTTGTTTTTGACTGGTTTTGTATCCTCAAGATTCTTGTGGATGTCGTTGTTTCTGGCCAAATAGTTTTGATCTTTTTATTTTATTATTATTTTGTAATCCGCATAGCGGAATAGTCTTATGCCTTATGAAATTTACTGCGTCGAATCTTAATTGCGTTCATCTTTTGGCATAATAGCAAGGTCATTCGCAATAGTGGTCAAAAACGTTTAATAAAAACACATTTTAATCTGATTTCCTAAATTTCTAAAAGTTAAGGACGAATGTTACATTGATAAAATCTATAAAAATTTATTTAAATTGGAAAAAACTATGAAAGTTGAAATAAGTTGACAAATATTTTCGAAAGTTTATAAAACGTTACGAAGGTTTGCTACTTTATGAAATATAGAAGTTACGACAGTTTAATGAAAGTTTTTAAGAGTTTTATCGACCTTTGCCGATTCTTAATAACTTTCAATGTTAAGCCAATGACCATTATTTGTATCTATAGATAATATTCTGCGATTAACTAAGACAAGTGGTGTATTTTTGATGGAATTGACAGTTTCAGTACCGCTTATTTTAAAGGACGTTAAAACACTTTGTAAGTTAAAACACTTTGTAAGATACTTGGTATACTTCTAATTGGATTAGTTTGTCTAAAAATTACTTATAGAGCTTTAAGCTTATTTTGTGGTTTATACCAGAAGCTTTAATAGGTTACTGAATCTAGGAATTGAATAGACCGCTATTAAATTCAAATGCATTACTAAAAACTCACAATTTTAACGGTCTGTGGTAAATTAACTTCGCTTTCAATATTTATTTTGAGTAAAACGCAGGGCGAAAGCTATATCGCTTTACCACTCAAAATAAAACTTGAAACTTAATTTATCCTTATCATTTTACCACGAAGACATTGGGACTTTGCGTATGCATTGTAAACGAACAACTTAATGACAAGTGGTTTAATGAACTCGATCGACCATAATTCAATTTAAAATGAAGCTATTATCAAGACCATTCCGCCTTCGACCGTTCATAACTTTACTATTGAGATAAAGCTAATTCAAGTTAAACCATTACCAGATGTTATTTAGTTCCTGTTGCAAATTAAACAGATCGTTCAAGAAGTTTACCTTGTCGGACGCCAGAAAAAAACAAGATTAGAGTTCATTTCGACAAAATTCACTTTAAATGAAGGGCATCACACTTGAGCTGATCAAGTTTATTTACAAGCAGGATATGATCAATTTTGTCAATTGCTTTACTGAAATCAGTAACTAACAAAATTTAAGGAAATATAATTTAAAATGACTGATCGAGGCAAAGGTGGTAAATGAGATAAAGGACTAAGGTAAGGAGGTGGAGCAAAGCATCATATAAAGTTTTACATGATAATATCCAAGGTATCACAAAACCAGCTATTTGTCGATAGTTCGCAGATGTAATGTTAAAAGAATAGGTGGTCTAATTTATAAAAAAACTCTTGGCGTCCTTAAAGTATTTTTTGAAAATGTGATATGTGATGCTGTAACATAAACAGAATAAGCGAAACGTAAAACAGTCACAGCTATGGATGTTGTCTACTCCTTAAAACTTCAAGGTCGTACATTGTACGGCTTTGGAGGGTAATCATTTAAATTAAAAATAACAAACGAAAACATAATAAATTGATACTGCGAGGATCAGTATGGAATGTGAACAACAACTATCAACACCAGCTTTCTATTGAAAGCAATAAGCTTAGCAGCCAAAAACTCCATTTTACTACTCTCTTGATCAATACTATCCGCTCGTATAACTTTCGAGACAGCTAGCAAAGGTCCACCACCATTTGCTTCTGTGTACTAATTTTCAAATACCGTTAAGTATTTTTCGCGCGATTTAGATCGAATTCCGGTAGCGTTATGATAATAAATAGTCATAATTAGTTGAGGTTGCCTTAAATATTGTTACCGATACCAAATCGAGTAAAATTGTCTTGCAATATTGCAATGTTACGAATGTTATATAGCATGGACTACCTTGAACTCTGGAAACAACACAATAAATCGAAACTGGAGAAAAATAAATCGATGATATTGAAAAAAATCCACGAATTGTCAGTATCGATACAATATATCATCAACCTCAATTACTGTCGTTAGCTCATTTATTCAAAACAATATTTAACGTCAGAGATTTTGTAATTCCAAAATTTAAAAAAAACAAGACCGATAAACATTCAACATACTCGAATGTACGTATAAAAACCTGCAGACGGACAACAAGAAGTTCATATAACAATAATACAAGTAAAATGTTAAATAATAAATAAAATTAAAAAAAAATACAACATAACCTTGAAATGGTAAAAATGTGTAAAGAAATCAATTTAATTAAATGAAAATTAAAAGAAAAATGTAACCTTCTTAAAATGTTGAATCGTTACTAAAGCATACGTACAACAACCGGAAGCGGTTATATTTGCATGTGTGCATTTAATGTATAGCCTAAGCGCAAGGTGAATTTCCATTTATATATATAGAGTTTTAATCTGTGCGATAGAGAAAATTCCACGTGAAAACCACATTATAGGTATAGTATGGTCATTGAAAATAATAATTTTAATTTGTTTATTTGCGTCTCGTAATTGTAATTAAATTGACTAATTATATATACATATTATAATATACGAGAGTCTAATGAGCATTAGAATTATGTTGTAACATGTCACGATTCACGAGGCACACTTTTATATTAATTAAACATATTAATAAATGCGGTGTTTGACAGATTGCTAATTCATATACTATATTAGCAAACACAAAACCGGCTATTTATATTGTTTTTGGTGATTGTAGTCGAAAGGCATTCGCGTGCCTCGCAAAAGGCTTATAAACGAGCATGATATCTTTAGAGTTCCACAGCAGAAACCTTGACCAGAACTAGGGGCGTTTTATAGTGCCTATACCGCAGCTATGACTCTTTGCTCTGCAAGAAATTCGATGAGCAAAAAGTGGAGACCATGTATCCCAAAGCTCTACGCTGCTTTATAGTGAATATATGACCTAGCATATATACTTGGTGCTGGAGTTCTTCTTGGGCCCCAGGAAAAAAAGGCTGTTTGAGATTTCAAAGCACTCGATATTCGTATGTGTAAGCTATGTTTGCGCATGCGACTATCCAACCTGACTATCATTTGTTAGCCAACTTAAGGCTATAATGACACATTTTACAACAATTTAGATGATCTGATGGGATCCTTACCGGAGCATGCGTTAAAATAGTGATTGGTGACTTTAATACTAGGGCGAGGTAGCAAGGACGATACTATAGAAATGATAATGAACTACCATCGATTAATGCCCAATTTTGACGAAACGTTGCCAAACATAATACTTTAAACTTATCCAATGAATGACAAAAGTTACAACTCAGCTAGCTTTGGTCAAAGGTTAAGATTCCAATGATTACACTGGCCACAAATCTCTTACAAGTGCATTATGAACTGAACGAATTATGGATTTCATTTCATGACTGCACAATTTACTAAAGTTCTAAAACAAATGAAAATAAAGCAAACAAAACATCTAGTTTAAGAAATATACTAGTAAAATCATTGCTCTTTTATTATACAAAACCGCTCCATCAAACTTTTTCAATACTCCGTCCACCATTTTGCATTCAAATATATGTAATTCATTACGTCGTAATATTTTAGCTTTCTGGCGTTTACAATTTTAACTACCGGTTATTTCGATTGTGGCAACACTTATTTCATTCCCGTTATGATAGAAAGATAGTTTAATGTTTGACATTTACGAAATGTGTTGCTTTACGTTTGAACCAAATTGGGAAATATTGAAAACTTACATTCAAAATGGTAAGTCTTCTACCCAAACTGTAAGAAATATACGTGAAAATTCAGTAGGAATGAAATATCTACAAGGTAATTTGTGGATGAATTTGTAAAGCGAGTTCCTGAAACTGGACGGTTATTGGATAAACTAACACGTACACTTGCATTTACAGCGCGTACAACCGAGAACATTGCAGCATCAACAGCTTGATCAGTGTCTGATCAACATCAACTCGCCATCGTGCTCAAGAAATTAACATTTTATGCAGTTCTATGATGAGAATTTCGCATAAAGACCCCGAAATAAAGGTGTACAAAGTTCAATTAGTGCAGAAGCTGAAGCAAAATGACCATCTGCAACGTTTTTGGTTCTCTAATTGAGCTGTGGGACGCTTGGAAGAAAATGAGCATTTTTTACCGAAAAGTCATCTTTTCCGACGCTCATTTTCACCACGTTAGACTTTTTTTGTCGAGAACTGTTAACGATAAATGTTACACTAACCATTCATAGACTGTCCAAAGATAGTCATTGTTGAGATAGGAGCTCATAAAATCAGAGATGTTGTGAAAATTGGGTTGACAGACTAGGGTACGGTAAAGCCAACCTTGGAAGTCATTGAATGAAATTGTGTTCCATACTAAACGGCAATGTATACTCTTTCTAATAATATAAAAATCTTTGAAAAATATTCTATCGTCTTTGAATTTAGAGCCAAAGGAAATTACAAACGTTAAATGGGCCGCCCTTTAATATGAAGAAAAATGTAATCCAGTGAGCTCAATCTTATCAGAAATTTAAATTATAGCATCAAACGGCACCACAAAGACATTTCAAAATTCCAGTCTGTTGTTGAATTTGGTAAATAAGGATTATTGCCTGCAAAAAATTCACTTCGCAGCTTCATTGTTTGTCCGTAGCCAAGCTCAGCTGGGGTATATTTTATATCCTCCTTTAATGTAGCTATAGGATACCTATCTTAAACATATCTTAATCCTTCGATTTTGGGGCCACAAGTGTGTCATCAATGTAGACGAACACAAAGTTAAGATCCTTAACGATCTCGTTGATCAATCGTTGAAACAGTTGCGTGGCATTTTCTAGACCAAATGGTGGATTTTTTCGTGTGAATTCGAATAAACCAAATAAAGTAAATGCTGTCTAAAGAACAGCTTCAGGTGCGACTGGAATTAAATGAAATGCTCTGACTAAGTCAAACTTTGAAGTTAGAATATGCATGGAGAAGTTTGAATACTTAATCTTCAGTCTGCAGGAATCCCCACATGGTCTCCAGTCTCGGTTTTTCGTTTTACAATAAGTGTGAAGATCATGCTACTGGTGATGCCGTTGGTCGTCCTATACCCAGTTGTATTATATGTTGGAAATTTGTTACTGCCACTTTATGTCAGACCGAATCTAATATTAGGGGTTTGGGAACCAGTTGAGGTCCTAGAGTCATTATGTCCTAGAGTCATTGTGTTTGAAAGACTAGTTGTAATTTGGCGAAGCTATTAAAGAAGGTAATTTCTATAAGATATTGCCATACACTGTGTCTATCCAGAAATTATTGGGCTTTTTGTTCTTAAGATCGATTATAGTAAGTCGTATTACTTAAGGAAATCTTCACCAATGATAGGACGATTTACATTCGCAATAGTGAATGCATTTAGAAAATGTTGTCTGAGTCTAATATCTAGATTGCGTATATGTATTGATGACTGTACCATTGGCGATTGACAAAACTAAGCCAGTTTAAACGTGAGTTTGATTTGACAGTCCCGAATAAATATACGTCTATTATATTTTGCTAAATGGACAGCCGCCTCAACCGATAGGCTTACTAGTTTGTGGTAAATAGGTATTACCACATGTGGTTATTTGGCTTTGTGCCCATGTGAGTCGTGCTCAAGTTAGATTTTGCTTGACATAGAGTATAAATAGCCTATCTTTGAATTGAGTTTATCGAGTGTACGAGTTAGTTGCTTCTTGGCGCTCGTTTTACATGACGTTGTATATTCAGGTTGCCCAGTTGGCACCGAATAAGACTCATCTCTTACAGGTGGATAATACTGTTTCCTGGTTGGCTATATTGGCAAGTGCCTCCTCCTGCTGTGGAACCTAGGCTATCCCAATAAATTCAGGTTTTGCTTGTACTAAATCATTTGGTGGCCAGTGTTTTAATACGTCATAAAATATTGGATGAACGTTCCTATCAGGACTTTTCCAAGTTAGGAATAACTGGTTTCCGCAAGATGTTAACAATCACCATCGCTTGTTGTGGTGATAAACAACTATTCGCTTGAGCGAACGATATATCTCGGTCGTTTTTATTAACTTTGGCAGGTATATCTTGGTGCCTAGTTAACCATTCCACTTTTACTGTTAAAACAAAATCCGATTAGAAAAGCCATGCCATTACCATTTCAATAAATGAGAAACCATGGCATTGTTAATTGATGATAATCGTAGCTAAACGGTGTGTGGTGACGTGAAGCTTGCCCAATCATTTTAATTTTATTAGTTCATTAGGCTAAAGTCGAACTTGCGCTCATAGTTTCTACATGTACCATAATAATTGGTTCGTTTTGTAAAGACCATTGGGGATATTTTGTATTTAATTAGAGAATTTCACCTTTGCAACTTATTATAGTACAAGTTCAAGATTTTTTTGTCGAGATTTATAATTTACAATACATACGTTACTACCTCAATTCCTTGCCATATTATTAACCTGTACGCTAGTTATTAAAACGTGATTAGCTCTGTGTTTGTTGAATGGTAATTACAATTTCGCAGTAAATAACGAATAAGTCATCAATCGTTTTATTAAGTGTTGGAACGTGGCATTGGAAATACATAGCCAAGACAACTTTTTACGCCAATATTCATAAAAATTACGGGAGCATAACTTAACGAACTACAAAAAAGATAGTAATACTTTAAATAAAACAAAAGTGGCTTCTGTGGTTATGGGGGGCTCCCATGTCTTGTAAAAAACACAACTTCTAAACGAGCATGTCATCGTTAGAATTCCACCACAGCATCTTATTGTAGGAGGCGACTAAATAAAAGATAGATTGCTGGGCTGACTACCAGCATCCTTGAAAAAAGAAAACATTGATACCGCCAACATTTAATCCGACCTCCACTTATGTTAAAGGACACGCAGTTTAGGATTGGTACGTGGAACGTGCAGTCGCTAAGAATACCAGGTGCATTTGATAGCACTATATCAGCTATGAAAGAGTATCGCTTAGAGCCCGTTGCTCTCCAAGAAACACGATGGCCAAAAGGTGGAAACCATATCTCCCAAGGCTATACATTGTTTTACAGTGGAGATGACTGCGTTGACCTTAGTATTGGTTTTATTCTTGGGTCCACTGATGTAAGCGAACCCAAAGATAAAGACTCATTTTACAATATTTGGGGCGATCTGATCCATACGGAAGCATGACGTCAGAATAGTGACTTGTAACTTTAATGCTATAGAGCTGGCAAAAATTAGCTGACTTATTTGAAAACATAAATTCGTACTCCCGACATGATCTAGTGACCGATAATGAGGAAAGAAATACCGTTTTGATGATGTGAACGCTATATATGGGCGGAATTGAAAACTTTGTTGGTCGGTGCTGTCCAAACGTCTCTAGGTATGGTAAAAATTATTGGTTTTATAAATTATGTTGCCCGACACTCCTGATCTCGATGAGATCAGGAGTGTCAGGCAACATAATTTACCCTTTAAAGAAGCGCAAATATATTTTACAATCGTACGGAAGAACAAAGCGGTCCTTACTAGAAGACCTGCCAATCGAATTAAAGGGTTTACCGGAAATTACCATACTTTGAGACCTAGGTCTAACTTCATTTGGGACCAGGATGGAAAAATCCGTGTTAATATCGTTGCAGTGACCGACACTTCGAAGGAGCATTTTTCTGATTTACTCAATGTTCAAAAAGTGTCAAATGCCATATTTGAGAGTTGTCAAATACAGACAGCGGAGATGTGCATAGAGGACCCAACCTAGGAAGAATTCACATTGGCCATGCAAATACTAAAAAGTAAACATTCCTCTGGGGTTAATTGCATTAATTCCTAGCTCTTGTTATTTCGATGGGATGCTTTGTGGAACTATTTTTTCGACCTTATTCGATTAATAGGGCAAAGCGAAGTTTTGCCTGATGAATAGAAAATGGCGGATGGTACAGGGATCTCTGAGAGAAGAGCCACCATTTGGCAGGCGCAGAGGTTGCTGGCAGCGACGATAGCTTCTAGGTGTAGAGACAAACTTGTTTTCTTCGGGTTATCGAGAATAATATGAAGAACAAGCTCGGGATTGAATCTAATGGATCCAGACTGTTGATTCAGTAAGTGCCAGCAATGGCCCGTTAAAACGATTTATTATTATTAATCTGTTCAGGCAAACATATGACTTACGCGTAGACAATAGGCAGCGATTGTGCCGGCCAAATTTGCAAATTGTAAGGGGCAACGTCTGGCTAATTATCGAGATTGTAAGATTGCACTACAAAATCTAAGAGATAGTACACAAAATCATCCGCGAAATCTCCAACATTGAAATACGGAATAAAAATACGGAATTAAGCAACGCAGTATTGATTCGATTTTGCAGTCTATATCTAAGCTTAATAATGGTTTTAGAGTCGTAAATTTAGGATAACGTTGAACACAGTTCAGTGGAACACAAATTGAGTCAATAAAATAAAATTCCCAGTAATAATATAAAAATTGGAAACACAATTTCATCGCTAATGAGAGATAATAAACGATCGTCGCTAATGAGAGATAATTTGCAAAATAAGCATTCGATCTTAAATGTTTTGTATTCGTTAAATCGTTACATTGTATCAAAACGGATATAACACAAAACAACTTTGAACACGTCCAAATTCTCGTATTATCGTTTTCAACCTCTAACCAACCTCTTTTAATTTATTATGTATGTGAATGATACAAAAATAAAATCAAATTCATGTAATTACTAATTACAAATAATTGTACAACCTTTATAACTAAATTAATTGTTATAATACAACTTTAACTATAGTAAGCAAAGCTCAAATAGTATTCACTGGTTGTGTATAATTAAAAGTAAATTTTCTACTTCTATTTATTTATTTATAAGGAAATCGTTAACGTCAATCGATATTATACATATGACGATTAGGAATTTAAATATTCAAGGGTGTCACATTTATTGGCCGGTACAAACTTATTTTTATGTATCCATTTACCTCCTAATTCTTTCCAATTTACGTTAAATCAACGTTTACAAGTAGCACACACCATTTTTTTTAAACACACTGGGTCAATCTAATTATAATGAATATCAAATCACAACTGACCTGAAATGGTAGTAAGTTGCTCTAATTAAAGTTCCTAAAAATTTAACGATAATTTTTAATAGGTTTTTGGTTTTATACGGTGCGCAGCATAGAGTGGTCACATTCATTTTTAATGAATTGTTATTTTGGTCGTATTTTAACATTAATGATGGGAAAACGACATTAATTTACATTTTTAGATGAAAAAATGTAATATTTATTTAATTATAAAATCAAAATAATACTGTAAAACATATTTGGTGCGGTACGAATCAATTTACATAGCAGCTAAATCGAAAAGGCTTTTTTTATTTAAAATAACGAACTCGTCTAAATTCAAATATTTTAAGAAAAATTAAAATACTGCAATCTATCTATATCATTCAAAAAATGACGTTTCTCTCCAGATAAAATTTGTTTCTTTAATTATTTTGTACGGTACAATTATTGTAGTTAAATAATTTTTTGAAATATTATTTTTGAATTATTAAATGTTTAATCGGTATATATTTACATTAAAAGCTAAAAAAAAAACAGTACATAATATAATATTTATACGTATATATACAGCAATAAATTTATATAGAAAGGTACCAACAAGGCTTTACACGTTAATATGCAATACATAATTTAAACTTTTTTAATCTTTTAATAGAAAAATTAATATTCTTAATGGACAAGAATTCGTTTACATTTTCATGTAAGTATATAAAGCGAATGTCTACTTTAGAGTTTTAAACGTATAGAGACGAGATAGAAAAAACTCGCGCAGAGTATTGTGTACATCATGTAGAGATCAACATAGGCGCTCATCTTTAAAACTACAGTGTTACGCTATTGTTTTATGTAGAGCTCTATATATGTATATTCTACGCTATATTTTTTCCATTTTATAGTGCAAAATGGCACCGCTAGAGAAAAGATCACTTGAAATTGATTGATATTCAATATATGCAATATCGAAAGATTTGTTCCTAGTGTATAAAGTCTGTAGAGCGTCTGCTAGAGCTGTATTTAAAGTTTCCCTCAAACGGCTCTACGGAAAGCAGGTAGAGTAGAAGAGAAAAGCCTTAGAGGACATTTCAGGTTGTGTGTCTATACTTTTACCCTCTCAATACAAACTACAGAAAATTATATAGTAGGCCTTTGGGTTAACAAAAAAGCCGCGGCTAGAAAAAACGCGAGCACTCCCCAGAAATTATCAAAGAAAGTATAAGGGAGAAGAACTATGCATTGTTAAAATTGATTTGGAGCTGAGCGAGAATACATTGTCACTCAATGAATCATAATCAATTCCCAAAGAAACATCCTTGCTTTTGCAAGAACAATCACCAAGAGACTGCCTTAAGGCTAGTCTTTTAACCATATTGGTGTATATCTCCCTTATCAATTTTCCTTCAATTTGAGGAACATATCATGAAACGTTAAAAGTGTTAGTTAAAAATACAAATTATCAAAGAGATTTAGTTTAGAACTCGAAAATTATAAAGGATTTTTTTTTAAGGGTCCAGTTTTGTATACAAAGGTTTGCATAAAAAAACAAATGCTGCTGTTTTCGAAAAATTGTTCTGGAAAGAGGCTCATAATGGAAAGAGTAACCATTATGCTGTGCGTAATTGCAACATTGACGCATAAGCTCGATATAATGAAATAATGATTGGATTATAAAAAAATCGGATGTTTTAAAGATGTCAAAGCACCGTTGTATTTACAAAGAAATTCAAAAACGTTTGGCAAATTTCTGCGCTCTTCAAGTAGTTGTCCTATGTAATTTTACACTTCTAGTTTCTCGACAATTTAGAATATACTAAAACAGATCATTAACGAAATTAATGTAAATAGAAAAAGGAATTGCCCTAATATTGACCTTTGATGCACCTAAAGCAAATTTATTAGCAATAAACTACCGAATTTGGAAACTTATAATACAATTGTAGATTTTAAAGTAATTGAGTATCATGACATTCTCAAAGCAGCAAGAAATCAAAACATGTGAGCACTACATCTTCAGTGTGTAAGAAAGCTCATGGGCAAAATTACCAACATACCACATATAAGGGATGCTTTTGGTCAATCCATAAGCACTGTTAGTACAAAATTAATATAAAAAGGATGGAATTCTGACAGAATACTACAAAAATGAAAGGAAAACTTGACAATTACCATCCGTTTGAAAGGTGACATAAGGGAGTGCAAGAACTGTCAAGATATCTCCTTCCTCAACACAATAAAAATATTCGCAACGATTATCCTTGGCCGAGTCTCAAGTGCAATCAATGCAAAATTAAAAAACGAACAAACTGGTTTCAGACCAAAATGAAGTAACATTAATCAAATCAAAATCTCAATTTTTTCAGTACTTAACAATCTGGTGGATGAAATTCTTCAATATCAGACAGTTTGTTAAAAAGGGATCCGAAAGAAATTAATTTAACTCTTACAAGAAATGCTACAAGATCTGCTGGAAACCTATTTCATTACAAAGGCAAGTAAAATGAAATAAACTACAACTCTCAAGAGTACGCAAAGATGCGTATTCTCGCCTACGCTATTTCTGATCGAATTGGATAGTAACTTGCAAAAATTAGATGACACATCTCCTAACAACATTAAATAATAATTAACAGGAGGGCTCAATGATCTGAATTACTCAGATGATATATGCCTCGTGACACACAATCCCTATGACATTCAGTAAAAAGTACAATAGCTAACGAAGTTAAGGTAAACATCAGAAAAACCAAGATGAATATAATCACAGCGATGCGCATCAAACAACAACAAATTGAAGATTTAAAAGAATTCGTATACTTTGATAGCACAATAAGAAAACCCGGTGGGAGAGAGAAAGATACAAATAAACGCATAAACAAAGCCAAATATGCATTTAAGCTCCCCTGTCGCGCAAGACCAATACACAAAATCAGTACGAGTGTAAAATCAGTACGTATATAGATGTGAGACATGGAAACATATACAAAAAATACCATACAGAAACTATAGGGGCAATATTTTTGCCATAACAAACGTTAAACTGCACAGAATCAAGAAGCAAAGGAAGGCCCCAGCTATAAAGAAACCACAAAATGATATGATAAAGATGTTATTGGACTGCAACCCGCAGGAAAATGAAAGTTGGAAGACCAGCAATGGCCTGGAAAAGAACTGTGCTAGCGGAAGCAAAAGAACTTGTTTTTATAATATTAAAAACCGAGTCACATGTTTCCCCCATTTATCCAAATGTAGTACCTTTCCTCAGTCATCCTTGAGTAAGCGATCATTATATGTATACATGATGTATCAAAATTCACTTTGATGAACTAATCCATCGAATAGCGCATTGACACTTATAACATTAATGAAACAATTAAATTATGCCTTACTTTTGGATTTTTCCAACAATAACCTGCAAAATTTGTTAATTTTCTATAATTTAACCTAAAACATGTTTTTTCATACCTAAAGGACTAGCAGAGTGGAAAAACCATGGCTAATAATTCATAATTGATCATTAAAAATATTTCTGTAATATTTTTCATTATCATTAGCATTGACTGCATAATTATAGTATTTTGTCTTTAGCTATAAGTACACAGTACTACCGGAAAAGTCGTTCGTACGTCGCGCATGAGTAACTGATTTTTTTTTTAAGTTTTCGACAACGCACTATTATCACATTTTATCAATGTACCATTACATTCTTTTTTGTTGAACCAACATCAACAAAATGACCGACACAAAAATAAAATAAAAACTGATAGTTTGGCATTCAATGGAAGTCATGGCCAATAAAATCTCATAATAAACATCTACTTACCTGTATAATAATTTCAATAAGATCAAGAAGTATAAAAAGAAAAGTTATTCACATTAAGACAAGACGACGTATTTACTTATTAAACTTTGAACATACAATTAAACTATTCAAACGTCATAGAACACAGTTTCAATGGAAAATAATCGCACGATTACGATGCTGTATATTTACTTAGAGATGAATAATATTTCAATTTTTGTTGTATTTTAAAGCATTTTTTTAGCTTAGCCTGGGATTATATGTATCTATATATATATATATATGCAAATCGCGAATTGCGAATAAGTAATTAGTTAAGTGGAATTTTGTTTGTTGGAAATGTATATAAAGGTTATTCCAAAATATTTAGCGGATGCTCAATTACGCAGTAAAGGATGAATAGCTCTATAATCACAAATATAATCGTTTTTATATATGGGTCCATTTCATCGTTCGTATCATTATAATGTCTTCTATGATTTTCTACTAAAGAAGTCCTTGACTATTCAACACCTGTGCGCAAGAATATCGACTTTTTCATTTTCAAACTCTTGACTTTTAATAATTAACTCCATTTCTGGATTGTGTTGTTTTGCAATTGTATACCAAATAACATGTTGATTGTACACCCGGTTCTTGTTCAAACATCGAAATCAACTAGCATAGTGACCATTTAAGAATACTGTGTATTTTGTTAGGTAGCAATTATTAAGCAATTAGTGCAGAGGTTAAAGCTGTGGTATTTGGGGCGTACTTCATTGCTATGGGCGATGTTAAAGTGACAATTTAACTGCGAAAGACTTGGGAGAGTTTCAGCCCTAGAAGATAATGATTAGATAAAAACATTAAAAAAGGTATCTATGCAGTTGGAAATGCTTTTTGTGGTGAGGAATTTTTGAAAACAAGGATAAAATACTCACACGGATATACAGCATTCCATTAAATGCAAATACTGTAAATGTTCAAATTTTAAAAATGAATAAAAATTATAATTGTCAGTTCATCACTGATCTCCATGCAGCTGCTGCTGAAATGAAAGCATTCGCAATTGATGCCAGACTAACAATTGCGGTAGCTTATGCAGCAGGAAATATTTTCAAATTGAACAAGAGGTGTTGATATTCGGTAAGTTGTCAAAAAAACTTTAATCATTTCAAATATCAGTTTGTGGCAAATATTGACATACAAATTTTACAAGAATTATTTGAACAATTTAGTGAGGTGTTAAATCAAACACAGGAATCTTTCAAAATTTGGTTCAACGACGTCAAAAAAAAATTAAAATTTGTTTAAATTTGTTCACTACCCTTGTTGAATTTCAGTGTAAACTAATTTGGTGTGAACATTTTTTTTAAATAAAAACAATTATTGAAAACAGTGGCTTTTCAGAAAGCAATGGCCAGAAAAAATTCTGAGACATGTATTGCATTAGAAGTAACAAAATCAATGTATTCTAAAGTTGTTTCACAAATTTTTGATAAAATAGGGGTGTTGATTATAGACTTTAAATCGTGTAAAGAGTCAACTACTTTTGTTTTGACCAACGGTGAAACTTCAGCCATTTTCCATACCTGAGGTCAGTATGAATTTATGATACATTTGTTAATTATATAAGTAACATATAAGGTTAAATAAAAGGAAATAGTAAGAATTGTTAAATTCATATCATCATGCCCGCAGCAGCATTAGATTTAATTTAATCCGACCTATCGCATTTACAACATCAGAATCACTAAGGCACTTAATATTTAAATAGGTATTTCGAGAACTAGATTCTTGCGGTAAATGTTTAACGGTGAAAAAAGCATCACAGCGCTTGGTGGTACTATAACGAAGTGCAAATTGTTTTCATTAGCCGTGAATGGTATCTCAGTATCTTTCTTGGTTCTACTATCTATTTCAAATGCGTAAAAGTTATACCATAACCGATTTATATAGCTAAGATTTTCAAAGTTATATTCTTGTTAAAATTCCCGAGAGGAGTGCCGTCTTGTTGTCAAGCAAAGAATATAGCCTATAGAGGAGCATACAGAACCGCTATTGCAGATAGTGGAGTTCTTGTTATTCCGTAGACATACTTTGTGGAACTATTTTTTTGACCTTATTCGATTAGTGTGGTAAAGCGAAGGGATTCGAAATAATTTGATTGGTCTGCCGTCTGAGTGAGCCGAGCGATTATCATCGAATTTTTATTTTCGAATTTTTATTTCTGTGCTTAAAATTTTTTAAAATAACTTTAATGATGAATTAAATGGCCTTTAAAATCCCACTTATTATTACCATCCCTCTTTATATAAGTAGTGCATCTTAAGAATCAATTATTTAAAACCACGTGTTTGTAAATCAATTTAATCGTGTAATAGACAGCCCCTTAATAGGAGTACATATTTAAATCATGCATAGGAAGCAATATAAATATATACACATGTACACCATTTTTAATCGTGATTACACATATGCTTTGATTCAGTTAAGTCAGAAATAATATGCAAATTTATTAAGTACATAACTACTTTGTTTAGATACTTAAAATTAGTTCTGCATACTATCTAGGCGCAGAAGCAATTTCGATTATTTTTATCGTTCGCGGAAGCTATTTTGATAAACATTCTTATCAATAATACGATGAATGCATACAACTTTGTGTAGCGATATGTCGAACAAAAGCCAAACATAAGACTGACGGCATTCGAGAAAAGAATGAACTTGGAATTGAAGAATTTAAACAATGAAAAAGTTACTCACTTTACTTTATGCAGAAACATCGATAATTGCGAAGGTTGATTGCTCTTCACAGTATGTATAAAATGTTAAATGACTTAGCGCATATTGAAGTGGTTTATAAGGTGAAGCTTGGTATCAATATTGTTAACGATAGTTTTGTTATAACTTATAAAGAGATCTTACAGTGAAGACCCTAACACCTTTGTTCTAATTTAACTTGGATTTTTGGACTTCATTCGATACAGCTGGCCCTACAAAGACCATCGAAGTACTTATTATCTCCTACTGACTTTTAATTATTTTATAGAATGGCACAACTTAACCGAAAAAGCAGTCACATCATTGATTGGTAAGATATCGTGGTGGCCATTTGTAAGTTGCTTTTATGGTTTTATTAATGGTGCATAAACCTGGCATTGGCAGTCCGCCATTATTTTAGAACTTTAGTGTAAAATATCTTAAAACTAAATGACTTGGAAGATTTTAAACTAAAGCCAAATTTACAATTCTCTAATTTGTTCCATTTAACAATTCTCTTTTTTTAACTCAAGTCATGTGTGTTCACCTATTAAGGAATTCAATAAAATTGCATGAATATCTCCAAACAACTTTGATATACCAAATTGTTTCTCCCTCTAAACGATTATTCCAAGATAATTATCCTCTCTCAACATCACCGTAAATGCCAGAGACCATTTACGGGGTAATGTAAAATTTTAATTCATGTTATTTGACAAGGAGTGCTTTTTTGTAGACTCTTATTGATCTATTCTAGTACTTCTAAAAATATAACTCTATATCGTAACTCAAGAATGATGAACCGGCCTTAAATAACTAACTATACTTTTCTCTTTTTGATTTTAGATACCTTCTTAAATTTTTGAAAATATCATCAAATCTAGTTATACATTTTTTGGATGTAAAAAGAATTAAAATTTCTCCAAAGGTTGATTTACCATGGTTGAAAAAATTATCAGATGTTCAAAAAGACAAAACGGTAAAGAACAAGGGGTAAAATAGTTCAAATGTCAACCTTACCTGCACACGATGCTCCCTGCTTTAACTATCGAGGCTCAGGCGACCGAGTCACAGCGTGATACCAAACCACCCCGAACTGAGTAAATAAAGTTCTCATCTACGACCCTCTAACAACTGGTAATGGTTGGTAGATGTATTATTATTGCACTAATTCTGCAATGAATACAACTATAAAAGGAAATTATACCCCAGATGATAAATCAGTAGAGATGCTGACAAATTCTTGCTTTCAGAGGTCGACCCAAGCGATTCTGGGATGGGTCAACTATTACTTGATGATAATCCATTTTCAAGAAGCACTAAGCTTACAAAAGATCACCAGCATCTTCAACAGCTTGGGATAGTGCGCCTAATAGTCAAAAGGAAACTGAAACGCATATTAAGTTTTCTTTCGAAGTTAGAAAATTGTTTAGAGAAAAAGCACGAATAGATAAAGCACGAATAACTGGGCAGAGATAAAGCACAATTACCTTGGCAGAGAAAAGTAAAACGATACTCAACTATCTTAGTAATAGATTAAATGTTTTGATCAAAGAAAATAAGAATGAGTCGATTCATGATTACCTTGGTGGCCTTACTCGTCAAAAAGATACCGATAGATACCGATTATTTCCTCTGGGAAGCAACATAAAGTCTAAGAAGACCTAAAACGCAACTGAATGTGATGGAACCTGAGCATCATATCTTGGAGATACATTCGGACCCCTTCTAAGACAAACTGCAGATGAAAGCATAAAAATATTTAACAAAATCGACAGCCAAAGCATAAAACCTGTATCTTTAAAAGAGTTAAAAGTTGAAATCAGCATTAAATTAAGTTCAAAAAAATCTCCTGGCTATGATCTAATTACACTAATTCGGTTTTAGAGAAAAACATTTGACTATAGATTCACAGAATTACAGACATAAGTAAAGATGCACTGGAAAGGCAAAATATATGTTCAAATATCTTCTTGGATGTAGCACAAGCCGTTGATAAAGCATATCACAGAAGATTAGAATATAAACTGCATCGAGATCTACCAAAGCAAATTCTAAAATCCTTCTTAGCTGACCAATATTTTCACGTAAAATATGAAGATAGGCAGGAGTACCACAAGGTAGTGTCTTGCTGCCAATTTTTTCTACGACGAACCCAGCTAAGTGAAACCAAATCAATGCATTTTAATTTCATCAACAAAAAAATTAACTGGATGTTTTTGTAAATAACTCACAGCAATTTCTACTTGCAAATACAGCCAAATATCTAGGCATAGCACGTTAAGCTTAAGTGAAAGGAGCACACAAAAAAAACAGATTAACTTCAATACAGAAAAATGGGGATATCACTACCTAATAAACAGCTTCTATTTAGGCAAATCCTAAAACCAATATGGACCTACAGTATTCTGCTCTGGGGATGCACCAAGAAGCCCATTGAGAAAATAATACAATCATTCCAAAACAAAATTTTACGTGGTATTGTAAATGTACTATGGTAGAAAACTATCAACATGAAAATGATCGCTATATGATCGATAAAACAAATTTAGTTAGACGTCTCCTCTAGAACTAGAACGGCCAGAATAAGATAAACTAAATCGGGACTAACCAATAGGTTATATTCCACAAAAAGAGAAGAAACCAGGTATTACCCAGCTGTTACACTAAACAAATACATAGTACATTTTTTTGATAAACTTTAGATATTTTGTGATTTCCATGCCACCTATAGATTTTAATGGAAAACTAGAGTTGCTAGGAGCAACAAAATTTGAAGAAAAAAATTGCCATAATACATGCCACAAAATGTCACAATTGAAAGAAAAATTAAAGTTACTGTGTGAATTTTAAAATATATTCAAGTGAATTGTAGAATTACCCGATGCAGATAACTTTAGTTTTAACGTACACCGCGATCTTTTTACCGACTTGGCGCTTCTTTAATAAACTTTTATGTTCGGTAACTCGATTCTTTATCGAACTTTGTAAAAAATTGTAGGAACGATTAGTTAGGGCGATAGAAAAGTGTACGTATACGAAAAACGGTCAATTCGAGAAAATGAAACGCTGTTTAAAAAGAATTAACTAACAAGAGCTTTCAACTAGGAAAGTCATTTAATTTTCGTTTCACCATTTCCATTGCAATTATGGTACAACCATTTCCATTGCAATTAAATTATAGAGAGTCAGGTTTGTTTGGATCGGGCAAATTTGTGAGTTATACGAATTATCAAAAGTGATGTTGGAACAAGTAGTATATTATTTGGATTTTGAAATGCACCCGGTTGAGTTAATAGGTTAAGAACTTGGATAAAAGACTTTTTTACAATTCGAAACTAAAATTGATTAAATCTTAGTTTAATGTTTTAAATTAAGACTATTTAAAACTTGATTTAAGGATTAACCAAACCCAATAATCAACATAATCAGTAATCATAATCAATAATTATAATCAATAATTTATAATGAAAAATTCAGATATCGACATATCTCAATCGATTATTAGGTTTGAAACTCGGCTAAAAATGTTAACACCTTTAAATTCAAAATTGGCTTAAGCTAAGTTTCGGCTTAAATTTATTTAATTTGAAGCTTGATTGAAGGATCATGTTCAATCAATATTGATCAATATTCTTTACCTGATACAAGACTTATGTTTATGATATTCCGATTTTTATGATACTAAATTAGACTTCGCATTAAATAAATCGGCAGATGCGTTAATCATAACATACAGACATATTTGTGAAATTTTACAAAGTTGCTGGTTTCAAATCAGTTGTTACCTAATAAGCAACGGCTATGCAAAATATAAATATGTTTTGAATTGGTCTGTTACGATTATACAGCGAATTATGTGTTTATTGACACATATGACACCATTGCTATTTTTTTTATAAATAACTGATAATTTATATAAATAAATATTAAATATCTGGACAATCATTAGTCCGAACTGAAAACACAATTAAGTGTAACAAATATGACGCTAAAAAATTAGTTATTTATGAATATACAGTTGAAACGTGAGAATTCGCGATTTGGTGAAATGATATAAATAACTGCATGTAAAACGTTCGTTTGATTTTTAATTTTTAAAACTTTTAATTTTTGATGGTAAAGGACATCGATATCCCGGTTAATCAAGTTTCAAATGTTTAACCATAAAATCAATTGAAAATATGCGTAACGTGATTGCAAATATTTTTTTTTTTTACTTTTTCGTTCGTATTTAATATTCCACTCGTCGATCACAATATCGATCACATATAGCACGTGCATGCATAAATGATATAAAAAATAACAAAAAATCGTATCAATATTTACCTAAAATATATATTATTATTTATATAACCAAATAAGACACTTAGATGCACTTTGCAAAAAAAATGTGTAATTTAACTTAAGACGATTGTTGCACACTTGTTAACACTACCACACTGAGTCGATCAATTGATCAACGTTCGTTCCATGCATAGAAAAATAATTTCTTTGAATTAAAATATTTTCAAACTTTGTTATCGAATAAAGTATAAATTTAACATAACACACTCGCGTTCGTTATCAATGCTGAACACAACCAAAAGTCAAATCTAAAGTCCTATGAACTTATGACCTGCGCCGCGTCATGCTAGTTTAACGATTTATTAATATAAGTTCAGTCGAATAACGTCTTCGTTGAAATTTTTTATTTTTATTTTATTATTTTGTTCCTGTCTTATCAATTGTGTAGAGTATATATAATTATTATATATACGAGTACGCTGACAGCTGATTAATCAATCACTGAATTAATTGTACATTATTTTTGCTAGATCATAATAAATCGGTGGTTTTAGTGTGAAAATGGATCGATTTTTAGCGATAAATGTACTATATATACAAAGATTATAAAAGAGAGGGAGAGATAGGCAGAGTGAGAGTAAGTTATGGTGCCGTCCCTGCTGAATCACAGACTGACAATAAAAATGATTGCCCTTATCGCATCTAACACAAAATGTTGTAATATTTAATTTCAATATTATTTGTGATAAGAACATCAAAATTTTGTTGTTTTTTTTTAATAACATAATAAAATTTCTTTTCCATCTTATCTCTGAGGAAAATAAATATGTTTATATATATATATATATATTTATATATGTGCGTTATAATTTTAAAATACTACAGAACAGTTGTATTAGTTGATTGGTTTTAACGTCGCGCTCGCAAGCATCACTATCAACGCAACCTTTACGCCTCCCAATTGATGGTTCTCTTCTCAGAGATCGCTTAACCAACCGAGACATCTATATCTGGTATTAGATATTATACTTAGGTCTTTCTACTTTTATACGAAATATCAAATCTCGTGCTACTTGCGTTACATCATATTATGTCAAATCTAACTTCAGTCATTATTTAGAAGTCTAGGTTGTGGCTTAACTCTCTGTCTAGAATTAATTTGACTCATTTACGGGTCCGGACTGAACATCCACATTACATGGAATTCAAACGGAATTGTGTTGTTGCGCTATATGTAATTGGAAAGCCACAAGTTCAAATTATGCGAAGAGCAAAGCCATCTCAAGTGTATAAATCTTTTGTGTCGCACACCGTTTCTCGTTACAACGATACTGGCAGCATTCCAAACGCAAATGGAATGGCTGTTTGCAGTGGTAACAAATTAGCTGTTGAGCTGAACATATCCAGAGAAAGGACGGAACAGTTGAGAAAAAAAGCTTGTGGAGCGAAGCCTCTGAAGTTTCAAAAGGCACACGATTTTACACATAAACCGAAAAAAATATGCTGGATAGAGAAAGGAATTGCTTCCACGTGGCCTTTTGTCAAATATCGTCTTCTTTGATGAGGCTTCATTTAACATTGAGCAAACAATGTAAACAAACAAAAACTGACAGTGTTTATTTGCCAGAGTGGCCATCATAAACTTACACCTCCAGATGACCACCAGAGAGCAGGCATCAGCAATGGTGATGGTTTGGGCCGCCGTTAGTGACGATGAACGCTCTTCACTCGCTTTTTTTAGGAGTTATTATACAACTATTTTGAGAGCTGTACTTAAGTCTTGGGCACGCAAACATTTTGGCTGCAGACCTTAGACATTTCAACAAGATTCTGCACCGTCTCACAAACCGCGCGTCTCTGAATGCAAATCCGATGGACTTCTTTATCTGGGACATTTTGAAAAGATTAGAAAATACCAAAGTGTCGATCATCTCAAACAACCTATATTCGCCTGGAGTGGCAGCGCAATTCGAAGGCTCTCTCAGAGGAAAATAAATGGCTATTTTTACGTATATTTTAATTGCCAATAATTTATCCAAGCAACATGGCAAATAAATGGAGCCATTAAATAACCATAGCCAATATCGTCTGTTCTCAAAGTTAGGGGGCTACAAATTGTGGATAGACCGACAGGCCAACCACCCACCCTCATAAATTCTTTATTTAATGAACCCCATACAAAAGCCACAGATGGTAGTAACCTCGGATTCATAACAACAATGACAACAACAATGGAACGTATACTAAGTTTGCTAAGACCGGATGCAAATCAAATGATGTCAAAGATTTGATCTTTGTCGAGTTAGAAGACGTCTTCAATAAACTCCCTCGCCATGACATCGAAACCACGGTAGGAATGCAGAACCTAGAACACATATCGGCTTAAACAACTTGCATGCAGTGAATAACAATAACCGAATTCGCCCCGTTGAGCCTGTTATGATGTATAATCCTTTCATCTCAAGCACATTCTTCGTTGTCTATTAAAGGATAGCTATACTAGATAGCAGTTTCAGCATAGCAAATTTTTAACTTTGTAAATCTTGTTCTTTTTGAATAATACTGGGATGTCACTTGAATCATTTAAGAATTAATTCTTAAGCCTATTTATATTCATATCCTTGTCCGCTGGTAAACAATGTGGTTTTCAAGTCTTCACTCAGTATAGGTACAAATGTTTAAATATTTCGCTCCCTAATGATATTCCTAATGCTTCTAGTAGTCTCTCTGGATTTAACGTATTCCGATTGGACCGGATACTTGATAAGAAGAATACTGGAAATGTTTAAACTTAATTTGGAGGATCATAGTGTTAACTATAGTGATATTGTGATGTATAGTGATTCCAATTGTGACCTGAAAGTTGCTAAGTCATCACCGAAAAACTTTAAAAGATTACTAACAGAATCACTTACGTCTATTAACTATGATCTCATGAATAATGGACTGAATCATTTCTAATACTGATAAATTGTTTTTCACAACGAGGTTTCCAGGTTAGATCTAACCGATTTTTTCATTTAGTGATTATAGCGGGATAGTTTTATGAAATACAAATACTGAATATTGGAATTCCACAATTTATCCTGTGATCGCCTGTTTCTCTGTTGGCACGCAAATCATGGTTCAATCGTAAAATCGGAAAGCTAAAGTTCTTTGAGTTGAGTTCATTGTTGAGATTGAATCAAATATTAGGAATAACCCCGGTCTTAGAGCCATGTTGTCAATTCAGAGGTGTAATAGGCGTTTAAAAATGTATTTTAATTCTGTAACCACTAATGATTTGCCGCGAATTACTGATATGTTTGCTTCCTTTTTTTGCAAAAATGTATGCTGCATTTTCTACTGAGATTGAAACATTTAATTTTGGCCAAATGTTCTTGGTGTACTTTTGAAAGTAATCGCAAATATGAGTTGTGGTCCGGACAATACCTAGATCTGGTTAATGTAAAAAAGGGATTAACTATATCCAAGGAGCGGTGTCAGTTAAACAAGCTTTGTCTTATTATGAATTAAACAAAGAGCCTTGATAATATTTGTTTCTAAGATCTGGGGTTAAGTTCTCCCGAAATTAGTCTTTTAAAAACCATATATTGGCAGAACTTTCTTTGTCAACTTTTATTTTCATAATCTTACAATTTTGCTGCTTTTTAGCAGTCGTATTATACACCTAATTCGTTAAAAGTTTATTTTGAGTCATAGTAGAACAGGTACGAGCAACTATTCAAAGTGGATGGTCAATCATTAGACGATGCAGCGAAAGTTAGACTTCTTTTACGCAAAGTACGCAGCGCCAATTTTGATAAATATTCTAACTATATATACTCCCGAAATCACCAAAGGATTTTAGTTTTGATGAAACCACAGCTAACCTAACAAACATTTTTGGGCCTCAGAAAAACAAGGCTTAATGGAAAAACAAAATTCCGAAGATTTTGTTTCATATGCGGCAAGAATAAATAGACAATGTGAAAAGTCGAAACTATCGAATTTGCCACTGGAATAATTCAAATGTCTATTTTACGTCTGTGGTCTTCGCTCATCACAAAATTCAGTCACTTCAGACACATGACCCATGACCCCATGTTGTAATTGAACGAAACTGACGGTAAACTTATACTCTCAGATCTTGTAGGTGATTGCCAACAGGTAACTAATTTGAGACAAGACACAAACATGATTAAGCATAAAAAAATCGCCCTCACGAAATCAACAGTCAAAATCAGGTCATTCGTCATCATCGGTACCACGGAAACCATGTTAGAATTGTGGAGCCATGCATTTTTCAGCTGATTGCGCTTATAAAGAACCCAAATGTCAATAGTGCAACCGAATGGGTCATAAAGAAGGGTACTGCAACTGTTTCAGTAATAAACCAATTCCACCCAAGCTAGGCGAACTAAAAGAATTTTTTCTGTGCATAACATCGAACTGTCATCAAAGCGGAAGTTCATTACAGTTTCCATAAATGATGTTGTCGTCAAGCTTCAGCTTGACACTGCATCTGATATTACAATAATTTTACTATCGACATGGCAAAAGATAGGTTTTACCGGTTTTAGGTGAACCAGATATGTGAACCGGAACCAGAAGATGTTATCTCAAATTTCGAATGGGTCAATATTCAGCCAACTCGACTTGTCATTATTACAAGTAAAAGTTTCGTGAATTACTCACGATCAACACGCATAGAGGACTGCTCCGTTTTAACAGACTTTCTCCAGGTATCAAATCAGCTCCAGGAGCTTCCCAACAAATTATGGGTACAATGGTGGGTGACTTGGACGGAGCAGCAGCTTATTTCGGTGATATTATAGTATCCGGGAAAACTGACGCAAAATTTATATAAAGTTTTGAAGCGAATTGAGGAATTCGGTTTTCACCTTCAAATTGAGATCCGTCCTGATAAATCAAAGGTTGATGCAATAACTAAGATGCCTCTTCCGAAAGATATAACATTACTTCAGTCATATCTTGGTGCTATACATTTTTATGGTAAATTCATAAAGCATGTGCATAGCTACGCAACCCGTTAGACGATCTATTGTCTAAAAATTCAATATGGATTTGGACTCCAGCATGCCAACAATCGTTTGACTCTTTTAAAAATATTTTAAAGTCGGATTTGATGTTAACACATTTTAATCTAAGTATGGATATCATAGTAGCAGAATATGCATCGAACACTGGCATTGGAGCTTGCCTATTTCATAAGATTGATAAATCGATCAAGGCAGTTTATCATGCTTCCAGAACACTACAGCCAGATTGAAAAGGAGGCTCTTGGTCTCATTTTCGCGGTAACAAAATTACACCGATTGATTTTTGGTCGGAAATTCACTCTTCAAACTGACCATAAACCACTACTAGCCATTTTTGGTTAAAAAAAAGGCATTCCAATCTATACAGCCAATCATTTGCAGATATGGGCTTTGACCTTACTTTTGTATGATTTGCATATCGAATATATTTTATCAAGATTAATTGATAGTCAGATAAAGCCAGATGAGGATTATGTGCATCGGTTCATTTGGAGGAAGATTTGTCTTACATGTTGAACGAATCAATTGGTAATATTCCATTAATATTTAGCATGATTCATGGTATATCTAAGGAGAGTCAAGTAAGTACGGATATTTCTGATGAACAAGTTAAAAAGTTTTGTCATACGAAAAATGGTCTAACAATTGTAAAAGATTGTGTAATGTTTGGAGAAAGAATTGAGATACCATCAGTTTTTCAAAAAAAAGTGCTCAATCAGCTTCACCATGGTCACCAAGGTATGGAAAGAATGAAGACTATCGCGCATAGTTACGTGTATTGGCCAAATATTGACGATGACATACAAAACACAGTCAAATCATGTTCTATGTGTATTAGTGCAGCGGAATCACCGATAAAAGCAGATCTCGAATCATGGCCTATTTCACAAGGTCCATGGCGACGCATACACATAGACTATGCAGCGCCTCAAGACGGTCATAGTTTTCTGGTTATAATAGATGCTTATTCGAAATGGCCAGAAATATACCATACAAATTCGACATCAGCAACCATTAATATGCTTGACTAAGTTTTTGCTCAATTCGGACTACCAGAACTAATTGTTTCCAATAATGTCACTCAGTTTGTTTCATCACTGTTCCGGGAATATTGCCAAGCAAATGGAATTCAGCATATTCGTTCAGCACCATACCACCCATACCACCGAAAAGTCTCCAGCTGAAATAATGCTTGGTAGAAAAATGAGAATAAAATTAGATCTTATGCTACCAAACTTAGAAGTTCAAAAAAAGAATCAGTCGTAACAAAAAACATTCTACCCGTAAGCGGAGTTTTGATCCAGGTGACAAAATATCCGCTAAGGTTTATTGAAGACATCATTTCCAATGGCATAGTGGCAAAGTCCTCGGACGAGTTCTACTTGACAATAATAACCATCTCACCCAAGTACATATAAATCAACTACGGAAAAGATTAGCACCTCCAGATACACCTTGTTATTAGAGACATACAATTTGGGCTCACAAAACGAAACAACAACATCAATAGGAGATATTAAATCACCCCCAATGTCGGACATCACATTCACAACTACACATCACCATCAATCTCAACTACCTCCAAGAGCACATCGACATCAAGTTCTACCATCTCATCTTAAAGACTATGTCCTTTTCTAGAAAAAGGGAGGTGTTGCATACCCCTGTAAAACACCCATGGATAAAACGGTTGCTAGGGCATGGGAGAGAGGGACAAAAAAAGATACATGTTTTTGGGGATTGGATTGGAAGAGTTCTATTATAAAAGTTATAACAATAAATATATAATTATAATTAAGGAATCAGTGGTTTTAATTAATAATAAGAACACAACACTAGGACTACCTAAGAGGCTACCTCACTTACTTAAACCGTTCTCCTGATATTTTGAAAATAATGATGGAAATTTTATCAATTAGTAGAGAATTTATTACAACAACCTGATATTGTGGTACATATGAACATTGATATATGATATATGAACATTGACCATTGAACATTGGATGAGTATATCAAGAGGACATGGTACAATTTGCGTTATTGAAACCTTTAAGCACGATTTTAACTTTAGAGTCTGGTCGATTATAAAATTAGAAATATATTTACCTTTAACACAGTCACAATATGTAAACACTTTAAGTTCGCACACTCTATAATCACTTGACTAATCGAAAAAAAATCAATAATCTTAATTAATATTTAATTAATTAATTTTCAACAAGTAATTAACTAATTTTAAAAATTTAACACTAACAGGCACAATATCATTTAATAACTACACGAAACAACAACAACAAAATATTCCACTGTGCGCACGTATCGAACGATTTATTTTGTTGTTGATTAAAAACTGAAGCTGTACGTAGGGGTCACTTTAAGTTTATCGTGTACATATAACAAGCAAATATTTTTTTTGGGTAGAAATTTAATTAATAAATCAAATCAATGCTACTCGACGTAGTGTTAATTAAAATAACGAACGAATTATATAAAAAATCAATTACGACAGTGTGTATATCGTCTTTGTACACTCAAAGCTTGATAAGTGGTTGATGATATAGAAGAGTTGAGCTATAGCGCTAGTAACAAAGAAATATTTACATAAATTGTTTTGTGTTTGTTATATCGGAACGCCACAACAAGTACACTTGTGCATATAAACTTTGCGCGTATTTGACTTATACATAATATTGCATTGTGCCATACGAGAATTCTCGCACTATAAACAAAAACATCCAACAGATTGATAAAGAATTAAGTAAACGTTCGATGAATCATTTTAGATGCATAGATATTAGACATATGAGGCATACTAAAATGACGAGTAATTCAAAGTGCAGAGTCTAAAATACTTTGTAATCATAATCCTATCATCGTTTCCGCATATAAATACAAAATAATGCGTTTATTATTTTATTTTTGTTATTAGGTCGAGGTTATAATGTCATCTTCGTTTTCTTTGCGATATTGGTTCAACGGTTTCGTTTTCGTACAAGAATTCGTGGTTTCGCTTCAGCTGAAATTTAATTTTTGTAGTGGAGACGCGTTTCTAAACTAAAAATAAATTTAAAAAATTTACCATAAGTTGATTTCATAAGTCACTGTATAGTTAAATCATAAATTATTGTACGGCTTAGTGTTAGCCCCTATGTTTGATGAAGAACGCCAACTTGAGTTTATTTACAGACATCTGCAAAACTTCCAATACGTTAGAAAATTTAAATTTTAAAAAATATCCATAATTGGAATTTAATGCATTTCTTAGTTCTATAATAGTTCTTTTCTGGACTATTGGATGTATTTGAGCTTTCGTTTTCGCTTTTTTATCAATTCGACACACGCTACAAAAAAAAACACAAAAAAGCGAATATCTTCTTTAGCCTAGCCTGTTTTTGCTACTGTGCCGCCAAGATATATCATTTCGTTAACATTTTCAGATTCCCCCGAAAAGAGGTTCTTAGAGAGTAGCATATAGAGTAGAACACACCCGAAAAATCTGTTTAACAGAGTCTGATTTTTGCCCATAATTTCCGAAATATCCATGTCCTGTCAATAACTGGTACCGGAAAAATCCATTTCCCCATGGCCACGCTTGATCCAAGGCCGGACCGAACATGTTAATCTAGCCATCTATCGGATGGTTCTTCCTCCCTCCCATCTTCTTTGCCATGCTTTCAGAGTTCTAGAGAGAACTCTAGCCTCAGTTTCTTTCCTTCCCACATCTGCACTCAACTAAAGGATCTCCCACCTTCTCACAAAACTTGCGAGTTTGTTCAGAGAAGAAAAGCTTGATATAAATGGTTACCTTTCAACCTACAGTTGGTATTCTCCGTCTAGGAAGCATGACGAACTCAATTATTCCAAACACTAATTGCAACTCGTGTTCAACCATAAAAGTGTTGACTCTCCTCATAACCTGGTTAAATTTGAGTCAAACCAAGTTTGAACTTCTGGAGGTGATCACAACGGTATCGTCTGCTTAACCTACCAAGAACACTTCGTCAAGCATTTCAAGCCACAAGAGACTGTGCCACAAGAGATCTACAAGATGTTCCTGAGATTCGGTTCAACAACTGACACTTGCACCGCTCTCCAGTGGTAGTCTCTTTAACCTTTTCCCGTTTGACGTTTTAAACAACAATGTCCGGTCCTTTAAATTGCTTTGCAGCATCCTTAAAAGGTAACTATGGGACTAACCCTGTGTGCAAGGGTATAGAGCTGTCCGCTCTCACAACCATGTTCACTACCTCCTTTATGACATTACCGATTCCAGTCGGAAATTTCCGAAGCTTCGCAGTTCCCTTGAGGTGTCACGTAAAGCATCTTGCAGCCCATCCGGGTTAACCTGGAATACTGAAATCGCATCGTTCGGTGATAGGATATGCTAAAACCTGTAATATTTCGATTTCTTACTCAAACGTAACCGCTAACGGAACAATGTTCATCAATGCAGATGCTAAGAGTGTTGACCACCTATATTGCCGTATTGCCCAAAAGGACAGAGAACCAGGGGTCAAAAAGTCAAGGGGTTCCTTTTACGGTACTGCTCGCTTACAACTACTATCTGAGTTTCCATCTCACAAACCAGATGCGCCAGAAGGTCATTTGCAGCCCTGCAGCCATTTAAGTTTCTTTGCAGAAACTTAATCATTTTGATCCACTCCCTTTGTAGTAAGAAGAGCTTTTATGAAAGTCTCGTGTGTACCTGTTCCTAGCTTATTTCTAGTTTGTTTTTCTAGCACCGAGTAGCTGTTCACATAAAGAGCATTGTTGATCTCTTTCCCACTGCCTCTTTCTCTTTTTCATTAGCAGAGGAACAGAGTCAGCAGTACTATTTCTGTTGGTAGTCGGTTGGATAGGTTTCGGCCGCAGAGCACGGAGAGGACGAGGATACATGCTGCATATGCTACCTCACTCGCGTCACCAAACCTGTACAATTCGATAGAACCCGATTCTGTGAGAACCATTTTGGAATTTTGATTAGCCTTATTCAAGTGAATTGTAACCTGATATCTAACTACTGCCTTTGTAACTTATCGGGGAATCATTCATCCCAAGTAATTTTGGCCAATCACAAATATTGCATAAGTAACTATAAGTTTAAATTATAAAAGAGGAGAGCCACCATAATGGATCGATTAACTTCGAAACAATATTGCTTTCAGTAGCCCTACTACTTCTGATTCTTCTGTTTCGAAAGAAATTGACATTGGCGTTCGTTGGTTGTGGTCTCTAAACCTTGGATTGTTCGATTTCCATTTCCTTAGAGGAAGTTCATGTTTTTGTAATACCATGGTCAGATCTTTCTTTACTTTGCTGCACCAATTTCAGTTTTTCCCCCGGTGAGTACATCATCTGCATAGAAATCGTCCTTAATTACTTATGCGATCTATGGGAATTCCACTTGATTATCTTCAGTGACTTGCACGCTTGCACTTGAAGGGCACGTGTAGCTGAAAACAATGTAGGTGATGTGTCATAAGTCAATTTTGTGTCATAAGTCCTTTTCGCATAGGATTCGGATATGAATGAAATTTGCGAGCCAGAGTCCTAATAAAACATTACAATTGTATAAGTGATCATATCGATCAGGAATATTATAATAACGGTCGGTAAAATTGCAAATCCTGATGACACTAAATTAGCAGTTAAATGCGATGAGATGACTTCTGAATTATCCTCTGATATTGAATTTGTCTACGATTACTATATACGGATGAATTCGATGAACTAAGTTGATTGCTATGATAGTGTGTTGCACTATACTGTGATGCCTGCGTCTGCACTTTCTGCAAGAACTTCAAGATTGACATTTATTTTCCCGGTAAGATGTCGATGGGCTATTCGATGCGGCTCACTAAATAACGGATAAAAATACTGACTGCTAGTTTCTTTTTATCGTATCTTTTTATCGAAATTGCAATTTGCTGTAATATATAGTTCTGCTGAGTCATCTCTAAGGCAACTTCTTAGATACTGAAATTGTTCAGCATCCGAAAGATACGCATTCTAATCGATTGATGCTGAAAACATTGTTCCTTAAAACTCTGAAACTATTTATAATCACCACTAAACGTAAGAATTTGTATTCGGGGAAACCTAGCCGTTAAATGAGGCTCTTCTGACGATTGATTCAAAATTGTTTGGTTTGGAGATCAAGAGAATATGTTAGCCAATCTCGACAAGAATTCGTTTTGCTGTCTGGTTGTGTACTATGATTTGGTTAAATTGTTCGACCTAAGACACATCGTTGAGTGTAGACTCGTCCATAATAATCGGCACCAAATAGTACATCGATTAAAATTGGTTCATGGAAGATCGGATCTGCCAATATCAAATCCGGCTCAACCATTTCTTTAGGCAGGTACCTGGTTATATTTTTAAAGATCAAAGCTTTAACCTTGGTTAACTCTACTGTTTAGCGGGCTCTTCCCGTTTCTGTTGATTTCATGCCGGCCATGTTTACTTGAATCTGAGTTTTTATCAGTTTTATTTTGTATGCTACTTCTTCGATGATAAATGTAGCTTGTGGCCCAGATCAATAAGAACGCGAACTAAATCTTCTGGAAAGTTATAGTCGTTATCTTGACTATGGCGGTTGCCAGAAAGAATCCACCTTGTTTTGGCTTAGAATTAGTCTACAAGTTGGGCATTTTTCAACGTTCCGATTTTTTATTTACTTCCTTTTGAGTGTCATGGAGCAAACTGTGATGAGCTCCATAACATTTTTGATAATTTTTGCGATAAAAAACATCACGGTTATTTTTGTCTTCTGCTTACAACATATCAAATTATAGCGCAAAACTGCAATAGGAAGTTCAATGGTGTAAAAGTTCCGTAGTTCCATTTGTTAAAACAATTTTAGAACCCTGCCTTAGTTGCAGGTAATTTCAAGGCTATAAACAAATAGTGAAGAACCAAACCATCACCACAAATCTTCTTTGTTATTTTCTAACGGAACATTCTTCGATAAACCTATTTCCTTAATATCTCTCGCAACACTCCGCACCTAACATTTAAATTTTCTGAAAACTGTTTATTAAACTGTGCGGTGCAATTATTTTGTTATCATAAAATCATAAAAATGATAACTTTGAGAACAATGGTGAATTTTTATCTAATCCACTTCAACCAATCGCAAGTACTTACATGATGAATGATCTCGATAAAAAACTGTTTAATTTTCAGTTTAAGTTCAGAGTTCAATTGTGTGCTATGTTTATTCTTGTTACCAGTCTAAAAATATTAATGACAAGTTAAGAGCATTGGGAACCAATCGGATGAAAATTTTCCCTATTAAGATTAACTACAATATGAGTAAGCATCATTGTACACGATAATCACCTTCTGTTTGTTGATGTCAACGAACATTTTCAAAATTTATTAGTTAGTGCCATCTTGCGATTAAAATCCTAATACAATCTATTAACATTGATTAGTTACGCTATTCTTCACTTGGATGACTATACAGTTCAGTGGACTCAAACATATTTGACATCTGTCAAAACAAATAAACCGGTTCGGTTTTACGCTGTTTTCTTATGTTCTTTATTGAAATTTCAATTTGTAAGAATTAAAACAATTTTATTTTGCATCACAATGCCCACGGTTATTGCATTAGATGTTTCTTTGTCGATGACACGCCAGGTAAATATACAAAATCGATCGGAGCCAGCCAGTTATCATCAAATCGCATGTAAAGCAATAAATCGTTTTCTGGATCATTTAAATACAAATTCAAAGTTAGAATTTGTATCGTTGGTACGTGTAATATAATTATGTAAATTTTGTAATTCTAGCTATATTTCACTATTGTTGAAATTAAATTTTGTTTTATTTATATAAATTTGAACCGGTCATATAAATAGTTTTAAATAGTTCGTATTATAAAAAATAGCGCTTAATGCGGAAAAATGTTTTAGTTTTTGTTCTTGTGCAAAACTGTCAAACATTGTTCTACTACAATTTTGAAGTTCTTTCTTTTTTTTCGCTGAAGTTGAACGAAAAAAATGTTTTAGATGAAAAAAATCTGTTTTCAATTTATATTAGAATGAATTTAATATCCAAAACTAAATTTAATTAATTAATTTATAAAATATATACATAATATTGAAATTACGTAATAGTGATATATTTATTGTGATTGCGACACTAGTATATAAAATAGTAAAATACCACGTGTTTGAGGTTAGAATTTCAATTGTGAGTGTGGTGCATTAAAGGAAAGGAAAAAAAAAACTTAAAAAGACGAAATTTTGGTAGAAATTCACGGAGGAATATGGATAGTACGAATCGAATTATTGGAAGTGTATCACTTGTAACCGCACTCGATGTGAAGCGAGTGCAAAATATCGGAAAATTTTACATTAAATACCATACAAGGCATTTAAATGATGGAAACGATGTCGGTGATTCGGACAATTCCGTTGAAAGTGTATCTGACCAGGATATTGATATTTGTATAGACGTAGAATATTTACAAAGTTTGGATCCAAAAGAGTGGAAGGATCAAGATCATTATGCTGTACTAGGTTTGAAAACGGTTCGTTACAATGCTACGGACGATGACATAAAGCGAGCATATCGTAAAATCGTATTGAAACATCATCCCGATAAGCGAAAAGCCATGGGTGAAGATGTTAAAACTGAAGATGATTATTTTATTTGTATAACGCGAGCTTATGAAACGTTAGGAAATCCAACAAAACGACGATCGTATGACTCAATCGATCCGGAATTTGATGATTCGCTTCCGACCCAAAGCGAAATAGCCAAGAATTACTATAAAGTGTTTGTCAAACAATTTAAAATGAATGCACGTTGGAGTGAAACGCAACGTGTTCCCGAATTTGGTGATGAAAATTCAACGCGAAAACATGTAGAAAATTTCTATAATTTTTGGTATAATTTTGATTCATGGCGGGAATATAGTTACTTAGACGAAGAGGACAAGGAGAAGGGACAAGATCGTGATGAACGACGATGGATAGAGAAACAGAATAGAGTAATTCGAACCAAACGAAAGAAAGAAGAAATGAGCCGAATTCGACAACTTGTTGATTTAGCCTATAATAATGATCCGCGTATTGTAAAATTCAAACAGGACGAAAAGGATAGAAAATTAGCCGCTAAACAAGCAAAATTAAATGCAGCTCAAGCACAAAAAGCTGAAGAAGATCGAATAATACGTGAAGCTCAAGCTGCCAAATTAAAAGTAGAACAAGCTGAACAAAAACGCATTGAAAGTATTCGTCAAGAGAAAGAACAGTTGAAACGTGCCTTGAAAAAAGAGAAAAAATTACTTCGTGATACGGCCAAGAGCAATGATTACTATACAACAGATGACAAAGAACGTTTGAAAAATATGGAAGGGGTTGAAAAAATTTGTGAAATGTTAAAATTTCTTGAACTACAAGAATTCAACAAGGAACTTCAAGCAGAGGGGCGTGAAAAATTCGTAAAAGTTTTATCCGAAATCGAAGAGAAATTGGAAGAAGAACGAAAAGCGTTATTTTCTAACAAAAAAAAAAGTGTCGAAATTCATAGTTCAACGGGATCGATAAAAGTGATTGACAAGTCACAGATGTGGTTGCCGGAAAATATGCAAGTGCTGATCAAAGCTGTAAATTTATTTCCAGCCGGTACAATTCAACGTTGGGAGGTTATCGCCAATTTTATGAATCAACACGGTAGTTTGCCCAATGATCGTAAATTTTCGGCTCGTGACGTTCTAAATAAGGCAAAAGATTTGCAAGCAAGTGATTTTTCGAAAAATTCATTAAAACTGCAAGCAAACGAAAATGCATTCTCATCATTTGAAAAATCGAAAAAAGAATTAAAAATTGTTGATGTCGCTGATATAAGTGTTAAAACCGATGACGACGTTAAAAAGAAGACAAAAAAGGCCGAAGCTAAAATGAATGGTGTCGAAAAACAGCCGACTCCACCACCAGCACCAGCACCAATACCCCAATCTCAACCTGTTGCACCAGTTGTAGTTGACACACCAGAACCGCCACCAGTAGAAGAAACTCCACCTGTCACCACCTCCAACACTACCAACACACCAGCAGCAGCCGCCACCCCCACTCCAACTCCCGAAATTAAAGAAGATTCATCACGTACATGGACAAAAGATGAACAAGCTCTACTAGAACAGGCAATCAAAACGTATCCTATATCGACACAAGATCGTTGGGAACGTATTGCCGAGTGCATACCGAATAGAACCAAAAAAGAATGTTTACGTCGCGTTAAAGAATTGGTAGATCAAGTGAATGCTAAGAAGAAGGCTCAACAAGGTGTTAAATAATATTACGTTTAGATTTTATTATTGTATTATGATTACTAATTAATAAAAAAAAGAAACACAGAAATTGTATTTTCCAATTTACTTAAATTTGGAATTAGAAATAAAGAAATGCTGTAAATAAAGATGAAGATTTCAACAAAATACCGAAGGATTTTTTTTGCTGTTGGTTGTCCAATTATTTAACTCATTACATAAATTTCTATTTCAGATTGTTTACTCAACATTGTACGAGGTTCTTGTTGATTTCACTCGAGATTATGAGCTAATCCGACAGGCATTGCTTAAAGTCGAACACTATGATAAAACCAGTCTGGAAACAGTTTTGCAAGCAATCGACAATATTCTTATTTCGAATTGGGGTAGTCAAAACTTTTGTCAAGTTATTGTTGTAACCGATTGTGGTATTGGTCTAGGGTCTGCATCATTAAAATCAACAATTACGAATTTACAAGCAAATAAAAAACCAACTGCAACAACACCACAATCAGAACGGCCATGGATACCGTTTGCATACCCGAGTAAATTAAATTTTATGTGCCTGGGTTTACTAACCGATTTATATTTCAAAAAAGCAACAAATTTGTATCAACAGCTTTTGGACGTGAGCGGTCAAAAGGGACAGTTGTTCATACCGAAAAGCAGCAGTACAATCACTGATGATGTAGAAATAATTCATGATGATGCCGAAAAACTAGATACATTTACACCTGTCTATAATCGTCATGCCCTAAATGATATGGTCGATCAAATGTGCGAGTTAAATTACAAACAATTCGAAACGGTTTTGAAATGTGGAAGCTATTCTAAATTAGAATGTCCTGTCTTGATTTGGCCACCACCTTTGCCATACATAGCAAAAGATGGATCACAAACCGAGGGAGCTAAAATTATATCGAAACGAATCGAAATAGCAGGTTTTATTAATTTACCGGATATTGGTTCGCCTAATTCGGTTAGTAGACATTTAATACTTCCGAAACCTATGCCGAACGATCAATTTGTTTCAAAGTTACCGGATAAATTGAGTAAAACGAGTAAAATTCTAGATAATTCGTTAACCACGGACTTTGATCGGCTCGAAGTAGAGATTAAAACTTTGTATGCCAAAAACGATGCAAATTCGGATGATGAGGGAGCATCGCCACAAATCACCAATGATCCGGCGAGCAAGGAATCAGTTTGTGTGCTGTTACATGGGGCATTAAAAGTTGAAAATGTGGCCGCTTTGGTCCTTTTAAACGACAATTGGTTTGGTTTTATCTATTCGTATGCCGATAGTAAAAAGAAATCGAATTTAATGTTAACTGTGTTACCACCGGGTCACGATGTAGTACCATGGTTGGGTGATTTACGATATTTGGGTACGATTGACGATGCAATGGCCGGTGAAACACCATCGTTTCCGGTCAAACCAGAAAAACGTAGTTATTCACAAAATTGTGTTGTATGGATTAGGCATACGGGACTTCAATCTGATATACAAAAAGTATTGCGGCATGCTAAAAAATTACCTGAAAAAACGCAACATTTTTATAAGGTATGCTTGTAAAGTTTTTAAATTTTTTTTATTAATTTTCTTTTATATTTTTCCCCCGCTAACTAGGAACTTAATCGTATTCGTCGTGCAGCATTATCACTCGGATTTGTCGAGCTGCTCGAAGGTTTATCGTGTATATTCGAGCGTGAAGTGGCCAGCCTTTCAGCAACCGCGAGTCCTGATTGTTTAATTCAATTGAAGCATGTGGCAAAGGAGCTGAAAAAGAGTACGAATCGTGATTTAAAATCAATGATCACAGCAGTGCCAACAAAATACAATCAACTCGCCTAACTATAGATAGCTATGGTATAAATCACATTGATAATCCGATCATAAAACATTTTTTTTTTTAATTTAAATTGAAAATTAAATATAATATAATGGAACATTTTATAAAATTAAACGACACAATTGTCGAAAATATAAAAATACAAACATTTTACAATTCAGTATATACTCGAACGTACATTATATTAAAACACACGCCGTTACCGCGAAATATTTCGCGACAAAAATTAATTTTGTCTTAATTTAAAATTTAGTGTCGACCCTTTTATAAATTTCATTCATATGCAAGTTGCAAAAACAAAAATACAAAATCATCTACTGTGCATACATAAGATTTACACGTAAACGAACGTTCTATTTTTGAAAAAAAAAAAAAAAAAAAATAATTAAGAAGAAAATTAAAGCAATATTGTTTTCTTCTAGTTTAGAATAGATTAACCGTGCGATTAGAAGTTTTTAAATAAAATAAATTAAAATATCATTTCAATACGTATATAATATACTACATACATTAACTACTGTGTTGTGTAAAATAAATTTAAAAAAATTTTCCTAACTTACTATGAATTTTCATTAGGTGTAGTGTGAAAAATGAAAAATGTGTGAAAAATAAATTTAAGAAGAAAATATTTTAATTAAGAAATTAGTGATTTTAATGAAATAATTTATAACTACAAATAAGAAAGAAAATTGTGGATAACTTTCACTAGAACCAAACTATATGGGATACAATTACTGTTATCAAATCGTAAGTGATCGGTTAAATTTTAGTTTTAAAATATGATGGTGATAAATATTTTGAATATAACTTTTGTTAATCTTGAATAAATATATTGGTGATCCCGAAGTTGTGGGGTTTCGATTGGCCTTGAACTTGCACACAAGACATGATTTGCAAACGCGTAGTGGTGCAACTTGGCCTGAGGTATAAATCACCAACGACAGTTTCTTTTGTGTCTCTGACCTTCGCCTTGCATCTTTTACATTGCTCACATCTACACGAAGGATTGTTTGTCTGAATTTGTAGAGAGTACAATTTTAATGCAAATTTGATTAATTATCTACCTGAATTTATGAGAAAGGTCGTTCAGGGAGGAATTTAAATTTTTTGAAAGTTTATTGAAGTTTTTACGGTTGGTTTCTAATGTTGGAGCTTAAAAAATATTTTTTTTGGTTTATACCCAGATTATATAGTTCAAACAATCTGTAAACCGCAAGTCCAGCTTACTTTTCCTCTTGCCGGTGTAGCCGCACACCGTTTTGTCCCGCCTTCGTTTGTTCTAGCAAGGTATGATATTTGGTTTTTGTTCCTTCATTTATCACCTCGGTTACATTTGCAGGTAGTTACTGGTCCATACCGAATCAACAGTCTCCATCGGATTTGATCCCGAGCGCTTGTTTTTCGTATTGTTATAGACAACAGGAGAAGACAAGTTGTTCTCTACCCTTAAGAGCCATTGTCGCAGACAGTGAGCTGAGCGCCTGCCAAATCGCGACTCTTCTCAAAGATCGCTGCACCGTCCGTTTAAGATCGGCTCACTGACTGACTGAGCCAGCGTACTCGATGTCCTATAATTTCATGAACGTGATCCGGTATTTTCATTAAATTCCTGATCTCGTAGTTGAATAAAACTCGGTAAGTATTGTCACTGTTGCGTTTGGGGCCATATATCATGCTTATGATTCTTCTGTCAAATGTCATTAGCCATCTCTCATACAGCCATTCAAAGAACGGTTACCAGGAACAAGATGCATTTTAATATCCTCTCTCACACAATTATCATGAGTGTCAAGGGACCCGAGGTATCGAAACCTTGCCACTCCTTGAAATATGTGGTTTAACATTACTAAAATCCATTACGCCTTGGTCTCTGTAACGATATTGTAAGTTATTCTTATCCTATGGTTTATAGGGCATAGACGTGAATAAAGATACACATATCGAGACCCAACATAAGCGTATCATTATGTGGTGTCAGATGTCGGGATTAAATCTAACATTATTGATTTAAATCAACTAAAAATAAATAAAACAGTAAGAACATTAAAATAAGCAATAAATAATCGGAAGTAACCGAGTTTATAATAGTAGTAAAAAGATTTATATAAAAAAAAACATAAAATGGCGGACGTGAAGCCACCAAAAAATTGTATCATCATGCAATGGTGACTCTTTTTCGATTTGAGGATACAGTTGTTGCAATTTAGTTAAAGCTTTCGTGGTATATGCGACCGGACGACCATTTTGTATTAAAACTGCTCCAATTGCTTTTAAACTGGCATCTACTGAAAGTAACACATCTGAATTTACATCATAGTATGCCAGTACCGGTGATGATTTTAGCGAACGATTTTTCATGATTGTCTTCCCAAGTCTACGCAACATCTTTCGACAATAAAGTTCTAAGCGGATCTGTTATCGATGAGAGGTTTGGAATGAATTTATGCAGGTAATTTACCATGCCTAAAATTCTTTGAAGTTACTCTTTATTGGATGGAATTTCCAATTTATTTATTGAGCTAATTTTTGCAGGATCTGCTTTCATACCTTCAGCTGTTAGAATATGGCCTAAAAATTTGACCGATGTTTGTTTGAACTCGCACTTTCCTTTGTTTAGTACAAGTCCTACGGAGTGCAATTTTTCCAGTACAATCGTTTTAATTTCGTCAATTTTCGCTTCCGTATAGAGCAGAACACAATCCAAATGGGAGTCTTGTGCAACAGTACCGACCCCATGGAGTGGCAAATGTTAGGTATTTTTATTTTTCTGATCGCTGACTGACTTTTATTTGCCTGAAGCCTTTGTTGCAATCTAATTTGGTGAAAAATTTAGCACCATGAATTTTTGCCGCAATCGCTTTCAATGTTGTAAGTGGGTAATGACTTCGTTGCATGTTTCTGTTAACGTCTGTTGGATCAATATAGATTCTAAAACTAGTGATCATATATTTTGTTTTGGACTTATTGATTTTGAGACCAACAGAAGCTGAGAATCGAACAAGTGGATCCAGTAGTTCTTTGATACCGTTTCCATTCAGTCTAATTACGTAAATATCATTTGCATATGTCAGAACCTGGTTGGACCGATGGTACGAGATGTTGAGGGCAGAGCATCTTCTTGACTGAAACTAAAGCTAATTGCAAACATGCCTGATAGCTTGCTGTCAACTTTGATACAGCATTGCGACTTCATTACTATCAGTTTACATAAACGCTCATATTTGCCAGGTATTTCGAGATATCACAAAGCAAACCATGGATTAAGACATAGAATTTTTGGAAATCCAAGAACGAGATGTTTCGAAACATTTAGAAAAATCATGCTTGTCGAAAAAACTTGATCAGTTACTTACCCATTCCGAAGAAATCCTCCTTGGTCAGCTACAATTTCTTCCACCATGGGAGTGATTCTCTCCAATGACAGTAGTTTGTAAGCTGTTTAAAGGACAGATATACCGCGATAGTTTTCATTTTGATCGATCTCCTGCCTTAGATGGTATTTACATATAGACGAAAACTGCTTCGGTTTTCCAAAGAACGATTGATGAGCTGCTCATCAATCGTTCTTTGGATGGAATGAAACCCAAATTTAAATTAATTTTTAATAGAGTTAATATATGATGGATTAGAGCCAACCTATCTTCTTTCAATCAACTTACACGAAATTGTGCGTGGCACTGTAGCGTCGATACAGTAGCTAAAAAACTCAATGTAACTACATTGATGCGGGTCGTTATTTAATCATTCAGATTTTGAGATAGTGTGCGAAGTAATGCTCGATTTCAATCAGATATGTAGTAGTTTTATGCCAGTCGAAATTTCGCGGTAAATCGCTAAGTCAGCCAATTTAAAACATTCTAATTTGCAAGGGGATTGTGATTGCTTCAAGGAACCAGAAAGTATGTCCTGTGCCCGCTTTTTGAAATTTAATGATTTGTTTCATGTCAAAGTGAGTTTTGACAGCTGAAAATTCATAGTTTGGTGATCGAGATTGTGTTTCGGCAACCACGTTATCCTTGCCATGGATATGTACGGTTTGTCGTTGAATTGTAGACTGTAAAATCTAGACCTATGACAGTATCGAAAATGTTTGATTACTTGGTAGATAGCTATAGTAGCTCTCTATCGAAGGCGTTATATTTTTTCTTAGCATTAGGAGGTTTCTTTGTAAAAGATTTAGGCGGCCCCAATTACGTCGGTTGTGAAGCTTTTTGCTGTTCGAATTTCTGTTGACATTTATCTGCCGAGAAGAAGTTCTTGGGCTTCTTTAGTAAGGTAGGCAAATAGGTGTGCGTATATGTTAAAGTTTTGTCGATAAATTGCTGTAAATGCCTGATTGATTGAGTAGCTGGAAACTCTTGAATGGCGGTAATTCGGTCCAGTAGACGGCGGAATACCATTTGGAGTACTTTTGTGACTAAGAAAGTCTAGGGAGCTAGTATCAAAAACGCATTTCGAACTGTTGATGTTCACCTCATCGTATTCAGAAAGTTTATGATACAGTGTTTCTAGGTGAAACATGTGTTGTTCCTCCGAAGTTGAGCTACAAGTATGTCGTCAATGTAAGCAAACACAAAGTCAAAATCCTTGAAATTCTCGTTGATAAATTTGAAACGGTTGTGTTGAATTTCGTAGTTCAAATGGTATTCTACTGAACTCGAATAAGCCAAATGGATTGCCATCTGGTGAACTTTCTCAGGTTTAACTGGGATTAAATGATAGGCCCTGACCAAGTCGGTCTTAGTGAATTACTTGCATCTGTGTAGGTTCATGGAGAAGTTCTGAATGTGGAGAATCGGATAAAGGTCAGGTGCCACTATCATGTTCAACCTGCGGGAGTCCCCACATGATCTCCGGTCTTGATTTTGCTTTTTAACCAAGTGACATATACCGAGTTGAATCATGTGTTGTAATTCCGTTGTGGCCGCTTTGTGTCAGATCGAATATAATCGTCTAGGTTTGGACACGGGTAAATGTCCTGTAGTTCTTATGTGGTGAACTACAATGTGTTTAATGGGCGGGTTGTAACTCTGAAAATCAAAGGAAATCTGGAATCAACTAAATCTTCAGATGAAGCAATATTCCGATGGTCCCGTATATTTCATCCACTTTCCGATCTCGACAAGTTTTTAGTTTAATGCGAATTCTGTTCACATTAATTCGCTGCATAAGTCCTTTTGATATTTGTATTGATTTTCAAAACAATTGAATCGACAATGGCGGACAAAAAGGATGTTCATATGATTTGTGCTCTTCAGTAAATATGTCTGTTGGCTACCAAATAACCTACCAATGAGATATAAATAAAAATGGGAAAACTCACTGTCAAAATCTTGTAAGAGATAGTATTGTGGAAACCAATCACCTTCCTATAGTGAGGAGAATGCTTTATGAAAGGTATACAAAATTCTGGTTGCCAGTGTCGCCCAGTGTTCACGTATCACCTAGATATACTACCATTCGAAACCAGGATTGAAACAATCGGGTTAAAATCGATGCGGCACTTGACACATGGAATTCCTATTATTATTATGTTTGTTTTATTCCATGAAATTTGGTCTGCGGTCGAAGCTCACTCAACCCTATGATGCGCGAATAAAGGTTTTGTGAATTGCGAGGACGGCTCTTAAACAAATCTATCGAAATATTAAAATCAAATAGTTCCAAACATTGGTTACCATGTTTAGAGGTACGCGCAACTCGTTCGCCAATCCCAAAATTGATCCGATGAAAAGCTATACTCAACATTTCATGTGGACGTATGCATCTTGTTGGCACGTAAAATAAAAATAATTGAAGCAGTTTTGCACAATCAGTTTTAGCGCAAGTTACATCATGAATATTGTATGAATCCTCTGCCTGCGAAATCCATGATAATCGACGTTCAAAAACTTATAGCGACTAGCATAATTAGGTAGTCTGAAATCGGAAGTAAAATTCAACAGTGTAAGTAGAGCAAATATCAGAAATCTTTTCAAAATCGCCTCTATGCGGTTACTACTAATATTATAATTTGAATTCCTGATTGTTGCAGCTTAATCTAAAATAAGCCTAAAAAACTGGCATGATTCTTTGAGGAACCCAATGACCCGGCCTTAACGACAATCAATGCTATATAGTTAGTAAAACTAAGATTGGTTGTGAACAAAACTCCCAAGTCATTAAACTGAGTATCTCTAATAATACCTACTCCATCTGTACGGATTAACAATCAATTTTTTAAGTTTTTAAGTTTTACACAATTAATAAAATTTCTAACCCAATCACCGAAGTGATTGAGATCATCTTGGACTAATCTGCCAAATTATGGACAGTGGCATACATTTTAACATAATCTACATATACAACAGACACCAACAAAACTCAAACCAATTACTGACAATATCATTAATAAACAAAATAAATAGTAAGTCAAAGTAAGAACGAGAACTATTTTGTTTACTGAATACGCAGATTCAAAATTGTTTACCAATAATTCACAAACCGAATTTAGACATTATCCTATCATTATAACTCATGGATAAAGGATAACCAACCATAATAACCAGATTCAAAAGCGTACCATCACAAATATGTACCTCGTTAGTCGTTATATTGTTTTAGACCCACTTTAAATAATGAATCTATGACCAAAACTTAAGTTGGGAAAAACCTCCCAGGTAGCAAAGGGTATCGTTTTTATCCATTTTGACTGAACCTGATTTGCAATTACATCTATAAATTTATTCAAAAGCACATACAAAAAGAATGCCGATTGCGATTTTAACCGATTTTTCAATATCGTCAGAAATATTGTCAATATTTTGGCTTGCTTGCGTCACAGTAAGTTTTCTGTTGTATATTGTCTTCCTTAGCAATTGTTGCTCGTTTTTACCATGTAACTTAAATATTTTACAAGCTATGGTTTCAGTTTTCTGTTGTAGTCAGAAAAGTTTTTTCCATTCAAGGTTCCATCCTTCAAAGATCATTTCTCCTTGTTACAGATCTCAAAACGAACTTTTTACCCTTAAATGGTAAAATAAAGTTATGTCAGACACAGATTGCGTTTGAGGGAACTCAAATGCTATGTCTTTAAAACTGCACTATATTTTATAATAGCGGTATTTCCATGCTAGTACCCGAAGTCTGGAGCTATGCAATGGGAAATAACACATGTTTCTACTATATTTTGAAATTTTCATAGATTTTTAGGATTCCTAAGCCTCCGGATATTGAAGTATTTAGTATCCTTGAAATATTATACCCAGGTAATCCTCAAATTTTTTTAAAATTTCGAAAATAATTATTCCTTCACACTTATGAGTATCGCGATTTATTCAGAAAGAATAAGGCAACCTACAACTACAGTATCAGAATGAACAATTTTTGGGCGATTTCACTTTTTAAAGAATGGGACTACAGTAGTTCCAAAATATTATACTCAGTGACGCAATATCGAGTCAAGTAGAGATGAGCTGAATACTGCAGCTGCGTTACGATACACAGTAATACATTTTATATGAGTTAAATGCGTACTAAAATACTAATTAATCTTAACCGAATTAAAATTCAAAATATTTATAATTATGAGTAAAGATTTACGACCTGCATAAATAGAAATAGACTAGTTGATTTAATATTTAAGCCGATTGTGTGTATTTATATAGATTATAAATTCTGAGCACCTACGACTATACTGTACATAAATTCTGGTCTTTGTTGTCGAATTATTTACTTTCGTCATAATATGTTTTCGTTGGTTGTCAAATCTAACCAAGAGTGACATCTAATTAGATGTTATAACATTCAACAGGCCACCGGATCGATGATATTTTGTTGAATAGTAAGTAATTGTTTTAAGTTAAGAACTTAAAAACAATATAACTTTTTTAAACAAAATATTGTCCTAGTATCTATGTCATGAAATATGGTATCTGTGCCAAAACAAGAAATGCCAAAGTTCTAAAATCTGAAAATTTGCCAATTTAATTAAAAAATTCTACTTTAAACAAATTAACGAATAGGTTACTGATCTGAAACAGTATTAATGTTTTGCTATTTTCGGTTATATATATCCTTAAAAATTGAATTAGTTTAAATGTTACCTCCATGAACTGTATTAATCGACGTCCCAATTTGATGAGTTCTGATTCTTACACTTCAGGTACATATCTTTTCCAACTCTTCTCTATGTTTTCCAACTACAACAACTGCCACATGATCCACAAATCTAACATTCTTGTTTCTTCTGGTAACGATAGTTTAAAAATGCCGTCGTTCATAGTGTTCCATAACGTAGGAGCTAACACCGATCCTTGTGGTACTCCTCCGGTTATATGATAAAATGTTGTGCCTCCATTGCATTCTTACTTTAAAACTCTATTTCTTAAGTAATTAGCCGCCAGCCGTATTAAATACTTGGATACCTCTATACTTAGTAGGCAGTAAAAGGTTTTTAATATCAAATTTCACCACCTCACTATAATTTTTGAAACCTCCCTTCCATCAACCAACTCCGATCGCCTCTCACGTCGTATCTACCACAAGCTTAATCGTGTCAATGGTAAAGTGTGCCTTACCGAATCCATATTGATTTTCAGACAGGTCCCCTTTGTTTTTAAAATTTTAGCCAGTTTCAGCGTAAAGCAGATTTGACGGTATGATGATGTATTTTCTAATGCTTTCGTTCCTTTCGGCAGAGGTACCAAACGTTTAACTTTCCATTGCATAGGGAATAATCCTTTCTCTAGACAAGTATTATACAAGTGTCAAACCGATTCGAATTAGCACAGACCGCGGCTGGACAAAACTAGCCAGGCTGTTGTCGAAATAACGAAGACAATATTTTTCAACCATTCTGGGCACGACTTCTTCACACAATTTTTGAAAGCATCGATGTTTACTTGTTTTGACGGAATACTGAAGGTATCCAGGTTTTCTCTGGAAGTACACTTTCTTTCCGATAACCATACTTTAATTTTAAGCCTTACATGCAATGCCAGTCAACTCGCGCGCAAATTGCTCCAAACCCAATTACATTCGATTTCGTGCTTTTTGAAATGTTAGATCATCGACTTTTACTGCAAATTAAATCGATCACGTTATGATCTCAAAGCTACACTTCACAAGCATTACTGACATTTGATTTTTTAGAGGTTTTTCAAATATAAGTGCAAAATGTCATTTACCTTTAAAAGACAAGCCAAAAAGACCTTGCGCTTGAATTATTTCGATGAAATAAAAAAATTCTGATTCACGGAAAAGCTAGCAGACGGCTGTTACATAATACCTAAAATGGTAAGCCCGCTCGGTTGATACATTCAATATCCAGGAGTAGTGGCAAATATTACAATCACCAAAGAATGATACCAACTTAGCGTTGCAAATCAACAAAAACTCCGTGAAAAATGGCTAATTCACCGCTATCAAAGAAGGGAATGGTCAACTGAGAACAAATGAAACTGATATCCTCTCGGTATGGCAATCTTACTTTCAACGCATATACTAAATCAGATTGACGATGTGACTCTGATTAGAGCTTTTCCGCCGTCAGATGTTCAGAATTTTGTTCCAAACTCTACAGTTAAAGAATGTTAACGTTCCGGGTTTCTAAGGAATTCTCACAGAGTTCGGTAAAAACGGAGGGGAGACCCTTGCAACTCAGTTCTACGACCTATTTGTAGCAATCCGGGTTCAAGAAGAGCTATTTCAAGACAAGAAAACAGCACTCATATGCCCGCAACATGAAAAATTAAACTGAGGCAATAACCGCGATATATCTTTCTTAAATAACGCATACAAAGAAAACGATTTTTAAAGCGGTTTCCATGTGTAGCAGTCATGCTTCTGCCCTTTGCTTTGATTCTCCCAAATTCTTTCCATTAAGAAAATTACTATTAAATAAATTCATGACTTCATAACCTCCATCTTGTAATATTTTATAAGTCTTCTTTTATTATTTCTCGCATTGTACCTCCTCAGTTGTTGGTGTGCCAATCCTCATGGCCGAACCAGATTTTAAAATTTTAATTAATATTAATATTTTGGAACCGGTATTAGTGTGTAAAATCATTAGTCGGGCTGACCATCTACAACGATCACCAATTGTAAAAAATTAAATACTATGGTCTAAAAGGGCTTGTAAAAGATCTCAGTAAAAGGTTAACTTTGGCTTGTAATGCTCTTGATTGTTTTTAATATTATGGAACAACTTCCGGAACGTATCTGGCAACAAGAACTCTAAAACCGAGAACTCTATATAAGAGTCTGGATTTCATTAAATCGAGTTTGACAACATTATAAACCCTAGGATTACATTGGAATTCATCAGCTTATGTATTTTAAATAAAGTTGACTGTGCCAAGACTTGGTGCCGATCTTACTAAACGTAATATGCCGTCAGAACCATCAACAATTTTTGATCCATTAGGATGGTTGGCTCCATTAGTATAATTAGTAATTAAAGCAAAAATCATTTTCAAATTCTTGGAAAGATTACAATTGATCGCTGGATAAACTACACTTGAAACATTCAAAAATGGAGCTACATTGGTTTTGCGACGCATCAAAGCAGGCATACGCTGCAATTGTTTATGCCAAATCTAAATACACAACGCGTATAATTACTGCTAAAACAAAAGTAGCTCCATTAAACCAGATAATCTCTCTGCCGAGACTGGAGTTAAATGAAGGCTGCATTTAACTCAGAGGCAGAAGGAATATCTTTATTGTTATCAAAACTACTGGTTAAAGTGAGAATATAGAGCATTGGATTGCAACAACGAAAATAAAACATACTTCTGAACTGACTCTAAGGCTGTGTTGGTTTAGATAAAAGGTAAACCACAAAATCACAAAACGTGTGTGGCCAACAGAATAACAGAGATGCAATGGAGTACCGACTGAAACCAATGGAACCACTTAGGTGGTTCTAATTCTACAATTGTCTTCGTTAGATTTTTATCATTGGTGCGACTTGTTTGCTTCATGGCATATTGCCATCGTTTCTTGCCAAACTTAAAAACCAAAATAAGGGATGGATCTCATCTAAAACCAGAGGAATCAAAAACTGCATTAATCATCAAAATTGTACAACTACAATGCTCGATCGGAGTTCGATAGATTAAACAATAAACAAGGTTTATCAAAGGCACTTAGTTGGCTTAACTCCTTTGTCGATGACAAAGCTATTATGAGTTGAATTAAGACTAGATAATACCTTGCATTTGATAAGAAATATACAGTAATATTAACCAAAATACATTAATTATTGAAATGGAAAAATTCAGCTCACTTTAGCATACTTAAGATTGAATTACTGGATAATAAACGCGAAAAACTCAATCCGTTATATAATCCATAACTTTTTGATATGTAGTAGAGTAAAAAGGGCAACATCGCAACAATTAATGAAAATATTACCAACCAAAACAGTCCTGCCATTAATTCCATTCACCAACAGTGGAATAGACAATGCTGGTCCAATTAGTCTGAAGCTATACAAAGGATGCTGCTACAAAATTTGGAAGGAGTATATTGCTGTGTTTATATGTATGGTTAAAAAACCCGTTCGCCTTTAACTTGTCAGATTTAACAATGGAAGCCTTTCTTGTCGCTTCCAAACGTTTCACAAGGTTTTAAAAAAAAATCGCTCAAGCCTTCAACTTAGGAGAGGCCGGTGTAACTTCGACAAAACAACATATGGAAAAGATTCTTGGGAATACACAAAATTTTGAAGCGCTCTCAATCATATTAACCCAAAGCGTGTCTCAACTCCAAGACCTTTAGCTTCGCTAAGCAATGACATAGATAATGATTTAGCATTAGTTCCAGTCCACTTCTTAATCGGCAGAAAATTTATAGCAACACCAGAGCACGACATGACGAACTTGAAATATTTCAATAGGTGGAATTTACTTACAAAATTAACCCAACTATTTTGGAAAAAATTGAGCTCATGGCTAAATCATTAATTTTGATAAAAGATGAACTGCTTTAATTTAAAAGATGGTCTCTTGAAAGAATTATTAAACTTCATCGTAGTACAGATGGCCTTACTTAATGTTCCAGAAAAACTCGCCTCTATGCAATTTACCTGTACATCTTGATCGAACTATTAAAGTATTCGAAGGAACTGATCTATGGTTCTGCTAGGTTGAAGAACGAATGATATCATTAATAAACTTATATCGCTGGACCAACATGCCAGATGACTCGGATTACAAATCAATACTCACAAACTTAAGTTCTTGATGACGTCTAGAAGCACCTCTAGGGTAAATTTTGGAGCTGGACATCGAACTTCCATTTACACGCATTGCTGCCGGTCTGCCTACAGCTAAAACTTATGAGTTTGAAACATATATCGCGGTCAAGTAAACTGGCGCTTTATAAAGCGCTAATACGACTGTTGCTAACGTTCAGAAGGGAAACCTGGACCCTAACCTGTATAACGACTGCATAATCCTGCTTATATTTGAGAGAGTCATACGATCGATTTATGGTCCTGTGGAGTCATCACATGTCGTCACATCAACCTGTAATACTCTACATTTGTATATACGTATGGTTAACTTGTTGTCATTACATATTCTGTATTAAGATAACGTAAATTTTTGACATTGCATACATTATTTTACGAAAGTTTGGCAATCTTTGTTGATCGACAGCCACACAATGATAATTACATGCCGTTACTCTAAAGGAACGAATGGCCGAACTCGATCATGTGAAATGTCACAATATATTTTCATTTCCAAATTTGGCATGGCTAACTGACTTAGTGGTAATGAAATTTTTATCGACTTACCGTTCAATATTGACTGCAATTCCGGGGATCTTGCTGCTGCGCCGCTGCCAAGTCTACAAAATTTATTTCACCCGTTAAATGTACCGAACTTATCCTGGACAACAAATCAGCGACGTTATCCTCCAAACCAGCAATGTGACGGATGTCGGTGCAAAATTGCCCGATATAATCAAGTTGTCTGATTTGTCACGGTGTGGACAGTTCTTTTTTTGTATGAAAGCTAAGATCAGTGGTTTATGGTCCGTATAAATACCAAACTGTCTTCCTGAAAAGCTGGTTGTGATAGACCAGGACTAAGGGTCGTGTACAAATTTACATTATCTTAATACAGAATAATGCCAATTACAAGATTGACAATTTTCAACAGGTTGACAATACGTATACTAGTGTACAGAGTATTACAGATTGATGTGATGATTCCACAGTCCCATGAAAGTCGCTGAATACCAGTATCAGATACGTTTAAATTTCGAAATTAGGCAACTTTTTGAAGATTGCGCCATTATCGGATTTATCAAACCCAGCCAAATCAAATCGCGTAGTAATGTCAGAAAGCCCCATCACATGTCGAAAATAGAGACAACGTGCGTTATATCGAAATGAATAAAAGTCGACTGTGCGGGCAGTAAAATCCCTTTGATAGGATGTAGAGCATAAGAGAGTGAGCGGGATAGATTATCGACTATCGTATATTGGGTAAATAGTTTTCCGCACAGCAGCATATCTTCTTATATTGGACTCACGTGCGGAAAAATAATTTTTAACTTCAACCACATGCGATAATCATTCTGTCCTCCACGAAACAATTAAACTCTTGAACCAAAATTATTTTGATTGGATTTAATTGGCCGATTACATGGTTGCATGCATAATATCGTTTACATATTTAAACAATAACAACAACTATATAACCACTGCATGCAAATCAACTAGATTCGATTCAATTGAATTTAATTTTCGTCAAGAGACAGACATACATATATGCTCGTAAGTGACTGATTTGTTGTTGTCCACAGACATATATTTTTTATGTGACAAAACAAAGAAAACGACACTAGCAGTATGTGGTATATGTAAACTGTACATGCAACAGATTGGTATGATGATAATAGACCAACTCTTCTATGAAGTACTGGTGGTAATCTTATATATAGTTCGCGTGCATATAAGTTACGAAATTAAGATGGTAGATAAATGCGCGCGTATTTACGAGAAATTCTCACCGTGTGCTTCATTATACACTATATATATACATATTCGATAGACAGGCGATGGACAGGCGCAGAACAGCCAAACAACAAATTTTATTTTTTGCATTGAACTTGGATTAAAGAAAAAACAAAAACAACAACTAAAGTTACCCATTTCTTGGAATTTTTATGATACCGACCTACCGCAAACAAAAATTTATTAGAACACATCAAACATTAAAAGTTTGTTTTATGTGTTACTATTTCAAGGTGCGATATGGAAGTTTTTTTTGTAAACTACTAAATTAAGTCAAAACTCGTACGACGACACGTAACTACTACACCATATTGTGACTCTATTTATAGGAAATTATTCGTTTCGTATTTTGTACTCCTTAGTGTTTTTTTTAGCCACATTTAGATTTCATGTTTACTGTTTTTGGCACGTGTACACAAAAATTCCGTTGCATGAAAATCACATGTGATTCGGTCGAACAAGTATATTTCATCATTATGTCATTTTCATTTGTTTGTGTGTCTGTATGAGTGTGAGATTTTGAAGTATGTACAAAGTTGGTTAAAATATTATACGAATATTAAATTGGTATCGCAGGATTATGCCAGAATGTTTCGCATTAGTTCGATGCTTTGATGTAACAGATTAGTCTTGTACTACAAAATATATTCGTTCATCTATAGTGTGGATTATATAAAGCCCACTACTATATACGCGATGGTGTAATGATGTTGCTGGTATGAGATATGACATTATTATACCACCGACAGCAACAAACCACTATTGATATCTCAACTTAATCTGTCGCCAACTAGTAAACTTTTAATAAATCATAAGACGCATATAAGAACTAAAATGGCATGAGAACGAATTTAGATTCGAAGAAAATTGGGTGTAATCTACTCATTTATGTGCACTCTTTATACAAATCATATATCAATTTCACATCTGGGTATATATATGATCAAATCTGCGTGAAGATGCGAACTATAGACTGAAAAACTATTCATCTGCTAACTAAATGGTTGGTTACGTATACTAACTTTGACGGTTAATTTAAAGTTCACCCGGAAACGATTTACGTTGAAACTACGTAATATTGGGTTGGATTTACCACTATGGGAAAGCTGCCGCTCAAATACATCAATGCAGATCTTTAAGTAAGCCACAAAATGTATCGCCGTGAATTAGTTTAGTAAGCAGATCTTCTCTGGCATTCAGTTCTGTAAGTTTCAAACCAAGTTGGATTATTTTGTGCACTAATCCTTGTTAAAAATTAATAGCGCAGGATACAGAATAGTTTATGAACTTTACTGTTGTCCAAATATCTTAACATTCGTTTTACATTATTAATGTCTTCGCAATTAAGATTTTCAACTTGTCTACTTCCATATCCCACTGCAAAGGTTAAGTCCGGTCTAGTTTTTGTTGAGTAAAGCAAACTTCCTATTGCTTCTCTATAAGGAAGATTAATCTCATTTTTAATGACAATAATATTGGTGTTCCAGCGATTTTAGAATTTGTCATATTGAATTTGTTTATTATTTTTTTAGAATAAGCACTTTGACTTAATTTTATGCATGTTTCCGTTTTCGTCACTCCCATGCCTAAAAATAATTCTGGATTTTCGGTTGATGTCATTTCAAATGATTTTTGTAGAGCTGATAGTAAGTTTTCCATTTGCATTGTATCATTCCCAATTAAAATTCCATCATCGACGTATATCGCCAAAATCATACTGCCATCTTTAGTTTTAAAAATACAATGGACTATCTTTATCGGTGTTAATCCTCTACTGATTAAAAAATTTGTGATATGTTGATTCCAGTATAAAGGCGCTTGGTTTAATCCATATAGTGCTTTTTGCAACTTGCATATTTTAGATTTTTCATTTTCATATCCATCCGGGGGTTTCATATATATATTTCCTCGTTTAATTCGCCATAAAGGAACGCAGTTTTAATGTCGTATTTTACTATCTTATACACTCCTTTCGCAACCAAAGCGAAAATGATTCTAAGTGAACTTGGATCTACCACAGGACTATACGTCTAGCTTTATATTTTCCATCGTCTTTAGTTTAAAACACCCACCTACTGCTTATAATTTTTTCCCCTTCTGCTTCTTTTGTGTCCATATATGTCCATGTTTCGGTTTTCAATGACCTCTTTTCATCATCTGTTGCCTCCTTCCAGTTCTCTTTATCTGGTCAATTTAATGCCTCTTCATATGTTAACATAACGTAATCTTCAAATTTCTTTGGAAATTTTCTTATACGTTTACTTTGTCCAGAAACTATATTTTCTTCGTTTTGTTCTACCGTATTTACTGGTGCAACTTCTACCTGCTGCTGTTTCATTGATTCTAGTTCTACAGCTTCAGTATCCTTCCCTTTAGCTCCAATTTCCACATCACTTTTGTCAAAATTTTCTTCATTAACCATTTGTGGCACTTCTTCATCTTGTTCAGTTTTTTTAATAACATTAGGTTCTCGATCAAATATTCTTTTGAAAATTTACATCTCTTGATATTACAATTTTACGTTGTATCGAATCCCATAATCTATACCCATTTGACACAATCAACATTGGTCATCCAATTTTCAAGAAAATTGGATGACCGAGGTAAAGAACATGTATTTTTATGTCGGTCATCCTATTTTCTTGAATATCCAAGTTCTATTGCGAACGCTTTACTTCCAAATATATGTAATCTGGAAAGATTCGGTTTTACATGCCATTTTTCAATTAGTGTTGTATCTATACCTGATGTTGGACTTCTGTAAGCTGCCGTTCGTGCTGCTTCTCCCCACATTGATTTAGGCATATCCGAGTCAGCAATTAATGATCTAGCTTTATCGATTAAAGTCCGATTCATTCTTTCAGATTTTCCGTTCAATTGAGGTGTATAAGCGATTGTGTAATCCAAAACAATTCCTTTGTTTTATTTGCACAAAACAAGCTTTGATGGATACATCGGTTCAATTTATGTATAGTCTCGTCGTACAAAGAAAAATTTGATAAAAATTTATTATTCCTATAAGAATTGGAGAATACCGTCGGATGTAACTTCGGTTGTTAAACGTTGAAAAACTATACGAAGGTGCTTGAGGTGTTCTTCTTTAGTTGATAAGGCGACCAAAAGATTATGGGAAATACGAAGGCCAATTCTCGAAACACCGAATGGACTAATCTTTGAAATGTTTGGACCCCATTGCTTAACCTGATTGACATGCGTGACAACTCGAACACTCTAAACGAGATAGTGATTGCCATCTTTTCGATGTTCTTTTCGTTAATGGTTATCTAGTATGGGCTCGTTCAATTATTTTTAAAGGGTCGACATACTCCTTGTGCTGTCCAAGCTTTGGTTTCGGACTTAGCTATTTTATTTTGTCCGCGTTCAGTCGCCGTATTTTTGCATGGCAAGATTGCCCGTTGTCTCAATGTAATGAGTAACGTTATGTTTTGCGCCATTTAAAATGGTAGACTCGTGGGTGACAGTTTGCTGAAACTGAAAACTAAACATACCACTACCAGAATTTGATCACCGTCCACCTTGTTTAAACGTCCCAACCAGAAGAGAGAGTCCAAAAAAAAACTCAAATCGTGTTCGATCAAAAAAACTTATCTTAAAAATACCAATAATTTGAGGTAGGAACAACCTGGTACTAATGTGAGGATTCCAATACCCTGAAGTGCTATACTGTTTGTATTTGCTGATGACAGTGAAGATCGAACACCGTCTCCTTATAGGTAGAACCACTGGTTGCCTTGCAACTAGTGAACATATGTTATTGACAATACGGATTTTATTTGGCATTGTGAGCCTCTGAAACTTACATGTTTTGCAATAGCCCTTCTAGAGAACAAATTAAAGTTTTTCTCCCAGATCTTCAAGATTCTCTAGATGTGAGATAATACCAGGTTCGGTGATTCTTTATCATTACATATTGAAAATCACGTTCAATGAAAATAAACCTATCTGTGCATGACCTGTTTAGCTATGGTGGTTAGCAGCTTGTAGACTTTTATCCAATGGAAATAAGAAGTCTGGAGTTCCAATGTACCATCTGCCAACTGTTATATGTGCATTATATTTTTGATCATCCCGCTGGCCTAGTACGCCAAATGAAGCCCATAATAAATTCCCCACATAGTCCAATGGCGAACGCCGAAATCTGTCAACTGGTGTTCATAGGATTTGATGGCGATCTTCCATGTTGTCGATTAAATGTATTATTGGCATTAAACCGAATATATCAAATATAATTGAATATACTCGAGATAGTGCATCTAATACTATGTTTTGTGTGCCTTTATGGTACTCAATACGGAAATTTAAAGCTCCAACGAGCCAATCTCTTAGATAGGTCCGTTTGGTTCATCAACCAGTCACGAATTTTGCGCATGCTGAGTATTGCTGTAAGACGCTCTAGTTCGGATATGTCGTAATTTTTCTTTGCTCAATTCAATTTATGTGAATAAATTCTATAGAAGGATATTGGATGTTTCACTTCGTTGCTGTCTTTCTGGAACAGCATACTGCCTACACCTATTGTTGATGTGTCTACTTGTATGTAAAAAATGCGTGAGTAATTTGGACAGGTGCATTGGTCAATAATGTCGTTACTTTTTTAAATGCCTCTTGTGCTTGTTTCGTGCAAGTTACTTTGCCCTTTACTTTAAGTAGGAATGTAAGTAGTATTGATACCGTTGAAAAATTTGGAATGAATTTGCGGTATCAACCGCTCATTCTAATAAAATGTCTAACCTGCTTTGCTGTACAAGGAATTGGGGAATCTTGGATGGCGGTGACTTTTTCTGGATCAACTTTAATATACATACATCACCCACTACATGGGTACCGCAGTTGCGTGAGTAGGAACTTAGATTTTTCCACGTTTATGGTTAGATTTCCAATTATTAGCCTACTAGCTGTCCTGTAACTCGTAAATTACCTTCTCCTTAAGGTGACACGTTTGATTGATTTTAAACAATCAAATAGTCGTGTGCAAAATTTAAAAAAATGATGGAAATATGCGTTTTAATATGTACATCTTTTTTTCGTTTGGTTAGATTTCGGTTACACTATTTGGCGGAGTATGAATATACTTGTGTAAATTTTAGCCATACAAGATGTTCATCTGGTATATAGTTATCTGTGACAAAATATTAAAAGCTATATTATACGGGGAGACAAGGGAGAAAAATTTGAAAAGTTTACCACTGTAGTTTTGAAATGTTCTATAACACAATGAATGTTCTTGACTGCACAGCGAAGTTAAAACGGTAATTTGCCGTACATAGATAAGTACTCACGTTATAAAGGATGCCATACAATCAAAATTTTAATTAGAGTTTACCTTTCTGGTATAATAAATTATATTATTAAATCGCTGGTAGGGCCCATTGATAAAGGTACATTTAATGGTACGAGTTTATTAAAAATGGTAGTAAAAGGTGTCGTAGAGGTAGATAAAAGTTTAATGATAGCAAAGAAGCTATCACTACCAGGGATAGAAAGGATAAGACTAACCTTTATAAATAAATAAAAATGATGAGCGAAGAAGTAGTGAAAAACACGAAAATTTTCATTAGAATTTAGAAAATTTAGAAATAAACTTTCCAGGAATAACGTAAAATTCGTAACCATATATTCAATAAATTACAAAGTCACATTTTGTTTAAATTTGTAGCAGCAAGCCCCAGTTGGACTTGGACGTAATATTTATATTTTGAAATAAGAATTAAATCACCCTCTATACTTTTCTTAATATAACTAATATTAAATTACCGATCATTTGTAGTTTTCCAACGACTGGACATTTGAATTATCGTTTACAGGAATTATCCCGTTCAGATTTAGAGCATGCAGTAGGATATCCTTAGAAATAACTAGTCCACAATCAATTAAGAAATTAAGAAAGAAGTTCAGAATTAGATACTGTGAAAAAAACTTAAATCGATTCGAAAATATTGCTGATTAAATGTATACGTACCATCTGAAAAAAGACTTATATAATCTGAGATTTATGATCATCTGTTGGTCCCTCTTCTAAATTTCTTCTGCTTTAGCATTACACAAATGTTGCTTCTTACTGAAATGTGGTCTTAACTCTGTGAAGCTAATCAGACTTAAATATGGACACCTATGGATAAATTAAATATTAGCTTAAATATTAAAGATTTGTACATACTTGTAAATATGTAGCTTTGCACGAATAACAATGCCAGTATTCCACTAGCATAAACAAAGTGGCTTCTACTAATTCTTCGCCAGCTTTCAATGGTTGTTTTCCACTGGGAAAATTTTTGTAAAAACTTCGTAATGTAATAATTATCTATGTGAATTATAATTTATATAATTAACTTTTATACCATAGATAAATATACTTAGTAGTTATCTATGTGTTTATACATAGTTTTGTTTGTTTATACAAATTAAAAATAATTATAAAATAATTAAAATATTTTATTTTATTCAATTAAAATTATAATTTACCTGAACGAATTTATAACAACAATAGTTGCGTTTTTCTTCGAAAAATTACTGTCCGGAACAGCAATTGTTTTTCATATTTTTCGTTCAAATTAAAATTATTTTAATTTTGATTGAATCAATGTCAAATATATATATATATCGTTTATCTACATATTCTAATTAATCGCTTTAAAATTAAGACAAAAATAGTACTAAAAATGTCTCATTGCTTGGTTTGCTCATCAATTCTGAATTGCTCTCGATCAAAACGAATATTTATTGCGAATTGCTTATAATATTCTTAATTTAACAAGTAATTTTAAAATAATTAATTAAAATATGTAGATAAACTTTATCACATTAATTCAATCAAAATTAAAATAACTTTAATTTAAACGAAAAAATAATGGTAAAATGTTGGTTTAATTTTTGCCGCAAGAGGCGCTTTTTTAGCTTTTCTATTCGTCAATCGCAAAACAAATATGTGCTATGTCTTGACGCTATAATAAATTAGAGCATTTGATTTAACAGTGTACATTTTAAAATTAGGAGCATAACTTTTTGAATTTTAGTACTTTTTAGTACTCCAATTAATTATCGTAAACTACCATAATTAATTGGCACATATTTTTACTTTTGCGATAATACGTGTATGCCGCTGCAATCGAAAATTTCAAAAAAATGTAGATCTAGTTAGCCAGACACAAAATAATTTTCATTTCAAGGTCAATTTAATATGAATGTGTCGATGATATATTACTAATAATTTATGAACCAAATTAATATATCTTTTTTCGACAGAAATTACCTATTATGTGATAATTAAAACAAAAATTTACTTTTAAATAATGTATTTTATTTGTGAAATATATAATTGTGGTTTTCGTTGTACAGATTAAATTCCTTTAAAGAGCTGTCAGATTTTAATGACATCAATTCAGACAAGACTCAAATTTTGCCTGCATTGAGCTTTCTAGTATTCAGCAAATTCATTATGATTGCTAGTTTATTGGTTGACCTTTAACTTTTTTATGTAAATATTGTAGAGAGTAAAATGGTCGCTGGTATTCAAGTTATTTAAGTTATTTTATAGTTTTTAATTTAAATTAAACACACTTGGAAAATTTGTGAAACGGACACTTCAAAATTTTTGTCAAAACGAATATTTTATGATTATGCATAAAATCAGAATAGTTCTCGCATTTAACCATAGAGCGAAGAATAATATTTTATTTACCTTCAAGACAGAAAATTCAATTTATGATCATAATATTAAATTTTAGTAGTCTAATTAATTATAGCGTCAAGATTATAATAATAATAATTAATAATAATAATTAATAATAATTAATAATATAATAATTAATTAGTGTTCCAAAATTTAATGTTATGATCATAAATTAAATTTTCAGTTTTGACGATAAATAAAATGTTATTCTTCGCTCTATGGTTAAATACGAAAACTATACGATTTGATGCATAAAATAGTAGTTTTGACAAAAATTTTGAAGTGTCAGTTAACAGTTACAAATTTTCCAAGTGTATTTAATTTAAATTTAAAACTATAAAAATAACTAATGGTAGATAATGAATGAAAGGGAACTTTTTACGCTCTACAATATTTACTTAAAAGGGATAAAAGATCAACGAATAAGGCGAAAACAAAATCAAAATGTTCGTCTTGTAATAACTCAAGATTTACAAAAACTAGCAATCATAATGAATTTGTTGAAATTTAGAAAGCTCACTGCAGGCAAAATTTGGGTCATGCCTGAATTGATGCTACCAAAATCTGATAGCTATTGGAACCTAGTTGTGAAAACTTTGCCTGATAGCAGATTTTAAAAAAATATCGAGTAAATAAAAAACCATTTAATTATATATGTAATGTACTAAGAGCTGATGATCTATAACGATCTGACACTATTATGAAAAATGTGACTACTGTTGAAAAACGTGTCATAATTTCACTACATATTCTAAAAAGCAATTGTGATTTAGGTACAGTTGTTGATCTATACAAAATTGGGAAAAGTAGCGTAGGCCATATTTTACATGAGTTTAGTGATTCATTGATAAACCAACTGTATAAGAAAGAAATATGTTTTCCTGCTACAGAATCTGAGCGAGATTTTATTAGTAATAAATTTCAAATTAATTGTAATTTTCCTGGTATATTTGCGGCTTTGGACGGCACACATACTCCCATAAAAAAAGCGAAAACATAGATTATTTTAATTATAAGAATTATTATTCAATTTACACTTTAGCGCTTGTATACGACAATTATTGTTTCAGGTTTGTTATAAAAATATAAGTGATTCAGGATTGGTAGACCTTAATTACAAAAATGAACTATTTTGTTTAGATATATTAACGAAGGTCATCCAGGTGGAGTTCTTCTCAAAAATTAGATCAAAGCATCACATTATTGCAGACGGAGCATTTCCTATTAATTCATGACTGCTTAAACCTTATATTAAGGAACAAATGTGTCTCCAATCTAGCAATACTTTAACTATAGGCTAAGCTCAGCAAGAATAAGAGTAGAAGGCAGTTTTGACAGATTAAAAGGCAGGATGAGGATCCTTTCTAAAATAAATTTGTTTCATCTTTATAACATTTTCTCTTTTTTTTTGGGTGGACCTCTGGATCTACCTCTGACACTAAAGAGCTAGACTCAGAGACGAGTCACTTTTGTGATGATGATGATCATGTTGGATGGCTATTGCAGTTGCCGGCCGCAATCATTTCGTCCAAATATTCGACATCGCTGTATTATTGGCTGCTTTGTAGCTCACTCATGCCATTAACACTCCTAAAATTGATTTTATAATATATATTCAATGTTATGTATATTTAATACACAAATAAACTTACAAAAGTTCGTCTCCGTATGTTATAGTTATGCCTGCTATATAATTATCTTCACCAAGATCAGCATTATATTTATCTTTCGCCCCTAAAATGGTATTTACTAATTTGATAATTTACACTGTTAAAACAAATTATGCTCTAATTAAAGCGTCAAGACATAGCTTTAAGCTATGTATATAATTTATATATAATTTATTTTAAACAAATCGTTATTTAAAAAATTATGATCGTCTAGTTCTAAAACCATAACTTTAAATAGTTATACTATTTAACGTTAGATCATAGAAAACCATAGTTGTCATATTTGATGGCAAATATATCAATAAAAAAAAATTTCGTTACAATTACACTTTACAGTGTAAACTAATTATAGTTTCACCACTCGCTGAAAGAAGGAGTATTGTGTATTGTGTAACAGTTACCTAGCTTTTACACCAAACAAATACAAAGCAAATATGTTTGATAAACTTTAGATTTTTTGCGATTTACGTGCCACCTAGATGTTATTGGAAAAGAAAAGTTAAAGCAACGAAATTTAAAGCAAACAAATTATCATAATAAATGTCACAAAATGTCACAATTGAAAGAAAAAATTAAGGTTACTGTGTGAATTGTAAAATATATTCGTATTTGCACCAATTGTAGAACTACCCGATGGATACTTTAGTTTCACCGTACACCGCGATCTTTTTGTCGATTTGGCGCTTTTTTAATAAACTTTTATGTTCGGCTAGTCGAATGTTATTAAATTTCAAAATTAGCTCTCAAATCAAATTGGTTTTAATTTTTAGTTTTATTTTATAGTTTAATTATAATCAAAGTTCTAAAAAAATATCTTAATATACAATAAAAAGATCTTAAAATATGATTTTTGTATAAAAAAAAATTGTACCGAACAAAAAGTTTGTTTGGTGTGAAAGCCGCGTAACCCAGCAAATAAATACATAGTAACGGGTTTTCCAATAAGAGGTTTCATTTTGATATTAAAAAAAAAACGAGTATGTTCATTGTAAAAAGGAAGGTATTCCATTAACATTTGAAAATGATATCAGCCATATCCTTTTCATGAAATTTTGCATGACCAATTCGCACATTTGTGGCTGTATGTCCTCGATAACTTCACGAATCCCATCTTTAAGGTCTCGTGGAGCATTGGCATAAATCTTATCTTTCACGTGCCCTTAAAGAAAAAAGTAAATGTGTTATTTCACAAGAACTCGGTGTGGCCAATCGGGATCACCACTTCGAGAAAGGACACGCGGTCTGGAAACTTTTATTGAAAAATTGCGATTGTTTCGTTGCTTGTGTGGCACGTAGCGTCGTCTTGCTGAAAATAAACGTCGTCCACATCCATATCTTCCAATTCCGGTCATAAAAAATTCATTAATCATAGCTCGGTAGCGCAATCTATTCACCGTAACAGTTAAACCAGCCTCATTTTCGAAAAAGTAAGGTTTCGTGAGTTTTGAAAACTCAACGGGCGAAATATTTGTGAACGAAAATAAATTAGAGAACTCGTCAGAATGTAATTCAACCGTATTACTACCATAGTTCAAATTGGAGCTAAAAAAACTATTGAATTCATTTGGCTTCAAAACCTCACGAATGATACTTCTGCATCTACCTAGTCTCAAATTACAAACATTACGTCAGAAGACCTTGGGAGGGAGATAAGGGTCATTAATTAACCCTACAACTCTGTTACACGCCTTCCTATAATCAAAGTGACACTGGAAATTAGGATACTTTTCCATAAACGGTATATTTGCTAACCCTAACGCAAATAGCATTAGAAATTTCCTGGCACCACCAAGGTGGAGATTTTGGTTTTACAGTTACAGTCCTAAACGGAATACAAGTCGCAAAAACGAAACCAAGATAAGCGTTGAAAATTCGATTTGTCTACTAGAAGAACTAACAGAAAAGATATCCTCCCAAGGAACCGAGGTACAAGCTAAATAAAGACAGGAATCATCTAACCTAGAATAGTCCCTAAATCTAAAGCTTTTAGACTTTGGCGGAAGATAACAATTAACAGAAAAAACTGAAAGATCATGATGGGAGCCTAAACCGAGGGACAACTGATTGAAAAAACAAATAGGGCTACTACTAAAGGAAACAATATGGTCAATAAGAGAATAAGGAATACCGCTAGCGGTTGGACAACAAAAAGTTGGTGCAGCAGTGTTATAAACGAATAAGTTTAGACTATTTAAAAGATTCAAATAATCTCTGGATAATGTACAATTTTGGAAGATATCGAAATTAAAATCACCCGCTATATAACAGGTCATTTAAAGTTTAAATTTAAAAATGCAATAAAACAAAAACGGTTTGAAATTTTGCCAAATTAATTTTTTTGTTGTGAAGTACAATTGTTCTGGTTAGAGATGGAATATTATTTCTTTCATATGGCTGCCACGGCTGGCCTCACAGTATCTCATTCGATCGGACTAATTTTCGAGCACTTTTTCGAGTGTATGGGTCGTATCTCGGCGATGGCATCACGAATGTTGGCCTTCAAGTGCTCAATAGTCTCTGGTTTGTCGGCATAACACTTGTATTTAACGTTGCCTCACAGAAAATAGTCCAATGGTGTTAAATCGGAGCTTCTTGCCAATTGACATCACCATTTCGGCTAATTAAACGGCCATCAAACGTTTGACGCAATAAATCGATTGTGGCATGAGATAGTGGCAAGTTAAACCATCAAGGCATCATACCGAGATCTTTTCGCAAAATTCGACGTAAACTGGTGCGTGAAATGTTCAATTCTTGAGAATGATGACGAGTTGATGTTGATGGATTCTCACGCACACTCTCAGCCACAGCTTCGATATTTTCGAGTGTACGCATTGTACGAGCACGCTCACGTCTTGGCGCATCAACAATGAAACCAGTTTCACGAACTTTAAAAATAAACTTGCGTATACCGGGCACTGTTGGTCCTTCTCTGTGACCAAATTTTGCACGACATTTTCGTGCAATTTCCGACCAATTGTCTTCCAAATTTCTAATAAATCCCAACATTGCACAAGCGTAAATCGATTCATTTCGTTCAGTGGAGATAATATACTGAATTTTGTGACAGAATAGAATGACATAAGTATTGCCAGATCCGAAATAACCACTGGTTCAAATTTAAACCGATACATGGCCCACCCTATATATATTTAATCGAATCTACACGAGGGATTTTTTAAATTGAGTATACGACCTCTTACTAGTTTTTGGAGGATTATAGACCATACCGAATAAGATTTTACGACCGTTTATGAAAACGTTAATAAACATAAACTCTAAATCGGAGCCCAACGATTCTAAAATATCCGAAGCCTTAATATGCTCACCTACATACATACAAATGCCGCCATAATTAAGGGGAGATACCGCCCTATACTTTCTGAAAATATTAAAATCCTCAATGGTCAAAGCTAAACTAGGAATATTAGGATTCAGAAATGTTTTAGTCCCCTGTTGGAGTGCAGAATCCATGGACCGAACCATCGTCCATATCAGTACAGGCTGGCTGGAGCAATGCAATGTGCACATGGATTTAAATTTGAACCTGTATTCGTGCGTCCTCGATTTAGCTGGTGACGGTGTAAGAAGAGCTGGGAGAATTTCAGCCCCAGAAAAGATCACAGGGTTCAGACACAAAAAAAAATGTCTCAGTGAAACAAATGATGCACCATTAAAAATGTGACGTATCTAGCATCGATTTTAGGACTACATTCGGAATATTCACCGACATAACAAAGACTGGCGTAACCAATTGGCAATACTTACAATGAAATAATTAAACATTTTGGTTTGTTGACAGACAGTCCAGAAATAATAACATGTGACAAACAAAAAGAATAACAAATCTTCGAAATCCAAAGATGACGATGATAATAAATTAAAAGAAACAGGTATCAACAAAATAGAATGCGAACAAATGGAACGATACTTATCTTGGTGCTCAATTTATGCCAAAAACGAAAAAAAAAATTTTAATTTGAAAAAAATTTGACTGATAGTAGGGAGGTGAAAGTGACCTCATTGGCTGTACTTACCTATGAGAATATTTGAATCACTGCTGAGCGATTGGATCTGTTGATCCAATCGCTCAGCAGTGATTCAAATATTCTCATATTCTAGGAGTTGCCTATTGGCAGATCCCTTGAAGACAACCCTTAATTTTGAAGTTAAATTTGATGGATAATCCATAATGAGGTAAATAATATTCTGTGTCGTGAGCACCAGATTGTTTTATTTCTTTCATGTGATAATCGGCCATGACGTCTTGGTATAGTCCATGCAAATCTGGATCGCGAGTGATCCGACACTTATTATCTCTTAGATGGTCCTTAGATGGCGATATTCAATGATAATATTTTTACATTTTCAGTAAAATGGGTCTCGCAAAATGTTTCTTCTGGGGACAAAGTGGTTTTAGAGTTTTAACCTATACGGAGTGTTGTTGACAGCATTGACACCAAATTGCATTCCAATGTAGCACTGTCGCTGTAATGTACTGATACATTCGATTTTCTTTTAAATTGTCCAAGTCTCAGTAGATTGAAGATATGATCGGCACCAATCAAATCATCTATTTCACCTGATTTATAGGATTGTGGATTAGCCTGCGTGAGATTAGGATAACAATTTAACTCTAATCCATCGATTGTTCGATGTGGTAAACTGTAAGTGGTTTTTGACATGATAAGGGCTTCTATACAAAACACAGGATGGTCATTGCAAGCAAATAATGAATGATTCATTTTGTAACATACAGCTCAAGTGTATCCCGTTCAGTGGTAACATGGCTTTTTACATTGGATTTCTAAGGTTGATTTTTAACTAATTTGCTGGTTGTTTCAAATGTATATCTATTCGTCTTGCAAGAAACTCAAGAAAGTTTTCAATCAGAGAATTCTATAAATCAGTAATTCAGCCCAAAATGACCTTGATTTTTCGTTCAAATTATGCACTAAAACCAACTCTTTTTCAGCACATTTACCTAAAGCTCGTAAGTCGTGAATCTCTTCGTCAGATGCTAGAGAAAAGATCATAAAAGGATTGTCACTCCTTACAATCTCTTGAGAAAGGTGGTATGTTGATTTTTGGAAATCGAACTTAAGGTGATGGATTTGTAGTTTCATAAACGAATTTTCTGGTATTGCTTGTGCAGCAATCTCTGAGACAACGGCTTGTCTTCTTCGGGTTATCTAGAACAATACGAAGAACAAGTTCGGGATCGAAACCGATTGAACCAGGTTTTTGTTACTGTTCGGCTCAGCAATTGCCTGTAAAAACCATTTATTATTATTTATGTTGAATTTCTATGAACTTTAGAAAATTTATAAATAAAGTCTGCCCTTTAACCATATGCTGATTCATTTATATTTTCCCATTTTAAATCAATTTGTCTCTAATATTACAGCCAGCAAATGTTCCCATTCTATGGTTTTACATTGCCATATGTCATGCAATATTGCAATCCTTTCATGTTGATTACCAATCTTAAGGTCACCCAGCAAATTACCCCCCATTTAAATGTTCAATTAAAATTTTCATTTGTAAAAACGACATTAAAAAAAATTCTTAGCTCATCTTGGTAAATGTCTTCGTTTTGTTCTCATACACACACACCTATACATACAACCAGAGTCCCCCGACAAATCGATAAAGTGAATTGAGAGAAACGTAAACAATGAAAGCGCACGGCGAGCAAAAATGAAAAAAAGAGTAAAAACAAAAAATAAAAATAAAAATTTTCACAGATTTTCCTCCAACCAATTAGTTTTCATTTGGCGTTCGATAAAACTGGATTAGTCTTCGTGAATTTGTGAAAACACAAAGTGCTTCCGCGTATACTTACAAATCTTTTTTTTTTATTTTTTATAAAGTGTTACATAAAATTTTTCCAGTTTTGTTAAAAATTTGTTTAGCTGTGGAATAAACCTATAATTTCAATTTTCCCAAAGTTAGGAAAAAGTTTTTTATTTTACAATTTTCATTGTGGTGTGAATCTAAATCACAAAACGATCAAAACGGAGTCACTAAATCATAAAAGAATTTTTAAAATAAGAAAAATTTTAATTAAAAATTTACCGCATCGGTAACATTAGAGAAATTGTGTCGGCACGAGTTTTCCGCCATCTCACAAAACAAAAATTCATCTTCCCATCATCTATATCGAAACGAATTCTAAATCACAAAAAAAAAAAAAAATAAAAAAATTTGCAAAAATCAAATTATAAATTTTAACTAATTATTGGCTGTTGCATGTAATATGGATAAATCTGAAAAATTTTCAGATTATTTATTTGCTAAAATGGGGCCAACAGCGGACGGCGGTGCCAATCCGAATGGGGATTGTACGCGTAACACAACGGAACGATGCGATACACCAATCGAATTGACCGGCTGCCGTAAATGGACAAGCGAAAATATCATGCTACTGGTCACCTTGTCGGGCGTGATACTAGGCGTTATTTTAGGTAAGTCACTCATTAATTGTGTTCACTTGTCACTTGCACGTCAAATGTAAAATGAAAAATGCACGAGGCCATGTTAAAGTTTTAGTTGGAATATTTTCAAGTTCATCAACAATAACACACAACAAACAAGAAATAGATAAACTTATATGTTTTGTAAAAATTTTCATTTTTTCTTTTTTGAAAATTTTCCAACTGTGACTAAAAATAGGCGCATAAAAAAGGTAAAAAAAAAAATGTTGTAATCCAATAAACACTCGAACAAAACATTTATAATTTAATTACGAGGTTTTCCCAACTAAACGACGATACTAACTACGAGGGGAAAACATTATAATTGTCCCTAATCAATTTTTCGTCTTTTCCACTTGCAGGCTTTACACTTAGACCATTAAATTTAAGTGATGACACTGTGATGTTGATTTCGTATCCTGGCGAACTATTTATGCGAGTGCTGAAACTTATGATATTGCCGTTGATTATATCGTCGCTGATTGCTGGCTCGGCCAGTTTAAATGCTCGAATGAATGGTAAAATTGCTTTGAGAACGCTCGTCTATTTTGTTTTGACTTCGCTTTTTAACGCCATACTCGGGATTTGTTTGGTCATGCTGATACATCCGGGTAGTCCGGGTATGCACAATCCAAAGCTGGATGCCGTTAAAGAGGAGCGAAACTTAAATTTATTGGATAGTCTGCTGGATTTGGGCCGGTAAGAATACTATTTATTTTACGGTTGTAACATGAGCGCAGAAATTTTGATGATCTCATATTTTGTCAATCAATCATTTTCTGACCTAGTTCTTTCTATTTACAGAAATATATTTCCCGATAATTTATTTCAAGCAGCATTTCAACAAGCACACACCGTTTATGTGAATTCGTCGACTAGTTCAAACCCGTTGGAGAATGCAACGATAGCTGGCGAACATGTGCATCTGATAAATGCGACCGTATTAACAACAACACCACCGATTGTGACAACCGAACTAGTTCGTGAAATTAAATACCGAAGTGGAACAAATACGCTGGGCATTGTATTCTTTTGTTTGGTATTTGGCACTCTGCTCGGTACGCTTGGTCCAAAAGGCCAAGTTGTGATCGATTTTTTCTCCGCCATTTTCGAAGTTGTTATGAAAATGGTGACGGGAGTCATGTGGCTTACACCGATCGGTATCAGTAGTGTGATTGCCGGAAAAATTTTAGGCGTTACCAATATTGGCCTGGTCATGTCACAATTGGCATGGTTTATAATAACGGTTGCGATCGGTGTACTATTCTATCAATTGATCGTCATGCAGTTGATCTATTTTGTATTTTTGCGTAAAAATCCGTTTAAATTCTACTGTGGACTATTTCATGCTATGCTAACGGCATTTGCGACAGCGTCAACGGCGGCCGCATTACCAGTCACGTTTCGGGCAATGAATGAAAAATTACGAATTGATACGCGCATCACAAGATTTGTATTGCCAATCGGGTGTAATATTAATATGGATGGGACCGCCTTATTTATAGCGGTTGCGTCACTATTTGTGGCCCAAATGAGCCGAATGACGATAGGATTTGGCGAAATCGTCACTGTACTACTAACATCGACGGCCGCGTCTATGTCATCGGCCAGTGTTCCAAGTGCAGCACTTGTACTACTTTTAGTTGTTCTATCAGCGATTGATGCACCGGTTCAGGACGTTACACTTCTGTTTGGTGTCGATTGGTTTGTGTAAGTTCAATGCGCACGTAAAATATTTGTAATTACATTTCTAATGTATCAATTTATTGTTGTCTTTTACAGTGATCGTATTCGAACGACAAATAATATGTTGGGCGATTGTTATGCGGCCGCCGTTGTAGAAAAATTATCGAAAAAAGAGTTAATGGCACTCGATGCATCCACGATATATCAAGAAAATTCAATAGCCACATCGAATGGGCATTGTGTTAATAATGGAGTGCAGCAAACAAATTGTGGTGATGGGCGAGACTCAATACCAGAGTACGCTATTGTCGAAGTAAATTCTTCATCGTATCCGGCCAATGGGAACTTTAAAAATTAAAACGACCCTATGTCTCCTATTTTTGTTTTGTTTTGGGCTCTAATTATTTTTTCGATTTTATTTTTGTGCCTTTACCGAATTTTCGTTTTGTATAAATTGATCTGTGGATAGATTGGTAAATAGTTCTGGGCCGGTCCTATATAAAATTGTGTGCTATACTTTAAATGTGATAAAAGGTTATAATTTTTAGCAAAAAAAATTTTAAAATTTTAATACTTAAAATCAATTGGTGCAAGCGTATAAAAATATTATTTTTTAGGTTATTTACGATTTGATTTTCCCCAATAATGTAGACTGATTAGCTTAGTTATGTAAATTATGATGTAATTGTGATGTAAATGAGAGACAAAACACCAACACATCAAAATATGTAAAAGTATATATGTATATGTATATTTTAAATTAATCAAATAATTTTATAAATGAATAATATAAATAAATATATTTTTATTTTAAAAATAAACAGGCAATTTTGTTTATTAGTTTTTAACTTGTTGCAGATCGTTTATGTCTATAGAACGATGGTAGTTAATGGGAGCAACATTTAACTTATTTGACAGTGGCATGAAAGATGAAGTGACTATTTACTTAAACCGGCTTTGATCTTGACTGATGAGAAATCTAAAATATGGAAAGATCTGGTTTACATCTTTTCCAATTTTTAATTTTAAAAAAGGGTTAGGAAAGGTGATCTACAATTTTTGCTTCGAAATAAAAATTATTGAACGTTTTCAAATTTGATCGTTATAGAAATAATTTAAAAATTTCAAACCGATACTCTTTTATGGCTGACAAAAGGCCGTCAGATTCAACTGTTCCGCGATGCAATTCTAAACCAGTGACGTAATAAACTATGATCATGTAATTATGCTTATGTGAGTTCAAAAAAGAGCTTAGTCTATCAAAACCAAATAACTTATATTACTATAAGGGAAATCGTGAACATTTCCATAGTAAATGCTAACGACAACATGATTTCGTTCAATTTTGTTTCGGATAAAAATTCTAGATGGCATACCAAACGTTTTTAACGAGAACAATAGATGGCACGTCAACCAATTTTTTTATTTTTTATTTTTTCATAAAATTTCATAACAGCTGTCATTAATGGTACTATTGTTGTTATTTCAAAGTGTAGCGTCTCACGTCTGTGAAGTGAATAATAATAATTTGTTTTGTGAATTAAAAGTGTTGTATATTTTGTTTTATAAAAACCTTTCATAAATTATAAAATAACATAAATAAATAAGTTATTTTAAAATAACATAAATATAAAGTGCTTGTTTTATCAAAATGCCGCTGAAGTGTTTTAATTGTTCAGCGAAGATTGGTTTGCATTCGTAAGTAGTAATTGATGCGAAAGATAGCTAAAACATAATTATTCATCACTTTAGATGCTAATTAACACAATATAAATATGTTGTTTGTTTTAAATTTATTAAAATGTAAAGTTTAACCTATAAAAAAGTGATTTTATACCACCAAGCAATTGGACTATTCGAATTAGTAGCTAATTTTAGATAAATTTTGCATATATTTTCGGTTAAAGGTTTTATTTTTACAATTTATATTGCCTCAAGCGTATACTGAATAAAAGAGCTGATTGTACCCTTTAATTTATAGCGCACCATCATCTGAAGATTACAGGAAAATTTGGCGAGATATTGTTCCAAATGTCAAAGCTAATGAATTGGATTATCCTTCATTTAAACTTTGTTCCAAACATTTCGAGGAAAAATATTTAACCACTGGTAATCATCTTACAAGAAATGCGGTACCTTCGAAATTTGTTTTGGACAATGACATGTGGTAAGTTAAACCAACATTTCTTTTTAATGTAATTATGTTAAAGCTTGTAATAATAAAATTGTTATATTTGCGCCTAGGTATACTATTGAATATGATGAGGATGCGACATTAAATGTTCCTACTGAAATAATTAACTATAAAAAGCCAGAATGTAATAAAATTTCATGTAATGATAACACAACAAACTTAGAAAACGAACCACCAAATTACCCTTCAACGTCAGCCATGAATACGCCACCGAATTATCCTTCAACGTCAATCACGACGTCACCACCAATCAAAAAAGCAAAAAGTGGAAATATTCTACCAACAACACCGCAATCAAGTGATGCCATTAGCCGTCAGTTCAGATATACTGGAGACATTGATGCATCTTACAATTACACACCACGTACTTCAAAGCGAGCTATATCCAAATTGAAAGAGGAAATTGGGAAAACTCGAAAATTAAACAAGGCTCTTGTCACAAAATGTAATCGTTATCAAAAAAAGGTACAAGATTTCGAAAATTTCATGAAGAGGTTAGAGAAAGAAGGGATTATTAGTGGAGGATCGCGTGATACATTAAATGTAAGAAAATTATTTTAATTAAGCGCTTTACCCACAGGAAATCAAAAAGAAAAATTGGATGAAAAATACTTAATACGGTTTTAATTTTTAGTTTTCTTACGGGCAAAGCACTTTAAAATCAAACATTTATTTATTTGATATATTATTGTATATATTTATATACATATATACAATATATTGTATATATTCAAGTATATTAAATATATATTTGATTGTATATACCTTATGTTATTTGCTATATTAATTGTCAATACTAAAATATTTATAATTATTTTTTTAATTTATTAGGACATAAGCCAAGAACAATCATTTATTTATGAATTAAAATCCGGTGTAAAATTTGGCAAATATACACCGAAGTTGCGTCAGTTTGCGATGACCATGTCATTTTTTTCAACTGCTGGTTATGAGCATCTTCGGCAATTTTTTATTAAAAGTATCAAACTACCACATATAAGGACCATAAGACAATGGTACCAGAACTCAACAGGCAGTCCTGGTATTACAATACAAGCCGTGGAACATTTGCGGCAAAAAATCCAAACAGAGAATAAAGATATCTATTTCTCCATAATGATGGACGAAATGTCAATCAAAAAATGTATTGATTGGGACAATAAAAATAAGGAGTTTGTGGGGTTTGTTAATTATGGCGCAGGGTGTTTGGATGATAATGTAGATGATGAACAAACACAGGCATCTAATGTGTTAGTGTTCTTCATTTGTGCTATAAATTTAAAATTTAAAATACCTATTGCATATTTTTTTATTAATTCCTTAAATGCAGCAGACCGAGCACATATAATAAAATTTGTCATATCCCACTTACGCGAGGAGTGTAATGCGAACATTATAACGTTAACATTTGACGGGCTTAAGGCAAATTTTAGTATGGTCAAATTGTTAGGAGCCGAATTACCACAAAAGCCTTATTTTTATGTCGAACCTAGTGATCAAAAAATTTTTATTTATTTGGATAATTGTCACATGATTAAACTTATACGTAATCATTTCAAATTAAAACGTACATTTTATACAAAAAATGACGATAAAATTGAATGGCATTACATTGAAAAACTAAATAATATTCAAACTGAAAGCGGACTTGCACTTGCACCAAGAATTAATGCCACACATATAAAGTTTGAAAATTCTATAATGCGGGTAAAATATGCAGTGCAAGTGTTTAGTCGCAGTGTAGCAAACGCATTAGAATATTTAAGCCAAACCGATCCAATATTTAAGGATTGTATGCCTACTGTTAAATTTTTACTAATTATTAATGATTGTTTTGATATTTTTAATAGTAATAGTTTAATGGCAAAATATTATTTTAAACGACCTCTCTCTAAATCGACACACGAAACTTTTTTTAAAAATTTAGAATATTTAAAACAAACTATCAATGAATTAAAATATGTTAACAAATATCATCAAAAATTAAATGTAATACAAAGTAATTTCAATACAGGATTTTTAGGTTTTTTAATAAATTCCGAAAGTCTAAAAATTATGTACAATGAATTAATTGTAAATGATAAATTAGATTATTTGTTAACATATAAGTTTAGCCAGGATCACTTAGAGTTGTTTTTTGGGTTGATTCGTTATCGAACTGGCCGAAACGACAATCCAACATGCAAACAATTTATAGCATCCTATAAACGGCTAGTTGTTAATAAATCTATAAAAGCGCAAGGTACGGGTAATGTTTCCTTGCCAGAAATATTAACTATTTCATCCAGCCGAAAGACAAATCAATTAAATTTAAATGATGATGTTGTATTAGATTTAATTGAAGTCGAGCTGGATGAATACTCGTGTGATATAATAACGTATTTAGCTGGGTATATTGAAGCCAAACAATTGCCTAAATTTTTAAAATGTAAGGAATGTCTCCAAATTTTAAATAAAAGTGCACGGTTGGAGCTAAATCTAGGTTTATTTAATTTAAAAAAATGGGGTAAATTAATGACCCCATCATTAAATACATACAAAATTTTAGTCGAATGTGAGAAAATTTTTAAAAGTAGTGTTAATATTAATGTAAAATTAGAATATAGTAAGTTAGTTTTACGATCAATACAAAATATTAGTTTAATCGATTTAATTTTTATAGATAATAGCAATCACTTATACTCTAGATTTAATATTAATGATATAGAAAATCATTTTTACGTGTTAATTAAAACTATCATAAATATATATTATAAAATAAGATTTTTTCATTTTGCAAAACAAGAGAATTTAAAAAAAATTGGTGTAAGAAAAAAATTAACGAAGTTAATTCATTTTAATGAAATGAAATAATTAAAAAAAAATAAAATTTGGTTTTATTTATTTATTATTGTATATAAATATAAGCCCATGTACTCCAATCCCGATTATAAAATTTAAAATTTTTTTTTTAGATTTAAAATTTTTGTTTCGTTAATAATTCGTTCAATATAAAAAACTGTAGATAAAAAAATGTAAACATTTCGTTCAACTACTCTAGTGCCATCTACTATTTTTATCCCAACTAATATCATGTTGGCACATAAAATCGACGCGATTTCCCTTATAGTAATATAAGTTATTTGATCAAAACTGAGAAAATTATGGCACAAATCAAAAATTTTCAAAATCTAGATAATACATGACGGTTATCTTATCAAAACTGAGAAAATTATGGCACAAATCAAAAATTTCCAAAATCCAGAAAGTGCATGATGGTTAGCCTATCAAAACTGAGAAAATTATGGCACAAATCGAAAATTCCCAAACTTCAGAAAATACATGATGGTTAGCCTATCAAAACTGAGAAAAGAATGTCACAAATCGAAAATTCCCAAAATCCAGAAAATTCATAACAAAATTAAGAAAATTATGTCACAAATTGAAAATTTCCAAAATTCAGAAAATGCATGATTGTTAGCCTATCAAAACTGAAAAAATTATGCAATAAAACGAAAATTCCCAAAATTCAGAAAATGCATGAAGGTTAGTCTATCAAAACTGAGAAAATTATGGCACAAATGAAACATTTTCAAAATCTAGATAATTCATGATGGTTAGCCGATCAAAACTGAGAAAATTATAGTACAAATCGAAAATTTTCGATTTGTCGTAAAATTCTGGCAATTTTGATAGGCTACATAATGCGTCTTATGGATTTTGGGAATTTTGGATTTGTGTCATAATGTTCTCAGTTTTGATAGGCTAACCTTCCTGCATTATCTTCTTTTAGTGTATTTTCGATTTTTGGCATGATTTCTTAGGTTAACCGTTGTGTTTTTTGTGGATTTTGGAAGTGTACAATTTGTAGCATGATATTCTCAGTTTGAATAAGTTAATGATCGTGTATTTTTGGAATTTGGAAGTTTTTGAAATTAGCACGATTATATGATTATCGAACAGATATACGTTATTGTTGCAATAATTTTAGCCACTACTGTACTTTTCTATTATAATTTAAGTTTAAGTGCTGCTCAATAGATGGCAGTAATATTTTTGTGTATTAGGTTAAAGCAATATAATATATTTTCTGTGTCAATAGCAAGAAATTTAAAGAATTAGTTTTATGATTAAATAATTATAACTTATATTACGATTTGATTTATTCGGTAATAAATTAATTGTGATGGTATTAACATTAAAAATATTTGTTACTTACCATTGAACGAATACGGCCTTGTGGTAAATAGACTAAACAACTGGTTTATTTCTTAGATAAAACGTTTATTGTATAAGTTTATCCTTATTTAATATTTATTTACATAGTTATTATACTTACAAAAAATGTTTTTAATTTTTTTATACTTAATTTTGTACATACAAAGCTAATTTATTTGATCATATATTATATGTTTTTAGTTATTTTATTGTCATCATGATTATAAATGTTTTTGTTGTTGTTGTTTATTTCTAATTGTATACTTGGCTTAATACTATAAAAAATTTGATTTGGAACAGAACCTTAACATGCGGTTATATTATTTTAAATGGTGTTTAGCGGTTGGCGCGCATATTTAAAATAAATGTTTCAAAAATAAATATTTTATAATCATAAGAATATGCAGCTTAGTTTAACGTTACGTTAATAAATTATATAATATGTATATACATATATCTAAATACTTACTTAATGGAACATTGACATAATGTATTTGTTAGATGCTGTGTTGATCTTGAATAATTTAAACTTTTTTTTTGTTTATTTATATAAAATATGTTATGTGATTTATAAAGCTTCAGTGTTTGGGACACAATTTGTTATGAATTATATATGTAAATATTTATATATATATATATATATATATATATATATATATATATATATATATATATATATATATATATATATATATATATTTACATATATATTTTTATACATTAAAAACCGTTAATTATCAGTCCAAATATGTAGGTGACATCTAAAATTTAATAGCTGGCATTACTACCCCGCATCGATATGCTCATACGACGTTCCACCCGTGTTTGATGTGATAACAGTGTTCCAGGCGGTGGAAATCTCCATCGTCGCGGCCTGGACAATAGAGTCCCATCGGTTGAGGCACGTTCTCGAAAAGGTGATTCAATATCGTGACTTGATGACGACCCATTCGATTCGAGCTCTTCGGATTCGTTAAAATTGTCTTCGGAACACAAATGATCTGAAGAACATACGAATAGAAAATAAGAAAGAAAGAAAGAATAAAAGAAATTTCGATCGATTATAAGCATAAATGGCCCTCTATTTATAACATAAAAAAAAAATTATCGGATATATTATAGTATATTTTATTTACATTGATTCTTTAAATTTAACTCTAAAAATGAACATATCGTATCTGGACTCAGGGTAAATTCACCATTTTGGACGTCACTCGACGAACGTTTTAGTTTTGGAAATTTGGTAAAAACACGCCAAAATCGACTTACATCTACAAAAACTGCTAGTACCTGGAAATAAAAAAAAATTTTTTTCATAAGCAATCGATCTCTTATGGAACAACAAATAATAACCACTCACTTGCTCGACACTTTCTCGCACCGAGATTTCATGAAAACAGGCACATGATATTTCTTTTGATCGACGTTGTCCTTCTTCGATCGTTACCATACGATCGCCCCATTGATCAATTTTATTTCCTACTAAAATTACTGGAACGTCACACATACCATCCTGAAAATATATTTTATCAAAATACTGGCAGAATGTGAGTAATCTGTAATCAGAGATAACACTTGTTTTGAGGTGCTACGCGTGTCGAAAAATAAAATCAGAATCATCACCGTTCAGTAAACGTTTGAATATTTTAACGGTAATAAGAGCGTGAGCAACTTGGTAGAATTTATAGGAACCAACCATACGATTACGTTTTAGAATCGCACGGAAGAACAAAGCGATCCTTGCTAGGAGAACCGCGAAGCGAATTTGTTGAGGAAAAAAGCGGGAATGGTGGAAGGCTTAAGTCTTAAAAGTACAACAACTGCGCAGTTCACATAACTTCTTTAAAGAAGTCACACTTTAAAGAAGGCATCCTTTATGGAAGTATCTCAAGGGCTTTCATTTAATGTGTCACCTAACAAAATCGGACTACTGTTGCGGGCTTTATGCTTTCTCATAATTCATCAAAAACAGGCAAGGGGTTAGCCTTTCCTAATTTTTAGGCAAGAAAATTATTTATGAAAATGTTCAAATATTTTATAACGGTATTTATGCTGAGGCCAAGAGCTATCAATTAACATATCACGCAATAAAATCGGACCACTGTTGCGGGGTTTATGCTTTTTCATAATTCATCAGAAACAGGCAAGGGGTTAGCCTTTGCTAATTTTTAGGCAAGGAAATTATTTATGGAAATGTTCAAATATTTTATAACGGTATTTATGCTGAGGACAAGAGCTTTCAATTAATGTATCACACAGCAAGATCGGACCACTGTTGCGGGCTTTATGCTTTTTCATAATTCATCAAAAAAAGGCAAGGGGTTAGCCTTTCCTAAATTTTAGGCAACAAAATTGTTTATGAAAATGTTCAAATATTTTATAACGGTATTTATGCTGAGGCCAAGAGCTTCCAATTAATGTATCACACATCAAAATCGGACCACTGTTGCGTGCTTTATGCATACTCAAAATTCATCAAAAACGCAGGCAAGGGGTTAGCCTTTCCTAATTTTTAGGCAAGAAAATTATTTATGAAAATGTTCAAATATTTTATAACGGTATAAAGCTGAGGCCAAGAGCTTTCAATTAATGTATCACACATCAAAATCGGACCACTGTTGCGTGCTTTATGCATACTCAAAATTCATCAAAAACGCAGGCAAGGGGTTAGCCTTTCCTAATTTTTAGACAAGAAAATTATGTATGAAAATATTCAAATATTTTATAACAGTATATATGCTGCAAGCAGTTTTTTACAGCAGGCAAATTGTTAGCCATTGGTTGTTTTAAAGCACTTATGGTGTCAACAGCATATTCCGTTGTTGCATAGCACTGAACAATTGTAGTATTTCTTATTTTCGACTGGACTCTTGCTGTTTCTTTTTGGCTGCTTACTGGTTTCCAATCGAGTAGTGCTTTCTTAATTATAGCTGTTGTTAGTTTTCCTACGCTTTAATCAAGTGTGTCGCGCCTGCTAGAGTACAAAAGGTAGAACTGTATTTTTAGTTAGATCCCCACTGTTTTTCCATCATACTTCGCAAAGCAAAGCTAAATCTGATGAATTCAAAGTGGCAATGAAAATATTTAAGTGTCATTGCATAATATTGTTATTATCGTTACAGATTCTAAAATTGTCTATAGTAATTTCAAAACCTAAACAAAAACAACATCAACGGGTCAAACGGGTCAATTGGAGATATAGTTTGCACATTGCTAGCTCGGTACTTCCTAGACTAGTCGCAAATTAAAAGTCAGTCTGAACACAACACGATTAACAATTCGAAATGAAATTATTTATAACATTTTTGATACTATCGGTGCATATAGTGCTAAGTTTTTGTGGTAGCGATTTCGATTATTGTTCGCTAAATGAAAATTTGTGTGAGGGTAATAAGCATATTGCATGCGGTACACTTGAAAGTAAAGTCGATAAGCAAGACTATACCTTACTAATGGAACGAGGAAATGTGACAATTGCAAAACTGTCCGACATCGAACAAAATTTATTAATGAACTATCTAAATTCACAACGTAATAAAATTGCACTCGGCCAGACATTGTTGCCGAAGGGAGCAAATTTACAAAAAACTGTAAGTAATATTACCTTTGTAATGTTTATAATTTGATAACACAAATTTGATTTCCATAATGTTTAAGGTTTGGGATTCAGAACTAGAACTATTGGCTAAATCGTTAGCCGAGGTACAATCATTGAAGGGCGTAGAAGATTTCTGTTTTAAACGGCGCAATGGACAAATCGTCTACGGTAATATAGTTGCGCAGGAAAATCCAAAAAACACTCAGGAAGCTATTCGCGAAATATTTGAAGATCTGGAAAGTAATATACAGAATGAGTAATTACCATAATATAAGCCATATATAATTTTATTTTATTCTAATTACGGTTCCATATTCTAGAAATTCAACGAACGTTATAAAACAAGTGGCATTCCTAACCAAAATGGGATGCTATTTCGGTTATGCAACGGTAAAATATAACGAAAGTGATCATTATATGTCTGGACTAAGTTGTGTACTTGACTACGGTATGGATCGTGAAATTGTTGGACAGTTATTCGAAGAAGGTGAACCATGTTCAAAGTGTCCCAACGGTTTAGTTTGCGATACTGATTTTATCGGACTTTGTGCCACCAAATAAAAACGATAATTTATAATAGTAAATAAATTTGATTATGGCTAATACCACATATAAATACTTACTTTATACGTTGATCCTAATTTACGCCTACGTTTATTGTAATTAATTAAAAATTTTAGACGGTTGCATTCATCAAAACTACATTTATCGGTTACCGAGTACATAAGTATAAAAGCGTCGGCCCATCGAATATTTGCTTCGAGTGAAACACAATCCGAGTCCTGTAAATGTATATCGAATCATAATTATGTATCTATATGCGAGCGAGGTGAACATGGTACTTACATTTGGCTGTCCAGCTGCATCTAGAATTTCAAACGACGTTAGCTCATTGTCGACCACGGTCGTTAGTGTGTAAATTTTCTCTAAATTTGGATCGTATTCTCCGATGAAACGCTTTGTTATAAATCTTACGACCATCGCTAAAAAGAAATAACGGGAATTAATTAGTTATAAAATGTGAAATGTGCCGTCGCTAAAAGAAAACAGTCGCGTTTAATGGCACTTTATCGGCCATTAAAGAGTTTAGTTTAACACTCCAAGAAACTCGATGGCCAAAAAGTTACGACCATATGACACAAGGTATAACGTTGCTTTACAGTGCAGATGGTTTAGGTCATCTTGGTGTTGCATTCCTTCTAGTTCCACGGGTAAAAAGGCTATTTTGGATTTTAGAGCAGTCTATAACCGTCTATAACCCACGGATACCTAAGTCAACCCAAAGATTAGGATTCATTTTATAACAATTTGGATGATCTCAGGGGATCAATATCGGAGCACGTCGTCAAAATAGCAATTGCGGTGACTTTAATGCTAGAACTGGCAAAAATTAGACAGACTTATAAAATAAAACAAATTTTATTCTATCTTTACTTATTTTTTTAACTAAAAAACTGGATCACGACTCTCTAAGGTCATACGAGATATCGTTAGACAATTTAAGAGAAATTCAATCGCTAGACAGTTTCATGAAGTTTCTTGAATCACGCAGCAGTCAGTAGCTGGAACCAAAACCGCTTTATTGACAACAAATCCGATAGAATTCCATTTCAACAACAATCAAATCTAGGAGATTTGAAAAAAACTACAACATCAAGATTTCTGCAAAAGAATACAAGCGTCAGTAAGCAAAGTTAGGAGTTTTTGCAATTAGCTCTGGGGTACGGCAAGAAGATGCTATGGCCCGATACTCTTTAATCTCATGTTAGAATTCATCTCTTTTGTAAAAGTGAAACACCTCAGGATAACATCTTGTACCATTCATCCAACCAGGTTCTGGCATATGCAGATGATAGCTGTGTAATTGAATTGTACAATTCGCAGATTCCATTGGTATCAAAACCAATGAGTCCAAAACAAAATTTATACTGGTTTTAGAGACCAAGACGCAATCGATTTTAGTAGTGGTGACCACAAATTTAAAGGAGCGACAGGTTTCCGATATCTTATGATAATTGGGTGGGAGGGGATATTAAAGCGAGTCTTGTCACTGGTAACCACGCTTTGTATGTCTTACGTCCACTGCTAAAATCAAAATAACTTGCAAATACAGACAAGCTGAAGTTGTACAAGGTGTTGATCAAACTCGTTGTCATTTATGAATGTGAGAGTTGGACCCTGTTGGATGAGTATGAAAGATGGTTAGTTTGAGAAAAGAATCGCATGATAATGGCCCAAATGAGACGTACCGAGTTTTATTCAACCACGAGATCAGGAATTAAAATTCCTGATCTAGTTCATGAAATAAAAGGACAGTTAGTACGCTGAACCGATCACGTTCTACGAGTTGATTCTAAGCGGATAGTGCAGCGTTCTCTGAGAGGAGCGCCTCTCTTCTCAGAGATCTGCCATGTAGCAGGCGCAAAGGTCGCTGAAGGTCCCTCGGGGCCGAGGTCCTGGTCAGCCGAAAAAGTTTGATGATGAAGAATTGGAGGCATTACTCGATCAAGATTCATGTGAAACGCACGAAGAACTTGCAAAATCATTGGGAGTTGATCAAGCAATAATTTCCAGACGTTTGAAAGCCTTGGGTTTCTTTCAAAAGATAGAAAATTGGGTGCTATACGAGTTGAAGCCAAGAGACGTGGAAAGACGATTTTGAATGTCCGAAATGCTGCTCGAGCACCACAAAAAGAAGTTGAATATTCACGGGGTCAAGGTCATACTGTGCATTTGGTGGGACTAGCTAGGTGTGGTCCACTAAGAGCTGTTGCCAAGTGGCCAAACTATTAATGCCCAACTCTATCGTCAACAATTGTTCCGATTGAAGCAGAAAATCCAGGCAGAGCGGCCAACGTATGCGACCAGACACGAGTCAATCATTTTCCACCATGATAACGCTCGGCCACATATTGCGGCACCGGTCAAAAATTACCTGGAGAATAACGGATGGGTAATTCTGCCTCACCCGCCTTATAGCCCAGATCTTGCTTCTTCCGACTACCACCTATTTCGATCCATGCAGAATGCCCTATCAGGAATACGATTCACTTCAGTTCAAGGTATCGAAAATTGTCCGCCAAGCCGGCGCAGTTTTTCTGGGATAGAATCCATAAATTGCCAGAAAGATTGAAAAAAGGAGGGGGTAGTGATGGGCAATACATTGAATAAAAAATCTTGTAACATTTTTTCACAATAAAGGCTCAAATTTCATAAAAAAAGTTCGGTTTTTTGAAATTACGGAAGCACAAGTACGTCATGACGGCCGACATAGAGAAAATGTTTCGGGAGATTTGGATAAACAAAAATTATACAGACTTTCAACAAATTGTATGACGCAGCACACCTTCGGGTAAAATTCAAAAGTATGTCAACCAAATTCGGTAGACTTCCTTTCACCGCTGCTGGCACTGGCCTTGCAGTAAAAACTTTACATCAGCTAGCAGAAGACGAAAGAAAATATTTTCCAAAGACATGCAAGGTACTACAAACAGACTTTTATGTCGATGATCTCCTGACGGGCTGCGATACAATCAAAGAAGCGTTAGCTCTTCGAAACTAACTAACTACACTAATTGAGAAGATGGGCAAGCAACGAAACAGAATCACATAAAATTGAAATCGACCAAAGCATAAAAGCTCTTGGAATTTTCTGGAAGCCTAACGCGGATATATTGGAGTTTGATATAAACCCACCAATATCACATCAAGTCAGGAGATAATCATGCTGACTGTACAAGCCGCGGGATAACCAAGCGTGAGAACTGGGCTTACACACAAAACTGCTTTGCATAGGAGGAACTAGAAAAAACAGAAATAAAAAGAAAATTGAGAAGATGATCGTGAAACAGACAACGCAGTTGTTACAAAATGGAAATAGCTCTCAAGTAAAGAAAAATAATTCTATGGATATAAAAAGCAAGCTATATTAGCATTGAATCCATTTCTAGATCCAAACCTACTACTAGTAGAAATAAGACGCAAAATTCATTTTTAAGCTATGAAGATAATCTTCCAGCTATACTTCCTGCCAGTCAAAATGCGTTACTTATCACAATTTCAAAATCAATCCAGGAAATCATCAACTAATGGAGCCTACTTTCAGCAAGAGTTCAGGGTGCAAAACTTATACATGGCAATTTTTGTTTGCCTATCAACCTAAGTAATACACGTAGAAGAAGTGACAAACGTAGCTACAGAAGCATTAATTACGGCCCTTAAAAGTTGCATATCTATATAGGCATGAATTATGCACTGACTTAATACATAGTAACAATATGGCACAAATTTTGTTGGAGCATAATCAGTTGAAAAGGTTACAAAAAGGACAAACAGCCAACTTCAATGTTATTTTAGGCCAATAGTTGTCAGCAGAGTGAATAGCGTGGCATTTCCAACCACCTGCATCATCCCATTTTTGTTGGTTTATTTGAATCGGGAGGAATTAACAACACTGCTAAATCAGACAGAGAACATTTTAAATTCAAGGCCACTATATCGACACGGATAATCTTGCAGTTTTAACACCTGGACATTTTTTAATTGGTTCATCACTATAACTGCGATGCCAGAAAAAAATCTAGCACAATTAAACATCAATCGCATGTTAAAATGGCAAATGCTACAAAGAAAGATACATGGCTTTTAGAATAAATAAAGTAATAAGTATCTGCGAAGACTACAAAAACGAACAAAATGGCTACAACCACCAACCACCAACTTAAAATTCGAAATCATGTGCTTTTAATTAAAGATAATCTATACCTCCCACAAAATATGTAAGAAGTAGGATTGCTGAAATGCCTACCCCACCGGGGAGCAGAAGGTTTGAAATTCCAAAATATCCGTTTTACCAGTAGACGAACCACAAGCGGCTGATCAGTTTGGTATGGTCACCTACGATTCTAATCAGAAGTAAACGTATCAACTAAATCAGAAACCGCAGTAACCAGAGCGAACACTAAATCGACATAAAAGAGCAAGATAACATATTGAACACGTTAGAAATAAATTAAAAATCCCGTCATAAAATATCACCTTTTGACTTCATTGGAACAATAGCCAATGAAACATTTGGCGTTCTTGAACAATGTGCCGGAAATTTCTACAAGATCATTAAACATCTTAATATGAACCAACAACATCAACAGACACTTTTGCAGCAACCGTTATCTATGATATAATCAACAGTGAACATCAGTAATTACGATCACGAAGAAACAAATCAGAAATTTGAAACATTCAACAAACGATATTGACCGATCTTATCTTACATGAAGATTTCCGCAAATTCCAATTGGCAGTAATCGATACTGTAGCAAAAGTACATCAAGGTAAATTTAAATTAGCTCTTTTTGACACCACATCAACTCCCGAAACAAACGAGACAAATAATCGAAAATCTCAAGCCGAGGATATAAAATCTGTAGCTATACTAAATATAAAATCACAACCGTCAACTATAAAAGAGAAGTGGGAAGTGATGCAATGCACTACTTGTCAAAGGTACGGAATACTAAAACGTACTGCAATCATCGACCAAGATGTGTGAAATGTGGGAACATCTCACAAATGATTGTGACAAGAAAAATAGGGGTACAGAGGTCAAATGCGTGCTCTATAATGGTAGTCATCCAGCCAATTATAGAGGTTGCAGCATTTACCAAGAGGTATAAAAATGCACATTTCTCCCTCTATAAGAGAAAAAACAGTGGAGAAGTCGCAGTCATCCAATCCGACTTCACCTTATGTAAATCCAAATCGATCTTATCAGCTTGTTAGTGGAACAACATATGCGCAGAAACTCAAAGATTCAATTAAAAATCAAACTTCGGATGGAAAAAACCCAAAACCTGTGGTAATAGAAGATTGGCTAGGTCCTATAACAATTTCGGCCATCTTATACATCTTTGGGTCATCGCTTTATAGCAAGGGGTGATTATAACGCAAAACACCAAGAGTGGGGATCAAGATTGGCTACAACGAGAGGCCGAGCGTTACTTAAATCAATTCAAAAAAATAAGCTTAATCATGTGTCAACCTGTGAACCTACCTACTGGCCTAGTGATAGAAGAAAGATTCCAGATGTCATAGATTTCTGCGTCACCAAAGAAATCTCAAGTAATTACATTAAAGCGACGCCATATTTAGACTTATCATCGGACCACTTCCCTGTTTTAAAAACTCTGACTACAAAAATAAGGAACATGCAGAAACGACCAATGTTAAGCAACAGCATAACAGACTGGAACCAATTCAGATGTAACGTAACAGAGAATCTAAACACAAGTAAAAAACGAGAAAAAAAAGAATGGGGAATGTTCAAATCTTGTCAAGAAAATGATTAAGGACAAAAGAAAATTAAGACAGCAATGGCAACGATATAGACTAATAGAAGATAAACGCAAGTTAAACAAGGCGGTCAAACAGTTAAAGAAACTGCTGCTTAATTCAAGAATCAGTCAACTCAAAAATATTTGTCGCGACTCTCACCAACAGAAAACAACCACAACATTATATTCCGCCAATACGTCAAAGTAACGGTCAGTGAGCGAGAAAGAATGAAGAAAAGGCTGATGTATTTGCAGACCATTCCGAAAGAGTATTTCAACCATACCCACCAGAAACTACGGACGAAGAGAACAATAACATTCAAATGCGTTTAGAATTGCATTTGCAAATGAATGACATAATCTCGAAGTTTTCTATCTTTGAAGTAAAAACTGTAATACAGAGGGAGTTAAATCCTAAGAAGGCGTCAGGATATGATCTTATCACAGGAAACGTTATGCAAGAGCTACCAGATAAGAGTATTCGATTTCTTACCTACTTATTCAACGCAGTACTTAGAACTGGATACTTCCTAATAAAATGGAAGGTTTCACAAACAATACGATACCAAAACTAGGCAAGCCTTTAGAAGAAGTAAAGTCGTACAGACCTATAAGCTTGCTACCAATAATGTCTAAGCTATTTGAAAAACTACTACTTAAGTGCCTAAAGCCTATATTGCTGGAACAGAAGCTGATTCCGGACCATGAGTTTGGATTTAGGCCAGAGCACTCAACAATTGAAGAAGTACATAGAATAGTTCAAGTAATTCAAGAAGCTCTGGAAGAAAAAGGATATAGTTCCTCTGTATTCATTGACATAGCGCAAGCTTTTGATATGGTGTGGCATGTGGGATTACAATACAAAATAAAGCAATGCTTACCTCATGACTTCTATAGAATATTAACATCGTATTTAAAGGACCGATATTTTATTATAAAACATCAGGATATTTATACAAATGCCCGTCCAATTAAATCTGCTTGGCCCAATATTATGGCTGCTATAATATACTGCAGATTTATTTACAAGCAAACAAGTAACTGTCGCAACATTTGCAGACGACACAGCAGTACTCTCATCACACGAAGACCCCATCAAAAATTTTGTAAGAGAATATTAACTGTATTCAAGTATGAATGAAAAAATGGCGAATTAAAGGTAATGAAGCTAAGCTAAACATGTTACTTTTACAATGCGAAGAGGAACATGTCCAAATGAATAACCAGAATATACCTCAAACTGATGAAGTAAAATATTTAGGTATTCACCTCGACAAACGTCTAACATGGCGTAAACATATATGGACAAAAAAAAAGCAGTTGGGAATAAAACTGTCAAAAAATTGGATCATATGCAGAAAATCGAGTTTAACGATTAAAAGTAAACAACTGCTTTACAACAGCTGTAGGAACGGCCAGCAACTCAAACTTGAACAGCGGTTCCAATCTAAACTTCTAAGAATCATAGTAGATGCACCCCAAGTTCGTGTCAAACGATATAATTCACAGAGACATCCAGGCCCCAACAATACGGGAAGAAATTAGGAATTACAGTGCCAGGTATCACTCAAGATTGACAATTCATCTTCACTACCACGACGAGGGAAAGATTGAAACGTCACAAAATTTTTGATTTGCTAATTAGGTCTTAGATACACTTTACTATAAACTCTAATTTTTAAAACGGATAAAATACTCTAATCATGACAATATAAAAAGACAAAAAATTTACTGAATGTCTCTTAAGCAGATAGATTGTAAAATAAAGAAAAACAAAAAAACAAAATGTTATCTTTGAGGTAAAAATTCCTTTTTTGTCCAGTCATACTCATGTTATCTGATGACAAGCCATTAGGATAAAAATATGCAACTCACTGCTGATGAACTCAAAGCGTGTACTTATTTGAACGCAGAATATCTCTGCAACATACGGCAGCCATTTTTTGAATATAGTAATAATAAAAGCAGTTGGCAGTTGGCGAAATACCAACAAGTTGTCAAATACTTCAGATGACAGTCAACACTATTAGGATTCGTTTTAGATACTTCTTGTATGAGCTAGTATGCTCAGTTAGTTGTTATAGTTTAAAAAAATGCTTCATACCTCGATAAGGGGAGGATCTTCATAATCTAGATTAAAGCTACAAATTAAGCTAATCGATTCGTAAATCGAAAAAAAAACATTCTCGTCCTAATACATCATAACATCTTTGGTGACGACATATACAAAATTAACGAAGTATTGATGATAACAGATAAACAAACAACAACAACAACAAATAGTTATATTCACTCATCGCATGTATAGTCAAAATACAACGGAAAATACGAAAAACCAAAAAGTTTTCCTTTCAAACAAAACACTAACAAAAATCATCATCCTTCAAAAGCTGTCATCTTCAGATAATATTATTATTAATAATAATAAAAATAGAATTAAAAATAATAAACAAAAAATGTCGGAAAGATCAAAACCATCTCAAAACAAGAAAACCATTTTGTAAAAGATAAGAAAAAAATGAATACGTATGTTTCGAATTCTGCAAGCGGAATCGACCTCGAAATTGTTACCCTAATAATTAACGTCATCTACACATAATACTATGTCATATAACATAATACCTAATAATGTTCGTCCTTCGAAGGCACTTAAAAAAACCATAGGAACAAAAAAAAATTAAATGCGTTTTAATATTCGTATTTTGGCCAATACCCGCACAGCTGTGGATGCTGATAATATCGAAAATGAATTGCGCGCCTAAAATCGAAAATTTTTTCGTTTGCCTACGATATTTTATGTTGTATCGTTCGTTTTATGACCTAGATATTTATAATTTTCATTTTGGTTTTATTATGTATGTGCGTGTTTATTTTTGGTTGTGTATACAAATTTCGGGGGTTTGCACAGATTCATCTGTCGTTTAAAAATTTCCTTTTCGATTTAATTTAAATCGCAGTATAGTAAAAAATAAATGTTGGCCTAACACATAAAAATGTGGATGATGTCTTATATAGGAGTGAAATAACCTTATGCGGATATGGAAATTTTTGGGTCATTGACACCATTGTTATTTTATACTGAGCTTTGTGTAAATAACGATAACGAAAAGTATAACGATTTTCCCACTTGATATAAAAAATACTTCGCAGTTACAAATTACGTTGTAAAGAATCGTTTTTCACATCGTAATTTTGTTACTAAATGGAATTTCGGTTAATCCTTGTGGTTTTGAAAGATAAGAATCTGTGATTAATTTTTTTTACTACACAGGGTGATTGATATAACAAAATTGTTGCTATAAGGAAATCGTATAAGGTATACATGAAGTTCAGTTACTCGGCCCACAATTCGACAAGTTGTATGTATTAATGGTGTTTAGTTCTGACGGTTTACAAAGTGTACCCGTTGTAGAGGTATCAAAAAATGGGAGGATCAATAAACAATTGCGCTAGAGAGATTTTTGATAATAATAACGATATCAAAATGGATAATCGTGAAAACCATTATTTTCCTGTTAGATGGAGTAGCAATAGGTAACGATACTCCATCTCAATATCACGGATTATATACACGGAAGATTATAATACATTTCACTGGCTGATAAAATTCAGGAAATTACCATATATTCTCAGAGTAGTGAAGTGGTTTCTAAAAGAGGTCGACATTTTGTAACCTATATTGAAGAGATAATTGATAGAAAATATAAAGAATAATATCTTTTAAAAGAAATTACAGGACAAGGGAAAGATATGTGTATCGTGATGGATCTCAATTTTGTATGGATCTCGATTAAGATCAAAAAAGTCTATAGTAGGAAGGTTGCTTATTCGAACAGACGCACAGATACCACTTTACATCTGCCTCAATATCAGCGTATTGGTTATTGCATAAAAACGGCAACGTCGCGACTTTGTTTTTATTTAAATTATTATATGGTTACATGGTTATTTATATTGGTTTGCATCGAAATTTGACAGATAATTATTTCCCTTCAAAATTTTTATTTATTGTTTATGGTGTTTAAATTTAAATATTGTTGCCAAATTATTTCTTTTTAGTTTCATTTTAGAGTGAAATTTTTAGTATGCAATTTACATATTACAAAAGTTCGTGCTTGTGTACCACAAACAAATACCAAACAAATCTCGAGGTTTATTATATTTTCATATAGTACATATTTGAATATCAAATGAATATACGATTTTGCCGTAAAAAAAAATTGTCGTTGTATCTTTGCGTTGGTGTTGGTATATGTATACCAACACCAACGCAAAGATAAAAAGGACACTTTATCCTATTAAATTTTTGAATAATCAGCCAACCCCACGCCACGCCCTGAAAACTAGCCGGCTAAAATCACCGCGCAAAGGCCCCTTCATGATTAATTGTGATAGCGGAATACTTCTTCTGATACTTGAGGTCAAATTTAGGTTCCGCTACAACCCTGAGAACGGATCTTGTTCGAGTTCCGTTTTGTGTTCCGGATTTGGAACTAAATCCGAATCATTGACGGATCTTGTTCGAGTTCCGTTTTGAGTTCCGGATCTGGAACTAAATCCGGATCATTGACGGCTTTTCTTCGAGCTCCGTTTTAAGTACCGGATTCGGAACTAAATCCGGATCATTGACGGATCTTGTTCGAGTTCTGTTTCGAGCTCCGAATTTGGAACTAAATTCGGATTATTGACGGATCTTGTTCGAGTTCCGTTTTGAGTTCCAGATTTGGAACTAAATCCGGATTATTGACGGATCCTGTTTGAGTTCATTTTGAGTTCCGGATTTGGAACTAAATCTGGATCATTGATGGATCTTGTTCGAGTTTCATTTTGAGTTTCAGATTTGGAACTTAATCCAGAACATTGACGGATCTTGTTTGAATTCCGTTTTGAGTTCCGGATTTGGAACTAAATCCGGATCATAGACGGATCTTGATTGAGTTCCGGATTTGGAACTAAATCCGGATCATTAACGCATCTTGTTCGAGTTCCGTTTTGAGTTCCGGATTCGGAACTAAATCTGGACCATTGATGGATCTTGTTCGAGTTCCGGATTTGGAACTAAATCCGGATCATTGATGGATCTTGTTCGAGTTTCATTTTGAGTTTCAGATTTGGAACTTAATCCAGAACATTGACGGATCTTGTTTGAATTCCGTTTTGAGTTCCGGATTTGGAACTAAATCCGGATCATAGACGGATCTTGATTGAGTTCCGGATTTGGAACTAAATCCGGATCATTAACGCATCTTGTTCGAGTTCCGTTTTGAGTTCCGGATTCGGAACTAAATCTGGACCATTGATGGATCTTGTTCGAGTTCCGGATTTGGAACTAAATCCGGATCATTGACGGATCTTGTTTGAGTTCCGTTTTAAGTTCCAGATTTGGGACTAAATCCGGATCATTGACAAATCTTGTTCGAATTCCGTTTTGAGTTCCGGATCTGGAACTAAATCCGGATCATTGACGGATATTGTTCGAGTTTCATTTTGAGTTTCAGATTTGGAACTCAATCCAGAACATTGACGGATCTTGTTTGAGTTCCGTTTTGAGTTCCGGATTTGGAACTAAATCCGGATCATAGACGGATCTTGATTGAGTTCCGGATTTGGAACTAAATCCGGATCATTAACGCATCTTGTTCGAGTTCCGTTTTGAGTTCCGGATTCGGAACTAAATCCGGACCATTGATGGATCTTGTTCGAGTTCCGGATTTGGAACTAAATCCGGATCATTGACGGATCTTGTTTGAGTTCCGTTTTGAGTTCCGGATTTGGAACTAAATCCGTATCATTAACGGATCTTGTTCGAGTTCCGTTTTGAGTTCCGGGTTTGAAACTAAATTCGGATCATTGACGGGTCTTGTTCGAGTTCCATTTCGTGTTCCGGATTTGGAACTAAATCCGGATCATTGACGAATCTTGTTCGATTTCTTTTTTGAATTTTGGATTTGGAACTAGATCCGGATCTTTTACCTGTCGGTATGTTTATCACGGCTAGAACTATTTAAAGCACAACTTTTAACTAAACTATACAGCATCGTCAAAGAGTCACTCGCTGGGTACAATATTGGCATGGTTATTATCATATCCTCACAGATGGAATACGTATGTGGCAAAACCGAGTTAGAAATTTCTTGGAAGTCACAGAGTAAAACCACTGGCGCCAAGCAGCAGATTTAATAGACAATTCGTCGTGGTGGCATGGTCCTAAATGGCTCATTGAACATAAGACTGTGTCGCCAATGATGAGCATTACGGATGAATTACCAACCTTCGTCTTGGCTGCTATCAAGATGCTATCAAAATGGGAGTTCTGTTTCGCTATGGTTTTAGTGGCCTTGGCAGCCAAGTATGGTTCTAATCCAGACTGTTAAGGTATTTAGCTCAAAGTATTTTAGGTTCTCTTCGGGACCTGTACGCCAAACAAGTCTTTGATATCGTCAATCACTTAACAGAAAATCATTTAATAATCATCTGACCTCTAGGTCTACTGCGTATTCCGATCTGAAAGTAAAAACTGATTTGACTATGAATCGGTACTGTGTAATGTTTTCAGATCGGAACAAAATTTTGCTATATTTTTTCTGATTTGTGAAGTCAAATTTTTTTGTTCCATAGGTTTTTGCGAATAAATACAAAGTAGTAGTGTTGATGAAAGTGAAAGTGAGTGTGTATTCAAAGAAAGATATTAAGAGACAAATTAAATATTTTGGAAATTCATTAGGTTATTTATTTATTTATCATTTTATCTATTATGTGAAAATGTACAAGTATGCTACAAAAAATGACACACGACAACAGAAATATATGTTACAGTAATTAAAATAATTAAACAACAGTTACTGCTTCAACAGTTTTTTAAACAGCTCTCTTGAAATATTAAAATCAAAAAAGCCGTAACACTCATTGAATGCATTAAAAATATGAATGAGAGGAGCTGAGTTATTAAAATTATTAGTGCAAAAAGGAATACGCAAAAAATCTTAAGGCTCGCTGAGGAGCATTAACACAAAACTTCTCAAGCAACTCGGGACAGTAAATTTTAAAGCAAAGGAGATCGCGAGCAAACGTAGCACGGGCTATCTTACGACTACTTTCTAACGTTTGTAAATTTATTAAGGCAAGCCGATTTGTATAAGGTTCACGAACAAAACCACAGTTTAAGTTAGGTAAACGACGTAATGCATAGATCAAAAATTGTTTTTGAATACTTTCGATCCTCGCCGAATGAATAACATAAAGGATCCCAAATTACCGAAGCATTTTCTAATACAGACCTGACGTAAGTAACATATAGAGATTTAACAGTAAGAGGTCAAAAAATTCTTTCCCATTACGCTTAATAAACTCCAATAAAGAGTACCCTGTACTAACAATGTAGCTTAAATGTTTATCAAATGTAAGGTTTCTTGAAAAAATAATGCCAAGATTGCGAATTTCGCTTACTATATACAAAGCTGTGTATCCATTGAAAAATACGTAGGCTCTACACAAAAAAACGCGATCTACCAAAAGAAACAACTTTGCATTTACTTGTATTCAACGGCAATTTATTTCTGGTTGAACAGTCACAAAAGACATCGAACTCGTGTTGAACCTATACAGTATCACTGAACGAATTAATTACAGCATAGATTTTTAAGTCATCAGCATACAATAGACACTCTCAGAACTTGAAACACTGAACAACAGCATTTTCAATAAACACCGTGAATAGTAACGGTCCAAGGTGGCTACCCTGCGGAACACCAGACGGAATAATATATAGGTACGAAACGATCCATTTGATTGGAATGAAATAAGATCCGAAGTCAATCAATTTCTGTAGAAGGATCCTGTGATTTAGCCTGTCGAAGGTTTTCGAAAAGTCTGTGTATACCACATCAATTTGGCCGGGACTACCGGCAGTTTCGAAGATATAACTCGAAAAAACCATCAAGTTAGTAATTGTAGATTTGTCCTAAGTAAACCCATGCTGACGAGAACTTATCCTATTTGCTATAATACTCTCTAATCTAGATTTGACCAAAGGTTTAAAAAGCTTTGGTATAGCTGATAGAAATGATATTAAATCTCTCTATAGGACTGAATTGCTCCTTTTTTCAGGTTTGAAAATGGGGACAGTAAAAGAATTTTTTCAAATATCAGGAAATACTCTACATGAAAGACTCGCATTGAACAGATAATGTAATGGTTCGGATAAAGGAAGTGCAAATTTCCTCAAAATCCGTGGTGCAAATTTCCTTTAACATCTTTGAAATTTTCTAGGTTTACAGTAATGTTCATTTAATTTATTAATCATTATACGATTCCAGTTTTTCCAGTTTTTAATTAAAAGAATCGTTTTATAGGTATTATCTTCTAGGAGACATAAAAGATGAGTTGAATGCCATGAATAGTTCCACTGTCATTCCTTCCGTAGAAGATGGTTTAAATCCGTAGAAGATGGTTTTGTGGATCGTCTCACGATTCTTTTGTACAAATGGTATTGAGTTTCCAAGATTTCCACTCAAAAGGTGAACAAAACTGGCTGTTAGGTAATACAATTAATTTATGTTCAGTAAATAATTCTGCTTTTAATTGAAATTAACAGAGAATTCAGGATATTCACTTAAGTCGTGGTTTTTAACACCATAGCGCCAGATGGAAGTGCAGAAGCAACACTTAACGATACTCACTCAAAATCGCAAATTGTTACTGTTTCGTAGTCATTTTGCTCCTAAAGTATAAATAATATTGTGTTTCAGTAACTGTTGTGAAAAAAATTATTTCACAAAAAATACTAAAAAAATTGGCTTACATTAATTTATTATTGGCTATTATGACTATCGAAAATATATTGATATTGATCATCAAAGATATTTTCCGACTTTCAGAAATTATTACTTGAAAGTCGGTTTACGCGGTACGATATTGAATTTTCAGATCGGTTTTACTTTCAAATCGGAATACGCAGTAGACCCACAGGTTTTGGCGGATGTGTCGAATATTACGCGTAATTTAGTGGGGATAAAAGTTTTCACAGAGCTTTCTCAGTTTTATCTCAAATTTGGTGTTGTCAACAATCATATTACTTTAGGTAGATTCCTTGGAAAGCCTTAATTTACCTATCAAAACACAGCCGAAGTAAACGTTAGGATCGTAAATCTTGTGGTTTGGATCCTTTAACTGCTCTGATTTCACGATTTTGTCAAATTGACAAAAACGGAACCAATAAGTAGATTTTTAATGAGAAATATAGATTCATGTATGCTCATACCAATATTGTTGAATTGGATAGGTAATTCGATCAATCGACTTTTTGAATTGGTTTAACCGTGCGGTGATGAATGAAACAATATACGCAGACATATCTGGTGTAATTGTTGGAGTAAAGTGAGGTAAGATAACTTTATCAGTGATATCTCGTGTGGTGACGAACTTAGATTAACAAGACCCCTGATAATGGTTTTTCCATTTTTAAGTAATGAAGAAGCTTCATTAGTCAAGTCACTAGTTCAAGGCCCATTGCAAGGCTCCTCTATTAAAAAATTGAGCTCATGGTACCAAATATAGGCATAATAAATATCTTTATAGTTTTAACATTTTACGACAAGTTCCACGACCTTGCGGAGACCCAAAATAAAATCTTTCTTCTCTTTTATGTTGAAAAACAATACAAACATAATGATGTAATATGATATTTACATAAATATTTACAAATGAAAAATTGTTGATTTGCAACAAATAAAACGGAGAATATCAATTATTTGCCTAAATACCAAATTTACCACTTAAATATTATGGATCGTAAACGGGTTAATCGATAGTTGGAGGAAGAGGAGATGTCATCCATCTTTAACTATACATATATATATTTAATATTATGTTCGATGTTTTAATTACAGAACTTTATAAACATAATTATGTCACATAATATCGATATATCGAGGGGACCAATTGCTATTTTTCGCACATATATATTTTAATCAAACAAACATCCCACCGTCGCACCATAACACGACAAAATCAATCAATCGAAGGTTAATAACATTTTCAAAATCAAATATAGAACACCTTTGTGTGCTTACCGTATACAAACTCACGCTTTCGTTGTGTTTGGGTGTAAAACATAAAAATAAAATTCACAGTACCAATTATCGTTGAATTTGCCAAAATAAAACACAAAGGGGAAATTAGATTTTCCATCAACAAAAACAAAATCATTATTCTACGTCGCTCGTTCAGCTTCAATATAATGTGTATATAAAGGGTGATCAAATAAGAGTTTCAGTTGACTTTTCCGATTTTTAAAGTTACAAGTCTAGAGAAAGTTGCGTTCGCTTATTAGTTGACCTTGGGTTTTCCACCCCGATAGAATTTCTTTATAGCAAAACCATTTGGATGGCCATGTGCTTAGACTATGAAGATTTGTTCAGATATTATTGCTATTAACATTGTGTAATTCTACTTTGATCACCCTTTATATATATATATATATATATATACCTTTGTGTTGTTATGAGAATATTAAAAAAAAAAAACTCCGCGTATACACCTTCGAATTTAGCAAAAATAGGCATTTCCATTATTTTATGATTTATTGAATGTAAATCAAATTGATTAGTACATGATAAGAAAAACAATCGTCGTCGTTATCGTTGTTTTTGTCGTTGTCGCTAACAAGAATGGTAAACTTGTTATGGTTGTTGTTGTAATTATATATTTCAATTTTCTTTTTTTGATTTGTCTCGTTGATTGTACCATTGTATGCTATTTCTTAGTTGAGGCCACAGCACAGTAGCTATCTCGTTGTCAGTTCCGGTTTAATGCGCTTCACTTCACTAAAGTGAACCTTTGACACTTTTTTTTACTTAAAAGTAATACAGTTCAAAGTTTCCATCTTAAACCAGTTAAGACCGGTTAAGTTAAAATACCGCAGCGCATGCAATCAACCATCCATAGGGTCCATTCAATTTGCTCGAACTAAGACATTATCCTTCCGGACTGCCGAATACGCTCAGTAAGCAGTAAAATAAACAGAACAATATAACCTTTCTGGTATAGGAAGTTTTCTTTTCAAGGACATACATATGGTAATACCTTGAGGGAGGCAATCCAATATATAGGATGCTCAGTTATCAGAGTAATAAAGGATAATCGGTGCTAAGTTAAGTCCGAGTGTTCGCCTGTTTAGATTTAATTGAGTTCTAAATGAAACGAGCTGTGATGCCTTGAAGGCACCAAAAGGTTATCATCGCAAAGCAGTCACCCAAGTTAAAGTTCTTCCAAGTTTAACTTTTAACAGTACAGTTGTTGCTTGCAAATTGTATCCGAATAACTATTCTATCCTCTATTCCAGTATCCTAAATGTAACCATTAGACAATTAAAAAACATCTATGAAATCCGCAACCAGTGCTACACCTGTTTAAGCAAGTCACATACTGTTTATCAACGCCGATCGAAATGAAGATGCCACATCTGCAGGAAACGTTACAATTCACTGTTACACCTCGACCGTATAACCACTAAAGTTTCATCAGATGAAATTCCGATAGATAGAAGACAACAACAATGCATATTGCGCAAACACTCGGCCTTCTACCGTGATTCCGGATCTCAAAATAAAGCGCCACAAAAATGAGTAAGAAAATGTGAGATTTTGTTAAATGATACTACCAATAGTTGATATAGTGATACAATCATGAGCAAAATGTCAAAATAATGAGCAAAATATGAAACCAACGGTCTCTAAAATCATTTAAATTAAAGTGGTGATAATGAAATAGAAGATCTAAAATATTGCTTTAAAATTGGATCTAAAAACGGCAAAGACCAACTTTTAATATAGTGTCAAAATGTTTCAAAGTCATGCATTTAGGCACATTGCTAAGTTTTGCTTTGTGGATATTGTTTTCAAGCGAACATAAGGCTGTCGACACCAAATAAGACAAAGCGTTTTTTCTTGTCTTAATACGACTTGCGAAGAAGTTACCTACGATTGTATAGCGTTATGCTCACTGAGTAAAAGAAGACAGTTTATGTTTTATTTTACTCAGTGTACATAACGCCATATAATCATAGGTAACTTTGCCGCAAGTCGTTTTAAGACAATAAGCTTGACCGCATAAATCATATCCAGTAAAAAAACTCAACGGGGAATAATTGTGTGAGCGATTAAAAAATACAAAAAATCCTGTGACGTCTCGCAAAAATATCACAAATTAAAAATTTACAAAATTCTGAAAATATGATGGATAATCCAATACAATTTTTGAAATATATGCCAAAATTTGAAACGTTTCTAAAAATATGATGGTGACCTTTAAAATACTTCAAATTGAAAATTAGAAACTCCGGACCTTATAATATGTTGGTGGACCTATTAAAACTGTTTAAAAGCAAAAATTACCTGAAAAGCTTTCAAATATCGACTTCAATGAATTCACCATTTTTTACATTTTTTTATAACAACATTATATACGTCAGCCAAGGCACCGACTGCCTCAATGATGAATCAAACATTCTTATACACTATATTTATAAAATTATGGCTTATCGTGAAAAATGTGGAATGTGCTATAAAATAAAACTAAATGTCTTGTGGCTATGCAGAAATGTGAACATCATAATTTTGAATTCAGCTATAATGTGAATCGAATGCTCATCGAAAGAAAAGATTCCCCATATGCACCTAAACGTACCAATTGGAAGAAATTTCAAAATAGTTAAGGAAAAATAAAAAAAAGATAAAGTTGGCTGTCGTGGTACTATTGACCTCAAAATGATGTAATATCAGTAATCACAAGATGGTAAGCCTATCAAAACTGTAAAAATTCTGCCCAAAATCGGAAATTTCGAAATCCAGAAAATGTATGATGGTTAGCCTATAAAAACTAAGAAAATTATGCCTGATAAAATTAGGCCATATAAATGAATTTAAGAAAATTTAAAAATGTCATCAACAATATTTCAAAATAAGCCAACAATGTCATCAACAATATTTCAAAATAAGCCAACAATTTTGCAAATTGACAAAAACTTCGTAAAATCGAAAACATAAGGTCAATGCAAAGTTGTTGACTTAAAAAAAGAAATGAAAATAAAGAGTTTAATAAATATTAAAAAGTTAATATATTTAAGTAGTTAGAGAATTTAATTATTAAGTAGTGATTAATTAAGTGAATAATAAATGTATGGTTCTTTGAAAGATAAATAAAGTTAATTATAAATAAATATAAATATCACATTGGCGCAGCCGCAATCGAAATACGTTTCCCAGGTGAGTATTAAATTACTATATATATTTATATATACGTAAGTAAAATAAGTGAATGAATGTTTAATAAAATTAATCCATACAATGGTAATCCATCCGTCACGAAATTCCAAATTTCCGTGCGTAAATTATAAAATAATTAACATGAACGATTACTAAAAAATTGAGTTTATGTCCCGAAATATCTCAAAGTTTAATGGAAACTCTGATGATATACACAAGTTCCACTCGTGTCTAGACAGAGCTCACGACTCGTGCTCAATAAACGAACAGAAGGGGCTCCTCGTAGATATTATACAAACTAGGTAGTAAAGTATATAACATGATAGCCAGCGTAAAACCTAATTCTTGGGATGAGATCAGGTCACATCTTTCAAAATTTTATCATGTAATTGATATAGTTGACGATCTATTCAAGATTATTTCCAAAGAACGGAAAACCTAACAAATAGATACCAGAAATTAATGCTTACACATCTAGGAAACGATAAGAAGTCTAAAATGATTGCAGAAAAAAAAATACCTAGATTTGTTATTGTTTTGCCGGAATCCATAAGAAATTATGTAAGAATGTATCAAAGCGAATCTTTTATGAAATACATGGAAGCAGCTATGGAGCAATTAATTGTTGTCAAAAATTTGTATAAAGATGAAAATCATACGAAAATGTTCAATATCAATCACACACAGCCAGAATTGTTTCACAAGAAAATGCAAGTTAGTTATTGCAAATATTGCAAAAGAAATGGTCTTGTGATTCAAGAATGTAGAACCAAACAACGTAATGATTCCCGAACACAGATGTACCAAAATAATTCATATCCGAGGCATTCGAATAACGTAAACTCATATCAAAATTTCAATCCAAACAATTTCAATACTCACTACTCTTTCAATATCCAAAAACAATAACCACCACCACAATTTCACAATAGGAGTAAACCACCTTTTCCTATAAGATTCCCGCAAGATGCTGGAAATCCAAATAACTCGACAATAAACCCACAATAGTCACATTCGGTATCATGGAATAATCTTGTAGCAGTTTCAACGCCGATAAAAAGTCAAAGCAATCGTTTCCAACCACAGAACCCTACTATAGGTAATTTAGATAATTTTACCAATGAATTTCAAGGATTAAATATAACAAATTAACCTCAAAATCCTCAAAACATACATACTGTTATGAAAGTGAGCCGGAAAACTCAAACGGGCTCAACAAGATTGAGTCCACAGATTAATCAAGTATCACAACCAATAAACACAATAACTCCTAAAACCAAATCCTTTAAAATTCCAGAAATTAATATTAACCATAAAACAATCAAAACCACTATCCAAGAAAACTCAAACAACCAACACACTTACATGAATGAAAATATCCAAAACAGGTCTCTCAAATATATTCTAGATGCACTCACTCAAAACACAATAACCTACAAAAAAGACGAAACCCAAAATGAAATATCCACATCTCACTCACACCCTAAACATAATATGTTCTAGTGTTCAAATTTTTGTTCTTTGACAAGTTCGGTAACCTTTTCGACTGAAATGACGAAACGAAATAAGTTAAATTTATTAATTGAGTCAGGCGCAGATGTGTCTTTAGTTAACCGGAGTTGCCTAAATAAGTTTGTGAAAGTCGACACGAATAAAAAGTAGGTCTACACGGTATAGGGCCTGGTGAAACAATGACCCTTCGTTCGTGTGACATTTTGTTTAAATTAGAGAATAATAAGAGAACCCGACACACATTTCATGTTGTTCCCGATGAATTTCCTATACCCCAAGAAGGCATATTAGGTAGAGACATGCTAAATAACTTCAAGATAGACTAAATCAACTTAAAATACTACAAGGATACCTCATCAGAAATGCTTCACCTTAGAAACAAAAGGAAATACAATGATAATTTCACATAGAAAAGAAATGGGTACCGGTCGAAACTGGATATTTTACAACTGGATTTGATGAAACAGGACATTTCAAAACTGGATATTTTAAAACGAGATAAGGTACAAAACGAGATATGGTACAAAACTGGATATTTCAAAACAGCATATTTCGACATGTGATTTAAACTTAGAATGATTTTTAAGGAAAGTTCTGGAATATGGCCAATTAGGAAGGAACTCGGCGAGTTCTTAATCGATTATGATGAAATTCGATAAATCGGATGAGAATAGGATTTTAAAATGAATTTTTAGGAAAGTTCTGGAATATATTCAGTTAGGAAGGAACTAGGCGAGTTCTTAACCGATTATGATGAAATTCTATATGTAGGGTGGGAATGTTGATGAAAATTAATTATGTTTTCTCACATAGATTCTCTAAAGTGAAGAAAAGTTATATTAAGTAAAAGAATAAAAAATAGATGAAGATACATTTTACTGACAGTAAACTCGATCAAGTCAATGATTATTTTAATAAGATGAGAAAAGCAGCAAATAAAAAAAACATTAAATGAAGGAAAATTCTATCTCTCTGCTTAAAATTATTCAAGTATGAAACCTTACTGGCCATATTCCAGAGCTTTTCCCAAAATAGGTTTTAAAATCAAATTTAATTATACAATTAAAGAAAAAAACATTAAGTGAAGGAAAATTCAATTTCTATCCTTAGAAATATTCAAGTATGGATCCTTACTGGCCAGTATTTTCCCAAAAGTTATTCCAGAACTTTCCCAAAAAATCATTTTAAAATCCCATTTTTATCCTACATATCGGATTTCATCAAAATCGGTTAAGAACTCGCCGAGTTCCTTCCTAATTGGCCATATTCCAGAACTTTCCTAAAAAATCATTTTAAGTTTAAATCACATGTCGAAATATCCTGTTTTGAAATATCCAGTGTTGTACCATATCTCGTTTTGTACCTTATCTCGTTTTGTCAAATCCTATTTTGAAATATCCAGTTTTAAAATGTCCAGTTCTGAGCGGTTCCCAAAAGAAATGTATATATAAACTTTCACACCAATTAATAAAGAAATTATCTGCTTTTCTGAACAAATTCAACCTGGTTTACATATTGGAAGTTGCATCACGATAGCCAAAAACAATAGAATAATGATTCCGCTGACAAACTCAAATTGTCACGAAATAAAGATTACCCTTTTCTCTCCTAAAATTGAACTAGCTGAAAACTACAACATTCAATATCTAAGTAACTCAGAAACTACTATCAATCACACCGACTACCGACATGAAGAAGTCATTCACATGATAAACGAGAAACTAGATGATGATTTAAATAGTGAAGAACGTAGTTCTATACTAGAAGTCCTTTCCAAATACACAGACCTATTTCACTTAAAAAACGAAAAACTGTCGTGCATTCCAGGAGTGCATCATTTCATTCAATTATACACGGACACATCCCCTATTAATGTTAAACAGTATCGTCTTCTCCACATTATAAAAGAAGGAATCGACAAACAAGTAGAAGAAATGTTCGAAAAAGGAAAAATTTACCATACCACTAGTCTGTTTAACTCACCACTACTCGCGGAACCTAAACATGCTGACGAAAATGGTAAAAAACAGTGGAGAATAGTTGTTGACTTTCGGAAGTTAAATGATGCCACAATTGATAACACATTTCCTCTACTAAATATAACAAATATATTCGACCAGTTAGGTCATTCCAGATACTTCTCAACGTTAGATTTAGCCAGTGGCTACCATCAGATTAAAATGGACATTACGAATTCAACAGGATGCTTTTTGGCTTAAAAAACTCGAAAAGCACATTTCAAAGAATAATAAACTGAGAAAATCAAAACTGAGAAAATTATGGAAAATCGAAAATTCCAAAATCCAGCAAATGCATGATGGTTGGCCTATCGAAACTGTAAAAATTATGTCACAAATCGAAAATTATGTGTCCACAAATCGAAAAATGTGTCGCTATTGATTTGGGAATCAATCATCAAAGTGAGATCAAGCGTGTCTCGTCTTTTTTTTTTTTTTTTTTTTTTATTGAACGTCTGTAGTAAGTGACGTTTCGAAAAAGGACGTAAACAAATCCCATTCGGGGAAAATCAATTGGTTTGTTGTCACATACATAAATATTATATCGTAAAAGTCTAGATAAATATGAAAATATTAAAAAATGAAAATAAAAAAAAAATTAATTTTCCGTCGTTTCGAAAAATTTTCGTGTTTTCTTTTTCAATTCCGCACTAGTATATAATGGGCTTTTGTTGAACGAAAATCAAAATGAAAATGAAAATTTAACAATAATTTTTAATTTAATTCTTTCTCTAAAGAAAAATTAAAAGTAGGTACGAGGTATAGATTTTCTTTTTTGCGTGGTTGTTGTTGTTGTGTATTTTGTCATCGTCTTCATATCGTCTTCTATATATTATCTGTATAAAATATTTTTATTTTTCAATTTAATTGTGTTGTAGGGATATACGAAAATTAATTGAGTTTCTAATGCAAAGACAGCAACAACAACCACAAAATTTATTTTCAGCTTAAAAACGAATTACATTTTAAAAGATTTATCGGTTATATTAGATTAATAAAAGAAAATAGGAAAATAAAAGGTTATTGACTGTATAACGCAGAATTTAATTGGAACAAGGACGTATACTAGGTTGTGGAAAATAATAAAGGAAATACCTTTATAGTTTAAGAATTTATAGCTTTAAACCAATTATATATATATATATATATATATATATATATATATATATATATATATATATATATATATATATATATATATATACATATATATATATATATATATATATATATATATATATATATATATATATATATATATATATATATAAATATTATCGGAAAAATAGCAGTCTAACTAGTTCGATTTTTTATAAATTATCAATTCGCAGAATACGTGATTTGCACGGTCTGCATGCCCGTTGGTAAAGCTTATAAAAGGCATAGTGACCTAAAAAAACATCTGAAGAAAGATCATAAGCTTCAATTATTGATTCCAATGCGCAACCTGTGAACAGCATGACACCATAAAGGGCTGTAAGTCACATCAGAAAAAAGAATGACACAATATGATCCTAGTGATACTGTGGCAAATACTAATAGAATAAATGTCAGGCTTATAGAAGACACTGCGGCAGATGAGACGGCTATTCAACCGATCATTCTGACACTGCCATCTTCTCAAGAAGAGCTAGTTAATATCAACGAGGATACCAACGGCAACACAGGATAGCAGAAGAACTACTTCAACTACCTCCAGTAACATCTAGGAGAAGTTCCAGAACACAACCGCCAGTAACACCTAGGCCAAGTACAACAACGTAACTGCGAGTACCACCGTTGGATTCCTACCCCAGAATAATGCCTGCAGAGAGGTCCATACTACCGGCCACATCAATACAATCAGAAAGATCAGGAACGACAGCAGCACCAACGAGAAAAGGCACACAGTTCCAAGAAACCTTTCTGGTAAAGGTGAATCTCTGTGAAACGTCAGACGAACAAAAGCTAATCTATATGGACTTAGTAAATGAAATGGGACAGCCGCTACCAACTCGGAGTGGTTGTCAAAGAAGAGGAGACAGAGTTGATAATCGGAGTGATGCGGAAAGAGCGAAGAAATTGCAACAAATGTTCCGAATTAATAAAATTCCCACACTATGGAGGAAATCAAAAACCTATATGTTCCATAAAAAAGGAGCAGCGCAAGATCTCAGCAACTGGCGCCCAATCACACTTGGTAATACCATGGCAAAATTATTTGCATCATTGGTCACACATCGTTTGAGCGGTTGGTGCCGTGCACATGGCAGGATAAGCAACGTTCAAAACGGGTTTATACCCTATGATGGATGCATGGAGCACAACTTTGTTGTTCAATCTATCATAGAGGGTACCCGAAGAAATCGTAGATCCTGTTTCATGGCATGGCTCGATCTCTCAAATGAATGGCCTTCCAGACACAGCGGTTAAAGAAACGCTGTATAAAGATAATACAACTAGAATTGAACTTGGAACTGCATCAACACGAGATGTTTCGATCTAATCGGGGGTGAAACAAGGGTGCCCGCTTAGCGCTGTTGGCCATTGAACCACTCATTAAATTCGTTATAAATGGAGGAAATGGATATGTTCCACATGGTATAAAATACATAATATTGGCATATGCCGACGACATTATTTTAATCTCCGATTCTGAAGCTGATTTTCAAGAAACGCTTAACAAAGTGTCTATGTTAGCGGAACAATCGGGGTTGAAATTCAATCAGGCGAAATGTGTCACCCTGCACATAAATGATAGTGAACGAACCGCCGAGGGTATAAAGTTCACGCTACAAGGAGAGCAACTACCTGTTTTGAGAGATGGAGAAGCATATACACATCTAGGGATACCACCAGGAATGCGCGTTACCAACAAGCCAAACATCGAAAATTGTGAAGCAGGCGTCAATCGGAATTTTACTATGAGGAATTCAGTGCCGCTAAAGGGACCACTTAAGCAACTGGATAAAGCAATCAAGAGGAAGGTCAAAAAATAGATGAACCTTCCCCAACGAGCAAGTACCGAACTGCTTTATCTTAGCCACAAAGGCGGGGGTGCCAATATAGTGCCAACCAACAACTTTGCGGACATATGTGTAGTAATACACATATTTAAGCTTCTTGACTGTAAAGACCATAAAATTGCAAAAGCTAGCTTTCAGTATCCTGAAAGAAGTAGTACATAAAAAGATGAAAAGGATGCCAACAATGAATGATCTGGCTGAATGGCTCACTAGAAGGAGACCTGCGAAACGACGGAGGAGACATTGCTTCTATGTGGTCCCGTAGTCTAACATCCTGCCGAAGACTAACACTGATGTTAGACTTCCAATGGGTAGCAAACAACAACCGGCTACACATGTTCGTAAACGGAAAACGGTGCGGTGCTTCAAATTTTGAAAAGACTGCAAAAAACGCTATGCGTAATCAGTTCCCGAAAAAATTGCAAGCCAAACCGGACCAAGGAAAAGTGTTTCAGCTGTCAGCAGGCTCAAAATACTCAAACCATTATATGAGAGCCGGATTTACTGAATGAAGGTTTATTCATCGTGCCAAATTGGTATTTTTATATCCTAGCAGTGATCAAATCACTGCCAGGATATAAAAATACCAATATAGAAGTTAACAAAGTAATTCAGGACATTGGGACGAATCTACGACCAGACATCACCATTAGAGACGAGGTAAGTAAAACTATTAAAATTATTGATATTGCTTGTCCTTTCGAAAATGGTAGGGATGCATTTGCGATGGCACGTCAGGAAAAAATCACCAAATACCATGAGACAGCACAAGTGCTTACATAGAAGGGATACAAAGTGTACCTCAACGATAAAGGATCGTCGGAATGCTAGGCACATGGGATCCAGCTAACGTAAAAGTATTAAAGAAGCTAAATGTAAACCAGAAATATGCTGATCTTATGAGAAAACTGATGGTGTCTGATAATATGAAGTGGCGCCGCAACATATGTGTCGATCACGTATCGGGAATTCGTCAATACCAGCTACAAGGAGAGGATACACATACACCAACACGATAATTATTTTAAGATCTAATTACTGTATACATAATGTGATATTTATACCTGCGATATATACAATATAGAATTAATTTAATCTATCTGACTGCACATAATGTGATACAACATAATATGTATAATCTAGAATCTAAGATATATAAATTATTATTTTGACCACACAAATTGACAAATTTGTGTATTATAATTAGTTAGTATTAAGCAATCATCTATAATAAGTAGAAAAATGTAAAAAATTCTTGAATTTTTCAAATAAATCTGTTCTTATCAGCTTAATATCTTTTAGTTCCCTCATAGAGGGACCACAAATGTTAAGTTATTATATTATATATATATATATATATATATATATATATATATATATATATATATATATATATATATATATACATACATATATGTATGTTTATATATTGATCACCTCCCTGACTTGTGCTGGTGTCCAAAATCATACGTATGTTGACCAGTAAATCGACGAAAAAAGTTTCAACTTCGAATATTGTAATTTGCCTAAGTTGACCAAACAAACACTTTGTAATAATATATGGTATGATAATATTGAATTTTCTCTTTTTTTTTACCTGTAATATGTTTTTGCCTAATTAATTTTTAAAGAAAATTTAAGTACATAATAAAAAAAAAAATATTGTTTAGAGTAAACTAATTATGGACGGTTTCATTGCCTTAAAATCTTGTATTAACAAATGTGTATCGTGATTGTTTAGGGAAGGCGTCTCCAACTTATTTTAGAAACGGGTCTGATACGAAGTTTATGAATTTTGACGGACCGAACCCATTATTTCAATATATTAAATTACATTTTTTTTTTTAAATTTTTTTTTTTTTAAATTAAGTGAATCGTGCCACAAACGTTTCTTGTAATAATCCAATTTCTGTTAAGCAATTATGTTGTCATAGTTTTCGATAAAACGTTGAAAATGTACAAAATTCTTTTAAGTCTAATTTCCATTCAAAAAATTTAACATTATAATATAAATCGTTAATGAGTAAATTGCGTCCTTGTAATTAATTATTGCTTCAAAATATTTAAATGTTCGCGAGTATCTGAAAACTAATTTCTCACTAATATCACTAATTTGTCGTTTAAAAATGTATCAATTTCGTTTCGAAGATCAAAAAATCTCATCAACAACTTATCGCACGACTTCAGTGTGATATAATAAATCACCGTCCTCAGCCTCAAATGATTCAAGAAAACTTTTAATTGACGGTGATCTAATCCGTATCTGCGTATTTTATTAACCGTTTTTTTACGGTTGACATAATTGATTCTGCGCACAAAAATGTACCACACAAAGCCTGCTGATGTAAATCAAATTTTTAAGCCTACCATATTTTTAGCGCCATCCTTTATAACCGGTAATAATAAATCCCAATCTAGCTAAAGTTCATAAATTGTATCTGAAACAAACTGAAATATATTTGCTGTATCTTAGCGTCAGCTCCTAAATTTTCAGTTCTTCTTGTTATGGTCGATGAAGATAAGCTTCCCGCTTGAAAATCCTAAATTTTGTTTAGGTATTTGTGCTTATTTCTGTCACAATAGCTAAACAAACTCTTTCCTCAAACTCACCATCGGTAAAGGGTTTTCCTTGTTTGGCTATAATTTGGGAAGCATGTAAAATTGCAAATAATTTTATTTTATGTTCCTGGTTTACAACATTTTTCGTTAGTTCTATTTATGTTTATTCATTGTAAGAGATCCGCCTTTTACGAACAAGTGTTTACATCAAACATGATTTTACAAATGTTTAATAGGGGGAGCTTTTTAATTCTCAAGCTTCGCAGTGATTCTTTGATAAGAACGTAATTTACATATTCGAGCATCACTGAAATGGCTAACAGAAAACCGTTAAAGGGATTAAACCTCAAAGAAAGAATCAATGTTCTTAAATTTTGAAAAATTAAGGAAAACAGTCAACTTGGTGCTACAGCGAAATTTGAGTTTAAGACCTTGTTGAGTTAGTTTATTTTAAAAATTAGGCCGATCTTTTTGATCGCTGTGATTCAGAGAGTGATGAAATGAAGAGAAAACTATGAAAAACTAAATTTTCTGAAATAAATGAAGCCACACTTAAATGGTTTCGAAAAATAAGGTCCAAAAAATTGGTTAAGAATTTAGAATATCAAGTTTTCAAGCGTCAAATGGATGGTTCGACAGCCTTAAAACTCGAAATAACATTAGCCAAAAAATCCTGTATATAAAAACTGCATTGAAATATGTACACCATTTTTTCATTAATATTTTATAAATTGACCACCACTCTATGTTGATCACAAAACCTAATTTTATATATATATATATATATATATATATATATATATATATATATATATATATATATATATATTTATATATATATATATACATATATATATATATATATATATATATATATATATATATATATATATATATATATATATTATATATATATACATATATTTATATATATATATAGTTACATTCACCTACCCATATTCCAACCAAACACACGCGCAGGTCGTCCACACCATCGATATACAGCTAACGCAGCAATAAACCTCATTGTTGACGACAATAGCATTATATCGAATATGCATAATAAATGCAATATGCATAATAATTGAGTAAATTGAGGTATTGACCTCATCCCATAAAATTAAAAAATTAAATTATTAAACTCATCATATTTTTAAACATATTATAAATTTTCCGATTTGCATTATATAAAATCAGTTTTAGTTTGGCAATTGTTAATGTAACTTAACAAAAATAAAGTGTAAAGTAAAATAACGGAAGAAGAACGTTTATTTATTTTTTTTTTGTAAACCCGGTACGTTCCCAACGAAAAATAAACTTTGTTATAATCGGCCGCAACCATTATAACTGGCGCAGTGAAAAAAAAACGGTTAAAAAAAAAAAAGTGAAAAAAGTTCTAAGTAACTAAATATTAACATAGATTTCTGGTCATAGCCCCCACCAGAGGCAAGCGCAGAAATATAACAAATTTGTGAAAAAAAAAAAAAAAAAACAACCAAAAATTCAACAAAAAGCTTTGGACATTTGCTTTCGAGATTGCCTGATCATCAATCCCCGGAACAATGAAAACTAGTTTTTTCAAGATATTTTTGGCGTGGTGAGTTATTTCCATTTATTTTCCTTTTATACTAACCTCTAAGTTAAAGTTAAAAATTGTGCAAATTAGACTCCAAGATTACAAAAAAATCTTGTAAAAATATTATAATCCCCACGACGGTTTATCGTGTAGTTGGATTAATTAAAGTGAATTAGAAATCCCCACAAAACGATTGTGAAGACGGATTCGTTCAAAAATTAGATATATATTAATATTGTTTAAAGTTCATGTCAGTAGTAGATCAAACGAATAATATCGTAACACCAATTAAATTAGGACAGTTAGTAAAAACAAAAATGGAGGAAATATTAAAAGAAACTTTAGCACTCTTTAAGATACAAAAGATAACTAATAATATAGATAAATTTGACGGCAGCAAGACTGACGTTTATAGATTTATAGAAAGCGTAGATCAGACTTTAAAACATTGTATGAAATTAAAAGAAAGTAACTACTACAAATTAATAATAGAAAGTATTAGACAAAAAATAGTAGGACAAGCGAGTCAATCATTAATAAACCATAACGTGAAAAGTTCTAGTTGGACAGAGATTAAAAAACACCTCACGAGTAAATTCGCGGATAAACGTGATGAAACTAATTTACAATTTGAATTGTACGGACTAATAAAACTTAATTTAGAGCCTCAAATATTATATGAAAAAATCGTTAATATAATAAGCTTACTTACGAATCAAATAAAATTAACATGTGAAAGTAAAGATGTGATAGAATATCAAATAAAACAGTACCAAAAAACTGGATTAATAATATTTACCGCTGGATTGAAAGAACCCTTTGGAAGTTGGCTCAGAGCCAAAAACCCTGAAAGCTTAACTGAAGCCTTAGACTTCATAAATAAAGAAATCAACATCAAAAAGTTGAAACCCCCTACAACAAATTTCGTCCCAAACAAAAATTATAACACCCAATATAAAAATTATAACACTCACAATAAAAATTATTACCCTCCAAAATTTCAAAACAATTTTAAACCCCCAGTAATGTACAACGCATACAACCATAATAATATTCCTACACGGAATACCAACTATAATAATTATAGATCATTCCCACAATGTTCTAACTACAATCATAATCCAAATCCAGGATTTCAAATAAAAAAAGAAATTAAAAACGAATACAAACCAGCAATCAACAAAAATTTTAATATTGAAACCAATATCGATGACGAAAATTTTATGATACCAGCCTCGGACGACGAAACGAATTAAATCTCATTAAAACCGCCCATTTACCTTTCATAATTTTAACTTCTAATTCCAAAATCTTAAAATTTTTAGTTGACACAGGTGCCAACAAGTCATATATAAACCCAATTCACGTAGAAAAATCTCAAATAGAACCAACCAACATTACTGTTAAATCTCTATTCAAAGAAACAACTATATCACTTAAAACAGTTATTAAATTTAATGAAATAAATAAGCCAATTACTCTCTATCTGTTAAAATTTCATCAGATCTATGATGGATTGATCGGATTCGAAACACTTACCGAACTTCAAGCTAATATTCTTTTAGACCAAAATTGTCTACAAAATAAATACTTTTCCCTACCATTAAAACAAAAAATTACATCGTGTATACAACCATTATTTCTAGACGGTTTAAACAAAAAACTTATAGAGATTCCAATAAACATACAATCAGGAAATTTCTATATTAAACCAGTTCAATTACAGAATAATGTATTCATTCAAGAAGGAATTTATACAGCTCACAAACCATACCATGCGTATGTCGAAATAATTAATTATGAAAATAATCCCAAAGAAATTTTCCTAATGCAACCATTACAAGTGGAAATATTTGAAAACAACTATGATGAAATAAATTTCCACACAAATCATGAAACTAATGAAACTTTAAACAATAAAATTTTTAATTTCGAGCATTTAAATAAAGAAGAAACTAGCAAAATTCAAAAACTGTGTAAACAATTTAACAATATTTTTTACAAAGAAGGCGATTCATTAACCTTCTCGAACAACGTCAAACACGAGATTAATCTCAATAACAAAAAACCCGTATTCATTAAGCAATATAGAAACCCAGAACACCAAAAACAACAGATTAAGAACGAAATAGCTAAACTATTGGACAATGGAATCATACGACCGTCGTATAGCCCTTGGTCATCACCTATATGGATGGTGCCAAAAAAAACCTGACTCCAACGGTAATAAACAATGGAGATTAGTTATCGATTTTCGTCAATTAAATAAGCAAACGATAGACGATAAATATCCATTACCTAATATCAATAGTATATTAGATAAACTAGGTAGATCTATCTATTTCTCAACCATAGATCTAGCTGCAGGGTTTCACCAAATTGAAATCCATTCGAAAGATATTCCAAAAACTGGCTTTTCAATCGAATCTGGTCATTACGAATTTACTCGAATGCCATTCGGCCTAAAGAACGCCCCAAGCACATTCCAGCGTGTTATGGACAACGTTCTTGGCGAATTACAAGGCAATAATGTATTATGCTATATGGACGACATAATCGTCTATAGCGCATCATTACAAGAACATATGCAAGATCTATATAAAGTCTTTTCGAGATTAGAACAAGCAAACCTAAAAATACAAATGGATAAAACTCATTTTCTACAAAAGAAAATAGGATTTTGGTGTCAAACCAAATCCTTCTAAAATTGAAGCGATTAAGAGTTTTAAAATACCAAAAACCTCTAAAGAAATAAAAAGCTTCTTAGGTCTCCTTGGTTATTACAGGAAATTCATTAAAGATTTTGCGCATATAACAAAACCTTTAACGTCCTGTCTATCCAAGAATACCAAAATTATAATAAACGAAGATTATCGAAAATGTTTTGACAAATGTAAAGAGCTACTAACATCGGAACCAATTCTACGGTATCCCGATTTTACACAGGAATTTAATTTAACAACCGATGCATCAAACTATGCGTTAGGTGCCATACTATCGCAAGGAGACAAAGACAAAGATTTACCTATCTCCTATGCTTCAAGAACTCTCTCCAAAACAGAGTCCAATTATTCAACAATTGAAAAAGAACTACTTGCAATTGTTTGGAGCACAAAATATTTTCGACCATATTTATATGGAAGAAAATTTAACATTATAACGGATCATAAACCTTTGGTCTGGCTTTTTAACGCTAAGGATCCAACATCCAAAATTGTGCGCTGGCGACTCAAATTAGAGGAGTTCGATTACAAAATCATATATAAAAAAGGCACAACAAATGTAAACGCTGATGCTCTATCAAGACTCGAAATAAATAATTTAAACGAATATTTAAAAAATGGTGATCTAAATTTCCCAAATACAATTGATTCCATTAGAGAATCTAAATTTAAAAAAGTACAAGGAGCAAGGAATCCAAAATTACTCACTTCAAATGAAATAAACATGAACGAAACAGTTCAAAATAAAAACACACTAGGCCTAGAATTAAATTTAAATATTGATGAAAATATTTATCATCAACTTTATAATATGGACATTGGAACTGACGGCTTATCAAACCCAAGAACCATATTAAACAGAATTCATGAAACTAATACTATTTTAAATGAATTCAGAAATCAATTAGTAATTATAGTCGACGATAATTACAAACAATTGAAAGAAACATTAAAGATAATACACAGCGTAAACAGGCGTCATATAATACGTAAAAAACTCTATACAGATGACGATATCGTACAAATTTTTAAGAAATATATTAATAAAAAATCAATAACCGCAGTTTATACTGACGACAACAATATATTTCAACAGATTCAACAAGTTTTTGAATCAACATTTCAAGATTCAGGTTTAAAAGTAGTAAGAAGTACTAAATTTCTACAAGATGTATGCGATTACCAAAAACAAACAGAAATTATAATAAAAACTCATAATTTAAATCACCGTGGAATTCAAGAAAACCTAAGCAAAATTAAAAGGCAGTACTATTTTCCAACGATGAAAGAATTAATATCAAACTATGTCAAACAATGCGAAACGTGTAACCTGCATAAATATGAAAGAAATCCAATATCAATCAAATTTAAAATTTCGGAAACCCCAAAAGGTCCCATGGAAACAATTCATGCCGACACCTTTGCCCTACGAAGCAAAACATTCCTAACAATCATAGATGAATTCTCAAGATTTGCCACAATATTCGAAATAGGCGACAGAAAATCAACAACTATGATAAATAAATTCACAAAAATTTTCTCGGTAGAAGGATTACCAAATAAACTCATATTGGACAGTGCAACAGAATTCACATCCGAATTATTCAAAAACTTTACGTTAATGTTTGATATAGAATTACACACGACCACCGCGAAATCTTCAACAGGAAACGCAATTGTAGAAAGACTACACAACACTCTAACGGAGTTAGTACGTATAATATATTCGAAAAACAAAAACATAACAATTCGAGATTTGATGGACGAAGCCATTTTAGCGTACAATAATTCGATACATTCTGCAACAAAATTAACCCCATTTGAATTACATCGAGGACATATTATTACTAAAACTTCTATTAAAGACTACAAAGAACAAACCGACGAGTATCTTGAAGCTATTAGACAAAAATTCAAGCATTTATCTGAAACAATTTCGGAAAGTTACAGGAAATCTAAAGAAAAAACCATTGAAAAATTAAATAAAAATCGTCAAGAACCCGGAAAATTCCAACCAGGTGACGTAGTATATGAAAAGCAATTGACTCGAGATAAGTTAGCACCTAAACATATAAAACATATAGTAGTAAAAGATAACCAGATTAGCATAGATAGTAATAAACGTAAAGTACACAAAAATAAAATGAAGAGAAATACTAATAGACATATTGACCCGAACAATATAATATCTGAATTACAGGATACTCCAGACGACCTCACAACAGTCGATAGAAACTTTCGACGTAAGTAACACTAAAGGAATCATCGGATTAAACTTAGGACAAGCACGCATAGTCACAGGCTATACAAAACTAATTCATATAATAGAATTAGAGGATTTAAAAATTAATTTGGAAAATATTAACAAAAACATTAAACAATTGGATCATATATCAAACAAAGCATTACCAAACTATAAAGTTAAAATAGCATACAGGAAATATGATAAACTTAAAAAATCATTAGATAATATATTACCAATCACGAGAAACAGACGAGGATTAATCAACCCATTAGGTTCATTAATAAAAAGTATTACAGGTAACCTAGACAACGACGATTTAATACAGATACAAAATGCCGTAACAAAGTTAGGAAACGGAGATTACAAAGTAGTACAGCTACAGAACCAACAAGTTATATTGAATGACATAATGATAGAAAGATTTGAACAAACGACAAGACATATTAATTTAGTAACTGAACAATTAAACAAAATTATTGAAACAAATAAAGAAATAACAAAAACAATATTAGAAGCTAACGGTTTAGAAGAATATTTTTATAGATTAGATGATAACATTGAACTTTTATAGGACCAAATAAATGACATACACGAAGTTATTACATTTGCAAAAATAAATGTAATATCTCGACACATACTGGACGGTGAAGAAATGAACTATGTAAAGAAGCATTTCAATAAAAACAGTATTAATATTGCATCTGAAGAACAAATATATTCCATGCTAAAAATTAAAGCGTATTATAACCATACAAACATAATTTTGGCAGTCGAAATTCCACAATTTTTTCGAGAAATTCTTACTTATTACCGAATAAAACCAATTCCTATAAATAATAACGAAATTATAAAAACTAAAACCAATACCATTATCCTAAATTCCCAAAATTACATGGAAATAAACAAACCTTGCCCAATAATAGAACGAACTTATTATTGTCAAAAAGAACAAATATATAATATAACACACGGATGTATTCCAAAACTAATACTAAATATCGACGCAAACTGTAAAACAATGGAAGTCGGACCACATGATGAAATAGATTTCTTAGAAGGCGAATATCTATACGTTTCATCGGAAGCAGGAGTGAAACTAACAACAAATTGCAATATCAACAATCCAGTCATTAAAAGAAAGAAACTGTTAAACTTCAAAAAACTGTTCAGTAACAATCAATGAACAAACATACTCGAACGAAAACAAGATAAAAACCCACAAAATAATAATAATACAGCCATTTGACGGAATTACTTTAAATACATCAATGGAACGATTTGTCACTCTACCAAAATTATCGCAACAAACAATCAAAAACATCAAAATGTTGGAAGACCATCAAACGTCAACAAGAATTCGCGACTATTCGGTAGCAACTTCCACACTAATACTGACCGCTACGATCAGCTCAATTTTTTTTTATCTTTATAGAAAAAACAAACTATCATCTTCAAAAATTAAAGAAACCATCAAAGGATTTAACCAACATATCCAAGTGAACGTTCAGACCAATGACGTCGAGGACGACATCAATCTTCGGAGGGAGGAGTTACATTCACCTACCCATATTCCAACCAAACACACGCGCAGGTCGTCCACACCATCGATATACAGCTAACGCAGCAATAAACCTCATTGTTGACGACAATAGCATTATATCTAATATGCATAATAAATGCAATATGCATAATAATTGAGTAAATTGAGGTATTGACCTCATCCCATAAAATTAAAAAATTAAATTATTAAACTCATCATATTTTTAAACATATTATAAATTTTCCGATTTGCATTATATAAAATCAGTTTTAGTTTGGCAATTGTTAATGTAACTTAACAAAAATAAAGTGTAAAGTGTAAGCCGCAACCATTATAACTATATATATATATATATATATATATATATATATATATATATATATATATATATATATATATATATATATATATATATATATTTATATATATATATACATATATATATATATATATATATATATATATATATATATATATATATATATATATATATATATATTCATATATATATATATATATATATATATATATATATATATATATATATATATATATATATATACATATATATATATATATATATATATATATATATATATATATTTATATATATATATATATATATATATATACATATATATATATATATATATATATATATATATATATATATATATATATATATATATATATATATATATATATATATATATATATATATATATATATATATATATATATATATATATATACATGGTTATAGCAAACAAGCAATGATTCTTCAGGGGTTGACCTTTTGCCTTGTTGATGTTTATTAAAAAAAGCAAGACGAACGGAGTAATGGAGTCGTTTAAAACAAATGGCATATCGAAGGGAATGATGCGGATTTGTTTAATCAGTACATCCCTCCATTTTTACTTATCATTCAAAACTATTCTATTTAATGTGAGTTTCTATGCTCACTAAAGATGCGATCTTTTGAGGCATTCGTTGAGTTCATCAGCTGGTGTTGATTATGGTATGATTGGTACAGTCAATCAGAAGTTAATAAAATGTCAATTCCATCTAATGCATTTGAATATTTAATGGTAGTTTCAGCGTCAAATATGCTGCTTGTTCTCCAATTGTGTAGATGCAATACTTAATGAGGCAAGGTCCAAATGTGTCACCGGACGTATATACCGACTCTACCATTGGCCATCGCATGTGTAATTGTGTTATAGGCCATTTTTTGATTTGCAACTAATAGTTGTGTATTTGGTTGGACAAATGAACGCAAGTCATTAGCATTGAATTGTTATTCTCTCAAAAAATCTCGATCATAAAATCTATATGCAGATCGTTGTGGTGCAACCATGCCATTTTGAATGAGTTTTCTTTTTTTTTTTAAAGAAAATTCATTGCTAACGGTAATGGTGCAAAATATCTTCGTTCAAGTCTTCTCTGAACTTGTCGCATAGATAGTAATAGTTGGATGGTGAACCAATGTGATTAAAATTAATGTTGGTAAATTTTTAGTAAATAGCACTTCAGGCAAGTGATTGGTATTCTACGCCATCCATAAGTTTCAAATATATCAATAAAGATGGACCTTTGATATTAAACAGCATATACTGTAGTAGTATCTCAGATAGTAGAATTCAGCATTATTTGGATGTAATGTATAAATACGATCTAATGTCTAAAATTGGGATACTTTTTCCTGCATTTGTTGCCTGTAATGCATGATGATGAGGGTACTTATTCATAACAATCGATATTCTTCAGGATCTGGTCTGAAGAATATATATGTTTTGTTATTTATCTGCATAAATTGCAGGGCAGGGAAACGATCGAAGCAACTTACCACAAATAAGGAAATGTGAATTTAGTTAAACGTTGGTTAACGATAAAACTAATTTGAAACTGAAACTGAAATGGATCGGAAACTGTGTTCCTAGAGAACAAGTATTGATGCATCGTTTAATGTGCATTTTTTCAAATTTGTATTGTATTTTTGTACATCATGTTGGAGACATGATTTATTTGATGAATAATTAAAGATAGCGATTAATATTCGGATCGTAAAACATTGAATTATTGATAAACATTATGTTCTAAAATGTACATAAATTTTTATACTTACATTTTTATTGTGTTTGAGTCATGTTACATAAATTACAATGTGCATCTCTGTCTAATCGTTCTGAGTTTATCGAAACAAAACGATATTAACAGTTTGTAGTAGCATATTGTTGTGCGATTCTCATGTTTAATTTTAAATAAAAAATGTGCGATCCTTGCGGTAATAGAAACAAATATGACTAGCAGAGATCCAAACCATTTAAATTTTATTCACCACCATAATCTTATATCCATTTTATTATTAATTTTTATGCACACATCCAAATATTTACTTAAATATTTAGTTTTATTATTATAGGATTTTATTAATAATTTGACATCTATGGCTATGTCATAACTAAATGGTTTGTTTGCAAAATTTAAAAACTGTTCTAGTTAATTCGTTGTGATTGAGTAATACGGAAAGATAATTAATTTTTAAGGTAATTTAGAGACCAATTCGGAAGAAGTTGTGAATTATTCATTCGATCGAAACATGCAAGTTTATAATTATTAATTTGGTTGGAACAACTTGCTTGTAATTTTGTTACTAAAGATTGCTTCTGTCCAACCAAGAAAATTGAATCTATATATGAATCCAGTAATTATAGCAATCTCATCAAAATGTTAACTTGGACTACGCTCATTCACAAGCCCAAACCTTAAATTAAAATTTACCTGGAACTGTTCAATATTTGAGTCGAACTCCTAAAACAGGACGATTTTGAGGTTTCGGTTCAAATTCCATAACTAAAGTTCCAACAGGCCACAAAGCACTTATACTTCAAATAAAACGGTGTATCCGATAGTTCCACAAAAATTGAACTTTAAATCATATATCGTCATCAACAAGGGTGCACGATATCAACGTCATGTCAACCATGCCATTTTGATAACAGATAAGCAAAAGCTCAGGTACATTTGGGCACAACAAATTATTTAACAATTTTTAACTGAAATATAACAGATTTTAGTAAACCAAGTGTTTTGTCTATACATATATGTATATATAAATCAAGAATGTAATTTATCTTTTGTTTATCTCTCTAATGGGAATCAAAATCAATCCGCAGATATTCGATATTTCCATTATAATATGATGACATTTTTCACAAAAAACTGCTTTTTATCATCTTAAACGAAGTTTAAAAAATGGTATTGGGTCTTATTAGGCATCCTATCGATTGATACCATCACATATACAATTGACGATACATTTTGGATATCTTTTAATCTGAGATATCGGTACAGTTTTGATTGCCACATATTGTCGGTAATTGTTTTTGGTAAATGTGATTACCAATCATTTTCAACAATTTTATAACTGAAAACAGATAATCGACATAATATGTTGGACTGACTAGTTAAATTTACACATTTAAAAACAGCGACGGGACACTCATCGACCGCTATACACAAAGCTATGACGTATGTTTGACTCACTTCTCATTAACTATGTACTTGATATCGTCCCAACATTTCTGGACTTTGGCAATTTTCGATTTGTAAAATACATTTTACATTAAGCCTTAGCCACAAATCGAAAATTTCCTACATTCAAAAATACACGGTAGTTGTACCAATTAAAACTGTAAAGTTTATGCCACGAACCTAACATTTCTAAAATTCAGAAAACATACTTGACGGTAAGCCCATTAAACTCTACAATTTAAAGTGACAAAGCGAAATTTTTGTTTTTGTATTTTTGGCTGTCTTTTTTTATTGACAATTAAACCGTGTGAGACGTTCTTCCGCGGTCTATAGATTTATGTGCATATTGTATCGTAGTTTTAATGAGAACAAAAAACAAGTGTGACCACTAATATTACCAATGGCACTGAACAAGCTTACACGTAATTAAGTTAACATCATTCAGGACTTTATACTCGAGATAAAATATAGAGGAGTCTTCCGAGGCAGCTAGGCTCCGTAAGGGTTTATCAACTTGTCATGCCATTCTAAATTATCTTCAACGACCGGATGGTAGGTGGACTACAACGGGAGTGGAATCTTTGGATCTTCTACTGGAAGCTCACTTTACGGGCTATTCCGAGTCTCCGCTTGTTCTGCCAAGGGCGAACGCGGCTTTTGGGCTTGCTGGGAAGATTGTCAGCAGGATGAACATCCTGCGGGCAGCAAACAGTTTTAAGCCATTTAAGTCAGAAGGTCCGGATGGCATTATTCCAGCCGACATTCAACAGACCTCTGATTTAACGGTTCCGTGGCTTGAAGTGATCTTCAAAAGTAGCCTGGAACTATGTCACATTCCAAAAAAATGAACTGAAGTAAAGATTATTTTCATACCATATCGAGAAATCGCTCGAACATAAGGAATTCTCCTTGGTGGTTTTTTGTATATAAAAGGAGCCTTTAACAATGTCAAACCTGAAGCGATCACGCAGGCGCTCTCAGATTTGGGGGTGGATGTATCACTAGGCTGCTGGATTGATCAGATGCTTAAGAGGAGGGTTATTTTGGCCAAAAATTGGTGAGGCATCCGTCCGTAGATTTATGTGTAGAGAGAGATACACCGCAAGAAGGTCATAAATGGCCTGTTACTAAACCTGGATGAGGAGTGCTTTAAAGTGGTTGCTTATGCGGATGACGTTGCAATTGGTATTTTCGGTAAATATCTAAGTACCCTGAGCGATCTCATGCAGAATGCCCTTGGTATTCTAATCAAATGGACCAATAGGTGTCTAAATCTGGTGTCTTTTCCAGGAAGTATGAACTTTCTTTTTTTGACCCACCCACTCTTAACGGAGTTGGTTTGAAAATCGCTGATAAAGTAAAATTCTTGAGTTTTATTCTGGACATACAAACTGAATTGGAAGCCTAATATTTTGGAAAGAGTAAACTCAAGCACTGGAAATTCTCTTTCATCTTATCCCTCTTGATATTTTAGCTAAACAGATGGCTGCTTGTACAGCTGCTAGGCTCATAACAATTTCCTTGTGGACCTGCAATACTAAGGGACACTCGTCTATTCTAAATAATAAAAGAATTCCCAAATCAATCGACTATACCATTCCGTCTTCCTACCTCGAGGCTAAATTTATAACAGAGATTCCCTCCAGAGAAAACTGGACGAATGAAGCAGTTATGAAGCCCGATGCGATTAATTTATGCATGGATGGCTCAAAGACGAATGTTCAGGGTCAATTAAGGTCCTACAGTCAGGCATTTTTACGTCGAAAGTAGCCCGGAACTGTCTCTCATCGCTTACCGAGGTGGTTGAATAGTTCAACATCCATCTTACGTGGGTGCCAGGGCATTTCAACATAACGAAGAATATTAAAGCCGATGGACTCGCTAGACTTGGTACCTCCTGTAGCATATTACCTAGTAAGGCTGACACAGTCTCATTGGTAAGCATGAAAGTAGACTTAATGTTCTCTCTCATGATTACTGTCGTGGTTGCATGGATGAAGAGGAGGAGGAGGAAACTATTATCCACTATCTCTGCGCCTGGCTCTATACAGGCTTAAGTTTCTAGGAGCTCGTATCCTGTGTGATCTTACAGACCTTGGCAGATATTTATTGCTTCGTCAGGAGCTCGAATTGGTTTCAGTAGCGAGAGATGGAGAAGAAAATTCGTTGTGGTAGTGCTACCAACCTTTTTTGTGTCTATGCCACGTCCCTGAATGACAGCCACCTAACCCTAACCTATAATGTGTAGTTTCAAAACAAGAACATGAGTTTCTTCAGGAAACTTGACCCACTATACATTTTCGCATGTAAAAAAATCTATACTAATTCTCTAAATCAATTAGCTCCCGTAAGAACATCATCTTAAACACTTTTAGTTAAAGTGCCTTTGGCCATCAAAATAAATATTTGAAAATTATTACATTTTTTTAAATAAATCAAATCAATCCGGAATATCAAGCAGCTGTTCATTCGCATGCGAATAAAATACGGAAACGAGCTGTATGGCTAATTTTATAACAAACGAAATATTTATTTTGGTTAAATCGCGTGGTTTGTTACAAATTCTATAGAAATTGTGCGAAAATATCGTGCTGATCGTGCACAGATAGAAAAAATAAATAACATATATAGCGAACCGGAAATGTGATTTTCATTTCTATTTTATCTAAATTTCAGAATTTTTTATCAAAAAAAAAATAAAATTTTTGACCGACTAATTTATTCATAAACACATAACCATGATACATAACAACTATAAACATAGAAAGTAACGACCTTATTTATGTCGGTACACATGTAAATAATTTTTTTATATTGGATTTTAATTGTCTGTGAAAATTTTACACCCACGCTACGACTGGAATTTACGAACTCACTGTTTACTACTAAATTAGTGTTAACAAAAACAGTGTTAGGCCATTACTGGCCCCATACTGGAACTATTGACTTAAGATACAATCGGAATATTCATTATTGTCGAAAACATTTAGTTGTTAAATTGCGCTTTACACCATCGAATAATCATCGTTGAAACTCTGCAAGTGTATGGTGACTATTCAAATACGCTTTTGAGACCAGACCTCAGTGCAGAGTTCTTTAGGAGTTTGAAAGAATTCGGTATTTTGGAAATACATTTACGAGTTTGGTCTGCGGATTGTGAGATTTTCTTATCCATCACCAGAGAGATTTCAACCGAGTTTGGATAATGTTAAATATTGACACGAGCAAGAAATGATTTTTTGAATAGTTTTCTTGGCCACAAAGGGACAGGTAGGGATAATTTACTTATAAAAAGTATATTTTGTAAAATAACATTTATTAAATATCAGTATGGATGAATTACGTTTATAATTATCACCTCACATTTTATTTTATCACCGCTGAATTTTTCATTAAAAATATTTTGTATCATTTTCGAAGTAAAATTCAAAATTCTTCTTTTAGTACTAAACTTATGTCTAGTTCCTTAAAATCTTATACTTGGGAAAAAGCTTTTTTTGTAAGCATGTAAGCAGGTCTAAATTATTTTTATGATTTACTGATTCTTTTTTTTTTTTTTTTTTTTGTAAAGAGTTTTTTAATTTTCATTACATTTGATTAGTGGTTTTTTTATTAATGATCCTTTAATTTGACAAGATAATTTTTAATGAATACGTGTACGAAAATTATGTTCTTGTGTCTATTGATATTGTATTAATAAGTATCAGTTTATTTTTTAAATTTAACTTGGTTTGACGGTTTATAAGGGGATAAAGCATTTTAATGCGCTTAGCAGCTTTTCCAACAGTGATTTCAATATGCTGCTTAACCGTGAGTTTGGCATCTAATGTCAGACCTAAATATTTCAATTGTACTGCCAAGTTGATTAATTTACCATTTAAATTAATTGGTCCAATAGGGAGAAATCTTATATTACGCCAACGTGTGAAATACATGCTTTGCGTTTTCTCTTCATTAACACGAATTTTCCAGTTCATGAAATAGTTCTGTAAACAGTCGAAACTATGTTCAAGTGACACTTTGATAATTTTAGGGTCAATATAACTGGTTGTTATTGCAGTATCATCTGCATACAAAAACATTTTGGTATCCGAAGGAATTGGAATATCTGATACAAATAAGTTACACGGGGTAGGACTGAGAACCCTTCCCTGCTGTATTCCAGAGATGCTAGGATACCTTTCACTAAAGCTATTTCCACATTTAACATAAAACGATCGATTTTCAAGATACCATTTTATAATTCTAATGAGGACCAGAGGAAAATTATTATTGAACATTTTATAAAGAAGAGCATTATGCCATACTCTATCAAACGCTTTTTTAATATCTAAGGTCACTAACCCTGTAGACTTATTTTCATAAAAGTTGTTTTTAATTTCACCAACTAGACGAACCAGCTGGTGGCAAGTTGAGTGACCGCTGCGAAAACCGAACAGCTCGTTTGGTATTATATTATTGGCTTCATTATGATTATTAATGCGTAGAATAATCAACTTTTCTTGTAATTTAGAAAGACCGTTGAGAATATGGATTGGTTAATAATTCCCCGGGTTTGCGAGATCTTTATTCGGCATACCGAATGTTACCACAATAGATCCCTTCCAGCACACCAGAAAATAGCCCAATTTAATGCAACTATTAAATAAGAGACATAACCAAATAACCGCTTTCTTAGGGAGATTCTTTATGACTTTGTTATTTATTTTATCTGTCCCCGGTGTTTTCCGAGATTTCATTTGCTTAATTAAAAGTTTTAACTCTTTAGGTGTGGTGATGAATCGTAAAAAGGAGGTTCTAGTTATTTTTTCTAGTTCAGCAATAAAATAGTTCAAATTCATCAAATCCATAAGGTGAAGATAAATTACCAGTGAAATTGTAGTTTTGGTTGAAAAATTTTGCAAACTCGTTAGCTTTTTCGATATTTGAGGTTAAATATTTGCCGTTTGCATTCAATGCAGGGATTATGTTTTGTCTATTCTTTAATATTTTGAAGAACCGCTCGGAACAATGCGAGCGCGATATTGATTCCAATTAACATTAAGGTCTTCTTGTATAAGACATTTAATTCTTCTGTCTAAATGGTTAACAAATGCCTTAGTATACGGGTCTCGGTTAACTTGCCAATTTCTACGATAACTATTTGTTATCTTTATAGCACCCTTAATGTGATCAGGTAAACTGTAGGTAAAAGGTTTAGGTACTGTTTTAGGAACCGCCACTTCCTCAGCCTCCAAGATTAAATTAGTTAGCTTTTTAATTAAATTGTCTATTTGCAAAGTATTATTAAATGAGTCAATATTGGATTTTATAAGTCTATGTGATTATTTATATATTCTCTAAAACGCACCCAGTCAACCTTTCTTATTAATAAGGCAACAACCCCATAAATCGAATTAGGACGATATACAGTATATTCGGGGTGGCTGATTTTATCTCGCGAAGTAAGCCAAGTTTCACTTATGCATGCAATATCAATAGATTGGTCTACAATAAAATTGAACAATTCAATACTTTAACATTTAAGACTTTGGGCATTCCAATGAACTATATTAAAATGATTAATTGTATTATTCATTAAAATTAAAAATATATTTACATGCAATGCTTGTTCGTAATTTCGATGATCTCGTCTGAAGAAAACAATTGACTCCCCTTGGTTGCATTTTGTGGCACAGCAATTGGCCTTTCAAATTGTGATAAATAAATCCGGCTGTTTGAGTTTGAAGGCAAGTTTGGAAAAGCCTTAGTTAAATCGAAGTTGGTTGATTTTTGAAAATTAATAGGCAATTTGTTGGTTTTTAGGTGATTTGCTTTTCCTCTATTGACGATATAATCCAAGCGTTTAGGACAGTTTTTGAAGTTTGCAGTGTGGTTACCGCTATAGCCACATTTAATGAAATTATCTGTAATCAACATAGTTTCCTTATCTGTTTTTTTAAGAACCGTACATTGTTTTGCAATATGACCTTGATGTTTGCATATGGAGCAACGAGGAGGATGAGGGCACTTGGTGACATCAGGATTATCACGACATTTCACACAACGTTTAGCTAAATGACATTGTCTTGTACCATGTCCAAAAAGCTGACATCTATAACATTGGGTAATTTTATTTTGTTTCGTAAAAAAGGACCACTGGACAAGCACGTCCTTATACAAGCACATCCTTATGGTCAGATTGATCTGAACAGTTAGTACCTCTTTTGGATCATCCAACCTCTAAAATAATTTTTTTTAAATTATTATTTAAAAGGTCAGCGTGTGGGCTGATCTGGGCGACTCAGGAAAATGTGAGAAGTATAATGGAGGATAAAGTTGTAATAGACACTAGACTACATAACCAACTCGCGGACCTAGTTTTACGAGATAAATGACCCAAGTCCTTATTATTTTAGATAAATAATTTTTAAAACGGACATACAAAGAATCTGGTTCAGTCCTAGAAAAGTAGACTGCAAAATATGATGCATGGTTTATCGTTGTGGGTGACAAAAAACCATCACAACTGTTAGCAGCATTTCGACTGAATGCCGGAGTCGATTTCAACGAAAAAGCGATTGAATGCACCCCACAACGTTTGTGAGACCATGATACTGGTAAAGTGTCCGTGGTCTCTAGTTCAAATTCTGCTAATAATGAAAACTCATCCCAAAATTCGCCTTCGTCAACCGATTTGGAAAGGATATTAGAATATTTTCGTTCAAAAATAATAATGTAAGTGTCGACGGTAGTAAATAATCACCCAAATTTTCGAAATAAATCTAGAAAAATTTAAACTTTTTTTAAAGACCATCAAGAGATGTCAGTAATTGACGGCGTCTCTTCTTCCAGCCATCTAATGATATTCGAAATAAGTTCGCGTATACTAAATATTTAATTGATATTGGTGCCGACATTTCCATTATCCTTCCAAAATTCACTAAAATTAATTTAACAATTTCGTGTTTTAATCTTTATGCGGCAAATCTACACGCCTGCATTAAAACATTCAGCTCTAAATATTTAATTTTAGATTTTGGCCTCAGACGCTTATTTAATTTGAAATATATAGTTGCTGATGTGTCGATGTCTGTTATCGGAGCTGATTTCCTTAAACATTCTGGATTACTGGTTGGCAATCGACCAGCTCGGTATGCATTGAACCAGCTAGGATCCCTCAATAAAATCCAAGGTATGGTTTGAAAATTTCTGGAAGTTGCTCAGCAAAATAGAAATCACCGAATTTGTAGGGCAAGCAAACTTTTTGGTCCAGTCCTTTGCATTTGGTATAGAAGAAAAATGGTGATTGGAGACCATGTGGAGATTACCGTGGTTTAAATCAAGTCACTGTTTCTGATTGATATTCAATTCTATATCTTCAAAATTTTTTGTATCAACTTGACAAAGGCACTACCTCCAAATTCCGATTGAACCATCTGATATCCTCAAAACTGATATTTCAACTCCTTTTGGTTTATTCCAGTTCACTAAAATGACTTTTAGTCTCAGGAATGCTGCGCAAAAAACATTTTGGAGAATTTTTTTGGCGAGAGATCTTTTTCTGGAAAAATTTTGAGGCAAAGCTTTCCTTCTCTCGTTTTTTATATAATCCCTTTGCATCGCTTTGCAGAAATACACCTAAACATCATTAGTTCATTACCGATTTCTGCACCAGACATAACTGCGGCCACTGTTGCATTCGCCGTGTACTCCACTTGGATTTCTCCTGTTGGTGTAACAAATGTCATAATTATGGATCAGCGAAATTTTAATCAAATCTTTTCTCCGAACTTTCCACCTTGCTGGGTTTCAAGAGAAAGAGAACGACTAGTTACAAAATGTAATGGCATGACTGAACGATGGCATCGAATCGTCAAGTCGGCCATTATGTGTTACGATATAGTGAGAATTGGACTAGCATTCTACCTACAATCATGCTTGGACTACAGACAACTGAAGAACTCCAGACTACGCCAGCCCAACTTATATTTGGCACTTCTTTGAGAGTTTCAATTCGACTAAGTCAAAATTTAAAAAAAATCACTTTTCTGAAGTTCGAATTGTTCTGGCATCCTGGAATTTTTCTAGCAATATTTTTATTAGTAAAAACCTAAATTCTATTCACACGTTTTATTTAGAATAGACAACTTACGTAGGACATTACAGACACCGAATACTGGCCCAAATTTGGTTTTACAACGTACGAAACATACTTTTAACATCGAAATTAATGAGAAAAGACACAAAATTTATATTGGCAGACTTAAACTCTGTTACCGTGAAAATAACTGTGATCACCTAAACATTCAACCTCAATCTTCTTCCAAAGTATCATCAGATATTTTGAATTTACCTCTTTCGAAATCCAAAAGTACCAAATCAGTTAGCTTCAAAATACCACATAATAACCACATAGTACCACATAGTAACCACATAGCAACGAATCAGGGCACAATAGCACTAGGTCGTACTGTAATTTGCTCGGGACTTCCTCACGTTATTTTATTTCATTTTTTTTTTTGAGGTTTGAATAAATGTATAAACAAATGTTTAAAGTTTTTTAATTAAATCAATATTTAGTGAAACAATTAACGCCACCTTGCGCCACAATATATTAGCGGCCAATTTATTTTAAGATTCTTAAAATAAATGGTTCTGTTATAAAAAAAACATAGATTTTCATTTCAAAAATAAAAACAGCGTTGGAAGTGTGCTCGTGAGTTGGTTGTCTTACGTAAGAGACTCACTCCACAGCATGTATAAAGTGTGTCTATATATTGTAATTTGCGTCAACAATAAACAACTTCTGGGAAATTAAGTTATCCGGCAGCATATTTTTTATATTAGACTGAACATTTCGACAACGATGAATTATTTTTATAAGGCAAAATGATTTTTTCCAAAAATGAAAAATGAAAAATGAAAATAAAAAAAAAAAAATGTTACTCCGGTAACTTATTTTTAAACTTCTGGTGTAGTCGTAATCGAATTATACATTTTCCAGCTATACAGATAAGTTAGTTTAACTATATATGAACAAATAAGTATATGCGTAGACCCAAGAAAATATATATTTTTACCGGAAATCTTTGAATAATAAGAAAAATATTTCTCAGAAATTAAAATGGAAATGGGAAAATAAAAACGTAAATATTTTTAGTATACGAAATATACCTGTATGTGTACTTATATTCTAATTGGACAGAAATTGCAGAAAAATCTAATGTTTTTTTTTCAGGACGTAATTTGTATTAATAAACGAAAACAAAGAAAAAAATACATTTATCAAGTTTCCCGGAAAATTATTTTATGCAAGTTAATAATTTCGATAACTGTGACAACATAATTGGATAAAATAATTGATTTAACCCTTTTGCTTGTGCGTTAATCCGTAAAGTGTTTACAAAGATTGAAAAGGTTACTGCGATTTTGAAGGTTCATCTTTATTTGGGTAAATTTTTTAAATCACGCAATTAATATCACGTCTTTAAAATTCTTTAAATAATTGACTGACTGTATGGGCAAATTTACTTGTACTTACTTTTACTTTAACTTTTGTTACTTTTTGAGAAATTCATCCGAATAAGAAATCTAAAAGTGGTTCTCAATGGACACTCGTAAAAAAAAACCTAAAAAAAGAGTAACAATAAACATGGAAGTTACTGACCAAGAGAAATTGCTTGGGCATTGAAAAAAGCAAGCCCACAAAGAAAAGAATCGTCGCCAGAATATATTAGAGAAGCAGCACTCAACACGAGTAATGATAAAACTCAGCAGAAAGAAAACCAAAAGTAGCCAGAAAACATTGAGCAAGTAACCCGGACATCTATATCGGGTAGTGCAACTACTCAGAGCAATAAACATCCTTAACCAGAGAAACTAAATCAGCCACCACCTATTAATATAGTCGGTGTCAAAGACTACCCTACTATCAATCCCTTGATAAAAAATATCACGGATAAAGATTACAAGCTAGTAGCATAAAACAACGATAGCTGGAAGGTAAATGTAACAGACCCAGAAACATATCATACACTTACCATGAAGCTTAAAGCTGACAAATTTCAGTGGTATACTTATGAAAATAAGCAAGCTAGACCAATTAAGTTATAGTTAGAGGGCTGCACCATGCCTGTGAAAGCAATGATATAATAGCTGAGTTACAGCATAAAGGTTTAGATATTCAGGATGCTGTCAATATGATCAAAAAAGACAGAACTGAAAGCGATAAAGGAAGCCGCGAACTGGTAAGAATAGGACTAGCATTCCTTATGCTTACGTTTGGCAATAAAGAAAACATCCAAAAGATATATAATATTCGGGCAATTCAAAACATGAGAGTTAGAATAGAGCCAATGAGGAAGTCTACTTCAAAGATAGTCCAATGCAGAAAATATCAAAGTAATAATCATACCCAGAAATATTGCGGGTGTGACGCAAGATGTGTTAAATGTGCTGGTAAGTATCTTACAAGCATGTGTACATTAGACAGAAACACTACAGCAACATGCATAAATTGTAAAGGACAATACCCCGCATATTATCGTGGTTGTGAAGTAGCTAAAGAATTGCAAAAAATTAGAAACCGTGCAAGAAATTCTTAGCAAAATCAAAAAAACCCTGGTACAACAAACCAACCGTATAATAAGGGATTATACAATCTACGAGGTAGATTCAAATAGATTTCATCAAAACCGTAGAAGCTTTAAATAAAAAACTTGACGAGCAAGCTGAAATAAATAAACAAATGGGCTAATCCATCATATTCCTGAGCTAAAAATTTTCCTAAGCAATTTATAAAAAATTGACATATGTTTAATCTCTTAAAGCCATTTTAATAGATCTTTATATTGCAAAATACGTGGGTACAGTTTCTACCATGCTATTCATCCAGCAGAAAGGGCAAGAGCGCGATCTACCGCATTTTCATTAAAAATAATATAAAACACCATGAAGAAATGAAGGTTGAAACTGAGTCCATGCAAGTGACAACAATCACAATTCAAACTAAGAACAAAGATGTAAGCATCTCAGCTATATACTGTCCACCACGCTATAACTTAAAAAAAGAAAAATACGAAGAACTTTTTCACTCTTTGGGACAATGTTTCATTATTGACGGTGATTTCAACGCAAAAAACACGTTTTGGGGCTCCAGAATCACAACACCAAAACGAAGAGAACTGTTAAAAGCAGCGAAAACATTAAAATGCGACTTTTAATCTGGTGGCGCACCTACTTACTGACCAACAGATCTAAACAAAACTCTTGATCTTATAGATTTATATGTAACAAAAGGAATATCTGACAACTTCATACGAATGGAAAATAATTCAAAAAGGAATATCACCAAGATTTTACAATAGGAATACCAATTGGAACCTTTTTCGTGAATTGTTAAATGAAAATATCAAACTGCAAGTGCTAATAAGAAGATCTATGCACTTTGAGGAAGAAATTGACAGACTAATTGAAAATATACTGCAAGCAGCGTGGCAGAGCACTCCACTCGAACTTGTAAATAACATTAGAGGTACAAATTATCCACTCGAAGTAAGAGAACTGGTGGCTAAAAAACGTAAAGCACGTAAAATCTGGCAAATAAATCGAACTGCAGCTAATAAAACCGATAGAATCATATTTATCTTCACTTACTGGTCAAAAAGCCACTGAATATCCCCTATGGAAAGCAACAAAATCGATCAAGAGACCAAAAAATTCAAAAGCACCTATTAATAATGATAACGGTACGTGGGCTCGTAGTAGTAAGCAAAAAGCGGATCTATTTGCGAGACACCTCGAAGAATCGTTTCAACCAACTACCCAGACAATCTGCAAATGAAAACGTTAATTTTTTACACAGATCAAATTAGCTTGAAATACAAACTGTAACGCTCCGTGAGTTAAAAGAAGAAATAAAAAATTTAAATCCGAAAAAAGCTCCTGGATATGATTTAATAACTGGGCAAATTATAAAAGAACTAACAGACAAAGCAATACACAATCTTCTGCACACAATCAATGCTGCGTTTAAGATACGTCCCAAGGCAGTGGAAGGTAGCAGAAGTGATCATGATTTTAAAGCCAAACAAAAACAGTAACGATAAAAAGTCATTTAGACCAATATCTCTACTTCCTACTATATGAAGATACTTGAAAAATTACTTCTGAAGAGACTCAAGCCTATAATAAAGGATAATGAAACTGATAAGCAGGTCTCATACCTGCTTATCAGTTTGGATTCAGAGAAAAACATTCGACCCTAGAGAGAACGTACTTTAGAAACGAAAAAGATATGTTCAAGCCTCTTCTTGGATGTAGCGCAAGCATATGATCGTGTATGGCACAAAGGATTAGAGTACAAGTTACTTCGAGATCTTCCCAAACAGTATTATGAAATCCTAAAATCTTACATAACCGACATGCATTTCCGTGTAAAATATGAAGATGAATATTCAGATCTAAAGACAATTTCAGCAGGAGTGCCACAAGAAAGCGTTTTGGGCCCAATCTTATACCTCCTGTACACACGAGACATACCACAAATGAAAGAAACAACCATAGCTACATTTGCTGATGACACAGCAATTTTGGCTATAGAAAAATCACAAACTTCGATTAATACAGTTCGTAACTAGATGCAGAAATGAAGAATTAAGCTCAATGAAACAAAATCGGTTTATGTGAATACCAATCGTAATAAACTCTAAACGATCCCTTATGCAAATGTAGCAAAATATCTAGGGATGTCGCTAGATGCCAAACTTAAATGGAAAGAACATGTCAAAAAGAAAAAGAACGAATTAAACATCAAATACAGGAAAATGTATTGGCTTATAGGCAGAGACTATGAACTATCTATACATAATAAATTGCTCCTATATCGGTAAACTCTGAAACCTGTGTAGACTTACGGAGTACAGCTTTGGGGCTGCACTAAGAAAACAAACGTTTAGATAATTTAGAATTTCCAAAATAAAGTACTTCGGAATATTGTAAATGCCCCGTGGTACATTTGAAATGAAGTGACTTAAAGATGGAAGATATCAATGAAGTAATTGCAGTTTATACTGCCAAACATGAATCACGCCTTCAACATCATGAGAATATCAAAATAAGTCGTATGCTGGACTGTCCGATAGCAATACGACGCCTACAAAGAACCAAACCAATGGATCTAGTGATTGCAAACTAAACTTATTCTATATTATAGCAAATATTTATCTTTGGGACTAGTCATTGGGCTTTATCCCAACAAATGTGAATTAAATTAAGATAGAAAAATTGCTAGATGAATAATAATTGCTCTCAAGTTCAGTAAACATATTGCAAAAAAATATCACAATATCATAAAAACACATACATTTGGTATTCTACGATATTTGCAATATTTATTAAAACTGTCAACTAACTTAAAGGCCTGAGCAAAGAAAATCTAAAGCCGTCAGACAAACAAAGGCGCTAGATGTATTGGCAAACTTTGGAAAACGTATAGCAAAATTATCATGATTTTCTCAACCAAATTACAATTAAACAACAACACACTAATTTCGTTGCCAAAACAATAATTGCACTCGAGTGTTGATTTATATCTTGAAGAAAGATTTTACATCTTTGTACACCAAAATTATTTGTGATGGTGATACATGCGCACCTTAAATAAATTCGGTCATATTCTCAGTGAACATATTTTTCAAAAATTATTTATAAACGTCGATAACATCGAAATCGCAGAGGGTTGAGTATTTATGCCTGTCAATATTTTTCATAACTTTTTTTTTAAATACCTGTGGTGCGGCTGTAAAGTAAATGACCCAGTTATCGGTTATCACCACATGACAATAAATCGCATGTTTGACAATAACTGGATGATCGTGATGTGGAGTAAGGTTGGTTTCAATAAAACCGCAGTATATATATATATATATATATATATATATATATATATATATATATATATATATATATATATATATATCTGTAGGTATCCGTCAACGCGTCTTAACTATAAAAATTATTTATCAAAAATAAAGTCGACCCACATTATTTAACATCTTCTGGGCGATAGTGCGTCGTTCGAGTTTCTTATCAATTTTATAATAAATGTCGCAGGCGAATTCCTTATGTATATATTTCTTGGGCTTAGTATATATATATATTTTTTTTTGTTTTTGGTTTCGGTTTTCCAAGAATTTTATTATTCCGTATATAGTGGAAAAATAATAAGGATATACCCAATGCTATCCCTTTTATAATTTTCAAAAAATACGCAATAAATTTTCATTAAATTGGTTTTGTTTTTTGTATGTCGCTTTTCTCTAACTTTTTTAGGTCAACGTTGTCGTGGTTAGTTGTAAAATTGACTCCCAAATGTTAGAGTTCATTTGCTTAAGATAATTTGATAAGTTATCTACATATTGAAGTTTTATCTTTTCCTTTATATTTGTCTCTCTGTGTCTATTTCCGTAAATTTGAAAATAAAAATCTAAGAATTTCATGACAGTTGAGAACTATACTCTTACTGGTTGTAGGAGGCAAATAAATAGTGGGGTTACTGATCTGAAAATCACAAGCTTTATCTACGCCTTGAAAAAATATTGGCTGAATACGATGTTTTCCAAGAATATTAATGGCCAAAAAGTGAAGACCGTGTGTCGCAATGTTACACCTTGCTTTAGAGTACAGATGACCTTATCCATGTCGGTACCTAATTTGTTAACGGCCAGGATAAAAATGCTGAAGTGAGAAAGGCTTGTTTTTGGTAACAAAAATAATCACCGTACTCGGACAGCGCGCAAGCTGAGGATTTTGCGGCTGTGGTTCATATAGGGAAGAACAGAATTAATCGATGTCAATCGCAGCAACTAGCCATTCTTCGCACCAGCATGAAGAGAATACAGCACAAAACCTCGGGTTATTCGTTTATAAAGTCCAAATGACCCAGGTGTTAAAAGCAAATAACCATTCGCTTCGATATTAGTTCTCTGCGTTGGTCATAGGCCGCTTGATTATAACGTCGATTTTGGTCGAAAAAATCATATTTTTCGGTGAAGTGCATTCCCATCTCGGGGGCTATGTAAACAAGCAGAACTGCCGGATTTAGAGTTACAAAAAGCCACTCATAATCGTAGAAAAGCCAATGCCTCCACCAAGGGTAACAGTTTGGTGGGGATTTTGGAGTGCATATTGGCCCATTTTCCATAGAAAACACTACTGGAAATGCCGTTACCATCAATGGTGACCATTCCCGAAGCATGCTAACCAACTTTTTTATGGCCTCAAATCGATGCTATAAATGTGAATGACCTTTCGTTTCAAAAAGATGACGCCATATGACAAAATTTACAAAATTTAGCAACTGAATAAATCAGCCGTTTTGGAGATTTCCAATTTCCTCGTTAAGGATAGAGATTATGCGGATAATCCAGAGACAATTCCAACTTAAAAACAAAACATTGCAACTATTCGGGAGATATGTGCCGAAATCATCGAAAAAGTTCTTGAAAACTGAACTCACAGGATCGCTTACTATAAGGCCAGCAGAGGCAGCCACATGAACGAAGTTGCTTTTCATCGCTATGTGTGTACAAAGGATTGACTGGGATCATAAAGAAATGACCTCATCATCAGTATACATTAATAGACTGAAGAACAATAAGGCCGCTGGAACATACAATATAACCGCCGAAATATTCAAAGGAGATTCATCTACAACTGCAAGCATATTAACACCAATAATCCAATAATCCGTATCATCACTGAGCAATCCAATGAATGGAATTCACCATTGTATATGCTCTTCGTCGATTTCGAACGCGCATTGGATACGATAAACAAGAACGCAATATGACAGACACTTTGTGAAATGGGCATCCCAAAGAAATTAATTGAACTCATACAAGAAATGTATCGGAATGCTGGGAACCGAATTCAATACAAAGGCAAACAAAGTGAAACATACTACAACACTCGAGGAGTAAGGCAAGGTTGCGTACTCTTACCAATGCTGTTCCTAATCTAGCTAATGAAGTTGGTCTCAAAATTAATATCAAGAAAACCAAGACAATGAGACTCAATACAAATATAACCACACCGATGCACATCAACAATATACAAATTGAAGATGTAAATGAATTCGTATACCTTGGTTGCACAATAACGTAAACAGGTGGAACAGAAGAAGGCATACACAAACGTATAAATAAAGCCAGATATACATTCAACATGTTACACAAAGTCTGGAATACTTCTGTCCAAGACCAAGATACGAATGTTCAACTCATGTGTGAAATCGGTACTACTGTATGGATGTGAGGAATGGAAGCATACAGGGAAAATCATACAGAAGCTACAGGTATTCGTAAACAAATGCCTTCGACGAATACTTAAGTGCTTCTGACCTAACACGATTAGTAACAGAAATCTGCACATAACAACATGTCAGTCAGACATTGAGATCGAACTAAAGCGACGAAAATGGAGATGGATTGGCCACACACTGAGGAAGGCATCAAGTGATATAACGAGGATGTCGTTAGACTGGAATCCACAAGGAAAAAGAAAGGTTGGAAGGCCAGCAATGACATGGAAGAGAAAGATGCTAGCAGAGGCAAAACACCACGGAAAATCATGGGCGGAAATAAAAGCAATAGTCCCAAATAGAGTAAGATGGTTCAGAATAGTGGACGCCCTATGCTCCTTAATTGGAGATAAAGGAAAAAAAATCATAAGTATACATGACCCACACAAAGCCTTTGGATTACTACCTCGGACTCATTACAACAAAAACCACGGATAAAAATTGAACGTACTAAGCCTGTTTAGTACATTCTAACCTGGGGATCTCCAAAAACTAACCAGTCCAGCGGATAATAACTCAGCCTATGTGTTGGCTCTGCAATAGAACGTTATGTTGAAAAAATTCAACATAACGATCCATATCGGCCAAAAGAGTTTGCATCAAGTGAATTACAATAACGGATTTAACGCCGTTGAGCTTTATATGTGGTGTATGATCGAGTCATTCCAAACACATTCTTACCTCATAAAAAAATTCACAAGGTAGCGTGAAAATCGAATAATGGTAAAACTGCCAATTAAACTGCCACGTCATGATCTCAAAGAGACACTCCACACTCCACAAGCATTACTGACGATCGATTTTTTAGACGTGCTGACATGGACAGTTATATTAACTTGTCATTTTCAAATAACGGGTTTCCCAATAAGAGGTTTGATTTTGACATTAAAAAAAACGAGTATATTTTAAGAGAAATCAATGAATATTTATTTCATTGTAAAGAGGAAGGAATACCATTAACATTTGAAAACGATATCAGCCAAATGGCCACCACAGCTACGCTTTCATATTTAAGGTCTTGAATCGATTGTGGAGCAATGGCATAGACCTTATCTTTCACGTGGCTTCAAAGAAAAAAGTCTAAAGTGCTAAATCATAAGGACTCGGTGGCCAATTGTGATCACCTCTTCGAGAAACAACACATTAAGGAAACTTTTCTTGCAAAATTGCGATTGTTTCGTTGCTTGTGTGGCACCTAGCATCATCTTACTGGAAACAAACGTCATCCACATCAATATCTTCCAATTCTGGCCATAAAAAGTCATTAATCATAGCTCGGTAGCGCAATCCACTTACTGTAACAGTTGCACCAGCCTCATTTTCCAAAAAGTAAGGTCCAATCACACCGCTAGCCCAAAAACAGCACCAAACAGTGACACGTTGAGGATGGAGAGGCTTTTAAACAATCATTCTTGGATTTGCTGAGCCCCAAATGCGACAATTCTGCTTATTAGGTCTTAAGGCTTTTAAAGTTCTGCTGAACTTTAAAAGCCTTAAGACTTAAGTCTTTATGCAAAATACGGTGTAATGTCGTTTGTGGAACGTTTAATTTCAAAGATCGACGAGGAATCGACAAACCTACGTTTTCTTCAACACTACGGGATACAGCAGCAATATTCTCAGTTGTTCTTGAGCGACGCACACGGTTTCGATTCTTCACACCACTAACAGCTCAAATTATTCCACCAGTTTCTCTAGTTGCCAGCCGAGAAGGTGCTTCACGACAATCAAAAAGTGCTTTGGTTTTGCGAACTGTGAATTTTTACCATTTTTGTAGTGAATTTTAACTATTTCAATGCCTTATTGAAGCGTGTATCGTACCATTTTTAGCAATGGCGTAGTTTTTACTCGTCAAATGTCAAAAGATGAAAGCTTCAAAATTTACAGTTGCCCAAATACAAAATGTAACTTCTTATTGGATAACCCCTTATAATTGCAAAATGGCATTAACATTTAATAGACCCGCTTGAAAGAAAATTACCACTAACGAACATGTGCTGAACGGAAACTCAATATGACAATTCAACTCCGATCAGAGCCCGTGAGATGTGGAAAATTTTGTTCTGCACCTCACATTAGAAGAGGAAAATCGTGATATCTTTAAAAATTGGGGAGTAACACTCGCATTTAATTCTAGTAATCTGGAATCAAGTAGCTACCTCATGATTGGAAAATAGCATACATAAAATTGCCCGCTATATAAAAATGAAACAGTTTAAATTGTAAGTATTGCCGTGGTATATCCCTTTTAAACACTGCATTCAAAGGATTTGCTAACCTTGTACTCGCCAGACTCATTACTTTCAGTATAAAGACCTTGTAACCACTTATCAAACCTTTATGATCTTGGAAAAATGCTGGAAGTACAAAATTAGCTTATATCAGTTCTACATCGATTTCAGACACCATATGATAGTTTTAGTCGCAGAAACTTTTGGCTTATAAACGGTCGAATGCAGAATGATATCATTAGTAATCTTATACCGCTGTACCGAAATACTAGGCGACTCGGATTAAACATCAATACACACAAGACTAAGTTCTTGATTTAATCCAGGACTATCTCTAGTGTAAATTTTAACTAGTGACCATAACTACAGCGTGGAAAACTTTAAATACCTCGGGTCACCTATAACATCGAAAACCGATTTACATACAGATATTAAAGCCTGCACAGCTGGTGGTAACAAAGTTTTTTACGCACAGCTGGAACTTTTACGACCAAAACATATATTGTAACCGTGCAAACTCACTCTTAATACTGGGTTTTCCATTTGGGACTTGACAACTTTGAACTTTCACTGTGAACGCAAACTTAAACAAATAACCAAACTGTTAGTGTCAAAACATTCAGTAAAGACAACATTTTTATCATGGTGAAGTACACGAACGAACAAATAATTAAAATTTACTACAAAAATTTCGAGTCGGTGACTGCAACTTCCGGAGCATTAATTCCAATTTTTAGTGAAGCGAATTTTTGGCTAAACGGCTTCGTTAATAAACAGAACTTCATCTACAAAAAATAACTGTATGGTATGGTTTTCATGCTGGTGGTGTCATTGGACCATTTTTTTCGTTGATGAAAATTACCGTCACATTACAGCGAATTGAGATTGTTATAGAGACATGTTGCAACGAAATTTCTTTGGTCAATTGCATGAGGTAGACATTAATGATATGTCGCTTCAACAAGACGGTGCGACAAGCCACACAGCAGGTCTAACAATCAACTTATTGAAATCTATATTCGATGAACGTGTTATATCCGGAAATGGTCCTGTCGATTGGCTGCCTAGATCATGTCTTTTAACACCTCTAGAATTTATGGGGCTACCTACGTTAAATTATTGGTAAATGCCAATAAACCGGCATTGTTAGAGGAGCGCAGAGCCAATTTTTAACGAGAGATAGCGGCGGAAATGAGTGGCCGAGTCATCGAAAATTGGCTTCAACGAATCGGTACCTGCAAACGTGCCCGTGGTGGACATATGAACAATATCGAATTTCATACATAAATGTTTTCATTGTACTTCAAGCCAATAATACAATTGTCAAGATATCTCAAATGGTTTGAGATAAAAAGTTATCAAGTTCTTATTGGAAAATCCAATACTAATATGCGTGGTGCGCTAACCTACGGAAGCGTAAGGTGGACACTGATCTCCAACGACTGCAGAATTGTCTCAAAACGTTTAAGAGAAAGGTCGTACGATCAAACTTTGGCCCTCCTCTGAACTAGATCTGCATTACATAGGATGTTACAACTGAAGGCAACGTGCGATGGAACAAGATGAACGGCGATCATGTAAAGTGCTTTATTGATCCTACTGTATTTATATATAGAAACTAAATACTAAAAGGTCATTGTTTTAAATGTAAGTGGAATCGTCACAAATATATTTTTTATTTATCGTTACGTTTCTCGTTATATATTAAAAATGATCACAATAAATCTTTCCACACATCAAAATTTACAATGTGATAAATCAAAATTATATTTATATAAATGTATAAATGTTCGAGACAAGTCCGTAATAAATTCAATGACAAATCATATTAGATGTTAATTTGGCACCAAATTCATGGCCCAACAATTTTATATAATTTCGTGGATAATTAAATTATTCAAGATCAAGGGTACAAATATCGTAAGGCATTACATTACTAAGACGTATGCTTCTTTGCTAATTTCGATTTGATTCTACATTCAATATAAATTGGCTTGTTTATCGAAAATTGCATTTAGCAGGTTGGTGGCAGGTTGTTTTTAATTTGAATATTTTAAATTTTTCTTTTCGTTTTAAAATAGATTTTTTTAAATATTTTATTTTTTATTTATGGATTAATATAATGTTTTGATGCTATTTATATCGCTCGCGATACACTCGATGTTTATCTCTGGTTCTAGTCTCTTTGGATAATTTTACTTGTTTTTTTCTTCGAAAGATAACAATAGATAAATCATTTTTTACTTCTAAAACTCGTTTGTTTATTTATATATACGAAAATTTTTTTAAATTTGCATGTAAATTTTTGTTTGAAAATGTTAAATAAAATATCTGAAATTCATAAAATATTTAAAAAGTTAAATTGCCCAACGAAGAGCACGTCGACAAATAAATTGATGAGCAATTGACGTAGATAAATGTTAATTAGGTTCTTGCAATATTTTAGTAAGCGAAAATAAATTTAGTAAGCAATACATCAAATTTTCGAAAAGAAAATATATCTTATGCAGAACTTCTTAAACCTAGGGCACGGAGACATAATGAGCATTCCGACCAAGCCTCAAATAACCTAAATGAATTTTTTTTCTATCACAGAAAATTTTTGGAGTGAATTTCATATCGCTATTAAATCAAATATCAAATTTAAGCTAAATTTCATGTCAATTTATTAAATAAAAAATTATCGCTCTAAATTGCAAAAGCCTAATACATCACGATCGACGTCATGCACTAGTTCTTCTTCTACATAAAAACAGGCCTCTCGTAATCTTCCACGCTGTAGTTATGGTCATTAGTTCTAAAATTTACACTGGAGATAGTCCTGGATGAAGCTAAGAACTAAGTATTGTGTGTATTGATTTTTAATCCGAGTCGACTGCCATTTCGGTACAGCGGTATAAAATTATTAATGATATCATTCGGCCTTCGACCGTTTATAGTCCAAAAGTTTCTGCGATTTGAACTATCATATATGCTTGTCTGAAATCAATGTAGAACTGATATATGCTGATGTTGTACTCCCAGCATTTTTCCAAGATCGTAAAGATTTGATCAGTGGTTAAACGGTTGGACTGAAGTCCACACTGACATACTTCAATGATCTCTTTACTGAAAGTAATAGTGATCAGCTCGAAATAGTGATGATAATTATTCACTGTTCTCAAGTTTACTTTTGAAAAATTGTTTCGGTCGACCTCAATTTCATTTCTTACTGTCAGAAAAAGATGGTAGTTTGTGGTTATTTTGTGGTTCGTGGAACATTCAATATGGAATTGTTAGACAGGGAATTCAAATGGTAAAAGTTCTATGATTTCTAGTTTCAATAAAAATTTTCAATGAAAATCTCCAAAATCCAGAAGAATCATCATAGCCTATCAAAAACTGTGAAATATTTGTCACAAATCGAAAATCTCCAAAACCTAGAAAAATCATGATAGTCTAACATACTTCAAAACTATAAAGTTTTTTGCAACAAATTGAAAATTTCCAAAACCCAGAAAAATCATGATGGAGTTAGCCTTTCAAAACTGAAATTCTTGCAACAAATCAAAAATTTCCAAAATCCAAAAAATTTCTAAAATCCAAAAAAAACATAGTGGTTTCCCTATCAAAATCTGTAAAAATTTTGACACAAATCAAAATTTTCACAAAATCCAGAAAAATCTTGATGGTTGTTAGCCTATCAAAACTGTGAAATTTTTGACATAAATCGAAAATCGTCAAAATCCAGAAGAATCATGATGTTTAGTCTATCAAAACTGAAATTCTTGCGACAAATCGAAAATTGATAAAATTCAGAAAAATTATGATAGTTAGCTTATCAAAACTATAAATTTTTTGCCACAAATGACAAATTCCCAAAATCCAGAAAAATCATGATGGTGCCTATCAAAACTGTGAAATTTTTGCCACAAATCAAAAATTTCCAAATCCATGTAAAAATTATGTAAAGTAGTGCCTGATAGAAGCAATATTCACAAATGCATACGATCAGAAGAATCATTATGCCTAATCTATATACATATTTATAAATCTTGTAAATGCTGCATTACAATTAGGTTCATTATGTTATATGTGGGATGGTGTTGGTATAAGCGAATTGACTGCGAAGAAGTATTTAGCTTAATTAAATGAACATCGGAAAAATACAGTGAATACAGCTGAATATTAATGCTGAAAAATACAGCTGAATATTAATGCTGAATTTCCGTGAGTCATCCGCTTTTTCAAATTGTATGATCTAAAAATACATACAAATGTCCAATAATGTTCATAGAGTTTAATATCAACAATAATTACATCAGCTGAGGGGCAATTGAAAAATTGATCATTCAAATTTACAATGCTATTTTGTATAAGAACACCTATACCACCAAAATTTAAAATTGTAGTTTGGTAGATGAAATTCCAAATTTCTTAAGAATAAATCCAAATTTCACTTACAAAAATCAAATCAGGTCGAGTGTTTAGGTTGGCAATAAATGTACTAAAAGTATCAAAATTTGCTCTTAAGCTACGAATGTTTTGGTGCAATATACAATAAAAAATAAATCGTCATAATTGCAAAAAAAAAAAAATAGCAGTACCTTCCATTGCAAGATACGATCAAAAATTGTAAATAAGTACAAATCTGCGTAGAAATACGTAGAAAAGCAAAGCATTAAAATAGCACTCAAAGGCTGTTGAATATTCATTATAAGTAAATAAAATACTACCAACATTACGATACAAAAATGCAAGAAATTGATGTCGATCAATTGAATAAGTCATAGTTATCGTTCAATTTAAAATGGATAAAGATAGTTAAATCGAACGAATTAAAACATAAACGTCAATACATCACATTTCTGACCAAACTACCAGATGATTTTGGCTACTTTCCAAACTTTACTTTATAAATAACAAAACAACCGAATTGAACAGCAAACAAATTAGAAACTGATTTGCTAACTTGCTAACCTTAAATGATTTAAGGTAGGTTATAACTTATTTTAAAAATAAGTGGCCATATATTTAAATTACTTGGCTGTCAAATGCACAGAGGAAAATGTGACCCGTTAAAACCGTTTTCTATTTTTAATATGAATCGCATTTTAATTTAAAATCTAAATTCCTTTTAAAAACAATTCTTAATTGGATTATTGTATTAAAATCAAAATGATCTTCTTATACCGTTGTATCCATATGTTGCAACTTTTAAAAACTTTTGTTTGATTGGAAAATCTAAATTACATTAATTTTGTTTCTAACTGTTGCTTCTTGATTTTGATATATTTAATTTTTGTTTTCTCGTATATTGCGGTGTGGCGAAAAAGGGATATGTAGAATATAAAGAAAGAGAAACTGGAATTCATTAGTTTCACCGTTAAAATTAGTTACAATTTTCAGAGTTGAGAACGCGTTGATACGTAAAACCGATTTTAGCGTGCAAAGGTGTGTTATAAATTATATATATTAGAAATTATTATAATAATTTTAGAGTGGGTGTACATTTCGAAATCGTGGTTGTGTATAATAAATAATTAATTAGTGTTCAAAAACAATAGGCAAGTGGACGAAATTAGCGAAATTTTACGTAACTGGGAGCTGTCAGAATCAACTATTGCTATAATTGCGTCGTTAGGCATTACAAAGTTGTTCATCTTGAGGCCATAGAGATCGAAAATATTAAGATTTAGGTTACCCAATTTATTTTTATTTTATAATTATTACTAAATTAAATTAAGTTTGTTAAAAGTGATTTTGAATTTGTTTAAGTGAATTTACAGTAGATCAGAGTGTATCTTTGATTAGACAAAATTTATGTTATCGGTAATTGATATTATCCGAAACCAATTTTTTTCTGTCAAGTTTATAAGATTATATAGAAAATGGCGAATTGCTTGTGAAACAATAGTTGATAAAAATGAAGATTAATGTTAATTAATGACTTTAATCATGGAATGATACATAAAATGATTTTTTTTTGAATTTTTTTTTTTTTTTTGAAAGCGTACTTCCAAATATAGAGTGCAGTAATTTTAAAACGATGAAAGTTTATTAACTTATTTCTCCTAGAATAGCCTTTATACAAACACCCTGATGCGGATCAACTAATAGTTATCGACTTCAAAAATATATATCCAGGCACGGTTCAAACGGTTCAAAACTAAAAGAAAATCCTCTTAAAAACAAAAGATAGAAATATTTAAACAAGAAATTTTTTTTTTTAAATTGAGAGGTATTAATTATTGAAATAAATCGAAATCATTTTAAAAAGCAAGTTACAAACCTTCTAAAATTGAAATTAAATCTTTTTATAATAAAAAAGATTCTCTTTTGTTTAAGAGGAATAATTTAAGAAACTATTTTATTAAAACAAGAAAAAAACCTTTAAATGTTAAGTGTTTATCTCATAGATTAAAATAAAATTCGATTTAATTTTGAAATGACAAACTTTTTGGATCAAATTTATTAAGATATCTTCTTAGGTTAATATGAATTTAAGTTCATTCAAAAGACTAAGCAACCGCTGGCAAAATTTAAATGTACGGATTGTCCAAATTATTTTTATCCAATTGTCTTAAGACTGCACTTTCTCGTAACATGACAGCGAGAATATTGTTAGAATCTCAGTTACAATTGTTCTAAAGTATTGTTGGAATATCCTACTTTTTGTACCACATTGCGCATGCGTTTGAATTTTACGTTTATGTTCTTTTATTTTGGAATTTACGCATAATATAAATACATATAGTACTACCATCATAAGAAAAAAACAGTTTACCCATTGATGTTTCAGATGTCGGGTCGATAGAATATCGTCAAAATTTAGAAAAAATGTATGACATTTAGGCGATTACGCATATAAAAATATTTTTTATTATTTTAAAACGATACCAGTAGCGACAGATGTTTAACGTTTTGTTAAAATTGAACTGGATGAGAGTGCACAATTAGCTTCAGATTATTGGAAATTTATTCAAATAATTTATTATTATTTTTTTTTTCTATTTTGCACAATATTTTGGGAGACAAATTGTGCTCAACAAATTTAATGATATTTTCCATTAATTATATAATTATTATTATTATTACTATTACTATTATTATTATTATTTTTATTTTATTTTTTATTATTATTATATTTTATTTTTAAACTATTTTGGATTAAAATACATAAATGGTACGTTCTATCGAAACATGCTGGAGCGTATTACGAGTAATAATGCAACTACTGTTCCATTTGCTTCACCCTCATTCAATTACAATATTGTACTGAAATCCTCAATAAACCAACATGAAGGAGTAAATATTTCATTTTTAAATACTCGAAGTGTTTTTTCTAAGATAGATGAAATCAAACACTTGATTCATGATGTGAAACTAGACTTTCTTTGTTTTGTCGAAACATCTCTTGACGATAGCATTCCGGATGCAGCTATGATTATTTTAGGTTTTAATATTTTAAGACTGGATCGAAAACTGAATAACAAGAAAAGAAGTGGAGGTATTTGCATATGTTTAGACCACACAATTAATTTTAGGCTTCTTCACCAGCACTAGGGGGATAATTTAGAAGTTCTTGTCGTTGAATTATTCATTGTGTTCATCAAAATTTTACTAGTAGTAGTTTATAAGCCTCCAAAAATATCATGTTTTGATGATTTAAAATCTATTTTGTATACTTATAGCATCGGTTTTAACGATGTTGTGACATGAGGTGAATTTAATTGTGACCTAAATGTTCCAAGGACCAATACAAAACAATTACTAAAAGTTATTAAATAAGTTAAACCTCAAGCCTATTAACCATGAGCCTACATTTTTTTCTAATTATCCGTCATCATTATTAGACTGCTGATAAAATTATTTTTCTCAATCAAATCACAAGGCCGCATTTAAGAAAACGGCCCGAACGTTTACATTTCGGGATTACAAATATCTGAATGCGTTAAAAATGCAGGCAGAATGCGAAAAATCAGGTTGGAATATGTTCTATTCCATATAACTAACCCCATAAATAAGGTTGGATATTTAACGTTTTTTCTAAAGAAAATGTTTGACAAATATGTTCCTTTAAAGGCCAAAGTTGTCAAATCCCATTATCCACCGTGGTTTAATGATGAAATTAGCAGATTAATAAATTTTAGAAATTATATTTTTCATCGTTGGAAGCATACGAGAAGTGAACAGATATACCAAGAGTACAGGATTATTAGAAACAAAATTGCCAATGTTATCAAGCGCGCTAAAACTGAATATTCCTCCTCAATATTGAATTCTTCATCGGCGAGCAATAAACCTCCATCTTTATTCACAGCAAATGACTTTAATTTTTGTTTCTCAGGTAACAGTACTAGTACTTCACAGTTAGTTAATTTTGATGACGGCAAACATTTCAAATCTACTGAATGGAGTTTTAGTTTTAAAAATATTAACATTGTTGACCTTACAAATGCTGTCAGCTCTATTAAATCTAACGCTGTTGGTATTGATAAGATATCTATTGCATTTAAGATACTTTTCCCTAGAATCGCTTGTTACCTTTTACATGTTTTAACTGTCTTATTACGTTTTCGACTTTTCCATGAAAACATTCAATTATTGTTCACATACCCAAGAAGAAAACCTCTACAGTTGTATCTGATTTTGGACCTATTAGCTTACTTCCGACTCTGTCCAAACTATTTGAAAGGGTACTTCAAATGCAGATACTGTTGAATGTTATCTATATTTGTTATCGAAATATCACTCAGCCTACAGATTTTGTCATAGTACCAATACAGCATTACTTCATATCAGTGATGAACTTAGAAAGGCTCTTGACTGCGGGAAAATTATCAGTCTCGTATTACTTGAGTTTAGTAAGGCTTTTGATAATATTGATCACCCAATCTTAATTAGAAAACTTCATCATAATTGCATCCCAAAGGACATTTCAGACAGTATAGCAAAAGTGAATTCGGATATCCTTTCAATAACGCAGTGGTCTGTGGAACGTAGACTTGAAGTAAATAGTCAAAATAAATGTTGATGATGTCCAGATTGAGTACGCTGATTCTGTAAATAACTAAGGACTAATTTATGATAAAACGTAATGTTGGAATTATCACGTAGATGCTTTTTGCAAAAGAGTAGTTTTTATGATACGAATGCTGTGGACAACTACCAAATGTTTTGATGTCAACTAGTAACAACTTATGTTCTGCCTGATCTGATGTCTGGCGACATTATTTGGTATAAGGAAAATATTTTAATGAATTAAAGTTGATTTTTAACTCATGCTTAAGGTATATTTTTGGGCTGAGATAATTCGATCACACATCGGACTTCACCAATTTATTGGTGGGTTGCTCTCTTGAACAATTTTTCGAGTTTCTAACAGATTTATTTTTATTTATTTTTTTTTTTTATTATTTATTTATTTATTTATTATAATAAAGTTTAAACCTAAGTTTTTGTACAATATGCATATACACATAATTACATAAAGAAAACATAACCTAACATAAATAATCAAAAAAAAAACAAAATTGGAAAACAAAATAAAATATGCACAATAAAATATTTATTTAGACAATTTAAGACAATATTTCCAGATTTTTTACGAAATTTTCATTTTTAATAGACGTTTGTTTCACTAGACTGACGCAAAGGATTTGAAATATTCTTGCTCCGAATTCCATCGCTAGATATACCACGTTTAAGCAAAAAGCGATAAATAAAAAAATCACTTTCTGGCAAAATATTTGTTTAAGCTGAAACTGAAGCATTACTTATAAATGTCGGAACCCCGACCAAATACATTACAATTTACTCAATGTATTGGCGTAAAATTAATCAACTTCTCTAAATTCGAACAATTTTCTAAATTCTAACAATGAAATTATTGTTGCATTGGGCTTCAATTCACGCCACTCCACGTGCAATTGATTACGCAATAATCGGGTTAGTCAACCCCTCGCGAGCCTTGCAAGGGTTTAGTGTTGATCTCATCAAACCTCTATTTTTGCAAATGAGCTTCGTAACTACTCCCAAGTTGACTCACTGAAATTTAAAGTTCATGTCTACGAAATGTTCCAGATGTCTCTACAATCTTCTCTACCTTTTCTGGAATTGAAGAAACGGGCACAATGTTATCGAAAACAATGTAACGCACCGTCAAGGGAACTATATTTCTTACTGAGAGCAAAGGTATCTCTAATATTTATTTATTTATTTGATAGTTACAGTTCAATATAATTTAGTTATAAACAGAACATACAAGAGAAAAATAAGAAAAAACTACAAATAAGTAATACAACAGATTTAAAAAATAAAAAATAAAAATAAATAAATATACATGTGAATGCAATAATAAATAATAACAGATACAATATAGTATTTAATTAAAATAAAACATAAAAAATAAAAAATAAAATGTAACAAAAATAAAAAACAAAAAAAAAACAAAAATAGAAATAAAAATAAAATAGAAAAGTGCCTTTTATGTGTATAAAATCAATAAATTGAAAAAACCATAAAAATAACAATAACACATAGTAAAATTAACTATTACAATTTAAAAATGCAGCGATGCGTCGTTTAAATTTATTCTTATTAATATTAAAATCAAATTGGGAGTAAAATTTATTAAAATTCAAAATTGCAATATCAAGAGGATTGTGACAACCGTAATTAGTTTTATGAAATTCAGTTTAAATAAAAGTGCGATTACGAACATTTAAATTATTAGCAATAATATTTAATTTAGACAAAAGATTAGAAGAATCAATCTGGCCAAACAGTAGGTCAAAAATAAAACAAGCAGATAATACTGAACGTCAACATATAGTTGTTGAATCTGGAGAACCTTACAACGTTCGATACCAAAGGTATCTCGTAAATTTTCTTTGGACCCATTCAATCCTTTCAGAGTGAACATTATACTGTGGACTCCAGTTTAACAACAAATATTCCAACTGAGATCTCACTAATGAAAAATATATAGCTTTAATAGCTCCAACATTTTTAAATGTCTTGCAAGTTCTAAACATAAAACCAAGGAAAGAATTCGCTTTACAAATAATCCTCTCTAAATGTTGATTAAAATTCAACTTATCATCTAAGATTACGCCTAAATCTTTAAATTCGTTAACTTTCTGTAACGAACAATTATTAACCTTATAATCAAAATTAAACATTGATCGCTTACGATTCAAATGCAAAACCCGACACTTGCTAATGTTCAGTTCCAAAAGATTAGTTCCTCGCACCACTTATAAAAGCGAAATAAGTCACTCGATGAAAACTAAAAAAAAAAATGGTCCAAGATGACTACCTTGAGAGACACCGGATGGAACACCGTATGAGCTAAAAACAGTATCACCTAATTTTACAACCTGCTGCCGATCAGCAAGGTATGGACTAATCCATAAAAGCAAACACGAGTGAACACCGATCAAACGCAACTTAGATAAAAGAATTTGGTGAAAAATTCTATCAAACGCTTTCTTCAACCGGGGAACCATCTTCAAATGAGCTTATTGTAAAATTAACAAACTCAACGAGATTAGTTGCAGTTGAACAACCAGGGAAAAAGGCATGTGGTTCAGAAATAATATGTTTCTTTAACAAGTTAAACATGGTGTCACGAACCATACATTCAAAAACCTTAGATACCGCTTGTAAAATAGAAATTGGTCTATAATTCTCAATGTTGGATCTGCCTCCACACTTAAAATCTGGAATAACGTGAGAGAATTTCCAGCATTTAGAAAAAATAACCAATAAGTAGTGACCTATTGAAAATCAGAGATAGAGGGACAGCAAGTGATACCGCCCACTCACGTAAAACAAAAGCTGGAACTCCATCAGGGGCAGGTGAACAATTGGGCTTTAGTTTATTTAGGTAATAAAACACCTTATCACAATTAAACTGTAGTAGACCAATGCTCTCATTGTTGACATACAAAGGATAAACAGATGGGATAACAGGAGTTGGAGGTAAAAAGTTGGATTTAAAAAAAGATGAAAACATACTAGCGCAGTCACCCACGGAACAAGACTGAATATCCAAAACCTATAGCCAGATACGCCACGTTTATAATTAATAAAATTTCAGAAGTTTTTTGGATTATGCTTAATACCTGATTCAATTTTATCTGTATACATATGGAATTTAGATCTCTTGAGACTGTTAAAGTTACGACGAGCAATAATATACCAAAGAGAATAAAGCTGACATCTACGTTTATATTGAAAGAATCTGTTCATTTTATTCTTTGCATTCCTTAACTCTCGGTCAAACCAAAATACCTTATGCTGAAAATGAGTCGTACGAACCGGAATGAACATATTTAAACCAAAAAACAGAATGTCATATAACCTATCAATGACACAATCCAAATCACAAAAATCAAAAAGAGAAATCGAATCTATACCACTTAAAAATGAGTTTAAACCGACTTAATCAAATAACTGACCTATGAGGTTTAAAAAATTCTTTTTTCTACAGGATCCACCCTAATTTTAAAAGAAACGAAGTTAAAACGTGTTACATCCTGAGTTGTCGATACTAATAAACGACAATCCATTTGATCCTCGGACACACTTAATTTAGAGCATAAAAATGTACGCAGCGCTTCCGCTGTAGTTGAATTAATAAATTTGGATGCATATATAAGTTTCCTGTCAGAAACAGACATGACGGATCCAGCCACATCACTACAAGTGCCAATAATAACTTCAGGAATTACGGGACGAAAATGTTGAGGTTGAGACACAGGTAAATCAGCGACAAGAGTTCACGGAATATTCTCTTCCTCCGTATCTTTCGGCAATATTTTCTTAGCCAGTCTAGTAACCTTTTTTTCAGAATTTGGCAAATCACGTGACAATCCCTTTACCCATCTTTATCACATCATCCATATTGCGAAGTAATTTGCCAACAATATCACAACAATCATCGCAGAATCACTTAAAATTGTCGCTTGAATTCAATAAATCAAGCAACGGATTGCTGACCTTAACACAAGTTGCATGTACAAATGTTTAATGCAGTGGTGTCAGCAAATGAACTTGTCAGAAACACCAGCTTTGCAAGATGGACCTGCACAAGTTTTATCAGTCATTGTATTGACACAAATAGATGGCACAGTTAATAAATTCACCACGGTTCGAGTAGTCACTTAAATTGTGCGAAATTAGTTCGTGATCAAATAAAGATGGCACAAGTAAGTTAATTGTAGAAATTCACCAAATGTTTAACTTTAACTCGCGAGAAAATTTGACTGCCCAATCACGAACAATAAAATTAAATATAGTTTATGAATAATGATATCAAAACTACACAATAACACTATCACAGATAGATTATCAATTAAATAAACTAGCAGTAAACGGTTTACGTATAAAAACTTAATACAAATATTATTAAATAATTTTTAAAACTGCGCTTATACAATCGACAACTAAACTTTAACGTAGCCAAGACACTTTTGATGAATATTCCTCCCAAACTTTTTTCTTTGATTAAAAAACGCAATCGAATGAGTCGGCATTATATTATAAAAATCTCGGATACATCTTATAAGTTGGTGTTAGTTTCTATTCTCTGTTGGTTCAGTGAAATAGAAAAATTCAATAATAGACTACACAAGATTACTGATAACGCTTCCATAAATTTTACCGACTCGACATACTCGCCCATTTTACTTCTAAAAGGATTAAGTATGATCAATTTAAATCATAGTCCAGTGCGAATATCAAAAAATTGACATAAATGGACAAAAATTGGACTTCTTGATTTCGACGAGTCAAATTTGTCAAGTTTGATTTGAATTGTAAAGGCAGCGAGCTATTGTTGAGGACTTTTTCTCGCATTTTAACTTGAATAAGACGCAAAACCATTCACTTTAAGCGGAATATTATTGACAAAAGTTTATTTTAAAAAAATGGTCAAGATTGTACGAATTTTAATCCCAGCAAATCACTGTCCCAAAAATATAATTTAGATATTTATGACCATATAATTTGTTGCGATTTTTGGCAATTTGGCATATTCGAAAAAATAACAGATGTTTACGTTTAAAAACAGATTTTTTTTTTTAAAGAATTTACAGATAAAAATACAATTTGATTGGCAGCAATGTTTCCAATCCAGACTTTGCTGTTTACTAAATAACTTAAAAAACTGAATCATTTTATAACTAACGCAAAATTTGTCGGTAGAGTGGTAGATTTTGGAGTTAATGGTTTTATGTGTCATTTGTGACACATATTTGTGCTAATTTTTCATTTCTCTCTACGTATCGAATTTCTTTATTCCACAAAGTATTAATTTACGATAATATTTTTCACGCCTACTGTTTCGTACAGGCCTTATATTTACTTTATAATACCGATATAACAAACACCCAAGGGGCCATCGTTTTAGTTTTCTGTAACGAGATTTTTAAATTTAGTTAAGAAATCAATACACTGAGTTCAAACTTTGAATCCTATAAACAGTTTTCAATGGTCTCAGCACATTTGCTCAATATCATAATGATTTAGCTGCTCACATACACTGGTTTGGCAATTCACGTCTACAAAATCTTCGATAATGACAATATTTGTTCGATCTATAATTACTATCAGATCTATACTAATTACTCTTAGAAAATACAGTCACTCACAAAAATTTGCGTACACCCAAAAAAGTGTACGAATTTCAGACTTAGATTAAGAAATATTTAAGGAGTTCACTATCATTTTTTTACTTAAGTTTAAATAATTTAAAAAAAAATGTTTAATTTTTAATAAAAATATTTAAGTCATAAAATAATTAAAGCCTTAATTCAATCCAATGTCACAAAAATTTGCGTACACTCTGTGATAATGGTTTTTATTTGTATAATAATTACCGTTATTATAAATAAAAACAGTTTAAATTTATATACAGCAATTAGTCGCAAAAGTGATCCAAAATTAGCTGACGAATTTGAAGCATCGTCCGGAATTGTTATTCATCCAGACAATGCGCGCCGTATTCTTCGAAAAGCAGCATTCTTCGAAATGCGCAAAAAACCTTTTATTTCTGAAATAAATCTTAAAAAAGGATAGAGTTTGCAAAGTTATACAAGAACAAAGATATTGGGTTCTGGCAAAATGTTTTATTTACGGATGAAAACAAATTTAACATTTTTGGTTCAGTTGGACAACGAAAAGTATGGAGGAAGCCTTACACGGCATTTAATAAGAAACATTTAAAAGAAACAGTTAAACAAGGAGGTGGGTCAGTCATGGTTTGGGATTGTCATGGTTTAGAAATTTAGTGTTTATAGATCAAAACATGACGGCTGCGATGTACTTAGATATTTTGAAACAAAATATCCAATCCAGCGTAGAAAAATTGAGTCTTAAGTCATCATGTTATTTTCAACAGGACAATGACCCAAAGCATACGGCGTAAAAAGTAAAGAAATGGTTGCTCTTTAATGTTCCTAAACAACTCAATCCACCACCTCAATCACCAGAAAACTAAGAGAATAAAATAATTAAGAGTGATAATTAAGCGTGAGGGTATGTATATTTTCCAACTTATTTTCAAACTTTCATCCTTATGGTTACTGAAATCTCTTATTTTTATATATATTTTGTTATCGATGACATGCATATTGCATATACTTTCCGATGCATTTACAATTGCGTCTTTTAATTTTTTATATGATAAATACAAAAAAGCTGGTGATTTCAGATCAAGATGTAATGGATTATGCGAAATATCCAAACTTAGTTATTCTGCAAAATTTCGAGAGCGAGCATCCGGTACAACGTTGTCTTTTCTTTTTCGGTACTCTATATTAAAATTAAAACCTTGTAATTTTAAACTCCAGCGAGCGAGAAGTCCAGAAAGATCCCTTTGTCCCATTAACCACTTCAGACTGGCATGGTCAGTGATAATGGTAAAAGGAAATCTTTCTACACATTGCCTAAATTTCTTAAGATTCAATACAGCCGCGAAACATTCAAGCTCCGTAGTGCTATAATTTCGTTGTGCTGCATTGAGTTTCTGAGAAAAGTAGGCAACGGGACGCTCCTCGCCGCTGGAGTCTGTGTGGAATAGTACTCCGCCCACGCTTGTACTAGTGCATCGCATTGTATATAAAATGGGGCCGTATAGTCTGGGTTGCGTAACACTGGTGCTGTACTCAATTCCTGTTTAAGGACCCGACGTATTTGTTTTACATTTTTAGGTTTAGGAAATGTCGATATCGCTGAAACCTTATCTGGGTCCACCTTTAATACCCCATCTCCCACAATATAGCCCAAGTATTTCATCTCTTTTAGTAAAAAATAGCTTTTATCAACATTTATCGATAAATTCGCTCTTTTCAATAAATAAGCAACTTTACGCAATAAATCCAGGTGTTCCTCAAAAGTCTCACTTGTAATTAGAAGGTCGTCCAGGTATACAAAAATTTGATCATGTAGCTCGTACGGTATCACCCGATGCATCAAACGATACATCGTTTGAGGCGCGTTACAAACCCAATAGAGCATTTAAGGGAGTAACTAGGAAGAAGTGTCTATAAACATCATTTCACTATAAGAGAACAGCTGAAACTGGGTTTAAAATAGGAATTGAGCAAAATAGATTTTGCGAAGGCCACGAAATTGGTAAATTCTATGCCTTCAAGGATTCAAGCTGTGCTGGAAGCCAAAGGGGGTCAACAAAATACTAATTTTTATTTACAATTATACGTTTTTGTTTTTAATTATTAAATGTACGCAAATTTTTGTGATATTGGATTTTAAGAAAATTAAATATTTTTTTCAAAATTAAACACATATTTTTAATTATTTAAACTTAAGTAAACGAATGATAGTGAACTCCTTTAAAAATTTTTAATCTAAGTCTGAAATTCGTACAATTTTTTGGGTGTACGGAAATGTTTATGAGTGACTGTATATATATATTTGCATTCATGTACGAAAGGTTAAAATTCTTTAGACTAAAATTTCCTAAAAATTTAATTAAATCTGGACTATAATACATCAAAAGAAATTTCAAATTTTCCATGTGCCAAAAATATAAACTCTGACACTTATAGAAATTTAATAAGAAAACAAAAAGTTTGCGTGAGAGTGCGGCGACATCGTTATAAAATTAAATTGTTCATATGTCAGCAATCATAATATTTACAGAGCTATATCTTAATTTATATGAGCCAATATAATCACTTATGGCAGATACTATTTCATGATAACATAAATACACCTTAAAATTTTTTTTTTTTTTTTTTTTGATAATAATCCATAAATTATCCAAAACAATAGAAAACAACATATGTTTCACTTTAACAAAAGTCATAAACCGCTCAAAAAGCATAGATGAACAAAAATAAAATAAAAAGTTTATCTTAAATATTACAACAGTACCATAAAGAACACCCTGACAACAACGTAATGCAATACTATTGGTATACGAGTACATACTTCGAAGTGTGTTATACAAAACCAATTAAAAATTCACTAAACATTTACAGATTTACACACAGAACTTAATCCTCGTTAAAAAAACTCCCATAATTTATTTTAATTAAATCAAAAAAAAAAATTAAATTAAATTGTAAAGATTTTAATTTACATATCAATAAATTCTAATTAAGAAATTTGGTATGGAACACGCTCTCGAATTCACGTTTAAACGACAATACATTGTATTGTTTGTTAGTTACCTGTTTTGCCAACACCTGTTTGGCCTAAAACCATAATTTTTAACGGTTTATGTTTTGTATGAATTCCTAGTTTGGCAAACGATGATTTAGGAGATGTTCCATTCATCTTGCCTGAATATTTTTTTTTAACAATTTTACTTTTTTTTAAAATTATTTTCCACTTTTTTTTTTTTTTTTTTGACACAAATAACTTAATGTTTTCGAAACATTTTCACTTAATTTTGTTTTTTATTTTTTTTTTTTTTAAGTTATAAAATTCACTTTTTTTTTTCTTGCAATAAAAACACTTTCGCGATCTTATAAATATTTTTGTATTTTAATCCACTGTATGTACGTGCATATATCAGAAGCCGTGTACAAACAACACAACACTACACAAGACAATGTGAAATCAAAATAAAATAAAGAAAAATTACAAAACAAAAATAATATTCAATGTTTGGGAAAATTATTCGGTTTCTTGTTATGTTCGGGAAATTTTATATTTTTTACGCAACGCAAAGTATTTTATCGTATTGGTGGTAAAGTGTTTGGTTTTTTTTTTTTAGAGTAGTTTTGGTTAGGAAATTTTTTGTTTGCATTTTGGTGTTGTTTGTATATTTTAGTGGCGTAAATCAGATGGATTAATTTTCGCGCGATTTTCCAATAATATTCGATATAATATAAATGAATATATTCGCGCATATCTTGATTGATTTGTTTATTTAATGGAAAATAATGATTCTGTTGATTCGAATATATATATAATATTCATGAGATGTAATGATGTGATAACTGTGGGGATTATTTGAATTTCTTTCGCCAATATATAGGCTACATAAAAATAAAACGCTTTCTTTACGCTCCATATATCGTAACAAAATATTGGATGTGGTCCAAATTATACAATATACATTGTGATGAGGTTGTAATCTGTTGATATTATGCCAGTTGAATTAATTTTATTGCGTTTAGATTTGGACTTTTATATTAACTGTCCTAAACTGTAGGGAAATACATGGTTATATTTTTTTTAAATCAGTTTGTTGTTTCGACTTTTTTTTTCACTGAAAGCTGACAATAAGCTCACTAAAACCTAACATATTGAAGTGATAGAAAAACGAAGTTTGGCTTACTTATTAGCTGCTCAACCTACCTACTGGCCAATATATATAAAAAAAAATCTGATTTAATTGACTTTTGTGTAACAAAGGGCAATGTGTATGCATAATGTTTTTATGGACTAACCATCAGGTATTTTCTGCATTATTTTCTGTTTCGATAGGACCCATCAGGTATTTTTTGGATTTTGGAAATTTTCGATATGTGACATAATTTTCTAAGTTTTGATAGGCTAACAACCATCAGGCGTTTTCTGGATTTTGGCAATTTTCGATTTGTGGCATAATTTTCTTAGTTTTGATAGGCTAACCGTCATACGTTTTCTGGAGTTTGGAAATTTTCAATTTGTGGCATAATTTTCTCAGTTTTGATAGGCACCACCAAGCATTTTCTGGATTTTGGTAATTTTCGATTTGTGTCAAAATTTTCGCAGTTTTGATAGGATACAACCATCACGTATTTGATGGAGTTTGGAAATTTTCGATTTGTGGCATAATTTTCTCAGCTGTTTTACGCAAATTAACCATCAGACGTTTTCTGGAGTTTGTGAAATTTACGATTTGTGGCATGATTTTTACAGTTTTGATAGGCACCATCAGGTATTTTCATGATTTTGGCAATTTTCGATTTATGGCATAATATTCTCAGTTATGATAAGCTAGCCATCAGGTATTTCCTGGATTTTGGAAATTTACGATTTGTGGCATAATTTTCTCAGTTTTGATAAGCACCATCAGGCATTTTCTGGATTTTAGCAATTTTCAATTTGTGGCATAATTTTCTCAGTTTTGATAGACTAACCGTCATGCATTTTCTAGAGTTTGGAAATTTTCGATTTGTGACATAATTTTCTCAGTTTTGATAGGCTAACCATTACGTATTTTCTGGATTTATACAAAACATATCATAAACAAGCTAACTAAATGGGACTTCTTTAGATATTCCACTTAGCACAATAACTGATATTGATAAGGCTGTTGATACCTTAAAAGATGATTTGGAGAGATCAGCAAAACATTCCGTTAATATTCCTGAGAAAGTTAATAAACTCCCACGTGACATTCAGGAACATGCTTAAGAAAAGCGAAGAATAAGGAGGCAATGGCGACATCTTAAATCTGTTTTATTAAAAGGAAACGAAATCGCGATATTAAGACTCTAAGAAATACATTACAGGAACAACACCAGAATTTACAGAATTGTTTAAATGAACTCCCGGCAACCAACAATACTTTGTCTGAAAGTAAAACACAGGCAACTCAAAAACGATCTAACGGATCGCAGTCTAACGGACGAGGTTCAACTTCATGGGCTTAGTGATGCGAGCAAACTCGCCTATTCCACTGCAGTCTAAAAAAGTTCTAAAAAAACACCCGTTTTGCTATAGATTATGATTCCCCGCAGACTTAGCTACTGCGAGGACTTACTTCAAACAAGCTAGTCAGTTATAGTGGAAAAGACCAAAATAATTAAGTCGAAGGAAACAATATTGACCATTGAAACATCACAAGAAATGAGAAAATGACATCCAACCACTTCACACTATGGTAAAACAGTTTATTCAGCATCTGCAGTAGTTGAGCTTTGAGAACGAGTCTCCATGCGGTCAAAGTTGGTGCGAACAATGTATTACGTGCTGAGATTTAGTTACAACCTATTTGAACTTCTTAAAGCCGAATTATCAAGGTCATTCAAGAAATGGATTTACTGTAGATCTTAACTCATTAACAAAATACGAGCATTATCAAGTACCAAAATTGGAATACTTGCACCATTCATTGATCAAGCTGGACCATCATTATTATTTGCTCTTTTTCATCACAAATACTGGGTACTGGTGGAAGGGAAGTATGCAGTGTAGTATTCCATAAATGTGTCACTTTCTTTTCTGAAATAAGTATCACACCAAGCAGACCATTTTCTGTTATTGGAGCAGATTATGCAGGACCATTTCTCTTAGCATCAAAGAAAGGCAGAGGAGCAAAACTTTTAAAGGTATTTTTATTCATTTTTGTCTGTTTTGCTACGATACCTAGAAGAGTCATCCAAACTGACAACCGCAGCATTCCTGGTAGCATTAGATCGATTTGAAACGGAACATTAGTAGGGCAGTGAAATTTCATTTAGTCAAATTAACTGGTAACATATACGTCTAACCTTCGGAGACAACCGCAGTGGTACAAATTGAAGCGATATTAATTCTCGACCATTGAGTGTGAATCGCTACAAAAATGTCGACATTCATACGCTTCTAACATTTTTTAACGCTGGGTACGATGGCAGCACTGATAAGGGAACAAGTTCATGTAAAGTAGGGACGAAATAATTCATTCATAAGAAAGTATGAAAATATGTTTTTACAAGAAATGATGAACTCTAAAGCACCATTATGCTTCATTTAATAAAGATAAATAGGTTTTAAGGTGCTTGTGTTAGTTTAAATCGAGTACTCAAGTTTTTTAGTTATCGAAGATTATCATATAGTTAATGTTAACTTACCTAACCTATTAAAATGCTCCTAGAGGCTATCCCAAGTTTCGTAAATTACTTATAAATGAGCTTCGTATCCGATATTCCACCACAGTATCCTTCGTTTATCGTATGAGGCAAATTGGTTGGCACTCTGTAAAGAAAAAAAAATTAGCAAAGTTGAAATAAAACATGTCGAAATCTCCACAATTACTTAGTTAAAATTGTTCGTGTTTGTCCAAGTTTGAACCTCTTATAGATTCTCATCTTTTAGATTCCCATCAAATTTAATTTCATGATTGATCAAAAATCTTTCACTGTTGAATAATAAAAACATCTTGACTCTAATTCCGAATTCCGTGCACAACGAAGGTTATTGCCACGCTAGTTTTCGCATTTAGAGCGATCCTCTCTCTGGAACACAATAAATTACCTAGGCAATTTCCTTTTATCGGACATAACATTACTATGCAATACTAATTAAATTACATCACAAAACGAATGCATAATGTAATCTTTCCAAATATCAAAAACCCGAACATTGCATTTTAGTTACTGCATGACCAGGGTCAATTTTTTTTTTAATTATTTTTCGCTCGTTTCCGCAATCTGTATTTGACAATACTTTCGTCTTCATTAATTTAATACGTTATGATCATCATTTAGTAAAACAGTTAAATGTGGTTCTCAAGTGTAAAAGCTCAAAAATGTCGGTATGTTGCATATATTTCACAGTTTTAATGTGCTAATAACAATCATAAAAAGGTACTTAAAACAGGCTACCACGAGAAATTGAGGATCTCCTCACAGAGATCGCTGCACCATCCACTTAGGATCGTCATGCAGAACGAGCCAGAGTAATCGCTGTCCTTTTATTGCATCAACGAGATCAGGAATTTTCTTTAAATTCTTGATCTCGTGGTCATCGTTACGTTTGGGACCTTATATGTTCATGATTCTTCTCTGAAATGTCATTTTATTTCCACCAGGGTCCAACTCTCGCACTCATAATACATGACAACAGGACCGATCAATTACTTGTACAAATTCAGTTGGTCGGCATTTACCAAGTATTTTGACTTTAAAATCCCCCCCCCCCTCCCACACAATTATCATGAGTGACAAGGGAAACCCGTTGCGTCATGGGTACGAAATCTTGTCTTGAGGCGACTCCTTGCCGTACACCGGAGGTAACTGCAAAAATTCCTGATATGTCCTTCTCAACTTTGACACATCTTTGTGACTGCATTACTGTCATTTTACGTAAACGCACATATTTATCAGATGTTCCAAGATATATTAAAGCAAACCATAAGCTATCCTGATAGATTAAATCATTAAATAGGCTTACTGGAAATCCGTCACGAGATGTTTTATAATATTTAGAAAAGATCATCCTTAGTGAAGAATCTTGATCAGTGACTGGCCGATTTAGACAAAACTGTCCTTAGTAGTCACCTACTTACTGTTTACCTACTTTAATTTCCATTGCCATAGGGGAGTGATTCTCTCTAATATTATGTAAGACAGTAATTTGTATGCGGTACAAAAAAGAGCTATGCAGCGATAGTTTTCACATTTTCAATTCATCAGGCATAACTTTGCTTTACCATACTAATTGAATAAGCTCTCGAGTTAGAGCTCGGAATTAATACAACCAACCTCTTTAAGAAAAACCCTATAAATAACTGCGTAAGTACCCTATAAATAACTGCGTACGATCATGATTTTATGAGTTACTAATAAATAACGTACATCATTTGTTTTAACTTTTAACAGAGAATTATCTGGGATTTTGCCAGGTAGTACTACAATTTATGTAATCTATACACAAAGGCTTCAAGCTTAATATAAACTAACAGCAAATGCTTAGACTATTAATTTCAAAGGATAAACTTACAACTTTTAAACTTTGGATTATAACATTATTAGAGTGAGTTCCTAAATTCTACATTGTAGAACATTGTAACAGCTGTCATTGTATGAGTTTAACAATATGGTTTACTATGATATAGTTTAAACGTCAAGTCATTATTTATAAGTACTACATATTTCTAGGTCGTTAGCTTACAATTAATAAATTTAAATAAAAAAATAAATTTCGTTTTCTTAATTAAAATTAACTTTTTAAAAATTTTGTAACAGTACCAAAAACTAATTTTATTTTTCACTAAGACTGTGTCCGAAACCGATGATAAATATTTGTGAATAAAATAGTTGACATTTATTTGAAAAATATTCCCCTACATTTCCAATTTTTTATTGGGATGTCCGAAAAGTATAATAATTGTAATATTTCTTCACCTTATTTGTTTTTAAATTAATTTTTTTTTTTTTTGAGGTATTAAAACTATTGTTTATTGAAGTTGTCATAGCAACGAAAAAGTTCAAATTTTTCTTATAGGATTTTCGAATCATTTTTTGAAAACCAAGTCTTGAATTTTATATATTGTTTTATTGTACATCCGAGTATGCTACGCGATTAGTTTAGCTTTTATTATAGAAAGTTTTGGTATTTGTCAACATTTATCATAGCAACTAACCGTAATAATTTGGGTGCTTTTGTTTTTATCAAATAAATGTCAAAAATTTATATTCACAAATATTTATCATGGGTTTTGGACACAGCCTAATAATAAATATTACCTACCAGTTTCTTCAATTTAATTGAATCATTTTGATTGTTTTTTATAAATCAGTAGACCCATAGTTTTAATTTATTTTGACAGCTACAAGTCTACTACAGAGTAGACTTGAAACAGACACATATCTATGGTAACAATGTAAGTTTAAGAACGTTTTTAAAGTGTCAATGTTAACAATTTTGCTACAGTGAGTTTAGGAACGCACTCCATAGGTTATTCAAAATTCGATTAAATTAGATGTACAATTAGCGCCAGAAGCAAACCTATATATGGTTTACCACTCTCGATTAATTCTATTTATATATTAAGATAAACAATTTTTGTTCGTATGCGGATGTCATAATGTTAAATGATTTTGGAAATTTGATTTAATGTTCATCTTACATTTCATTAATTTTGTAACGTTGACCATTTCTATAGTAATACATATCGTACAATTTTTTATTTTTTTTTTATTATTTTTGGCGTGGGAGTTTATTAGATAATATGGTTTAACTAACTCTCTAATCTATTTCGATGACTAACCGAATAGATAAATAAACAAATCGATTTGAAAAGCCAAAAGTCATAGGGATTGATTTATTTTTCTGAGAAAATCAGCATAAATATTATACATTTTATTTTTATATATATAAATATATATATATATATATATATATATATATATATATATATATATATATATATATATATATATATATATATATATATATATATAAATATATATATATATATATATATATATATATATATATATATATATATATATATATATATATATATATATATATATATATATTTAAATATATAAGTAGATATATTGTGGTCAGAGGCATTCAAATTGCCTATTTCTACCAGTGCATGTTGGTATTCAATTTAAAGGCAATAACAGTAAAAGATCAGTTTGACCCATTACAATGTTACTTGAGATAAACTTTATAAATTATTCGTGTTTCGTCTCAAAAAATGAGGGTTAACACACATTAAGTTACTATAGTCAGCAATGCAATCGAATTGATGAATTGCTCTCTATTTAGGAAGTACTTAAAAACTGCAGTTATCAGAAAACCACAGAAGACTCTTTATATATATATATAGTAAAAAGATTTTAATTTACCTAATTTTGACCTTTTACTCTGTCTTCGTATTGAAAGCGAATGTGTTTTCCAAAAGAAAAGTGTCCGTTGAAACAAATTATTAAAACTTATTCTTTTCGTTAACTATTTATAGATTTCCATTTCGTTCGGGGAAATTAAAAATTCTTTTGCATAATGTATCAATAAACTCGTAAAAGAATAAAAGAAAACTGTTAAGAGATGAGTTTTCTTTTTATAAACTAAAAAAAAAAATCTAAGCTAATTTAAATCAATGCAAACGATTTTTGTTACGGTAACAAGTATATTTTGTCACTCATGACACATTTTTTTTATATACCTACGAGCAGCTATACATGCTTGATTGTTTATTAGATGATTTTAATATCAAATAAATCCGCATTATTATTATGTATGTATAAAGATGCTATGAGTTTACACAAATCGCGTGATCTATAATTACATTATGATGTAAATTTAATTACAAAAACCGATTTGATATCGAATGATCGACATTACAATGTCAATATATAGTAGGTCAACTTGAAATATTATATTTCATACGCAGTGACAATAACGATGATGGAGTTTCAAATAATGTTCGAGTTTCTATATATATTTTATATTAATTCCACAACCACAAATTTACTGTGCATTCGGTAGCTAGTTAGGTGTCGGTTAAAAGTTATCCATTTCATGACTATATAAATTATAATTAATTAGACTTAAAATGATATGTTAATCATTTGTGAATATTTGTATACGCATATTTTGATATACATTTTAATATCATTGCAAACGGATTTATTAAAGTGGCCATCATTATTTGTACGTCTATAACGTAAATACTAACATATTTCAATCAACATTTAAATGTTGAAAATGGCCATGATCAAAAATAGGAAAGGTCATCGTTTATATATATATAAATAGTTGTTTCCACCTTTTAAATATAGTATCCCAGTATGAAAGCCGGAGCTGATTTATGAAATAAAACAAACGTTTTCTTTATATTATGCGCGGAAAAATTGTCAAATGTTACCTTAACGGGTAAAAAAGGTGAAAACGGGTGGCATCACGTTGACGTGTTTTTCTGTTTAACGCTTATTTTAATCTATAATCTATATATATAATTCTTCGATGTCCATTACGCTCCAAAGCATGACATTATATTTCCAATTATTTATTTATTTATTTATTAATATTACCTACAATAATTACAATTGGTAATAAATGCGACATTATTAAAGAAAATAAAACATACTATAGAACGAATTAAAAAGACGTGACATCCTCAAAACTGGTACCGAAAGACCATGATTAGTTAATATAGTGGCTATTTCTAGAAATTCTCCGCGTCACCGTACACGCCCAGCAGGAGCATGAAAAATGTACCGGGCCAACAACTGGGGACAATCGATACGTGCTTTTAAAATATCGAAAACATAAATGACAGATGCAACTTTACGACGGTGGTCAAGCCGCTGCAATCCAAATAGACCGCAACGGTCCTGATATTGTGGAAGAACAAAAGCATCAGAACGATAGTGGGGTAAATTACGAAGAGCATATAGAACGGACTGCCTCGGAACACTTTCAATACGTTCTGAATGGCATATGTAAAACGGGGACCAGACAGGGGAAGCATATTCTGGGATAGATAGTACGAAGGCCACATACAATGCCTTAAGGGTAATTGGGTCACAAAAGTGTCGAATTACGCTTAAAAAAACCTAACATGGTACTGGCTCTGCTGATAACAAAATCATGTGTCTGGTAAATGTTAGGTCAGAGGTGAAAAATACACCGAGATCAGAACAGTGATTCAAAAAGTTTAGGTGAGACCGATAAAAGTATAATCCCATGGATATTTGCTACATCATTTCTTCTTGACTTGAAAATGGGACACATAACTGAAATCTTTCAGGGAAAAACAGATCAAATATGCCAGAAGTGGAGTTGGCGAAATAGCTTTGATAATTCATCGACGAAGGGAACAGATGTTTTTCTTTTATTGTTAATAAATTTCCAAAACGCCTTCGAATTTGCTGATAAATCATCTTCTATCTGCATCATGTAATTATTGTACAAAAACCAATTCAAGGTTTTGAGCTCCTTGAGGGCGTGACACCGTTACATCCACAGAAAATTAGTGTTTGGTGCGCTCTTTGGAGTGCGCTCGATTACCTGGCATTTATCTTGATGTAGTTCCAACAGGACGGAGCCACATGCCACACAGCGCGTGCTACAATTGATTTACTCAAAGAAACTTTTGATGAAAGAATAATTTCGCGTAATGGTCCAATTAATTGGTCATCAAGATCGTGTGATTTAACCCCATTGGATTATTTTCTTTGGGATTATGGAAAGTCACTTGTTTACGTCGATAAACCAGAGACAATTGAACGCCTGGAAATCAACATTCGGAGCGTTATTGGCGAAATACGGCCGCAAATGCTGTGAAAAGTTGACGAAAATTGGTATTCCATATTGCGCCTTGTATGCACCAGCCGTGGCGGCCACATGGCCAAAATCATATTTAAACATTAATGTCATAAAATTTTGTGTGAGCAAAATCAGTATAAAATTTTGATCCATAAACGCTGTATAAAGTGTGAAGCTTATTGCGGCGTTTGTCGATGTCAACCAGCTTCTGGTTGTACCAAGGTTCACGGAGTCTTGGCATGATAAGACTTCGGAAAATAAAACATCATTCATAAATAACAAATCCAGGAGTTTACAACCACTGTTGAATATTCGGTTGGCCTGTGTAGCTGAAATGGTTCCACAGTAATCTAACAATGTGATTGCTCTTTCATCAGTTGTGGAAGGCGAAAAAACCCCATCCACGTCGAACCAAAGAACACAGGGAAGATTAAAATCACCGATGATTATTAAATGATCACTATCACGTACTAAATGCATGATATCGGATTTGATGAATTCGATGAACATGGGTAATAATCGATGTTGGACCCATGTGGAACATATACTGCGATGATAAACACGGATATACTGCATACCATTATGCGTATGGTGATTAAACTGAAATTAGGATGGCAAGCGATCAATTCACTGGGAATATTATTCTTTACAGCTATTAATTGGCCACCACCTTTGAGGTCAGTGTCGAAGTCGTATCTGTCCTTTCGATATACCATGTAATCAGATGAAAAATATTCAGCTGAATTCATTCTTAAAGTGAGCCACATCTCACCGATTATAATAATATCGTAGTTATTATCGAGAATGCCCATCCGAAAAGCTTTGGCTTTACCGCAAAATACTGGAAGCATTATGATAGTAACGCGAGATGACTCCAGTATCACTGGAAGAAAATGATGGTGGTACCTTCGCGGGGGATGAAGCTGCGACTGACGTTGTGCGACTTGATGAAGACGTTAAAGGTGTTATTAGTTTTCCGGGCGATGTACGAACTCCCTCACTAAAATTCCGGATGGCCAAACGTCGGGTTTAAGCAATTTGCTGAACAACGCTGGGTCAACGCCAATCTTAAACGAAACAAAATTCAGCCGACTCACATCCTGGTTGACCGAAACAAGCAAACGGCATTTCAGGTCTTCTTCATTAGTTCCAATTTGCTGATTTGAACTTAGATATGCATACATGAATTTAAGATCCTTAAACGCAACAGCTTTAATTGATTCATCAGCGGCAGAACAAGAATCAATGATGCACTTAATTTGAGATATATACACGCGTCTAGGCACTACTGAGGCCGCTGCAACACTATTGTGGAATACGTTAGATGCAGGAGCCGCACCTATGTTGAAAACGTAGTTTAGCGCTAATATCATGGTTTTGAGCAGTCAAATAAGATTCATTTTTGATGCGTAGTAAAATTAATGCAACCTCGAATGTTATGTTTTTTTATTCATCCTGTTGTGTATCCGATCAATGTGATGAAATTTAAAATGCGATTATGTTTAAGTATTTACTAGTTGAAATTGATTACTAATTGAACTTTCAAGTTCAGTTTTCCCAAGCTATCGAATTAAATAAAATCGACTATTAGAAAATTTTATATTTTACGTGACTTGCGTTCCAGACCCCTGTTTAAATCTATTTATTTTGCTTTGATTCTAGATTGGACTATGGTCTGTCACTTTAGGAATTATTATACGAATCATTTACAGAAAGCGATACCGATACCACGCACTTTTCCCTTTTCGTCGAATGTCAAATGAACGATAACACATAGAGTATGGATGTGTTGCCTTAAGTAAATGATTTGTCGATGAATAGTAGTAGAACAACTCCATCTCTGATATGGTTCTGGTGTTATTAACTTGAGGTCAATATAATCCATTTGGTTGGTTACCAAAAGTTTAGATCTGTGCTACTACAATCAACCAACAATTCATTTATTCATCGTAATTCATCGTAATTGATCTACTTCATCGTAATTTAATTTTTTTTCTCGAACATTCGATGTTTGAGCGAAGTACAAAAAACATTAAAAATAAAAACGTTATGCGTAACGTAATGGAATAACGAAATAACGAAATGAAATAGCGATATTTTAACGTAAATCATATGCTTCGTTTTACGTTTTACAAATTTTTTTGTAAAGCCAGTTAATTAGTAAGGAGAAAATGTTATATCTAATACTGATGACGAAAGTGATAGAAATATGATTGAATATGAATTTAAACAACAGTAAAATGCATGAGTCACACTCTTCAGCTGACAAATTATGATGTTTAGTAAGGATATCCGTATTTAAGACAATAACGGAGAAGGTATGCCAACATTGGTAAATAAATTGAGAAATCGTGTAATGTTTACATCAATAAAAGCAAAAGGATATAAACAACCGTTTCAAATTATGGTAACCCAACGGACAACATGGTAACCAGGATACTTGAACTATGCCAATTTTGTAATGAAAAGTAAACAGTCAGCGCCACTGTTATTGTCTGAGTTCGAATTTGGTGTAAAATGAAATAAATTATTACAACTTTGAAGAATTCGTACGAGGCCACAGTTCGTTTACAATTAGAGCAACAACAGTACGTGAGGCATATGTAATGACGGCGGTGACGTGTCGTTATTTTAAATTATTCAGAATTGGATGTTGTGCAAAGCAAAGCTCAGTTTCGATCTGATGAGGAATTTAGTTAAAAATTAATTGTCATCTCATCAGGCCATGGCGACCGAGTGCTATGTGTAATAGCTACTTTACGCTCTATATATATTTATGTACAGTGTACATGTAGCGTTAGCGAATTATATGGATTTGCACGAAATATCTGAATAATTTTTAATTGTGTGTGTAGCGATGGTCGCTACACATACATTTGGTTCGCTTAAATCACTAAAACCGTGAAGTAACACTTTCTTCATTGTGCCTAGCCACCGTGGAATGGTGATCATGTTGATTTTTTGTAGATCTTTTCGGAGAGCTGCTCAGCCCTGTAAAGTATGGACCGGAAATTTATCATTCCAGGATAATTTTTGGAGCTAGAGGTCTTGAAATATTTCAACAAATTTTCCAGCTTCTGATAATAGACTTTTTTTGTATATACCTTACATTCATTTAGTGTGCAAGTAAATTTGAAGATGTCACGTGTTGGTTCCCACGACAGTCCAAGTACTTTAATTGATGATGGTTTGATGTCGATTGATTTCTCAGTTCTAGCTTCGTTATTTTCTATATTCACGATTGTAGTGAATGGCTGGTTTGATCGTAATTTTCGTAAGTTAAACTAACTTGATGAGATCTCGCAATAATTTCACGAGATCGTTCGTATTGCTCCGGACATTAGGTCGTGGACGTAGAAGTCGCGCATTTTAGTTTTAGCTACTAATGGTGGTGTTTGGAGGTTTAAAACACCGATTTCCTGTAAGCTACGGATCGCAAGAAATTATGCAGAAGCAGTTCCATACGTCACGGTATTTGGCTTGTATATTTGCACTGGCAACCTGGAGTTGTCTCTCCACAATATGTTTTGATGAAGCCAATCCTCTGGAGCTACCCATACTTGACGCGTGGTAATTCATTTTTTCGATGTCACCAGCGAGTGCAAATTTGTGTTGCCGGAAACGTTTTAGAATTTGGAACAGTGTTTCTTGAATGGTTGGTCTAACCATTAACACGCCATTTAAAGATAAACCGGTGGTAGATATTGCAGATCCGTCGAAGACTAATGCAATCTACCCATTGCCACGTGAAAAGATGAATCTACTGTGCCATGTGGTTCACGAAATGGTAATCTTACACCGAATTTATTGTCTTCTTTAGTGTCTCCTTCTTCGGTTGATATTTTAGAAGTAACTTGAATTTCCTTATTTCCCAAAATTGTTTAAGACTCCGATCGATATCAATCGAAATGTTGAAGTTGGCAGTTTCTGGTTGATTATTTCTGCTGGTTCCGGCTTTTACCCATCCAAACGCAATCTTCATAGCAATTAGTCCATTCCTTGGTTCAAGCATTTGACCTTAAATGGCACTTGCAAAAATGTCGACTTCTAGAAGTAAGTCTATTTTTCCTGGTTCACTGAATGTAGGGTCGGCTAGTTGGATGTCACTTAACTTCATTTCGTCATCGTTGGTACTGGTATATCGGCTTAATTTGGTAGCGATTTTGGATACAATGAATGCTTCGGTTTTTCATACCATTTTAGTGTGCGAGTGGGAGCTATGTATAATTCTGTTTTTCTTCTTGTTTGGCCAATTGTAGTTTCACAGATTCCCTCTGTCAAACCTCGCCCATGGTGCCGCTCTTTTACTGAATCTAACAAGGCTTTGAATTGTTGAAATTATCCGTGTCGATTTCTTATGTTTACCATGGCTGTGATATAGATTTGTTGGTGGTTACTGAAGTGTTGGCACACGCTGTTTTGGAAGTTTCTATATCGTTTGGTTTCTCTATACTTCTGTAGTTGGTCTATTGTGAGGATCATGGCTGAATTGGTCTAACACTGATTCATTTAGCATGGAGTGATGCTTTCGATGACACTTTTGGCACCGTCCTTTTGACTTACATTCATACACTTGATGATTCTAACTTAGACAATTGATGCAGTAGATATTGATTTTATAAATGTAGATCGTTGTTCAGCGGTCATACTTATGAATTTCTCGCATTGATGAATTAGGTTTTCACCTTTATTGCATATTGAACACTCAGGAAATGTGGTTGTAGTCAATGTTCGTAGCTTCATTATTCGAGTTGGTTGTGTCTTCTGGCTAAATTCATGTTTGGTTTCTAGTGCATCTGTTCGATTATTTAAGAACTTCAACAGTTCCTCAAAAGTGGCCAACTCTTCTCCACGTGGTTTTTGGGTCCAAAGAGCTCTTGTTTTACTGTCCACATTGGTTAGCGCTCTGTATGTTACCCAGTGATCCCGTGTCTCTGCGTTTTCGCCTAGTGCTTTAAGCCCGCTAATGACCCCATCGAATGAATCCGTTATATTCCAAAGATTGCTTGACGTTAGTTGACTGATAATTGGTTCCTCCATGAACAATTTAATGAATGAACTAATCGTGTAATGTTTCCAATCGTACCGTAGAATTTGTTTCGTAAATGTTTCGTGATAATTTGCGTATTGGTAACAGGAAAGTGTCGGATCAATGCCGCTGGATCACCGTGGGTCACACTTTTTAAATATTAAAATTTTTGAGCCACTGTTTAATTGTCTTTGTCATGGATAGTAGACGTGTAAATATCGAAAACTGACTGCCACTCTAAGTAGAGCTTTGAAAGAGTGCGTTCTGTCCGTAAATTTGGTCATCAGCTGCTGTGCTCTATTGAATTCGACATAAATTTCGTCGATGGCGGCTTTGTCGAGGTTACCATTTGCATAAGCGAGCCATCTGGACATCGATCCTTTAATCACGCCACGTAATATTTTCAAGGCTCGAAGGGTCACATAGCTTTTCTATCCCAATAAGCAAATCAAATAAAATTGGTAAACAATTGGTAATTAACAGCACTACAGGCCAAACTTGACAAATAAATAAAATTATTTAAACCACAGCGTCTACGAGCATTTGCGGACTCTTGTGATTAGTCTATTAAACCTGTAAAATGTACGCCACAAATAGAAATTTCTAAACATACAGAAAATACACGATGGTAAGCTTTTTAAAATTGTTAAATTCACAATATGAACTATTGCACAAGTGTCAACACAAGTCAATTTCTAAAAGCCAGAAAAGGCGTGATGGTAAACCCAATTGAAAATCGGCAGCACTTCTCCATGGACTAGTATACCTTCAAAACACTATAGACGGTTGCACCTAAAATCCACTGAACAGCACTAGCCACCTGTGTTTTAAGTTCGACAAAGGGTTACAAAAGTGTTTTCTCGGATGAATTCGCACTTGGTATTTCCCTAACCATATGCACTCATTTCTTAATGTTTTAGTTACCTTTATGTAGTTTGCAGTACAAGAAGAGGAAAAAACTTCCAAAATTAAGTCAAATGTATAATCGAATAACCACAGCCTGTTTATATAGATCATACTGTCTACATGTAAAACAAAATTGTAATATCACATTTGTAACTGATGTTTATAGCATAATATTAGGTATACATGCGAGGGGGTGCCAATATATACAAAATAAATATTTATGTTTGGTTGTTATCAAAATAATACCCAAATATGTAATCAAAAAACGAAAAAACAATTTTGATGTAGAAGGAAGGTGTTCTATATATACGAGTATCTAATTGAATGATAGGAACGTGATTGATTTTTGATTTTGATTTTCGGCAAAAATATGTTCCATTCTCAACATTATGGAAATGAACAAATCACGACGTTTCTCTATACTAAAACATTACATTTCACATTACAAACGTATTTGCACTTTAATGCTGATGCACATCCAATTATAAATTTGTTCTCTATATACATACAGTCTATTTACATATGTCATCTATATCTGTGCATTATGCACATATTTTAAATGATATCATGCATTAAATATTTAAAAAGAAAATATTAAAAATGTCATACAAAATCTATAAATGTATAGCTGAACGTACGTTTGTAGATGATATACTTGAATGGATTTGTTGAATGGCCTGTCAAAAATTTCATAATATTTATGCAACACACATATATATATATATACATATACTAGAAATAAGCAACACTATATACGAGTAAGATTTAATTTTAATTTAATCAAATGAATTTTAAAATATTTTATTCGTAAATTTTTATTTATTTATGATTCGATGAGCTATCAAAAATATAGAATAAATTTTAATTTGACGATAGAATGTAAATATTTATGATAGATTTTTTATTTTTCAAAATTTTGTCTGTCTATATATGAAATGAAATCGATAATTTTTATTTGAAAAATGTTATATGCGGATCAATTAAGTTTAAGTATTTGTTTATATGCAGTGTGCACGATCGGTTTTTAAATGTATTAAAATGAAATAAACCATTATTTCGAAAGCTTGCTGAGACCGGAAGCCCGCGATTATTTTTATTTATTATACCAAATAATATTTTAACATTTAAGCTCAATGATAAAAAAATAATTGCATTCCATAAAAAGTTGAAATTGGTAAATTAAAAATTTTCGTTTTTATGACAAAAACTACAATATACTCGTAAATTCGCGTTGAGTATATAATTTATGGTTTCTCAAAAAAAATGCATGCATTTTTGCACATAATGAAAATATTGTAAATTTGAACAATCATCCTTAATTTATGCGTGTGAAGTTTTTCCTAACTTTTACTAAAACCAAAACCCTCTTTACTACAAGCCGTATTGTTTGCATACTCATGCTATACAAAAATATATACTTTGATTGTATTGTAAGTAAAAATCATGTTGGGACAAAACCCTCTTTACTACAAGCCGTATTGTTTGCATACTCATGCTATACAAAAATATATACTTTGATTGTATTGTAAGTAGAAAATCGTGTCGGGATATGATAGCGAATATTGTGTAAAAGAAATAAACAATAAAATCAAATAATGCGCATGCGTTTACAATTTTTTTTATTAATTCTATGTGGAGTTTTGATATTTACCAATATATCTAAAGTATATATTTTCACTAATGCATTTTAAAAATACATGATGATGTGTGTCAAAAACGTCTCTATAGAAAGACCAACTCATTTTTTCGTACACTAATACTACTATATATTCGCCTCAATAAAGTAGTATTGATACCAGAACAAATAACAAAGCAAAAATAACATAAAAAACTAACTATATTAGTGTTAGTAAATATATTTTTTTGTTTTTGTTTTACGCTATATCTGTACACAACCAATACTACATCAAAGAGGCGCTTTGTCCCTTTAAATTTTTGAATAGTTGGTCTTTCTATAGAGACGTTTTTGTGTGTGTCAACAAAAGTTACAAGACGGCTTGTAGTAAAGAGGGTTTTGTGTTGGGATATGATCGCGATTATAGTATAAAAAAAAGAAACATTCACATACCAATGCAAAAGAGATTTAAAAAAGAGAGTAAAAATTATCAAAAAAAAAAAACAAAAAAAAACAAATTAATACAAATTACATAACCTCAACTTTTATTTATTTATTATGTATACACTATATATATTACTAATTACACGATAGATTTTAATAGAAATAAATAATTACCATATATATTAATATAAAAATATATTATATATTGTATAAACATTATTAATAAATTCAACTTGAAAATTTCACAATTCATATCATTCACTAAACAAATAAAATAAAATTTGACGTTTAATACAAGTAGAGAGAAAAATTTTCAATTGTGTTAATGGTGTACGTGAAAAATACTCAATTATGGTAATGGTGTGCGTTATTTAAAGAGAAAATTATATTTTTTATATATGGATTTTGAAAGTTACTAACACATCTAAAGTATATATTTCCACTAATACATTTTAAAAATATATGAGAATATGTGTCAACGAAAATTTCAACACGGCTAGTAATAAAGAGGGTTTTGACTAAGGGTCTTTGTCAACGTATTAAAAATATTTAGTTAAAAAAATTGGGGAACATTAATAATCGAGGGGAAATATTTTTAACTAAAAATTTAATTTTGCCGAGTGAATGTTGAATAGTTAAAATTTTGACAGCTCTACATTGCACAAATATATACACAAAATAATCGCATTGGTAACAATATGTAACAATATATATGCGTTAACAACATATATGTATCGCTAACAAATATATTATGCGTATTTTATTAGGCACAGGAATAAGAATTAGAAAGAGAATTTCCCCCTTATTTCAATATAAAACCAACAAAAAGTTGGATTGAAATTAATTCAGACGTAAAGGCACAACCAGCGAGTCTTTAACAATTTAACGTAATAGTGCGATGTAAAGACTATTCATGTTACTGGCCAGCGAGTCTTTAAGAACTGAACGAAACTTTCGTTAAAATTTTACATCAACTTAACAGAGCGAAATTTTTCGTGCCAACTTGTAGAAACGTCAAAACGAATAATGTCATTATATTCTTTTGTAGTTCCAATTTAAGTTTTATTTAATTGTAAAATTTATTAATTAAAAAATACATATACACATAGTTTTAGTTAATAAATATTGATATATAATTATACAATAAAACACGTATAAATTACAACCACAAAAAGATAAAAATTGTTGTCAATGGATTCATATCGTTTATTTGTATTTACATAAAAATGGACTACTTGGCCCTTGTTAGCGTGGTGGAAACAGTTACAACAATTGTATAAGATTTTTTAGTTTTGTTTTAAATTAATTGGATTTTATAAACTAGTTATATCAATAACTGCATTATAAAGTTAGAACCATTGACAAGTGTAAGGTTTTGACATGTTGTGTTAAAGACTCGCTGGTTAGCACTTAATGCTATTGTTGTTGTAAAATTCCCAATAAAATAAAGTTAATATACGCCAACTATGATTTTAATTTTATTATTTTAGAAACCGCAATGATTTTGTCAAAAATGAGGTTATGATTTTTTAAATTCACCTGTCAAAATTTATAGACGGTCTTTACCTCGTTAAATTTTTTATAAATTTTTGAGGCGAATAAAAAAAAATATTTAACTTTAGCTGTCAAATTTTTCATTTTTAAAATGTGTTTAACCAAAACCCTCTTTACTACAAGCCGTATTGTTTGCATATTCATGCTATACAAAAATATATACTTTGATTGTATTGTAAGTAGAAAATCGTGTCGGGATATGATAGCGAATATTGTGTAAAAGAAATAAACAATAAAATCAAATAATGCGCATGCGTTTACAATTTTTTTTATTAATTTTATATGGAGTTTTGTTAGTTACTAATACATCTTAAGTATATATTTTCACTAATACATTTTAAAAATACATGATGATGTGTATCAACGAAAGTTACAAGAAGGCTTGTAGTAAAGAGGGTTTTGTGTTTAACACATTCACAAAACAACATTATATATGCACTAGTATATAACTAATAATATGCACTAGTATATAACTAGTATATAACTAATAACCCTAAAACTACAAAAACAACATTATATATGCACTAGTATTAGTAAGTATTAGTAAAAAAGATCACATTTAGGCGAAATTTAATTTTAAATTCAATCAAAAATTAAACGAAAAATAAAAGTAGAACTATAGTTAATAATTACTTAAAATAATTACACATAAAATTAATCATAAAAAAAACAAGAAACAATGTGTTAATAATAAATTTGTCCCCATACTAAACATTTAAATTAAATTTGAATTTTAAACTAGCTCAATGTATTGACCTTAAGATACATTCCCAGGCTTTACTAACTACCTCAATTGCTAGATTGGTTATAGTTCATGGAAGATCTTGGCCAGGTTTCATCAATTTCTAATGGGGAAAATACTGACAAGGGTCAAGAATTTAACTTTTGTCTGATCATACTCAATAGCCATTAGCCAATATACAATCCATACTACCAACAGTTATGATTAAGTAATATAAGTCTCCGGTCAATTTACATTGTGCCTGATCTTGTAAGATTCGAGCTCGCAGACTAGGAATAACAACGACTAAACCGAACGAATTACATAATATCAGTAACAGGATTGATTACTTTAGAGGCGAGAATAACCAGGGCGGGAATGTCAACATTCATGTTTACCCAGAAGAAGAATCCATGGAAATGCATAAGTAAGTTCTGATTAAACCAAATCACTACCAAACTTCCAAGGTATCGACTGAATGGATCAAACATGATCCAGAATTTACCAAGCCTAAAATAAATTGTTCAGACGGTAACATTGATCAAAAACTTAAACGTTTCTGGGAGATAGTGAGTGTTGGCCAAGAAAGGATTTATGTATCCAAGGAAGAAGAAATACATCAGCAAAACCATTGACGGTCGCTTCATAGTCAGTCTACTCGGCAGCTCGCTTTTAACCAGCAATGGCTGTTTACAATTATACATGCATTGTTTACAATTTGATCGTAAACAATTGGAAGCAATTGGAAACAATTGGAAACAATTGGAAACAATTGGAAACAATGTAAACATTTGGAAACAAGGTTAAAAATTCATTAAACAAATAGGATAATCAGTGGATAAGAAAGAGTAAACGACATTTCATTGTCTATGTACATATAAAATAATCTCTAATATAATATTCAATAGTCCTCAAGTTACGACGAGCCATGGTTCCTCCAGTAGTTCCGTCGTAAGTTTAAAATGTTTAAAATTTCCAAATTCACAAAATTTTGTAACGCCGATACCAATCGAATCCACCAACGGCTATCAATCGTTTATGTTGCGAAAGCCGCTAAACTCATCTATGCCCGGAGCTACTCAAAGACCAAACAATTGTACAAATTTATCTTCAAATAATAGACCAAGTAACTCACAAAAAAAATCAACGATGAATAAAAAAATGTCAAATTATTTTGATACGGTCAATGCAGATGAAGGGTGGTTATATTTAAACAACGCATTAGGCGATTTTTTTTTGATGTAACATTCCTTTTGCGTTCGGAGAATCAGATCATTTTAAAAAATTTGTTCGCTTAATAAGAACGACTTACGCAGAAGGTAAGACTTTCCATCAAGGAAAGTTCTATAGACCAAAATTTTGAATCGTGTGTATGAAAATTGAAATATTACAATATCGAAGGGAATAGGACCAGAATCCGTATTGTTGATCGATGGGTGGAAAAATGTTTCAAACAACACCAAAACTGTAGGTACGATACTACACACATTAAATTTCTTATTTGACAAAAAGGGGGTCGAAATCAGCAACATGGGAAAAAAGTCAAACAGGATGTAATATTATTATTTTTGACGACGAATTTAAAGGTCACATCCAAAATGCCATCGATGTTTGACACCTCTTGGTCCTTTGTTCATTCTCCAAATAGAAATCGGCTAAGATTTGAAAAATTAAAGAAACTTTTGGAAGTTTATCATTTAACTTAAATGAGTTTTAATTTTAAAAATTTATTTGTAAGGTTTATTTCTAATGTTATTTCTAATTATGTAATTAAATATTGAATAACATATTAAGTATTATTTAAATTATATGATGTTTACGATGTTTACAAAAAAATCACAATGTTTACATAAAACAGTTTACTTAGTAAACAATATAGAAATGATAAAAACCTCCATCACAATCTTTCTGGAAAATTCCAGAATGGATGCCTAACTCTCGTATACTCTACTTGAAAACATTTAAATAATAGGTCAAGAGGAAGGAGGTAAGCCTATTAAGGAAAGAAGCGATGCAAAATATTCCACCCACTTGGTTCACCGTGCCGATAAACATTAAAATTAAATTTTCAGTCAGCGTCTGTGTTTAAATTTTGAATTTAAAAGCCAAAAAAAGTCAAATGGGACGATATAGCATAGAACCTCATGAATTTTATGATTCAAACCAAACTGCATGCGCCGCTGTTATCTATTCCTGGGTCATAACAGAATAAAATAAAATTACCATATTTACATATGTACATAACGCACATTTACATGTGGACGAATTACAAAATTGTTTATTAGACTGGTTAGGTTGCTACCGGTGAGATACTTGCTCACTACAACCGCAATCAATGGGGAGTGTTCCTTCAGAAGAAAATCCTACGGACAGGATATTTCTTCCCAGAAGATTTACACAAAAACTGTTTATGGTGAAACATACTACATTGATTGCAGTTATTAGAAATTGTGTGACAACAATTCTAGGTGTATTCGCTTCAAGGCTAAAACAGAAAATCAATAAATGGGCAAATTACCTCCGTTTCGAACAGAACTTGTGATTGAACTTAAAACGCATCATAGGAGACTCAATTCTAAGGAGGAGCTATTAATCTTATTAGCAGAAATAGAAAGCCATACTAAACCCTAGACCGCTCTGAGCTCTGCTTAACCCGACGATATATATCCTTTAACACCACCTCACTTTTTAATTGGTTAACCATAGCAACCATAGCCATGATGGTGCTTAATAACATCCAGCCTGTGTTAAGTACTCTGCCGATCTTACTGTACATATATAGCATATCACACAGTTAGTATATTATCTTGTTCCTAAGGCTGTAACACTCAATTATTGATTAAAATCAGCACAGCAATAATATACACTTATGATGATAATCATTTTATTTTTTATTTTTTGCGCTTCACATTTTGGTTTGTAGGAAAATGCTACGTAATTTTCCGATTTTCCCATCGTTTATCAATTTATTTTATTATTGTTATAAAAAGGATGATAAAATTGTGATAACTCTATCTATATTATGCTATAATAAGAAGATAATGAAATGAAATATTATTAACTGGTAACAGTTATCAATTTTTATGTCAATTACATCAGCTGAAAATACAAACTTGTCAACAAACACCAAAATCGTATGTTTAAGTGAAATAATTTTATTACTTTTGCATTTGAAATGGTGCGGCATCAATGGTGGAGTACGATCCATAACTACAACAAGGGTATCATGTTTTATAATATTTAGGGAATTAATTTATATAGTGTAGTATTCTATATTTAATTATATATATTATGAATTTAAATATTAGTTGGTTATTTTAATAATAGATGGCGTTTTTATAATTTATATAAAAAAGTTCTAGTACTCATCAAAAATAGATGAAAAACGCAGTAGTAGCATTGTAAAAAATAAAATAATAAAATATTATAACGTGAGCAGAACACGAGAAAGGATGTATTTAATAATCGAGAAAAGTACGAATTATATTGCGACAACATCAGAAGTGGGATAGTGTAAAGTTAATTTTAAAAAAAACGAAACGAAATGAACGAAGTACAAAATGAACGTGCAAACATTAAAAGAACGACTAAAAGAGAAGGGATTGCCGACCAGTGGTAAAAAAATAACCCTAATGGAACGATTGTTGCTATCATCTTCACGATGTGACGGCGATATCACTTTCACGAATGAAGGTGCGGTTTATGAAACCCTTTCGAATTTTGAAACGACTAAACAACAGCGATATGAAAATCGTGAAAACAAAATATGTGATGAAGTACTGAAGTAGGACCATTTGGCAAGAGAACGTGATTTGCTGGATAGGGAACGTGCATTGCTTGAACGAGAACGAAAAGCTATATGTGAAAAACCGATTCATATCGTCCTGTATTGTCAACTCAAGATGTCATCGAAGTACTACCGAAAGGTTGCTTATGTTTGCAATCCCTGCGAAATTAGTTAATTCGTCAAAATTGTGGTTCATGTCATTTCAAGACCAGTGTGATAGTTTCGAAACGTTTAAAGGCGATTTTATAAGGAATTTCGAATCTAAAATAAATGAAGTCGAAATACACGATCGACTGCGAAATTCAATTTGACGAAAGGAACAACCGCTATTGGAATACTATTACGAAATGAAAATGATAAGTGCTAAAGCTACTATATCAACAGAAGCTTTAATAAAATATATTGTTTTGGGAATTAACGAGATAAATTAGCAAAACTCATTACGTGCGCAGTGTACTGCGAATATCGACGAATTAAAAGAAAGAATCTGCTGGTATAATAGCATGCAACCGATAAGAGTCATAGAAATTTGAGAGTTCACAAATTACTCAAAATCAAGATAAAAATTTAACTAAAGAGAATGTTAAGGTATCATCATCAGCATTACCATTCAAACATAAAATGAATAATGTGAACGAAACGAGACGGATACATAAATATAAAACTATTAATTGTTTCAATTGTGGTGAGGAGGGTCATTTTTCATCAAAATGTCCAAAGCCTCAAAGAAGGGAAAGGTGCAGCAATTGTTACCGAGTGCATCCAAAACTGATGTATCTATTCAGTTTTCAAATGCGGTACAATATGTAAAGTAAATGCGATTATCGATACGGGTAGTCCAATAAATATAATTAAACGAAGAATTGTTCCTGAAACTATGCAATTGGAAGACAACGATGGGATAACATATTTGATTGTTGCAGCTTTGATTGTTTAATTAGGCGCGAATTTCTCAAGGTATTCCAGGGTAAGTAGCAATATTTTAACCACTTTCGGTAACGATTCAATAACGAAAGTCCAAGTATTCAATAACGATTTGTCCAAGTATTGACGACAAGAAAAGATTTATTTAGTCAACTATTGAACGTAGAATTTTCCTCGGAATTAGAAATTGACACGAAGCTTGACTTTAAGATTGGACCTATATATTATGACATCGGAAAAGACAACAGTATCAAACAAAAGTTTATTGAGTTGCATGATGAATTTGATAACCGACCAAACAAAATTATCCCCGATACGAAACTTGAACTTAGCATTCATTTGACGAGTGAAAAACCGATCTATGTATTACCAAAAGTCGAATAATTCTTGTAAAAAAGAAAAATGGAAAGCAACGTATGTGCGTTGATTTTCGTGAACTGAATAAAGTAACAATAAAGTAGCGGTTCCCTTTGTAATAGACGATTGTATCGATAAACTGCATGGTGAAAAAGTGTTTTCGTTAATAGATCTCAAAAACGGATTCCACCACATAGCAGTCAAAGCTATATTAAATATACGGCATTTGTGACCCCGGATGGTCAGTTTGTGTATCTCAAGATGCCGTTTGGTTTAAGTAATGCACCAATTGTTTGGAAATTCAACCTGCAAAATGTAGTTTTTTCAGTCAAAGATACGACCGACCTTACGACATATTGAAGCAATTGAAAATTATCAAATTCCAAAGAACGTTCATGAATTGCATCATTTTATAGGAATGACTAGCTTCTTCAATTGTAACTGACTGTAACTCCCTTAAAATGACGTTAGAAAAAAAGAATACGAACAATTGAATAATGCGCTGGACTTTGTTTCAATTAACCGATAGAAATATCAAAAAAATTTATGACGATCTAGAGATGAAGAAAATAAATGGTATGAATTAAGAGAAAATTTAGTATATCGAAAATATAAAACTAAATTGTTATTCTTGGTACCGTACCAAAACCCTCTTTACTACAAGCCGTCTTGTAACTTTCGTTGACACAGCTAAACAAAACCTAAATACACAATTGAGTGTATTGGTGCTATGAAAATCCATACCAAAAAATGTATAATTTTCTCATTCCTACTACCACTATTTAACATTTTTATCTCTATGTTACACACACTATTTAATGTAAATGAAGATTTTTTCGTCTCTTTTTTTGTTATTTGTATTTTGTATAGAAAAGAGATAACATCAATTTTACCTTTTAAATTTTTTTTTGACAATTTTTACTCTCTTTTGTTTTATAGTATGGAAATGTTTATTTTATTTTACACTATACCAAAACCAAAGCCCTCTTTACTATAAGCCGTATTGTTTGCATACTCATGCTATACAAAAGTATATACTTTGATTGTATTGTAAGTAGAAATTCGTGTCGGAATATGATAGCGAATATTGTGTAAAAGAAATAAACAAGAAAATCAAATAATGCGCATGCGTTTACAATTTTTTTTATTAATTTTATATGGAGTTTTGATAGTTACTAATACATCTAAAGTATATATTTTCACTAATACAATTTAAAAATATATGATGATGTGTGTCAACGAAAGTTACAAGATGGCTTGTAGTAAAAAGGGTTTTGACCAAAACCCACACAAATGTATATACAAGCCATGAAGTTGCGATACTTATGCCAAAAAGTGACTACTATACCTAAGTATAAGTGTTGTGACGTAGTATAATTTGTACATACTTTTATTTTATGCTTTGATGTAAAATAAAAAATGAATACGAATGATGGAACAACAAAGCAAAAAACAAATTTATTATTTAAAGAGAGAGAGAGAAGTATTGTTATTATTATTTACTTCATTATATACTATACTATATACTTTGAATTTAGAGGAGTATGGACAATGCGAAATATAATTTTTTGTTTCGATTTTTACTGTAGTAAAATTCTCTAACACATAGCCAAATAGTAGTCATAATATGTTTTACTTAGACAAGCTTCATGGCTTGTATAATATACAATAGTATTGGTTATGACTATATTCTAAATCATTTATCGACACGTTTTTACTTAAAATTCATTCACATGTGTATATGATTAAATAACATGAGTATGCAATGAATACGGCTTGTAGTAAAGAAGATTTTGTACATTTGTTAATGAAATCATACGACATAGTATAGGACATGTTGATGTTAGTAAAACGGTTGAAATGATTAAACGGAATTATTGGTTTACAAACATGACCGAGCGTGTTAACGATTTCATTAAAAGATGCATGAAATGTCTTATATACGAGCCTAAAGCTCGAAGAGAAGGTTTCCTTCATGTCTATGATAAGTACGATCGTCCATTTCATACGGTTCATGTGGATCATGATGGTCCATTTGAAACAACGAAAAAGGAGTATAAATACATAATTGCGTTTGTGGATGGTTTTACTAAATATACAAGACTATACCCAACTAAAACTACTTCGACAAATGAGGTAATACGACATATTTCATTCAATTTAGTGTTCCTTTACGACTGGTTTCGGATAGAGGAAGTTGTTTTACTTCCAAAGGTTTTAAAGATTTTGTAGACAAAATTGGTAGACATAATTTCAAAAATGGTAGAATTAAATACTAATAAATAGAACTCAGTACTAAGCGATACTGAGTTTGTAATTAATAATACCTTGAATCGCACAATAGCGACTACGTATTGCGCTTTTTGGTGTCAATCAAGTTAAGAAAAACGATGCACTTGATTTATTTATCGAATCTCAAAATGAAGAAAATATTCGAGACCTTAATAAAATTAGAAACGACTTAGAGAAAAATCCTGTATCGAATCAGGAAAAATATAAAATTTATTTTGATAAAAAACGAATTAATTCGTTTAAATGTAAGGGAGGCGATTACATTAAAAATACGGTGACGGAGCCCGGTATTAACCAAAAATTATTGCCAAAATTTAAAGGACCATATATGGTTACTCGCGTTTTACCTGGTGAGAAATACGTTGTCGAAGATGTTCTAGGACAAATGTTTTCGGGTCGGCGGTTTAATGGTGTCTTTGCGACGTTTAATATGAAGCTTTGCAGTTTGGACGAGAGACAATCAGGGTCGATTGCCGAGTCAGATATGGCCGAGTTGTAGTATTCTATATTTAATTATATATATATTATGAATTTAAATATTAGTTGGTTATTTTAATAATAGATGGCGGTTTTATAATTTATATAAAAAAGTTCTAGTATTCATCAAAAATAGATGAAAAACGCAGTAGTAGCATTGTGAAAAATAAAAGAGTAAAATATTATAACGTAAGCAGAACAATAGCAAACTTACATAAGCGAATACATTATGTCAACGCCAATTACATCACAATAACCCATTTAAAGTTGAAGATAACAGTTCCTTTAATGTTAATATACATAGCCATGAGAGTACATGAACAATGAAGTTACATCAAATGATTCAAATATATAAGGCTATCCCAGAAGATAGATCGATTATCTAATGTTAATTTTATAATCCTCTTAACATCAAGGATCAAGGATGTTAAATTGATATGTTAAAGTAACTTGCCAAAATTTAAAATAAAAAAATGTCACACTGGCCGTCTTCTTTAACAAAACTTTATATTTGCAGTATTAGTTGCCGGACTAATTTAGATCAAACACAAAATAAAAAAAAATATTTTCCGTTTAGATATTAGATCTCGTCATATACACATTATATGTGCGCGGTGAATAACCTACACACTTCTCACAAAATCATATTACAGTATGCTGAGTGAACATAAAACATAAAAAAAATTAAAATTAAATTAAAAAATGTAGTCGAATATACAAAATATATATTGCAGGTTATATTAATTGAAAAATGCTTAGCCATATCGTATCTCTGCACTTGACATAATGTTCAATGTCTTATTGTACATGTTGTGTAATATTAAACCTAATTATTTATGTCTTTAACATATATATATAGAAAAAATGTATATAGTTTTATTTATGTTATTTTTATGATTCTAATTTTAAATTTTATTCTATTTTCATTTTCATTTGATTTAAATTTAGAATTGTTTCAATGAACTTGAACTGAATTAAATTTTTATTTTACTATTCATATTATGTTCGTGCAACAAAAATGAGGGCATGGCAAAATGTTGTGCTGGCATAGCAAAAAAATTGTTATTTAGATTATATAATACTCTGGAAATAAAGTTTGACATTTCGATTATTGCATTCGGTATATCAGAATATCATTTATGGCGACCAACTCTGACAACTTCATATGGTCCAAGGAATTTGGGGCACAGCCTCTGACAAACACCGAAATGGGTTTTGCTTTTTACTACTAAATCACCGATTTTGTATAATTTTGCCGCTTTTCTTTTTTTGTTCTAGGTGTTTCTATTTTCCTGCTGGATTTTCTCAATTTGCTGTTTTGCTTTGAAACATAATTGGCCCCGTTCTTGAATCTGTCCTAATTTTCTAATTCAATCAGCTCTTGTATGTTTACATTTTGTTTTTTATTCATTTTTAGACCGAACATAACCTCGAACGGCGTTCTCTGAATTGCTCGCTGAAAACTGCTATTTACTGTCTGCTGAACATACAGTACATGTTTGTACCACTTTTAAGGTATCAAAGTTGATATCTTAGTTAGTACGTTTTGAATGATGCGGTTCAGGCACTCAACCTGGCCATTGCCGCAAGGAACTCCCGTGGTAACTAACACATATTGAAAAATATTTAATATTTAATATTTCTTCATCTTCACAATATTTTTTGAACTCGCCTGAAGTGAATGCTGTTCTATGATCCGTAATTATGCGAGTAGGATCGCCAAAATATGTTTGTTGATCTGTTAATTTTCGTAGGACGTCGGCTGATGATAAGGTTTTTGTGGGATATAGCCAAACATATTTAGAAAACCCGTCTGTAATCGAAAATATATATCTGTACTGCTTTGCAGTAATATTCATTGGTCGTATATGATCCATATGGAAAGTCTGCGGTTTGTCACCTTTGTCAAGAGGTTCCAAGAAACCTTCTTGTTTACCAGATTTTTTGTCTGTCAAAATACATTTTATCAACTATTTATTACACTTTGAATTTTTTTCTTCATGTTTAGTATATGTAAAAATCTGTACTAACTGCATATTCCGTTTTTTCGACTCCAAAGTGACCCTCATCATGTTTACTTTGAATTATTTGATTTTCAATATTTTTGGGAATTACCAACAATGTCCGTCCATCCTGCAGTTTGCATGTGATATCTATTTTAGAATAAAATGTTTGTAGCTCTTAGTTTTAAGAAGTTCCCTTAAAGCTTCCAACCACTGATCTTCACGTTGCACCTTTTTAATACATGCTATCGATCTTCACGTTGCACCTTTTTAATACAATGCTATCCTCAATCGGAAAAATTGTAAAGAATCTGCTGAGGGAGTCAACGTGACGCATACGTTCATTTTTTCTATGTTCTATATCAAAAATTATATTCTTGAAAATATAATACTCAGCTGGCAACTGCTGCAGGTAAAACATTTTCCTTCATTATGCTTCAGATCACTTGGCGATGTAATACACCGGATGTAGTTTTCCATCGTCAGCCTTCTCCATAAGTATAACGCCAAAAACTCTTCTGACTTGCATCCATATATACAACTCTGTTAGAGCATTCTGTCTAAAGATTTGAAGAACAGGTGAATTCGTCAAAATTTCTATCAATCGTTGAAACGCTGTTCTCTGCTCCAGACCAAAACGAAATGTAACTTCCTTACGAAGCATATCTGAAAGTGGGTTGGCTACAACTGAATACTCGTTTATAAATTTTCGGAAGAACCCGGTTAGTCCCAAAAATGACTGAACACCCAGAATGTTTTTTGGTTCGGGAAATTTTTTGACTGCTATTATTTTTTCTTCTGATGGTTGTACATACCCGTTTCAATTACGTGCCCTAAGAACTCGGCTCTTCTTTGAAGAAATTGACATTTACTCCATTTAATATTGAGTCCATTTTTGCTGCAAGATTTAACTCTATTTTTAATTTTTTATTCCTTCTTCTCTATCTTTTGAAGGGATAATGATGTCATCCATGTAAGTAATTAGATCAATATTATTTATCAGCTCTATAAACACTATATTAATGAACCAAATGTTACTTTATTGAACTCGATAAATGCTGTAAATTTTTTCGAACTTTCATCCACAGGTACATGAAAGAAACCATTTTTTAGGTCCAATGTCGAAAAAACTTTGGCTTCTGCTAATTTGTCCAACTGCTCCTCGATTAACGGCATCGGAAATTGGTCTTTAATAATAATTAGGGAATTTAACTTACGATAATCGATGCATACTCTAGAACTATTATCCTTCTTTTTGACTACAACTACTTGAATGCTGTATTCGGAAGTTGATGTCCTTACAATTTTCTGTAGTAACCATTGTTCTACCTGTTACTGAACCACCTTCTGCTCAACTAAAGGCAATCTCCTTGGTCTTTTGGATATAGGAGTATCATCACTTAGAACAATTTTTAACGTCACAGGGCTTGGATTCGCATCATTTGGCTTATAGTTTCTAACCAAATCTTTTACGATTTTTGTGTATTTTGGTGAAACATTTAACTCCTCGTTTTCTTTTACTTGGATGTTCATTATACTCGCCTCATGTTCGTCAATTTCACGTAAAATACTTCGGAATTTACTCCATTTTTATTAACCACGATTTCAGCTTGGCTTATGAAATCATTTCCCAAAATTACGTCAATTTTGATTGCATTGTTTTTAACAATATAACAACTTCCTTTAATTTCGACATTATCAACTTTTATTATTGCGTCAAAAACTCCTGTTGATAAACTTTCACCATTGCCAAAACCTTCAAATTTCAATTTATCATGATGCCGGTCAATAGTTTTTATACTCGTGACTGCACTTTCCCGAATAATAGTGACATCGCTTCCCGTATCAATTAATGCTTCAACGAAAATCCCAAATTTCGTTATGTGTTGTTGTTGCTTAATATTACATTGATCACGTTGTTCTCGGCTGAGGTGGATTAGTAATTGGAGTATTTGTACAAATTCGTGCTTCGTGTCTCAATTTACTGCATTTGAAACATTTAGTTTCACTTGTACAGTGTGCCCGCTTATGATCTTTGGATCCGCAATTGAAGCATCTGTACTGAAATTGTCTACTCCGATGTTTAAAATTTGGTTTTTATATTGTTATTATTATTGTTGCTGCTGCTGCTTGACGTATTAGCTTTATTAAAGTGTGTACCGTTGTGTGGTTTTTGACTGAGTTTTCGTGTTGGGATCTCTTCATCTTTGAGTTTTTCATATGCCATTAAAAGAGGTTTTAATTCAGCACATGATTTTGCCGTATACAACATAGCTTTTTTTGATGAAGAATTGTTTATTCCGGCAACAATATATTCAACTAAAACATTTCCACTAATACCACTTGCGCTACTTTTGTTGTTCACCTTTTTCGTTGTTGAAAGCTTTTGATGAACAGCCTTGCTCAAAACTTCTGCACTAAATTCTTTCACCAAATATTCTTTTAAAGTTTGCCAAGTGTCACAATTCTCTTCTGCTTCCACTGCCACCTTTGCTGCGCCCATCAATAGTCTCCGGCAATATAAAAATTTCTGTATATTGTTCCATTCGAACGCTTCCACTTCCTCAAACCTTGTTAGCCATTTCTTGCTACTTTTGATGGTTTCAACGTCAAATTTTTGTAGCGCCTCCTCAACATCTTGAAATGAAAAGGCATTTTTAGAGATCATCGTACCTTGTTGTTGTTGTGTTTGCTTTAAATCATTTACACTTTTTATGATATTATCAAACACTTCGTCTACTACTTTGCAGCCGTCCTCAAATTGCTTCGTATCTTTTTCGTCCGAAATTAACTCATTAACTCATATATCTTTCTAACTCTGTGATGTCAATGTCTTCTTTATCGGACGAGACGGAATCAGCAGACATTGACTCCTTTAATCTTAATATTAAATCACTTTTCTTTTTGTAGTATATAGGACAGCCACGACTTTTTAAAATTTTTTTAACTGTCTTGCTGTTAACTGCGATATTGAATCATCACAATGATCCATTTTTAATAATAAATTTCTTTTAATCCGTTTGTGCGTTAATTAAAAAATCCATGGGGCTTCTAAGATAAAATTCGCTTTGATATTAATCTATAAGTTTTTTTCCAAAGTACTTATTTGCCACTAGAGCTTCAATTTTTGCACTTTCGTACTAAATTAACTGCACTAGACATTCGGACGATTACACACAACGTTTTTCTGATTTTCACTTCACCTTTATAATTTTATCAGTTTTTTTTTTTTTAACTTTTCTGCACTAAACCAATTCACTAATATCCATGTAAATGGCTTGAGCCCCCAAAATGTAGAGTTGGATAATAAGGGAATTAGTTTCCTTCGTTAAAAACCAAAACTCACGACTTTTAATTAAAGCAATTAATTTAATTTAAAAAAATAACAAATTGAATATATGGCTGATGCGGCACACGGCTGGATAACAAGTGAAGTCAAAAGTATATAAAAAAGAATTAATTAATAATATTTCAGTTAGTATTTGTTTACCGGTTTTGTTTAACAGAGGTTGCGAACCTCCATTCCTACATGTTGGATCGACAAGTCTTGTGACTTGTATTAATATTTCCTAAAATAACCTATATTACAGATGCCTTAAACAACCTTTACCGTGTCTCCCAAGATAGTCCAATGAATGTATCTTTACACAATTCACATTTTAGTGATAATCAATTTGGCGTTTACGCTCACGAGTTGGAATTAGCAGCTTGTTCTAATGGTAAGCAGTTTAACTGTTGTAGTCTCATCAAAATGACCGTAAATTTTATTGTTCATAATCGTTATTTGTTACAAGTTTGGTTAATTTTTTCTAATAACATGTTTTACTACTTTAACTTTTCCTATGTCCGACACGGGAACCGCTCAGAACTGGACATTTTAAAACTGGATATTTCAAAATAGGATTTGACAAAACGAGATAAGGTACAAAACTAGATATTTCAAAATTGGATAATTCAAAACGAGATACAACACTGGATATTTCAAAACAGGAAACCTTACTGGCCATACTCCAGCGGTTTTCCCCAAAAAGGTTTTAAAATCAAATTTAATTATAAAATTAAAGAAAAAAAAACATTAAGTGAAGGGAAATTCTATTTCTCTCCTTAGAAATATTCAAGTAAGGAACCTTACTGGCCTTATTCCAGAACTTTTCCAAAAAATCATTTTTATCCTACATATCGAATTTCATCAAAATCGGTTAAGAAATCACCGAGTTCCTTCCTAATTGGCCATATTCCAGAACTTTCCTAAAAAATCATTTGAAGTTTTAATCATATGTCGAAATATCCTGTTTTGAAATATCCAGTGTTGTACCATATCTCGTTTTGTACCTTATCTTGTTTTAAAATATCCAGTTTTGAATTATCCTGCTTCGTCAAATCCAGTTGTAAAATATCCAGTTTCGACCGGTACCCGTCCGACACTGCTGTCGTTACAATAACATATGTAACAAAAGTAGTGTCACTGACTATCAGAATCAATATATACTTACGATATATTACTATAAGGCATGAATATAATCAGTTAATTAAAATAAAATAAATTTGTTTCCCAAAAGGCTTGGAAATTATTCACTAACATTTATGTTGTCTAACATTTCAATATAAATTCAATATTTGAATGGCATTTTATGCATCATCCGACATCATTCTCATCGGAGGCGTAGATTACAAATCACTCGTAATATCTGTATTCAACTTCGAATATTTGAAAAAATATTTCTCAATATTTTAGGTCCACTACAGACAACATATTCTGAAGACCATAACTATATCCTAACTATGGAGGATGATCTTACTAAATATTCGGAGATACTTTTTGATTATCGATAACATTTGTCGAAAAATATAGAAATGCTTTATTCTATGTAAGTATCTTGTTATGCATTAATGTCCACCCAATGGACTGTTATGGAATTCGTGGATGATTTTGTTAATTTCAGTTTCATCAGGTAGATAAATAATTTGATTAAGGGGTGATTCAATCAATGGAATGGAGGTTAACCCTTTCAGAGCAAAACCTATACCATTTAGTTACCATTTAGTTCTGGTTTTGTGCTTTTTTCATCACCTTGACTTTGTAATCGAGCTTTAAAATTTGACCATTTTGGAGTAGAAATTCAGTCAAAAGTTAAGAAAATTATAAAATGAATTTGTACTCCTTTATTCCAAGCTGTACTCTTTTATAAATATGTATTCCTTTTGTACACCTTTTTATTAAGTAAACTCCTTGAACTTTTTTCTAAAATTATTTTAACTTTAAAATTACCAGTCGATTTCCTTTGGTTTGACATGCAATAAAAAACAGTTTGAAGTGAAAGCGTCGCTTTATTATATCATGTTCTCCTTATTTAGAAACAACAGTGCTTCTTTCAAAACATTTTGGACTACAAAGTTTTGGCGCTATCTTCATAGTTATCTTTTAAGTTTGGAGAAATGTCCCCTAAATTTTTGAAGCGTATTCCTATTAAAAATTAAATAAATTATTAGTTATCATTATCAATAATTTTGCATTTATGTTAGTTACCCAAAACTGCAAAAAATTTTAAAGTCGAAACAAAAAATTTTGTTGAAAAAACTGGATTTACGAACTGCTTAGGAGGCATAGATGGTAAACATATCCACATTAGGAAGCCGTCAAAATCAGGATCTTTGTATTTCAATTATAAAAAGAAATTCAGTGTTGTCCTGATGGCAGTAGTTAATGCCGACTCTGAGTTTTTAATGATGGACGTTGAAACCAATGGAAGAATTCCCGACTAAATAATTGAGAACTTGGTTTGCCTGCTCCATTTCTTGATGCCCATATTCTACCATTTGTTTTTGTGGGCGACGATGCATTCTCACTAAAGCCAGACTTGATGAAGCCGTATGTCCATGATAACCTTACAAATGACGAGATACATTTTAACAAGCATTAAGCTGAGCCAGAGAAAGAGTTGTAAAAGCATTTGGCATTTTATCATCGCGATTTCGACTGCTTCATACAACAATTAATTTAAATCCGGAAAAAGTTACCACTATATAATTAACTACTGCCATCAGGACAACACTTAATGTCTTTTTATAATTGAAATAAAAATATCCTGATTTAGGCGGCTTCCTAATGTGGATATGATATATTGTTCGCTTGCCATTTACAGTAATTCCAGCTCCCTTTGGTTACTCATAAAACATATCAAAATTACGATTTTCAATCTCGAAAAATGTCTAATGAGACATCTAGACTTACGTAAAATGAATCTTCGATTTATGGACGAATATCGACCTCTCAATCAAATAAGACAAGTTTCGAAAAACAAAATTAATCCAACCAACTATTATTTGCTGCATCACTGTATGTTAAAGCCCGACAGGTCTACCACCAATTTGTGCTTGGATTTCGATAGGTCCGCAAAATCATCAAATAGCGATTGGCTCAACTATTTATTATCAGTAGAGACTAGAGACTGTAGTGCAAACCGATTTATTTTTAATTCATTGCCGTTTCAGGTCACACGCCTACGCGATCTGTCCTGACATTGTCAAACTATATAGACAATAGTTGGATTGTAATAAGACGATGACTGCTGCTATCAATATATATTGGCGTAATGACCTAACTCAGAGATAGAAAACATACGGATTAAAGCGTGTAACATATGGTACTTCATCCAGTACTTTACTTACGACGAGATGTCGGCTTCAACTGGCTGTCGAAAAATTCACTCGTGCTCCAGCAGTAATACAAAATGACTTTTATGTCGACGATCTGTTGACTAGCGCAAACTCTATTGCACAGGCCATACAAATGAGATCCGAAATAGCAGCAATTTTTCATTTAGGTGCCACGATTCTTTATAAATGGTGCACAAACTCAAAAGCAGTACTACATGGCATTCCAGAGTCAGAATGTAAAAAATGTTCCCAATGGCGATGATTATGGAAACCTGAGAAGAATATCTTCAAATTTAACGTTAAAATTTCGCTAGATGGGCTAATACAATTATTAAGTCGGTTTACAATTGATAAAATACAAAAATAGTCGACACATTTATCCAAAAAGTTAATTTAACTCGCCCAAATGTTGATTACCTAATGATTATACTTCTCATATTCAAATTTATCAACAAATTGATCAGTTACGAAATACAATTAGTCAGCATTATCAATTGAGCGCAAAGTTTACTTTATTCAAGATTAAAAAGGGGAACTTTAATTTTCGATTAAGGGGTTAAATAATACATAACACAAATTTAATTCTTTGTGACATGAAATAAATATTTACTCAAATCGAAAAGACAACACAAACAACAGCTATGGTGTTAAACATTGCCTCATTGTTAGTTACTAAGGTGTATAAAATTTAAAGCATAAATCATAAATTTATCATAGAATATTAATCACATTTTTAACCTAATAACCGATAAAGTTTGCGAAATCTGTCGAATAATTCGATAAATCACGTCGGTCACCATGTTTAGTTGATAAACATAACATAATTTATTCAATTTAATCACATATGTGCGCGCTCTTAGTAGATTTTATTATTTTGACATATATTTTATTCAATTTGCATATGAACTTGAAATAATATTGGAGATGGATGTTCATCCCATCTTATAATTTACAATCTCAACGTATATACATTTGATTTATGACCAACATCGACGGGATCAGCCTGCAATACAATATGAGTTAATGCTACTTTGGGTACAAAAGCCAATTTAACTGAGATGCCGTCATAACATATATAAACTGTCACTGATAACCCAGAAGCAAGATAATTTATAATAAATAAAGCCGTTGACGTAAAGACGAAAATTTGTTATTATTTCGTATGCATATACATGTAATATAAGTTGTTAATATAAGTATAGATTTAGAAGAACAGGAATGCTACTTCAAAGGAGCCGACTCCTTTTTTACTTATTAATCAAAATACATACCTCAAAATATACTTACAGGATTAAAGGCTAATGGCTAAAGACTAAAGGCTTAAAGCTTAAGAATAAAGACAAAAGATTAAAGGCTATAGACTAAAGAATAAAGACTAAAGACTAATCTTTATGGCTTATGGTTTATGGTTTAAGGTTTAAGGTTTAAGGTTTAAGGTTTAAGGTTTAAGGTTTAAGGTTTAAGGTTTAAGGTTTAAGGTTTAAGGTTTAAGGTTTAAGGTTTAAGGTTTAAGCTTTAAGGTTTAAGGTTTAAGGTTTAAGGTTTAAGGTTTAAGGTTTAAGGTTTAAGGTTTAAGGTTTAAGGTTTAAGGTTTAAGGTTTAAGGTTTAAGGTTTAAGGTTTAAGGTTTAAGGTTTAAGGTTTAAGGTTTAAGGTTTAAGGTTTAAGGTTTAAGGTTTAAGGTTTAAGGTTTAAGGTTTAAGGTTTAAGGTTTAAGGTTTAAGGTTTAAGGTTTAAGGTTTAAGGTTTAAGGTTTAAGGTTTAAGGTTTAAGGTTTAAGGTTTAAGGTTTAAGGTTTAAGGTTTAAGGTTTAAGGTTTAAGGTTTAAGGTTTAAGGTTTAAGGTTTAAGGTTTAAGGTTTAAGGTTTAAGGTTTAAGGTTTAAGGTTTAAGGTTTAAGGTTTAAGGTTTAAGGTTTAAGGTTTAAGGTTTAAGGTTTAAGGTTTAAGGTTTAAGGTTTAAGGTTTAAGGTTTAAGGTTTAAGGTTTAAGGTTTAAGGTTTAAGGTTTAAGGTTTAAGGTTTAAGGTTTAAGGTTTAAGGTTTAAGGTTTAAGGTTTAAGGTTTAAGGTTTAAGGTTTAAGGTTTAAGGTTTAAGGTTTAAGGTTTAAGGTTTAAGGTTTAAGGTTTAAGGTTTAAGGTTTAAGGTTTAAGGTTTAAGGTTTAAGGTTTAAGGTTTAAGGTTTAAGGTTTAAGGTTTAAGGTTTAAGGTTTAAGGTTTAAGGTTTAAGGTTTAAGGTTTAAGGTTTAAGGTTTAAGGTTTAAGGTTTAAGGTTTAAGGTTTAAGGTTTAAGGTTTAAGGTTTAAGGTTTAAGGTTTAAGGTTTAAGGTTTAAGGTTTAAGGTTTAAGGTTTAAGGTTTAAGGTTTAAGGTTTAAGGTTTAAGGTTTAAGGTTTAAGGTTTAAGGTTTAAGGTTTAAGGTTTAAGGTTTAAGGTTTAAGGTTTAAGGTTTAAGGTTTAAGGTTTAAGGTTTAAGGTTTAAGGTTTAAGGTTTAAGGTTTAAGGTTTAAGGTTTAAGGTTTAAGGTTTAAGGTTTAAGGTTTAAGGTTTAAGGTTTAAGGTTTAAGGTTTAAGGTTTAAGGTTTAAGGTTTAAGGTTTAAGGTTTAAGGTTTAAGGTTTAAGGTTTAAGGTTTAAGGTTTAAGGTTTAAGGTTTAAGGTTTAAGGTTTAAGGTTTAAGGTTTAAGGTTTAAGGTTTAAGGTTTAAGGTTTAAGGTTTAAGGTTTAAGGTTTAAGGTTTAAGGTTTAAGGTTTAAGGTTTAAGGTTTAAGGTTTAAGGTTTAAGGTTTAAGGTTTAAGGTTTAAGGTTTAAGGTTTAAGGTTTAAGGTTTAAGGTTTAAGGTTTAAGGTTTAAGGTTTAAGGTTTAAGGTTTAAGGTTTAAGGTTTAAGGTTTAAGGTTTAAGGTTTAAGGTTTAAGGTTTAAGGTTTAAGGTTTAAGGTTTAAGGTTTAAGGTTTAAGGTTTAAGGTTTAAGGTTTAAGGTTTAAGGTTTAAGGTTTAAGGTTTAAGGTTTAAGGTTTAAGGTTTAAGGTTTAAGGTTTAAGGTTTAAGGTTTAAGGTTTAAGGTTTAAGGTTTAAGGTTTAAGGTTTAAGGTTTAAGGTTTAAGGTTTAAGGTTTAAGGTTTAAGGTTTAAGGTTTAAGGTTTAAGGTTTAAGGTTTAAGGTTTAAGGTTTAAGGTTTAAGGTTTAAGGTTTAAGGTTTAAGGTTTAAGGTTTAAGGTTTAAGGTTTAAGGTTTAAGGTTTAAGGTTTAAGGTTTAAGGTTTAAGGTTTAAGGTTTAAGGTTTAAGGTTTAAGGTTTAAGGTTTAAGGTTTAAGGTTTAAGGTTTAAGGTTTAAGGTTTAAGGTTTAAGGTTTAAGGTTTAAGGTTTAAGGTTTAAGGTTTAAGGTTTAAGGTTTAAGGTTTAAGGTTTAAGGTATAAAATATTTAAAAGTTTATTTATCAAATTGAGACATTCTATTATTATATCTCAGTATAATTGAAAACTTACAAAAAAATCTAGGTTTAAGTTAAACAGACCGTGATTGATTTAACAGTTAATGAGGCCCAAATGATGCAAAAATGGCAAAGATTAATTATAGAAACAAAGCAGACTATTTGGAAATACAGTAAATACTGTATAAATCTACGAATTACTGAATTGGCGAAACTGTTCGTATCTTGAAATCGTCAACACAGAAAGCACAAACCGAAATCTTTGACATATGTACTTTATTATTAGAACAATTAAATTAAAGACAAACAAAAAAAAATGGCAAACCTACTTAAATTTAAATAGAAATTTGCTCTAATCTGCTCTTCAATAAATTAGGCCAAAACAAAACAATATAAGTACATCATTACCGTAGTATCATCTATCCATATCACCGAGAATGACCTAAGAATCTTAAATATGATAATATTTTTTTCTTATTTTCTCTTCCAAAAATCTTTAATTATACAATATTCTTTATGAACTCATATACTGCCTGTGTATAAGGATGGTTTCTATTTTTGTGTGACTGTTCATCTAGAGTTCAATATATGATTTTTAAACTGTTTCTTTGCGCATATAGATGACGCACATACCGTCGTCGTAGATTATTTATACATTTTTCGTTTTTAGAACACGTAAACATTCGGATTTTTATTTTTATTTTCAAAACACAAAGTTTTGGTCAAGCTTATCAGCTGGTAAATGCATGTGTATTACGTGTGAGTATAAAATACATAATATTGTATTTATTGTGATGTGCTACTATCAAGTCATCAGCTATCTGTAAAATTATGTATTTTATGTTTCTAAGTGAATTAATTAATCGGGTCGCGCTTTAACTTAGATTTTTTTAAGGTTATTCTATCATTTTTATGTTATCCACCGTATTCCATTATCTGATTTATTTACTTTCGATTAGTTTAAATATTTTTCAGTGTTTAGACTCTAAACCAAAACATCATATCATTTTAAAATAGTTATTATCTTAACTTCTTCTTAGTACAAATTATCAGGATTATAATTGTTTTACATTTATGTAAGTACACACTTAAGTATTGGATTGTGATTAGTAGAACACAAGTGTGTCAATACATACTTAATTATAATTTATTGGTTTAACTGATGTTTGTCCAATATTTGTAAAAAAATGTTTTCGGTATAGTTAATGTGTTAATGTGTTTGCGCCTTCGTAAATTTGCTAAAAAAAATTCACACTTATTCTGAACAACGGTGATTTTTCGTACAAATTCTGGAGAATACCACACAGTAATAAAGTTTATTCAACGAATCTGAAGTGAATGCTGTTGTGGGAAAATCTCTGTTTCAAAGACTCATCAAAACGGTCAATCACTAGTAAAGTTTTTTTTTACTATGGTTCATTCTTTACAAATATTGAATGGATAGCTTCGCGAGATTCTATTTTTTGTTTAATGCTCATTTTTGCACGATACCCGTTGCTAATACCATTATCTTCAAATCAGCCCAAAAAGTTTCAAATGATCTCAGTTGTGAAGCATTTGGTCGGTTTCAGTCTTTCACAACAAATTCAAAGTTACGCTGAAATAAATTATTAAATGTTGCTTTTGCGTAACAAGAGGACACGAAATCACAGGTTCGCAGATTCCTCTTTAAAGCCAAAGAACGTTGTCTTTGGAAATTTGGTTTAACAAATAAACTTTTATAGTTTGCTGGTGGTTGACGGTTGAGAGATTCGTAGAAATATAATGGTTAGTAGGTAAAATTATCATGATAAAATAACTCTCCATTGATATCTTATTGTAACGACGTAATAAAACTGTTGCTCCTAAATGTTGGCCTCATTTATCCAAATTTAGTGCTTCTCGCGAATAAATATTTGGGTACCAATTTGTGCAAAATTGGTATACTCATCCCTAAAACAAAAACTCTTCTAGATCTCTAATACATTTGCTTTATTAAAATATCAACGTCGTGTAAACGCGCTAAATGCACAAACATGACCAATTGGTGATAGTATCAAACCATTCCATAACCGAAATTTTCATCCAGTAGCCTCAAATGTAAAACTTCGTATACCGGCTGTGATATTGAAGTCACCTGAAATTTAAATTTATCGGGTTTATACAAAGTTGGGTAAGTCCCACCCAAAAGTTCCGTGCCAAATGCTATCACCTCTATTTAATACCACAATGTCTCCAGTATTCGTGGTAAAGCTAAATTTGTTTTGATTGACGTTATCTGTGAGACACATGGCTTACCAAAAATTTGAACTATGAAGAATTTTCTCCATTCAACTATATGGTCCATAGAAAAAATTGACATGATTTTAATACTAGCCTTAAGGGAGTATGTAGTCGGTGTTTATATTCCCAATGGAACAATTTAGGAATTTTACAATTTTTATTTAAATATTTTTCCTTTGATGCACGTTGGAGAACACCTAATGGTCATTGTAAACTTCATCCTTCCGGATGTTACTTGATTAGATGTATCGCTACATCGCATATAAATCGGATTCGTAATACTCAAGGAATATTTAGATATTAAAATAAGATTAAGTTTTTTCAATCGATGTATTGTACTCCAAGGTTTTAACGTATGATAACCTTACCGAATGTTCCAGCATTTACCATACTCCAATTACGATTACCATTTTTTATTAAAAATCCTTTTTATCTAATTTTTTTTTTTCATTTTAAAATTTAGGCTGACTATCTTTTAACAGATTGGGTCTCTTCACTGGAATTTCATAAACTTTAAAAGGAAAGTGACTGAGTATCTTACAACTATGACATTTCAAAGCTCTTCTGCTAGTTAATTTTCTGATAACTGCAAACTCTTTGACAATTATTTTCTTTCTTTTTATAAACGTTTTTCGCCATTTGCTACATCAAATATCTTAACTCTTTTTAGTTTTATAGATATGATGGTTTATCTCAACTTGATACTAATAAGGGGCTGGTAAAAGTTTTCCACCTATCCTAATCAAGCAGTGTGCGGAGAGCTTAGATCTTCCTTTCGCACTCTCATCTTTAACGAAAGCAACTGTCCTGGGATTTTTCCTGATCCCAGAAATATTTCTTTAATTCGTCCTATTTTGAAATCTGGTAAAACAAGTAATATCGTGGAATAGCAATTCTTTCTGAAATTCCAAAACATTTCAAAGCTTTAGTACAGAAATTTTTACATTTTCATGTGAAAATGTTCATTTCTCGATAATAAGCTCGGGAAACTAAATTATCAGTTTATCCCTATTAGGTGGTTGATTCTTACCTTTCCAATCGTTACCAATTTGTTAAGATTAATGATTGTTGTTCTCGTTTATTTTGTGTTTTCTCTGGTGTTCCACAAAGCAGCCATATTGGTTCACTTTTATATTCAATGAATTTGCTCAATGTCACTTTTACGCTTATGATTTGAAATTGTTTAGCTCTATTGCTAATATATCAGATTGTTTAAAATTACAAAGTGATTTAAATACATTTTATGACTGCGGTCGATTAACCACAAACTGTTATGGTAAATAAGATACTTTCTTTTTTCCAAATTCGTTTACCTTTACGTCAGCAATATTTTATTTAAATCACGGCTGTTGATGGAGTTGAATTCACATCTGACTTAGGTCATAATATATATACACATAGTACTACCATCATAAGAAAAAAAACAGTTTACCCATTGGTGTTCCAGATGTCGGGTCGATAGAATAAATATTTAGTATAAATATTTAGATTTAGTATAAATATATGACTTTAAGGCGATTATACATATAAAAATATTTTGATTACTTTAAAACGATTCCAGTAGCGACATCTAGCACATCACTTTATGTATTTATATTAACAGTAAAGACTTTTTTCTCTAAACGCTGTAAAAAGTAGGCTTCCAACATTTGTTTACGTGAGCTTTAAATGTTATTTGAGAGCACCAGTAGAAAATTTGTTTTACTTGTAACAAGCCGTGTTAAAGTGATTTACTTTTAACACGCGTGTTAAAAGTGATTTGTTTTAGAGTACGCTTCTCAGGCTTGGTCACCATTCTATCAATGTCATTTGGACAGAATTGAAAATATTCAGGAGCAGTTTGTTTTATATGCGCTTCGGGGCTTTTCTTTTCGTGTAAATGAATATTCTCCCACCCTATAAAGATCGTTGAAATTTATTAAAATTACATCGATTAAATATCCAACAAGACATAACATCTATTGTCTTTATTCGCGATGTTTTGGTTTCTCGTATAGATTGTGATGAAATACTTGAGCCTTTGAGTATGTATGCTCTTATAAGTTCTTTGAGCCGTCGTGATGTTTTCTCACATATTTATTCGGCTTCTACAAACTTCGCTCTTTATGATCTAGTTTTGAAAATGTTGCAACTTTTTAATTCTGTTTATATTATTTTTGATTTTCCCCAAGGCATGAAATTCGCTATAAATAAAAAATTGTAAATTGTTATAAGGCTAAAAATGTAATTTTGTTTAGTTAAATTTTGGTAATAATTTGAATTGCATTTTTCATTTTATACCGATTTTATATTAACTGTAGGTTGATTTTCCATCTTGATGTTTAACCAATTTTTTTAAAATCTAATTTGTTTTAATTTTAATGTTTTGTGTCAAATAAAGTGTAAATAAATTAGATTTTCGACGATTAAATGACGTATTTTTGATAAAACGGTTAATTCTATTGATTTTTAATGTTTAGTCCAATTTTATAAAATCTAATTTATATTATAATATTAATTTTTATAATTTTATATTTTAATGATGTAATAAATTAATTAACTGTAAATTCAGGCAAAAACTAATCCAATTTATTACAGCATACGGCTTACAAAAATTATATTATTATATTATTTTGTTATTATATTATGGATTAATTATTTATAATTTTCGGGTTAAAATTAATTTATTACAGTCTACGGCTTGCTTAAATTAGCCCATTAATAGATTTTGTTTTTAGGGATTTTTTTTACAGATTACAGTTAAATGATGGCACACCGAGGAGTTGCTGATAAGAGATGACAGAAGACAGAAAACAGAAATTACAGCCGTTCAATGAAATTGTTGTTGTCTTATTCTAACAGTAATTTGAATATTGGCTACCGGGAAACGGGACCAATTCTGACATACCTTTCCTTTCACTACACCATAAAAATAGAATATAATTGTGCCATAATGATCATGAGGTCTCTAAAACCAGGTCGTGCCTATCAAGCATGGAAATATATTTATAGACATATAAATACATTATAGGACCGTAAACCGGAACACTTGACAAGCGCTTGGTCTCACAGTCTCATCAATCAATCAATCAATCAATCAACAATAGCTTGATTCTCCATCTTATTGTAATTCACTAGAACAACGTGATCATACGAAGTGTATAAATCTAGTATGAACCAAGAAATTTTTATAGGTGGTAAAGTTTTCGCTAAGAATTTTAGTTAAGAAAATTTCTGTAAATATTGACTAAATAAAAAAATTTTAATTATAAAAAAAAAATTGTCATTTGTGAAATTTTGTTTCATCAGTAAACATCTATTGTTTGTGCTCTTTACAGATTAAACTGAATTGTTTTAAAAAAAAAACAATTCAATTTAATATTTAAGAGCACAAAATGTAAAGGTGAGCTGCAAATGAACTACAACCAAAGGGACAGCGAAATAGAACTGCGATAGAGAGGAAAAAGTGGTTACACCTAGACCAACATTGTATGTATCACCACCTGTTAATTTCTGGAAAACGAATGCTGCAGCACCAAAACCAGAACATAAACCTGCAGAAAAGCCATCAACGGCCACGCCCAAACAGCCAGGCCCAACAACCGGAAACAATTTTGCATAATTAAAGGCAGATGTTGAGGAATTACAACAGATCCCGAACATAAAGGAAATCATCAATGAATCGAAGAATCTTATCATGATCATGGAATCTTCAAAATCAGCGCAGGAAGCTGCCATGAACATCGCCATGTTTTACATGCAATCACCATAAAAAACGTTGATGAGTGACACAAATAAAAAAAGTGTAAAGTGCCTGTTATGGGACCCTTGTTCCATAATTCTTAAAAAAGTTTCGAAAACTTCTTCCAATTCCATTACCAAGAGTAATTATTTTCCGGGAAACATGGCTTGGACAGGATTAGAACTTCGCTCTGCCCAACTACAATATCCACAGGTATGATAGAGTACTTATTAATCCAAATACTAATGTATTAGTATTAGGTGCAGCTATACTAATCCATAAATCACTTAAATATAAATTATTAACACCTATTCCACTTAGTAGAATTGGAAGTATGGCCATCGATATAGATATTATATAACTAAACCTTAGCCCTTGTAGCTATTTATAGCGCTCCTACTATACCTGACCCAGTAGCTTTTTCTCAAGATCTTGAACTTTTAATTAAATCATATAATCACGTAGTGATAGCTGGAGACTTTAATGCAAAGCACCGTAATTGGAATTGCATTATGGCCAACAGCAGTGGAAACGTTCTCAATAACATCGTAGCCTCTAACAATAACATCCTGTTAAATAACCCCGATGAACCAACTTGTTTTGTTCCCGGTAGAACTCCTTCAATAATAGGCCTAATTCTTTCCAAAAATTATTCAAAAATCACTAATATAGAATCCATAAATGATTTGTCATCAAACCATTACCCAGTTGTTTTTGAACTAGGTATACCAGTCCAATAATAATACATTCGGCTCCACCTCGAGGAAAAATCGTATGGAAATTATTCCGTGGTTACATCGATAATAACTTGAATTGGAACCCAAACTCTCTTTTCAGGAATCCATTGATTCTAACATAAATAAACTAACAAACCACATTCCATTAGCAATATACTCATCTTCATCAATAATCCCTAATTCAAAAAATTTCACAACTAGATATCCTTTTTTTAGTATAGTTAAAGATATGATTTCACAGCGCAATAAGCTTAGGCGTATTGCGTGGCGAACATTAGATCGATCACTTAGACACCCTATTAATCAACTTCACAAATTAATCAAAGGTATAAAACCTAATCACACCTCGGTTTAGAAGTTAGTTAGAAACTTAAAAAACCGATGTAATAAAATGCCACCACTAAAATCGAATGATCATCTGGTGTACACAAATTCCGATAAAGCCAAACTTCTTGCGAAACAATCATCTCGCACATCAAATCTCTCTTCATCCAACAGATCCTAAAATCGAATCCCAAACTCAAAAAATCAGTCAAAGAAATAGAATAATCTTCAATTAAACTTACTTCTGGCGATGTTATTCATCCACCAGAACTGAGACAAATTCTCAAAAACATCAGTCCAAATAAGGCCTCTGGCCATGATAATTTGTCACCTCTATAGTAATCAAAAATCTCCCAAAAAAAGGCATCATGTATCTATTAGCAATATGCATGCATTCGCCTTTCTTATTTTCCATTAGTTTGAAAACATGCCAAAGTTATCCCAATTTACAAACCTAATAAGCCATTTTCAGATGTGTCCAGCTATAGGACAATCAGCCTCCTTCCTGTTCTAGGAAATATAGGAAAAATCATTGAACGCACCATTATCACTAGAGTACTTCCCCAAATTTTAAAATTCTTGCTGTCCACCAGTTCGGTTTCCGATGGTCATTCTGCTCAACACCAACTCGTTTGACATGGTGATCATGTTGCCTTAATGTCAAACATGAATAAGTTTACTGGACTTATCATGCTTGATATTGAGAAAGCATTTGCTTCAGTCTGACACGATGGACCCCTTTGCAAACTTTATCGGATGAACTTTCCAATTTTCATTCTTAAAATAATCCAATCATTCCTTCATAAGCGCTCCTTCTATGTTCATATGCATGGAGAATCTTCCGGAACACACGGTATTCTATCGGGGGTTCCGCAGGGCCTAATCTCAGTTCAATTCTCTTCAATCTCTTCACCAACGACCTACCCACACGCAAATCTTGCCAATTGGCTGATTTTGCGGGTAGTACAGCAGTATTTTCTTCAATCACCAAAGGTGAATTTCATTTATTATCCAAAAGTGAGGATAATCCACAAGCTTTTGTCGAAACACCATTACATCCTCAGAAAATTACTGTTTGGTGCACTCTATGGTTTGGCGGGGTCATTGGTCCATATGTCTTCAAAAACGATAATGGCCAGAAAGTTACTGTCAATGGTGAGTGTATAGGGACATGATTAGAATTTTTTTCGTACCTCGATTAGCTGAAAAACATACCAAAGAAACTTTTGATAAAAGAATAATTTCGCGTAATGGTCCAATTAATTGGCCACCAAGATCGTGTGATTTAACCCCATATTGGATTATTTTCTTTGGGGTTATGTAAAGTCACTTATCTACATCGATAAACCAGAGGCAATTGAACTCCTGGAAATCAACATTCGAAGAGTTATTGGCGAAATACGGCCACAAATTCTGCTAAAAGTTTGCGAAAATTGGTGTTCCAGATTGCACCTTGTATACGCCACCAGTGGCGGCCATATGGCTGAAATCATATTTAAACATTAATGTCATAAAATTTATAATTATAAAATTTTATAAATAAATAAATAATACTTTTGGGGTAACGTTCATATTCTTGATATGGTTGTAATACTTTGTTTGTCAGTAGTTGTTTAAGGGCTAACAGTTCCATATTATATTCTCTTTTAGCATCGTTTAATACTCAGCCACACATGTTGTTCTTGACAGAAGTTTGGATTAGTAGCTGCGAGCTTGCAACTTATAATATAATGAATTATACTCTGCTAGATGGATGCAACAATAGTATAAAATTTAATTACAGCAGCGAGCATTTTACATCCGCAGATATTCTAAAAGTAAACTTTGTTGTTGATAATTGTCATTTTTGTGTTGTATGTGTGTGTAGACTGCATGAAGGTTCTGTATATATATTCTGTATGTATTCAGCTTTATATTTGACTTTGAATCCTACTTAAAGCAGATTCCATCAAAGAATCTTATTGTTGTTGGTGACATGAACATTGACACTATCAAGCTCAACAGTAGTAGCTTAACTCCTATATTAAGTATAAGTATGTTGCGATGATGTCGTCTTTTGGTTTAGAATCTCTGATCCAACAACCTACTAGAATAACAAACAATACTGCTACTTGTATCGACCATATTTTCGCTAGGACTAACATCAATGCCAATTTTAAATATATTCCGAAATGTTACAATTTTGATATAACAGATCACCACATGACTTCAGTTAGAATATCTGGATTGCGTCTACCATCACTCACTAATCTCAGCTATAGGAATAAGGTGAACCTTGTTCAACTAGACCAACTATTAATATCAGAATCTTGTGCTGATGTTTATAAAGAAAATTTACCGTTTACAGGTTTTGATATATTCGTTTCGATATTTTCAAGCTATATTTCCCAGTGTACTAACGTCTTATTAATTAAACCGGTGAAGCCAAAAGTGAAGCCTTGGATCACTTTCCCATTGTTAAAGACGATTCGAATTAAAAATAAATTAGCGAATATTTTGTTACAACACCCGAATAATACTAAGATGCGAAGCAAAGTTAAGATATTATCTACTACGGTAAAAAAAGATTGCGACTACTTACAGAAACGATATTATCAGGATAGATTCGCTCTATATTATAACGACCAAAAGATGCAGTGGCAATTAATTAACTCTATTATTGGTACTTCTAAACAAAAACATACAATTCCAAACAATATCGCTCAAAGTAGTCCAAACTTTAGAGACTCTACTTCCGTAGCTGATGATAGATTTAATGAGTTTTTCTCTGAAATTGGCGCCCAATTAAAAAATACTATTATTTCAAATGGTAAAATAGCAGAATCTCTTACGTTTCATTATGAAACTTTTTTTTCTGTTTCCAACAACTGAGAGTGAGATTTATAACACTATTCTTTCGCTTAAAAATAACTCGGCTCCAGGTAAAGACGGGATTAGTACATTTTTAATCAAAAAGTTTGGCCCGTTTCTCGTAAATCCACTGTCATATTTTTAATTCAAGCTTTTCATTTGGTGAAGTCTCTAAAGCAATAGTAATACCTATTTATAAAAAGGGTGATCGCAGTTTACTCTCTAATTATCGCCCCATAGATATATATCTATATTTCTAAAATATTAGAAAAGTGTGTAAAAACTCGAATTCTATTGTTTCTTAAAAAATCTAAGTTTCTTTCAAAACATCAATATAGTTTTCGAGAAGGGTTAAGTACTGAAGATGCCCTAGAGGACTTGTTGACTCCATTATATGATAACTTAAACAAGGGAAATAAGGTTACTAACTTGTTTGTAGTTATATCAAAGGCATTTGACACAGAGGACCATGAGCTGCTTTTAAGTAATTTAAACTTTATTGGTATACGTGGATTGGCAAATAAATGGTTTGATTCTTATTTAGCTAATATAGGGAGCAGATTGTGAACGTCAATGGCTCCATGAGTGATATTAAAAATATAACGTGTGGTGTTCCTCAATGTTCAGTTTTAGGTTCACTTCTATTTTTAATATATACTAATTCACTTCTTGAACTGCCTTTAAAAGGCCATCCCGTGGCATTTGCTGATGATTTGGCACTAACATACTCAAATAAAAACCAACGTGACATAGCTTTAATGCAATGAGTCACGATTTAGTTTTGTTACGTAAATGGTTTGATTTGCATTTTATGGTAATGAGTGACAAATCAAAAGCAATGTGTTTTGCAAGTGCCACTTCAATTGATAATGAGGTTAATAACCTATATGGGCACTCTGATCTTTGTCTGAATTATGGAAATTTTGATTTACTAATCGATAAATATTGTTTAAATACCTGTATTAAAATTTGAATTTGTAAATAACTTAAAATATCTTGGAAGATTAACATTTAATGCTCACATTAGTAAACTACAAAACCGCCTAATCATTAGTAATCGTAGTCTGTATAAATTACGTTCGCTATGCTCTAAAGCTACATTAATGAAGTTATACTTCGCTCTGGTGCATTCACGACTTACCTATGGGATTATCATTTGGGGCGGAATTTACTTTGCAAACATCAAACCTATTATTCTATCACAAAAGTTTATTATGCGCACAATTTACGATGTTTTCAGGCTTAAATCGTCAAAACCGCTGTTTAAAAAGTCAAAAGTTTTAACAGTCAGAAATCTCTACATCTACAGGGTATTAAAACTATTCTATCTTCGTAGTGGTAACCGTAATATTAAAACATCAAAATATTTCCTACGAGTAAATAAATGTCTGGCTTACACAGCACCTACATTTTTCAACCAATTGCCACTTAAAATAAGTTGCCTCAAAATTACTAATGAATTACTCAGGTCATTAAAACTTTGGTTGCTTGACTTAGACGATGCTGAAATTTTCTTTAAAGTCCTAAAATAATTTAAAACAAATTTTTGTTTATTATTGTAATGATTTGCTAAGTAAGACTATATAAATATATATTTTTATTTTTTGTTTTAATTTTTTAATTTTTTAACTTTAATTTTTAGTTGTTAAAATTTTGGTTGTTAAAGTAACTAAATGTACCCCTCTCAAACGCTATGTTAACCACATCTTTAATTTAGACGGAGGTTCCAAAAATTGTTCATTTTGTTGAATGTTGGAATCCCCTAGTTTCATTTTCAAAAAACTGGATCTGCTTTTTTTCACTTAATAAGTTATTACTCTGTATTTTAATTATAAGTAAGTTTTATTTTACTATATTGGATTGAATTTTCAACATAAATTATTTACTTATATCTTGTATATTAAGTTTTTTTAAGCAAAATACTGTAATTATATAATAGAGCACCTGAAAATGAAATAAAAAATAAAAATAAAAAAGTTGCTGTTGTGGTTCTTGATGGTTTTCGAAATGAAATTGTTCATCGATCAATGGTCGATTAGATTAGGCACGATGCCCCGCCATTTTAGCTTTCAATTCATTTTAGCCTTTGCTTTTTTGTAGTTGAAGTTTTTTGCAAGTCCCAGATTTTTTTTCTAAGCTTGTTTTATTCTCAACTGGGTTAATTGTCTTGTAGATGAACGTGTTTTGAATCTCTTGATCTTTAAAATGAAATGAAATAAAAACTTTGTTCTCCGTTTTGTTTGGATTTTCTTGGTAAAATTTATTTATTAATTTGCGACGATCTACTTCTGTTTAGATCATTTTTGCAACAAAATTGCAAATGTGGGAGTTTTATATATTTTATATAAAAATTTGGAATTATTTATTTTTTTCCCCTAGAATCATTTCTGGGCCGAAGCGCACCCAACTCTTTCGCGGTTATTTTAACGTCCTACTTTACGCCAACGAGAGCCAATTCGAGGACACACGAATACAGATTCGCGTTTTTTTTAATATCAGGGGGTCATAGTTGTGTTCATCGTCATTACTGATCGTAATCAGGTGATGAAAACTCCCTTTTGCAATCCTCCCCTGTTGGGATTTGAACCTGGTACCTCTCGTCACAAACACTGCAGCTTTAACTAGTGCGCCAATTCCTCGGTAAAAAGTATTTTTGGTTTTGATTAAATAAAACAGAGCTAACTACATTTTAGTTTTCTAAATCTCAAGAAACCGATAAGTTTTTAGAATGTCTCCTCCAATTAACTGAAACCGAGGATGGTGTATTTTAATGGTTTGCCATATTCTAATATAACTATATGATCATCACAGCTGTACTTTATACTATTAAATACGAAATAATTTAACTGCAATATTGTAATTTGTAACTGACCATATGAGTTTAAATGTACAAATGCAGGGTCAACATATTTTAAAACACATACCAATTATTTAATTTTAAAACACATACGGCTGAGAAATGATTCATCGTAATTATTTACTATATACGTAATACTACGGTCAACAGAAAAACGTAAAACAGATTTTTCGCGCAATGGCCATAAAAATGATATAGTACAGCAAAACAAACATTTTACACATTTATCGATAACGATGAAAATTTCTCAATTCACCATCATATACTTCTAATGATTTTTTAAATAAAATGACCACAACATTTATAATCTATATACCTACAGTCGTACGGTCGTATAAGCTATGTGAACAAAACGACTTTTCTCACAAAATACATTTTTAGTACCAAAGGCAAAATTACATGCGACAGTCGTCTGTGTGAAAAATTATTGTATAAAATTGAAAATTAAAAGAAAAAAAAATTATTGTGATCGCGAAAAACGAAAGATCATCGCGCATAATTTTTTATATTTTTGATAATCTTACTTTAAAAAAAAGTATCGTAACGCAAAATATGTCAAAGAAAATATTTTTCTTAGTGTTAGGTAAGCAAAATTTTTTTTTTTTTTTTTTTTTTATATATATGGATGTTAAATGTGTTGCTTCGCGTGTAGGAAATAACATTATTCAATTGAGCAAAATACCAAAAAAAAACTTAATATCAAAAATAAAATAAAATAAAAATTATAACTAATTTTCGCGAACAAAATTTTTTTTTTTTTTTATTATATTTTATTAGAACAAAGTGTTTAAATTTCTAAATTAGGTGAATGTCAAACTGGACACACATGTGAAACGAATTTGGTTCTTCCGTTTCGAGATACGCGCGAGAGTATATGTGCACCCTCGCGTTATTTTTTTTAAATAAAATTCGCAAAGTAAATAAAATATTTAATTGAGGTTAAAATTTTCGTGCTAAATCAATTTTATCAAATAAATGTATATAAATTATTATTTAAGGGGCTTGGTTAATGGTTCATGTACGTACATACGCCGTGATTTGCTAGTTTTAACGATTTAATTCGGAAAACTGAAGGTTAATGTATTATTATATAGTTCAGTGCTAACAAAATTCATATGACAAAGTTCAAGATTAAAATATCGGCTGTCTAAATGGAAATAAATGTTATTTATTTAAAGTGAAGATGTGATCTCCGGCAATTACACACCAAGTATATTAGCTGAAGACAATTATTTAATGGCTGTTTGAAATTGATAATGGTTATGATTTACAATTTTGTTAATATCGGTAATACAGCCATAATCCATTGCATCTTGGCTACTGCATCATTGATTTTGAGATCAACAGATTCTGAAAATGATACGAGTAGTTCCAAAGACAATATATTCCCCGGAAACACAGATATCATCTTCCATAGCCCAGGTCCTGGCTATACAAAGACTATACAAAATCTTATTCAGGTGTTTCTCTTAACGAAAGATAATTTCGGCATTAAAATATTTGATAATACTGTTGCTGAAAATTCAGAACACCTGATGATGTCGCGATGACATAATTCATAATATTTAGAAAAATTCATCTTCATCGAAAAAACTTCATCTGTGACTAACCGATTCAGACGGAATTCCTTAAAAGAGATCACATTTATTGAAGGAATCACTAGACTATACCATTCTTTTAGACCTATAGAACTATTACTAACATTAACCTGATTTAAAATTGTATAGGTAAAATTTGTAAAATACAGACTGCGAAGACCATTTATACAGAAGTTTTTGTGAAAAGGTATATATCAACTTTTAAAATTGAACCACTATTGCTAATTTTCGGTAGCTTGGGGGAAACTTTTGTATTGGGATAGTTTTAATAAAAAAAAACGTTTCTAATTTGGAACATTTTCTGTCCACATTTATTTAAAATGACCTAAGTTGGACTTCTGGGAAGCTGTCAAATAACTTCTGTGTGTATTTTACTCTACACATCAACAATCTCATCTCATAACACTTGTTTGCTTCGTCCAACTCATTTAAAAACTTCGTTACTAGCAAACCTTTATGGGCAAAAGCATTATCCTTTTGAAATATAAAGTTAAGTCTAATTATTTTTGATCCCGCTACCAATGCTGCATCAATCAGCAGTTCCAAATATTTCATTTGGTTGAGTTTAATAGACTCCATTGCTAGAGGGCATGTTAGATGGTCCCCAAGATCGATCGAAGGATGTTTCTTCAACATCCAGGGGGATTGTTTATATGCTACTTTGAGGACAAGATCCGTTTTCTTTGATTTTGTTTTGAAATATAAAACTTTTTGGTGCATGTATATAGAGGCCTCTACCCCGGCATATTTTAAACGACTAAAAATTGTAAAATATTTATTTTTCTTGAAGTTTTTATTCTTGTTCATTATATGTTGCAACTAGGATTTCCACCTTTCAAAAATACCCGAGGAGGACAGTTAAACTTTGGTTTTAAACACTTCTAGCGATAAAAACATTTTACCATTTTATAAGTCCAAAACATCGAAACATCCATTTTGGCAAATCTTCACTAAGAATTATCTTGATAAAGCTGCCAAAATAATTATAGTTTTATCTATAGCAAGCAATAAAGACACCCATCTCGTCGATATGTGCCCAAGAATTTCTTTAAATTCAATTTTCGGGTAATTACAAAATCCAATCTATTTTGGCCGAAGTTAAAAACGTCGTAACGGCATTAAAAACGTTTCATAAAAATAAACTTTCATTAAAAATCGATCTTCGCCCCCTCGTGATCTCCATATCACCCTCGTTATAGTTCCTTAATTTCCGGTGTTTACGATCAAACGTCTCTTTATTGTTAACCGCAGCATGATCCATTTCGTTAACAGCCATATCTTTCGTTGGGGTTGCGTTTAGCACATTCTTTATATCATTGTCTTCACAATACCTTTGGAACAATTTACACGTATTGGCGTATTACAAAATGGTCCAAGTTGGTCGATATGCACGGTATTGAATGGTATTGGTATCGGATGTAATTCCCCTTCCTTTTATCCTGATAGTGCTTTTGTATATATCCGCCATAAATTTTCATTTTTGGAATAAAAACATTTCTCTGGAGCAACCAGATGTCTTCTGAACTCCACATCGCTTTAGTTAGGTAAATCTCGACTTGATCATTCTAGGGACTCAGCACCACTACATACTTCATTTGAATTCCTGGTCGATATTCCATGACAAAATCGTAATCTGCTAATTTTAGCCACCATATTGAAATTCTTGGTATTACATTTTTTTTGTTGAACAAGTTTGTAATGACGCACAATCGGGTATCATCGCGACGAAGGCTAAGGCTTCTAATTCGTATGAATATTACTTTTGTTCACATTGGCTGGTCTATCAGTTTAAATAGACCACAGGTCAACTTTTTTTTTATACTGATTGACTTGCAACAAACTTCCACCTAACCCTTTCGATTAAGCATCGGTAACCACTTTATGTTCTAAATTAGGGTCTTATATTACTAAAGTTTTGCGATTTCCTAATTTAGAATATAAACGCTGTACCGAAAGAAAGAATCCTGCCAATCCCATAAACTGTAGTCATATCTAGGTTCTATTCTTCGGCTGTGGAAAATTTACATCGGTATGTGATTTTGATCTTCTGAGTGTAAATCGCGATCGCCCTAAAAATTTTACCTTGCGTTTGAAGACATGACTATTTTCCAGGTTAAGAAATGAACCATGACACTTTATTACATTTAACAACTGGTCTAATTTTCCCATATTATCTAGATATACCACTATTTCCCCATTAGTCTTGTCAACTATTCAATTCATAATGTTCTTGAAAACAGCAGGGAATCGGCCTACCCAAATGACACTTTAAGAGTCCTATAATGTCCATCAGCAGTAACAAAAGTGGTTATGGGTATTGAATCTGGAATATTCTAAACTCATCGCTACCTGGTAATATCCTGATGGTAAATCCAAAACGGTGAAATAATTAGTTTCGAATAAACGTTGAAGTAGATCTTCCATAATCGCTAAAAGAGATTGGTGTTTCATCAATATAGCGTTTACTTGTCGATAATCTACTCACATGTCATTCCTACTCTTTGTTATTTACATTCCCGGGTCGCACTCTAAAAAATATGATATTTATCTTTCTGGTGGAGGACATTTTTGTGTTAGTGGAGGATGGAGGCAATTTCTTACGAAAGGAGGACGGTCCTCTACAAAGGAGGACAGGTGGCAAGCCTAGTTGCACCGTTCCGTAAATATTCTGTTTCCAAACTTGATACCAAATAGAGTTTTTATGACACTTATACTTTTTGACAGTACTTTTCCTGAAATTTTTGATAGTTCTTCGGCTGATATTCCTAAATTATATTCAGCCGCAATTGCAGATCGGGTTTCAACGCTCAGTTGACTTAAAAGCGGGAAGACTTAAATTTAAATTTAAATTTGAATAGAATGATCTAAATTAGTAACGTTTTTCATTAAAACTGTCCCAACACAAATACACATCGCCAAAAAAAAACGCAACACCAAAATTTTTCGAAAAAATATCTAATTTTTAAGGACCTGTATCTTTATCAAATATTGCATATAAAAATAAAATTTTGGTGGTAACTTGAAGAAAATTTTGCCCTTTTTCTGATGGTGGGGTTCATTTTTATTTGTCATTTTTTGAGTAAAGCGTAGTACTCAGACCAAAACGAAACGAAAAATTTACGTGGTCTCCAAAATTACACTTCTTTTTAGTGAAATAGAAACGAAATAATATTTGACAAATATATTTTTTTGACAAGCTAATGTTTATTTTTAATCAAAGCGGACAAAACAAATAAAAAAATTAAACAAATATGGACACAACGGCAATTTATTTTTTAAAATTTCACGCGAAAAGACTGTTCAAAACATCCTTTTCGCGTGAAATTGGTTTGGATAGTTTTGCGCGCCATCTCTGACGCATAGAGAAAAACTTAATTTTTTATCGCTGACCCATTGAATAACTATAAATAGAAGGTGACACCTCTAATTTTGCAGCGACAAATGAGCCAAGTGTTAATAAATTGTACTACGAAATAAATATTTCTGTGTCTTTGCTTAATTATGTCCACGAATATTTCTTATTTTATGTAATTGGTACGTTTGTATTTCCAATTTAAATATGGGTTGGTCGAATGAATGTGTTTTATGAATGTGTTTGTAGGTAGTAAAACGTGTGAAGATTTAAAAAACAAAAATAAACAAACTAACATCATTTTTTTTTTATTCTTTTCTGTTGATCAAAAAGTAATCATAATTTTAACTCGTAAGGAGAAAATAGAATTTTTTGGTATCAATTGATTTTATTTTTCAGCAGGATTTATAATTCCCTTGTGTTTAGAACCGAAATTTTATCTTCATCTGTGCAAGATTTATATACATTTGAATGAAATTTTGTGTTAAATTTTAATTGTACTTAATATTATATATAAAATTTGATAATTTTTATTAACAACAAGGTTTGGTTTTACATAGGGCTTCGCTGCTATATTGTGCCTTCCTTCCCTTTTCATTCATTTGGTTCTGTCTGTTCATCATCACTAAAATTATTTTCCCCGCACACCTTAATTCTAACTGAAATGTCTTCACGCAAAATTTAGTACATGGTATTTGGTTTCCACTCGAAATACTAGAGATATAAACATCGACAATAAAACACCGTAGCGGTTTCGAATAAAAATAGAGGCGGGATGCTAAAGGGCTTTTCCATCATCCAAGTACGATCGCTGATTGAATGATCACAAATATGACCATCTTTTGAAAATGGTTATAAATTATTTAGAAATAATTTGAACTTGAGAAATATGACAAAGATTATATCTGCCTGGAGGAGTGGTCTGGAAACTGTGTAATATCATCAGTGTATTGCCCTCCAAAACACACAATAAAAAAGAAGCAATTCTTAGACTATTTTAACCACTTAGGCAATAAATTCATTGCGGGAGGTGATTATAAAACAAAACATACTCAATAGGGTGCAAGATTGACAACTCCGAAAGGAAAACAACTCTATGAAGCTTTTGAGGAACTGTGTTTGCATTATCTATCAGCGGGACATCCAACATATTGACCTACGTAAAAAAAGAAAATTGCTGATCTATAAAAGACTTCTGTATAACTAAAGGCATTTCTCGTACAAACGCTATGGCAACAAATTGTTATGATTTATCGTCCGATCATTCACTAATAATTAACAGTGAATACTGATTCCTTAAAAACTGAAGGTATGAAACGTTTGACCGATGAAAAAAACTAAATGGGATCAATTCAATAAACAAATTATAGAGAATTGCCAACTGGATATTTCTCTTAGCACACCAGAAAATATTGATGCAGCAGAAGCATACTTCAGAGATGTACTAGAAGTAGCAGCAGATAAAGCAATACCTAACATCAATGTTTTTGTAAAAGCTAATAGACTCTCTTAAAACATTCAATAATTAATACAAGAAAAGCGGAAAATTCGATGGCAGTGGCAGCAGCAAAGATCACCGATATTAAAATGAAAATTAAATCGCGCAATTAAAACCATGAATGTAGCTCTGAGGGAAGAAGAAAATGATGGTATTCAAAACTATTTAAGTGAGCTCTCGGCAACAGAGAGAACAGACTACTCCTTATGAAAAGCAACTGAAAGTATCAAGAGGCCGACAAACTCGTGTTATGCCAAGTGGCAATTGGGCGAGAAGTGATGAAGAAAAAGCCAATTGTTTTGCTTTTCATTTAAAAAGGTTATTCTCACCACATGAACAAGTTACCAACTACATGCTACCAAACCAAATGGTGAATGAATTGAATTTTAAGCCTATAAAGTTTAAGTGGAGGGAAGTTAGGAGCACAATAAAAAACGGCATAAGTCCGAAAAAAGCACCAGTACATCATCTTATTACCGGTAAAATGTTTAAAGAATTACCATACAAATGTGTTAAAATTATAACGTACATCCTCAACGCAAACATGCGAACTGGGCACATTCCTCAAAAGTCTGAAAAAGATGAGACACAATTCTCGTCATATCGTTCAGTAAGCATGCTTTCCACAGTATCAAAGCGTTTTGAAAAATTGTTACTAAGAAAACTGAAACCAATACTAGAAGAACGGCATATTACACCAGATCATCAATTTGGTTTCCGAAATCAGCATGGCACTATAGAGCAAGTTCACAGGATTGTCAATGCAGTCCAACACACCTTCGAAGAAAAAAAATATTGTTCTGCTGTCTTCTTAGATATTGTGCAAACCTTCAATAAAGTTTGACATAGAGGATTAATGTACAAAATTAAAGAACTTTTCCCGAAGCAGTTCTATGTAGTTTTTGAAAACTATCTTCTTCAAAGACAAAACAAGGAAGTGACTTAGAACCAATTTTATACATGAATTTCTAATGAAGCTATAATATCAACATATTTTGCTGATGATACAACTATATTGGTGTCTTGTAAAAATCCTCAAACTGCCTCAAAGCAATTGCAAAATTATCTGAATAAAATTGAAAACTGGTTAAGGACTTGGCGAATAAAAGTCAATGAAAATAAACCAACACACGACACATTCACATTTAATTAACGCACCTGTCCACCAGTTAAATTAACAGTATAAGTATTCCGCAGCAATCCAATGTCAAATACTTAGGGTTACATCTGGACAGAACGTTGAAATGGAAAAAGCATATAGAAGCAAAGCGTAATCAAAAAAAATATTTCATAAAATATTTTTATATTTCATAAAAATAGATAAGATACAAGGTGATTGATTGATTGATTGATTGATGGGACTATGAGACCAAGCTCCAGGCAAGTGTTTCGGATACGCCGGTCCTATCCCACAGCATTTTAACATTTAACAAACGGTAAAAAAGGAGGGATTGTCATATATTTATATTTCTATAGATATATTTCTATGCATGACAGAAATGACCCGGTTTCAGCCACCTCATGATCATTACAGGAGTTATATTCTACAGGTTTTTGTGGAATAGGAAAGTTAAATTATGTTTGTAATGACAGAATTGGTTTAGATTCCCGATAGCCAATAGTCAAACTACTATTATTGTATTACAATCACAATTTTTATAAACTGCTCCGCTTCCTATCACCTTTTATTAGCAGCTCCAGTGTGTCATTATTCAGCTTTCCTGCAAAATTTCCCTTAAATAAAAACTATTAGTGAGCTAATTCCTTATATCCATAGCCTGTAATAAATTTTATTATTTTGGCCTACGATTCCAAATTTATAAGTAAATTTGTCTATCTCCCTATTGCTAGAAATATTATAAGTATATTATTATTAAATTCATCTAATTTACTAATTAACTTAGTGTTAAATAATATTCCTATAAGTTACATAGTCCAATTCGAATTTAAAATAATTAAACATTTAAATTGGATCGAATCCACCGCTTTATAGCATTACACAAAGTATTCGCAAGAAAATCTTATTTATATTCACTTTAACACCGAAAATATTACAATTAGAATTTTATTAAAATAATTAAACGTTTAAATTAGATCTAATCTACGGTTTATAGCAATTACACCCGATATTTCTTAAAGATACAAGTGGTTAAAAATTAGGTATTTTTTAGAAAAATTTTGGTGCTGGGTTTTTTTTTGGCGTACTGTACTTTTGCAACAGAGTAAATTAATTTTTATACGTAAATTCTGAGAATTTTTTATAAATTAGCTAGCACAATTCTAGAATATATAGTAATTGCAAGATCCCAAATATTAATGCAACACATAATATTATATTGCGGCATAGCTGTCCTATAAATTTGTTTTCCATAATATTAAAAGGGAATTACCACCTTAGCGGAGAGAAACATTTCAACATTGTATATCGGCAGTACAACCAGGTTCTGACTTATGATATATGGTATCAAAACCATCTACAGTTACCGAACTATAAAAAATAAAATTTCAGATTCTGTCGCCTTTGTATACCTGATTTATCCCTCCGTCATAGCCTACTCAATCAAGAATTCCTAATAATTATGTAGTATATTTTATTTACAAGCTTATTGGTCTTATTATTATAAGTAAATTATTATTTCTTTTGTTTTTATAGGTCAATAATTCTTCCATTCAATCCATATTAGCACCTTTCTCCATTGTATAAATAATTTTCATGTTAGTGTCATGTCTATATAATTTTGTTGTGTTGTATTCATGTGTATAGCGATGTTTGATTCTGCATTCATTTTACCAATATTACCAAAATGTTCTTTAAATCTTTAACCAAAGGACCTATCGGATTGTCCTATGTAGGATGCAGTACAGTCAAAGCAAATCATTTGAAATACTTCAGTATCTAAAATTTGTACTTTCTTTAAGGCAATTGTATAGCCATAATTCCAAAATATTTTTCCAAAAAATATAAAAATAAAAACATGTTTCCTGAATTTAACCATAAATTTTTTAATGAATTAATTTCAGTAGTGAAATATTAGTTGTTAATCAAATTTTATGATAAACATTCATATTTTTGTGAATTTAACAAATTCTGATGTTAATAAAATAGTCATTTATAAGTGACTATTTTATTAACATTAGACTTTCTTAAAATCACAAAAATTGGAATGTTAATCATAAAATTTGATTAACAACTAATATTTCACTACTGAAATTAATTCATTAAAAAATGTATGGTTAAATTCAAGAAAATTTTTGTTGATTTACATAAAAATCTGTAAAGATGCAATACTAAATTTCATTGTAAGTGGTTTACTGATAATAACAATCATAGAAAAATCAGTAAAATGAGTTTTGTCATTATAATGAAAAAAATGGTTAATTTCACAAAAAAAAAATATTGTTTAACACACAAATCGATTAACAAAAGTCAATCTGTGATTTTCAATTGATAATTTTTTTCCGTGTATATGATATATGGGAATCATATATGGGACAAAACATAACTTGACTACATAACCGAGTTCTCTTCAATCACGAGATACAAACTTACATACAATAAAACAAAAGTATACAATTTAAATATTCAAGTTTAAATTTGGATCTGTTTCAAGATCAATGACGTTTGTGTACTGTATCGTGTCAGCCATGAAAATGCATCTAACAATAATAATAAAACTAGAGTACGCGATGTTTGAGCTTCATAAATAAAGCGGGCTAAGACATTTTTTTGTTTACATTTTCTCGGCCAAGAAATGTGTTTTTCATTTTATAATACATACAATAAAATCATTGAGTCGAATCGACGTTTAGACTATTTCCTTGATAATTACTCGTAAAAACAATATTGTTGTTGTGCACATATGATAACGTATATTGAGTTTTTTTTATCGCATGAATCATATACTTCATGTCACCTACTCGTTCAAGTATAAAAGGAAGTTTGATTATATCATTTAATCGGTGCATAATGATTATTTTTAATCGGGCGGAATTTTTTTTATTTTAAATTCCCGGATGATTTAAATTTAAAAGTGCATATGTATTTATTTATATAGTTCGAATAGTTTTTCCACGGCTTGGCAACATATAAAATGTAACGCACTCTTGTATAATCTCATTATACCTTTTGACATATGAAAATGTCAAACAAAATTTGTATATACAACCACATATTGAATGAGGCTAGATTAAAAATGTTTTAATCACTTACAATACATACGTCAATATATAAAATAAACAACAACATTTTCATGGTCTAAATACGTCATTCTATAAATATGGTAAGGTCGGTTTGGTGATAAGGTAAAGTACAAATTGTGTAAATTGGATATCTTCTTAGAATGTTGAACTTTTCGTATTATAAATCAGAAAATATACAGCACATGGCAGTATTATTTTGAATTTTTTGTGTAACTGGCGCATGACTAAAATTGTTTGCTGATTTGACATTTAATTTTGTGTGGTATTAACCATTTAGTTGTACCTACTTTAAGTATGCTTTGGGCATTAATTTGAGTAAAAGCCTTCTAAACGAGCATATTATCTATCTTTAGAATTCCACCACAGCATTGTTGGCTTTTCGTGTAAGACAATTAAAAAAAAAGGTGGGATCATTGTGCTGACGCATTCTTAAAACAGTTTAGTTGGGAAAAATCAACAAAAAAATGGATGCCACCAAAACTTAAACCGATCCCACTTATACTAATGGACACGCATTAGACATGAAAGAATATTTCATTAGACATGAAAGAATGAGCATTATGGAAACCAACCACCATTCTGATGATGTGGAACGCTCGTTGGGAGGTAATGAAAACTTTGGTTGTCGGTGAAATTCGGTTGATGGTAAAAAATAAACCCAAATACGAGGAGTGTCGTCTTGCTGTCGAGCAACAGAATATGGCATATTTAAGAAGCGCAAATACGTTTAACAGTGGCACGGGACAACACCCAGCGATCCAACCACTTAGTTGCTGCTTACGTTATAGTCATTAAGCAAAGTATAATATTATGGTGCCCCCAACCTCAAAGATCATCTTCTATTGTAATATGTTTAGAAACACACGAAAACAAAATGAGTTTCTAAATATGAAACATGAATACGATTAAAAGTAACACGAAGTCATAGGAATTGACAACAATACACAAAAACCGGTTGGTACTTTTTGATGTTGCCTGGTTGGTTTAGATAACGGCTGCTAAATAGGTTAACGGTTTGGTATATAATCAATTATCGATGTTAGATTATGTATAGAGTTAATACTTACTGTATCATGCTTATTTTTATATTATGCTGTTTAGTTGATAGAATTTTTATTTTTTCCCCCTTATCTTTAATTTAGGAGCATAGGGCGTCTACTAGACTGGATCAATTCAATCTATTGAAGGCTAATGACTTTAACTCACTCCATGTCTTAAGTAGTTATTTCGCTTCAGTCAACGTAGTTTTTTCTTGTCATCGGTGGTCTTCTAACCTTCCTCTTTCGTTGCGGGTTCTATTCTAATTGCATCCTGGCACTTGATCAATGTCACTTGATGTCTTTCGAAGTGTGTTTCTATCCATTCTCCATTTTCATAATTTCTTTCTCTATATCGATTTGCCCTGTTTGCTTCAGTAACTTTGTTGTTCTTTAACATCCTTAGCGCACTTGCAACTTTCCTGCCCGTTCGATGAATGTTGATTGGTTCGTTATAGTTTCCATCTGGAAGTGCGTCATTTTCTGCAGTGTATATGCGATTATCTTCAGAGAAATCTTCCACCTGTTTAGCTGTTGATTTTTTGAGGTTAGAGTTTGACCTGCTGCATCCCTAAGCTTCTTCATTTGTTTTGAGAATGTCTTCAGTGTATTTCCTGCGAACACTCCTTGTCATTTTCTTTACCTGTCGAGCTGTATCTTTGTATTACCTTTCAATTTCTGCCGTATTTTGATGACATAATTGTTGCTTAAGTTGACGGTGTGCCAGTTTTGTTATTGGTTAAGTTGTATGCCTTACTGAAGGCAATTCTGGAGTTGGCATTTCTCAACCTTTCTGTATTAAATTTCTTCTTGTTATTCCTTGCGTATTTTACAGCGGTGGAATTTACTTTGAGTGCTATTACTTCTTATTTCTTACACTTCTGTATAAGAATCGTTGGTGATCACCGTGCATGTCTGCTCCTCTCATTGCTTATCTTGCAGGGATGATAGAAATTTCTTGTTTACCAGCACGTAATCTATTTGGTTTGTTGTTTTATCATCTGGCAGCATCCAAGTGTACTTGTGTATGTTTTTGTGTAGGAACTTGATTCCACCTACTGAATAATTGTAGTATTTTGTATTTTCGACCAGAATCTTGCTGATTATTCGGTTACTGATTTCCAATCGTGTTTATTGCTTCTAGCTGTTGTTAGTACGCCTTCATGGATGCCATTTTTCTCAGAGTGTAACAGGTAGACGTAGTTAAATCCCCACTGTTTTTCCATCTTACTTCGCTAAGGCCCTAATATTTCGATGTCAACCGCTGCATTTCCTTTTCTTCTTGTGCTAACCATGATGTGTCTGTTAGAATTCGTATATTCCAGTTTTCAATTCGTGTCCGTGTACGATAGCCAATGGCCGATATTTGTGTTTACGGATTGAAATTATTTATTCTTCTAGTATTCGTTTCTGTAATCATTTTAAATTCAGATTAATAATTCAGAATCCTAGCCAGTTTTCCGGGCTGCTGGATAAGGCATAACGGCCTACCAAAGGGGAGGTTTTTGATGTATTTTTACTTTTCCTTTATTTTAATATTTCAAGTAGGTCACTTATTTTTAGAAATTCTCGCAGGTTGCTTGATTTCAATGATGACGTTACTGCCGCTTTAATTCGCTCTGCCACTTGTTATCTTAAAAGTATCATGTAACAAATTTGAAGCCGGTGAGGCCACACAGGTAGGAGACTAATCCCGTTAAAACGGGACTGTAAAACCTACAGTATTAGTATAGTAAAATTATTAACGCACCGAAGTTTCTGGTAATATTTATATTGTATCGAAGAAATTGACCTATTATGATGTTTCCGATTATTTTTTTATCTTTTAGTGGAGTGCGTTTTGGTTTTCTTTTAGTGGAGTGTGTTTTGGTATGTTAAAGGAAAGATGTTTACTACACACAAAAAACCTGGACCTACCTACGCTCTCAACAATCTGTGTACTAAGTATCAGTTATTTGATTTTCATTAGTGCATTGATTTTGATTTAAGGTCGACAAATGCATACAAAAGCACGAAACGACTAAAATCAGTTTGATCAAAGCATTATGGTCAGGAAAAACTAAATAAAACTTTGACCGAAAAATATTAGATAGAACAAAAATAAATTTTATTCTCTCGGGCTTCTGGTTTCTTTAAGAAGGCGTTTAGAATGCCTGTAAATTAAATATTGTGAAATAAGACTGTTTTAAATAGTGTGTTCTACATCTGGGTTTATCTAAGGCTTTGAACTAAAATGTTCTTCGAACTAAAACGAGATCAAATTTCTTGACAAATCTCGGAGAAACAGTGTCTACAATTTAATATTTGTAAAATAGCTATAAAGCACTTAATTTGCGTCTGTGCTATAATGAGCCAATAGATAACGCAATATATTTTTGTCATTTATAAGTTGTACAATTAAGATGGTATTTTGGAGCTCCACCACATACAAACGAGTTAATTTTTAAAATGGGCATATATAATCAATCCAAAAAAGCTTACTCGAAATATCTAAGCCCAACAATCTAAGAGAGGAGGACCTAATAATGATAACGCCGTTTATTATGGGTGGAACATTTTGATCTTTTTCATGTAAAAACAGAGAACTTTGAAGTTTATAAAATTCTACCCTATTAGATTTGCCCAATTTAATTTCTTTGTTTGTGCATGTCAGAACCATTCCAATTTCTTCGAGATCCTTACTAAAAATCTGAAAAAAATCACATATGCCTTTCAAGATACTCACATATAAGGTAAAAATGTACTATAGATTCCTTTACTTTGGATAAGGTTGACAACAAAGAAACTGGGCGGTAATTCGACGAAGTGTAAACTTTTAAGTTTAATTTTTAGGAACCGATTAAATATTATCCGATTGCTAAATAGACAGGAGACATGTAAGTCTTATTGTCTGTGTTTATTGACAATATACGATGGTACTTCAACAGCTCCAATTGCTTTATTTGGCGTTAAAAGTAAAGAACTTTAGAAACCACTCGATATTGAAAATAAATGTTGTGCATTGATGACGTAACAGTAGTGAATGCTGGAGAGAATTGGTAAGAGAGAAAAGGGAGAGTCGACGCTGAAGCAAAGTGAGCCACTACAAAAATTGCTTTTGTTCGATACTCGCCATATCATGTTCGTTGGGCTATAACCACCTACAACGTTCACCAAATTGTTAGAAGTAGTTCAAAGGTCCCTTTAGAAACGAGCACGTTTACGTCCTCTAAATCTGGAATATAACTTAATTAAGTAAATGCAAAAGAATTTGATGAACAATTAAAAATTCTATCCACTTTTGATTGGTAAGATAATTGCACCCTTGGCTTTGGAGCACGTATCAGGTACAATGATTCAACAAAATACACAAAATAGAATTATACAAAATAAACTAAAGGTCCTTACACTTGTCGTGAAAATAAAAGCTCTATGTCTTTAGTTGTATACATATATACGTTGTAGAGCTTTAGATAAAAGAGAGAAGCTACCAGAGTTTCTTATTTCAATCGGTAAATTGTTAAATATGATAAGTGCGATCACATTGAAGAAACGTCTACTAAACTAAAGTTTCAAAAAAGAACCAAGATAGCGTGATTTGAAAAGCCATTAATCTGATGATATGTTTCTGTAAAACAAACAAGGGATGTCTAAGTTTTTCAGGCATCATCTCAATATGAACGCCTATAAAGAAAAATAAAATCTACCAGAGCAAAATAAACTAGCCTCAAAAGGTGTAACGAACAACAGAGGCGTAAAACGTATATGAGATCCCAAAAGTAGTTTGGGTTTCAAGTTTTCTATGTCATGGGTCTTTCAATTATAATTTGCGTCAATCAAAACTCCTAAGTATATGATTTTGTTTATGACACTTTTATTAAAGCAGCCAAACGAGGAACAGACCCGAACTCTCAAAGGCAAAGCCTAGGAAGAAAATTTCTTCAGGCAAACTCAAACTTTCGCTAAAATGTATTATTTTATAGTTGTATCACTCAAAAGTTTTGAGCTTTAAACTAAAATACCAGAAAATATAAATCATGTGCTATAACAGAAATGTTATCTTGTTTACTTAACCTATTGTAGACAAACGCGAAGTCATCCATATACACCTAAGAACGGCCAGTAATATAAAATCAGAGCCACTCGTAAATTTTCCCACGAATGCCACATCAATAGAGCTTCTTTAAAAGAGTTGCATTGGCTACTCTATCAAAAGCTTAAGCATGTCCATAAACAGCAGATGACTTAAAGCATCTGATGAAACTAATAAAATTGCTTATTCTATATTTTATAGGGATATATAAAAGATTCTCTTTGAATCATAGTTTTTAGTTACTAGACGATTTTTAACGATACAACCATGGCCACAGTATAACCATTTGGATCTCCTACACGCATAAAACAACCTGTTGAAATCATTGGCAATGTCATTCGGGCCAGTATAATATCACTTGACTCACGATGCCAATTTGTCAGCTGATTGATCGTTTGCCAGTTTTTCCGAGCATTTTTACCATTTGCGCAAAATTGGTGAAAATAAAACTTTTTTTTAGTCTGTATATATTTTAGTAAGTTGTCGGTCATCCAGGGCATTAGCTTAACTGCTATTTTCCCTCCCTATATAGCAATAGTTTTTGCAAACTTTAAGATGATCATTCAGAATACTTATAAAAAGATCAAAAGCGAATCTAGACTAAGCTGCACCAGCAAAGTTAGTTTCGAATAAACAGTGGTCAGATTTGCTCAAATTTTAAACTTCCCGTGAAACATTACGAAAGAACCTCTGATCAAGTTTACAAAGTACGTTATCAATACATATGTTGTCCGAGACTTAAAAATGTAAGCTGGTTCGAAAACAAGAATATCTCGGCCATTACTAGACAGAACATCAAATAGATTATTGACTTTTTAAGTCAAAAATCTATATTGAAATCGCCCATAATTATAAGATTGGAAAATTTCAAAACAGACAAAAACGTATATTACCTAATTTCATTAGGTATTAGGTATAAACGTAACGCCTACACCATCTAAAGTGAGAAATTCTAATTCAACAGGTCAAATCGTTATTCGCACAAATTTAGTTACTCGCATAAGTTATTTTCATTTTCAAATCGTTACGTTACAGTAAAATTGAGTTTTCGCGATTCAAAGATTATCTCACACAACATTAATACTTTCATTATTTTATGCAACAAATTTTCTAATCATTATACACTAGTCTAGTTCATTCTAAAATATTGTATGTAAACAATCAACATATTATAACCACAACAAAATTATAAAAGAATAATCTCAATAAACACTTCACTCCTACGTGGTATCTACATAGTACACGCGGTCAACTCATTTAAGTAATAATTCATTTTCTAGTAACATATACATATTTTAAATCATTGAATGAATCACGAATGTTCGACTACATCATAATATACCTCTATAGTTAGTAAACACAAAAATGTAAGAAAATTTATAACGTCATGGAAAAAAATCATTTCGTTCACAACACAGCAATATAAACTACGGTATGTTAGGAAAAGTACACGAACCGATTTCATGTTTGCAATGAACTTGACAACGAATTTTTTTTTTTTTTTTAGTTTTTCTTAATACATTCAATTTATTAATAACAACAATTGTTTAACTGATTAAATAAAATAATTTATAAAAAAAATTCTTATCAAAACTAATTAGTGCACTAATACTTTTTTTTCGCATTCACAAAACTAGGAAAACTTAATAAAAAAAAATGTAAAGTAAACACAAGGAAATGCACACAATGCGGATAAAATAAATAAATTTACTTAGCTACATACATAATAAAAATCCAAAACTTCTTTCTAATCGTCTCTATTTAATTCTAAATATTGATTATTTGCATTTGTCGTCGCAATAGTTTTGTAATATCCGCTCGATTCGAAATATCACACAAAACACGAAGAATTCTATCAGTTTTGTAGTGTCTTTGGTAATTAATAGATCGTATGGAAAAAAAAGTTTTTTGTTTTTTGTAATTTATTTGATCGTTTTTGTTGTAGCTGCGGCTAAGTAGAGTCATCTACACGCTTCAAAATTTAAACTCCTTTTTCGGCCAAAACAATTTTTAAATTTAATTTTTTTTTTCTTTTATGGCTATTCAAAACATAATTTTCTGAAACAGACACACACGCACACAAAATAGATAAGATGTATGTATGAAAAAAAAATTAAAATTAAAGTTAAAATAGGTGACCCATTAAAATAAAATTCTTTGTGACTCGCGAAAAAAAAAACATACGAAATCGCGAGCCACGAGTATAACACAAGGGAAACAAATAATTTAATAATTTTTTTTTTTTTGTTTTTGTTTATTTTTTTTTTTGTTGTTGTTGTTGTTTTACAATTGCTGCTTAGACTTAAAATATTTTCTATAAATTTGATTTTAATTTTAGTTAGTTGGTCAGTACTGATTAAACTGTGTTCAAGCCAAAGTGGAAATAAAAATATAAGCGAAGAAAACGTAGATAATATTCAAAAAATGTCGTGTTTACCTACAATCAAATCGTTGAACGAATTTAGTGATTATCTACCAAAGTGAGTGTTTTACACTATATTTTTTATAGTTTTGTGTGATAATAAGATTGTAAATTTTAATTTTATTCGTTTTAGTTTTATAAATGAAAATGATACAATTGCCCTTTTAATGGATTTCGATGGTACATTAGCACCAATGACAGCACATCCACGCGACACCGAAATACCGAAATCGACCAGTGAAGTTTTAAATCGTTTGTGTACTAATTCTCATGTGTTCGCTGCTGTTATATCGGGCCGCGCAATTGACGATGTCAAAGATAAAGTTGGTATCGAAGGTATTGTTTATGCAGGCAATCATGGTTTAGAAATTTTATATCCAGATGGTCATAAATATAATCATCACATTCCAAATGATGTAATAGAAGATTATACAAAAATGCTGAATGAATTAGTAGAACAAATCGAAAAGGATGGTACATGGATTGAAGATAAAGAAACATCGTTGACAGTGCACTATCGTGAAGCAAACGAAGAGGAGCATGACGATATAGTTGAACGGTCAAATAAAATTATTTTGAGTTACGGATATTCAGCAAATCCAGCACATAAAGCAATCGATGCTAAACCACCTGTGCACTGGAATAAAGGTATGTACAATTTATATAACATTTCAACAATTTTATTAGTTTAGAATTTTGCAAAAAAAAGCAAAATTTTCTTTTTACATAATATTAATGCATTCAATGAAATAATTTTGTATAAATATTTTTTGTTAACTCCTCATAGGCACAGCAGCTGAATTAATTTTGAAATCAAGTTTTGGTGATAACTGGCATGAAAAGGTGAAAGTTGTTTTTGTCGGTGACGACACAACAGATGAAGATGCTATGAGGGTAAGTGCCTTGCGCGAAATATTTATAATATATGTGAAAATGTGTGTGTGTACAAATTTTGATAATTTATTAATGTGTTTGTCTAAACTAAATATATAGAACATAAACATAACAATAATCATCTACTATTTTTAAATATCATCTAAATGATGATTTTAATGAATTTTTCTGTTTTCAAATTTGATAAAATTACTAACTTTAATTTTATTATGATTTAAATTATATTTTTAAACATAAAATGAGCGCGTGTGTATATTTTACATAAACATATACGAATATTTGAAATATACATAACTAACTAATAAACATCTTATATAATTCTAGGCACTACACGGGAAAGCTATTAGTTTCAGGGTATCTTCATTACCTGATGTACAAACAAATGCTGATTATAGATTACCATCAACGGACAATGTTTATCAAATGTTAAAATGGATCGAATCAAAATACGTCTAGAACAAATTGTATAGTTTAATAAAATACCAATACATCTAGTTTAGATTTAGCAGCTAAGCAAAAGAATAAAAAAAATGTATAGACCAAAAATTACTAAACCACATCTCCACAAAATGCATTTCAATGTAAGGAAATTTCTCAAGTAAAGATATTATTTATTAATTAAATAAACAAAAAAAAAACAAAATCTATATACAACAAAAAACTATTACAACAAAAAACTATTATTATTAACTATTATTTTTAATATGTATTACTTTTATAATAAAATACAATAAAAATATTAGAAACAAAAATGTTGTTCATTGTTTTTCTTTAAGAAAATTTATAGTGGCCGAACAATTTTCTACGAATCTGTTAAGTAAATAACAAACCTTAAATAACAAACCTCCAATAACCTTATGTGTAGCATAAGGTTATTGGACTTTGACAGTTAGTATACAAAATAAAAATAAAAATAAGTAATGGATTACGCATTGGATTAATGTGTGTGGAATTAGGTTCAGATTGTGTATAAAATTCAGAAAAAATATTGTCACCATTCTGTGTTTGTTTACTATAATTGAATGGTTTAATTTTTAATGTTTTTATTAATTTTTCTATCCGTAAACTCCACTACTTTATACCAACTAAATGGTGTGACAAGTAAGAGTTTTATTGAAAACTACCCTAAAATCTTAACAGTATAAACTAAATGTCCTCAACTTACGACGGTTTGACTTGGAAGGAGGTTTTTTTTAATATTTCATAATTTCTTGCCATTATTTTTTTCATAATAAGTTAAAAGAATGCCTAATTTTCCATATATTTCCATCATAAATCTTATCTTTGATGATTTTAAATAGTAAAAAAATATTCAAAGAAGTTACTTTTAATACTATTTCGATTTAACGAAACCCAATTATCCAAATTAATTGATTAATTGATGAGACTGTGAGACCAAGCTCTTGTCAAGTGTTTCGGTTAATGCCGGTCCTATTCCCACAGCCTTTTTACATTTAACAAACGGTAGGATAGGAGAGATTTTCATATATTTATATTTCTATAAATATATTTCCATGCATGATAGAAACGACCCGTCATGATCATTACGGCACTATTCTATTCTATTTTTGTGGTGTAGGAAAAGGAAAACTATGTCAGTAACGGCAGAATTGGTCCGGTTTAATATTCCAACAACTGTTAGCATAAGACAATCACAATTTTATTGAACTGCTCTACATTCTCTTTTCTGTATACTGTCATCTCTTATCAGCAACTCCAGGACCCACCATTCAACTGTAAGCTGCAAAAAAATTCCCCAAAAACAACATCTATGAATAGGCTAATTTCTCCAAGCCGTGTGCATAATTACCTAATTAAAAATATAAAATTATAAAATTTAAAATATAAATTAAATTAGGTTTTAAAAAACTTGATTACAAATCAAGTGAATTAACCGTTTTATGACCAATACGTCATGTAATCGACGAAAATCCAATTTATATACACTTTAATTGACACAAAACTTTAAAATTAATACAAATTAGATTTTAAAAACTTGATTAAATATTACGAATCAATTGGATTAACCGTTTTATGACCAATTCGTCATGTCTGAACGATTTAAAAAAACATAATAAAATATAAACAAAAAGGAAAAATTGTAACTGCTTCTAGATTAATTATATAAATAAGTACTTACTTAATTGGATTAATAAAATTATTAACATTTCTTAGTTATTTGAAATACATATACCAAAAAATTAACAATTTTTCTTGGCTAACGATGATTTCAACTTACGACGGAACGTCTGGAACTGAGGCTCGCCGTAAATTAAGGACTATTTATTTGAAAACGAAATAAGAGTCAACATTTGATCCGTCAAAATAAATACTTCAAACGGAAGAAGTATATAACGAATTTTGATAAATTATAATGGACTAGGATTTCTCCACATTAGAAATAAACCGAATAACTATATCACAGCAATATTCCTGGCAACGAAACTATAATTTTTATATTTTTAGATATAATCAAAAAAAAAATAAGTAATTAATGTACTTAGAACACAATAAGGACGCAAAACTGAACCGTTGTATACCGGAAGAAACAGGAAAGAAATCAGACAAACTATCACTAAAAATTATAGTTGAAAATTAAATTGGCAAAAGCATTGGTAGAAAATTTAAAATCAAAACTAAATGATTAAACCATGGTTTCCACAATGGCGAATGATTGGCTGTGTAAAAATATTAGCCAAACTAAAAAAAGAAAGTATTAAAAAGATTAAAAATTCACTTTGGCCCCAGAAAAGATTGCAGGGTTCAAAACCAAAAAAAAAAAAAATCACTAAATGCGAAATATTGCAAATTTTACTTTTATTCGCAAATTTTTCAAAAAAAATCTATTTGTTTTATCTGTTAGTTTAAACTAAATTTTTGGGCCATTATTTTGGTCTCTACTGACAATGAGCTTCTTGGGATAAAACTTCAAAAATATAGAAAATTCGTATGGAAAATAGAGAACTCTCAATTAAAACAATTTGTATAAATTTAATTGCAAGTTTTATTGTAAAAAATTGTGGACAGGCAACTTGTTTAACTTACAAGTTAAATATTTTGTCTTCGAAAATTGTTAAAACTTTTTTTTTAGACACTTTTAAACAAAAAAATGGTACAGTATCATGTGGTTCCTTTATGTAAATAAAATAAAATTGCGGATGATTGCCTGAAATTCCATCAAGTCTTAGTATCAAAGACATGTTGACCAGATGATTTCGGGCACTGAAAAGTAACAACCATAAGCTAGACATGGGCAGCAAATTGCAATATGATGAAGTGAAGAAACACATGACATGCTTTCGTACAAGATCTATAGAATATTAGAAAGTGTATCAATAACTGGAGACCGATGAAATAATCACTTACCACTTTACATATTTATTTTAGAACTTTTAACTATAATCGGTGAGTTTAACGACTTTAATAACTCTGGCGAGCTTACTTCGCTCCTCTCCGCTTAGCCCTCCGAGAGGCTTAAGATTTAATTTTTATATAAAAAATATATATTATTATTTATTTACCTATACGTTCCACTATCTCCCAAAATTCTATTATAAATAGGTATGGAAGAGTAAATGTCAAAACTACAATAATAAAGAATTTTTTTCTCCCAACAAAAATGTTTCCCAAACACCACAATACACTTTGGGGAAAAAGAAACAACATTGGTAGAAAATTTAAAATTTCTATCCCCCGGGAATTACCATAATAGAGCTACTGGACGTCCCAATTTTCTATCAAACTCGTATTTTGTCTTTATCGTACTATTGGTGAAATTTTGCTTTCTATTTTTAGATCGCCTAATTTTTTCGCCTCGCCGTCGTGGAAACCACTCTTAACTTATTAAATAAAATTTTGTGATTTATAGCAAATGGCGATAGTCGTAGCTCTGAAGATATGGTGAAGTCCGGTGACTCCTTTAAAGAAGTTACGAAAACTATGGTCATTGCTGTGTTGTTGTACTTTTAAGGCTTTAGCCTTCCATCTTTCACGTTTTTGCCGGCTAAAAATTCACTTGAGGGTTTTCCTAGCACAAACCACTTTGTTCTTCTGTGCGATTGTTAAAGATACTTGCGCTTTTTTATAGACAACCTAGAGTCGCCTGGGCAGCATTGACAATCGAAATTTACACTACCTCTCATAGAGCATTTACATGATCAGAACGGTGGTTGGTTTCCATAATATACTATTACTAAGATTCTGATAATGTGCTTTTTTATCTTCGTTTATCAAACCTTCACAGTTGAATCGTAAGGCTCTTTTTCCTGAGATCCCTGACTTGTAAGAAAACTGCAACCGTCCATTTCGTGCAATCATACAGATGTCATATGTAAGGCATTGCAAATAAATAACATATTATAGTCATCTATGAGCATAAAGTCGTCTAGTCCAACCATTCTACAGTCTCAAATCTGATCGCCATTCGTTTTAGAAAAGTTTGATTCATCACGAAACTGTTTAAGATTGAAACAACATTTAGTTTCTGACCCAAAAAGTATAAAATTTTACCAAACTCTTGAATATAATGATCATATCCTTACTAAACTAAAAATCATTGTCTTGATTACAATATAGAAATATCAAAAAATTCCAATTGGTGATTAACCAAATACCGCACAAAATGACCAGCATTTCTGTACTTTGTGCACATTTTCAACGACTGTTAAAATAATGTCGATTAAATCCTTACAACGTTAGTATACCGACATACGTTAAATAAAAAAATCGATAAAAGATCAAGAATCAAAATGCATATGCATCATTCGATCTATGAACAAATAAATTTTCTATTTTTACAAGTTAAATATACTCACATAGATATTATGAGGCCATCAATATATGTATGTGATTTCATTTATAAAGACAACAAAAACTCAGATCACGCTCTTGCATGCACAATTTGCATGTAAAGTTTTTTTCATAATGAAAATGGAAAATTTTTTTATATACAAATTCATTGGAATTTTGGTTGCGGAACAGTCACCATATAAACGTCATAAAAATACGAAGTAAAATCTAAAATATTTATATATTTGCACATGCGTCTACGCGCAAGGTCATTGATTCTAAGAGACGCGGTACATATACAAAGTGCAAGTGGTTTGTCACAATTATCAAATTCCCAAATAGTAAGTTTGAATATTAAGAGCGATATCGCTTTTAAAATACACACTAAGCGTATTTCAATTCGAGCACTTTCGTGAAGTCGAAAATCATTATATTTTAAAAATCGTAAAGAAGATTTTAAAAAAATGTGATAGCAGTTGTAAGTTTTGTTTACTTGTGATAAAACGATGCCGCGATAAAAATTTTATAAAGATAATAGTATATAAATTTAATTCAGATCTATACCAAAGAAAAGTTTTCATTAATCGATCGTAATTGTATGGGTCCGCAACGCAAATGTAATTGCAACAAGCTGGTCAAGCAAACACGAATTTTTGATATTTTGATATTAGTTCTGGCTTGTGCGCTGACATAGAAGTTTGTAACAAACAGATCAAGTACATCCTAAAAACAATACTCGAAAAAGGCGAAATATAGTCAATTTTCAATTACCAAAAATAAACCTGGTACATACATTAAATCATCTCTGGAGAGTATTCTAATTACTTGAAGCAAGCCGAACAAAACTACCTCATCATAAATATATTGGGGTAAAAGATATGACAAAATTCGCCTCTCAAATTGGCTGTCCGTAAACTTCGTAAAAAATGTGAACTTACCAATGCTGAATAGAAGATTCTAGAGCAATAATATATACACATAGAAAATAATAAGGATTCCAGCTAGGCTTGCCACCTGTCCTCCTTTGTGGAGGACAGTCCTCCTTTCGTAAGAAATTTACTCTATCCTCCACAAACCCAAAAATGTCCTCCACCACAAAAATAAATATCATATTTTATAGAGTGTGATCCTGAATGTAAATAACCAAGAGAAAGACTTGAAAAGAACTACAGTAAGGTGGTGAACGTGAATGAGTAAAAATTGTCGAATGGTTGTTAAAGAAAACTAATAATTAAAAAAAGAAAACAGGAGAGGAAAGAATGCCGATGAATAATCGCTATAATGGTGAAAGACCGATTCTCTTTAGCGATTATTGAAGATCTAGTTTAACGTTTATTCGGGCCGAATTATTTCATCGTTTAAGATTGATTATCAGGATATTACCACAGGTAGCGATGAGTCCAGAATACTCCAGATTCAATACCCATAACCGTTTTGGATAAGACGCGTAAGACGACCGCAGAGGGAATGGTAAAATTAGAGCGGTTGTTAGATTTAATAATGTGCCAGGGTGTGTTGCTTAACCCGGAAAATAGCAATTTTTTCAAACGAAAGGTAGAATTTTTAGGACATGAAGTGTCAAGATCGCGAGGTAGACCCGGAAGATGAAAAACAGATTCCGATGTAAATTTTACTACAGCCGAAGAACAGAACTCATATGCGACTACAGTTAATGGGATTGACGGGATTATTTCGAAAGTTCATGAAACACTTTAATATTGTTGCAAAACTTTGGAAGCGCGATACCGCGTTTATTTGCTAAATTAGTGAATCGCAAAACGTTAGCAATATATGACCCTAATTTAAAACATGAAGTGGTTAACGATGCTTGATCGAAAGGGTTAGGTGGAGTTTTGTTCCAAATCAATCAGTATGAAAAAGACGTCCTGGGGCCTATTAAAACAGACAGACCACCCAATGTGAACTAAAGCACCATTTATACGAATTGCAAGCCTTAGCCTTCGTCGCGATGATAACAGGTTGTGCGTCATTACAAAGTGGTTCACCAAAAAAAAATTAATGCCTAGAATTTCAATATGGAGCATAAAAATTGTAGATTACGATTTTGTCATGGAATATCGGGCAGGAGTACAAATGAAGCATGTGGTAGTGCTGAGTCGGAATACAAACGGTACGGAAGAACTGATGCATCCAGCCAGTTTACATGTTTATAAAATGACTAATGGGAAACACAATGAGCTTGATGATATGTACCTATTGTATACGAGGATCTTAGATAAATATTTATTACATTGAAACGACCACCTCAGATTAAAGAATAACGTCAGTACACCTCGATTATTTGGCGGATAAATGCCAACTTATTTGTAAGACTTACTCAGGGCGCATAAATGAGTCATTCCTAGAATGATCAAGTGGAGATTCGCCTAGCTAAATCACGACTATATGGGGTATGCAAAGTTTAGAAGGTAATAAAGATGCTCCAGAGGAATTTTTAGCATGGATTATTTCCTTATACGTGTAAGTTGTTCCAATGCTTTTGTGAAGACAGTGATATAAAGCATGAGCGAAAGGCCCATTGAAAGAAGATATAACCGCACAATACTATCTATGCTGAGGGTTACCATATGTGGAAAAAACAACAAATGGGATTTCGAAATTATTCAATTGCAATGGGCATTAAACAATATACCAAATTCAACTGCTGGAAATTCGCCACAATATTTAGTTTTGACCTGTAACCCAATGAGTATATTGAAAACCAATTTATTACTCACGCTGCGATTAAAGAGACGTTCTATTGTAAACACCGAAAACAAAGGAACTATAACGAGAGTGATATGGAACTATTACGAGGGACCGAGGGTAGATTTTTAATGAAAGTTGTTTTTATGAAAAGTTTTGAACGCCCCTACCACGTTTTTAACGTCGACAAAAATAGATGTTTTTGTCGCTAGCAGTGTTTAAAGCAAAAGTTTAACTGTCCTCCCCTGGTATTTTGCAAAGGTGGCAAGCCTAATTCCAGCACTGTATCCTGACGTAAGCTGGAAGAAACAAAAAGAAAATCAGACAAACTATAGCCAAATACAACTACTTTAGAACGATTAGATCGAGCTACCTACAATAAGGTAATTGAAAATCTTAATTAACTTTTTTTTTTATTTTTATTTTTTTGTTTTAATTCATTCCGTCTGTTTTGGAGCCAAACCTCTCTCAACTCTTTCGCGGTTAATTTAACGTCCTACTTTACGCTGTCGGCAGCCGAATCGAGGATACCCGAATACAGGTTCACTTTTAAATATCTATTTGCACTTTGCATTATTCTAGCAGCCTGTCATGGACGATGGTTCGGCCCAATCTCCGTTGGGGTCCGAACCCAGTTCCAAACGCCTCAGCTTTAACCACTGCGCCAATTAGTCGGTTAATCAAATGCCTTAGAAACATTTCACAATAAAGATGTTAGTTCCTTATTATTCATATTACGCCTAAAGTCACCACAAACTTTTAACAATGCTGTGGAAGAAATAATATGAAATTATCTAAGCTCAGATTGAACCAAGATAACTAAGCTATTGCTATTAAAATTAGGTGGAATTTAATTTTAAGCGATTATCTTAAAAGCCTAGAGAGAACTTAAAATACTGATTGGAGGGTCGTGGAACAATTCCGTAGGAATACTAACCTTTGGTATTGAAATTATCTTACTTAGTTTCCACTGGTCTGAAGAAAGAGGACTTGCAAATACTATTAAAAATATGTAACAAGATTTTGAGATGAAATTTCCCTGGAGAGACATTTACCGAAGTCCAAATTACACCAAAAAACCTTACAAGGAAAGGAAGGAACTAACCTTTCTGTGTAAAAATTGTGTTTATCTAGCCTAATTAACTCTACAACCCTATTGTGAGCCTGTTTATATGCCAGGTGGGACTGACTAATGGGATATTTTTTCCATAAACGATATTTACTAATCCTAACGAAAGTCACATTCCAAACATTCTGAGACAACGAATTATAACTGTGAAGGTCTGTTAAACGAAGATAATAAAACCCAAATTAAAAAATTCAATATAATTTTCCAGTGCCGGCCAAGTGACTTGTGAAATTAAACCTCAAAATCATTGGTTTATTGAAGGCACTGCTAGGAAAGCCGTTAAGTGAATAACTCAATTTATCGACGGAAAAACCGTAAATGAAATAAGGCTGAATGGGGAAACTTACACATGAGATAAGCCAAATTTTAATTAAGAAAGGGCCAAGTAGTGAAATAAAATTTCCTGTACGTAAAAGCAGACAGTTTACGCCTTCGTTATACAGTGGACAATTACCTTTTCATATCAATAAACATTTTTCATATCAATAATATCAATTTACCAATCATATCAATAGCAGGTGCCTATCTCAACTTCGTAGTTACAATTCGATAGAGCGCAAAATGTTTTTCAGCCTCCAGTGCTCCCTACATGGCAACCTATATTTCCTACATGGCAACCGCAGGTAATCAAAATCCTACTTATACTAAACCCTCCCATCCAACCGAAAATGTTACGAAAGCACGTCTAAAAAACACACGAATGACTATTGTTGGTACTTGTATGAGACCTGCCTCTAAATGGGGAATTGTCTTTGGTGGGACTGCATTGGGCTTAGCAGTTAAACAAATGATTTTGTCAATTTGACCGCTAAAAATACCCTTTTCAACTTCCGAAGAAGTCCATAAAAATATGCGAGCAAGTTCACCTCGCATGTAGGTAATTCTAATATATTGCGGAGCTTGTAATTACGTACATTGCCACAGATGATGTTTGGCGTAATGTAAGCTTGCTACCCGAAACCATTTTACAGCAAGGTTTCCCTATTACACCTCGAGTACATTAACTTGTCCAAGATACTACCTTGTCCAGTAATATGCATGTCCTCTATAACTATTCAACATCAACAGCATTTGTTGACTGAGAACTTACACCGCAACAATCATCGAAGCCGGAATTGTCACATTTCACATTTGCGAATATTCAATCTGGATCGAACACGGGAGCGTAGCGTGATAAGCTTAACATTTGGTAAATACTGGGAAATTCAAGGTCTACAAGGAATTGATTAGACCAGTTGTTATTTATGGGAATGGTGTAGCATTCTGAAATGAGCATCCATTTGGTCTAGAACAATACAAGCAGCTAACTCGAGATCAAATCGAATAGAGCCGGATCATTAATACGGTAAGCACAAAATATTATTTTCTTAGAATTAAGTATGGTTCATTTCATTAAGCTGGATATGAAAAAAAATTATTCTCTTAACAGTATTTCAATTGTGGCCAAATAAACTGATCTAGGCCATATTGGTGTAATAGGAAACTAAATTAGTAAATTCAACTTGGAAGACTTACCGTAAACGATTCCTTATGGGTCAATTATGTTAAATCACAAAATTTAATTTATGTTCATTTAAATTATAAATCACTATGATTAGACTATACACAGCTTTTTTTTGCTTAACTGTAATTTATTTACAGTACAACACGCGTTTGTGACGCAAAAGTTTATTACAAAACCCGCACGCTTTTGTTGATAATTTAAAACCCGAAATTTTATGAACTTGTACGATATTTACATTTAATCTATATATTGCTTTAGTAATGTTTATAAATTATTTAAATTAATTACGTTTAAAATCGCATTATAAATATTAATTATCACAAAAACTAAATGCATTTTACGCATTCACAACGAAAAATCAGCCATTTAAAACTGGTATACAATTTGAATGGATTCAATAATTTCAGTTAACATAAAATTATAACAGTTACACACTAAATAGTTCCCGGAATATGCGCACCGAGCGTTACAGTCAACAAAAAGATTTATTATTTTGACGTTTTCTCTACATAAAATTTTTTTCAATGAGCTGTCACAATTTTCGTCTTCATTTATTTTTGTTGTGAGTTATTGTTTTCGCAAATGAAATAAAAAGAATTCGAATTCCAATTTAAAATAATAATTAATTGACTAAACTAACGATACGATTTTAGAAGATGTCGGGTTCCGATACACGTTTAGACGTAAGTAAAATTGATTTTGGAACGATTTGCGTTTACTAATTTTATGCTATGGTTTTGTGTTGCGTGGTGGCATAATCTAGATGTTCGATGATTTACCGGATTCGGTGGAAGGTGATATGACCATTCCAGGAAGTAAATCGAACCGATCACAATTGGGTGCACCCGATTTTAATACACTAGACGAACCAATAAAAGATACAATTGTAAGTGTGTTATGGTGGGGGTTAAATGGTTATCCAAATGAATTTTAAATTTTTACTCAATCCACAGCTAAGGGATATCAAAGCGGTAGGTGTTAAATTCTTATACGTTTTATATCCGAAAGAAAAGTCAAATTTACTCAAAGAATGTAAGTGTAAAATAGGAAGCCGGTTATCCAATTTATCTTAATTCGATTTCTTTATTCGTTATGTTGTAGGGGACTTATGGGGGCCACTCGTACTATGCACATTCATGGCAACTATATTGCAAGGGTCATCAGATACTGAATATGACGGAGGGCCAGAATTTGCACAAGTATTTGTAATCGTATGGATTGGCGCTATGATTGTTACATTTAATTCTAAGCTGTTAGGTGGCAAAATGTAAATTTATTTTGGAAATTTGATTGTGTCACTATTTATATATTGTTGATTTTTTTCTATTTATTTTTTTAGATCATTCTTTCAATCAGTATGTGTTTTAGGCTATTGTCTGGCACCAATTGCAGCCGCCCTGGTAATATGTAGGATAATTTTATTAGTTTATCAGACAAAACTACTGTTCTTCATAAGATTTGTAACCTCCATGATGGGCTTCGCCTGGGCAACATACGGTAATAATTAAATCATAAAAAATCGGTGTACACGGCACTTACAAAAATTGTTTTCGTTTCAGCATCATACGTATTTCTAGGCAATAGTCAGCCAGCTAATCGCAAAGCGCTTGCCGTTTATCCCATCCTATTATTTTACTTCATTCTTTCGTGGCTGGTATTATCGCATTCATCGTAAAAACGGGATAAAAGCGACCACTAATTTTTAATTATACAAACATAAGTTCAATTAAATTAAAACATAATATAATAAAATTTAATTATATAAAAACACAATTTATAATGTCTATCTGTATTTTAATATGTAATATCATATCAACAAAACAAATTTAGAACTTTATGTAAAATCTAAGGACTATCTAAGTACCACGATATTTATGAATTATAATCGTTAAAATTTCTTACTCATGGACATGTACACATTGCCTATTCCTTATGCACTCACATTTAGTTTTGTATATACCGGAAACGGAACTCATCATTGTAACACGCTTTAACTAAATGCATTTTGTAAATATTTAAGTTTGTCTATTTTATTTGTAAATAAATCGTAATTACAATTATTTGCAATTAATTAAAGTAATTATGGGATTTTTTTTTGTCTTAACATTCCGGTACACTATTATTGAATGGCAGTTAAACACTATAGATTATTAATTTAAGTTTATATTTTTATTATATATAAATAAATAGATTCAATAACTGTACTTCTATGAAATAATAATAAATTATTTTTACTTAATTCATAAAAATGTCTTTCTATTCAGTGCAATATATCGTGCACGTGATTTTCCTTTCTAATGCCATCTTTCGTGCTCTTTCGATAATGTTCAAATGTGTGGTCAGCACTTCTAAAATCCGATGGCTTCTGGTCTCTAAAATGGAAACATGTGATAATATATTTTATCCAGGGCCAACCCCATTCATAAAGCGTTCACATCGCTACTGCTAACCGGATTTAGGAAATTGATTTTCTCATCATTGTTTATCAGAACTTCACAGTTAATGGTTCGTTTTCTTGCGATCCTTGATTTGTATGAAAGTTTCCATCGTAGTTTTGCTGTAATCAATTTATGGACCACATGGTCAATTTCATGGCTAGTTAATTTATAAAAAAGGCACCAATCACTTTTCTGACGACTTACTTCGTCGGTACAGATTCCATCAGATAATGAAAATTGTTTCAAAACTCTATATTTGAGTTGGCTAATATACAATTCCCTTACTGGTGCAGGTTGCCAGTTTCAGGTTGAAATTGGAAAGTCCTTTTTACCTGTAGCCCACAACACTACTTGAAAGACTTAGAACACAATATCTCACCATTGGTCAATCATCTAACCAGCATTGACACCTCCTATTTGCCCCGTGTGGAGTTGGAAGTTGTACATCGGTTGGCGGATAGAGAAAACCCCTAACCGGATTGCCGGCGGGTAAATGGGAAACAAAATACCATTCGAGGACCAAAACTGCCATTAAGCGTATATTCCTAATGTTAGTTAGAGGAGGTTGAAATAAAACCTTCTAGTAAGTATAAAATACTAGGGGAAGGTATCCCAATAAAAAAACAAAAATAAGGAAGAACAACGATAAAATTACGGTACTGGGTTTCGTAAACCCAGTACCGGTGGTTTTAGGGGGTGAGCGAGCGGGATCCAGCCATCGAAATCCATAGACCACAATGTTCAATCAGTGAAAAATTGGTTGCCGAAGGACCGACCAAATTTGGGTCAAGTTGTGAGAATTTGTGGACTAATTGAGTGGACCCATTCAAGAGAAATGAGAGGCTAACTAGATCACTCACCACCATGACCAGGTAAAAGAAAGCAAAAGAACTGAGTTCGAACGTCCGAATTCTTCGAAATTGTCTGCAGTTAAATAACAGATAAACAACCTGTTCGAATATGTGAAGGATAGGAACTATGTACATGGTGTAATAAAGATGATGGTTCGGTTGATTGAAATATCCTATAATTAGGTTGAAAAGCAGTTTGAAGAACTCAGTAAGAAATTGGGGATCACACGGTCGCCCTGACGATCCTCCGTGAAGATGCGCGTCGGCAATCCGATACAGATTTACATGTAATAGCGGAGATTTTAAACTCCAGCAATTCGAGACCCCTTGTTAGTGCGAAACCAGCAGCTATTTCGACTAATCAAGATAAAAGAATAAGCGAAACCCTGGAACCTTCTAATGCAGACACTGCAAAAATAAAGAGAGATTGACCACCCCAGACTGGTCTTCAGTTGGGCAAAAACCAATACGCATACTCTGACAAATCTAGAGCCAACCTTGGAACCAGAAAGAAAACTGGGAAAAGAAGCGGTAAAGATTAAACCAAAAAGTGAAAATGAAATCGGAAACGACCAACTCATCCGGATGCCCTTTAGATTTAAAAAAATGAGCTGTATCATGGGTGACACAAATGGAGGATGCCCGCAGAGAATGTCATATCCACAGGGAAAATAAGGATTTGTTGGGTGATTTGCAGAATTCGTGAAATTAACGAGCCTTTAAAATGTAGGAGTTTGCAGGATAGGTTTAAGCAATGTAAGAAGTAAGAAGAAGAGGGCCATATTACAAAGAACCCCAGCAGCCGAAATGTATGCTTTATAATGTTAAAGCCATTGAATAAAGGCGCTGTTAATAAAACGGAGATGACAAGGTTCAATGATACATACGATGCAAGACCATCGTGCACGTGGCAAAGTGGGAAACAACAAGGCCTCCGGCCCTGATAAAATTCCCAATGTAGCGTTGACAGCTGTGGCCCATGCTTATCCGAGGCAGTCGGTTAGCTTGTTTAATACATGGCTAGAAAAAGGATTATTCCCTATGCAATGATGGAAAGTCCAAAAGCTGGTACTTTTGCCGAAACAAAAGCATAAGAAATTCCATCATCATACTGCCCAATCTGCTTGCTGGGTGCGGCTGGTAAATTAGAGAGGATCGTATATTCCAAGTATAGATAAACCCAAGTATTTAACAAGGCTTGTGGCTAATTAGATTAGGAACAAAAGATTCTAAAGAGTGGTAGCACCTACGTTGTGGAATGCCAAGTATGAAGGCATTTTTTCCGGAACAGAAGACGGAAATAGCTCTGATCTTCAGTATGGAAAGGATGGAGAGGATAATGGTTAAAGTAGATGGACAACAGATTGTGTCTAAATCTATTAAGTACCTGGGAGTGATAATCGATGCCAGATTATCATAATCATTCAAAGCCCCATTTCGACACTATGTATGAAAAAGCTAGGAAAGTGAATCGGGTTTTATTGCGAATCATGCTGAACGTAAAAGGTGTTCGCCAGAGTCGCAGATTATTACTTAGTAACGTGGTTACATCTATTCTGATTTATGGCGCACCGATTTGGGCGATTAACAAGAAGGAAAACTGCGAATAAGTGGCAGGCACGATGGAACAATTCACCGAAAGGACGTTTGGCCCATCGACTTATCCGTTCGTTTACTAAATGGACAAATAGGACAAATAGAGAGAGGAATGTCTACCGGCATCAGTTCCTAACAGGGCATAATTTTAACGAGCTTATCTATATAAGTTCAAACACGATGATTCCATACTGCCCTGAGTGCGAGAGTAAATTTGAGATTGGAGAGTACGTTTTTTTAATGTTTACGCTTTGGCAACGAAAAATCTGACCTATTTAAAGTCTGTGAAAGTTTACCTAGCACCAGCAAATATTTACTGTGTGCTGGTGACCGAAGGTACGTAGATGACTGCATGCTTTGTAGAATGAAGGACTGCAAAAATTATGAAGAAACTACGACACTTAGAGGGAATTAGGCAGGAACGCTTATATAATTAAAAATTATGGTAGCTTGAGCTTAATCATCTTCGTTAAGTAATACTTATCGGTAGTTCCACGAGGCCAAATGGCAAAGGGAATTGCGTGTTAGGGTTTAATTGATAAGAATCTGACACTCTTGCAAGATACTACACAGGAAAAAAATCTTCTGTGCTTCTTGGTCAATATAAAACCGACAAATAAGCCTGATTTTTAAAGCCACTCCACATTCCATGTTTCAATTCTAAATCGGATGTCTTCCGATTTTCGTTCGTATTAAAAATTGTAACAAGCGTTATCATATAACGCTTGTATTTTAGGCACATAACACAACGAGAAAAAGATAATGTGGTGAACTCTGTTCGATAGCAATCTACCTAATGAGTCGTGTAGGTGCGCCCCAACCACTGAGGCCAAATAAAACAAATATTGTAAAAATAAATTTGAAAAATATGTTTGATCTTGCAAAACAAATTTAATGTCCGCAAGGCCAACATAAATTATGTATTAATCTTGTTTAAAATAACACCGATCGACAATTTCGTTAATTGTAAAATAACTGAAACTCATTGATAACCAAAAAAAATAAAATTTCATCAAAATTGCCTAAGGGTTCTTATCCACTTACCTTCGTCGTGTTAAGCGTAGACTTTACTCCGTAATATTGTTGTTCACTTATTGGTTGGTATACATTGTTAACAATATAGTATATACGTATAAGTATATTGGATTAAGATTTCTTATTTATTTCCGATCTATAGATTAAAATGAACACTATCTATGCCAGTGTAAATCACGTGAAACTATTCTAGGAACCACCATTTTATGTGTTCGGTCAGCCATTTTTCTTTTTATTTATATATTTATCAACGATTTTGTTTGAAATGATCTTGACTTTGATACAGAACACAGACGTTATTTAATCTTACTGATTATAAATAAGCGTCTAATAATTATAAATATTATATACAAAATAAAGATCATAATATTTATACGTGATCGTGTTTGTATTTAAATAAGTTTTATTATAGTGTAGAAGATATATTATATTTACAAAAAAGAGAAATTATATTTACAAAATAAATTAATTTTCAATGTTGTTCTAGATCCAAAGGAATATATACCTAATTATAAAACTATGCTTGTAAAATAAAGGAGCACAAGTTTAAAATATTTACTTTTCAGGTGACCTAAATGAAATCAGCCAAATGAGATCAAAATCTATTAGCCAAACAAATCGAGAATGTTAAGCACTTTGCATGGCTTCAGCTATGATTTTGCAGCCAAAATTTATTCATGCCAAACTAGCAAACGACCAAAGAAGTACGATTTTGTGGTAAGGTAATACATTTCGTAATTGGTTACGAATTTTGAGGTCATCGTTTAATTTGGAGCTGCTTATGATTGCATTAGCTTTATTTTGGGTTACCCCAAATTTGATAAAATTTTCATTATTTGTCAATTTTTGTCGGAGTGACTTTTTGATTTAAATCATTGTTTTTTGACTGACATATTTTTTTATAACAGCTATTTTTTCTTCATTCATTTTAAAATCACCCAAGCCACAAATCGAAAATTCCCAAAATCCAGAAAATGCATGATGGTTAACCTCAATCCGAAAACTTCTAAAATTCAGAAAAAACATGATGGTTAGCCTATTTAAACTAACAAAATCATGCCACAGTTGATAGTCAATCAATTGGTTAGCCTATCATAACTGTGAAAATTGAACTCAATCAAAACTGATAAAATTATGCCACAAATCGAAAATTCCCCAAAATCTAGAAAATGCATGTTGGTTAATCTTTCAAAACTCCAAAAATTATGTCACAAATCGAAAATTTCCCAAAATCCAGAAAATGCATGATGGTTAGCCTATCAAAACTGAGAAAATTATTCCTCAAATCGAAAATTCCCAAAATACAGAAAATGAATGATGGTTGCCTATCAAAATTATTCAAATTATGCTGAAAACCGAAAATTTTCAACGATCACAAATCGAAAATACCCCAAAACCCAGAAAATGCATGATAGCCTATAAAAACTGAGAAAAGTATTCCTCAAATAGAAAATTACCAAAATTCAGAAAATGCATGATGGTTGCCTATCAAATTTCGGCTCCAAGCCGAAAACTTCAAAAATCCAGAAAAACATGATGGTACCTATCAAAACTTCAAAAATTATGCCACAAATTGAAAATTTCCAAAATCCAGAAAATGCATGATGACCTATCAAACTGAAAAAATTATGCTCCAAATCCAATTCTTGGATTTTCAAGATCCAGAAAAACATGATGGTGCCCGTCAAAACTTCCAAAATTTTGTCATAAATCGAAAATTTCCAAAATCATAAGAACGCATGATGGTAAGCCTATCAAAACTGAGGAAATTATGGAAAATTTCCAAAATCCGGTCAATAGCCATGGGCCGTTTGGAATATACTCCTCAATTATATTCAAACAATCGTTTGAGCGAAGGCTAAAAGTACTTCACTTGAAACATGCATGCCTATTTTAACGATAAGGAATCAAGAGGAGGGCTTTGATAATTTACAAACGGACTATAAAGCATTACGTTGGCAACTACAATATAAAAATTCTAACAAATTATGAAACAATTTATGAAACAATCATTAAAGCATATTGGGCACAATAAAAAACTAAGAAGACGCATGCCTTTGAGGATAGTAGGTGCTAAAAGTGTGTTTAGAAAAGTACGGGCAGCAAAGTTATGCAATTACTGTTAGTGTTAGACTAATTGCTAACATTCTGAAACAGTGTCACGAACGGTCGATTAGTAGAATACTACAGCAACTTCTAGGAATAAACAGGAATATTACTAGTAAAAAAGAAATGAGAAGAAATAACTTGAAAAGAAAAGAATACTTGAAAAGAGTATTTCTGGTCAGGCTAGCTTAGACCAACGCATGATCAGAAAGGTAATAGAATATTTATCAGACCTGATTGTAGTCAAAAATAAGTATAAAAGATGAGACAAATGACCTAATATGTCAGGGTATCGAGTTAGTTTATCTACAAGTTGGACAAGAGGATTTATTTCCGCAACCAGTTTAACAGATTTATCTGTTTGATCACTTGATTGTGAAATCACCGAAAACAAATGACGAGATCTGATATATCTTAACTAAATAGAACTTGGGATTATATCAAATTCGCGACAGGTATCTGCATGTGATATGGATTGGGACTATACTACAAAGATGCAGAGACGGTATAAAGATGGGGAACCACTCAGAACTAGACATTTTAAAACTGGATATTTCAGAATAGGATTTGACAAAACGAGATAAGGTACAAAACTGGATATTTCAAAATAGGATATTTCAAAACGAGATAAGAAACAAAACGAGATAAGGTATAACACTGGATATTTCAAAACAGGATATTTCGACATGTGATTTAAACTTAAAATGATTTTTTAGGAAAGTTCTGGAATATGGCCAATTAGGGAGGAACTCGGCGAGTTCTTAACCGATTTTGATGAAATTCGATACGTAGGAAGAAAATAGGATTTTAAATGATTTTTTGGAAAAGTTCTGGAATATGGCCAGTTAGGAAGGAACTCGGTGATTTCTTAACCGATTATGATGAAATTCGATATGTGTGATGAAAATGTGATTTTAAAATGATTTGTTTGGAAAGTTCTGGAATAAGGCCAGTAAGGTTCCATACTTAAATATATTTCTAAGAAGAGAAATAAAATTTTACTTCACTTAATGTTTTTTTTTCTTTAATTGTATAATTAAATTTGATTTGAAAACCGTTTTTAAGAAAATCTCTGGAATATGGTCAATAAGGTTTCATACTTAAATAATTTTAAGCAGAGAGATATAATTTTCCTTCACTTAATGGTTTTTTTTTTAATTGCTGCTTCTTATTAAAATAGTCATTGACCTGATCGAGTTTACTGTCAATAAAATTTATCTTCATCTATTTTTTGGACTTCTGCTTAATATAACTTTTGTTCACTTTAGAGAATCTATGTAAGAAAAATTAATTAATTTGCATCAACATTTTCATCCTACTTATCGAATTTCATCATAATCAGTTAAGAACTCACCGAGTTCCTTCCTAACTGACCATATTCCAGAACTTACCCAAAAAATCATTTTAAAATCACATTTCCATCTTACATATAGAATTTCATTATAATCGGTTAAGAACTCGCCCAATTTCCTTCCTAATTGGACATATTCCAGAACTTTCCTAAAAAATCATTTTAAATTTAAATCGATTGTCGAAATATCCAGTTTTGAAATATCCAGTTTTGTACCATATCTCGTTTTGTACCTTATCTCGTTTTAAATTATCCAATTTTGAAATATCCAGTTTTGTACCATATCTCGTTTTGTACCTTATCTCGTTTTAAAATATCCAGTTTTGAATTATCCTGTTTCGTCAAATCCAGTTGTAAAATATCCAGTTTCGACCGGTACCCATAAAGATACAGTACTATAATGTAGCAAATAACATTTTACAAAAATTCGATTCGTATCACAGTAGCCGACAGTTATTATGTCAATGTGACAATTTTGAATATGATCTAAATATTTTGTTTTAAAATTTATTCGATAACCAAAATGTTTCGTAATAATGTAGAGTGAAATTAAAATTCAAATATTACTAATTTAATTTTTATTGTAATAAAAAATTGTTTGGTTAAAAAATAGAACACACATTATGTAAGTAAGATAATTTTCTTATCGTTTCAGAGTCAATAAAAATAATAGTTTTTCTAAGGAAATTTGTTTTTCATTTGTTTTTTTTTAGAAAGAAAAAGGTTAGTGCTTTTGTGTTTGTAAATAATTTTAATACGAAATAAAGGTAGGTACCAAAATAAAAAACAACACCAAACAACATGATCATATGTATAAAGAATTTGGCACTTTGCAGTTAAATATTGATAAATTATTCTACAGTGAATTTATCGCACTACAAGCAAAATGCTAATCAATTTGAAGTTCAACAAATCTATTTAATTTTTATTTAAAATGCGATAAATGCGTAGTTTCCAAATTTCAGGCAAGTAATTATAGAATATATAAGATTACAATCTCATAATTATCAAACTGGACTTAGTTAAATAAGTATAATCTCTTAAGGATATTATAGTGTGATGAATATAACGTAACGAGCTTCAAATATAAATCGGACTTTTATATAATGAAAATCAATTTAAATTAAATTTAAAGTAATAAAAATAATTTATCGCAGTAGCATACTTATCGAAAATCTTATCACTGACAGTAATAAGTCCTTTGTAGATCTAGTCCTTTCCAGTGGTTGCCCCTTCTACATTAACTCCAGTTGCTAGAGTTGCAGTGTCATAAAAAAAATTTAAACCGAGAAAAACGCTATTGTTGTCTCGCTTGTGTTAAGCAAGTCGATTGTATAAAGTAAATATAATACTGGAACCCAGATGCTACCTTGAGGAATTTCTGTTTGTATTTCTTTCAGTTCTTCATATTTAATGCGAAAATATCGGTTAGCATTATGGGATTTCTTAATTTGAATGAATTCTTTTAGTAAGTTTCGGTGTAAATTGAATTCCAACCCTAGATACCAAACTTTATCGTAGTTTATTTCACCTGCAATTAAACTTTTCCACTGATTGCTTTACGTATGATTGAAATGTCACTTCTAGATAAGATGCAAAAAGTTCTGATTTCTGTTTATCATTTGTTACCCAATATCCTCCGTCATTTTTAATTGATGGTATTTGATCATTTGCACTTTTTAGTGTTTTGTAGTTTCCCATTGAGAATACTCGGTATCTTTATTGCCAGTGACTGCGAAGACTACATAAATTACGGCTAACCTATTCATTTTTTAGTCCTTTAATTCTGCGCGCTTAAGCTTGTTGCAAACGCAATTAAGAATTATTTTTCTTTGTGATCCTCGGGTTTTCTGTCATGTTTTTCCTGGTTTTTCTGTTTTTCACTAACCTACTCTCTGATCTCAACTGGATAAATGAAATTGTTGCGCTTCTTCTTTTTAATTATTCTCAATTATTGGTTTTATAGCTTGTTACTCTACGTGGATTTCCTTTCGTAATATCATCAAACTAAGGGTCATATTGACGAATGAATGATCGGATAAAGAATTTCAGTAACACGGCGAGGCTTTTAGATATACCCCTTGCAATGTAGAAATCAATGAGATCTGGAGTTTGGCAGGTGTCACTAGGCCAAAATGTTGATTTAGGTCCTGACAAGAACTCGCAGTTATACGCTTGGCCTGCTGCAAGTAGTTCTCTACCCTTCGTGGTTGTTAATCTTGACCACTAAAAATACTCCCAGATCTTTCTTAGTGTTTCTATTCGAACTCTTATGTTTAAAATAAGCTCTTATATTGAAGATGGCGTCAACAGTTTCTAAAAGTAAGCATAAATCTTAATAACTTTAAATCCCGTCCTTTTTTTGACTTTTGCTCTATTTAAAATATTTGTACAGGTTGGATGAAGGCCCCTTGCTTGCCATTACCTTTATTGGGCAGATGTTTTTATTTCGATTTTCTCTAAATTAAGCTTCGTCGTTAATGCAAAGCTGCATTTTCAGTTATGCCAATAACGTTAAATGGTGGTGGTTTTTCTTCTTTGATATTACCCCACTGGGGATCCAGCGTATATTAAGTCTTACCAGCATATTTGGCACATCTTGCGTCTCGCCTGCAATATTTCTGGGAATGATTATAACTTTGAAATTTTCTGCATATAGGAATATCTTTGAAGTATTATTCAACATTGGCTCTATTTTGCCTCTCATGTTTTGAATTGCTCGAATATTATATATCTTTTGAATGTTTTCTTTATTGCCAAACGTAAGCATTCGTAAAGCGGTAGTCTCCTTATAATAGGCTAATCAGCGAGTCCGTAAAAAATTCATAAGAAAAATTACGGAATTGGACGAAAGTTACTTTTGGAAAATTTAACAAGTTGCCTTGGTTTGAGGTTGCGTATAAAATTATTTGAATTTTCCTACAGTTTGTTCCATAATTTTCGCTCTGTTAACTTTGTGAAATTACAATTCATTTAAACGAACCATTTTCGTTCATTTTTTAAAGATTCCACTAGTCAGTAACATACGGACTCGATCTATCTTACTTAAACTTGTTACTGAGACGCTGGTTCGCCCAGGTCACGCCTGTCTTTCACGCTTTCAATTCTTTCTTTTAGTTAATAGTGATAGCATCCTGAACAGTTAACCTTCAGTTTCAGTTTACTGTTTTGTTTATAGAAGAAGAAGAAGAATTATGGCAAAGAAAATCCTTTAAATATGTCGAAAATTATCTGTGAGAAACTAATTCAATTAATGGCTGAAAAGGTCCACGCCATTATTGGTAGCGAAATAAACTGCTCTGGTTATTTCAGTGTATGTTAGATGATTTAACACCAGATCTGGCACATATCGAACAGTTATGTGTTGTACTTAGGAACTTAGAAAATAGGCAACTTATAAAATTATTTTTAACGTTCCTGGAAATGAAAAGCCATAAGGGCTAGGTAATGGTTTAAATACCACAGTATTTAAAGAAAATTTGTAAACTAAACTTTGCAAAATGTAGGGTCAATCTTATGACAATCGATACTGCTAAGATGACTTAACATGTTTGCTATATATGTGCCCTGGGCAGCCCATTCATTGAATCTATAGTAAACCGAAGCGCTATCGACTGTCAAGTGCGGCAGTGAACTTCTTTTCTATATAGTGCAGTTACTCTGTACCTTTTTTCGACATCAACTAGCCGGTGGGAGTGGGGTCCTTAAATTAATTATTGGTGATAAAAGCGTCTTAAAATCCGTTTGCAATATACTAGATGGAAGGCACATTTGAAATCATTCGTAAATGTATAGTAAAAACCGTATGGTATCGATTGCTGAAGACCAATCACAATCATAAAATTCAGAAGCTAGGATTCGTTTTCATGCTGACTTTTGGGATATCATATTGAACAATTTCCATAGAGTCAGCCAAGCCTTACAAAACGAGAAAGATAGAAACATAGAAAGAAAGATAGAAACCATAGAAACAAACATTTGTACGTTCCGAGACGAATTTTTACAAATCTGAAACCAATTCAATTCAAATGCCAACTATACAGGGTAGCTCAAACTCTCAAATATATTATAAAAAATCACTCAATGATGGAGATGCATGAAAAACTAACCTCAATGTCCGAGATCGATTTTGAATAAATACTTTCTATACAATTGTAGATAAGATAAAGTGAGTCCGAGCAGGGATGTGCGTCGACACGTCAACAATTATTGTCGACGTTGACGCGTCAACAATGCGTCAACATTACGTCGACGTCAATATCATGTCGACAATAACGTAATGTCGAGAAAAAAAATTATTTCGATAATTTCTTTTGGTTTTGTTTCCATTTTTTGCTTTTTCCTTTTTAATTCTATCCGAATTTTGCGTTAATTTTTTATTTTGTTTTACTTTACAAGAGTAAGATGCGATAATTTTACAATATGTGTCAACCAGCGACTCAGCAACAACTTTAAGTAAGAATACGATAGATTGAGTCCACATGTTACTGACCAGTGAAGTGTTAAGAAGTGTTAGTGTTACGAAAATGTTTCGTTTAAATCAATTGTCATTTAACAAAGTTAATAGAGTGAAAATTAAGAAACAAACTGTAGGAAATGTCAAATAATTTTATACTCAACCTCAAACCAAGATAATTTGTTGAATTAGCTAGAAAAAGTAACATTTGTCAATTTCCGCAATGTTAGACTATAAGACGGATCCATATAGATATTAGATATCTTAAACCTTAATTTTTCTTAAGTTTGGGCGAAAAATGTGAAAAACGTGATATTGTCGGTTTTATCTTTTATTTTAAATTGATCAAGTGACTGATTTTCTCTTACCACAACTGCCAAACTGATTGAGTTGAATGACTTTAGGGAAAATAGAAATAACGGGTTTTCCAATAAGAGGTTTCATTTTAATATTAAAAAAAACGAGTATTTTTTAAGAGAAATCAATAAATGTTTATACCATTGTAAAGAGGAAGGTAACCGAGCAATTGGCGCAGTGGTTAAAGCTGCGGTGTTTGGGACGGGAGGTACCGGGTTCGAATACCAACGGGGGAGAGTTGCAAAAGGGATTTTTCATCACCTGATTTCGATCAGTGATGACGATGAACACAACTATGACCCCCTGTTGAAGTGCCCTGTTGAAGTGAATCTATGGGCCGAAACATCGTCCATGTCAGTGCAGGCTGGCTGGAGCAATGCAATGTGCAGATGGATTTAAAATCGAACCTGTATTCGTGCGTCCTCAATTTGGCTGGTGACGGCGTAAGGTAGGACGTTAAAAATTAACTGCGAAAGAGTTGGGAGAGCTTGGGCCCTAGAACAGATTGCAGAGTTCAGAAACCAAAAAAAAAAAGAGAGGAAGGTATGCCATTAACATTTGAAAACGATATCAGCTAAGTAGCCGCCACGGCTACGTTTGCACCACCATATCCTTTTCATGAAATTTCCCATGACCAATTCACACATTTGCGGCTGTATGTTCTCGATAACTTCACGAATTTCATCTTAAGAGGTCTTGAATCGATTGTGAAGCATTGCCATAGACTTTATCTTTCACGTGGTTCGAAAGAAAAAAGTCTAAAAGTGTTAAATCACAAGATCTCGGTGGCCAATTGTGATCATTTATTCGAGAAATAACACTATCGGGAAACATTTCTTGCAAAATTGCGATTATTTCGTTGCTTGTGTGAGATATAGCGCCGTCTTGCTGAAAATAAACGTCACTCACATCAATATCTTACAATTTTGGCCATAAAAAATCATTAATCAAAGATCGACTAAGAATCGACAAACATGGGTTTTTTCAACACTATGGGCTACAGCAACAATATTCTCAGTTGTTCTTGAGCGAACGCACACGGTTTCGATTTTTAACACCACTAACTTGTCCCAACAGCTCAAATTCTTCCACCAGTTTCAATATTACAGGCCGAGAAGATACTTCACATCGACCAAAAAGTACTTTGTTTTGCGAACTATGACTGCACCATTTTTGTAGTGGATTTTAACAATTTCAATGCGTTGTTGAAGCGTGTATCGTACCATTTTTAATTGTTAAATGTCAAAAGATGACAGCTTAAAAATTGACAGCTGCCCCAATAACAGGCTATTCAAAATGAAACTTCTTATTGGGTAACACTTTATTTTTAAATATTTAAAATAGAAAAATATTAAAGACCCAAATGTTTTTTGGAATTCGGTGGACATAAAAGTTTCCGAGACTGAAAATATTTAAAAACTCCAGCCAGTTCCGGACAACTTGAAAAATAAATTTCCAACTGGATTATAACAAAAATAAAAAACAAATAAAAGTTCTATTTTTCTATTTTTATTGTTGACGCGTCCACAATTCACGTCGACAAAACTTGTTATTGTTGATTCTACAAAAATGCGTCGACAATAAATGTCGACGTCAACGATTGTTGACGTCTCACATCCCTGAGAAAAACTCAAAGCTCAGATGAAAAGCAAAGGATATATTTATAAAGTAATAGGACATCGTCTCACTGCACCTTCCATTGAGCTCACAAGTTATTTTCAATGATTCCAACAGCTTATTGATGCCTACCCAGAAGACTTAAGCGCTTCCTTCGCAATTGAGCAGTTTCACGCAAAAGAATATTTGTGGAAGACAATATTGAGTCGGCTTTTCTAATTGGGGGTATTTGCTTTCGGTTATTTCTGACATTGATGGTCACAAATTGTCCAGCTGAACGGTCATTTTTGCAGTTGAAAAACATAAAAGCCCGTATCGAATGACCATGTAACAAAGTAGACTACTTTAATGCATTATCGAGTTACTAGTTATAGAAGCAGATGTGTTGCGAACAATTAGTTTTCATTACGTATAGTTTTTTCATTACTCGTGTTGGGTGCTGCTTGTCCAATATATTCTAGCGATGATTCTGTTTTTGTTTTCTTTGAGTGCTACTCCTTAGATTTTAACGTCTTGCAAAACGTATTGCAAAACGTTAAAATCTAAGAAGTAGCCCACAAAGAAAAGAAAACCAGAATCATCACCAGAATATATTTGACAAGCAGCACCGAACACGAGTGGGACTTTATATGTTTCAAATACCACAATTATACCTTGATATGAGGTTGTCAAGGATGTAGTGTTGAATAGAAAATAGACACTAAATTAGACAAATCAGCAAAAATCATGAAATCGAAAATTTTCATGATCTTATCAAGTATTTTCTGAAGTATAACTGCATCATGTATAGTATCTTGATTTTAGAAATTTTCGATTTGTTGCACCGCTTGCTTGTAAATCTTAATTTTATATTCTCTCGATCTTGGAATGGTACTTTCGAAGTGCACATCATACTTTAGTCATATTAAGTACGATGTACTTTTAAGAAACTTGATTGATTCAATGTTGTTGTTGTACACAGAAATATAATAAATATACTCACTCTTAAAGAATTAATAAATACAATAAGTAGTTCTAAAATCTCTAATCAACACAATCAAAGTGCAGTAAAATCTATTACACTATATATTATATAGTTGTTGGTTGTTTACACTGCAATAGTGCAACGAGAATTGCATTTTATATATACTAATACTTTAGTCAAACGAAGTAGTTTCATCAGGTTCATATCCGTATGTGTGATGAAATTTTATTAATCAAAATCGGTTAATTTGAATGCATTTCATTCTACAATTTTAATTCGAATCGAATTCAATCGTTGCTTGTATCCGTTAATTTAAAACGTTTCAAATTTTTGTGGTTAATATATATTAAAAAAAAAACACTTACAAATAGTTTCAAAACTATAATTTTAAGTTTTTTTTTTTTTGTTATAATTAAATTCCGGTTTGTTTTTACCAAAATAATTACACTTATTTGAATGCAGTTGCAAACTGCAGCAAGTAACCAACCTAATCGAATTATTTTACGAAAATTTATTTTCTATTTAGATTTTGGTGAGTGCACCGTTTTGACCACAACAATTTATTTGTATTTTAAACAAATAAATTATAATTAATTTCGAAAAAATTATTTTCCATTTTCCTTATTTATTTATTCTACAGTGTGAAAATTGGTTATTTTGAATCGAAAAAAAAAAAACGAAATTTAGTGTTAAGAAAAAATTGATCAACAAAACGAAACCGAACAATTAAAATGACCGAACCAGAGATTGTGGTAACATCAGCTTCCTCAGAAACAAATGTTAAAAATAGTTTGATTGTGGTTTCAAATCGTTTACCGTTTGTTTTAAAACGAAACGCTCAAAATCAATTAGAACGTATTGCCAGGTATGTGTAAATTCCATAAGAGTGTTTTGTGTTTTATAAATTTTTGCGTCTTCACCTTGAATCTACTAATTGTGGTATGGTGTGCGGCAGTAGATTTTTAATGGAAAATTTATTTATTTTTTTTCGCAATATTTAAGTGCACTAATAGTAATATTGAATAAATAACGTAGTTAGTGTGTTTAGTAGTTTCACATTTTTTTTTTTTAAATTAGATTTTAATTACTTGTAGATGGATTCTTATCACTATAATATGATTTGTGTTATGCAGTTTATTATTTTAAACGGCTTTATCGGCTGATTGAGTTATTGTGGATTTTAATATCTTTGATTTTAGATTTATTTCAATCTTTTAATTTATTCATATTTAAATTTAAACTGTTTAAATTATTTTGAATAAATTAATTGGTAACGTCATTGTTCACTTTGATTGTGTTTTCAGCCAATTTTTTAGAATCAGTATTTTAAATAAGCTTGCATTAATTTACTTCAGTTTGATTAAAAATCAAATCAACAATGTTTGATTTGAAAAAAAAGTAGAATTTAAATTCAACCAATTCATTTAAGGTCAAATGATCTTATATTCTTATTTTTAATAACTTTATTGGTTGGCTTGAACCGTTGGCCGAACTTTGAATTCTTCTCAATAAAATATTATATTTAATTTCAAATTTATTGAAAATAGTAAACTTGAACTTGACTCAAGTCATAATCAGTTAACTTTAAAGTTATAAGGAGGTAAAAGTATAAAACGAAATTTGATTTGATTTGATTTAAAAAAAACAAAATTCTTGAAGCAATCATGATTGGATATGTTGAAGTGTCAAAATATAGTTTTAAATTGCATTTGAATCAAACCAAATTTGTGAAAAAATTGCTTATAGTATACACATTTTGTTTCAATTTCAACTAAATTCAATTCAACTTTTGATAAAAATTTGAATGTTTTCAAAAAATAAATTGAGGAAAAGTTAAATTTTATTACAATTAATTTTAGAACTTGAAGTTTGAATTTGAAAGTAAAGTTTAACATTATTGTTAATTCAAATTTGTGTCAAAATTATGTTTAACTTTAAAGTTTTTACAAATATATATTTAACCACCCGTCAAACCAAAATCATTATTTCATAATGATTTTGTCAAGTTTCAGTTCAAATTTAAATAATTTAGCATATGTTCTTGACTGCCTTGCTATTTAATTAAATTTGATTTCAAATTAATTCCAACTTCTTAATTCAAATAGTACTAATTTACAAGTATACACTTCAAACTCTATTCAAATTTGACAAAAAACGTTTGACATTTAACTTAATTTTTGGAAAGTTACAAATGAAGTAATTTGATTTGAATGCTAATAGATTAAAAAATTTACCTAAAATTTGTAGCCGAGAAAATTCTGTTATTTACGAACATCGATCCAGTTTTTTTTTTTGTTATTGTTGATATTGAACAAATTTGATTCGAACGACTAAAGTCTATATAACGACATTAGATAATTAAAAATGGCATATGACGATCTCCACATTTATTGAGGCTAACTTGGAAAATTCGTTTAGAGTTAGAAACTAAACCATCATCCGCTTATCGCACGCGGGCATTTTATGAATAATAATAATTTTCAAGAAAACACTTTGATCTTCGCTTATCGTCGGCCGTATTAAGCTTTCTTATATAAATATATTACTTATATGCAAATGATATATGATGACACAATTTTTACAGAATATTTATTATTTACGCAAAAATTATAATAATAATATTATTGTTTATACAAAATAATATTATTATTAGATCTCTGTCTCATTCGATGCTATCCTCGGTTACATATTTACTGTAATCTTTTACGTTGTTGTTATTTAACGATCGAATTTACTATAATTGCAAAGTAATTAGTATGCCTTTTATGTAATACTTGACAATATAATAGGTATAAATTAATTAACTGGATTTATAGATAAAGTGCACGCTTTAAATAACATGTGGGTGATACATGCTATGACATTTGTTTCGATACTAAATCTTATGTATTTTTCTACAGTGCTGGGGGTCTTGTAACAGCCGTTTGCCCTGTAGTGATTAAAGGTAAAGGACTATGGGTTGGATGGCCTGGTTTACATTTGGAAGATGATAATGAACAAATACCGGAATCGGATCCAAACGATCAAACACCAACGGCTGGCCTAAAATCGGAACAAGTGGTCTGCGTCAATATGGATAAACCTGAAATATTCGATTCATATTACAATGGATGTTGTAATGGTACATTTTGGCCATTATTTCATTCAATGCCTGGACGTGCACAATTTAGTGCCGACCATTGGCGTAACTATGTTCAAGTCAATAAACTATTTGCTGAAAAAACAATATTAGCACTGGAAAAATGTCATTCGACAAAAGTTAGTCTTGGCACACCAATCGTATGGATACACGACTATCATTTAATGTTGGCGGCAAATTGGATTCGTGAGGTGGCCGAAGAAAGAAATTTAGCGTGCCAATTAGCTTTCTTTTTGCATATACCATTTCCACCGTGGGATATATTTCGATTGTTTCCGTGGAGTGATGAAATATTACAAGGGATGCTTGGCTGTGATATGGTTGGTTTTCACATTCGTGATTATTGTCTTAATTTTGTCGACTGCTGTCAACGAAATTTGGGATGTCGTGTTGATCGTAAAAATTTTTTGGTCGAACATGGTGGTCGGTCGGTGCGTATACGACCTTTACCAATTGGTATACCATTTGAACGTTTTGTTGAATTGGCAAAAACCGCTAAACGTGTATTAAAAACAAAGCAACGTATTATATTGGGTGTTGATCGTCTTGATTATACAAAAGGACTTGTACATCGTTTAAAAGCTTTTGAAGTTTTACTCGAAAAACATCCCGAACATCGAGGTAATGTAAGCCTACTACAAATTTCGGTTCCATCTCGAACGGATGTTCGTGAATACCAAGAATTGAAAGAGGAAATGGATCAATTGGTAGGACGTATAAATGGCCGGTTTACAACAGCTAATTGGTCGCCTATACGATATATATACGGTTGCGTTGCTCAAGACGAATTGGCAGCATTTTATCGTGATGCAGCTGTAGCTCTTGTAACGCCCCTCAGAGACGGAATGAATTTGGTGGCCAAAGAATTTGTTGCATGTCAAATTAATGATCCACCCGGTGTACTAATTGTTTCGCCGTTTGCGGGTGCTGGTGAAATGATGCACGAGGCACTACTGTGTAATCCATACGAAATAGGCGAAGCGGCTGAAATTATACATCGAGCACTTACAATGCCCGAAGATGAGCGTACACTAAGAATGTCTCGTTTGCGACGTCGGGAAATGGAAAACGATGTTGGACACTGGATGAGATCGTTTTTGAAAGCAATGGGATCGCTGGAAGAAGATGAAATTGGAGTGACTACAATGCAGCCCGTTGGAATTGATGATTTTGACGATTATTTACTTAAGTAAGTAAAAATTAAGTTTGAAAAAGTTGTCTCAATCCTATAATCGCTTTCATTTTTAATTTCTACTTTTAGCTATGTGGGCTACAATCAAAAGTTAGCCTTAATTTTAGATTACGATGGTACATTGGCTCCGATTGCACCTCATCCAAATTTGGCAACACTACCACCGGAAACTAAAAATATCCTGCAACGCCTTTCAAATCATTCCGACGTTTATGTTGCAATTATTTCGGGACGTAGTGTTAACAATGTTAAAAATATGGTTGGTATCGAGAGTATCACGTATGCAGGTAATCATGGTTTGGAAATTTTGCATCCCGATGGCAGTAAATTTGTACACCCTATGCCTACTGAATTTGAAGGAAAGGTAAGCGATTTATTGAAAGCTTTACAAGACACGGTTTGTAGTAATGGGGCATGGGTCGAAAATAAAGGAGCCCTCTTAACCTTCCATTATCGCGAAACGCCAGTAGAATTACGAAAAAATATGATTGAAAAGGCTCGATATTTTATTGAACATTTTGGTTTTCGTGCGGCTGAAGCACATTGTGCTCTAGAAGCCCGTCCTCCAGTACAATGGAACAAAGGACGAGCATCAATTTACATTTTACGTACAGCATTTGGTGTTGATTGGGGTGAACGCATTAAAATTATTTACGCTGGTGATGATGTGACCGATGAAGATGCTATGATTGCATTAAAAGGTATTGCCGCCACATTTAGAGTTGCCTCGTCCCATATCATTAAAACATCAGCCGAACGACGTTTACCATCTACCGATTCTGTGCTAACAATGTTAAAATGGGTCGAACGTCATTTCATGCGTCGTAAACCACGAGCAAACTCCCTAACATATCGTTCGAAAAAGAAGGATGGAGTTAAGATGCATATGTCGCTCGATTTAGATTTAATACCAAATACTTTATCCAATTTGAATAAAGATTTAGCCACTAACGAAAATAGTTCAGATGAAAATGATGATGCGTTTTAGGTCAAGTAAACAAATCGAGATTGAAACTAATTCGAATATTTTTATTTTAACTTTTTTTTACAAAGGGAAATTTAAGACTTGAACGATATTTTGAATGATATAATGTATATTTTTTATACTATTTTAATAAAGCTCTAAAGGTAAGGGCTTTAGTTTTATAAAATTAAAATAAAGTTATGTAAAATTGAATCGACCAATTTTTTTATTAAATACTTCGATTTAACAGTAGTGCAAACATTTGTTTGACGTTTTTAACTATGTATCTACAAAATAAAACTACCAGGAAATTGTGGATTTGAAGCTATATAAAGAATGTGACAATCGCTCAGTTGATTTATAAGTTAGTTTGGCCCTTACCCTTGGTAACCCAAACTCATTACAAATGGTTGTAAATAGTGAGAATTAGTACATTACAAAAGTAATCCTAGAACTCAACTTCAAAAAAAATTATTTCCCGCCATCTAGCGGAAAAATGTAATGGCTTTCACAAAGTAAAGTGACATCTAACAGCAAATTGTTTTTGCTATAAAATTTCCATCAAAACGGATGACCCAAAATATAAATAAACAGCAAAACTAACAATAACAACAACGACAGGACGTGTTTATTTGATAAGATAAGATATTATCGCATTTCCGCATTTGAATTAATTGTTTTCAAATACCAAACAAATATGGCAATTCAAACTATCCGATTCTGAATTTTATAATTTTATTTTATCAGAACTGAAATATTCCTAGATAGTTTCTTAGAACTGTAAATTCTATTTAAATCATCTTCAAACCATTGGGATAATTCTTCTCTTGAATATCTCTCGTTTTAACACACTCAACATTGGTTATATATTTAGAACCTATTGACAATTCAATCTTTAGTGTTTTCTTTCAAATAATTTGAGAGGCAAGGGTTATGAGATATTAAAAATTAATTTCTTTTTATTTAATGTACGATTACTGTAAACCATTACTTCCATCTTGGTTTTTAAAATTGAAAATTGTTTGCACGATTCATCACATCTTTGCACAACAATTACACTGTAACTGTCTTTAAATTTTGTATACTACTAAAAAAGATCTAGAGCGACGGGTATTAACCTCCGCATGTTCTTTCCAGATCTAAATACAAACTTCCTCACTTACCCAGTTTTAATATAAAAACTACAATCTACATAAATGTATGTGAACTAAATAATTTAGTTATGACATAGATGTACAAGCTGCAACCACAAATTATTAATTATATCTTGTAATAACTAAACTATTTCACTATTTAATTCAATATTTCGATATCTTCTAATAATGAAATGTGTATAAGATATAAGATTATAATGGAGAACACAATTTTAAGGTTAGGATCTTTGCTATTAATATTTCTTTCTATTATCGCAAGGATCGGAAATTTTCTATTTACTAATAAACACGAGAATCGCACAACAATATACGACTGCAAATTATTAATCATTTTGTTTCAGCAAACTCAGAACAATTAAACTAAGATGCATATTGTGCTTTAATTATGAAACATGACTAAAAATTGACCATAAATCACTTCAAATATTTATTTTTTAAATATGGTCTGCGCTCATCCCGTGATTCCGACATTTACACAAGATTGTTATCAAAAGTCGAGACACTTGACAACTTTAGAATGTCAGGCCTTGCAGTTATCAATTTAAAAATGGATATCGTCATGATCGAGAAACCTAATTCATCCTCGGTTAATGCAATTGCTCAGTCACAATCCACATCAAAGGCATCACCTGTTTCGCCAAATCATCAGAAGCTCAACAATAAATATCAACATCACCTGAAAAAGCATCCTTCATAGAAAGCACAACCGCAGTCGTCACATATACCAAGAAACCCGTTCTGGGCAGTGCGATGAAATGCATTACTCAGCTGACTGTCCATTCAAAAATCATAAATGTCAGTGGTGTGGAAAAACCAGTGTGGTAGCAAAAAAGGTTACAAAAACTGTTCCGCTTCCTATCATACATGAAAAGAACAGATTACCAAAAATCCTTCTAACTGTAATACCCGATACTCTAAAAGAATTTTTTCCATAAACATCGGTTGGGTTTCGAAACGCAAATTCGTACACGACCGGATAAGTGGAGTTTGATAGATGAACCTGTGGACCAATGGAACTTGTAGCACAGTCCTGCTTCGAGATGGCATTCCAAAATAATGGTTAAAAATAGAATTGCTACGTATCAAATTACCCTAGTTTAAACATTTTGGGTATATGGACTGGATTAATAGTAAACCACTTCCAGTATTGAAGAAGTTAAGTCACAATTTCTGGATGTGTTCAACGATACATTGGGATGTAAACTAAGAAAACTTAGATCATTCTTCACAGGAAACCAAATTCCATTCAAGTGTTTAAGGCAAATCGACCAGTTGCTTTGTCTTCTATAGCAAAGATCGACGATTAATTGTACCGACTTTAAGAATTATGAATCATAACTCCAGTAGATTGTTCCGAATGGACATCACCAATTTTCGTCGTAAAGAAAAGTAACGTATAGGAGTAAGGATATGCGCGGATTATTCGACGGGGTTGAGTTATAACCTAGAACCACACAATTTTCCTCTACCACTACCTGAGGATATTTTTGCAAAAATTTCTAATGACATCAGTTAATTGAATTTATCCGACGCGTTTTTCCAAGTCAAAGTAGCTCCAGAATCTCGAGAACTCCTTACTATCAATACACATCGAGGATTATTATCACCGATTATCACCCGGTGTTAAATCAACTCTCGTTGGGTTTCAGCAAATCATGAGTACTATCTTATGGTCGATGATATTGATGCGACATATCTGAACGATATGTCCCATCATATTGTTTCGGGACAAACTGTTGTTGAACATAAATAAAACTTCTATAAGGTTTTAAAACGAGTACAGGAGTTCGGCTTCCATCTAAAAATGGGTGCACTTGTGACAGTTGATGCTGACTTATTGAGAATCTGAATCTCCTCTGGCCAACGTGTGAAACGGTCGATTTTGTATAGCGGCGAATTGGTATGTCGTTCTATTTTTGCACGTTAACATTTCAGGCAGTTTCGAACATATTTTGTGACATCGGATTAAATGCCAGAACAAACAAATCGTTTCGTCATTAATTTAGCTGCGGCACGAATTCCATGATGCGAAATTTCGTGTGTTGCCTGAATGAACTGGCATCGGAATTATTTTGTGATAAACGGACGAATGTGGCTCGTTGATTAGTAGCAAAACAGTCGCTTTGAACTGTCTGGAATGGTCAAAAATTTTAATTTAATCAAAACGGCAATTTTATCTTTTTATATAGTAGTGATTTTAATTTATCATCGTTTCGCTGGTCGCCAGCTGAAGTTGCGCCTTACGATTTTTTGTTTTTAGAAAAACTCAAGCAGTTGTAGTGTGTTATCGACGACTTGACGAAGTGTCGCGCCAGCAGCGATGTCGGAAGCATCGACATACAGCAAAATTTCTGTCATTTTTGATGGATGAGCGAGCAAAATAGCGTCCACCAAATCTATAGTTTGCACTTATCAAATGCATACCTCGCCTCGTCCGCTATGTAAGCAATGTACGGTCATTCCTCTTGTGGCAATCATCTTCAACAATTTGACTTGCGGTTCAATGGAGTTGGCAGGAACATGCGGTAAAAGTTTTGAGGTGCCATACAACTTTTTAGTTGCTTCACCATCGTCGGAAGTGGAAACGATGTTATCGCTTCCATTGTTTCAGGCAGTGACAAAAGTCCTCGAGATGACACACCATGTCAAAGGAATTGGATTTCTTCATTACCAATACGCTTACTGATGTAAGCGAACACAAAATCTGTACTCAAAAAGTCCGAATGGCGTCGTTTATAGCCGTTTTTTAATGTCTCCATCGGTGACTGGAACCAGATAAAAGGCTTTTTAAAAGTCGATCTTTAAAAAAAGGTCCTACCTTGCAAATTGCCAGAGAAGTCATTTAAATATATGGTATGGGATAGCGATCCGGAACTGTGATGACTTTTAAATAAAAAAAATGTACGATAATCGCCATACGGGTACTATGATCCATCGGGCTTCTTTACCACGTGAAGCAGACTTACACAATTACTGCTAGACGGTCAACATATTCTGCAGCCTCTATCAAATATATGGATTCTTTTCTAGCAGCCTCAAGCTCTCTGGGATCTAACCATCGAATTCTAGCGCAGATGGACGGTCCTGTGATAATTTTATGTACCACAACAGCAGAAGAAATTTTCTTCTTGGCAGTGGCAATTTCGAGATAAGTGCAGTTTCAGTCAACGAATTGAAGGCCAAATTCTTTAGTGTTTAATCAAATTGACTTGGTTTTTAGTCCTCGAGCTGTACTTCGATTATTGCATCGCGGAAACTTTTTTGCTGCAAACTGAAGTAAAATGCATTTATCGTTAGCTTGACTTGGTCATATTTACCGTCCACTGGAACTGGACCAATTTCCACTTTTTCCTTTATCGACAGTCACATTGGCCTCAAACCAAAAACTCCAAACTGGCGAATTAAATTTGGGCGTTGTGTAAACTGCTGATAAGTGGCGGCTTCGGCATTCTGGAAATCGTAGCGTTCTCATCTATATTTTGTTTATTCGTAGTCGCCATTTCTTACGTGTGTATATCGTGCAGTCATTTTGAAGATGCGTGTTCGTTCACTTTATTCGGATACATTTTTTGTTTAGCCCTAAATAGGGAAGGTTACCAATTTAACTGTTTCTATATTTTTAAATATTTAAATATTTATTAACGTAAAAAATAAACTCGTATTTATATTTTTTTACAAAAAAAAATTATATTTTATTTCAATTTATTTTTAATGTTCTTTGCACGATGGTCGATGATAGAATAAATGAATGTGTTTTTTTTTTAAGTATTAATTCTTTTTTTTGTTATTGCCCGATGTGCTTATAACCTTTTCGTGCTCGCCGCTAGTTGCCACCCACATCGGCTGGAACAATTGATCGTGTTCCTTATTTTTCTGATTGTTTTGTATATATCGGCTACGTATGTGTACTTAAGAACTGTTCTGCACGAAACAGGTAATTATGGTCAACTAAAACACATTAAAATCATCTTAAATTTATTAGAATTTATTTTGTATTTGTCATTTTATTAACATAATAATATAATAAGATACATCCATCAATTTATTGTCATTCGTATAGTAAAACTCACCGTCGATAACACACGAAAATATTGATAAAAAAAATCGTACGCGTTACAGCAAGAGTATAGCGAGAGAAAATTAGAAGAAAAATGAATAAATCGAAATATAACTAATCACATAATTGTTAATCTAATCAGTATGTTACATACGTACATATATTGTTACCATCACCTCACCACCCCCGCCCTGTATATAATAATTTGTATGTAAGACCAGGCTTGTAAAACATAACAAATTATTCTGATACACAAGGCCAGATAACAAATTAATATTAAAATGATAAAGCGTTTTGCGTAAGCTTTTTTAGATGTAGGAGTAGTTCAATGTATTGAAGATCTGTATAAATTTTATGTAAATGATGAAATAATTTCGGTTATGTCCTAACTGTCTAATCTGTCACTTTTATTGTCAAAAATATAAATTTCAGATTTTTAAAATTTTAACATACAAAATTTTTTATAACTTAACAACAAAATTGTATCACAATGTTTTGATATTTAAAAATCTGCATAGGCATGCGGTAAGTCATTTATATCGCTAAATGTTAACGCTTAAAAAAATATCTTTGAAAAAAGCTTATACTTAAATGACGAAAAAAAAGTTCAGAACCACCGCAATTTGAAATTTATTCACGCCATTTATCTGTCTCCTTATACATTCGACTTATATTATCGCGTAACATTTTCTCTTGATCCTTATTTAAATTCGCGATCGTACATTGTTTACGCAAAAAATCGATACACAATTCTTGGCTTAAGCCGAACGCATGCATATTACACGTGAACGTGCCCAATTGTCCAAATGTTATGTTCTGTTGAAATTTTTGATCTTCCCTTATTTCCATCGTTATCAGCTCGTTATCGATATCATTATTTGATAAGTTCGAGATTGACGATGAATTTGAATGTGACGCCGACGAAGATTGCGGTGACGATAATGTAGATTGTATTGACGGTGATTTTGACGCATGTGATGATTTACTCGTTGAATTAGTCGTCGTCGATGATATTGATTTTGATAAGTCATTATTTAGTGATGCGATTGATGTGCGTGAATTAAACCCACTCAATTTTGGTATCGGTCGATTAGCCCGTTCACATTGTAATGCATCGAAAAAGGCTGCATTCCAAAATCGTAGCGATAACCAAATCGGTTGTTCACGTAAATAATTATATAAATATTCACGATATGGTTCGCAACCGGGTACTTCGACCTCGTGATAAAATGTAAAACACATATTCATTAAATTTTTGGCCGGTGTAAAATCATCGGCTTCCGAACATTCGAATAGAACGATGGCAAAATATTGGACCAATGCATAAAATGTTAATTCGTGCACTTTCTTCGTTTTGACACGTTGCACATTTATTAAACGGGAAAACCACATTCGGCCAGTTTCAGTCTACAAAAAAAATTTAAATAAAATTATATTTTGTTAAAGGATATATTTAGTCGGCATATGTACATACCATTGCCCATTTACCAAATTCGGATTTAAGTTCGGGCGTTAATTTTTCACTATTCTCGAATAAAATATCAACAAAATTCTTCATAAATTCATAACACGACGACGACATTTCTTCAAATTGACTATCTAAACTTAAACTTGACACGTTCGATTGAACCGACACAAACGATTCCGATCGCATACAACTTTTTGTTGTACTATCATCATCGGGACGTTCACCAAATCCACTTGCCGATTGATTAGTAATCGAAATTATTTCACTGCCCGATCCACTCGATGGTGCTAAAAATTTAGGTGGTTTTAAATAGCTTGCCGCCGATATTTCACGTTCGCTATGGCCATGATGTGATTGTGTTGTTGAACCGAAAATTGCATCAGACGAACTGCTAACACTTTGCCCGTCCGATATACTATTCGTTCGAATACTGCTCAAATCTTCAAAATCGTCAATCGAAATTATATCGTTCGACATGTTGTAATTTGGATGACGATATTTACCGGACAAAACTTCTTCGTGGGCTCGCCGTTCTTTTATGCGACGTATCTCAAAATCGAATAACTCATCATCGTAGTTTTCTATAAAAGTATATTAGAAAAAAAACTAATAGTTAAATATATAAAACTATGTCAATATAAAATATTTACAAGCCCACCCTCATATATTTATAAATGGAGCATAAAAGTGGGGTACTTATATATACACAATAAATGTAGACAACTTAGCTTACCGAATACAAAAACTATACTAACGTACGTTAACAAATTAGCATAATAACCACAAAACTATAAAAATGTAAACCCCTTATCACACACATATATTATGTTAACCGTATAAATTAAATTTAATCACAAATTTATGACAATTTTCTAGTTCATACACCTTAGAACATTTTATAAGTTTTATAAAAATTTGCTACAATTCCTTTACATAATTTTATGTGTATGCAATTTGCATAACCTTGAACCTACAAACATAAATTAATCAAGCGTTGCGCAATGCAGCTTTTTAAAAACCAAAACTATTTTAAAGTTTAAAGGTTCGTATGCGGTGTATATAGATTGCACTGTATCTTAAATACATCCCCAAAAGTATCATATTTTAAATTGGCATCATTTCAACAATACGGTGTCACAATGTCAATGCTAGCGATGCTGTAGAAAACATAGCTATCGATTTTTAACTTTTTATTTTGTTGGCACAAAAAGTATGCTTTAATTTCATGAAGCTTTAGTTTTAATAAGAATTGGAGTTTCTGTAAGCCAGCATTTTGTCTTTTCTTAGACTTAAGGTCTGCCATGCAAAATTTTCATAAAATATAGATTAGACTACCGAAGGCTGATGCTTTACAATCAGAAGTAAATCGATTTTTTTGTAAGATGAAACCATAATAAATTCTCCAAAATCGGTTTTGATTTGATTTAAATCCAACTACGGTAGCATACTTTGTTTACATAGCCGAGCACTCAAATCTGAGTTTGGTCGGTCAAGATAAATTTTTGGCTGAAATTTAGGCCATGATATTTAGAGATGTTTAAAAGTTAATCAACTAAAATGCGGTGCAACAAATAATTACTTGATACCAGGCCGTAAACTTTGCGAAAATATTTATAAGTTGAAATTTTAACAAGCCTTTGTCTTTTTGCTAAAAATGGCATAAGTTTACCAGATGAAGTAATTACAATCTACAGCCATTCTATCCAAACTGTTAAGAAATACGATTATGGAAGGTTCCTTTTAAAAGTCTACTTTTGCACCATTACAGCCAAATTGAAAATGCACAGCCAAATTGCAAATGCACGAACACTTTTTACACTGCCTAAAAAATGAGACGACCGTTAACATCATAAATTAAATCGTAATATTATCTTATGACAAAATGAGATCTGTTTTAAGCCCAAACCTTTCACCACTTCCCAAATAGAAATTAAATAAAGCTATTTAAGCTCTGAAACGAACTTTGACAGAGGAAGCAGATAATTGAATCCAGAATTAACCAATTAAACTCTCAGCAATCGAAAAATCCGATTACTTACTCACTATCCACCAATCAGACAATGCTTTCTTTAACCTGTAATAATATTAAAGGCACTATTAAAAATTGTATAAGCCCGAAAAAAAACTTCAGGACATGATTTTATTACCGATAAAATGGTCAAATAGTTATTAGATAATTGCATAACTCATAACCTATTTCTTCAATGCAATAATTAGATGTGCATACCACCCTGATAACTGAAAAATATCGCTAATTATAAGCTTTCAAAGTCTGCTAAAGACAAAACTCAAGTCATACAGACCAATAAGTCTTTTTTCGATGGTCTTAAAACATTTTGAAAAAATGTTATTACAAAAATTAAATACAATATCATCTGAAGGACACATTATAGCCGACCACCAGTTTTGGTTTCGTGACCAACATAGTACTGTAGAGCAGGTACATAGAGCAAAAACAGTCAAACTATAGCTCTGGAGAAAAACAAATACCGTTTTGCCATTTTCCCGGATATTGCCGAAGCTTTTGACCAAAATTTGGCATGAGGACCTGATATATAAAATAAAATCTCTCCTTCCAAAAAAATGTCATGCAGTCCTTGAAAATTACTTAATCAAAAAAAAATTGCAGGTAATAGAGGACGAGGTGCATAAGGTACACGAAATGGAAAAAATGGGGGTCTTCAGAAAAAAAAACCGAACAAACTCCTGTAGTTAGCGCAATGGTTATTGTAAGGAAAAATTCCAAACTAAAAATATATATAGATCCAACAGATGTCAACAAAAACCTAAAACGAAGACATTATCTACGAAAGCTAACCCTGAAATACTTAGCAGCTAAAATAAAATATGCCAAATTGTTTTCCAAACTGCACGAACGCAGAGAAATATTTAACATTTGCTACTCCCTGGAGCAGATATGCATGTACGCATCTTCCGTTTTAGAGAAATTACGTCAAATCACAAATATAGTAATGAAACTGATCAAAGAAGCTGGCATGGTATTAAACAAAGAAAAATGTTGTTTGGGTCACAATCTTTCAAAATTCTGGGTCATTTTTATCGAAAGACGGATTGCCGGTGGATAAAGATAAAATCTAAGTAATTAATAGACATGAAGTGCCCAGTAATGTCCAGCAATTACAAAGACTGTTAAGATAGAAAAATCGAAAAAATCCAAAGTAAAAGCAGGAAAATCGGAAAATTTTTAAGTGTTGCTGTCTTTTCCATCAATATTCGCGGTTGACATAATGCATGTAAAAATTAAAACCGAACGACTGACATATTCTTGAAAATCGTTTAAACCAAAAGCAGCTCCGACCTGAAGAATGAAGACCTATAGCTACATGCACGAGTATGCGCAAGATGCGATGTCATATGTTAGAAAATATGGCCACCTAGACCTATTCATTACAACTACCTGTAACCCTCAATGGATTTGAAATCAAGAAGAAACTGCCACTTAGCCAAACATCAATTGACAGACACAACATCACTGTCAGGGTTATTAAACAATCTTATTGATCTCATCATAAAGCACATTGTGTATGGCCAAGTTCGTTGTTGGATATACTCCGTTGAATGGCAAAAACGTAGACTGCCTCATGTACAGATTTTGGTTTGGTTCATTTTTAAAATCAGACTGGGTGAAATCGATTCCATCATCTCAGCCAAAACCCCGAATGAAGCTGTTGATTCGAAATTATTAGTGACTAAGAATATGCTTCATGGACCTTGCGGAGTTTTAAACAATGACTCACCCTGTATAATCGATGGCAAGTATTCCAAGTGATACCCGAGAGACCTGATTGCCGACACTATCACAGGCATGACGAATCCCTATTGTTTTTTTTTGTTTCTGAACTCTGCAATCTGTTCTGGGGCCGAAGCTCTCCCAACTCTTTCGCAGTTACTTTTTAACGTCCTACCTTACGCCATCACCAGCCAAATTGAGGACGCACGAATACAGGTTCGATTTTAAAACCATCTGCATATTGCATTGCTCCAGCCAGCCTGCACTGACATGAACGATGGTTCGGGCCATGGATTCTGCACTCCAACAGGGGGTCATAGTTGTGTTCATCGTCATCACCGATCGAAATCAGATGATGAAAAATCCCTTTTGCAACCCTCCCCCGTTGGGATTCGAACCCGGTACCTCCCGTCCCAAACACCGCAGCTTTAACCACTGCGCCAATTGCTCGGTCAAACCCTATTGTTTAGTAAGCAATCAGTGGGCAATCGTTGGATTGTACCATATTCGCAGATATTGTCCAAGGCTTCTGGGGCTCACGTCATTGTGGAATACTGTAACTCAGTCAAGTTGATCAAGTACATATGCAACTATGTGAACAAAGGCAGAGATATGCCTCGTTTTGGCGTGACAAATTATAAACGACGAAGTATCTCAGTATATCAGATGAGTTGCTATGTGAGCAGCAACGAAAAGGTTTAGCGCATTTTTGCCTTTGCGATCCACGAGACACACCTACATTTGGCACATTTGGCCTTGCATCTGTGGAAAATGGGTTACGAGGGTATTTCAATCCAGAAAACACGGCGAACAGAGCGGCACGGTCACGGTCAACAACTTTGACAAGGTTCTTCTCAGTTTGAGAAGCAAACGCTTTCACTCGCACTTTGTTGTTTACTTCGTTTTTCCGCATCAAATTCGCACATTGTTTGCGATTATTTCTGGGTCAAATATGAAGACGACATGTCTAACGATGATTTACATCGTGTGCGTCGCCAAATTGCAAAACCGACTTTGCAAATAACAGCAGAAATGCTCAATGAGGTATTGATCATGACATAAGGCGTGCGTTTATTGATAGCAAATAAAGTTTCGTCGCATTTGGGCATGATAACAACTAATCGTTCAAAGCACGCTGTATTCAACCACGAATTACAAAGAGAACACCAATACGACATTGAAGCATTAGCCTAAGCAGTTCGTACAAATATTCCGCAATTGAATCCAAAACAAAATATGATTCTTTGATGGAAGCTGTGAACAATGGAACTGGTGGCATTTACTTCCTGGATGCTCCAGAAGGGACTGAAAAAACGTTCTTAATTTCATTGCATTTGGCGGCGATTTGTCGCAACATGAAGATGCAAATTGATCGTTTTGGATGAATGCACGATGGCCCATAAAATGTCACTGGAGAAGCTAGATAGAACTTTGACAGATTTTCGTGACAAATTGTTGGACATTAGGAATGGCAAAATCGCAGTTAACATCTTGACGGAATTCATCACATTGCCCACTGATTACGGCCAGTTGACCAAATTGGAGGCACAGCTCATTCGACGTGTTTTTCCGAACATATAGTGCAATACTTCAAAAAACATAATTGGCAGCGAACGAGCCATATTGGCGTCGAAGAACAAAGATATCGATAATCGCAACGAGAACAGTTGTTTTCCTTTAAATCGGATGACACATTTATCAACCTGGATTAAATTCTTCAATTTGCTGGAATTGCCCGGATTACCTCACAATTTGCAATTGAAAGTAGGCTCAGTCACCATCATGTTGCGTAACATCAATCAACCTCGACTGTGCAATGGAACGAGACTGGCTGTGAAACAACTTTAAAACAACATCATCAAGGTGTCATCACTTTTAGGTGGTACGTATAGTTCATTGAATATAGTACTAGAAGAAAAAGATCCAGAGTACGCGTTGAAAGTGTTCAAAAATTTTCCGAAAATAGGAAATTTAAGCAACGTAAATCATATCCTATATGTTTACGGGAACAAATGACCTAGCAAAACTTTTTTTTATAGTAAAGAACTTGTTAAGGACATGTGAGATTGACAATTCAGATGTACAACTCGCATTATTGTATGCGTGCAGAATGACATCAGCAAGAAAATAAAAATCATATAAACAAAAGCAGGTGATCAAAAATCAACAGAAAAAAACAAGAATTCCGGCAGTAGGTCATAATGTGAGAAGTAAAATGGCACATCGTAAATGGGTCGGGGGAAAATTCGTTGAGCTGGCTGATTCTACAAGATCACAAATAACGCATGGACGCAGGTGCTTAGAAGAAACTAAGCACATATACGTAATAAAAACTAATACAGCCTTTTCAAGCAACACAGGAGTATCATATATTCAAACCGTTTAAAGAGTTAACTTGAGCTCAATACTAAACATAAAATTTATCACGAAATCATTTTTATAAAATTTTTTAGAAAATTCGTCAGCCCACCCTTTCTGTAAGTAGACTTATCGGCCTGGGCCCAATTACGATTTAATACAATATATTTTGAAAGCTTTATGGCTTGAACGACAGCATGTCGTCAGCTCGCATTTCACAATTATATTAGTTTTCCCCGCACGATTTTATCCTATAACCTAGATAATTTCCCATAAATTTCGTGTTCACCTCTTACCTAATATCCCTCTCGAATTACTATCCATATTCTTGTGCATACCTTGACTTTCGCCCGATTCCGATGACGACGACGTTGACAGTGTTAGTACCACATCCAACTGTAACAGAAAATATATATTTTTTTTAAAGCTATATCGATCAGTTCGTATACAAAAAAAAAACTATCGTTAATCACTATCACAATTAATTACTTTATTCGATAAATCGGTTATAATTTCATTACTACTGCCGAGCACATTCATAAGCTTTGATTTTAATAAGCCAGGAGTTTTGCCCACAAAATTTTTTAACTTTGTACTATTATTTTGTAAATTACAATTATTTTTTGTTGTACGATAATTATTGCCAAAACTATAACTATTTAATTGATTTAGTTTTTCGGCTGTGGTTTGTGACGTATTTTGGGTTGGCGATGTTGTTGTCAGTGTAGTCGTCAAATCAACCATCATTTTTGTGTTTATTTAGCTGTGTGTTGGTGTGCGAGTTTATTAAATTTTCACTTTTATTTTCACTTATTTTCCGAACTTTTTCATATTTTCACTTTATAACCTTAAATTAACATGAAACCACAACCGATTTTCACCCTAGTAACGTATAGTAGGAAAATTGACCTCTACGAACCACTATACACTATCAAACAGAACAAACTTTAGGGAAAATCACTATCAAATGTTTTTCTCTTTTTCCAAATGTTTTCTTATGAAATTCTATCGTAATACTGATGAAAAGTATATACGAATTTTCCTAATTAACTCGCATGACATTTCGCCATGTAATGGTATTTGTTATGAATGAAAATTGTTGATTTTTATGTTAATTCAAATTTTCTGCGCAATACTAGTTTTCACAATGAAATGATTGTATCTCAAAATAAAAAAACGTCATAAACACAACAATAATTCAGATGTAGCATGACTTTATGCATCTAACAAATTTATTGGTATATAGTGTGACTCTCTATTCTCTAAAGTGCTCCCCATTTATTTTCGGTATTAAATTTTACGATTTTATTATAATTTGGCAAAGCGACAAAAAGACATATATTTTTAAAAAAATTTAAAACAAAATTAAAAACGAAATAAATATTTCTAAAAATAATTTATAATAATTGTATAAGCATGGCATAAATTGTGCAGTAAAATGTGTTATGCCGGCAGAATTTGCTGTAGTAAAGATCATCAACGATGTGTATAGAAGAAATTGGGATTAACTAATTAAGAATGTTGGCGAAAGATTGATGAGTCAATATTACCACATTTAATGGTTTAATTTGGGGTTGGATATATATTGTCCGTGAGATGCCAAAATGATTATCTTTTGCAAGGTGTAACCTTTACTGTGACGATCATTTTTAAATATTGAAGTTAAGTTTTACAGCCGTGCAAAACTTGTTAACGTACAATAATAATATTCGGTTTTTACATTTCATTGATGAATTGAAATAAATACAACTTCATCGGAGTCAATCCCGAGCTAGCTCTTATTATTGTTCTTAATATTATATGGCGTGTGATATTGCTTTGTCACATTCTAATCGAATAAGAAAACTCCACAAAGATGACCTCCCCTCTGAATCAGTCGGTACACAAAGTAATTTCAATTTTAATTTCTATTAATTTTTTGACCATCGACGAGTATCTGTGTTTGGCACTGTGGCGTAGTAATAAATTATCTTAACCATAATCAATAATTCGTTTCCATGCGCCCACAGAAGTTGCTAACCAAAACAAAATTTCGACAAAACTTTACAAAATTAATGAGATGTCTAACTTAATTGATGGATGTAGCAACGTACTTCGTCGATTGGCTCCAGTTTTAAAATATTTACCGCAAGATGGACACTCTAGATGTTGGTTGTGAAAAACTAAACATAAGGAGGTCAATGAAGTATGTGTCAAAATGATGCTAAACTGCCAATAACACTATTCGTACAATAATTTTGGCCCGAACATCAAATATAAAGATTTAAAAAGGATGCAGTTCTGTTAGCACAGTTCTTTTCCACATCAGTGCTGGTCTTTTGACTTTCCTTTATCCTTGATAATTATATTCCAATGACATCCTTGTTATATAATATTTGGTGGTATCCTGATTCTAGCAAGATACTTTTCAATAAGATCAGGAAAATCGGTGAGAGTTCAAATGACTCTTTGATCACCGAGAATATGGAGATTGTATGGATCGTATGGAGAGTGTAACGACGGCTGGACTGGAAATCTTCGCATACACCGGTTAACAGAATGGTTTCTTGGTTCCAAATATTGAAAATGTTTCGTTTGGGCTGCATTACGTAATCCGAATGTAACCCAAACGGGGTAATGATAGCCGTTTTTGAAAAAATTAACATATGGCTAAAATTGGTGCATGAAACCTGTCACAAAGGAAACCGGGTAACGGTAGTATTTTCATCTTGTCTGTGCTGAGAAGTCATACTTTTCTAGCACTATCCTGTTGTCTCAATTCAATCAGTAATATTTTGCTTTGCTGCGTTTAAATTGGTCGACTCACGGGTGATAAATTTGAAATCCCGTAATAATTCCAGTATTTCAGGTCGGTGTGAGTCAGGCTCGTTTGTAGTAAAAAAATGAATTTCCACATTAAGGGTCTGCGAACACCCATGTTGAGTGTAAGATTTGTATGAATGTTATTGAATTTGATGAGAACAACTTGAATTCAGATGAGTAGAATTTTTCGAGATTTGTTGGTGGTATGACAAAACCTCGGCGCCTGTGTCGATTAAAAAATGTCTTTTATTTTGTAAATCGATAATGATTAGGCGGCTTTTTAAATTGTTTGTTTGTTTGTTTATTTCTATGCAATCTGTTTTGGGGCCGAAGCTCACCCAACTCTTTCGCGGTTAATTAACGTCCTACTTTACGCCATTACTAGCCAAATTGAGGACGCGCGAATACAGGTTCGCGTTTTCAAATATCCATCTGCACATTGCATTGCTCCAGCCAGCCTGTACTGGCATGGACGATGGTTCGGCCCATGAATTCTGCACTCCAACGGGGGGTCATAGTTGTGTTCATCGTCATCACCGATCGTAATCAAGTGATGAAAAATCCCTTTTGCAACCCTCCCCCGTTGGGATTCGAACCCGGTACCTCCCGTCCCAAACACCGCAGCTTTACCCACTGCGCCAATTGCTCGGTGGCTTTTTAAATTCTGCACATCGAATATTTTTACACACTTCCATCTCCCCTAAAAGTTGTCTAGATTTTTTTGTCGCCCAGTTGTAGTTCGGACAATAATCGATCAAATCAAATAAACGTTCGACAATTATTTTCTTCGATGTTTTGAATTTGTTAACCTGTAAAGGTGCGAGGATTTTATCGCGTATAACGGTATATTTTTAATCGTGTTAGGATCAAGAACTCCGATAAGAAGGCCATATTGATTAGCATCGACCGTGACGCCTCCAATTTCGAATAGCGCTTCCAACACAATTTCACCGATACCCTGTAAGTTTAGGTCGTTCCAACCATTGTGGACGTTTTTAATTAGCACTGATTCATCAAATTAATTTTAGTTAATTTAATTTAAATTTATACTCATTTATTGGAGGAAAGAAAAGAAATAAAATGAAACTGAGGTGTACAGCTTGGTGTGGCGCGTTAAATCTTGAACAGGTTGTGTTTGTCGCTGTTTGTTGTAAATAGCACCGCCTTGGTACTGTTATGCTCTCGTTGAAAAAAATTTATTAAGATTATATTACCATCTGTGTTGATTGTACTGTAAAAGAGCTCCGTCGAATTATAACGTTAAACCGATTTCCAATTTTTACACGTGCTTTGTGTTTGAGGTTATGTTATACAGGTAAAAAATAAAAGATCACGTAGGAGTCACATGTGGGTACTTTTGAGGGCTAAATATTTATCGACACAGGCCCCTACACCACTTTAATCAACGGAGGTTTACACGGATGCTTTTGTAATTCTCAATTGCACTAGTGGATTCTAGTATACACAATTTAGAATTTCAGAAAAAACATTAATTTTACATTTAAATAAAACTGATAATTAATTTATATAAGTGATTAAAAATGATTAATTACGGTGGTGAAAATGTGTGGCTTTTTTAGTGGTGTCTCTTTCTCGTGTTGAATAATTAATTTACAAAGTCTTATCTTTTTGTTGTTTTACGTATAATTTGTTGGACCCAATATACCGTGTAAGTGTCGGTATATTTAAATTATTAATTTGCCCGTCGAGCCATATTGTGTAATTACAAATATAAGTTATAGGGTTCGCCACAGATCCTTCCGAGAGTATAAATAGAGCATTAAGACACATTTATTACCTTACTAGTTGTACATTTATGGCTATACACATTCCTTCCAGAAGGAATTCCTTAATCACATTAGATGATTGTGATGGAATTAATGCTAAGCAGAGCTGGAAAAAGAAATACAGGTATTTAAATTTATGATTTTAACGTGTAACTTGATTGATGGTTTAATCAGAAGTGAAGTTAGCTACAAAAGTTAAATACAGTGAAACATATGCAATGATTCGAATACGTTCAATGCTTATTTCCAATACTCCTCCTCATATGAATCAACAGTTAACTCCACATGCTTCCCGAAGAACATTGACACGAGGTCCCGGCAATGGTTTTGTCAATAAATCTGCCAGCATAGTTTCCGTAGGACAATATCGACATGTAACAATACATTTATCGATGTTATCCTTGACAAATGTCTCTCGAACATCAATATGTTTGGTACGTGACGACGATTTCTCCTCCTTAATGAATTTCAAACAACTTTAATTGTCTTCGAAAATTGTCGTTGGTTTCCCAATGCGTTGATCAAAATCGTTGAGTAAACGACGAATCCAATTCCCCTTTTGACATGCTTCAGACAACGCAATAAATTCTGCTTCCGTTGATGATAGCGCAATGCAATCCTGTCTTCGACTGCACCAACTGAGAATACCGTTACAATACTTGAATATGTAACCAGATTGTGACTTTCTACTTGAACGATCATCAGCCCAACTTGCTTCTGCGTATCCGATTAACTGATCCAAAATATCACTCTTGCCAAGTGACAATCGCAATCCAGCAGTACCCTTGAGTTACTTTAATACTTGTTTCAATTCATTCTAATCCTCCTGGTTTGAACTGGACAAATTTTGTACAAGACTTGAAACCACTGCCGATATGTAGGGCTCGTGTTGACTGATATCTACAGTAAGCAACCGAGCAACTTTTGATATTTGCCGTTGTCCAACAATAAATCCGTATCTCCTCCTTACCATATCCAACTGATAATGGAACTGAGGACTCCTTTGCATCAGACATTTGGAAATCCTTTAGTAATTTTCCAATGTAAGCAGTCTGGTTCAACATGTAATGGCCATCTGCTTCCTTCTTGACTTGAAGACTCATGAAATCTTTAGTCCCTCCCAAGTTCTTAATCTTAAATTTCGAACTTAAAAATGTTTCGCACTTGGAGGTTATCTCGTTGTTTTCACCAGCAATGACCACATCGTCAACGTAAATCAATACGTAGCATATTGTTCATTCATTTCATGAAATGTTTTGTTCCAATCTTCATTCTGAACGTGATCTAGTATTGGATTCTTTTCCTGTCCTAATCGACTAATTCCTCTTGCACCTGATCGTTCTCTGTATTTTCAAAGTTGTTTAACCCTGAATTGTCGATGATTTGTTCCTGTTGGTAATTTTTGCTGGAGTTGATAGGTAACAAATGGCCCCTTTCGACGAACTGAGACTCGACTAACTGTGACTCGATCGGTTTCCAGAATGTAACAACGATATGTCTTTGATTCGTAATCATCATAACCGACCAGCACTGCTTCCACACCCTTTGAGTCGAATATGCGCCTTGTTTGCTTTAATACATGCATATAACATTCTGATCCGAATTTTCTGAAGTATTCGGACTTTTCTGGAACCAGGCTTCATATGGTATTGTTTCTGTATATTCTTTGTTGGCAAACGATTCTGGACATAGTTAGCCGTCATTACAGCTTCGCCCCAAAACTTTTTCTCTAGACCAGCATCAATTTGCATACAGTGAGCCATTTCTACCAACGTTCTGTTTTTGTGTTTCGCTGTTTCGTTTTGTTGAGGCGTGTACGCAGTAGTTCTCTGGATTTGAATTTCGCTTGACTTTAAATAATTTATGAATTCATTACTGAGGTACTCTCCTCCTCGATCTGTACAGATGCACTTAGGTTTCTTTCCAAATTGAACCTTTACCATCGCAATATATTCCTTGAATTTGCTCCAAACTGATGATTTATTTGCGGTTAGGTAGCCGACTAAAAATTTTGAGTAATCGTCTGTGAATGTCACAATGTAACGATTACCTGATGGTGTGGTCGTTTGCATCGGACCACAAACATCCGAATGAATCAGATCCATAACTGCAACTGCTTTATTACTCGACTTGACCGGAAACTTGATTCGAGTAATTTTTCCTTCGAGACACACTCTGCACTTGGAGTTGATTTCGCAATCCGCTGTACACTCGCTGAAGTTGATGTCTTTAACCAAATTTTGTTTTTACCAATGATTTCACTACTTTGATGTCTCTATGGCCTAGAACCTTATGCCAATAATGTATGCAGCCATTGGATTCCTTTTCGACTGAGTAAACTTAGTGAGGTTCCTTTAGTCTGTAAAGTTTACCGCTGAATTTGCCAACTGCAATTTATCGACTGTTCTCCCTTATTTCACACTTGTAGCCCTTGAAATTTACTTGAAAACTTACTTTTTCCGTTAGTTTTTTGACTGAAAACAAATTTCCTTTGATATCTGGCATTAGCAACACGTCTGTGATTCTTACTGGAACACTTTGATTTTCCTCGTTCAGAAAATCGACCTTCATTGTGCCTTTACCCGCAGCTGTTAATTGTTGACTATTTGCAACGCTTACTTTATCTCTACAATTCATGTCAATATTGACAAAAATATACATAGAACTGGCAATGTGACACGTGGCACCTGAATCGAGAATCCAGCCATCACCTACTTGATGTGTCACAAACAGGTTTTCTGTTTCATCTTTCGCTAGATTCGCTTTCTGATTACTTCCTTCCTTTTTATTGAGCCAGGCTTTGTATCTTCGACAATTCTTCTTGATGTGACCGCATCTTTTGCAAAAATAGCACTCAGACTTTTTACTTTCACCTTTTTGACCTTTCGTTGCTCTTGATGCAGTGTCATCCGTTGTTCAGCCTCGATCCATTCTTCTTTTTAATTCTGCGAGAACATTTGATTTAACCAACGTGAGTGTCAATTCAATCTCTTCTTTACCCTCGAGCACCGTTACCAAACCGTCGTAGCAAAGAAGCCAACAACGTAGCACTCATAAAAAATTCCGGACCAAAATTTGCACCAAGCGCCAATAACTTTCAAATTAGCTCGTTCACGGAATTCACGTGTTTTTCCGCATCTCCGCTATCATGAATCCGCTGTTGCATGATTAACTTCAAAATGTGCACACGATTGCTTGATGTGCTATATTCATAAGTTTCCTTAAGAATTCTCCATGCATTTCTTGCTGAATCTGCATCAATGATGTGATGAATTTGATCGTCTTGTATACATTCAATGCAATTTTTGAATGTGCCTTTTCTTCATTTGATGTCCACGCTACAGTAACTGGTGATGGTAGTACCTCATTGGTGACTACCCATAAACCTTTTTCCTTAAGAAGCATTTCCATTTTGAATTTCCATACAAAATAATTTGTTCCGTTTAGCTTTGAAATGCTGTATCTTGAAGCAGCTGACGCCATCTTTTCCTTATGTGAATTTCACAACTCCAAAAATCAATTTCACTTTATTCAATTAATTTGCCTTAATTTTTTTTCTTTCGAAATATCCGTATTTCTTCATCCAGACCTGGAAACTTGAAAAAGAAATACGGATGTTTCTCGATTAAATTTTAATTATAAAAAATCTTATATTTAGCTCTTTGATTTTAACGTGTCACTTGATTGATGGTTTAATCAGAAGTGAAGTTAGGTACAAAAATTAAATACAGTGGATTCGAATACGTTCAAACGTGTACGTTTCCACCAAAAAGTTCGTTGTTTTTTTTACATCGCACCTCACACGGATAATATACATTCTCAAAAAAATTGCGTCCCAACACAAAATTTATTACCTACACATGCAAACAAAAAACAACCGATTTGTAGAAAAAACAACCGATTTGTACTAATGAAGAGAACTTTTGCTGTTGTTTTTTTTAAATTGGTACTAAAATATAAAATTTCCTCTAGGAAATTTTATGGACAACCCTTCATTTATTTGAAAAATGTCATTATCATGTATTTTTGTTGTGATTTAAATTTAAATAAAAGTTATTTATTTTTATAAAACACTAAAAGCCATTTATTTTTTATTAAACTTTAAACATTTTGGATTTGCAACCATTTACAATAAATTTTTATGAAAAAATCAACGTTAAAATTCAAATATTTAAATATATGATTCTAATACATAGAATTTCAATACACATACATAAAAAAAAAATTAAAATATTTCCCTTTGTAAAAAAACAACCGATTTTTTGGTCGAAACCAAAAGTTATTTCCAATAGATTGCTGAAGAGTTTTAGTATATGCTTTCAGTAATGGGCTGATGGCAGAAACTCTTCTCTATCAACATACAACGAGCTGCTATTTTATAAGTAAATACTGAAACCAAAATAAGCTTATGGTTTTCAATATTGGGTTTGGACTGAACCGAGGAACATCGTCATGCAACAAGGTCTATGTAATAACATAAATAATGTCCTACACAGAGGCCTTAAAGTGTACCTCGTTTCAATTAAAATCCAGAAAACGAGACACTAAGCAAAACTTTGGCCATTTGTGAATATCGAAGCAATTTAGGTCTTAAACAACACCAACTTTGGACGCATTCTCAAAAAAAACCAGGTAGGATTTTAAATCTACAATAACGATGTGATATCAACTCAACTCAACAGAAACTGAGAAACGCCAATGGTACGGAGTCATAAATAAATTTAACTTAGTAAATTAGGCCTGAACCAAATTGCTCGTTAGTCCAGAAGACTAGATTGTAACAAAGTAAAATAAATAATCAATAAAAAATGTACTTTAGCCTTGATGTTCCTATTAGAGTTTTGATGTTTCAATTCCCGTTTCATGTCCCTGTAACACAGCCAAAAGGTCAATATTTGGTTGTTTATCCAGTTTGTATTATTTATACTTGACATCTTATATCTCGTATACCTATAAAATTCGAAAGAACAGTCAAGATGACAGTACTTACCGAGTTCTATTTAATTACTGAGTTAAAGAACATCGAGTACGCTGTGGCTGTCTTTCAAAAATTAATTTTATCCTAATATTTCTCATCAATCGAATTTCAGACTGTGTGTCCGCAACAACAAACAATTACAGAAAAAAAATTGAAAACCCAAAAATAACGATCGTGTACAAAATTTTCATTACGATCGGTCGAAAATTTTATTTTACTTTTCTACATCATTACTGTCTAGTCTATTGCGGTAAATTAAATTGAAAAGTCGCGCTTTTCCTGGTGAAGACTAACTTTAATAAAAAAAATTAAAAAAAAAAATTAAAATAAATATCTAATTAAAAATTATTATTATAAGCCTTATAATTATGAAAATTAACAGAAAATCTAAGAAAAAAAATTTATTAATCAAATAATTTTCATGTGGTGAAAAGTGTATTTTTTTTTTTTTTTTTGTAAATTGTGAAAATCGTGAAAAATTCAATAAAAGTTAAATTTATATTTTTAGCAAAATTTCAAACCGAACGTTTAATAATTATTTTTTGTTGGTGTGTTGTGTTAAATAAAATAAAAAATTGATAAAATTTTCAGTTAAAAAAAAAAATAAAATAAAAATTATAAAAAAAAAAAAAAAGTTTTTCTTCCCCGGGAAATGTGTAATTGTAAATTTAGTTTTTAAATACATAAAAACAAAAAGCAAATTGAAAATAGAAAAATAATAATAAATTTAGAATTCAAAAAGATAAGTGTGTTATAATTTTTGGTGCAATTTTCATCCGTCTATCTATTAAGCACGGCCCTAATTTATTAGTATACAAAATTGATTATTACAAATCACGTAAGTTATTTTGTAAACGCATTCTAACCTACTTTTGGCATTAGCACACATCCACAAAAGACGTTAGAAAATTAGACGAATATACTATATATAAAAAAAAGAGTTGTATTTAAGATGGCGCCCCCGAAAAAAAAATTAGATGAAATATTATAAATTATTTATTGTATCATCGCTAAATTTATCAATATGATAAAATCACTTGATCATATATATTTATATAGTGAATTGTGTTGAACTAACTGAATGTATTGATCTCAAGTGTAGACGTAATTATTACACAAAACCTTTTACAAGTGCAGTAAAATTGTGCCATAGCAAAATGGCGTCAACTTTTTAAGTGTACCGAGTGTTTTATAATAAGCAAAAGAAGCAGACGATCACCGATGTTTTTTTTTCTTTATTTCCTAAATTATATTTTGGAAGTGACTTTAGAAGTCGTAATGTTCTATTTTAGATTTAGTTGAACTAAACTTTCCGGAATTATTTGGTTCAAACATGAAAACATTCTTTATTTTGGTCAAAAAAAAGCAATTGACTTTTATTTTTACTTACATTCAATTGCGGTTAGGTAGATCACTATTTGTCTTAACAACAAGCTTTAAGTGCTGCTTCTGGTAGTGTACAACTTCAATATATAATAATAAAAATCGCTTTTTACAGGCGATTGCAGGCCCGTGCCGAATCAACATTCTGACATTTGTTCGTCCTATTGTTCTAGGCAACTCGAAAAAAAAATTCATTAAATTTGTGATCTCGTGGTTGAATGAAAATCGGTAAGTGACGTCATCGTCGCGTTTGGGGTCATATAAAACTAGTTCAGCTTGTCGGCATTAGCAAAATATTTTGACTTTAGCAGCGTGCGTAAGGCATAGAAGGCACGGTTGCCAGTGACAAGAAGTGCTTTAATATCCCCTCCCACACAATTATCGTGAATGACAAGAGACCTCTTTAGTAGTGTGTGAACCCCACTACTAAAATCTATTGCGTCTTGGTTTCCAGGCCTAATCATTATATAAAGGGTGTCCCAAAATTAAGCAAGATTTGAGTTAAATAGAAAACATAGTAATTTAGATCACCTAAACGAGAGAGTACACGACCAGGAAATATCTCATGGAGTAATTTAATTGTTTCACGACGGACTGTATGGCATGTGGCACCGTCTTGTTAAAACTACATATTTTTGAGATAATTTTGTTCGCAATAATGAAAATACGTTTTTGTATCGACGCTCTATTTTTACTAACCTGTCCAATTGTTTTTTTCTTTAGGGTTGCCAATAATTTACTGCACAAACGGTGTCAAATTCTAATCTTGCGTTAATTTTGGGACACCCTTTATTTTGTTTTTGACTTATTAATTTTATTTTGACCCCATGGGAAGCTGAGAATCATACAATTGTATCCAGTAGTTCTCTGACACCGTTGCCCCTCAATCGAATTTCACAGATATCACATTTACATATGCCAGAACCTGGTTGGACTGACGGTACAAAATGTTGACCTGAGGTGTTTCACTTTTACGAAAGATAAATTCTACCACAAGATTAAAGAGTATCGGGATAGAGCATCTCCTTGCCGTATACCACAGCTTATTGCAATAATTTCTGATTTGGACGAAATCCTCGTTGATAACTACCTACAATTTCCTCCGCCACGAAAGTGATTGTCTTCAATATTACGTAAAACAGTAATTTGTAAGCTGTGCAAAGGAGAACTATGGCGCGATAGTTTTTGTATTATGAACGATCTTCTTCTTTAAGGGTATCCACAAAATGTCCCCTCCAAATATCAAGAGCTCAGAATTAATGCAATCAACTCCAGGGGAACGATTTCTTTTTAGTCTCTGCATTTATGTGTGAATTTATCCAGTATGAATTTATCGTAGGATGGGTCCTCAATGGACATCTCCGCAGTCTGTATTTGATACTTGTTAAACATTGAGTAAATCTTGAAAATTGCTGCTTCCATGTGTCGAGCACATTCATCCTGATCCCGAATGGCGGTAGACCTGGGTCTAAAGGTATGGTGCAGTCCGATGACTCTTTTAAAGAAATTACGAGTACTGTGCTAATTTCTTCTGACTACAAATTTGCTTGGTGCTCCTAGAAAGGACAGCTTCGTTAATTCTTCCGTGCGATTGTAAAACGTATTCGCTTCTGTATAAGCTATATTCTGTTGATCGAAATCAAGACGATAGTCCTCATCAAACCAATGATTTTTGGGTTTAATTGTTACCATACCTAGAGTCGTCTGGGCAGCACCGACAACTCAATACCTGAAAATCTGCGGTATATTGCAAATATAATATCGAGCCAAGCATGCTGTCTTGTGGTGTACCAGATTTAAATGGGCGGACATTAGTATAAGCACACCTTATCAAAACCTTGTATATGTCCATGAATTCAGAAGAAAAATTTATATTTTTCTTCCAGGGCTTCTTGAATTACTTGAACTATTCTGTTTACTTGTTTCACAGTTGAGTGCTCTAGCCTAAACTCAAACTGATGGCCCGGAATCAGATTCTTCTCCAGTAATATAGGTTTTAGGCTTATATTTTTAAGTAGTAGTTTTTCAAATAATATAGACGTCACTTCTTCTAGGGGCTTGCCTGGTTTTGATTGTATCAATATTACTTGTGAAATCTTCCATTGTATTGGCAAGTATCCAGTTCTAAGTACTGCATATTTGTGATTGTATGATTCCAATAATCTGCAAATAACTCAGCATTCTTCATTTTTTCTCTCCCACTGATTGTAACTATTACGTATTGGCGGAATACGGTAACGTGGCTTCTATAGTCTATTCAGCTTATTTCAGCTTCCATAGTCGCTTTCCGCAGTGAATGGTCTGTGAATAGTCAGTGAATAGTTTTTTTGTTTGTAAGTGTCGTGATAAATATTCTTGAGTTGACTGGTTTTTTGCATTGAGCAGCAGTTCTTTAAACGGTTTAACTTGCGTTTATCATCCGTTAGTCAATATCGTTGCCATTGCTGGCTTAATTTTCTTTTGCCCTTAGGCATATTCTTGATATTTTCCATTGTTTTGTTTCTCTAATTTTTTACTGGTGTGGACTTACAAGCTGATCTATATCACCATCCGTCTTTAATTTAATTTTTTTTTTTTGATTTCCTGGTACCTTATACCTGAAGTGGATCCACGTTCCAATCAGGTATATTGTTGCTTAACTTCGGTTGTTTCTGTATATCTACTATCTGTGTACTCAAAATCACGCTTAAAAAATTACTTGCGATTTCTTTGGTGACGCATAAATCTATGATGTCTGGAATCTTTCTTCTATCTATCATTAGGCCAGTAGATTAGTTCATAGGTTGGTAGATCATGGGTTAATACTTAAATCACCTCTCGTTTTAACCATTATTGATGCTAGGTGTTTTGCATTATAATCAAACCGTACAAAGTGATGACCCAAAGAAATATAAAAATGATCAAATTGTTCCATTTGTATTGCATGTTTCGGTGGGAAGTAGTGCAATGCACCTCTTCCCGCTTGACATATGGCTTTTTGACCTGTACAACTCAATGCATCATTCTGCTGATCGAATGTATGTCTTTATTTGTTTCATTCACTCGAAGGTCGACTTTAAAGAGTGGAGTGGTTTTATATTTTTTTAAATCCAGCACAGTTAATATGAGAAACTGGTTTGATCATAACATCGTTACTTTATAAAATCATCATGGATGACATCGCTTTAATAGAATAATTAACGCAACCATCAAGGGCATATATGACAGCATCATACCGCCAATCTCAACAATATAGTTTAAATACCACAGGGCAGAACATTGAAACACTCTTAAATATAACAACGGTACACCTGCATAAAAAATATATATCTGTATTTCGTTTTATTCATTACATGCTTACTTTTCTGCTGTGGTTTATAGAGTACTGCCGTGTGATGTGCATATGTATATCACTATCTAAACCATTTTTGGCATTATTTTTTGGTGTTTTGGCATAACTCTCAAGCACCTTAATCTTAAAACGTTATAAATGTAACAAACTTTATTTACACTAACTCAATTTTTTAGACAGCCTACTTAACAATAAACTACCCATTCATGGTCTATATAAAAATATTAAACCATTCGCAGGTCTGTTCCAAAAAAAAATTAAACTCTTCGTGTAGTTCAAAAATAATGTAGTTCGAATCATCAAACTATGGCTGGAGTTGTAGATAGTGCAGTTGTATAGGTAAAGCAATCATAATGCCTAATGCTGTGTGCCTTAATCGACTTTGCAAACAAACATTTCAAATTAAATTGTTCAAGCTTCCGCTATTGCCTCATAGGTGGTAGCTAAAAAGTACATTTCCGAGGTAACTTTTCGGTGACTTTTCACAAAAATTATAAAATACCTATGATACTTTTAACTTATAATACTTGGTTTAGTTAAGTTTCAAGTTGAGGCACAGTAAGTGACTTTTGTGGTAGTTCCATCTATCTAGTTATAGCATGAACTATCTCGTTATAATTTAGTTTAGTTAGTTTAGTCGATTAAGGCACACAACATTGTAGTGTTTTTTTTTTCAAAAAACGCAAGTGATCGTTTTTTGTTTAAAAGCTCTGGAATTTTAAAATACTGTCAAGCAAAGTCGAACTCTTTCGAGCATATTTTTAATATTTATATCATGAGATCGCCTATAACATGAGTGATGTATAAAACTGTCATATTATCTTCCTATGTGTAAAATATTTATTGGGCGGTAAACTTTTCCAACTAATCGTTGGCCTATCTGCAAATATTTAATCAACATAAAACAAAAATTCGTTGTGGTTGTCTATTTGGCCTTAAGATCATCATTATGATCACATCATCATCATAACATTAAATTAGAGAGACGAGAAAATTGTTAAATGAAAATGTTTTATAATTAGAAAATAAAGAGGAAAATTGAAATTAAAACAAAAAAAAAATTATTTTTTTATAAATAGAAAAATAAACTAGAAAACAAAAGAAATAGAAAATTTCGACGAAAAAAAAGAATTGGGTGAAACTTTTTTTTTTTTTTGTTTCATGTGCGATTTGTTTTATTTTTATTTTTGTGCGTTTGTACACACTGCAGCAATTTGGATTTTCGTCTTCCGTAATTTTTCGCGTTATAATCACGGCATATTTAAATGATACACATTAGAACCGTGTTATTAGTGTTGGATGTCGTTTTAATGTAATCGCAGCTTCTACTCTACTTTCATATCGATAACTACTCAATGACAGCTAATTGTTGAAAAATTTAGAAGAAAATTTTTAAAATTAACATTTGAATTGTGGCCGCAAATTATTTGTATACATATTGTAATATGAAAATAAATTATTAGATTATTATTTTAAGTTGGAAAATGTGGAGCATAAATTATAATATAGATGAGTGTTTTTGTTTAGAAAAAAATTCAACGATTTGAATTACATAATAGTCCAAGAATAGGAATATAATGTGTGATTCATAGAATTGTTTAAGAACTTTTTGTTTGGTCGCATAGGCGGCGCTTCGGTTTGTTTGGCGCCCTAGGCAATTGAAATTAATAAAGTTAGAAAATGTAAAATTAAAGGATTTCGAAATTCTAATTTAGGAGGGATAAAAGATTTCCATCAACTGAAATTGATCAATAAATAATTGAACGTTACTATAGTATATATGACCATATATATATGACCCCAATGTTAGAGTTCAGAATCCAGAAAGGCCAATGAAGGTTGAGGAACTATGCTGTATGTAGGTGGACAATGAAAGCGATTTAGCATCACTATTGCTTCTGATGCAAAGCATCATGGCAGTCAAAAGCTTGACGTTTTGACAGGTTAGTTTATTTAGACGTATACTATACGCATTTATTTAATGTTTACTTAGAAACAGTGATGGTTTTTCATGATTTCGAGTGGTTTTTAAATTGAAAAAAAATCGTCATGAAAGATTGATCTTCAAGTAACGGAACTTCGATGCAAACGGACCTGTATATGAGTCCAAGAAAAGTTCTAAAACTAGGTCGGTCATTTCTGAGGCGAATTGCCATCGATTTAAGCACTTAAAATATCGAATTGACGGGTCATCCACTTAATATTTATGATTTTAGAAATAAGCTAAATGTACAAAATGTATTTAGTTCGGGTGACGTTTTTCTGATTAACTATATATCCAATTTGCATCAAATACTCACATATCATATGAGGAATTACCCTAACCATCCAGAAATCGGTAAAAAGAAGCTGAATTTGGAGCCCTTGATATTCGAAAGAGATGCATTTAATCGATTAAAACCAAGAAGCAGTTTTCCGGTAACAACATTGATTTAACGACATTTATTTTGTGACAAATAGCAAATGTCGTACGTTTACCCCCTGTTACAAATGGTCAGCAACAGAAGATAACAGATTGAAACTGTTGATCGATTTTCTTGAGATAAAGTAGTTTAATCTATTCAATATTTTCTTGGGCCGAAGCTCACGGTTAATTTTAACGTCATACTTTACGCCACAGGTTCGCTTTGAATATCCATCTGCACAAAAATCCAGCCAAAAATCCAGGATTCTGCACTCCAACAGATGATCATAGTTGTGTTTATCGTCATCACCGATCGTAATCAAGTAATAAAAATTCCCTTTTTCAACCTTTTGGGATTCGAACCCGTTATCTCCAGACCCAAAAACCACAACTTGAACCATTGCACCAATTGTTCGATATACCTCCAACATTTTATCATTTATTTTATTGTGAACCTATCCTAAAAATTCTTCGATATGTTCCTGTCGTCATCAGAACGTATGTCATTTAACATTTTATGTATCATCGTTGGCTTAAATGGTGCATCCGAATTAACATCTGGTAATAAATCTCTACGTGTTTGCCCTTTTTCACGTCTTGTTTCGTACGAAATGAAGGTGTAGTTGACATCATAGAAAATTTTGCTGCTAAATCTGCCAGAAACCTTTACATTATTATCAGAAGGATGATGATTTCGATGATGATGATGGTCGGATGGTACCTTTATATTGTGTTTGTGTTTGCAAAACGCTGACTGATAAAGGGTTTGTGACTGTGGTCATGTTTTGTAATATTATAACGAATTCTTGTGTTTCAGTCTTTTTATTGCTAACCGTTTGAGATACATTTCTTAGCTGCATAACGGTTGGATATCATTGGTTTGTGTAGACTAAATGTTTCCACCTACAACCCATCCAAAAATGGTTGTAACACCGGATCATTAACATTAATTTTAATTTTCCCGTCTAGCAGGATACTAAAATTTAATAAACGCCTATGAGGAGATCCACCTCATGTGAAATATGGGATTCTGGATCAGCCAATGGTAAAGTTTTCCAATTGTTTAAAGTTGAAGAACTGGTGTTGATGTGAGATCGTTTGGTCATGTGCTTTAATATATAAACCTTTAAAGCTATAATTGGATCAAATTGCGGTTTGATTTGGATTTTAGACCTTTGGTGATTCCAGCTTCAACTTTCTTAGTCCCTTGACGGTATTCTTCCATTATATCGCGAAAGGCCAAGACGTTGAAAACATGATTTTATTATAAAACTGGCTTGTGACCCTGAATCTAAAAGGGCATGATATTGAAACCCTTGCCCAGATGAACAAAATAATGTTTACAAAGGCCGTTGATGAAACTGATTGCGCCACATTTAGCTGGACACTGATAACGTAGTCCCTACAGTTGAGCCATTTTCCGATTAATGGAGTTAAGTTTGATGCTTTCTGCGACCAATAAAGTTTCACCGTTGGGATAAACATTTAAATACGACATGTCTATGACTCACACAAATAAAGCATCGATTGGTTTCATATGCAGCAACATGACATTGATAACAGCTTAGAATTTGATTGTGGAATCGCGTTTGTTTGATCTCCGTAAAGAATCTAATTGAAATCATTGTTGAACTGTTGGATATTCCATCTCAGCTGATTCTTTCAGTCATAGAACCTTGGATTCATCGTCTAGTTTACTGGTTAAAATATAAATTAGCCACGGATATCGGTCTTCACCATGAGGCCCCATAACCTTTAATCCTCTCATTTAATACTTCATTGGAACTGTCGAGACATTTTTTTATGTTACTGCTAGAAAATGTCGCAACAGGCTGGCTGCTTTACCTCTTAGCAGTCACTAGATGATAGATTTTTCCACAGATTAGAGATCTCTTGGATGCTTGGTCGTTGTTTTGCGTATCCAATTATAATTTATCAGACATCCGGCTCGAAGGACCAGTGAATCACTTGCTAGTAAATCCTGCGGACGAAGCGTGGCCTGAAATGAGGGTTAATATTAGGGTTAATACTAACCCTGCAAATTCGCGTCATCATCTTCCCCAAAAAATATTCCAAAAAACGAGTAGACACCACAATTGCAACAACAAACAACATAAAAAACCTCACGTAAATCAACGCCTTCACTTAAATTACAAACAAAACAACCTAACATTTCTCAAAAACACAGGAGCCGACCTTTCGGTGCTACCTGTTCGACGTTTTTCAAAATCCATATTGCTCAACGTAAAATCGTATGATCAAGTTTTATCAGCTGCTAATGGCACACGTAATAATACTTATGGCACAAAGTTGCTCAGGGTAAATCTCGGACTCAAACGTTTGTTCACACACGCTTTCATTCTAGCAGATGTGAATCGTCCGATCATAGGTGCCGATTTCCTTAGCAAATTCGGCCTCCTTGTCGATCTCAAACGAAAATGGCTGGTTGATTCAGCGACTCAGCTGTCAATCAATGCCACAACGGTGTGGGTCGATACGCAAGTATTCTTCCCTAACAGCGGAGCCAAACTACAATTTACCCGTAAAACACTCCGTGGTTCATCATATTGTTACGTCAGATCATTTACCCGTAGCAAGACCACGTCGACTAGATCCAATACGTCACAAAGCAGCTTATACCGAATTCCAACATATGGTGGACTTAGGAATCGGCATCTCCTATCTCTTGTCCACTTCATATGGTTAAGAAAAAAGCTCTAGATTGAAGACCTTGTGGTGATTATTGCAGGCTTAATACGGTCACAGTACCAGATCGTTACCCGATTCCCCACATTCAAAACGTCTCCATGCATTTATATGGATGCACAATTTTCTCCAAAATAGATCTAGTCAGAGCATATCATTTAATTCAAAACGGCAATCACAACCCCATTTGGTCTTTTCGAATTTACTCGAATGCCATTTGGTTACAGAAATGCCGCCCAAACGTTTCAGTGATTTATGAATGAAGTCGTTCGCGATTTAGACTTTGTTTTTGCATATATTGACGAGATTCTCGTCGCATCACGAAATGAAGAACAACACAAACGCCATTTGGAACAACTTTTCCAATGACTCGAAGATTTTGGCGTCAACATCAAGAGTTCGAAATGCATTTTTGGTTCCAACTAAAGAGCGAGCTAATGCCATTACGGAACTCCCAGTCCCAACTTCAATCAAGAAATTCCAACAGTTTATCGGTATATGATAAATTACTAACATCGGTTTATACCGAAATTGTCGGAAATTCTCGCTCCATTTCACGCATACCGCTCTGCTAAAGAAGCCCAAAACAGCCAAAAATTTATTTTGGTCCGAAGAATGCCAAAATGTATTCACACAATGTCGTGGTGGATACAATATCTCGCACGATCGACAACGAAGCGGCACCAGACAACAATCAAACAAACACAATTGAAATAGTTGAAGCAAATTTCGACTATCACACGATCATTTAGGCACAAAAAGCAGACTTAGAACTTCAGAATTTACTTTCTAGTTCCGAACGTTGCACTAGTTCAAGCAATTATAAACTAGAGCTTTTAAAAATGCCTGGCTTTCAAATATACTGCGAAACATCAACAGGAAACAATCGTCCATATATCGCAGAGTCGCTCCGTCGTACAATTTTTGAAACTTTACACAACATTTCATATCCAGGTATCCGCGTAACTCGTAAACTGATTACTGCTCGATACTTCTGGCCTAGAATAAACAAGGACATAAAACACTGGACACAATCTTGTTTATCTTGCCAACGTTCGAAAGTTCAAAGCCAAACAAAGGCGCCTTTACGACAGTTCGAAATTCCATCAGGCCGATTTGAACATATTCACATGGACATAGTGGGACCTCTTCCACCATCCAACGGATAAACATAACTTTTAACCTGTGTCGATCGATTTATTCGATGGCCCGAAGCATATTGCATGAGCGATATGACAGCACAGATCATTGCCAAAACGTTCGTAAACAATTATATTTTCCGATTCGGCGTTCCGCTTGAAATCACGACCGACCAACGAACGCAATTCGAGCCCAAACTCTTCTTGGATCTCATCGCATACGGACAACCGTTTATCACCCTCAAGCAAATGGCATGGTCGAACGATTCCATCGACAGCTTAAAGCTGCCCTCCGGGCTCGAAGCAATACAATACATTGGAGCTCACAAATACCTATCGTTCTACTTGGTATTCGAGCCACGGTTAAAGAAGATTTTAATTACTCACTAGCTTAGATGGTTTACGGTCAAACTATTAAGCTACCTGGTGAGTTCTTTATTTAAAAACCTCTTACACCTCAATCATCAATTGACACTGTCATCGACCAACTACGCAACACTATGCAAAATCTTGTTTCCTCTGCACAACCTACTCAGAACTCGATATTTGTTCCAAAATCGCTCGAGAAATGCGATTTCGTTTTTATGAGAGTAGACAAGATTCGCACTGGATTTCAACTCCGTACGAAGGACCATATAAAGTGATAAAAAGATTACGACGACACTTTGTTGTTTTGATAAAAGGAAAATAACAATCAGTGCCTATCGATCAACTAAAACCTGCTTACGGAATACTGTGTTCTGCTGATCGAATTACAGCGTCCCCAATCAAACAATCCGTTTGCATCAATGACCACATGACTTTTTCACACGGCCCTTCAACTGCGTAGGGGGTATTGTAGTGGTCAGAATTATTCAGATTTAAATAATTCTACACCGCACAACTCTTTCACTTCAATTGCGTTAGGCGACAATTAATATTATTGCAATTGTGCTATGCAACCAAATCATTAAATCTTACTGACTACACTGTCACCTATATAGATGTGAAAATTACATTGTAAATATGTATGAAATATTTAGAGGCAAAAGGGAAAATTCAAAGATCCCAATTTAAACTTCCAACCTAGCACCATATTATCCATCGAAATCATGAGTAGTCTGTGGTCGCATCGGAAAGGAAAACTTTATTAAATATAACAAACTTTAAATTAGGCCAGAAAGGTTTAATATGAGTCTGTCTATATGGAAAACTGACTAGAATAGGTTATTATTTTCATAAACGGAAATCAAAGACCGAAGTATGTACTAGTAGACCATCTAAAGCCATACATACCTTCCCAAGAAGTCGCCATATTAGTATATTCCCTAAATTTAAAACACGTGATACGTGATAACGTAAATATGTAGTGTGAGAAATGATAGACTGTATGAATTTATTAAAATATATTCATTTATTACTAGCAACCGCGCAATCGGCGGTGTACAAACGATTAAGTTTTGGTCGACTAATACGATATGAAGGGCAAGGTCTCTGCGGTGATGTTCCTTTTTTTTTTTTTTTTTTTTTAAATTTTGAAATTGGCTACTGTTCTGTCATAGTCATAAAGAGCGGCATAGAGAACGATTCATGTATTTCAGTGAAACTACACTGAAGATGTAAAGTGACATCTATTACTATTAATATGTACTACGTTATATTGTTTCATTTCTCACATATTTTTATGTAATTCGCCTCAATGTATGCATTATTGTAATATCAACTTTCATTTGAAAACAAATAATTGCAATAGTTAGGCAATTAGAGAGACATTCAGAGTGTATAATTTGAAATTAATGTTTTTCTTTCTTAATTATAATTAATGTGGATATTAATTATTTTAATTTTAATTTAATTAAATCGCGTTGTCCTTTACGCAAATTTTGACACCAAAATTGGTTCGATCAGTTAATGCATTCTCTCGCTATCACGGTAAATCGCTCTAATCAGAGGTTCGCGGTGTGCCCTCCCCCGCCTCCTGTTGACCACAATGTGCAAATACAAAGAATGATGCATCGAGATTAAAGATGAACCTACGCAATGATATATTTAGAATGAAATAATACCTTATACTTAATGAATAGTCTCCATGCAAACAAGGACAAATTTCATTTGATTTTCTGAACATGCTAGCCTTAGTTTTGAGTTTAAAAACGTTATCACGTTAAAAATTACCAAAAAATCAAAAAAGATCGTGAAAAATGCTACTTCTCGATTAAACGACGAATAGTTAGACAATGTCAATGTTAGAAGCTGTCGTATACGAATAAATTAAGACTTTTTAACCAAACTTCCTCAGTCATTGTATCTAAAAAGGATATTTTAAATTGAACACACAACAAAGACAAAGGTAATGATTTCATCTGCATCATGCTTTCCCTTGAAGCTACACATTTAAAAACGAAAACAAAAATTTGATCATCTTCCGAGAAATTTTCAATGACAGTGCGGTCTTAAACTAATTGCAGGTTGGTTTCAAATCTATAGTCACTGATTTCGTAATATTTGTATGCCTAACTTTAGGTTTCCAGTAACAACTAATTTCTTTAATACCCAATCACCTCACAGTTCAAACCGTAGTTCAATTTACAAAACTGATATGTGACAAGGTGACAAGTGTTATAAGTGATTATATTGGTATGGTTTTAGATAATTAACACGACTACTCCACCTAAGATATATTAACACATTGGTAACAGAAATATAAGATTGCATCAAGTGAGGTACACGGCTGCTTTATATGACTAGCTGACATTGACACGGGTAGCAAAAATATAACTTACATATAAAAACAGGTGCACAAATTTTCTCTTTACCAAGTTCAATTCCGGCGTTGGTTTTCTTTTTATTTCCGGCACTTATAAGCTTTTATGTAAAATTAAGTTTTGCAATCGCACGTATGGCTAATTTTCATGTGGCCTATTTAGAATTGATTATAGTTAATAAAATTGTGTAAAAGTCAAGCGTATAAGTTATAAATATTATATTGGCCTCTAAAAACCATATATAATCGCCTAAAATTCGAACATTTAGCATTTTTCTAAAACATGTATAATTTATGGAGAATGAACGATCTAAATGAAATTTCGACACAATCTGAAAATAGCATTTTTAACAACAAAAAAATATATAATTAAATAACTATTTTAACATCCGCCTACATTTCTTCTCAACTTGTACAGTGAAATCATCTACATATTATAATCATATCACAGTATACAAAAATTTGGAAAAACATGAAAAGAAGAAAATCTCGAGAACGCAGTGACGAAAATATTTTCTATTTTTCGTCTAAATTTATTGTAATTAATTTGCCTGCAAAAGATTTCATAACGCCATTGTCAAAATAGTCAGTATTAGCTAATAATTAATTAGGTAAAAATAATTCAAGGTTTTAAGGAAATTGGGGCATTTAAAACTCTCGTGTGTGTGTGAGCGATAGACATTTTTTACGATTGTCTGCCACATTATCTCCTGTGTATATTTTATTTATTATCGTACGTTTTAAATTTAAATTTTATATACCGGAAATATGAATTTGAATTACACAACCTACGACTATTTGCTTCTCAGTGGGTCCATACCAATATTTTTTTATATATATATATATATATATATATATATATATATATATATATATATATATATATATATATATATATATATATATATATATAGATAGATATATATATATATATATATATATATATATATATATATATATATATATATATATATATATATATATACATTTTTTAAAAGTGACGATAGTTTTTTATGCCGAATTCTATAGTAATAATATCTTGTGATTACACAAAAATCTAAATAACCGTAACAGCTTTTACACTAAACAAATACATACTTACGTGTTTTTCACACCAAACAAACTTTTTGTTGGATACATTTTTTTCTTATTCAAAAATCATATTTTAAGCTCTTTTTATTGTACATTAAGATACTTTTTTAGAACTTTTATATTAATTAAACTATAAAATAAAACTAAAAATTGAAACCAATTCGATTTGAGCGCTAATTTTAGAATTTAATATCTTTCATAAAATTCGATAAAGAATTGAGTAACCCAACATAAAAGTTTATTAAAAAAGCGCCAAGTCGCCAAAAAGATCGCGGTATACGGTAAAACTAAAGTATCTGCATCGAATAATTCTATATTTTGTTGTTAATATATTTTATAATTCACACAGTAACCTTAGTTGTTTCTTTCTAGTTTAAACATTTCTAAAGTTTATCAAACATATTTACTAACCCAGCTTTTACACCAAATAAATATGTTTGATAAACAATAGATTTTTTGTGATTTACGTGCCACCTAGATGTTAATGGAAAAGTAGAGTTGCTAGGGGCAACGAAATTTAAAAAACAAATTGTCATAATACATGTCACAAAATGTCACAATTGAAATAAAAAAAAATCAAGGTTTACTGTGTGAATTATAAAATAAATTTACGTCAATTGTAGAATTACCGATGTGGAGAACTTTAGTTTTACCGTATATCGCGATCTTTTTGTCGACTTGGCGCTTTTTTAATAAACTTTTATGTTTGGTCAACTCATTTCTTTATCGAATTTAATGAAAGATATTAAATTCTAAAATTAGCTCTCAAATCGAATTTGTTTTGAGTTTTGATTTTTAGTTTTATTTTTATTTTATAGTTTAATGTGCAATATTTTTAGAGCTGAAAAAATGACTTTTGAATCAAAAAAAAATTGTATCGAACAAAAATTTTGTTTGGTGTGAAAGCCGTGCGTATAGATCAAAATGGTGATTCCGAAATCTATTAGTCCTAATTTCTCGTGGTTTAATAATAATTCCTGTAGTTTTTCCACGTCATTGAGGTGCAGGTTGTGGATATATTCTGGACTTAGTTTCATACTTTTTTCCGTTATATTTGATTGAAGCACTGCTGGTGATATCTGGGATGTGCGTGTTCTTGGTTAGTAAATGTCATGTTATTGATTATTATGGTCTCATGGTTGTATTGTATTAACCAATATCTCTCATGACGCTTGTATTTGGTGAATTGGTAATCGAAATTTGCATACGTACCTTATATGAGTTGCCCATTGTACAGCTCTAACTATCTCTTCTTTGACGATTTTAAGTTTATTGAATAGAGTTTGCTGTGTTCCCCCTTGTATATTTTTGTGCCATGAGTCCGATAATTTGGTTGTATTCGTTTAGGATTTTGTTTGCCGTTCTCATCAGGACGGAGTTGATTTGGTATTGTTCATTATTGTTTTTGATGATTTTGTTCTGGCTATTGACAATCTGGTCCCAATCTGTACCACCTGGTATTCCTGTTACCCATTTCCATACTGTTCCAATCCAGTTGATTGAACGTTTAGTCCATGTATTTTGATCCTTTAATTTTGAAATTATAGTTAAATGATTTGGTCAACTTGATGAGTCTGAGGTTTAAGCATGTTTCTTTGATCGACGTAATTAATTTTGGGCAACATTCTTTCAACTATGTGTTCATAAATGGTTAGATTGATGACATGCACGATCTTAAACTTGCCGTTAATTATTCGTCCGGATCCTTACTTAACTGTTACCAGCGAATTGTTGCGATCAAAAATGTTTAATGGTGTTGTTATGATTAAAGCACGGGATTTAGAAGATGAGAGAGTCTCTTTTGTAGTTTTTCGAATATTATATTGGCCTCTATTTACTCCAAATTTAGACAGTATGATCTGTAGTTTTTGTTTGGATCCTTGTTAGAGATGACTGTCTCGGTCACCTGTGATGACTGCTTTTCTTTCAATGGTATCTTTATGTTCGGTGTTAAAATTAGTGGGTTGTTTTTTCTGTCCATTATGGCCTAGTTCTTTCAGGGTGTTGTCTCCGATGATTCCATAGGATAGTTAAAGTCCTGGTAAAATAAAAAATTCCAAATCTTTGTGAATTCCGATACTTCCATAAAATGGTTACACGATGACTTTTCTATATGCGTCCACCAGCTGATCTTTTATGTTGAATTGGTTGTTAGTCGGCATTGGATTTTGCTCCTGTGTCGATGAAAAACCTGAGCAATTTATTATCTCTCGTTTTGTACTCTAGGTATGGTACGCTATGTGCTTTCTTCTGATCGCATATATCCACATCCGACATTTCGTTAATTACGTGATTGTATATTTCCTTTTCACTTTGGATTTCCAGGTGGTAAATCTTCTGGTTTTGCTGCGGTATATTTTGATCGGAATGTTCGCGTTTAACTGCTGATTGATAGATAATTTTGTTGGTTTGGATAATATCATTGATTATTTGGTTGATTTGTCTGGTCATCTTGTTGATTCGTGGGACGGTTGATATAAATGATCTGACTCAAGCCATGCGTAAGGTAAAATTATGCTTAACAAGAAAAATCAAGTTAGCCTTGCCACTAAGAGAGAAAAACCTTGCGAAAAGTTATAAAGCCTGACGTTTCGGTTAACGATATTTTCAACACAAATTCTTGGTGTTAGCTACAAAAATTACGTAATAATGAAAAATCGCACAATCCAAACCAAATCTTTACATTTATTTTATTTATTCGATCATTTTTCGCTTTTCTAATTTTCACAATAAAAGGAAAATTTAAATTATTTATTTATTTAAAACACTGTAAACAATTCAAAAGTTATTGTTGTTATTTCGGTGTGCAATTAGTCGACTGTGGTCGAAAAGCACTCACATGCCTCGCTAAGTATAAATGATGTGATTATGTACTTTAAAAAAAAGAAATATAATCCGAATAAAAAAGACAAGCGTCCATACACGAGGTATTTATTTTAGAGAATAAGTACAAGAAGGAAATAGAATGCCACAAGCGGCTTGTATTAAAAACAAAACAAAATAAAGGCTCTCTCACACTCAATAACTCAACACCTCCACTAGAGCCTTATATTTCAGCATTCAACTCTTTACAAGATTTACTCCTATTGAACAAAACCTGTGTTTTTCTGCTGTCACCGGTTTGATAAGGCTGTCTGCTAACATATTGTTGTTATGTTCACGTAAACAAATTTAACCATCTTGTCATTAACCTTCTCGCGCAGAAAATGATGACGTACATATATATGCTTTGTTCTGGGTGAAAAAGCAGTCTTCTCCGTTAGTTGGATCGCTCTTTTGTTGTCGCAGTGAATGGTGGTTGAACATTTATTTTCACCTAGCAACTCCTGACATATACCTCGCTACCAAATAGCCTCTTGGGTTGCCAAAGACATAGCCATGTATTCGGACTCTGTTGTAGACAAAACAACTGTTGGTTGCTTCTTTGACGCCCATGAAATTGCTCCACCTTTCAGTTTGAACACATAGCCTGTTGTCGAACGTCGATCTACTGAATCACTTGCCCAATCTGAATCGCAATAACCTTTGCACTACTTCATTTCCATTTTTTGAATCAGTCAGTTTCATCTCGATTGTACCTTTCAAATATCGCATGATCCGCTTTCCTGCCAATCTATGAGGAACGCCTAGATTGTTATTAAATCTGCTGACGCTTCTCCTGCGAACTGTTTTTCTGCTCGTGATACCTGGGCAGCAAAGAACAAGCTCCCTACTGCTTCTTGATATGGTGCATCCTTCATGGATTCACGATCTGACTCATTCTTCGGCGGCATTTCTGAATTAAGTTTCTGATTTGGATCAGCTGGAACACTTACACTATTACAATCGGTCATTTGGAAACGTTCTAGTATATTTTAAATATACTGGCTTTGATTTATTGAAATGGTTCCCGTCTTGCGATCTCGCGTAATCTGCATGCCCAACACACATTTGGCTTCACCAATGTCCTTCATTTTAATTTGCTTTTGAAGACACAACTTCAATTCAGCTTTCAAAACTTTGTCGTTGGAAAAAATGAGCAAGTTGTCAACATATACTGCCACAATCAACATCTTACTACCATCCATTAAATAGTAAATGCATGCATCGTAATTTAAGCATTTCATGCCAAAAATCTTCAAGGCAGTGTCCAAACGCTGATTCCATACACGACTGGACTACTTGAGTCCGTATAACGACTTCTTCAAACAACAAACACGTTGACTTCCATCACTAAACTTTTCAGGTTGAATCATATAGATTTTTTTGCTCAAATCGCCATGAAGAAACGCGGTAATTGCAACCATCTGATCGATCTCTAAATCGTATCTCACAGCTACCGCAATCAAAAAACGTATCGACGAGTAGCGAACTTAGGGCAAGAATTGCTCTACGATCAGGTGGCAAATCTGTAAGCGACCACGTCTCGTTTTTGATTAACGAACTTCTATAGCTTTTTTCCATTGAGACGCATTTGAGCTGCTCATAGCCTCCTTCACTGACAATGGATCACCCAATTGAACACGAGATACAATATAAAGAGTCATTACTTTTCGTCATCTTATGCTCTCTCGATGAATGACACGGTTCTAACGAAACATCGTTTTCTTCTTCATTTGACGGTTCACTACTACCCGAAACGTCAATTGAATCTTCAGCTGTTAGATCCTCAATTTTTTAGATCTAGATACGCCTTTGAACTTGCTGTTGTAACAATTGCCTCATCCTCCACTTCATTGCTATCATCTTTGAATGGATAATTCAATCCAAGACAATGACATCACGACTGACATCCACTCGTGATTTTTTTAAATCAAAAACTCGATAACCTGTACTATTCTCGCTGTAGCCGACCATGATTTATTCCTTTGATTTCGAATCAAATTTCTGGCGCTTTTGTTTCGGAATATGGACCGCCCTGCATCCAAAAACTTTCAAGTTGGATAAATCTGGGTTTTTATTGGACCAAATTTCTTCAGGCGTTTTATCGATAGCTCCACGATATGGTAAATGGTTCACAAGATAAGCCGCTATGTTGGCAGCTTCACCCCAAAATCTGTTGTCAAGCTTTGCGTCAAAAAGCATACTTTTCGCACGCTCCACCAATGTACAATTCATCCTTTCCGTACAGTTGGTTGATGCTGTATCCCTGAATCTCGGAGAAATTTAGAAAACTCCTTGTTGCAGTATTTTGTTCCATTATCTGATCGCAACGTTCTGATTTTGTGACCCGTTTGATTCTCCGCAAAAGCATTCAAGGTGTTTGATTGGTTTTTTATGAAATACACGGAAATCTTGCGGCTAAAATCATCCAAGAAAGTCACAAAATATCGCGAGCCGCAAAATGAATCAAATGGCAAAATGATTCATTCGCAAAATGAATCAAATCGCAAAATGAATCAAACACAGGTCAGTGTACATCAGTTCTAGTACTCTGGAAGCCCGATATTTGCTGTCCTTGAACGGAACGCGAGTCTGTTACCCCTTCATACAAGTTTCAAACTTGTCCTATTGACCTCCAATAAAACTCATTCCGTCCTACAAAATCCATTTCGTAATCTCATCAAGCTATCGTGACCCACATGCCTAGAAATCGATGCCATATTTCCCATGAATTCTCAACTTTGACCCTCAAACATGTTTCACTCGTGTGTGTCACTTTTAACATCATTGCATTGACTTTTGCCTCAATCAGTAATTTCTTGTTTTTGTCAAAAACTTTGCAATCATTTGCACTAAACTTGACAATTAAACCTTTGCCTACTAATTGACTAACTGACAATAAGTTTGTGCTGTCCTGGCACGTATAGAACATCATGAACTCTAGTATTTACTATACGATTATTAACCCGTAGCTGAAGTAAAACATTGCCAATCAATTCGGCCTTCAATTTTGATTGATTTGCAATCGTGACCTCCCCTGATTCTGGTACTGGTTTAAGATTTTCCATCCAGAGTTGTTCACATATCATGTGTGCAGAGGCATCAGAGTCTATATACCACTCATTCGATTTAATATTGCATGCCGTCAAACACGAAAAAACTGACGAATGATTAGCCATCTTTGTATTCGGACATTTGTTTTTGAAGTGACCAACTACGCCATATCCAAAACATTGCCCGTCCTTTACTTGGTTGTTCTTCTTCTTATAATTGTTTGGCTTTGCTAGCTTCACGCACATGGCTGATGCAGAGACTCTATCAGAGAGAACTCTATCATCCCAACGAATTTCTTGAAGTAGTTTAGTTTTTATTAAGACAGCCGAAATTTTTGTGCCGGAATTTTCTATCGCCATAATCATGGGCTACTACTCGTAGCTTAATCCGGCCAACAACAATGTGCCAATCCACTCATCGTCTATTTCCATGTCGGCACCTTTTAACTTGTGGGCGGTCATAATAATTTTCTTGACGAAAAATTCCATCGTAGCGCAATCCACTAGTCTTGTTGAAACTAGTTCAAGCAATAATGTTACACGACGAAGTAGACCGAAATCTTCAAACGCCACTTTCAGACTACCCCAAACATCCTTCGCCGTATTTGCTTTTTGAATGTGAAAAATTCACACTGTCCACTAATAAAACAATCGACGCCTTGGCTTTTTCAATTTTTTTTTTGGATCACTTTCCTTGCATGTGCCCTCAACATGACTCCAAAGGTCATTCATTTGAAGATATGCTTGTGCAGCAAATTTCCATGTCTCATAGTTATGTCTTCCACGCAATTTCTCTATGGACGCAAACGTTGCCGCCATTTTAATTTTTTTTTTTATTAATTTTTTACACAAAAAAAATAATTACGCTAAACTTAACCACGAAAATTAACAAATTGAATTTCTTTTTTTATTATTTAAGTGGGTCTGGGTCCATAACCTGAAGTGATTATGTACTTAAATAAGAAATATAATCCGAATAAAAAAGACAAGCGTCCATGCAAGAGGTATTTGTTTTAGAGAATAAGTACAAGAAGGAAATAGAACGCCACAAGCGGCTGGTATTAAAAACAAAACAAAATAAAGGCTCTCTCACACTTAATAACTCAACAATAAATAACCACAGCAATGACGGTTAACCTATTAATACTGTTAAAATTATGCCTCAAATCGCAAAATTTCAAAATTCAGAACATACAAGATAGTTCAACCTTTAAAATGGTGAAATCGATTCTGATCAAAAATTTCGATAATCTAAAATAATCATTGTATCTAGTCTGTTAAAACTACTGGTAGCAGTTTTTATACAAGTCAGTGTTAACATAAAAACGTACCTTATGGTTTAACTGTGAAGGTCTCATAAACGATGATGAGAAAAGTCACTACCTAAATCTTGTAGCATTATGGAAAGTGGCCGCGTTTTTGTCTTACATAGTATTGAAAAGGATCACTTCTCTAGCTAAGGAAGTTGAAGATGATAACCTAGGAGGATTTTTTACGAATAAGTCAGCCATTGATCAAGTTTTTTTGCTAAAAATGATTCTTTCATTAGTCTCATACTCAACTTTTGTCAGTCATGATAATTGAAGGAGACGATATTGTAATATCCAGTGCTTCCCTATTTGGTAGGTCAAGCCATCTGACGATGGCTAAACGGGATATAGAACGTAACACTAGCAGGAACGATGGTTCTCACTTAAGTGCTAAACTATATGTTCGTCCTTTATCCAGTTAGCAATCAAAACTTTGTTATAAACAAATTTTAATGGATAGCAATAAATTTGATGGGTTCTATAAATATAACAACTTTTTATTATAAATAACAAACTTAATTATATAACAACAATATTTACATAACAAATATATTATTTAATGTTATATTCTCGTTGCAGAATATCAATTCGATAGAGCAAAATGGATAGAAACCAAACGACACTACGAAACGTTAGGTCAATGCCACAGTGGGTGGTAAGTGTATAAATTCATTAATTATGTCAGACATCTTAATTATAAATACTGTAACCGAATTTTTAATTTCAGAATGAGAATCATTCTCGAATTGGACCAAAACCTCCACCACCTCCACCAATCAAAAGTATTCCACCTCCGTTACCTAAAAAAAATCTTCCAGATCCTGACTACGAAGTTATCGAATTTGGACAACAATATTCAAATCCTGGTCCACCATTAAAATCCGTCGAAACCGAAATTAAAAAACCAGGAATTAAGTGTGAACTATGCGGATCACTTAAACCAACAATCAAGTGTGAACAATGTCAACAGCATTTATTTTGTTCATCGTGCGACGATATGTACCATCGTCATCCAAAGCGACAAACCCATTCGAGAAAAGTAAGTAAAATACAAATTTTGTAAATTTTTTGGAGCCAAATGCAAATACTAAACCATTTTAAATTACAGTTTATCGATAAAAAATTTAAACCACCTCTTCCGCCAAAAGGTGAAGGTACCACTGCACCACAGCCACCACCCCGTCGCAACAAAAACAAATTTATGGGACAGTTTTTATCATCGTCGTCGTCGACCAACGGTAATCATACGATAAATGGACCAAAAGATGGACAGGTACGACATTGCATCATCTCTTAACAGTAAAAAAAAATATTATATATTTTATATGTTGGCTAAATATGTATATTTATAAATATAGAGAAGTGCCACAAATATTATAAAATTATAAAAAACAAAAAATCAACAAATAAATGTTAAACATTAATAATATTGTTTTACGCCATTGTAAATAGAGAAAGTTTTAAAGGTGTTTCATAAATCCCACGCGACCCATATTAACCCGCTTCATGTGTCCCAGACTGAATAAATGCTTGGTGTTCTTTTAGTTTCTATATTTAATATAAAATAAGTTCCAGAAAAAAGCCTCCAGTTATCCAAGTTTTAAACTAATGTTTACAGTAGTGTCATACAGTACGTCATATAGCACACAACGTGACAAAATACTTTTTGATCAAATTTACCAATAAAAAATAATGTTAAACTAAATTTTTTATTATTATTATTTATTTAAGTCGAATGAATATAAATGAACGCACTGAATGTTAAAATTTAGGCAACTTAACTAAAAAAAATTAGTTTTTAATTAAAACCAAAAGTATTTGTCCTAAAATGTTATGTGACACGAAACTTGTCTCGTTTTTACATTCATGCAACATTTTTTTAAAACTTATTGTATCAATAAAAGTTCGGATAACCCATATATAGGTACCACCATCTCATTCGATAAGACCACAACCACCACCTAGTCCAACATTATCGTTACGCGAAAAAATGGGTACACTAAGACGTATGATAAATCCAGGTAATCGACCATTACCACCAACACCGGATCAAAAACCAATGTCACGACGTAAGTCGAATCTTCGTCTCTATGTTATATATGTACAATTATTTCGATTTTTGTGTATTTGTAGCACCGTCTCGTCCACAAACACCAAATAGTATGGCATCGCCGTTTGATACCATAAGACGGGCACCATCGCTGACAATGGAAAAAATTCAACATCAAACGACAAACGCACTAGATCGTATGACACAGTTACAACAGCGATATAAGCAGCATCAAGAGGCAATGAGGGCCGATAGTGATAGAAGTCGACGCACTAGCATGGCATCGGACATGGAAATGGATGTAAGTGTATTATGGCACAGACCGTATTTTGTGTATAATATAATTTTATAATTTTGTTTATGACTCAGATGCGAATCGATCAGTTACGAAGTCGACAACAAACTATACCTGTAACGCGAACCATGAGCTCATCAGTCCAAAATTTAAATCAATTGAATTACAGGCCACCACCTCCACAACCTGGTATTGGACCCGGTGGCGGTTGGTCAACTACGCCAATGCAACAGGCACAATCGATGGCGCATTTAAATGCTCCTCCACCAGGAGGACTTAGTCCGTGGCAACATCCGCAACAACAAATGTGGGGTAATTTCGAACCACAATCGCAAGTAAACAGTGGTGGCTCAAATATTAGTTTAAATATGCCGCCTCAAGGATATTTCTATCCACCTGAAAATCGGCCACCACCTCCGGTATGGATGAATACTTGGGGTCCAACACCAATGTATCCATATCCCGTTGGTATGGTTCCAATGAGTCCTATGCTTGGCCATCGACAACAAGCCTCATCACGAGCTCATTCCCGAGCAGCATCGCCAGCTCTTAGTTTACGATCACGACGATCAATGATGTCTAATCGAAAATCACATCGAAACGCCTATCCAAAAGATTTAACTGACGATGAAGATTCAGATTTATCAGATCGTGATACACGCTCAAATCGTGAGACTCGTGGACGACGTGAAAGTTTTGCACATAAAGATACATTGACTAGACGGCCGAGAAAAAATTCGTCGAGTGGTTTTGAATTTGAAAATGAATCTGATCATTTGGAACACAGATTTTCTAAAAAACCGCAAATAAATCGATCGCCTGTACATAAAGTAGTTACACCTTCACCACCGCCACCTCCTAAAATAATTTCCGCACCAATTCCAGTAAAGCCCAAAGTGACGGTAGAAACACAATCGGCTTTTAAGGCAATAAACAAAAATGTTACCCCTGTAGTTGTACCCACACCTCAAAAAACTAATAAACCACAATCATTACCATCCGAAGAAGAAGAAGAAGAGGACGAGGACTTAGAAGCAGTGAACAATGATGACGACGACGAAGAAATTATCGAAAATATGAGAGAGCTGAGAATTGCTTCGCCGGTGGCTGCTCCAATTGCAAATTTAGACGAAGATGATTTAGGTCCCCCACCTGAGGCACCCGACCACGAATGGGAATGTGAATTCTGTACCTTTGTCAATGAAGCAAACGTTAAAATATGTTTAGTTTGTTGTAAAACACCTACTGCTGTGCCATCCAAGCCAAAACCCACCGCACCAGTTAAAATCAAAAGTCCCTCACCAAAACCACCTCCAGCACCTACCAATACAAAATCCAGTGCCCCCGTAAAACAACCAACCACCACCAGTAAATTAAATAAGAAACCTGAGGCCAATAAGTTAACAAGAAAAGTAGAGGCTGCAATCGAACCAGAAAAAACTCGTAGCGCTAAGCCTTCTGAGATTAACACCAGCACCCGTAAAACAACATCTGAAGAATCGTCATCCGACGCAGGAAAGATGAAAGGTAGGAATTTGAGAAAAATATCATTTTGGCCTGGCACGAAAACTAAATAAAACCTATAGACCACGCACACCGCACTCTATTTGTTATGTGTAGGTAGCCTGTACGAATATTCTGTTAATTATGTAATAAAGACCTACCAGGATCCTGATGGCAATCCTCATTTGATTTCACATTATATAAATTTTCCTGTAATCAAACAAAAAGGAAAAAATAAAATGTTTTCTTTTGTTTTTTTTTAATGCACACACACATTTTTATTTTCTTGGACTCCACATCCTTCATGATCCTTTTTTTGTATCTAAAGTGTTGATTGGTTGGCTAATAATATAGTAAGTGTATAAAATGTAAAATGATTCTACATAAATTTTCAATTCTAGAACCAATTCCCGACACTCGACATTGGATTGATCAACTAGAAATAGATAGTGAAACTAAGACCGACCAAGCAGACAAATCGACAAAAGTGTCGACAGGTTGTGGACCATCACCACCGAAAGAGATATTAAATGAGAAGAAAAAGTATTCAAAATCTCCTACGCCACGTACGGAGGTAATAAAAACCATCGACAAACCTGAGCCTTTTATAAAAAAAATGTCTGTATCAACCGGTACATCACCACCACCACAAACCATATCGACACAAACCTATGATTTACCGCAATCACAGCCATTAGTTCGAGATCGGTCATCGCACAGTATACGTCGATCACATTCAATGGTGGCGCAAAATTTACCGATGCACGTGCACAACGATTACCAGTCAACCCGTTCGTTTAGTCGTCAAAGCTTTTCAAGCGATACTCAGGTATGAACCATCTGTAATAATCTTAACGATCTTATTACTAAATTTTATAAATGTCAAATGCAGAGTCTACCAATGACACCACCAGAAGATGTTAGAAGTCCACCATATGGTGGCAAACAACGTAACCAACAACTTCTAGATGATGAAGAAATCGCATATATAAATCGAACCTTAAACTCATATAGCGGTGCACCACAAATGCAACGTAAAGCAGGGGAAGGCCGTTACCGTAGTATACATGATTTACGACGATCCGATTCCTATCGTTCACGAAAAATGTCGCTTGGCGATTATCAGCAAGCACAGCAGCGTTCAAGACATAGCCAACAAAGACAGTTATTAGATGATGATAAAATAACTTTAGACGATATCATTGCGATGAAAAGACAAGAGAACGTGGCACCATCCGGAATCGAATTGATACGATTATTGCGCGAAGCCGATCAATATAATTTCACAGCAGAAGATTTACAAGCAGCTCTCACACATTGTGGCCAATCAAATCCGGTAACATGGCTACGAGAAAATTGGTCAAAACTAATTGAAACAGTACAAACACTGGCAACAAAATATGGACAGGAGCGGCCCGAAAATATTATTGGTACAATATCTGTAATTGAAGCACGAGAAGCGCTACGAATCCACAAAGGAAATGTATGGCATGCTGTCACTGAATGTATTGAAAAGAGAACGAAAAAATTTCAAGGGATCGCGTCACGTGGTCATTACTCCCGTGAAGATATTGTAACTTCATTGACAGCACATCATGGTAATGTAGAAATGGCTTTAGTAGAATTAGGTAAAACTCAAATAAAACCGTTTTTAATGAAAATTTGGGGCCCACCATCAGGTGCTGAAAATGAAAGTGGAAATATTTTATATGATATGGAACACGTGAATGGCAATGGATATTATGGTAAGATGTAATGTTAAAGCAGCGAAATTCAATTGACTTTTTTTTGTCTATAATCTCAGATGAGTTACACACACAAGAAGAACCTCTACTCAAAAAAGGCACAAATAATATAAACGAAGGATTCAGTCCAATGTCCAGCAGCTCATTAGTTTCGGATAAAAAATTCGACGACAATCAAATCAATCCGTACTTTAACAATTCAAATATTTTACGCGATATTGAAGCCCTCATTGGCAACATTGAACAAAATCAGGCCAAACAGAATGAAAGCATGATGAAAAACATTGAAAATCTACTTGGAAATATTTTACAGCAACGCAACTCAAAATCTCCATCACCATTTCAATCAAAATTGGAAATAGCCAACAGCTACGAACGTTTGAATACGAAGAGTCCAATTATAATAAATAAATCGCAAACAAGTGCGGAACGTACAATTGTGGAAAATGATATCCGCGAGTTTATGACACAACACATTCAAGATGTAAGTCCCGATGTCGTTGAACATGTTCAACAAGACATTCGAGATACACCTAGTTCAATTGAGCTAGTAATGCCTGAAATGCCATCGACTTCCATTGCAGCTGGTAATGTGACGGATCACGAACTAGAAATGATAGAAAAAGCGATGCGGGAATCAGACCAAACCCAAAATAATAATGTGAACGCTTCTTCCGAAATTAATAATATTACTGGAGTACAATTTCCATCAAATAACGACTTAACTGACCATGAACTAGAAATGATAAATAAGGCAATTAGTGAAGCAGACCAAGTATCAAGCAGCATTAGTCAATCGCCCTTCAGACCAATTCCCGATAGTGAACATGATTTAGTGACCAATGTAGAAAATAATGTTCAACCAACAAATGTTGAAAATGACAATAGTTTATCGGTTGACGAACTTGAAATGATAAATAAAGCCATATCGGAAGCAGATGGAATTTCGGAACCAAATAATAATGTTGAAATAGCACTTGACCAAAACTTGGATAATAATCTCGAAGTACAGCCTGCTGAAACAAAGCTTGTTCCAGAAACTATGGTAGAAACATCAACCGTAGATCAAACAGTCAGTTCAGTAATACCTAAATATAAGGCTAAAATTTCAAATAAACGGCATAAAGGGGTAGCAAGTGGTCGTAAGAAATCAGTAATACTTCCAAGTTCCACTATAAAATTAGACGTTTATCCTCCAGTTCAACCACATGTTGAAGAAATTGTCAATCCCGCAGATTCTCAAATAGATGAAGCTACGAATACAAGAATAGAATTGTCATTGGCACTCGAGTCACTTCCATTAGAAAATAATAAACCAGTTGCACAAACATCGTCGGTAGTAACAAATAATGACATACTGTCAAATCCAATTGTAATTCAGAACGTGGCTCGGAGACCAGTAAATGAAGCAACAAAAAGAGAACTATCACCTACACTCGAACCAGTTGCACTGGAAAATAATATTCCAATAGTACAAACTGTAAAAGTTGACGAACAACATCCCATAAAATCATCAAACGTAGCAAAAAAACCGATAGCTAAAAAACAAAATCGTCCAGCATCAATTAATATTCGAGCAACCAGAATACCAATAAAACGAACGAGTAACATTTTATCACCAAAGACTAACAAACAGAAATTCGAACTCCAGCCTTCACAAAATTTCCCACCCACTACAAGTCAATCAAGTCGACAAGAAGATATTGAACTGGTGTCAAATGAATATGACAATCAAGATAGCTCTGACCGGAAAACAAGTACAGCCACAATAATTTTACAACCAATAACCATACCAAAACAGGAAGAAGTCATAAGAACTTCTAATACAAGCAAAACTGAACTCCTAATGAATCATCAGGAAAGTTCAATTGAAGAAGATATTTTCGAAGATACCGAACATTTTGATTCACCACCTCCACCTCTATCAGTTTCAGTGGCAGCATCACAATCACCGGCACTTCCAAGTTATGTAAATAATTTAGAAATAAACACAGACGAACAATATGAAAACGCATCCCTAGAAGTTCATCAGCCATATGCTATTATGAAACAGCCATCACAAAATTTATCTGAACTCGTAATGGATACACAAAAGTTGATAAAACAAATGCGAGACGAGATTACATCCGATATTCATTCATCCGCATCATACGTGTCCGACGATGATTATACAATACAAACGGATGAATACGACGATGATGAAGATGAGTCGGGTTCATTCGAATGGACTGACGACGAAGAAGAAGAAGGAGAACAAACTTTTGGTGAAGAAATGGAGGCAGAAGAAGAGGATATTTATACAGGTCCGGAAAATGAGGAAGATGATGGATGGACAGATGTAAGTACAAATTTGGATAGTGAAAATGAGGATAATCTGCAAGAAATTAAAGAAATCTTAGAAGAAGATTTAAGAAATATTGAAAGATACGATTCAGTGCCAAGTGGAGATGAAAATAATGGTACAGAATCACTGGATAATGGTGGTAAGATTGGTCATAGTTATAATATGTAGACAAAAAGAGTGCTTAACCATTCTTTTTTTTTTTTAGATACAACACTCGATCAAACTGATCAGATCGAAGCTAACATTCCTCAAATAGAGACGGTTCAGAAAGTTCGGCTCGTGGAAACAAGTGAAATTGTAGAAGAGCCATATATTGAACTGCAAACGGCGACCATAGAAAACTTAGAAATTACAGAACATGAATTTGAAATTACCAATGTGATTCCGCCGATTTCGGATCCCATTATAGATACTGCAACCGAGGAATCCATTTTAGATGCCGTTGTTATAGCTGCACCACAAAACGAGGCAACGGTTGAGCCACCGTCAAAACCAAATACTGTAAAGAAAACTTTAATCCGTAAACGGTCAATAACCAATCATACATCGATAGTCCCTTCGAGTAATATAAAAAACATTCAAAGTAAATTCCTAACTAATAACACATCAAAATCGTCAATCACAGGAACTATTCCAAAACAAATAGGAACCGCAACTTCGAAGCTAACTCCAACTAAAACACGAGGTGAACAGTCAAATAAATTGCAAACGCCACCTAATCAAAGCACACCTACATTTTTAAATAAAAAATTAACTTCAACTTCGACGTTAAACAAAAGAGTGATCCCGGTTGTCAGTCAAAATCGAAATAATACGTCGACTACAACTAATGGCAATACAAACATCGAATCAACAATGAGTGAGCCACAGGAAAAAAAAGAGCCGAAAAAGGTAAAATCGAAAATAAGATATCGTGAGACGTGCTTTAGTGATCAGAATGAAACGTCCGAAGATGAAAATGAGGCTGGCCCAATTGAGAAATGGACAAATAAGGAGTTTTACAAAATTTCCAAAACAATCGAAGATAATGAAGAGCTCCTTAAAGAAGATCATTCAGTAAGTAATCTATGACATTTATTATTTTCAAATTTTATAATGATCCGGAAAAAATTGTTTCCAGGTGCTAGTTCAAAAATTCATCGACGAAGGTAAAGTAAATTCGATTTGTGAAGGTGAATTAGTTGTATCATTACTCGAACTAAAATTTGATCAGGAATCTGCAATATGGGCCTCGTCCCAATGTAAAACGATAAATGAAGCAATTATTATATTACGTAAAGATTGTGAACTTTGTTTGGGCAACTATTCGTTAAATGAATTTGTGCAAATGCTAAAATGTGTCCATCAATGTTGCAAGAATTGTGCTCGAAATTATTTTTCAATTCAAATTACGGAACGTGCGATCACCGATTGTACGTGTCCTTATTGTAAACTACCTGAGTTACATGATCCAAATATCCCCGAAGACGAAGTGGTTGAGTATTTTAGTAATTTAGATATAATTTTAAAAAATATTTTGTCAACGGAAGATCATGAACTATTCCAACGTAAACTTCGAGATCGCGCCCTGCTACAGGATCCAAATTTTAAGTGGTGCATAGATTGTTCGTCCGGATTTTTGGCCACCGTAAAACACCGGGTACTAGAATGTCCCGAGTGCCAAAGCACAACATGTGCGAATTGTCGTAAGCCATGGGAAGAGCAACACAAAGGCATTACGTGTGATCAATTTGCCCAATGGAAAGAATTAAACGATCCTGAAGTTCAAAATGAAGGTTTTAAAAAGCATTTGCAAATGGACGGATTACAATGTCCGAATTGTAAATTTCAATATTCCGTTGCTCGAGGCGGTTGCTTGCATTTTACGTGCACTCAATGTAAGTACGAGTTTTGTTATGGTTGTGCGAAACCATTTAAAATGGGTGCGAAGTGCACAGTATCGAAGGACTGTGCAAAACACGGTTTACATTCGCATCATCCTCGCAATTGCTTATATTATTTACGTGATAAGGAGCCACATGAATTGCAAAATCTACTTCGAATTCATGATATAACTTTCGAGACGGAGTCATTATTGGAGCAAATGCAACTCGAAGGAACACATCATCCCCACGCTGTAATAAGATGTCCGATACCATTGCAAAAGGAAACACCAGCAGGACTTGTTGATACCGTTTGTAATGGAGATGTAACACCCAATAACGCAGGATTATGCCGGTAAGATTTTTTATTTTATTATGAAATGTTTAGCCGGCTGATTTGTCGAAATTTCAAAATTCTTTGCGAACCAAAACTTAATGTTTCCGTATCAATATCAGTTCAAATACCCGTTTTTAAATTTAGGCCAAGGGTATGCATCAAAAATACCTTATTGAAATATTTGCTCGGTATTTTTTTTTCCAGAAATCATTACATAGAATACCTTTGTAAATTAATAAAAAATCATGAAATTGATACAATCGATATACTAACGGCCGACGACTTAGAAATTGTAGTTCGTCGTGCCAATAAACGTATGCCACCCCGTCCCTATGGTATTATCGAAGGCATCTATCGACAATACCTTGTTCAGGTGAGACATTTTACGAATATGAGCATGTTATATACTAAGAGTGTGTTTTTTCTTTTATTTTTATTTTTTTATAATGGATGACGGGTCGGCTTCTACCAAATAATATAGTGCACATTTTGTGGAATATCTCTGCAACCGTATACATCAATTTAACTTAGATCCGTGTCCGATACTCGATTTAAATGAATGTATTATACAGCTGAATAAAAATTCAATTCCGTTACCGGAACGTGGCCCTTGGGATACAGACCCAATTTATCGTGAAATGATATTAAAGGTGGGTATATTTGTGTTAACATATCATCATAATGTTCCATTTAACAAAAACAAACTCATTCATTCATTGGACACTAACAAGTAACACAAGAAGGACCGTGACTTTGTACAGTAAGTGAAATTGGTACTAGCTTTGTATATAAGCCTTTTTGTTTGTTTTGATTTACTTTACTACTTACAAAAACTATGTACTTTTGAAAACATTTTGGGACTTGTATTTAGACGATCTGTACTTGGCGACTTAGGCACGAACACTACACGCAATGACTTACAGTAACATTTCATCAAAATGTTTTCGATTTACTCCCTAATATACAATCAAGATTTAATTTATTTCAAATTATTATTACAGATCGTCAAGGATCAAATCCCGCTGGATTAAAGAAGTAAATTTGCAAATTAGCAAAATTACGTTACTTTAGGATTGCCCCGATTAACTTTATATAAATGATTTAGTTACGAAATATAAATGAACATCGTTTTTATTTATGGTTTTATTTTAAGAAATGCTTTAATTTATCTTCGTGTGCTCGTATAGTTGGTCTACTCGTGCTGGCACTTAATAATTTGGCAAGTTGGAGGATGTGATTTTGATTTGGTTTCTTTGATTTTTGAATCGAAGATTTGCTTAGTGTCGGTTTTTTAGATGATTTTGTTTTAATTTTTTTACTACTTGCTGCTTTAACTTGAGATGGTTGATTTGTTGGTTTTATTAGCTGTGGTGCTCTAACAATTTCCGGTTTTGTTTCAGATACGATTGGTTTCGATAAAATTTGTTTCGTTCTATTTTTACAAACTGTACAGTTGAGAATCTACAAATTAAAACGGTTGGTGTGCACAAGAATCATAAGTAGGTATTTATAATAATTACCGCATATTTTTTTAAGGTTTTCTTATTACGTTTCTTTTTCTGGACCATAACAAATTTATTTTGCTTTGATTTCTTCGGTTTACTGCTGTGAATTGACACCTTACACGTTCCTTCACCCCATGGTACCGAACACTTTTGGCACATTGCAAAAGGGCCATATACTTTATTGGGAGTATTTAAATTTTCACATCGTGCTATATCTCGCGTTTTATTACTGAAATATATCAAAATAATTTCATCAAAACTTAAGTGGCTCTAGAATCCATTGATCTTACATGTAATATGATTTAAGCAGTTTGAGTGATTCGTTAGTTTTGGGCAATATATCTGTGGCTGCTTGGTACAAGAAATTAATCGTATTTTCATGAACTTGATTATTTATTTGAAACATTCTTAAAATTTAATACAAATTATTCTACTCGTAAATAAACACACACACAATACTTGAATTATAATAATTTGACATTTGGACACTTTACAGTGGATCTGCTCACTGCAATATTTTGTTTTGTGGCCTCTTGTTGTTTACTGGGTTTAAAGGTGTTTTTGTTGTTTTAAATCCGGTTTGCTGGGTGTCAAATGGCGGTGTTATGTAGTTGCCGACTAGCATACAAACGACGTGGAACTCACAACGCTCATAGAAACAAACGTGACTTTAAAAGTCGTAAAATTTCCAATATTCAAAATAAACAAAGAAATTATATGCGATGTTTCAACCGGCACACAACAGCCGTTTATCCCCAAACCATTCTGTCGACAGGTCAACGTTGCTTTTGTGACCGAGTATTGTTTGCTCACTGGGTATGTTTAATTTTTTGTGACTTGTTGTTCATTGGGCATAAAGGTATTTTTTATGATTTGAAGTTTCGAAAGCTCACCACCAGTTGGTTTTAAAAATTAGCTATGATTCAGACAAATTTACATTTGTTAATATCAAGGGACTCTACAAAGGATTATGATTTTCACTAAGAAACAAATTTTACATGATATCGTAAACTAGGTGTCACCAAAACGATACAATTTTGATAACAAAATGATGGCGAACAATTTCTTTGTTTCAAGTGCAAACGCCTATAGACAGTAGTGCATTGCATTTACATCCCTACAAGCCATAATCGTAATTATTATTTTTCGAATTATTCAAATTTAATCTACCCGAATAAAGTATTATCGACAACTACAATATTGATATTTTATTAATTATTTCAATAAATAACATGTACAGATTAAAGTTTTAATCGTTTTATATCATCCAAACGAAAATCAGTACGTAATGATAAAATAAACCGAGCATCTTTTGGTGTTATCCGCCATGTCATATACTCGCCATTTTCGGACGGATTCCAATAATCATTCAACTCTGAGACTTTTTCCAAATTTAATAAAGTAGCAATTTGAGTAAGTCGTGCAAGTTTATCACGCACTGACCATGATGTAGCACCAGTTAAATATGAACCTAATGCACGAACTTCTTGGTCCAGAACTAAACCTCCTAGTCTATTAAACGAACTTTTACGTATCACATATTCAAATCGTGACGTTATATCCGTTGCAAAAATACCGACAAGTGCATCGTAATTACGTGTACTTAGAACCGATTTAAAGGAACTAAGTAATCCATCGATTTGTACAATCATATATTGGATAAAAGTCTCACCGCCTTCGTAGGTGTGTAGTTCATCGTCGGTCATAGTATGATTGTAGGTAAGAAATTTATCAACCCATGGATCTAATCTAGGTTTTATAGCACTTGAACGTAATTGTTCCATTCCAAAATCAATAATAGCGCGTAACGAATCACCAATCGTTTTAATACCAGACATGCAACTATCGAGCAACGATTTTTCTTTAACCGACATGGTCGGAAATGATAAATTGATTTCTTCTGTTAATGTCGTAAGCAGAGTCTCAATGTATTCGGTTGATAGGTCGGCATTGTTTAGTTGAACAATGAAATTAACTTTTAACGCTTCGGTGTCGTTAGTTTGAAGTCTACCTTGTTGTAGAGATGTTTGGAATGCACTATAAGCTTGTGCCAAGTCCATATACCCTGACGGATAACCTTTTTTTAAAGGAGTCTTTAAAGCGTTCAAAAAATCATTTTCTAAGCATGTAGCCGCATTATTTATGACTGCACATGTACCATCTAATGAATTCGTTGCTATTGAGCGTCTGATACATTTTTTAATTATAAAGAATATATCATCCACCATGCTAGACGATTGTTGGCCGTGTTCGTATGTGTCCAGTGATATAGCTTTTAAAACGTTCTCTTCCATAAAATATCGTTCAAATAAGATATAGTTTCCCAAAAGCTCCTGCATTTGTCGACTAAACTTAGACTTTTTAATATTTTCGATAAAAATATCCATGCTCTTTTGTATTTCCTCGGCATTATCGCCTTTTAAATTCTCATAATCGTTTGTAACACGTCGTCGAATAAATTTCGTATATAAATCTGCCCTCGAATGCATTATTGTGATTTCACCGATTAGCGCATCAATTTCACGGGCATTTAATTTATCTGTGCTGCCCGATTTATTACGATAATGTCCGACTTGATTGTGCCCACCACCTTTTATATAGTCGTTGATCTGTTGTACACGTCTTCTTATTAAACGATTTTTATTGAATTCGTTTAGTAAATTTAAAATCTGTAAGGAGTTTGATATAATTATTAAAACGATTTTAACTATATTCATATGCAAATCGTTACTTCATCATCACATTCCCGTTGAAGAATTGTGACTAAAAATCCTAAATGGCCATATCCATAGTATGTTTCAACAATGGGTTGATTAACTTCGATTACACGAGCTATATTTTCGAAAAGCACAGTCAATGAATCGGCATATGCGACATTCATTCGCTTTTCAGCTTTGGCAATGTCTAACGTATTCCGCAATTCTTTCTGAGATTTTGTCCGTAGTTTCGTACAAATATAATAACAAAATTTTTCGATACCTTCACGATGGAGACCCAGCAATGGGAATATTTTAAAAAACCGTTCAACCGATGCTAAATCATCTTTAGTTACTGCTTCGTCGAATTTCTGGTATACAACCAATCGTATCTGAACACAAGCTTCTTCGAGTGTTTTTACCGCCTGACTTACCGATGTCACCGATCCGGATACATCGTCAGCAGTTTTTTGCAATAAATTTTGATCCATCGATAAAAATCGATTGATATGTGCGGCCGCCTTTTCGAAATCATCATCTTTAATTGCCGATTTTACGCCATGGCTACACAATTGTAAATCGATCAAGTCGTGAACCCGTTGTTGACATTCGGATACACGAGATCGTGCTTTATCTAAACGTCGCACCTTAGCGCTTACATTTTCGGCCAGATTCGATGTACTTATAATCATTTCAGTCAATTTTTTCGAATCGTTGACTACAATTTTGAGGCCCGTTAGCGATCGTCCAATGTTATGCATACGATTTTCAATTGTGTCTTGTCGTCCAAGTATATTTTCTAATCGCTTGTTTAGTTCGATTTCTTTATCGCCCAAACTTTTATACACATCACTTATATTTAATTTATTCTCCATTTTTTAAATTCGATTTAGCGTTGCATCGGGATGTAAATATTTTTTTTTTGTTTTTGCCTGCGCAACGTCAAATTGTGACATTTGGAAAAGTTTACGTATTTTATTGGAGACTTTATTGTGGAGAGATCATTGATTTATACCACTGATATAATACTATAACGGTATGGACAACGCGTTTAAGGGGTATTCTTCTGATATGTTCAACAACGAAAATGTACAGCAGCAGAGATGTACATAGAGGAGTCAATCTCATCCTACGATAAATTCACCTGGCCACGCAGAGACTTAAAAGAAACCGTCTCCCTACGTTTAATTGTATTAATTCCGAGCTCTTGATATTGGGAGGAGATACTTGAATTATCTTTTCGATCTTATAGCGAAGTTATGCCTAATGATTGGAAATTAGCCGCGTTGCCGTTGGGGTCTATCCTTCAAATGCGAAAAATGTCGCGGCATAGCTCTTCTTTGCACAACATACAAATTACTCTCTTTCATAATATTCGAGGGAATCTCCAACTTTTCTGGCGGAGAAAACTTAAGGTAAAACTACAAAGGACGATTTCGTCTGAATCGGCCAGTCACCGATCAAGTTATTTCGCTGAAGATCATCATTCTTTCTAAATATTACGAAACTTCATTAGGTGTTCTTGGATTTCCGGCTTAATCCATCGAGATAGCTGATGGTTTGCTTGCGATGTCTAGGAATGCCTAACAAATATGTGCATTTATGTAAATTGACAGTAATGCAGTGTCAAAGTTGAAAACAAGCTATCAGGAATTTGTGCAATTAGCTCAGGACAACATCTTGTATCGTCAGTCAAAACAGGTTCTGGTATATGCAGATGATGATATCTGTATAATTAATTTGAATGACAAAGGTATCAGAGAACTACTAGATCCACTTGTACGATTCTAAGCTTCCGTTGGTCTCAGAATCAATGAGTCCTAAACAAAATATATGCTTGTTTTAGAGACCAAGACGCATTAAATTTTAGTAATGGTGGCCACACATTTGAAGGAGTAATAAGTCTTCGATACCGCGGCTTCCTTTTCACTCATGATAACTGTGTAGAAGAGGATATAAAAGCTCGTCTTGGCAGTAATATCTTTAGTTTGTATGCCTCACATCCGCTGCTAAAGTCAAAATACCTTGCAAATGCTGAAAAGCTGGATTTATACAAGCTGTTGATTAGGCCCTTTGTCATATATGGTTGTGAGAGTTAGACCCTGACGGATGAGTATGAGAAATGGTTAATGACATTTGAGAGAAGAATCATTTCTGAGCAGAAAACTTCTATTTCTGTGACTTCTGTGTCTAAAATCACCTTGGACATCACCAGAACATGGCAGAATAAATAACCAAATCGATTATTATATACTGGTTATTAAGATGGCCTTACAAGATGTAAAATCAATGAAAGGGCTAGGTATACACAGCAATCACCACCTGGTGTTAGAATGATTCAAAATCAATCCAGCAGCTTTTTTGTAACCATTCAAAAAACAGCCGAAATAGTTCGACGCCGATAGTATAACAAAAAGTGTCAGCAAAATATAAAGGAAATTTGGAAACTGTTGATTGGAACAGCGATGTTTGACAGGCGAGCCACCATTTCATAGAAGAAATAGCACCAAGGTGTCGAAAATGGCATACCGATTATTTTTATTCGTTCAAAATACTATTTAAATAACGTCAATAATGGTTTGACGCTTTGCCACTAGATGTAATGCTATTATTTATTTTGTAGAGATAATTCAATAACAACCCTGTGAACCGACTAAGCACAACTACTGTAACTGTCAATCGATTGATATGTTTATGACATAAATTATAACCCCAAATTAAAGTGTTTTGAAAATGTTACGAATATTTATTAAAAATTATATTTTACTAAACTCTAAAAAAATAAAATGCATACGAAATGTATCTACTAATAAAAGTATACCAAATACAGAACTAAACGAAAAGAAAGAAGAAAAACCAGAAAATCTTGAGCATGACGAAGATATTCAAGCAATACCAAGTTCATCGGGGCCCCTATATCGACCATGCAAAAAAACACTATTGACTAGTCGACTCGAAGATGTATTAGAATGTACGCGAAGCGAATCATTAAAAATTGTGAATAGTGATCGAAAATTTCGTATTAAATCTTTAAAACATATAACAGACGTTATCGAGTTCCTGTACAGCCAACATGTATCGAATCATGCCATAATTGAGAATTCCTATGTCCTTACCATGAATTTAGGTAAGATATATGAAATAAATTTTATACACCTTATTAATAAATAAAATAATTTTTAGACGCGGTGAAACAGAGGACCGAAATAATCAAAAGGATGGAACCGCGGGATATAGACGATTTTATCCCTTTACTGATAATTAATACGTTAAGGTTGGAAAAGATTGCGGCTATAAGCAAACTTGAAAAAACTTCTATGCCCGGAAACAATCGTATATATTATTTTAGTGATGCATTTAAAATGCGGCCAGACCTTGTGGCAAAATACTTTTCGACCCATCCGTTTATGTTCGACATTACTCAAGAAAATTTATTTAGGAATTTAAACATATTCCTAAAATATAGAGTAGCCCCAATTAATATATTGCGCGATTTATGGGCATTTAAATATAAAACAAAATCGATCGAAGTTCGTTTGAAACGGGCTGAAAGTGCACAAAAAGATAAAATAATGCCATGGATGGTACGATGTCCTGAAAATATTTTAGAAAAATCACTACAATTATCGACCGAATCACGTGCTCTACTCGGCAGTCATGACACGGTTTTAGAATATTTATCGAAACGATTGGGTTACGATATTGAAACAACAAAGTACATAGTGTCAAAACATCCGGCCGTAATAAAGGTTCGAGTGACCAAAATTAAAGAAATTCTAGATTATTTGTTGAACGAAGCTAATTTTACACCACATCATATTGCTTTGGTGCCGCGAATACTAAGCCATTCTCTAGAAACGACCAAAGAACGACTTACGGAACTACAACAATATGGATGTATACCTTCAACACTAGTGATTCTGTGTCGCAGTAAAACCGAGTACAGTAAATTTCTACAGAACTGGATTACAGTAGGAAATATATTGAAAAAGAAAGTCAGTCCAGTGTTTAAAGAGCGTGATACTAGTGAATAAATAAATTATGTAACATAAGCAAATCTAGTTTAATTCTAATATATTTTTATTATTGTAACATATTTACAAAAGTTTTTGCTTTACTAGAGCGCTCGACGAGTTAAAATATATAAAAAGAACGGCAGCCGATAGACGAGCCTGTAAATCTTGCTGGCTTATATCGTGTGCCCATTCAACTCGACCCCAAAACTTTAATTGATACTCCTCTTCCAAACGTGATAAGTGTACGGCATGTTCGACTGTTATGTGCCGGTTAATACACGCCAAAGTTAGAATTACCGACTTTAAAGTGTCCACAGCAAAGATGAAACCATGCAACGATGTCTCATCGTAGGACATCAAATATTTGCTAATATTCATTTTAAATTCTGGTGAAATGATGGGAGTTGAAAGATTTCGACTTTTTTTTACGTCAACTTCATACTGCTTGTTAAACCAATCGATCACGGGATCCCATTCCTTGGACTGCATATCGTATAGTTCATCATTTTCATGCGATTGGAATAGTACAGTATCGGTTGGCATATAATTCAATATGTAGTTTACTATATCGATTTTCTGTAAATGATTCGGATTGTCTATCGCTGTATTACATAAGCTGGTCTGAAAGAAAAAACAATTATTGCCGGTATTCGATTGCGACTGAATTTTTTTTACGGCCGACATACCAAATGCATAGTCGACTGATTTATTAGTTCTCCTTGGTTACTCCATTCGGTAGCCACAGCTATTGCTAATGGTTCACCGTTGACAAGAAACGGTGTTCCCAATGGTGTTTTTAGTTTTCGATGGTCCAAAATTATTTCAAATTTTCCATTTCCACTATGCAAGACATTTGTATTTTTATAAAACCGTTTTGGAGCAGCTACAAAAAATGGTTGATTTAAATTCAAAACTACATAAAACTATACACTACATACCATAATTACGTCGGAAAACTTTTTGTATTTGAATTAAATTGGATTTTTGTAAAATTTTAAACATTTTACAGTATTTTGGTTTTCTAACCTAGAAAATTTATAAACACTTTCAGCCACTATCAATGTATATTGAATGTAGTCGTATCCCACCTTTACTAGATTACTGACATTTTCTTTTCTATCATGCTAGCAATTTTGACAACGTGTGAGTATGAAAAACGATAGTTTTGCTGGCTTAAATCGGAATATTTAGGTCCCAACATGAATTAATGACCCTTAGTGGGATAAGGATGATGTGAATCGGGAATGGAAGTTCAAAAGTTCAGAAAAATAACAACTATCGCTATATATTGATGCTATCGCGACATTTTACTAAATTTGTATAGAAAATGATCACATTGAACCAGTAAATTAATCACTGTACAACCCTGCGTCAATATTATATGTTGTCAAAAAAAAAAAATCGTAGTGAAATGAGAAATTATATTTCGTTTTGATAAAAATATAAAATTAAATATATAATCTTCATTTTATATATATTTAATTGCTTTATTTATTAAGATTATTACCTAAGAGTATAGTAATAGTAAAAAATTATTGAAATTTCACGATCAAACGTCGTAGAAAAGCAATTATATGAAAATCCCCAAAATCAATATGAACTTAGTGACGTCATAAGTGTTTGACATTTTATTTTTGTTTAGGATTGCTGTAGTTACAATCGATGGCACAAAATTATTAATTGAACAGATTCATATTCCTTAAGTTCTAAGTGTATTTAAGCGAATTTATTAGATCAGCGAGTAACGACAAAAATGTCGAATCAATATACGCATCAAATATTAAAAGTTGTTGTTGCTCAAATATGCCAAACAATAGGATGGCATTCGATTCAGTCGACCCCACTTGAGCTAATGGTCGATATTCTGAATCGCTATCTAGAGGATATAACCAAGCAAACGTACCGATATTCAGAGCTATGTAATTATTTTGTTAGGATTTTTATATAAATTATATTTTTATATGTTATTTCGACTAAATTTTAGACAACCGTACCGAGGCCAATTTAGACGATGTTGGATTGGCTTACAAAGATATGAATATAAATTTAAGTGATATTGCCGAATATATACAATATGTTGATCCAGTACCGTGCGCAGTTGAAGTTCCAAAATACCCATTAAAAAAGGAATCACATATGAATTTTTTAAAACCAGGCAGTAAAGAAGTTGTAACACGTCCAGTACATATACACGAATATTTACCGGCAATAAATCCACCAAGTGATGACGATGATTCGAATTTGGACAAAACTGATAAAATTGATGGAGCTTTAGATGTTGTTAATATATCGGGAGAAGAAACTCCGTTTTTTAAACGACCATGTAGTATATCGAATCCCGATAAATTGGATATTAAAAAACAAAAAGTTACGTTCGAAGAGGAGAGTCGACCGATTCGTGAAATTAGTTCGGTTATGATGACAACTTCTGGTTTTATATCGCCGGCACGAGATGGAAAATTGCCGGATTCAAAACCGCCTGTTATACATGTTCCAGGTAATCGTTTAATTCGTATAATATCGTCGTTGATAGTTTATTAACTTTTTTATTGTATTAACTGTATTTAGAGGAGAGAAAACCAATTGTACCATTGCCAGTACCGTCCGTGACGCCAGCTCTTCCCGTGAGCAGTTTAGATGGAAATAAGTTTAACGATAAGAAGATAAAGAAGAATAAAAGTTTACCCGAAAAGGAGAAGGAGAAAAAAAAGGAAAAAATACCAAAAGAAATTTTAAAGGCGAAAAAATTGGAGAAATTAGAAAAATTGGGAAAATTATCGAGCACAATAAAATCCGAAATACCAAATTCAAATGGTGGATTTGGTAGTATGCATTCGTTTGTCGACCGAATTAAAAATGAGCCAATGAAAACGATGATGTCTTCATCTTTACCACCACCAACACTTGCATTACACGCCGGTGCTAACATTTTATCGGAAAAACCGAACAATTTAATAAATCCTATTGCACCGGTACCCAAAAAATTGGGACGGCCGCGTAAAGATAAATCCGCAGAACTACTAGGAAATCCAAATAAAAAGCCGCCAAAGATAAATAATTTCCTAAAACCAAATCCAGACATTCTTGCTCCATTTTTTAAACCAATGTCTGATTTTAGTGCATTACCGAAAGCTCGTATCGATCCACCGTTTATGATGGGTAATCTACCGTTAATGTCATCGTCTGGTTTAAATACGGCATTCCCGATTGTCGGCAGTTCTTCGTCATTTCCAATTCCACCACCGTCGATTCCACTCGACGAAAAAATTCCATCCGAACCGGATAAACAAAAACTAAATATTTTCAAGAAAATTTCAAAAGTTAAAGAAGAATTTTCAAAAAATGAAAATTTAATTATAAAAACTGAACCTAAACAAAGCAATGTTGATCAAGTGATTGTGATCGATGATGATCAAAATTCAAATCCTTTACCGCCAACACCGTCAACGCCAAATATACCGGGTTTCAAAAAAGATTCGGACATCAATGAAATTTTAATGAAAAGTGAACATCCAATCAATATGATACTGCCGAAATCATTGATTGGCTCATCGTTGCCACATCATACGGACGATTTTAAATTTGGCATTGAACCAAATCGTACGTCGACACCAAATAAAATTCCGATGATCGATGGAAATCCACCGCAAAAAATTCGTAAAAAATACAAAACTAAAGATAAGGCGAATAAGAAATTTGATTTTTTCAGCGAAGAGCTATTAAAAGCCGATATGTATTCACAGTTAAAAAGTTCAAAAAAAATGATGGAAGAGATGGCAAATCAACATGCAGCATCGAGAAATGCATCGATAGCGGCGATCGCCCAACAAAATAGTATGATGTTTCCATTTCCGTTTGCATCGGGACCCGGTTTAATACCACAACCCGGCTTATTTCCTGCATTTAATCTAAATCGACCACCACCGTTTGGTTTGTTACCTGGACAAAATTTTTCAGGCGGATTAAATCCACCGCTACCCGATATCAATAATATGTTTAAAATGTATCGTAAACCAAACGACATCGATACACAATCATCGAAACCAATTCATATCGATAAAACTCATTGTAATGTCGCCCCACTCGTACCCGAATCACTTAAATTAGAAATACCAATGCATTCATCTCAAATGGCTAGTAGTAGTACAAGTAGCACTAGTAATAAATCAAAACCATTAGGATCATCGTCAAAAATGTTCGACGACATGTTCACATCTATTCAGTTATCATCTAAAAAAATTAAATTGGAACCACCAAGCGAACCGATTAATTCAATTTCACTATCATCGCCAATGGGTTCGCCAACAATTCCATCCAGTTCGCATTTGAATCCATTTAGTAGTAATGATAATAAAATGACGGATTTTTCCAAGGAAATCATTGAAATTGATGATAATTGTTCGATGTCGTCAAAAGATAAAATGAAAGAGGATAAAAAACATAAGAAAGATAAAAAAGAGAAGGAGGGAAAAATTAAAAAGAAAAAAGATAAAAAGGAAAAATTAAAAAATAAAGAGAAAAGTGATAAGAAAAAGGAAAAAGAGGATAAAAAAGAATTTAAGGAAAAATTGAAAAAAGAAAAGAAGGAAAAACGAAAGGAAAAAGAGGTAACTAATTGGTGTCATAAATTTTTTTTTTTTTATGTTAAAATATGTATTTATGTTCTAGCGAGCACTACAACCCGCATTTCATCAAGATATGGAAAGTATATCGTCAAACGATAATTTCGATCTTACTTCATCCGTTCCTAGATTAACGTTAAAATTGGAACGTAATATTTCACCACCCGTTACACCTGACAACAAAAAATCGTAAAGTTTTTAAATTAAATTTCGAAAAAAACTGTTAGCCTAATTATTTTTATTTCTCAGATCAATGAAATCGATTAAAAAAGAGGACTTTGAAAGCGATGACTATGGTATCAGTGGTGGTATTGGAGGAGGCAGCGGAATAGGACTAGGATTCGGATTAGGAACAACAACAGTAAAACGGGAACGCGAACCATCACCAGAATTGGTACGAATATCACCATTAGTTACACGTCCACCGAAACCAATCAAACCAATGACAATGAGTAAGAATAATTTTGATTCTATAAATTTATTAAATGTTAACGCTAAAGGAAATGATCATTTTCACGATATTTATCACAATAATAACAACAATAATAATAATAATAAATTAGTACATGTTAGCGACGATAATTCCTCAAATTCTGATAATAATAATATCGAAAGGTTCAATAGTGTATGCGAGTCTAGTCCTAAAAAATATGAAATTAGTAGTCCAAAGTATAGCATAAGTTCAAATGAAATACAACAACAACAAAATATTGAACCTTTAATTAGCAATACAACAACTAAAACTATGATTATTACATCGTCGATGAATGAATCGTCATCGTACTCGATAAAATCGAGTGACAAAATCAATAATACTATTACTGAACCAAAATTTGATGTGCAAGCACGTCCGAATCAGCCACAACAATCAGCAACTACGATAACAACAATAACAACGTTGCCGAGTCAACCAATTCTCGATATTATTGAACGCGCTTCTTACATTGTGAGTAAAATCTATAAGTATGATTCTAAAATACATTGCCCAGTAATTTTGGGCACATGAAACATTAAAAAAAAAAAAAAAAAAATTAAAAAAATAATCACAGAGTTACGTCACGACCGCTAAAATTGGTAAGAAAAACCATGGGAAAAATTGGGGGTTTTTTTTTTAATTAAAATTTAATTTTATGTGAAAAAGGATATAATGTAATGTTGTGTGTTTTGTTGTTTGTCTCAAAAAAAAATATAAAAATCTTCCAAGATTCATTCATTCTTCCTCATGATTAATAAAAAAAAATAAAAATTATTTTACAGTTATTTGTGTGAAATATTCATCAATTCATTTTTTTTTAAAGCATAACATAGTAAATTAAAATTCGGATTTGTTAATAATAAAATTGAAAATTAATTATCGCTTGCAATACTCGCTTGCATTAATAAATTATATGATTATTTTTATGTACATATATAAGCATTGATTTTGGTTAAGATTTTGTGAGCATTAATTGATTTGTATAAATGATGATGACGCTTTTTGATTAGATTGACTTAGAGACTGGAAACGTGACAGTCCTAATTATAAAGACTTTAAATTTAAATTAGTATTAAAATGTGGCTGACAATTTAACAACAAAAATTCCTATAATCGATAAATTATTAGGTGATCTAGATTTTGCCATTAATCTCCGCTTTAAGGATTTGAGAATATTTACCATTATTGTTCTTTTTTGCATAACGGTGCGCTAGATTTCTGGCTCCAAATTTGCAATTTCTATTCGAAAGAGACGCAAGAATTGCATTTCCTTGCTTCTCTTTTGATCTATAAATATCTGTAGTTTTTACCACTGCAGTAGCTGGTACCGATTTAATGAGGTAATCAGCTAAGGATACTACTGTAAAATTCTTTACTTTAGAACTATGTATATGCAATTAGTTTAAGAGCTGAACAAGCGTTTGGTATACCAAATCAACATTTTGGTTCCATCGGATTCGATCCCGAGCTTGCTCTTCGTATCGTTTCAGACAACCCGAAGAAGACAAGTCGATCTCTACGGCGAGAAGCCATCGTCACCGACAACGACCTCTGCGCCTGCCAAATGGCGGCTCTTCTCTCGGAGTTTGCTACACCATCCAAAAAAACAGCTTGTACTCAAGTTTGACACAGCATTGTGATTGTATTACTGTCATTTTACATAAACGCACATATTTTTCAGGCATAATTTCGCTTTGCCATACTAATCGAATAAGATAGAAAAGATAGTTCCAAAATGTATTCCCTCCGAATATCAAAAGCTCGGAATTAATGTAATCAACTGGAAGGGGTCGGTTTCTTTTTAGTCTCTGCATTGCCAGTAGGATGGGTCCTCTATGTATACATTCGCAGTCTGTATTTGACAACTTTCAAATACAGCATTTGACACTTGTTGAACATTGAGTAAATCAGAGAAATGGTCCTTCGATCTTAACTCGGAGGGTTTTCTTCCTGGGCCCGAATAGCAAAAGACATTTTGCGTTTTTTTATAGTAAATTAAACTTAATTTAATAAATACCTTACATTTTAAGATTTTTGGTCAAGATGTAATAATTTGACTCTCAATCCTTTGTGAATGCCATTCATTGGTATTTTATTGGTAAAATCAAATTTCTATTTTATAAAGGGTTACCCAATAAGAAGTTTCATTTTGAATAGCCTATTCTATTTGGGCAGCTGTCAATTTTGAAGCTCATCTTTTGACATTTGACAAGTAAAAACTACGCCATTACTAAAAATGGTACGATACACGCTTCAATAACGCCTTGAAATTGTTAAAATTCACTACAAAAATGGTGAAAATTTTGCAGTCACAGTTCGCAAAACTACAGCACTTTTGTCTAAAAAAGTGGCAAATTTAAAGGGTGAATTTTTAATAGCTATAGGAAATTTTTCCAAAAAAAGACACATAAAATTAAGAAAAATGCATAAAATCTTGATTTGAATCGATAGTACGGTCCATATAATTTAATGTTTGAAGATTATTTCATGCAAATGTTGACCGCGGCTGCGCCTTAAATGGTCCATCCGCTTAGTTCATTTTTGGCATACACTTTCCAACATTTCGGCCGGTATCTCACGAATAAATGCTTCAATGCTGTCTCTCAATGCGTCAATCGAAGCGGGCTTGTCAGTATAGACATGAGCCTTAACAAAGCCCCATAAAAAATAATCTAAAGGCGTTAAATCGCACGATCTAGGCGGCCAATTGACCGGTCCCAAACGTGAAATAAAGTTTTTACCGAACTTGCCTATCAATTGGTTCATTGTTTCGCGTGCTGTGTGGCATGTGGCATCGTCTTATTGAAACCACATGTCTTGCAAGTCAAGCTCTTCCATTTTGGGCAAAACAAAGTTGGATATCGTCTCACGGTAGCGCTGACCATTCACAGTTACGTTGTGATTCGCATCATCTTTAAAGAAGTACGGTCCAATGATGCCACCACCCCATAATTTGCACCAAACAGTAACTCTTTCTGGATGCATTGCTAGCTCTTGCAATGCTCCTGGCTGCATTGGTAGCTCTTGCAATGCTTCCGCCAACTTTTCAAGAGCCCATTCACCAAAAATTCTGCGTTGTGGTAGGTCGTTCGACTTCAATTCTTGAACCAGCTGTATTTTGTAAGGATTCACACCTAAATCCTTCCGCAAAATTTTCCACGTTGTTGAGTAACAGAGGCCCAATTGCTGCGAACGGCGCCGAATCGATAATTGATGGTCATCACTAACACTGGCCGATACAGCCACGATATTTTCTTCAGTTCGCACTCTACGTAAGTGTGTTGATGATTTAATGTCCAACAATGTAAATTTGGTGCGAAATTTAGCCACAGTAGCCCGAATAGCCGCTTCAGTGGGTCGATTAAACTGACCATAAAATGGAAGAAGCGCGCGATGAACTTTCTTAACAGAGTACGCATTTTGATAATAAAATTCAATGATTTACAAGCGTTGTTCGTTTGTAAGATGATTCATGGTTAAATTATAGACCAAACTGAAGATGTTTGATAGTGACACAAAACACGAAACATACGTGACCAGTCAAAATCAGTGTTGCCAAAAAGAAAATAGTTAAAAAATCACCCTTTATTATAGTAAAATTTTTAATTTTTTTTTTAAATATTTAAATTTTCGCAGTGAAAAATACCAAATACATGGGAAGTAGCGCACCTGTTATTTTACCCTCTAACTAAAACGTAGTATTGGAATACACCAATTCCACATAATAAAAATTTGAATTTTTTCGTTGCTATGACAATTATAATAAAAGATAATAAATATCGCACACTACTATAAATATTATAACTGTTTTTGCTCTATCCTTTTGTTGCCTAGTTTACAAGCTATTTTATTTCATTTTTATATTATATGTATCATTATTGTGTTTGTTTAACGGTTTTCTGAACAGGATCAATTCACATTTATTTTGGTGTATTGTTATTCTGCAATTTTTGAAATAGTTACTTATTTGATTTAAGTTTGGTTGTAAGTTTGTTTCTATGAAGAAGAATATATGTATTATTATATCGTCGGCATATGCGATTTAAGAATATATAAGTTAAATAATATTGGTAAAGGGCACCAGGACTGTTTTGCTAGGGTTAATCGAAAGGCCCTCTTAAGTGCACCAATTCGAAATAACAAGGTAGGATCTCCATCAATATCCAAAAAAGCAAACATAGCAATTTCTTTCGAGCGGTAGGCCGCTTCTACCTTGGTGACAAGTAGATGCAGCGCCTCCTCTGTAGATTTGCCTTTTCTGTAGGCGAATTGATAAGGATTCCGAGGTCTGGCTATAGTTAACCAGTCTCTGGTATGAAGATCTACCAGTCGTTCCATAGTTTTAAGAATGAACGATGTAAGTCTGATAGGTCGAACGGACTTCACAAGAAGTAAAAACCACATTGACTTGTCTCCAAGCCTGTAGTATGTGACCCAAATTGAAGCTAGTTTTAGGAGTGCTGGGAAGATTCCATTTCTGCCTGGAGCCTTGAACAGCTGAAAGGAGTTAATGGCCCATTTGACTTTTTCCGGAGTAAAAAGCTTACTGGATAAACTATTAACCCAACCGGCATTTGCACTTATATATGTACCAAATAGGGGATTAGTAATTGTATTTGTGTCGCAAACAGTGCAGCCCGGAAAGTGCACCTGAAGCAGGGTTTCGAGTAACTCTTTGCGACCTGATGTATAATTACCATCGCATTTGAGAAGAAGCCCAATCTCGCTGGACTGATCCTTAGCTAGAACTTTATAGAGTCGAGCAGCTGTAGGTATATCCCCAATATTACCACAGTTTTTCCACTACGTAAATCGTTTGGAACGCCTTAGTTCAGTGTTGTAATTTGTTAGGGCTTGCCTATATTCATTCACCAGTAAAGTACACTGAGGCACACACTGTCTCCTGCATTCCCCTGCCAGTCGGTACTTCTAGGATTACTGCAACCAATTTCTTGTGATGTACTTTGGAATTGGAAGAACGTTAATATTATATGAAACAAATATTGCTGTTCGGGGAACTTTTTCCCTGCGGTCTTCAATCAACTTACATGACTTAAGGTGGATGCCCCTGATTTTTCCTCGATTACTCCAAGGTTCTTGGATGAGGCCAACGGCTAAATGTTGTTGAGCAAACATGTTGCAAAAAGTATCCGAAGCTCTTTTTGCGTGATGCAGGTTTGCTTATAGTACCCTAATAGGAGTTACGGGGAGTTCTATTGATCGTTCTCCCGACGATGAGGCAGCAGGAACAGATACAGATACGCCATACAGCGCTGCTGTTCTCAGTTGCCCATTGTGGTCGTTTGTACCTCCTTTTTAGGCTGGTAAAGTACCCACTTGCTGGAGCTGATTTGACCAACAACGTTCTCCTTGGATTCGCGCAGTTTTTTCATGGGAGAATCGCCTATGGCCATAATTAAATAGACGAATGCGCCAGTTATCGTCCGTTTGCAGTATCTTCCAGGAGTTGGCCGCGGTACCATTGTTCTGCGCGGCCATGGTAGCAAGTATTTTCTCGCTAGACAATCTAAGGCCTTGTGGGAAAAATCCGCTAACGATGTTTGGCCGAGGAAAATCATCTTCTACCAAAGTTATGTTCAAACCACATTTTGAACTCAGCTTATCGAAAATGTTCCTCATCCATTCCGCCGTGGAATGATCGGAAAATACAAAGAAAAGCCATCCTGTTCTCCGAAAAGAACCAAGGAATTGTGGCTATGAGTTGGACCTTGTATCTCAATAATAAGTTCAATGATACACTCTTGTATGTTTGGCTGAAAGAGGCCTAGACTGTAGAAGACCCATTTTAAGTTTTTTGGCAGGTAGTTTAGTGGGTTCCAAAGCAACCTCGAAAGACCTCTCACTCTTACCACAAGACCTACTGTCTAGGGTAGTTGCCACAGATTTCGAGGGTGCTTTGAAAGGGAGCACGGCCTTAGCAGCGGCTAGAGCCTTATCTCTAGTTTTGTCTTCCTTGAGCCCCTATTTAAAACGCCTTCTTTCGAAGGAGTTGAGCTTTACCCATTCACTGGAGTTGAGGGGCATGTTACCAATACCAACACCAATGGTGCCCGTTGTTGAAAAAATGGAACCACAGTTCAACAGCTGGCAAAGTTAATGCTTTTAAAGAGGCATCATTCTCTATATTTATACTTTTTGAGTTCATATGAATTCCCACGAGTAACCGAGAAATGAAGGTCACCCGCTTTCAAATCGTAAAACCAAATTACCAAATAAGGGCATCAGTAAAATGTTTCTCAACTGTATGCATTATTGCAAGCAAACTTGGAATTCGACTTATGGATAGTATTTTCTTTTCTAAATACCTATGTCTGGTATGATAACCATAATTGGAACCATTCTTAACGAAATTCGCGTTTTTTATATTTTTGGAAATTCACGAGCATTTTGTGATTCCAAATATTGTAAAATCAGAACAACCTGACCGATCTATGTGAAATTTTTTTCATGGCCTATTTAAAGATAGTACACCCAAATGATGCAGGGAAATTGCGATTGAGACCCCTAATATTATAATTATTATCGATCTTCGTCCTCTTATCATATCTGATTCTTAGTTTTTTGACGGACCATTAACGACTATGACTAAATATCGGTTAAGCATCACAATTTTATTCTTATTCAAAATTAAAAGTGCTTATATTAACTAAAACTAGACAAAATAAAATAAAAAATCCATCAATGTTAAATTAATGATATCGTGAGAAGGTTCATTAATAATTCAAATAAAAAGCCATATGGTAACGTTAGTGCCACACTACTATATCGTTAATGTGGCACTAAAGTTAACATATAAAATGTATAAAAAAAACTTTGCATGCTTTTGGAATTATACGAAATGTTTGATTTTCCAACATGATCAGATGCCATGTGTGTGCGTGTGTGTGTGTGTAAAATCAATCATTTCACATCCTTTACAAAAAAAAATATAAATTACATAAAATTCTATATTGAAAAAAATTATATATTTTTTTTACGTTTTGATTCTAACCATTTTGTACGTTTTGTCCTTTTTTCATTTTCATTTTTTCCATTTTCTAAAATTGTGTGATAACAATTTATTTTTTTTGGTATAAATCAAAAAAAAAAAAAAATTAAATTTAAAACTTAAAAAAAAAAAAACGAAAAAAACTATATAGAAAAGAAAGATGATGGTGATAATAAAGCGAATAATAGTCATGATAATATAAATGCAAGTCAAAATATTGGATTAAATGCTACACCGACACCGGGACGTGGACGTCCGAAGGGGAGTACAAAATTAGTGAATGCGGCAAAAAATTTGGCTAACGCAAACAAAATGAATAAGAGCAGCAACCCGGGTAATGGTTTAAAAAGTCCTAAGCAACATCATCAACATCAACAAATCACTCTTGGAACGCTTGCTTCAACAATATCAGCAATGCAACCAATGTCTACAGTTCCATTACTATCACCACCCGTACAGCCATTACCAACGACTACATCGACTACGTTGTCGGCCGCCCCGACTAATTTACCAATCAGTGGTGGTAGCAATAGCACAAGTAATAATAATAATAATAACAGTTCGAGTAACAACAATACGTTAAATAATAATAATAATAGTAATAATAATAATAATAATATTGGGAATAGTAATAGTAACAATAATAATGGAACTCAAATTTCAACATCATCATTATCATCAACGTCGACAACATTACCAACTGGTATTCGGGTAAGAATTAATCAAATTGCAAATAACTTTTATTCTACTCTTTTATTATGAACAAAAAAAATGAGCCCTCGTCCCGCAAGTTTCGGGCCGGCACAATTTTTCATTTGTTTAAACTATATATTTTTTTTTTAATTTAGAAAATATAAGATTTTATTAAATTTAATAAAAAGAAAAATAATTTTGGATATATATATATATATATATATATATATATATATATATATATATATATATATATATATATATATATATATATATATATATCAATTTATTTATTTTAAAGTTGGAAAAATTTTAGTTTTGCATGAATTTTATATTTTTTACTAACTTGCTTTTGATTAAATATTTTTTAATTGCATTTTTACGTGTAACAGTTATTTTTTAATTTTCATTTTGTTGCTTAAATCATTTTCATTTTGTATTTTGGTTACTTACACGACGTATGTACCCGGTAGATGGTTTGTATTATGTTGACAACAGCAAGAATCAGCATGCTTTTGTTTTTTAGGCTGTGTAGTGTTTTTACTTTTTATTAAATACAAGAGTTGACATAATATTATAAAAAAACGAATTTGTCAAAATTATTTACAGCCAAAACTATACATATTAATCGAGAACGAAGAGTATGGGTTTATTTCGAGAAGCCTTCGTCGCCGACAACAATTTATAGTAGCCCTCAAAAACAGATTAGAAATTTTATTAAATTTCTGATTTCGAGAAGTGCTCCTAATAAATGCAAACAAAACGTTGAGAAAATCATAAAAGTATTCCTTTTGAGTGTTGAGTACTGGCAATAGACTTAAATCAAAAAGTATAGTGCAGTCGGCGATCTAGGAAAACCACTGGGACTGCATTGCTGAGTTGTTGAGCACTTCATCAGCCTTCTCATTTCCACTGCAAACATCGTATAATCTTAGACCACATAGTCCACTTAACTGCAATCGAGATTATTGGATTATAGCCAATACTCTTTCATGACTGATATAATGCCAATTCTAAATTTTGTAGCTTTGTACATATCTCGAAAGAGGTTAGATTGATGAGAGTCTAGCGATCTAACTTCTAAGGATATCTTGTTAGTTTTTTATACTTTTCGATTCATGTAACTGCTTTTAACTAAGAAGTTCATTGACTAGAATGATCTTATTAGCTCTTGATAATCACAACTAAAATTTCATCTGGGTCTTTAAATCCCGAGATAAATATTGTGCTTCCTCTTTTGCTCTGCGTCATCTTGCAAATAGTTCCTTTTTGAGGTCCTTTACTGGACGCGCAAACCTCATCTCTTTAGCAGATATCGCAGGAGAATTGCTCAGACGGAACAATTCATACACTTTTTGCATTCATACCCCTAAATAAGCGCTCCTAATCAATTCAAACAAAACATTGAGAAAATCAAAGATATATTCACAGATTAGCAGGTTTCCATCCTGGTCATGGTAATAGATTTAAATATATTTTGGTTCTATTCTTGAATTCTTTAAGTTTGAGTTTCTATATTCCTGTGTCGAGAGGAGAATGTTTTCTTCAGTTTTTAACATTTGCTGATTGCAAACAAATTTTGCAGTCGAAGAACACCCTACAGCTTCCTCAAAACCAGCGGCATTACTTCTCACCGAGACCAACATTTTGTTTTAAAAGGTCAAATGACCTGTATTGTTGACCCGATCTGTTTTTAACATCTCATGCGGAGAAATACAATATTTTCGTCAGCCCTTTAGGAAATTTTAACCATCGCTTTTTACAGCGAAATTTGCAAGGTTGTGGTCATGCCAAGTTAATGTTCGGTTTGGGTAGGAATGGACAAGTTCTTTCAAGAGTTCGAATGGCACTCTTGTTTTGGTTTCGGTAATTGTCATTGTTATCATTTGAAGTGTTTATTGTGTGAGAATGTCATCCAACTCAGTATGCTTAGCCAGGTTTAAAACAAAAACCTGTTTCCGTCCCTGCCCCGTGGAGGCCCATACTGGTCTACTGTCTAGCTTGTTTGTCTTGTAAATTGCGTAGACATATGTACGTTAAATACACAGTCTAGTGTCAGTATTGTATAGGAACTTGCACTATCTAATACTTAGAACAGTGGCACGGAACCTTTTAAAACCCATGACGGTTCTTGAAGTCATTAAAACTAGTTTGCTTGCTGGTCACTCAGTACTCAGCTCCATTATTAGTGTTGTTGTCTTTCTTCTTCGACAAGATCGCAGCTGTAGAGCAAGTGGTCCATGGTTTCGTTATCAAGGCTACATTCACAGCTGCTTGTTTCGCTTAACTAAAGTAGGATGCCGTTTTGTCATGCCCGTTAGCATTTGCGTAAACGGTGCACTAAGCGCAAGTCTGTTTCCATCTCTTCTTCGACGTTAACTATAAGTTGTTCTTTCACCCAGCTAACTGTTCCATCTCTCTTGTCATATTGCAATAGATAATTTTTATTCGCATCTGCCTCTTGAACGAACCATCAAGGTTTTTTCTATGGGTCCTGCTTGTAATACCACGTTCCCGTAGCTCGCACTTAAGCTTTTTCTAAGTTTAAACCTGGCAACTGTTTTTTGCAATAATATATCCTTCGGCATCACGCCAGCTAACACAGGAAGTGCATCTATAGATACAGTTCTGTAAGCTTTTGTAATACTTAGAAGTATTTCCCTTTGTGCATTTATTAAAGTTCTGCGGTGGTGACAATTCATTCTGTCAGCCCATCCAGCACAAGCATATGTAAGTGATGTAACCACTAGACCTTCGTATATAGTATTGAAGGTCCTTTGTTTAAGACTTTCTTGGTAATCCTTCTGACATGTGACGCGGCTTTTAAAAAAATCAACTCCAAGCCATTTTATGGTTTTGACCATCTTAAGTCTCACTCTATTCACAGACACCAATCTGATATCTGGTCTTCTGATATCGAGAGTTCCTTTAAGCTGGATCTTAACCGTTTTGGCTGATGAAAGCCCCATTTTATTGCTGCTTTACCAATCAGACATTATTTTGATAGTAATATTTAATATCTTTGCACTATTTCCTGAACGCTTTGCCTAAAGTTTCCTGCAAAGATTCATTAACTGAATCATATCTAAACTGAATCTTACTGACGTTGTCATTCATACTACTTTTGAAAACGATGTTCCCCAAGTACGGACCTAAGACCCTTGCGGACATCCTTTGGTTACACTTTTGTAATGTACTATGATTTTTTTCCCGTGCTCAAACGGCCATCACTGCGACCTAAAAGTGTGGTTCATGATTATTGTCTACAGATTATTGTCTCAATCTATGCTGATCATTGTCACCATAGATCCAAACTGTTTGTCACTATATTTGCCACTATCCTGGAATATGCACATAAACCTACCAGTTATCAGTTTCTCGAAAAATTTACTAAATACTGGTAGTAGCATGATTGGCCTATAAAATTTTAAGTCCGTGGGATCTCGTTCTCCCTTCGGTGCTCGCTTGAAGCCCTTTTTTTTACAACAACCCACCACTCACGAGTGTAAGATCAATATTTGATTCGCTATTGTAGCAATAATTACTTGTCTAGCCCTCTTTATTAAGAACACAGAGGCCTCTTGTAACAAACTCTTGAACGAAGAGTCCTCAATCATTTGTGTCCTTACTATGCCAAAGTTTTGACTTAGCATTGAAGTTGCCAGTTATGATAATTAGAAGGTATTTGAGGCCCTCCATGATTTTATCAAGTTTAATGATGAAGTTCACTGGTCCATCAGAGTATTGAAAATATATACTGATTAGATAAAAATTACCCAAATCAGACCTAACCTCAGCACATACACAATGTGAGTCGCAGAATTGTGAGATACTAAGTATTTCTAGGTCTTGGTTGAAGATATCTACAGCAGCGTTCCTGTAGCAGAGTATATCGATCTTCTTGTGCGCTTTATCTAATTTCATGTCCAATTATTTTTGTATTTTGCATATTAAGTTGGACAACCCTTAATTGACAGTTTATGTAATTTGTAATCGTCATAAACAGTTTTTCGAATTACTAAGTTCAAGGCCGTTTTGTATGCTGTGAATACGCTGCTTCGCAGAGGGTGGCCGAAGGCTTTGTTATAGCTCTGTTACATAGTCAGTTATTTAGTCAGTTATAGCTACGAGGACCAGCCGATATTTAATACTTTTCGTTTTAGTTGTAAGGTATTACGTGCTCTCGACATCACTTCGATGACCCAATGTGCGACTTTGCTGTTGGGTCCGGTTTTGAAACCGAGCTTAAGATTCTCTGCTTGGATTTCTTTATTTACCGTCATGATGGTGATTTTAATGCCAACAAGCTTTTCTGAGCTGTCAACATCATAGACAATGATTCTAGGCTGTTTTTCCTCTGCGGTAGAGAAGTTACTAGCCCAGCCCCTTCCGAATTCTTGTTCCCAAAAAAGAACTCAATGTCATCGGCCTTTGCAGTCTATAATGCCATTGCTGAAATTACTGACCTTTTTGATTTCAAACCATTGGCCGCGGTGATCAAACCAATTCCCGCATTTTTCATTTAATCTCTTCGCTATTAGCGAAAAAAGCTTCCTTTCCAACAAAAGGTTGTACTCTGACAACACGAGCTGGTTTCCATTTAGTTATTTTACTTTTATTCGCTGTGCATAGGACACCTTATTGATTTTTGGTTGCTTAGCGGGTTTATGCGCTTGAATAATTTCATCCCGCTCCTGTAGTCGACTTTTTAGTCCTACTACTTCTAGGCACATTGCAATTCCAAACATCTCTGAAAAAACCAAAGCCTTCATACAGCCTATTGCGCGCAGTAGGGATGCAAAACAGCAACTTCCCATTAACAAGCTATTTAGCACAAATATGTAAGAAATCCGTCAAATGAAAATTTAGCTGAATTAAGGCGGCTAGAAACTTGGTTTCTAGCAAATAAATCAGCTTTTTCGTTTGCAATTCTAGCCCGTCTCACATCGTTTGTTTTGATTGGAGATATTTGCAATTTTGGCCGTTTTATTCCCTTTGCTGCCTTTCAGAGCGAGTATATCGTTATCTTTGTTGCAGTTAGAGTATTAAGGAATTTCCCTATTGTTTTATTTTTTCACTTCCGTACTAGGTAACTTAAGTTGGTTACACAGCCCGTTTAGGAAAGTTTTGTCTTAAGGGGCACGACTCTTTTGCCATGCTTTTTCCATGCCATTATTCCGTGCTTTTCTTTTTTCCAAATTTGAACTTTGCAGAATTTGTGCAAATGTTCTTCCTTCGTTTTGTCCTTTTTTAATTTCTTATATTTTGACTCTCGTGTTGAGTATGCAAGCTATATTGCATAAAGAGGGAGAATCCTCTTTTTCTCAACGCTTCTAGGTTATTCTCTCCTTTGCGCTTCACCTTTATTACTGTGAATATTAATAATATTCACAGCATCTAAAATTTTGCATTCCTTATTTTGAAGGTCATCTGATATAAATACATTGCATGTATTTTTTGTTTGGTTTTTTTTTCTATAATCCTCTTCAATTCAGTATTCGAATATGTTTGTTTCTCTTTGATTTATTCGAACTTCATTTTCTAAAGTATCATTTTTATTGATTTCTACATGTGCTTCGGATTAGCTTTATCCAATTTACCTGCTTTAGTCCTTGATTGTCTTTTTCTAAGTTATTTTGTCCTTTTATAACGCTACTAGAAGCGGCTTGATCTACTAATGAGTTGTTTCTTTTTTCTTTTGGAGGTGATCTCAAATTATTTGGCTTTCTTTGAAACGGACTAGAAGTTTCCTGATTATGCAAAAGAAATCTTGGTGTCTATTGCTATATGGAAGGTCTAAGCGTTTTTCATTTCTTTTTCAAAGCCTCGATGACTGGCCTTGATCACTGAGTATTCCATTGCTGAAACTGGTGGCTTAAAATTGCATATTTTTCAATTCTTGATTCGCTATCTCCTTGATGACGGCTTTAATGTGTGAGTAACTCTTTTCCTGTTGTGCTTCATCAACATTTCTTTTCAAGTCTGCTTTTTAAATCTTGAACTGTTTGCCGGTTTATTTTTAACTCTAGGAACCTCCTCCATTCGCCATGATAGATTTTTACAACTGTTTCATTAACTTCAGTGGTTTGCTGTTTGACTTCTTCAATTTTTTCTTAACTTAGGCGGCCAGCGATATCATAAACTGTTTTAACATCAAGCTGTTATGTTCACGTCATTTTTATCATTAAAACTTCGTTTGAAATTTTTTCTGAACCTAAAAATTTTCCGATCTTACTCAACATTACGCACTCTCATCATAAGTTAAAAGGATTAAGCTAATCCATTGATTAAAGTGGATTTGGATATGGTGAAATTTGTAGCCTTGTTTAAAATATAAATTTATCATCGTTTGAGGCATCGTTTAAAAAATTTGCATTAGGTTAGCCTCTTAATTATGGTAGCACATTAATGGTACCGAAAATCGTTCGATCATGAATGATATTTTCTACGTAGTTTGTTATGTTGAAAGGCTTAATCATTTCGTTAATTTTCGACTTAAGTAGCGGTCGAACAGTAGCCTACAGTATTTAAAAAATTATTTCACCGATTTGGCTCTCCGATAACGAATTATTATCGATAGCGCCAGTATTTTGACCACATTAATCCGCTTATCATCTGTATTACTACCTATATAAGTTTGCTAACAAATCCATGATAAAATTGTGTAAATAACCCTCCTTGCACTCACACACAAACACAGACATCCTGTAGTGTTAAAAATAATATAATCTTTGAACAACAATGTGCATTATATGGTGGTGGGGGAGAAAGGGGGTAAAATTTGTGTTTTGTGAAAATAAAAGAAGATGCCGGGAAATTACAAGGAATTGCATGAGTAATTATTTCACCTTTTTATTAATTAAATAATTTTTTTTTTTTTTGTAATTTAAAATTTTAAATAGTAAAACTCTGTGATTATTTTTTTTAATTTTAATTTTTTTTTTTTAGTATAATTTTAAATTTATTTTTTATTTTTATTTTTTATTTTTCTATTATTATAGTTTTAAGAACACAAAAACACAAAATAGAAAATAATGTAAAATGACGAGAAAAACATTTTTATTTATATACGAAAAAATTCCTTTTAATTCATTCAAAATTTAGGATTCAGATGGTAATCAAGTGTGGATATGTCCGGCATGTGGCCGTGTCGATGATGGCACACCAATGATTGGATGCGACGGATGTGATGCATGGTATCATTGGGTTTGCGTGGGTATACAAGTACCGCCAGATGCGAACGAGGATTGGTATTGTCGGGTGTGCATTGTTAAAAAACAAGAATCACAGGGTGGCGAAAAAAAGAAAAAACGAAAGAAAAAAGATAAGAAAGATCATTAAGTTTGAAATTATAATTAAATAATTAATTTTTATAAATTTTATTATATATATATATATATATATATATATATATATATATATATATATATATATATATATATATATATATATATATACATATATATATTATATTGTGTAATCCATTATACTATTATGTTTTTTTAATTATAGAAGAAAAAAAATTAATAACTTATATTCATCATTATATATCATTATATATATGTATATATATGTATATATATGTATATATATATATATATATATATATATATATATATATATATATATATATATATATATATATATATATATATATATGTATGTTTGTATATATATATATATATATATATATATATATATATATATATATATATATATATATATATATATATATATATATAAACATATATATAATTATATATATATATATATATATATATATATATATATATATATATATATATATATATATATATATATATATATATATATAATTTTTTATAAGTAAGATATAATATTATAAATCAAAAACAAATTATGAAAAATATTAGTATGTAATAAATACTTATCAATTTAATAAAATATTTAGATATTAGGAGTAATTTTATTTCAAATGAAATTTATTAATTATTAAAAACGAATAAAATAATTATTAATTATGTAAAATTTGTTTATATTTTAACTCACAATATAAATTATATTATTATATATAGTAATGTTAACTTCTCTCTAAGAAATGAGCAAAATGACTTAAGCTCAATAAGTATTAAGGAGTAATGTAAATCAGAGAGAAACTGCTCAAAGTGAGGAAAATCATCCAACTAGCCTACTGATCAAAACAAAGTATCATATTTAATCTATCAGATTTAAGTAAAAAAATTATTCAAAAAGAAAGAAATACAATCCAAGTATCCGTGTACGTTTCCACCTAAAAGTTGCTTGTTATATTTACAAGGAGCCTCACACGGATAGTATACATTCACAAAAAAATTGTGTCTCGACACAAAATTTGTAACCTACACATGCAAAAAAATACAACGGATTTATAGAAAATACAACCGATTTGAAATAATGGCTTGATCTTTTTTGATTGTTATTTTTACATTGGTACTAAAATATAAAATTTCCTCTAGGAAATTTTATGGACAACCCTTCATTTAGTTGAAAAATGTCATTATCATGTATTTTTGTTGCGATTAAAATTTAAATATAAGCGATTTATTTTTTTTAACACTAAAAGCCACTTATTTTTTATTAAACTTTAAACATTTTATGTTTTGCCCCCATTTCAAATGAATTTTTATGAAAAAAATTAACGTCAAAATTTGAGTACGTTCAAATATTAAAATTTGTGATTCTAATACATAGAAGTACAATACAAATACATAAAAAAATTTCCCATTGTAAAAATAACGAACTTTTCAGTCGAAACCTAAACTTATGAATAAACACGTTATGCAGTTGGGAACACTTTAGGCAGCCCTTAGAATAAAATATTAACCGAATCGTTCCATTAAATACAGCAATCAGCCTGGAAAAGTGATCCATAAATTAAATAAAAAGAAACTACCCTAAGAAAATTTTAGAAAAAGGAACAACGAGAAAAATATGACATCAAACAAGGGCTTCCCAATATAAAACTACAATCCAAAAAATTGATGAGTAAACGATGTGTCAATCAGTTACTGTCAAAGAAAACAAATGACAGCACTACTAATTATTCGCTTTGAAAAGCAACCAAAACAATTAAAAGGCCAACAATGCAGAGGATACAGGTAATAAATGAACTCGAAATAACGAAGATTTAAAGTTTTGCGGAGCACTTCGAAAATATATTCCAAATACATGATGGTCAAGCCTTGGAATCTCAAATGCAAATGATAACATCTGAAAGAAAGTGAATAGATGATATTAACTCCACTTAAATAAGTCATACGTGACTCCTGGTTACGATCTTATAACTACAGAAAAATATCTATCAAGGAAAGCTAAACTTATCAACCTAATAAATGCAGCATTTAGAATGAAAGTGGTCCCCTGGTTGTGGAAAATTTCAAAAGTAAAGCATACTATCAAAATCTGGAAAAACCCCCCACAAAACCTCGTCTTATAGACCAAAGTCGTTGTTGCCAGTTATGTCTGAACTCTGAGAAACTACTGATTAAAAGGTTACATCCGATAATCAAGAGGAACAACTTATTCCCAAATCATTAGTTCACGACAATTAACAGCACATGAAGTAAAAACAGGTGTACCACATCTACAGGGCAGTATATTAGAGTCGGTTTTATTTTTACTATACACTAACGGTCTACCTGCATTAGAAAACAACACTGTTTATTAATGAAATATGAAAATATTTCATTAATGTTCACATAAAGTGATGGGGCAATTCAGCTCTTAAGCAACATCAATATTGCAGGCGGACTCAAAAGAACCAAACCTTTTGAGCTGATTTAGTTATTAGGTGTTAGGACAAACAATGGCTTGTTGATTTAAATCCACAATAACGACGTGAAATAAACCTCATCTCACCAGAAACTGTGAAACGGCAATGGGACGGTGTCATAGATATATTTTAAGTTAGTAAATTAAGTCAGAACCATTAGTCCAGGGCACTAGATTGTAATTTAATAAAACAAATAATGAATCCTATTGTTTTATTTAAATAAAATAACGGCTCCTTTATCAATACGACCCGTTGATGTGGTAAGTTTGTCGAGGTCTACGTCACTTCACCTTTTCCTGCAGATTGTTCAATTATATGGTGTTGAATTCTTTCTAAGATTACTGCACGCCCTCCTGTATATACTGCGAACTGGTAAGCCTTCTAACCGGCATAGCTTCACTGATCTCTTGGGTAAGTAACAAGTTGCTGAAAATAATAAATTTATGCCGGTGTTATAGCTTTTCGAAGCTATTTGTATAGGCTTCACATAACCTATGCCATTACCTCTTTGGATGTCTTTGACTCTTTGCGTTATTATTGGCGACGAATGTTTCCCATTGATTTATAATTTTCCTGTGCTTCTGCCACCAACTATCTAGAATTTCTGCCTCTTCACATATAAAGTTAGTGTTAAACCTCTAACAATGAATGAAACATGTTCTACGCAAAAAGGGACAATAGAAACAAAACTGAATGTGACGTGGAACAGATATCCAGTAAAGGTGGAACTATAAATTGGCGGGACTATGTGTCTCAAATGAGACATTCAAAGTCAATATGCGGCAATCAAAAGAGATCGGGATAGAAATCTGGCAACAAATTACAGAAGAATTTAAAAAATGTTGAATGCAAATAATTTATTGGCGGAAACCACTTTTGGGTTCCGTCACAACCACTCTGCCAGCGAATGTGGGGAAAAGTTTGTTTGGGAATTGCGAAAGCAAAATAAGAAAATTGTGGCGGTATTTTTTGACATTGAAAGATCGTAGATTCTGTGGATCCAGGGAAACTATTCAAGTGCTTTTTCCACTCTTCAATCGGTATACGAGCTTGATTTATAGATTAAACTCAGAAAAGTAAATTCTGCAGTTTGCATATGAATTTGTCATAATGGGTAAAGGTCCACCTTTGCCTAGGTTTTTGGTAATCTGGATCGATAAACGTTTAAATTTTCAAGCGCACATAGAGGAATTAACTGATAATTGTAAAAGTAGGCTTCTATTTTGTAAATGCATGTTCTGTGTCTAATAGTGAATCATCCCAGCCCTGCTTCCAAATGTGACCGAATCTAGCTTGTAAAGCAATGAGCTCATTAAATTCTTTACTTCGCCACATAATTCGGTGAAGTAGCTTATCACCCTGGCTTTATAGTTGGACCTACCCGCATTAAATCATTTAGAAAAATTCTACTTTTGGTCGAACCATCAAATAAGTTGTGAGTGGACTTGTTTGTTCCGTTAGATTTCTTTAGCACATCGTGATAGAGCAAATAAAATCATCTTGACTCATGGGTAGTATTATTAGCCGGGTTGATCAGTTCTTCGTGTCCTATATTTAAATATTATTTTATAAATATTGAGTGATTCGTTTTCTTTTCCAAGGCCATAAATCACCGTTTGGCTCCATTCATCGAATTTCCGTTCGGTGATCCTTTCTAAATCTGGACGAAGTTGAATGCGAAAAAGACAATAAGAGTACGCTCTTATAGTGTTCTTTGCATTCAACCCCCCTGTAGATCTGGAATAGAAACACTGGGAATCTCTTCTTACTCAAAAAACGGTTTAATGTACTACCAACATCAACATATAACTGCTTTTCAACATATAACTGTTTACTTGTACTGCTTCACTTACCTCCACACTGTTTTCGTTGGTGATGCCAGATACAAAAAAACTGTCTGTTGAGCAACTAAGGTATTTCTCGCATTAGTTAGTCATCCATTTCTTGAAAATGGATGACTAACTAATCTTTCCGCACCTAATTAAACTTTCAATTGGCTAAACTTGGCTATATTTGGGGTTGGCTAACTTCAAGACTTTCAAGAAATACATATCTTTTCACTTAAAATCAAAACTTGACAGTCTATTTGGAAGTTAACTGATGTATTTGGAGTCTTATTCATTGAAGAGTACATCGGATTCAAAGTGATAGTAGCCATACCTTTGCTGATATTAAGCCAGTTGATATTGACGCTTAAAGACACCATCATAAAAATTACCGAGATCTCTTCTGTTATGAAACCAATAACTTCATGGAAATTTCACTAGCTGGCTCACATTCTGTATGCCGATCCTAAACGGGGTCGCTATCGGTGACGATGGCCCCTCGGTAAGGCTTATAAAACGGCCTCGCTTCGAAAGGTCAATAATATGATGAGAACCTCGGGTTTGAATCCAATGGAGCCAATTTGTTGAAATATTTTTTTATAACAAATAGCTGAGCTGCTGAAAACTTGAATTGGCACGCATCCATTACAAGCTACTTGTTGAAAGATGGCGTTTAAAATTTCCACAATTTCTTTAAATAAGTATAGCAGAGGGAATTATTGTTAATTACTAAGAGGATTTAGATCTGCTTGGTCATTTGCACTTTAACTTTTTAAGCCTTATTGATAAGACTAATCGCGGTTGCGAAGGCTAAATACCGTGACAGGGAAAATAATGTTATTGGGCCTTGTTCTGGATGAGACACGACTTGATGACTATGGGACTCTATTAAAACTAAACCATCTAGTTAAACTGTTAATTATTTATTTTGTTTTTATGTTTATAAGAAATAAAATAAGACAGTAATACATAAACAATAAAAAAAATCCCAATTGGGCGGCTCCTCTAATTTAACAACATTTGTTCAATACTTGTTGTATCATGCTCCACCTCGCCGCCACTACCACTTTCCAAAAATTCGCGCAATTCATTTTCTATGTCAACATTATTTGTATTATGGTGCACTAGCTGCTCCGGTTCTATATCCATTGGCAATGGTGTTGTATCAACATCATCGTTTTGTTGTCGATTGTTTCCACCATTACCGCCACCATCGCCACTACTCGAGTGTATGATCCGCGGATGGACAATTGATTGAATTCGATGTATTTGCGTTGTTTGTGGTAAAACGGCCGGTTGATACATTTCTAATCCAACATTTGACATACCCATAGCTTTGCGTAAACTTGTTTGTGGTGTCATTGCCCCGGGTGGTAAATTTTTTGCCAAATTTGCTAGATTATCGGTCAATTGTTGCGCCAATTCAAGTTCGTCATCGTTCGGTTTTGCAATATGCGCTAAATGCTGCGGCAAAGGTTGCGAGAGTCGAGCATTTTGAACTTCGTGCAATTTTTCAATTAACGAACTATTTATGTCCAACTGACTTTGAAGCTTCTTTTGAATGTCCATCATTTTAATGTCTTGCTCGAAATTATCCAAAAATGTAACGTCTAGCCCCAAATTCGACAGGGAACGTAAACTATCGAAATCGACTTTAATATTTTCGTATTTTTTAGTCATCTCGTCGACATCGGGGAATGCTTTTTCCACTTCGATTTGTTCATTTTTCTGAATTTGAGATTCCACTAGCGTGGCCATAGTCTTTGTATGCTCACCTTGTGTTAAATAATTGAGTAAACCGTTCGCAATGCCACTAGCGTATGCACTATTTTGTGTAAACTCAACTAGACTATCGGCATATTGAACAGCATTATCATCACCGTACGTGTTAAGCACGAGTTCTGTTTCATCCTTGGACAAATTTGAAAACCGCGAATCAAAAACGGGCGCAAATGATCCAAACGACCCGTAACTTAAAGGTTTAACAATTTTTGCAACATTACGTCGATCTTCTCGGAATGTTTGTAACTGGCCGGTGCCCTGTTGTAATTTTCCAGTAAATGCCCCCAATGAGATAACGCGTTCTGGTGTATCGTTCACCGAGTCGATTAAAATCCGCATCGATGTGGTGCCATCACGATTTTGTCGCAAAAATCCCATTTTATTATAACGCTGCTTTTTAGTTAGACGATTACGAGCTTCGGCTGATGCAGCTTGAACTTGTTTTAAAATTTCGTCTGGTGTTAAATCATCGACATATGGCTCAAATTGACCCTTCGGATTATTTTCTAAACGAATAATTTTACGTTTTTCGTCTTCTTCATTTTGCGATGAAACACCTTCCTCGGTTGATACTCCCCCCTCATCGCCTGAATCCATATTTGTATTTTCGCTTTCATGATTATCCATTGCTCCCGACGACGAAGGTAATTCAAATCCTAGCTCTTTCGATGATAATTCACGCATGTAAGTCATAAGAGGGCGTAGTGAACGTAACAAATTCTCTGGTTGTAGTAAACGTGCGCCCACATGTAATAAACGTTTAGCTGCTTTATGATATACAGTCTCAACGTGGTTATATTTGATGGCATTTTCACACATCAATTTAAAATCATCTGAGAATTCCAAGAGAGTGGCATAACTATTTTCCTCAGTTTTTTGACGAATTGTTGAAAAATCCATTGGATTAGAAATTATTGATGAATATCCAGGGGCTATGTCATCCGTAACGGGCCATGCAAAAAATTGATGAGGATCACGTTTCTCTAGACTTTTGAGTAAGTGTTCTAGGAGTTTAATGAGCGGAGATTTTGATTGTTTTAATTTTAGTACGCAAGTTCTTGGTTCACGACCACTATCACACGATGAATTCGATTTTACCGAATCCATTAATTTATTGGGTATAGAGAGTGAGACGTGGGTCGGTGTCGAAGACGAATTTGTATTACTTTCGTCGTCCGGTTCCATTTTAACTTCAGGTTCTTCGGGTGATTTCATCGGAATCATTGGTTTGGAAACTGGTACCGATGCTAAACTACTAATTGTTGAGATACCAGAGTATCTTAGCATATTTTCTTGGAATTGAGTCGTATCCTCACTTATACTAATATCCTCTTGACTCGAATCTTCTCGATGCCGTCTTTTCTCCTTATGATGCTTATGTTTCTTTTCACGATCCTTTTTCTTTTTCTTCTTTTTTGATTTTTTATGTCGTTCGGGATAATCCATCCCATAAAAACTGCTGGTTCCTGCGCCGTCTGGATTTTGAATACCATATGCAGGCGAATCACTTCCATGCTCTGGCGTCGAATTACTTCCAACTTTTAATATAAGTTTTAGTCCAGGAGGCCGTTCCAGACTAATTAATTTGTCTAAAATAAAACATAACATTGAAAATATTAAATTGTGCAAAAAAAATTTCTTACGCATCATCAAAACTAAAAACTCACCATCATATCGTTCTCGACGCTCGGATTTATGTTTTTTATGCTTCTTCGAGCCCATTTTATACTACAAATAGTTATATTTCGTTATTAAACACTTGGAAGTTTTTAAAGAAACAAAAAATTAGTTTTCTTCATACAGCAAACAAAATATTTTCACCAAAACACTATGAGGAAAACTAAAGCGGTGTTTTGACAGCGTCTACCTATACCTAAAATTCGGTACTAAATTTTTTATCAGTTGCTCTTCAACTTTTTTACTTGCGACGCTTGCTGGGTTTTTCCAATCATGGTTTTTATCGCATTGTACGTACAGTAGATTTTGTGTGTGCGTCGAAGATCAGTAAACCACTATGAAGTTATGTACTATCGTGTACAGTATTTTTATTGGTTAAATTTAATTTTATTTCAATAATTTTAGCCAATCGTAGAAGGCTAGCAGCTCTATAAACAATACAAAATCACATAATTTTTTTTTTCAAATTTCATCATTTAATTCGGCAAGCTAAAACTACTTGTTTCTAAATTTTAAATTTTATAAATATTAATAAAAAAAATATATTTTTATTATTTAATATAAATTATGGCAAACATGAGTGTATCGCAATTAATTTCGAGTATTGCCTATTTAAAATGCTATCTCGAGGAAAGTTTAAGCCAGGGTAACGCATTGCGTGAACTCAACGAACAAAAAGATGCAACAATAATGGAGTTAGAGGCTAGAATTAAGACACTGGAAGACACTATTGAAACTCGGGATAACGAAATAAATGAAATGAAAGGTTACTTGGACAGTGGATCGAATGAAACGGATTCCGAACACAAATTTAGTCCCAAAAATGGTGTATCCAATGATAATATTAAGGAATGTCAAAACGAAATGATTCTCATACTAAAAGAACGATGTGATGACTTAACCGGTCAACTTTTGGCTACACGAACAGCATGGCATGAAAAGTGTATACTTATTGAAAAATATCGTCGTGAGCTGACCGATGTAGGTGATCAAATAACCGGTGTTCACAAAAAATTGAACGAAATGAAAGCTTGGCAACAGAATATGGAAACATTTTACATGTCACTCAAAGAGAATCAAGAACACAATCAAGTTATAGCAATCGAGGAAAATAGTCGAATAAATTCGGAAATTTCCGATTTAAAACGTCTTCACAACGAACGATTCATTCAAATGGACGAGATAAAAAATATTGCTACCATGAATGAAACGGGCGATGGACTATGCAAAGATGAGAAACAATTCAAAGGACAACAACTAATTATTGAACGTAAGGATATCGTTAATCGTATGGAAATATTTTCAAATATGGTGTCACTCGATCAATTCGATGTAGTACATTCAAGTGCCGCCGATGTTGATAAACCAATTATGATAGGAATAAGTTTTTTTAAAAATTTTGACATTTTTAACACGATTAAATCGAAATTTGGTAAAGCGATGAAACATTTAAGTGGCAACGATAAGAAAAAGGATAAAGACGCGTTAGTTAGCTATGGCCTACCAGCGACTATAATTTTTTGTTTTGTAACTGGAACTTTGTTGTCACAAATGGTGTTTAAAAATTCAAATGGTCAAGGTTTTACGGTGAGCCAGGTGGCAGGTCCAAAAAATTTAGCTTTATTACCTAGGTTTGGACCAAAATAAAATAGCCGTTTTTTTTTATATTCTGTTTAGGCTAAATTTTATTTTTGGCATAAATTCAAATGTATACCAAATATTTTGATGTGATTATTAAAAATGTGTATGACTAAAAATCATATTTATATTGGCCCTTGTTGTCGGGAGGAAACCGTATGTCTGTTTCGCTCAGTTTCACGGCATACAAATCACTCCTCAGCGGAGGATTTTGTCCGAATCGATCAGTCACTGATCAAATTTTTTCGCTAAGAATGATTCCTTTTAAATATTACGAAACATCTCGTGACTCAACTCCTTATACCTATCTTGTTCACAAAAAATAATTAGTCTGACTGAGCGATCGCAAACCCTCACAATAGTTTAATCTCTTGCTGGTGAAATCGAAAACTTTGCTATATGTGGTTGAAACGACTATCCAATCAATTGCTCGTGGTATTATCACCAGCTGAAAATGACTTGAGTCTAGCGGCAATTTTGAATGATTTTCTTAAAGGTTATAAAAAGTCCAATTAAATGCCATGTTGCCCGTTATGGTCGATGCATTAGACAACGCGTTGGGAGTAGTAATGCAACAAAAAGTAAACGTAACGTGGCAACCTTGATTTTTTTTCTAAAACGTTTTAATAGTGCAAATGTAGTACATATGGACGGGAGCTACTGACAGCATACTCAGCAATTAAGTATTTCTGCCATATACTGGAAGAACGAAGTTTATAATTATGAATACTTACCACAAGCCATTGATTTATGCCTTCAAATAAAACCCAGCAAATGCAAACCCTTGACAATTGGACTTACAATTTTACAGTTCACAGCTCAAATACGGCAAATTTCAGTGGTGGATAGTGTGGTAGACAACTCCTTATCGCGTTTCGAACTAATTACACAACCAACTTCAGCCTAAAGAATTCTCCTAAAGAATTTAGACAGGTCGTGCTTGACAATTTTCATGGATTAGCTCACCCTGGTACACGCGGTCTAGTTAAATTCATTACGAACAAAGTCGGGTGGCCGAATGTGAAAAAGGAATCCAATATCATGGCACGTAATTGTTTGGAATACCAAAGGTCAAAAGTGTCAATGCTTACGAAGTCTGCTTGGGGAGACTACAATGTCACAGCAAGCTGGTTTGAGGACATACATTTAGATATTATAGGCTCGTTGCCCTGAAGTAATCCCAGTGTCATCGCATTCAGAGAAGATCTAAACTCCTCTAGTGCCGCATCAACTTTTAGCCCAGGTTTACGTATCCCTGGCGAATTTCTGCAATTCAATAATAATATTCAGCTTCAATCGGACTTTATAAACAATTTACAAGTACATTTTAACGATTTATGTCCGAAACTATTAGCTAACCAGACATGGAACAAACTCCATTTTTATTCATAAAGAACTAACCAATTGCTTCTGCGGACGAATGCGATGTCCAGATCGTTAGAGCCACCGTACTCTGGACCTTAATTCAGTGGTCTGGCAAAACCACAAAATGTTCACAATAAACATCAACGACAAAGTCGTAAACCTATCCATCGACCATATTACAGTATAAACAATGACAATACCGATCAACACGAAAAACGAATGCAATAGACACCTTCGGCAAATTTACATGTTTGCACAGGCATGTTGTCATGTTTAGGTGTGAGATTTTGACCCAGACGGATAATGTCTTTATATAAGGCACCAAACGATGACGACACTTACTGAGACCTTTTCAACCAATAAATCATGAATTTGATGAAAATTCGTGATCTCTTTCACGGCTACGTTCTGTGAGCTGATCCTAAACGGATGGTGCAATGATTTCTGAGAGTAGAACTTCCAGCCATCATGGTAGAGATCGATTTGCCTTCTTCTGGTTGGCTAGAATAATACGAAGAGCAAGCTCGTGACTGAAACCGTTTGAGCTAGGTCGTTGATACGGTACGAGCCAGCAATACTCTGTTTAAACTGCCAATTATTATTTTCAATATTTGACGCATTCATTTCAATTTACATTGCATGTGAACACACATGTATCGCAACGCGATACGTTTAGTACCCTAAAACCCATACATCGTTTATATGCAATAAAAATTATCGACATCGATATAAAACGAAAAACGATGTCTTAAACCACGGATGTCTTTTATTTTTGAGTGTAGTTTTTTAATATTTTTCCTCATTTTGTTTCAAATATCACATTTTTGTCTCGTCGAAAAACTATAATAAAATTAAAATATAAATTTAAAAATAAAGTTAAAATATATTTTTTTAAAGTTTATTAAATTTATATATACATGAATTGTAAATAAAACATTGAAATTATACCGTTAATTAAAACAAAATGAACGAATACATAATATTATAAGTGAAAGACACAGTGTGGATTTAAGTTTTGTACATATAATATTTTGTATGTAATAATTATTTTTTGGTTAAAAAAAAAAGAAAACAAAAAGTTGAGTTGGTACAAGAGTGTACAAGAAAAAGTGTCCCGATCATCATTCTCATCTTCACCACCATCATCATCATCATCATCTTCCATCATCATCATGGCCTCTTGCATACCTGTAGTTGTTAGCTAGTGTCAATAAACTTTGTGTTGTGGAGCCCAAGTAAGTTTTTTTTTTTTTTTTTTTTATTGTACACACATATATATGTGTGTTTTTTTGTCTTCATTAAACATTTTATTTGTTGTTTTATTTAAACATATATACATACATACAAATTATGGTTAGCAAAGAAAAATTACGGTTGAAACAAAAAAAATCATTTAGTTGAAAGTGTTCATTTGAAATACAAACACATAATCATAATAATAATAATAATAATTAAAAGACAAATCCTTTCAAAATTAAGTAATAATATCATATAAGATAATAATACATATATACGCGAGTAGTAAGGTGTGCCAAAAGTTGGTGCAAGTGATTATATTATGTACATTTTCTAGTTGATTTATTTTACATAACAAAAACAACATAAAGAAATGTCTTTGTAGATTTAAAATAGTTATATGATGTGTGTGGAGAGAATAGCAGTAATTTTATATTATTATTTATGCAATTTTGATTTCATTTCAATAATAATAAAACAAAAGCCAAGAAGTGTCCTTCATTTACAATAACAAATTTAGTAACATACATATGAAAAAGAAAGGTGCAGCCGGATATTTTGTTTTGATTTTGTTGTTGTTGATTTGTTGTTTGTATTACTATAATATCGAACCTATATAATATTAGCATATAAAAAGTAAATAAAAAAAAAACTACAACTACAAATTCTAGTTGAGAAATATATTTTTTTTGAAAGGTGATATACATACAAACGAATCATAGACGTATAAGAGATTTAGACAAGAACCAAGTAAACGTCAAGTGAAGAAATTTTCAAGGGTAAAAGAGAAAGACTATAATAATACCAGGGCCGCAATTAGAAATTTACTATTTGATTATAATGAAGTTGGTTGCTAAATAAAAAATAAATTTAATAATTTTTTTTTGTGATGGTATGGCAATTAGATATTTTAGTAGATTTATGTATTTTAATATTAAAAAAAGTTTTAAGGTTTCTTTTTAGGACTATAGTTTACTTGAGTGTACTCATTTCCACACTTCCCAAGAGGAAGAGTACTTAGCGCATTTTTTTTAGTGTGGTATCCCCAGTAGGTCTAATCCACTTAGATTGAAACTAGAAAAATAGGGGAATTTGAGATTTTAGCCTACATGCCATGGAAATGGAGTAATGAGACAAATTTGTTCCTTTTTGATAGCTTTGCAGATTTTTCGTTGCAAAAGAAATTTAACCGAATATCGTAATATTTTTCTATAATGGACTGAGATAATAAATCAAAATGTTCCGAGCAAACTATACTATTGCTACTTAAAGGTTCTGGTTGGTCAAGACTTAACATGTTTAACCACAGTTCTTTCGTTTTATTACATTTTGGTAACCTAAAAAGAAAGAAATATTATTTACATTATAGCTACAAATTTAGAAAAAAATGAACAGTAGTCATTTCCTTAGACAAAAGCTCAACATATAAACGAAGTGCTAATGAGCTTCATGACCCTGTACATTCAGGACATAAACACATCATGCATTTTATATTAATTTTATATGATTTTATATGACAAAACTCCGTATGTATTATATTTTAAAAATCATAAAATTAGTGGGTAATTTAACGGCGTTTTTCCGAACTAATTATACAATTCGGTCCTGGAATAGTACACTACATTCAAAAGATAGGACTGTAAACAAAAAATGAAAGTGTACAGTATACTACGATTTTAGGGACCACAAAAATAGCATTATTATTTCTTAAAATTTTTAATATTTATGAATTAAAACTTAATATTGTCTTTCACTAATCACTAGATTACAATCACAACATATATTATATTTAATCTAATTTAGTAATTAACTTACTTATGAAACGAAATTCCTTCTTCTTTATTGAGTTTAGAATTCCGACAATTTTTCACCAAACACTTCATTTTTTCAAGTTTTTTTTTAATTTTGATACACGATAGTATAGAGTTTATGATTTATTAACACAAATTTATTAATTTTAATAAGTTTTAATTAATTTTATCACTGTTTTTTCTACAAAAAGAACAAATCCAAGCCAAGCTTTGTTTTGAATTGGCGAAAAAATTTTTTTTTTTTTCAAATTGTTGAATAAGACATACAATTTTTTAGATATCCGTCCCTCTCCAACCGATCACACGTGAAATAGAAGATTTACTATGGAAAAAATATTTGAAACCGGTCTATATCTCTTATACGTCTATGAAACGAATATACTATATACAAAATTGATAAGATATTTGAAATTAGTGCATTTAATGTTCAATCCTTCGAGGTTGCGTTTATGGATAACTCTTTGGATTAAAATTAACATTTTGACTGGTAAGTGGACATTTTTTTTAATTTGATTAGTGCGCCGAATATACAAGAAGGCACATGTTTGATATATGTTCGTTAAAGGACTTCATTTAACAAATATCACATGTTTAGATATGCGCAGACAGGACTCGGAGATCAATTTTTTGAGCTACTCTAATCTCTATCAAAACCACGTGCTATCATAATTCAATATAAGACAATGTCTAATCACTGCAAAAGCTTTAGGTGGTTTTGACCTTCAATATTAGAGTGAAAACACAAAAATTATCAGTACACGTCAATCAAAAGTCAAGATAAAATTAGGTCTCGCGACCTAATAAAATCTCTTTGGGTTAATAACTATTGGTTTCTTTCGACCTCCATTCATCTCGATCCCTCGCACGATGCCTTCAGTTTTGACATATTATGTCACTCTCGACATTGTCACATTAGTGTAGTTTGTGTCTTGCCACTCGACGTGCACCAACTTTGCAGGAATATGAGCCTCTAGAATGCGATGCTATTCCCGGTGAAGAGCTTGCTTGAAATAATCATTAATTTTTAGTCCAAGCCATTTAAATTTCAAATTTGCCAGCCATTGTGTTGAAGAAATGTGCGGAGGCTAGGCTTAAGTACAGATTCAAAAATAGTTTCGCGGTACACAGTTAAGTTTATCTTCACGTCACAGTTCAACTTATCTTACAAAATACTGTACTATACAAAACTATATAAATTTTAATTGATGTGATCAGTGCAACCTCTTCCTGGTCTGAAATCAGATTGTTCGTTTCCTGATTTTGCATTCATAAATAAGTAGGTGAGATTCTGTCAAGAATTATTATTGCGAGTTTTTTTTATTGTTGTGTTGGAAAGGAGATACATTGCTAGTTCTTGCTTTCGCTTAAGTCAGTTTCCTTGAGGATCGTAATTTTCAGGTTTTATTTCCGTTCTTTCAAGAGTTCAAATGGCACTCTTGTTTTCCTTTGGTCAGACTGATAGAGCAGCCATTTTGGTTTCGACCGTCATTCTCACAGAAATGGATCAGTTGATTCCCTCTATTCTCTCAATAACGACTGCAGAACAACAACTGCCAATAAAGAAGCCTCCCATCCCAAATGTGTAAAAACCTGTCAAAATAAAATTTAGCTGAATTTATGGCGGCTAGAAGCCTGGCAACATGAAAGAAGGTTCAAGAAGAAGTGCAACAAATCTTAAACCAGGATTATAGCAATCGGCCATTTTGGTGCGATTTTGGGCGTGTGGCACAACGGTTTGCTGTGCAAATTGAGGCCAGTTGGCCTTCACTAATGAATGGCTATGGAGGATCGCCTTACGAGGTCTCAATACTATTCTTGAATGGGGTGAAGCCAACAGCTTTAAATTTAATCCCAACAAATTTCTAGCATGTGTTTTTTCTGACTGGTGAATCCAGCTTGGCTACGTCTGTCACATTTAAGATTCTCGGTTTAACTATTTTAAAGAGAATATCTTGAGCTCAACAAATAAACAGCAGCAATTGGTGCAGCCAGATGTCTTAGATTTTTATGACGATGTAAATTTTACTTTACTCCATCAGAAACACTTACAATATACAAGACCCAGGTTGCAGAATAATTCTCATATTTGGGCTGGTTCACCGAAAACTCATTTGGCTGCACTCGATCGGGTCCAAAACCGAGCATGATTGAGACGTACAATTATTATCTAATTTTGATTCTCTTTCATGGGAATTGTTCATCGGAACTTTATGGATTTATGCATGCTTTGTCAAGGATTGCATTGCAATATAATTTCCGCTGTGATAAAGTTGTTTTGTAACGGTTTGAGGAACGTAACGTTCCGTTACATAGTCCTTTTTTTAGGTTAAGATTGAGAAGCCACACGATGTTTTTGTCACGCTTGAGTGCAAAGATGTGAGTTGGCATTTCTGAAGGTGTTTGATCGTACAGAAAGAGTTCTGCAGGATCTTCCGAAATGTTCGAATCTGAACTCTTATAAATTCAAAGATTTGCAGGCAGGTGTTCGATGATTTTGCGGTTCATATCGATGATCTTCTTATTTTTAGTGGAAGAATCACTCTTTTCGCAGGATTTACGACAGCCATTTGGTGCAAGTTCCCATCATCGTCTATATGGATTTAATAGTGGATACGATATTGGCTTCAAATGTGGACTTATTTTCATATTAATAAACGGTTTTTGAGAGTTGTCTGGCTTTTATGGATAACCACGAATGTGACGCTCGAAGGGCGGCTTACCGTATTTTTTTATGATTATTATGGTGATCCCATTGGTATAATGAGAGCTTTCTACAGTCACTGATCAGAATGACCATCACGGTGAAACATAAAATTCGAAACCGGCAAATCATTACCTGCACCGTTCTCATCCACAATAGTCAGCCATTTTTAATCCTATCGTTCTTACTCGTTATAGTCGTTATGATCGGGGTTTGATATAAGTTCTCAGAGGATTTGAGGTTACTCGAGGGCATTTCCTCTGGAATCAAATGGATCGGCGCAGAAACTTTCTATCTGAAGCACGCTCAACAACCTAATTTTTTGATACACAGAACAGGCAAACGCTTAATATCTCATATGAACGCACCGCAACATTATTCATTCAGCTGAGTTAAAATGGAATAGGTCCTGATGGAAATGCGCCTTGAAGTTCTAGATTTGCCATACAAATCAGATTCAAAAAAATTCATTTAACACTAAAATCAAATGAAACAACCGTTAAATTAACAAAATTTATCCTGCTGAGAATAAAAAATTATTTATTGATGTAAAATTTAGATTGCATGATACTTGTATCTTTACCAGACTATATGTAAGCATTTAACTTGGGGTAAATAGCTAAGTAATATGATAGTACGTTATGTAATTTAGGTAATCTAGGTTTTTCTATTTATTCTACTCGCGAGTTTGCCGTTCTTCTATCTTTAATAATTTTAACGTATAAGTTACGAGATATGCTTTTTACATGTTGCATGTAAAATCACACTCGATGAAAGAAGAGCCATCGTGATCGAATCTGATGGATCCGGATTGCTGATACGGCTCGGGCCAACAATGGCTGGTAAAAGGTAAAAATCGATTTACTATTATTATCCAAATTACAGCAGCTGCCTTTAAATCCTGCCGGTCACAAAACTTATTCATATTGGTAACATTTCGAAATATTAAATCCAGATTAATCCAAATTTCAACACATACATACTCAGCTTCTTTCAACGGAGTAGTAAACTAGTTTTTTAAACGTAATAGTAATACTACTCGTATATAAGAAACTAAAATACAAAAAGCTTATATTTGCAAAAACTAACTTTTTCACTTTATGCACATCCATATTTCTTTATATGTTTTTGTATATTCATTGTTCAAAAATGGCCTTCCAAGGTCGCGTGGAATTTATTATTTTCCATGTATACACATGTATTAAAACATTTTCGTTGTGTTTGCTAATCGCAAGAGCTAAACGATATTGCGTTTTTCGACAAATTTAATTTTTTAATTCATAATCCCTTTTTTATGCATTATTTATGCAAATGAATGTGCAAAAATGATTTTATTGATATTAAAAAAATAAAAAAAAAAATCAACTGTAAAAAAAAAACTATTATTATGCTGTTATACGAGTATATATACTCGTACATATATAAATTCTATGTTGCAATCAAAGTTCAATGAACGAAAAGTAATTTAATTATTATTGTAAAATTGGAAAAAATAATGTTGCAAGTTGCAAAATTTATTTTTAAAAAGCGCGCATGTGTTACAATCAAACAGAAAAAATAAAATTTTATATTTTGTCTAGTCGAAATATAATAATTTATAAGTTTATATATATATATATATATATATATATATATATATATATATATATATAAACTTATAAATTATTATATATATATATATATATATATATATATATATATATATACATATATATATATATATATATATATATATATATATATATATATATATATATATATATATATATATATATATATATATATATATATATGTATATATATATATATACACACATCTTTGTATGTATAGTAGAATTTCGCTATAACCAATTCTGATATAGCCGGCCACTTTATTTGACCCGTACATTTTTTCAGGTAAACTTGGTAGATTTCGCTTAAAACCGTATAACACCATATTCAAGAACGAAGAAATTAAGTATTACCAACATTCCTCGTAGTATACAATTTTTTCCAGCTCTAGACGCTAATAACTTTGACAAACTGTCCTTAAATACGGCGCACAGTTTTTTAAACCCGCTTACTCTCGTTTTAGGTTACACGTGTTACTCACTAATTTCATAATTGCCCGGTAGGTTTTATGTTTCACAGAACAAATCAATAGAATTGGGCTTTAATACGAATAGTTAATGTCTATGATTATGGCCTACCACATACAGGTCAATAAACATATTCTCTTAAATGACTAACGAAGTTTTATTTTTTATTTTTATTATAGTTTTATTTCAAATAGATTACAATTCATTTAGTAATTGGTCTTTAATATTTGGTGTTCCCTATTTGTTGGACATAACCCATTGGTTAGTCCCGATTTAGTATACCTTATTATGGCTATCCTAGTTCTAGAGGTCTGGTACTTAGGAGATGATGTCTAACTAAATTTCTTATACCAATAATACTGCGAATCTCAACATTTGACTGAATTTTCACGTGGAACTTGCTGTGATTTTATTGGTTTCATTTAGCTGGATTCGCCATCTTTTTGTCCATTTATTCAATATGTTTATGGCTTTTGCACTTTGCTAGTTTCTCTCTCTATGGCTTCCACATCCCATGAAGGGATTTTGCCGCCCGCACTAAGGTCCTCCATCCATCTCGGTCCATCGCTCTCGTCCTCCAGTTTCGACATCCTAATGCATGTAGATCTTGTTCGACGTCGTCACGCTAGCGCAATCGGGGTCTTCCTCTACGACAAACACCCGCTGGTTGTTGATGGAACACTTTATTGATCATTCGTTGTTGTTGAGCTCGTGTAACGTGGCCGAGCCATCTAACTCGATTGTATTTGATGAATCCGATAATATCGCAGCCTCCAAGAAGTTGCCTTATCTCGTGGTTAATACAAATCCGATATTCGTTGTCCGCGACTTTGACTGGACCAGAGATTGAGCGAATAACCTTTCTTTCGAAGGTAGATAACACTCTAGAATCGTTAGAGGTCATGGTCTAGCTCCCGCTAACGAAAGCCAGCACAGGTCTTATGAGTGCTTTATAAAGTGCGAGCTAGCACGACTGCGACATATGTTTAGATCGCATTAATTTCGATTGGGCGTATAAAACTCGTTGTCTGGCAGTGGTTCGGGCTTTTATTTCTGCCTGCATGTCATTCGACGATGTTATAACTGACCCGAGGTATTTAAAGTTTTCGACGCTATCCAAGTTATAGTCGCCAATTCCGAGATTCACCATGGAGATGTTCCTGGGTGTTGATAACGATTTTGTTTTGCTGCTGTTCACCCACCTCCAAACTAAGTCTTCTTGCGCAGCGGTCGAGCTGTATGAAACTGTCCTTGATATCGCTAGGTCTTCGGCCAAGAAGCACGATATCATCTCTATATCCAAGAATTTGGCCTGATTTATTAAATGTACAGCGCGAAGTTTCAATGTTGCTTTTTCTCATTACGTACTCAAGCGCCAAGTTGAACAGCACAGGCGCGAGTGCATCTCCCTGTCGAACACCAGATGTTATTTCAAAGGGGTCTGACACAGCTCCCTCAATTACGATTCTACATACAGACCCAGAGGTTGTTAATTTGCACAGAGAGACGAGTTTCTTTGGAATTCCTAGGCATATGAGCGCGGCCCATAAGTTTTCGCGGTTTATACTGTTATATGCTTGTCTGAAGTCTATATACAGTTGGTGTATGGTTATATTGTACTTCCAACATTTTCCCAAGATCATCCTCATGGTAAAACATTGGTCAGTGGTCGATCGGTTGGGACGAAAACCACATTGATAGTCGCCAATGGTGTTTTCGGCGAGAGGGATGAGTCTGGAAAGTACAACATTACCAACACTTTGTAAGCAGTGCTCAACAGAGCGATACTATGATAGTTTCCACATTTAAGACGGTCTTCTTTTTTGTGCAGCGGACATATGAGTGCGGTCTTTCAATTCACGGCAAATCTTCTTGGTCCCAAATAGAGAGTATGAGATCGTATAGATTTGTTGCAAGAGTAGCGCTTCCAAGCTTAATCATTTCTGCGGGGATTCCGTTGAGACAGGGTGCCATTCCATTTTTTAATCTATTAATAGCTGCATCTACTTCCTCTACTGTGGGATATTCAACAAGGACCTCTTCACCTGAAGGAGCTATTGCTCACTTCATCGTTCCGATTTAGCAGATTTTAAAAGTAGGTTTGCCATACTGAGAGAATATCAGCCACGTTTGTTCTCAGCTCTCCATTTCCGTCTTTGATGGCTGTACTTCTTGGGTGGAAGTCTTTAGTTAGATTTCTGGCGTTAGCGAAACAGTCCCTTGAGTTTCCTATTTATCCTAGGAAGCTGATGTTTTCTATGCAAGATCTCATATGATCGCGCTTCTTTTGTCGAAGGTATTTAGTCGTAGTTTCCCTAGCGCGGAGATATTCTGCTAGAGTGCTTTTAGTGTTGCGAGCCAACCATTTTTCACGAAGCTTTCGTTTATTTTCGGCGACCCTTCGGCATTAATCATCTAACCAAACATTGCGGGACCTCGGAGGCCTTCTTCCGATGGAACTTTGCGCCGCGGTGGCTATGGCTGACTGTTTAGCGTTCCACTGCTCCTGGGCGTTAGGAGGAGCTTCTTCGTTGTTATTGAGCCGGTCTAAATAATTAGTGACAGCCGATTGGTAACTCTGCAGTGACGCTTGGTCTTTTAAAGCTTCGATATTCCATCGAACGGTCTTTTGTGCTTGCCTGTTGAACGTAGATGACAGTTTGCACTTATACTTAAATATGACAGGCACATGATCGCTGTCCATGTCTGCACCTCTGTAAGATCTGACGTCGGATATGCTGATGGAGTGTCTCTTAGACAGCATGACGTGATCGATTTGGTTTTCCGTTCTTCCATCATTCGATATCCACGTTACTTTGTGGATTCTCTTGTTTGGAAAAAACGTACTTGATACAACTCAGTTATAAGTTATTGCCAGGTCGGTGACGCATTGGCCGTTGTTGTTTGCTAGTTGCTTCTTCAAAATTGTTACCAATTGCTAAGGTTGCAGTGTCATAAGCTAATGTTTCTATATGAGGTTCATCTGTAATTGGCAAATTTCTTGTAAATAGGTTATAAAAATTTGCCCAAGGCACTACCTTGTATTCAGTTCACTATCCTTCATTTCGCCCCACAAATAAAAATCCAAAGGCGTCAAATCATCTTCGAAGAAACGGCCCAATAGTGCCAACACGCCACATGCCACATCAAACGGTAACACGCAATGAATGCATTGGCTTCTCCACATATACTTGTGAATTTTGCGATCCTCAACGGCGACAATTTTGTTTAAAAAAAATAGATTCGCACACAATCCAACATGTGCTCAGAAATTGGACCGACCGAATGGAGTACGCCACGGCCAGCCACGGCTCCCATTGGAATGAAATCATTTTCCATAAATAACCAGGAGGATTGTACTTTAAAACAAAAAAATAAATTTGGAAATATATTAAGTCGTTTTTCTTTTATTAAATTTTTAATTCTGATCTTCTTATTGGGTCACGCTTTATTTTTGCTTTACAGCGCATTGTCGTTTACATCTGTTATATTGCAAACCTGTTTTATAGTCGAATCTTTTTCTCTGAAGCCGAATTAGTAGGAAGGAATAAGATCTCATCGTTCTATTAATTTGATTCTCTTAATCAGCAATTGCTGAAGTTATTGCTGATTTCAACTTTTAACTATTGTGCATGTCTTATGCTTTGGCTATCGATTTTGTTAACTAGTGTTCTGTTTTCATCTGCAATTTGTCTTGGGGGAGGTCTGAATGTATCTCCAATATACGAAAACAAATAAGCTTTTTCATTTCCGCTTTTATAGCCCAAGTTCCATCATCACATTTAATTGCAGGCACTTGCATTTTAGGTCTTTTTAGACTTTTTGTTTCTTTTCAGAGGAAATAATTGGTATCTTTTTGACCAGTAAGGGCAGTAAGGTAATTATACATTTATTACTAAGATAATTGAGTATCGTTTTACTTTGTAGATCCCGATTTCTCTGCCATGTTTTTTGTGCTTTACGTTTTTCTCTATAACCATTTCTCTAACTTCCAAAGAGAAGTTAATATGTGTTCGAGTTTTTTTTTCTATTAGGCGTACTATCCCAAGCTGCTTGTTGTATAATATTGTTAAGAAGTTTTAATTGGTCCTCCAGTTGTGTTGATTTGTTTTTGGAACTTGAATTGACATTGCCACTGACTAGTTTCTGGAAGAGTTTCTAATTTTTTTTATTGGTTGTTAATTTGGGCAGCGACTCTTTCGTAACAATCGTTGAGTAGAATTGAGTAAAATACAGAGTAGAATACTCATTTTGTTGCGATAAGTAACTCCTTTCTCCAAAACGTATTTCTAGCGGTAAAATCACCGCTTAACATGGACTTAAAACCTAATGATTTAAACAACGAGATGTAGACCTCTTTATTTCGATTATGCCGCGGAAGGCAATAGATTGAGGAAAATGTATTATTTTCCATAATTTAGTTGAACATTGATAGTGGCCACCTGCATAGTTTATTCTTCAACCTTTATTCCTTGATGGTCTTTGATGTGTTCTTTTACAAATATAGTTGATCCGCCTCTCGCTTTTCCTGCGCGATGGATGGCGTGTTAACAACAATGCCCACGCATTTTAGCTAATTTTGGATATATAAGGCATATATCTATTTTTTCAGAATTTAAAAATATTTCTTGTTCTGGAATATGTTGCATTAGCCCATTTGCATTCCAGATGACTATTCAATAACTCTAGGTGTGTTTATTGACATTTTTTACATTGAGCAATTTGACCAGTTATGTATTCCTTATCAGTGACTGATTTCATTATTGTTTGCACGGAGGCATAATTGTCTAACCATTGATTTTAAAATTAAGCCGATTTAACCATCCTAAATTAAGCCGATTTAACCATCGATCCTAAACCATCGATTTTGTAAAATGGTGTCCAGCAATGATCGACATGATCTAGGTTTACTCATTTCGTCCAGTATGTTTATTATTACTATGGGTAACATTGTTTGACGTACACTAAATCACGACATACCTATATATAGATCCGCTTGAATATCCTTATGTGACTGCGATGAGTCGGGGTTGTGGTTTCACAGTTTTATTGTTGACTATTTTTAAAAGTGGTGGTTAGGGCAATTGATCAGCGTCGATATGTAAAAGAAAAAGCTGTTTGTAGGAACATTGGTAACACCTACCTCGTATTCTGTACCAGAGGTATACCAGAAGTTGCCAGTAATTAATGCAAAAGGTTTTTTTTAAGAGGCGGAGAACTTTAAATTACCGAGCAGTTGGCGCAGTGGTTAAAGCTGTGGTGTTTGTTTCGGCATGTACAGGGTTCGAATCCTAACGGAGGAGGGTTGAAAAGAGATTTTTCATCACATGATTCCGATTGGTGATGACGATGAACACAACTGGTGGAGTGCAAAATCCATGGTCCGAACGATCGTCTATGTCAGAACAGGCTGGCTGGAGCAATGCAATGTGCAGAAGGATAATCAAAACGAACCTATATTCGTGTGTCTCCGATTTGGATACCGCGTAAAGTTGGACGTTATAATTAACCGCGAAAGAGTTGTATGAGCTTTGGCCCCAGAAAAGATTGGATAGATCATAATCACAAAAAAAAACTTATAAAATTGAATTTTTTTGTAATATCCATAAAATTGGGTTTTCAAGCATGTGAGCACCACTGCTGTCGCTTACATGGCGTAATCTAGTGGTCCATTTATCACACATTCTTCGCAGTAAATCAGCCTGTATTTGGGCAATAATGCGTCGAATGTTGACTTTTAAGCGCTCATTTTTTTCTTGCTTATCGGCGTAGACATGCGACTTATGTCGTCAAATCGCACGAACGAGGTGGCCAGTTAACATGCCGTTTCGTAAAATTAATTGTTCGTCAAATGTTTCTTTTACTAAATTAGTTATTTAAAACAAAGTGCGGTTCTGCATGTGCTTTTAATGTCTGCGACATTAATGCCTTCCAATTGGGGCATGAACAAGTTAGTGATTATGTGTCTTTATCGCTCACCGTTGATTATAATTTTCTGGCTATCATAATTTTCTCATCATCAATCGCTTGCTGAGTGCGCACTTTACTATGTTTTACGGGATGCGTATTATGGAATAGAATAAATCTATTGCGAAAAAGTTCCAAAGTTTCCCGAATTAATCTGGTGCTTATTATAAGCACCATAAAATGCACGTAGTGCCCGAAAAAAATTTGAACCCATTTGTAGACGTTTTTCCATCGTGAGTCTATTCATGATGAATTATAAAACCAAACTATCTGTAAACAACCGCGAACTGTCAAATCGGCTGACAGAAAACAGTGTTGCCAATTTATAGTTTTCCGTCTCGAAAAAAAAACACCCGTTAGTTCCAGTATAATTGTGGTTTAACAAAAATGTACGTTGTCTTCAGCTTCGACTTCCTGTGTCACACAGATTTTGCTCGACGTCGTCACGCCAGCTTACTTTGAATCTTGCCCTCCGATAATCTCCGAGTAATTGTGTAGTTTTGAAATTTACCGTAATTCGATACTGATTCTCATCGACTTTATGGGACCATAAATCATTCGTATGCGACCTTCCTTTCGAATGTAGAGAGCATTTAGAGTCCAGATTTCCTTTCACTAAGTTAGCAATGGTCATATAAGTGCTTTAAAAAGTGCGTAAAACACTTTATTATCGGTAGCAGTTCAGGTTTTTATATCTGCCTGTAAATCGTTTTTCGATGTGATAGTTTAGCCAAGGTATTTAAGGTCTTCCACCTTAGAAACCTTTAAGATCATGAAGTGATCAATTTGTTTTGCAGTTTTTCCATCATTCGATCTCCACGTAACTTTGTGAATACTTTTATGGGAAAAGAATGTGCTTGAGATGATTAGATTGTTCTGCACTCCTACGGCTTTCAGCATTGAAATCGCCTACGGTGAGTATGATGTCGAGGCGCGGGAAATTGTTTAACGTCTTCTAGCTCCCACACAATTATCATGAGTGACAAGGGATCCAATGTAACGGAAACTTGTCACTTAAACCAGTGATCATTTAATACTCATTGATTTGAAGACCAACGGTAGCTGAGAATCGTACAAGCAGATCCAGTAGTTCACGGTTGCCATTCAATCCAGTTACACAGATATCATCTGCATATGCCAGAACCTGGTTGGACTAACGGTACAAGATGATGTCCTGGGGTATTTCACTTTTACGAAAGATAAATTCTAGCATGAGATTAAAAAGTATCGGGGACAGAGCATCTCCTTGCCGTACCACAGAGCTAATTGCAAAAATTCCTGATAGATGGTACTCAACTTTGACAAAATATTGTGACTGCATTACTGTCATTTTGCATAAACGCATATATTCGTCAGGTATTCTCAGGCATTGCAAAGCCAATCATAATATCCCGATGAAGAGGATGAGTCAGAGGCTTACTGGAAATCCAAGAACACCTGATGCAGGTCACGAGATCGCTCAAAATATTTAGAAAGAATCACGATTTTGATGAAATCCTTCTTGGTAGTCATTTATAATTTCCTCTGCCAGGGGAGTGATGTTCTCCAATATTACGTAAGACAGAAATTTGTATGCTGTGCAGTGAAGAGCTATGTCGCGATAGCTTTCGCATTATGAGCGGTCTCCTTTATTTAGAATAGGGCTCAACGTCGCCACCATTCATCAGGCATAACTCAGTTTTGCCATACTACTCGAATAAGGTTGAAAAGTTAGTTCCACAAAGTATCCCCTCCGAATATCAAGAGCTCAGAGTTAATACAATCTAATATGATTTCATTTTAGCATCTGCATAGCCAGTGTGAATCCCTCGTAGGATGGGTTTGTACTTGACAACTTTCAAATACGTGAAATACGTATGGTTCAGTCCGGTGACTCCTTTAAAGAAGTTACGAGAACTGTGATCATTTCTGAGTTGTTAAACTCTTAAGACTTCCACCACTCGTGCATGAAAACCAATGATTGACAGGTTCGCATGCTGAAACGTAGCGAGCACTTATGATTATCAACTGAAAACCAAAACAGCCTTTTCCACATGGATAAAGAACGTTTAGCCTTGGCAAACATAGTCTCCACTTTTTGCTAACGTAAGCGGGGTCTGGTTAAATTTTGGCGATATCCAAATTTTTTTTTGTTAATTTTTTAAAAGATACGGGTAGTCAGCCCAGCGATCAAACTACTGTTTAGTTGCCTCCTACGATGCAGTAGTGAAATTCTAAAATATCATGCTCGTTTAGAAGTTTTAACGAGGCATGGAAATACATTTTTCATGCCTTGAGCGTCTGCTATTAGTAGATTCTACTGTACATATATGCAATAAAAATTGTCATACTCACTCACCCTAACCTCATAATATATTTAAAATTTTAATTTTTAAATTAAATTGTTAGTACATTTTTCGTGTTTAAATTACGTAGGTATTTCCTATGGTGACACAATCCAACTTGTTGAGCTGTGTTGTGTATAAACACAAAGTCATTATCCAGATTTCACCGCATATTCATATACAAACATTCATATAATTATTGACCAAAATCATGGGAATTGTTCATTTAATTTTTTTTTATAAAGGGTGTCTCAAAAGTCAAGCAAGGAGTAATTTTGATTGAAAATACAGGTTTTTAATTAAAAATTTTAAATTTTTTATTGATTCATAAAGTATACAGATAGAAATAGATGTTACGGAATATTTTTTGTCAAAACTTCTTCCTTTAATGCGTGGGTGGTTGTGGGCTCAAATGATTCATGCAGTAATTGAATGCATTTTCAGGCTTTATGGAATGTGGCACATTCTTGGTGAAACCACAAATATCGTCCATATTCATATATTGCGAACAAAAAAATGCGAAGTGTAGCTGCCACGATGTCTTTTTTAGTTCGTTGGCAACACTTAACCTACAAAATTGTGCAACATTTAAATTTTTTCGTTAATTTTGGGACACCCTTTACAAACATATAATATTTTCCTATCCAAAACCAAAATCAATAATTTCTTGCAACATAGCATTTAAAAAATAAAAAAATTTAAAATATAAAATGCTCAGAAGAAGATAACCCTGAACGAATTTTTATTTATTTTTTGTTTTTGTTTTTGTTAGATTTCTGTTTTAAGTCAATTTGATATTCATATTCAACTTTTGAATAGAAAGTCTCTAATCCATGTAGTTATAGATTACTAACATGTATCTATCGGTTCGGCTCATATAGTACGAAGCGTTATATATATAGTGGTAGTATTATAGTTGTGTTTGTTAGAAAAACTTTTAAAGACTATATTTTATTTTTAAATAAATATCCAAAATTAGAAAAAAAATGTATTGATCGTGGCTCATAATATCGCTGTTATAAGTTCATGAGGGTGAAGCAATTCATTAACTTGTTACTATCACACATTCGCTTTACAAAAATTGTAATATCAATTTTTGTGAAGCGCTTTTGAAATAAAAACCAACAAATTTTCAGTCAACCTTGTCATTTCATATTTGAACAAAAAAAAAAAAAAAATTTAAATTTTAGTTGCAATTACGATAAAAATCTTATCAGTGTTTCATATGATTAAAGGCTTATATTAATAATAAGTATGCCAAATATTATCGAGTGTTTACAGTAACATGACTCAATAACGCGAACAAATTGCATTTGATTTTTTGTCTCTAGATTTAAGGCGGGTCCTTAGCCTGCCATTCTGCAGAAATATTGATATTTATTCAGCTAATCAATGGAGTTGAATCTAATCTATAATATCGTATATAAACTAAATTTAGAACTTTACATTAAACTATTACGATAACAGTTTTTTTAACTATTCAGGATATAACCACATATACCCATATTTTATATAAAATTGATACGTTTTGTAAATTTTCCAGTCCTTTCCACTGTAGACATGACAATGCTAACCTTTTATACATTAGTAGAAACATTATATTAGTTTTAAGTTTTTTCCTTTAATTAGCGTTTTCTCTTTCCACTCGATCCGATCCGATGGATCTCGCCGAAATTTGAAAATATGTTTAAAGGACTTTATTCTATAAAGATCTTCACCCATAAACCATCAGTGTCTGTAAGTCTTCCGTCACGAAGATCAAGCATTGTTGACTAATTAAAATTGTGGTATTTTGTCCACCGATCACTAAATTTTATTGATTTTCTCATATTAGCCATTCATAAAAGGTGTTACATTTTTTAGTAACCGATCGAAAGCACCTATTGTATGACTTGATGCATGTTTTGAAACAGGAGTAATATAAGAGGGTTTCCTTTTGTTAATGACAATTCCAAGACTAAATAGGGAGGGGTAAGTTTCTCCACTAATAGTTTGGCCGCTAGATACCTGCTGATGTTTGTTAGGAGTAGATTTTTCCACTACAACCAGGACCATCTATAAAAAAACATTTTGTAATTAAAGAATCCGGACATTGCACAGCGTTGGTTATTGCATCATATTTGTTGGTTTTCTACATCAATCAACTAGCAGTGAGGTTATCAAATCTGCAAGTAGAATTCTTAGTTTGAGGTCAGTTAATGACTTTTCAAATCGACCCAAATAGATCTGCACGCCTCGATGCGCTAAATTTAAATTATTATCCAAATATTTTTCCCAATATAAAGCTTATCCTGCACGGCCGAAAATAACTCTCTTAGAGCTTTTGGCAGTTATATAATATTTGGAACTTGTATTTTTGCATCCCGCAGACGTCATCTTCTTCGAGTAATCCAAGTGGTTTAACGGCTTGTAAAAATGTGCCGTAAAGTACTTAAACAGTTTGAAATCAAAACTTGTTGTTCCTTTTACAAAAAGTCAGTCTAAATCACTATATTTTGTCATTGTGCTCCGATATGAATCCCGTCAGCAAGTGACCATTGTCCCATATACGAATGTTGAGTGCTCTGAAATGTAAAACATGTCCGAGGTTATTTTGACGAAAAAGCAACTGAAACCTTTGGTTTCCACTTTTTAAATAGAGTTTCTGGAAAGCAACGTGTTCCAAACGATTCTTTTTAATGGCTGGTAAGTGCGATTAAACGCGCCCTTGTTTTTGAACGAGTTCAAATTCTACGAGTCAATCCTTAATCGCGTTGAACCGCGTGATAAATGTCTTATCTTGGCAATCCCTTGAGACTTATTTATTGCAAACGGCCAGATCATACGAGAAGAGGCCAATTCAATCGTTGGAATATAAATGCATTGCCCTGCAGATTTTTCTGTCAGAACTTTGGCGAAAATCAATATATATTAATATTCATTAAAAATTCATTGGAAATTCATTAGAAATTCATTTCACAAATATTCGGGGCTTCAAATCCAATTTCAATTCGATTTTAACTCACAAATTTTGTAGTCATGCGATTCTAATGACTTCCAATGTCCGGGTCATTGGTGAATAGACTGTTTGGGTCCGTTTGGATTATCGAGGGGTAATTATATTTGTAAGGGATGATATGGTTGTCTTGGTATATTTTAATATTCATCATGACACTCGGTTAGGGTTTTCAAAACCAAGAGATCAAAATAGTGAATATGTTGAATTGTTTGCGACAGTGAATTGTCTTGTCCAACTTGTAGACAAACCAACTGGGTACCCTGACATATTAGGTCATTCATCTCATTTGTTGAACTTATTTTTGATTACCATGCCTGGTAAATATACTATTGATGTTAATGCTCCATCAGGTCTTTGTGATCATGCGTTGGACTCAGCAAAGTTGCCAATTACCATACCTACTTCGGAGCTTATAACATGTACATCTAGATTAGTTTGGCATTACAAAAATGCAAATCGGCAAACTCTCAATCTATTTTACTCTTGTTTTGATTGGGCAGCTTGTTTTATTAGTAATAATGTTGATGTATCATCTAAACATATTCGGTGATTTTAGGCCAAACAAAACACAATGGTTTAATTTAAAATCTAACTCTGCTATCTCCGAGAACAAATGTACTCATAAAGTTAATGCAATTATAATCAGACCGAAATTAAACTATGACCTCAAAATTCGTAACAAATACGAAATTTATTAGATTCTTAATCAAACAGCCGTACTTTTGATCTTTTACTAGTTTAGTAAAAAGGAATTTATGCGATGAAGCATGATCTATCGCTTAAAAAGACAAATTTATTATCATCTCACGTTGCTTCCGCGTCGACTTTCTTTTCTCTCTAACCAATTCTCACCAGCTTGTACTACTGTTTCTTCATCAATTCAAAATTTAGTTTCGATTTCGAGTTGTTTTTAAAGTTCTTCGAACTCTTAACCCATATAAAGCAACTGGCCCTGATGGATTACCATTAATTGTCCTAAAATACTGTCATTTATCTCTAGCTAAACCTCTTAGCAAATTGTTTAAAATGTCAATAAAATTAGGCATTTTCCTCTCTATTTCGAAAACAGTTAATATTCAACCAGTTCCTAAAAAATGTGACAAAACTTCTCCTTCCAATTGCTTTGTTGTCAACCATATCTAAAGTGATGGAATTTTCACATATTGAACTATCTCGAAAGGCATGCGCTTTTATCAGATTTTCAATATGGGTTTCGTAAGAACCTCTGTTCGGATGATCTTATTGCCTATTTAACTCATTTTCGAAAAAAAGGATAGAAAAATATGGTATATAGTCAAGCGTCGTCTGTAGAGATATCTAGAGTTTATTTCAAAAGCATTTGATAGAGTATGGCATCAATCACTAAAATTCGGTTCGGTTCTTGATAGTTCTCGTATTAAAGGGGTAGAGTGTTTTAAAAAATGGACGATCGATTAAGGTATAGTCTTGATTTATCTGAAAGTAGTCTACATTTTATCTGAATCGCATGAGATCAACGCTGGTGTACGACAAGGTCCTTCTTTGTCGCCTATCTTATTTTTGATCTATACTGCCGTGTCTGCCTCTATTGAGTTTATGGGACAAATCTAAAAGGGTAGAATTGTATCCACAAAAGTTCCAAGCTTGTCGGTTTTTAAATAAAGAAGTTCAAAATTATGTTCCACAAATAATAAATGGCATTCTCATTAATAGGTCCTCCCGTCTTAGAATGTTGGAGTGAAAAATTACTAACTTCTTCAGCTAAATTAGTATTTGAAACTTGTTTAAGAGTTCCAGGTTTTCTACAACAAATTAGACAAAATTGCGCAATCAGATTTTGTCAAAACATCTGAATAAAAAATACACATATTAGTAAAAACTTGAATTCGTGTTTTCAGTTTTTCTTAAGTACCGACTTTTTAGGCCAATTTTTGCTACCTTCCCGTTCGGCAAAATATTTTGTTATCGAAATTAATTCAAAACCTGATTAATTCTTACCCTCCTATTACCTTTCTAACAATTTCGACAGCAATATTTCAGGACTCACCTGGTACATATAGACAAATTTCTTCGAAATCGGTTGCTGCCAATGGAGCCATGCCTACTTCTTCTATAAGATCTTCTTGTGTTTGTACCAAACAGTTTTCTGTAGCTTTTGAAGTAAACGCCATTTCGCCAATGCTATGGCTATACCTATATTGGTTTCCGCCACTTATCACGTTCATCATGAACCAGTGTTTGACCAAATCAGTATTTCCTGATACGTGGAAATTGGCTTCATTATTCCCATACCCAAAAAGGATGTAATTTTAAAGTTTGTGACATTCGCCCAATTAGTATTTTGCTTGCATTGTCTAAGGTGCTGGAAAATATTCTTGAGCACCTTAATAGTTTTAAATTTTTTGGTAAATTTCAATCTGCACTTGTGCATATTGTTGATAATTTATCTGCTATCTTATAGACAAAAGTAATTCATTTGCAATTTTAGTACATTAGAATTTTCTAAAGCCGTTAATTCTGTTAATCATATCCTATTGCTTCAGACGTTAAAATTATACTGCAAATTTTCCAATTCGGCTGTTTATATACTTCATTCCTATTTGAGTGATAGTAAGCTGATAATTCTACTAAAATTTATGTGATTATGTGACCTCAAGGATTAATTTTATGCCCTTGTATTTTAACTACTTATATAAACGATCTACCCTGGCACCTTCTAAATTGAAATGATGACTTGCAACTATATATTTGTGGTGACTTCAAATTTGGTTGAAATTGTAAGAAAACTAAATGGCGATATCAGTGATATTTCTTTATGGGCTAACAAATTCGCATCCGATTAATCCAACTAAAAATAAGGCGTTATTGCTCTCTTGAAGTAATCCTAATATTATTGAACTTTAGATATTTCATATCTAAAGGATTAATATTGAATTCAAATCTGACATGAAACTATCATGTAAGCACCATTTGCCAGCGTGTTGATTACAGTTTATATTCGCTTAGATTGGTAAAAAAGTTTTGCCCATTTGACTTACGATATCTTGTTAAAACTTTGATTGTACCAATTTTCACGTATTGCGTGTGTAATATTCTCTAATTGCGATAGCTCCTCAAAACGTTTACTAGAGATTACATTTAATAATTGTGTAAGGTATGTTTATGACCAGTTTGTTAGCTATATTAGAACTGCTGTTTTTATTTTTAAAATAATTAAGTCAGGTGTACCATTATATTTGTATTTGAAGTTAAATTTTTCTGTGCCATTGCGCACGATTAACATAAATTTACCTATTAACTGAAGTATTTCAATTTGCAGTCAATTTGCTAAAATTAGGCGCAAATACTCCTATAATTGAGCCTCACAATAATTACGACAGTAATCTTTTTCCAAAAATTCTAAATTCTAGTCGCTAAACCCATTACGTTTTCTAAATAAAATAAACTCAAAAATCTTTATTGACTTTCATTACTGGTAACTTGGCAGTTTTTCATTTCAATTTCTTTAGACAAAGTCAGTTTTCTAACTAGATCATGACCACGTTTCCTACGTACGCAGAGATCTGCATCCAAGATCATCAGATAATTATTTAAAGATTTGAATTTTTCCCCAATATTACATAATTTTAAAACTAGCGAGTTTAATCGAAAGCCCTCTGCCATAATTAAAATGTTTTTGAAACATTTATACATAATTGCTGAACTGGCAAACGCTTTTCCTCAAAGGGCCTGGCATAGATACAATTGGTCCGTAGCCTTACCACAACAAATATATTCTCCACTCTCTACTTACTGGAAGCAATTCGAGTTGATATCCCTGACACTCATCCTACTAAGATCGGACAGATCACACTGGAGGCGAGCTCTCAAATCTTTATCCTGTATCGGGCCAGACTAGGACAGGTACAGAGCAGATGTAGTATAGTTTCCTCCTTCTCCTCATCCCTACAACTTCTACATTAATCATGCGAGGGGACACCTAGTCTACTCACATGCTTATCAATGAGACAGTCCCTAGTAATGATACTCACGATTATACTAATATTGCACCGTTGCATGGATATCAGTTAGTTAGACCGGATTAAGTCTAGTGTACACGCAGCCATTTGTTTAGCTAAAATATCAAGAGGGACTAGATGAAGGAGAATCTCTAATGCCTGAGTTGAAGTGGTTCTGAGTGCACTACTAATACACAGGCAGGCAGTTCTTCGAACCTTCACCAGCAGCTTTTGGCTTGCCACCACATTTAGAACTGGCCATTAAACTATAACTCCGTACAGTAGAACAGGTCTAACTACAGAGGTGTACAGCCAATGTACGATACGAGAGTTGAGACCTCATCCTTTCCTAATGGCGTTCTTACAGGACTATAGCGATATTATAGCTTTCTTTACCCTTTCCAATATATTAAATTTCCAGGTTAGTTTGCTGTCCGCAATAAGACTTAAGAATTTCACTTTATCTGTGATATTCTAGCCAACTCCGTTAATAGTGGGTGGGTGGGTCGAAAAAAGGAAGTTTGCTCTTCCTAGAAAAAAGGACCAATTCAGTTTTAAGTGGAATAACACTGAAACCGCACCTATTGGTCCATTTAGTAAGGATACTAAGAGCATTTTGCTTAAGATCTCTGAGGATGCTATTTTGTAAGATTTGTTTTTCTGTGATCCCTGATTTGTACGAAAACGGCCATCTTAACTTTGCAGTGACCAATTGATGATCATTACCGACAAATTTGGCAGCTGACCGGCAAGATCTCACATCTTGGATGAACCGAGACACAAAAATTAACACAGGATCAATTTGCTTTCGAGACGTCTTACGAGGGTTTGTCGCATGTTTCCAACTGATGATTTTTATGCGGAAAGAATATACTAACCACAATGAGATCGGGCGCGATCGCAAAATACATCATTCATTATCCATTATCGATCGCTAGATCAGGTCGGGAGAACAGACCTATGTATTCACATAAGTCTTGTTTGATTTTTGCCAGCCCTAGAATTGAAGTCGCCAACCACTATTCTGACGTCGTGCTCCGGTATGGATCCCAACAGATCATGCAAATGTTGTAAAATGAGTCTTTATCTGTGTGTTGGCTTACATCAGTGGACGCCTGAATACAAATGATTGACAGGCTGGCTAGTCGCGTGCGGAAACGTAGCTTACAGATACGATTTTCAACTGCTTTTAAATCTAAAACAGCCTTATTCACCTAAGAACCAAGAAGGAAACCAACACCAAGATTGGTGTTGGTGACCTGAGGTCACCTCCACTGTATAGCAACGTATAATAGCCTTGGCACACATGGCCTCCATTTTTTGGCCAAAAAAAAATCTGGTGTCCGTTAACATAAGCTGGGCTCGGGTTATATTTTAGTAGTATCCAAATTTTCTTTTGTTGAAATTTTTAACAGTAATGTTTTTTTGGATGCGATTAGATAAGGCTGCTGTGGTGGAATTCTAAGGATGACTAAGGATACTTGTGAAGGAACATTGAGTTGGCTGAAAAATTGGTTTGGATTTGTAAGTTAAAAATAAATACTTAATCCATATCTCAGTCGTTACATTTTCTTTAGAAATATATTTTTTTCTTATCAGATCCTATCAGCATCTGATGATTCTACTTCTTTTATTTAATTCACTAAAGTTAATCTACAATTCTAAGTTTCATTGGAAAAATTTACTGTAGTCTCTTGATTTGATTTTCCCAAGTATGTTGTTTGTATAATTTAATGAAAGCAAAAATAAAATTTTTTGAATAATTTCGCGTGTCAGTCCATTTTATTTTATGTTATTAAATTATGTTATATGAATTTTCACTGAAAAAATTTGTTTACTTGTGTAAAATTCAATTAAATATTTAATTTGTATTTTCACTTGGATGGAACTTTTTCTGCTATGTTTTTTAAAATTCAATTATCCGGTATAATTAACAGTTACTTTCGTTTCTTATAAATTCCACTCCCATTATATTGATATTATCGTTTAAACTCTTCTGCTTACAGACTTGATTCTATATTTTTTATTAAGACAGGATATTATTTTAATGAAATAAGGCTCCAACTTGAAAAGATTACAGTGATACTTCTCAATGTTCCAATTATTCTTAACTAACAGTTCTCCATTACTTAAAAAATTAAGAGATAGTTCTAAGATAGTTTCGATATTACATAAATTTAATATATAATCACGCACAACGATCACAAAAGCTTTTCATTTTTCCAGAAATATATTGTAGTACACCAAATTGACTCGGATACTTTTTAAACAATTTTCAGCGCAATTTTCATTTAAAACTTTGTTACTTTCGCTTTCATAGTTAACCACAGCTATAATTCATGGTTAGTAATTACTAATTAGTATTATAGCTTACAACAACAAAATATGCAAGATAAAATTGTGGGGGTTTTAACCTCATTTTTATTAGTAGTAAACTTTACAAACATACTAAAGTTTTATGCAATTTGTCGATAATTGTTTACTTATTTATTGCTAGTTTTAAACTAGTCCAAAAACTATTTAATATATATTTAGGGAATTCCCATTAAAGTCATTGTATTTGTATTTAAACAATTTTTTGCTGACGTGACATCGTAAACGCATCCCAAAAGCCTTTTTCACGAGGACCAGCAATATAAATAGTTTTATGGTATGATGATGTCGAGTCGTAGATTCATCTCGCTGCCCTCGATCACTTTATTGATTTCTGTGTTAGCATTTTTTGTATTTCCTCTTTCCGGTTAGGAACATGTGTACCCGGGTGTTGATTGTTGCCCATTTAAAGTCTAATCTAGCATAAAGTCTTTAGCAGGATGTTTGGGAACGGAAATACGTTAAAGCAATATCTCTATCATTTCGCAGATCTTCCAATGAATCATTCAAGTAGTATGCAAGATCATGCATTGGTGGTTTCATTTTTACCTTTTCGACGATATTTTCAACATATTTAAATCAAGCTTTAAGGCTGTCGTATTTTTTCCTTTTTCTTACGTCCTAGGTCATAGTGTCCGGTTTTGTAAGTTTTGTGGCTTTCATCAGCAGTGCTGAATGTAACAAGCTATTCTAGAGTCTCAGTTCCATTAGAGATGTTGAACTTGCAATGAGCCTCGAAGTTGTTGGCCTGAAAGGAAAGGGTGAAAATAGTGGAAAAACTAAAGGAACCAATTAACTAATTGTTGGGTTGCCAAAAACGATAAAGCATCCTATGATCAGGCATTGAAAATCACCGTGAAACTTGAGCCATGTATTCTCAACAAGAACAAAATAACGAGAAAACGCAATAGTTGTCAACTAAGGTTGTCAGAGTACAACCCATTGTTGGCAAAGAAGCTTCCTTCGTTAATAGCGAGGAAGTAAACACCAAAGTTAAAGCTTTAATAAATCCTGTGGAATCTGGAAAAGCTATTAAAAAGGTCAGCAATGTCAGGATTGACATTATAATTAAGACCACAAAAGCCGAAAATATTGAGTTCTTTTTGATACTCTTGACTTATTGACTTTCTTTTTGTCATGCAACAAAATATAGCCTTTAAAGAAGCACGGAAACGTTTTACATTCGCACGAAAGAACAAAGTGGTCCTTGCTAGGAGAATCGCCAAGCGAATTTGTAAACAGAAAAATCGAGAATGATCACAGTTCTTGTAACTGGGGAATACTTTGTGGAACTGTGTTTTTGGCGAAGTAGTATGGCATCCATGGCGAAGTAGTATGGCAAAGCGAAAGTATGCCTGATGAATGGAAGGTGAACGCGTTGCCATATCCTTAAAAAAGAAGATCAAAATGCGGATACCGGCTAAACTCTACTTTCCACAGCATACAAATTACTGTCTTACATAATATTGGAGAGAATCACTCTCCTGGTGGAGGAAATTGTAGATGATTACCAAGGAGGATTTCGTCCGAATAGATCAGTCACTGATCAAGTTTTTCGTTGAGGATAATTTTTTCCAAACATTACGCAACATCTCGTGACGTACCTAAAAGTGAAACACCCCAGCGCAACATCTTGTACCATCAGTCCAACTCGGTTCTGGCATATGCAGATGATATCTGTGTAGTTAGATTGAATGGCTTCTAAGCTTCCGTTGGTCTCAAAATCAATGAGTCCAAAACAAAATATATGATCACTAGTTTTAGAGACCAAAACGCAAAGGATTTTAATAGTGGTGACCACACATTAGAAGGAGTAACAAGTTTCTGATACCTCGGGTCCCTTGTCACTCATGATAATTGTGTGGAAGGAGATGTTAAAACGCGTCTTGTCGCTGGCAATCGTGCTTTGTAACTTTTACGCCCGCTGCTAAAGTCAAAATACCTTGCAAATGTCGACGAACTGAAGTTGTTCAAGGTGTTAATCAGGCCCGTTGTTATAGAAGTGAAAGTTGGACCCTGACGGATGAGTATGAAAGATGACGACACTTACCGAGATCAGGAATTTAATGAAAATTTCTGACCTCGTTCATGAAATAAAAATACAGCGAGTACGGTGCCTTGGTCACGTTTTGCGAGCCGATCCTAAGCGAATGGTTCAGCAATCTCTGAGAGCAGAGCCGCCATTTGGCAGACACAGAGGTCATTGTTGGCGACTATGGCTCCCCGGAATAGAGAACTACTTGTCTTCTTCGAGTTATCTAGAACAATACGAAGAACAAGCTCGGGATCGAACCCGTTGAAGCCACACTGTTAAATCGGTATGGGCCAGTAATGGCCTGTAAAAGTAGTTTTATTATTATTAGTTAGAAATGCATCCATTTAATTTGGGTTTATTTTTAAGTCACTAATTTCAGATATACAATTACAGTAATTTTTGTAGGAATCCAAAAAAGAATCAAGTGGAACATAGAGAGAGAGTAAATAAATCAATCATCTTGTTATCGACAGTAATTGAAACGCAACTTACAACAAGTTTCAAATGTATATAGTAGGTGAATATTTTGCACTGAAGACGAAAAATTTACGTTCGAACTTTTTATTAGTAGTCTTCCGAAATCCATGATCTATTCTAGAACTTAATTCTTTAACGACTCCGGTCGGCCATATTTTAATACAAACAAAGAAAAAAAATGTAGATTTATTACGTTCACACACAATTCGTAAGACCATAGTGTGTAAACTTAAAAAAACTCTATTCTCAAAACAGTAGTACCGATAAAATGTTGACCAGTTGCATGAATATTTTAAATATTTTACAATCTTATTTGTTATAAACCACACCTTACACCAAATTATTGTGTTCAAGGTAGTTTTTGACACCACAGACACACAGTAAAGTAAAGTCGATTAGATTGGCGCAAAAAATTAAATAACATAACTCTATAATAAGACTTTTTAATGATAGTTCGTTTATAATGAATGTACCTGTTGTATTGTTTAATCTTTGCACACAAAAAAAACTATAATCTGATTAGTCGATTAACAACAGTTTGAAAGTTTTTTTTTTGTTTTGTTTTATTTTAATAAATTAGAATAACTTGCTTTCAAAGCAAACGACGATTCACCTCGTCTTCTCGTCTAAAGTTGTCAAACTAGAATTAAAAGCAAAAAAGTTGATATGAATATCTTCACCATATTATCATCTTCTATAATATTATCTCGTATATTTATACTTAATCATCTCAACGAAATATGAATCATAAATAAAAGTCATAAAAATGTTTAATGACTAAGTTAACAAAATGTACGTAATAAACTAAAAGGATAATCAAAATATTTGGTACATTATAGGGTAAAATGAAAAGCAATATTTTTACAAGAAAATTAACTTTTCTTGTAAACATTTTTATAGTTACATATATACAACTTATTTACTTTCAATGATTTTTCTTTACTTCTAAACAACGGAAAAAATGTTTTTTTTATATACATAAATTCCTATTCTACTAAACAGTGACTGGTTTAAAAAAATAGTTGTTTTGCATTAAAATTAATGTAGCTTTTTTTTTGCTTGCTTTTGCAACATTCCAAGCAAAATATTTGAGAATATAAACTCAAAATCGCACTAAATCGTTTAATCAAAACTATTTAACTTGTATGAGACACTTTATGTTGTTTCGTTGTGATTATGGTTCACTTTATAGTAAATCCCGCTTTGAAATATCGGATTATATTGCATATTTAATTATGTATAATGTAAGATTAACAATAGACTATCATTAGTAGTTTAATTTTGTCCGACATTTTTATACAATTTTTGTTTTCTAAAAACAGTCGTAGATTAGTTGCTCTGAAGGCCTAGCACTTAGCAAGTCTCCATGATAGCGTCACAATTCTAATCTAAGACTACCATTAATTTATTTCAGATGCCTTAACAATTCTACAAACTGTAAAAATTAAGTTATTAAAATACAAGCTGCATTCCAATGAATTGTGAATTATTTCGTTATATTTTTCTAAAAGATGGCGTTAGTCATATATTCTTGAAGACTTTATAAATAAACGTGTAGTAAAAAAACCTGTAGCATTTAAAAGTTGGATTAAATAAATCTTCCCAATTCCAGCTTCCTAACTAATGAACGTTTCAGTTGATTTAATTTTGGAAATAACTGCACAATGTCGTTTAAATATATTAAAAAGATCGGAGAATGCTTCGTAATAGTTTGAAATAATTACATACACGTTTCGCCATTATGTATACTGTAATCGGACTATTTTGTTTTAAATTGGTGATCTTTGAAGGAGGTCAGTCTAAACGAACCATTTGACACACATTTGGGAACTGAGAACCGCGGCGTATTAAATACATTTAATACATCCGAGAAGAACTCTATCCTTCAGTTTGAATATGCTTATTTCTGAGGACTTTTTTGAGAAGTTTAAATCTAGGAAGTTCGAGTAAGTTTATATGTTTAATTTTTAGATAGAAGTGACTTATTATATTCCTGCAAGATATTATCTTAGAATTAAAACTTATTAAAACTTTTGATCATCTTATTTGACCATAGTTCGTTTTTCCCAGCTACATAACGCACATACTTTTTTGAATATTCTCAATTTTTTGGATATACGTCATAAACGGGACACCAGACATTAACTGCATACTCCAGTTGAGATCTGACGTAGGCATAATATATTTTAATTTTTCCTATACCGGTAATATCCCCAGCCTAACGTTTAATAAAGCCAAATATTAAGTTACCGTTACGTCAGTCTCGTTGTTTTCTACCTCTGGGAAAATTTTCCTAAGTTTAATGATTGATTGAAAATTAGGCAGAGAAGAATTGCCAAGTTCTTGAAGTCCCTTAGTAATTAAGCTGGTATACCATTCGGACCGCATCCATCTCTGAAAGTTTCTAGAGCCTGATATATATCATCCAATACGTTTTTAAATGCATAAGCCACTGTTAAGGCGGGTCTAACTAATACGTCGACTGGTGGCATTGATGTAACCACATTTCTCAGTAATAATCTGCTACTTTGGCGAGTCCTTCCTATACTTTTGGCATTATTCGCGATAAAGCCCCATCCACTCTCCCAGCTTTTTCACTCAGTGTCCAACGGGGTTTAAATGATAATTTAAACCCCGTCATACATAGTATTCCACAACGAAAGAGCTAGCACCGACCATTGTGGCAATGTCTAAAGGCGTCAGCCCTTAACCTTAAATACGTGAGGAAATCCATATATTTCGTAGCGCAACTAAATAGACATTCACCAAGCCGAATTAACGACATTTTTTTGAGGTTCAGAAATTATGCTGAAATAATCGTGGCAGGTGATTTAAATGTTCAGAATAATAAGCTTCTATATTTCGTTACACCGGCTGGTGAGGTGGCTGAAATGTTTGCAGCTTGAAACCAACTAACACAGCTCGTAGGTCATCCTAGGAAAATAGGAGAATTCCCAACGTGATCATGCCAAAAAAAAACGATTCTCTTAAACCTCAATTATGGCACTATAAAATGCGAGCTGGGTAGGAAGGAACAAGTTTTTTCAAGAGTTCGTATAAAACTTTTATTTTACCTTCGGTAATATTGATAGTGCAGCCATTCTAGTTTCAACTGTCATTCTCACATGAATGTACCGTGTCATTTCTTCCAGTCTCTCTAAGCCAAAAAAATCAGGCAATCATTGGCATAATCATGCCTGCAAAACAGCAACCGCCAATAAAGAAACCTCTCACTGCAAATATGTTAAAATGCGTAACCGCAAATTTTGCTTAATTTGAGGTGGCTAGAAACCTGGCAACTCGAACGGTGTCGCAAGCTCAGAAGGATCACGAAAAGACGGTTAGAGAAGAGTTGGACCGTTTGATCCTTTGCTCGTAAAGTCGAGGAAAACTTCTTGGATAGTAGGGAATCATCTACACCACCTCTGAAAGTGAGGAGAAAATATTTTTTCTTCTGCCCAAGAAAAAGCTTATCTTCTCGCTCGAAAATTTGCTGCAAACTCTAATTTAGCAGATTTCAACTTAACACCCCCGAATATTTCTCTTGACAGCTCTTCAATGCACCGCATTAGATTTAAGCCTAGAGTTGTCGTTAAACTCCTGGCAACCATCCTGGCAAAGTAAAATCACTGTCAAAGCCACTATCATGTTTTACCGATCTATGTGTTCTGGCATTCTCCTCTATCTGGAAAACTACTAACGACGTGCATCCAGTGCCAAAAAATGCACTATCATCTCGATTCTTTTCAAAGTACTTGGGACCATAATCAATTTCCAGCTGATGAAATTGGAGGGCGTATAGCAGGTGAATTAATGAATGTTCTCACTGAACAATGGAACAGGAACATTTATCAATCTGGTAATTCACAAGTCGTTGCACACGATTTTCTAAATCATTGGGTCGGGTGCGTCGCACAAGGGTTTGCTGTGCAAATTGGGGGCAGAAATCGGTCCTTTCTCCGACCCTTTTTTTAGTTTCCATCAATGATCTTCTATCAGCAACTCTCAATTCAATATACGCCTCTTCTAATGATAGCTCATTTTCCAACTCTTACTTGTTACCTTCCTCTTAATCGCAAAACGATGTTCTCGCAGAAAGACTGGCTATGGAGACTCTGCTTACGCGAGATCTCAATACAATTCTTGAATGATGTAAAGCCCACACGGTTGATTCCAGTCCCAACAAATTTCAATCCTGTGTTTTTTCTGGCCGAACTGATTTATTTTTCGTTATCTTTTCTGACTGGTGAATACAGCTGTCTGACACATTTGAGATTCTCGGAATCAAATAGGACATATTGAGCTGAATAAATAAACATTTTGAACGCAATTGGATTGCAGACGTAAATGTATTATCTAATCTCGATTCTTTTTCCCATAGGCGGAATGTGGGAGCCTTATGCATGTTTTACAAGTTCCTCACAGTCATCAGAACTTTATGAATTTACGCCCGGGTTGTCAAAACCCATCAATCGAAATTGGTTTCTCGTTCAAAAATTCACAGCAAGGTCAATGAGCTATATTCTTAAAATTCGACATTTTTTATTCGTAAAGATGATTTAAATATAAGAACTAGGTCACACCTAAAATCACTTGGATGACACTAACACCTGATTTTTTCAATACCCCCGTTGTGGCGTTTCTGAACTTCGTTATATCAAATATTCACAGTTATAACTAAAGGTACGTGTTGCTGTGTTCCCTGCCTAGTGCGTAAATTGTCGTTGATGATCATTACTTATAAAGTTGGTAGCCAGTTAATTTTTGCCAGCTCTTATATTTAAATCATCATTCTGACGTCGTGCTCTGGTCTTATAAAATAATTCGTCTCAACATGGCCTCCATATTTAGTCCAGCGCTTTCTTGGAAAGCAACTATGCAGTTCCAACTGATACTTTTTCTTGGCTGAGATAACTTTATCAAATGCACCTGGTTTTTTCAGTGACTACACAATTTTAATAACAGACAACTTAACGTCGGTAATACTCAAATGCAATACATCTACAAATGTAAGTGCAAAAAATGGAATTCTCTTACAAAAATGGAAAGAAGGCTTGACAATTAGACTTCAATGAAGGTGAGCTAAGTAAATGCAAAAACCGTCGATTTATTTCCCTCCCCAATACAACAATAAAAAAACTCGTATAATTCTTGACAGAATTTCATCTTCAATCAATGCCAAAATAAGAAAAGAGCTAACTGGTTTCAGAACAGGAAGCAGTGCAAGCAATAATCATGTGAGCAATGATCCAAATTATCACTGAACAATCGGATGAATGGAATTCTCCACTATACTTGCTCTTCGTTGTTTTCGAACGCGTATTTAACACGATAAATAGGAACGCAATATGGCAGAAACTTTTTGAAATGGGCATCCCAAAAAAAATTAATTGAACCCTTACAAGAAATTTATCGGGCTACTGGAAACCGATTTTAATTCGTTCGTCACTGTTCCTGATCGTAATGGATAGTGTCTATGACGACTTCAGGGACTGAAGTTAGTGGTGTCATAGGCCGAGAATTCAGTATTGCCTCCACTTGTTTGCATAATGTATTGACTTTCTCGTACGTAAATCTTTGGTTTCCCATAATACGACGCAGATGGTATTTAACTGATGTTACGTCAGCCTCGTAAGGTCAACCTAAATGGAGACATCATGGTGGTGCGAAAGTTCAATCGTCGTTGTCATGTTTGTACATCATCTAAATATCTTGATGCAACTTTGGATCTTATAGAAGACAGTATAGTTGATGTAATTCAGACTTGGCACCCATGAAATTTGTTCCATTATCAGAAAATACATTTTTGCATAAACCTTGTGTTGCAACAAATCGTCTAAAGCACACCTTGATGGTCACTTTTCGCCCATCAATTGGCCAGAACCGCTCTCGAACTTTTGAAGGACTTGTGGACTAAAGTGTAGATATTTTTTGTGAAAATAAAAAACAAAATCTTCGTAAACGGATGGGAGTTAGGAAGTTTAAGCAATATGGAATTGATAAAATCTACAGTCTCCCATCGACCCGGATAAGTTCCTTTTTGTATCAAAGAATAGTGATAAACTTTTCAATTTGCTAGATTGAACATCAAAGTCCTTCTCTTGCAATCCAACTTTCAGCTGCGGGAAACACTACGGTTAATATATTCTGGTAAAAAAGTCTACAATGTGTTAAACTTGTGATATCAGTTTTGCTAATAGTAGCGCGGCACAAAGCTCTAATCGTGGTAAAGTGGCCTTTCGAAGTGCTGCTACGAAATGTCCATAGGGTTGTGCACATCTTGTATAGATTCCATATGCAGATTCGTTGGCACCAGCTAAGTTAATTGTATGGTTTCTGGTGTGAAATTGGCCCCGGTTAGAAGGTCATTAACATACATGTCATATCGAATTGCATTGTTAGCAACACGTTGTTTATTCTAGTTAGCCGAAGTTCCATCTTAGGCTAGACCTTTGATTTTAGATAATCTGAAACGAAATAAAACTGACATGAGATCATTTTGAGCCACAGGTCGCACCATCAAAATATCAGAACATAAGAGAACAACATCTTTTTTCGCAATGGAAGATGACCAGCAATGACTTGAAAAAGAACTGTGTTAGCAGACGCGAAAGAGCTTGGTAAATCATGGGCGGAAATATAAGCAGTAGAGTGCAGCCTAGAAGCCCTACACTCCTACATTGGAGATAAGCAAAAACATTCAATTCTAAACTCAGTGTCCTTGTAAGTTAGTATGGGTTTTACAGTAAATGCTCTTGCCATATTATGCTTGCCATATAATTTCATGTAGTTAAAAAATGCAGAACACTGCAACGTACTAGGTTTAGATAATTTCTCGGATTTAACTTGACGATTTCAGCCATCGGTTTGCTAAACTATGCACAAATCAACTAAATTCATTATATCATTCAATGACAGTTACTAATATATTTCCTATTTGAATTTTATTAAAGTTACTAATCTTTTTTTCTTTAATTTTTCTTATACTAAAGGGTAAAAAAATGTAATGAAAATAATGGGCTAGAAAAATTATGGATAAAGGCTGAAGTGTGATGCTGCAATCAATGTATGTATGATAACGTATATAGTGGAAAAACATAATGGAACCCAACTTATGAAACAAAACCCACATTAAACATAGAAGGTAATAATCATGAATTGGCATGCGACTTCAGAAAATATAAACTAAAAACTTATGTACCACGAATTATAAAATCACGAATTATTACTTCTAACGTTTTTCGAGTCCAAATTGTATACGCATTTGCGGTGTGGTCGCATATTTTATAGCCTTGGACTCATTTATGCATAGAATAAACAACATCAGTCATAAAACTGTTTAGTCACAATAATATTTTGTCACCAAGAAAATATTATAATAAATACATGTTTGGATTACACGAGAGATGATTACACGAAACTACTAAATACTATATTATACAATATTATAATTTATGTATGTATATGTGTTTATGTTATAAGAAAATATGCATATATTTTATAAATCTTACATACTAACGGTGAAATTTAATTCTATCTTTTAGAAATGCTGTATTACGAAGGTCATTCATTCAAATACCAGCATGAATATACATATAATTTATCAGTATATAGTACTGTCGCGTGAATAACCAAGCATTACATGTTTCTAGCACACAGATTTGCAAATAATGTTTGAATATTATACTGTAAATGAACTGTTTAACCGTTACTTTATGAGTACATACATTGTATTTGTATACTATAATAATTAATATACGTATGTACATATATTGTTACAAACATTATCAATTTATGTTTTACCGTGTGTACAATGTTGTGTAAAAGAGATACACACATAAATTTTAAAACTCCCACTATAGTTATAGTTTTACCGTTGTATGTGCTAAGTTTATATTTGTTTCTAAGATAGCAAAAACATATATATTTATATTTTATACATTGTTCAATACAACTTTATCCGTCGTGTTCTGTTTAATTGAAATTTAAACTACATAAGTTTATAATATGTATGTAATTCTTTTATCTTTGCTGGCTTGCTAAAGTTGACACCTACGAGTTTTTGTTGGCTTTATTTATTTTTTTATACAAATGTACGTATAAATTGAATGTGTGTGTGTAGGGCATGTATAACCGACGAAATGCGATTGATTTTTAAGGCTAAGCTGCGACTAGCATCGAAATAAATTACACAAACTTACACACAAACTCACAGTTAAAAATAAACGAACTTTTTTTTTTCGTTTTTAAAACTGTAAACGTAAAGTATAAAGAAAAGTTAAATACATATTATATATCTCTTCTACTATCACACTCTATAGTCAAGTAAACTTTTAAAATTTTCAATGTATTTAAATCGCTTATTATAGTTATAAAGTTAACAGCTGTTTTGAAATTTCAATCATTGTTTAGCTTTTTGACTGTACACACAAATATAAATAGTATTCTGTTGGAATTGAATGGGAAAAGTACGAATATTTTTCATATAAATGTACATTCATTCAACTTTCGCGCAACGCGATTTACAAATTGGCGAGAAAGAGATGGGGAAAAGAGCAATGAAATTCTAAGTTATTTGAAAAAATAACATCAACTATTTATATTATGTGTAACCCTGTAATTATTCATTATGTATGTATAGTGTGATATTCAATTACAAATATATTATACAAGTACCATTGTATTGTTGTGAAATTTATATATATATATATATATATATATATATATATATATATATATATATATATATATATATATATATATATATATATATAAAATATGTATATACATTTATTGTGTACAATGTACGTAAACACGAATTTTATTATACTTTTTTATATATTTTTTAAAAAATATTTATTTGTATGTAAATATGACGCACATGCAAGGTCGTTGCGTACAAAATTCAACATATCTGAAGGTCGTTAATATATATATACATATACAGTATATATATAGTAATAGTCACGTGATACTCTTAAAAGAATATAATTTGTAAGCGTGCATGTATTTTTGTTTAATGTAATATTGGAAGAATGTACACAAATGTTTTAACTGTGCATCTATCTACTTGTAGTGCGGATAGTTTACAGGTGATTAAGGAATTTGATTAATTATTAACCGTGAATAAACGGAATAAATGTCTATTCTAAACACACAATGTGTATCTATAAAGAAATATGATTCATCCATGGATATGAATAATTTGAACGAAATTCATACAGAAGTTGGTTAAGACAAGAAAAAAAAAACGCGATAACCATGGATGGATGCTACGTAATTAAATTTTGTTTTGTTAGATAAACTTGTTGAATTAAACTAAATTTAGCTATTGAAAACAGGTTATATACATTGTTTTTGCCGCATTATGCTGGACGTATATAGTGTATGACTTTTTAAAATGGTGAGGATAAGATTTGTTTTATTTACGATTTGAGTATTCTACCAAGGGGGAAATTATGAAATGTGTCTTTAGTGTGTAAATCCTCTTAATATTACAATTAATTAAGGTTAGGTATATTGTTTAGTTTACAAAATCAGCAATAATAATAATTTAAATAAAGTTAGTTCGAATGTCCAAAGCATTACATCCAAACATATTTTAATATGTCTCATATTGTTCAGGAAAGATATAACTATAACTTCCCTTGATTATTGTGGTTTATGTATGTTTGTAGGGAGACATGTTAAGGTCAGATTAGGAAGTATACCTTCCTCTATTTTAGAATCGTTAGTTACCAATTTAAAATTTTAGTTTGTCAATTTATTCGTAACTGGGCGAACAATTTTAAATGTAAAATTTATATTTTAATGTATCGTTTGTGTGACTTATTCCACGATAATATTTATTAAAAAAAACAAATTTTATTCTATTTTTAATTATTAAGTCAGAACACAAATTTAAAGAAAAATAAACCAAAACAAAACAATAATAACAAAAGTTGACAATGGAAATACTATGGTAATAAAATTAGGGGATTACAATACAAAAGTCAACGATTATATAAGTAATAATGATTTAATAGAACTAAATAATGATCCAACTGATGTATACCAAAAGATGATAAAAAACGTTATAAATAAATCAACTCATCTAATGAACAATAGAGAAATCAGAAATAATAAAATGATAAAACCAACTGCACCACATAAACGAAATATGCCAATTAGACCGGTAATTAATTTTACAACAGCTCTAACTTATAAAATATCAAAATTCATAAACAACCACTTACCATTTGAGAAGGTCCACATACAAATAATATTGAGCTTGTCTATAAAATAGAAGGAATTGATATACCAGCCAACGGTAATCCGGCTTCATTTGATGTTACTAACATGTATTCAAACCTGCCTGCTCAAGAAAATATCTAAAATATGCTCTTTAACTTTAGGATGTAAGAGCATATTTTAGATATTTTCGTTGTAAATTTAACCTAGTGTCGAATTTTGCCGCTAGGGAGTTATATCACGAGATTAAGAGTAAATTTCACCAATATATTTTATTTTCAAAAATATTTCACTTTTTTTATTTAGTTCTCTATTTAACTTCACTAAATTTTCACTTCGTCTTATATCTCTTTACGAGTATAAGTACAACTAAAGTAGTAAATAACGCGAAGGTCCCCGATTAAACGAGATGATTCGATTTCTAATATTATTAATAGATGTCTCTAGACGAATTCGACAGAGTTTCAACCGCTCCATATGTCAAATAACTTATATTACTATAAGAGAAATGGCGTCGAATTCATGTGCCAACATGATTTAGTTCGTAGAAAAATCATAGATGTCACTAGTAGTAGTTGAACGAACTGTTTACATTTTTTATCTACAGTTTTTTATATTCAACGAATTATTAACGTAACAAAAATTTAAAATCTATAAAAAAAATTAATTTTTATAATCGGAATTGGAAATTATTGAAGTAGGCTTATATTCATATATAATAATAAATTTTGTGGAAAAAAAATAAGAAAAATTGTTTGACGCGCCATCTATTGTTCTCGTTAAAAACGTCTATGCCATCTAGAATTTTTCTACGAATCAAAATTCAACGGAATCATGCTGTCGTTCGCATTTACTATGGAAATGTTCACGATTCCCCTTATAGTAATATATGTTATTTGCCATATGTACTCATTTTGGCTAACTCTTTAAATGCTTTCATGCAAGTTATATTTTTATGTTGTTTCGTTTACACCGTGTAATGTTGGCCACATGAAACTTCTGATAGAACAGCTCTATCGAATACAAATGACAAGAATTTTTTTTATTGATCCTAGTAAATCTCAACCGGTATTCGAAATCTGCTAATCCAATTATAAACACTGGCAAATAAAATCATTGTTGTCTTCGTTGTTGGTACCACTAAGAACCGATTGCATTACTTTGCTGTCGGTACTTTACCAAACGCGGTTTAAGCAGCCTTTCTCCACGCTTTTAAAACGAAAGATTTGTATGCAATATTTCTCTATGTATCGACAAATCCTTAAACCCCTCATATTGTGGCCTCAGATAATTCTCAATAAGGTAACACTTGAAGAAAGCGACTGGACTAAAAATTCGTTGCGAGTTACGCAATAGTTGCGAGCCAGTTTTAAAAGTATTATGGAGTAATATGCGATTCATGTTTTTTTTGCAGTTAAAACTGAATCCAAAATTAATTTCACGTTGGGAATAAGGTATGCAAACGTTGATGTTACTTATAATCATATTCTTAGCTTTTCGATTACTTCTTTTTGGTATTTTGGTTTATTCAAGTGCCTTATACTTCAATCCAGTGTACAATCTGGCAAAATCTTCTTGAATCCTTTTTCCCCTTTGTTGGCCTCCATAAAATACATCATTAGTTTTCTAGAACAACTCTTCAATGGTTCCCACAGAATTGTTTTCGAGTTTAGTGGTAGCTTCTCTCAATGATTAATTACTCCTCGTCTAAAACGAGGAAAGTTTCACGGAAGTGACAAATATCTGAAATTAGAGAACATCTAGCTTTAGATCAATCTATTTGTTTTATTCATCAGTAGCGGCAATCTAAACCTGAAAGCTTTTATTCAATATAATCGTTCTAAAATATCTGGTATTTTATTCTACTTGTTAGAGTAAATGGTTCTCGGATAGTAAAAAATATCAATTGATAAATTTTATATTCCAAACTTTTTAATTAGTTTTTTTTTTATAGACCAGCTAGTTCTTTAACATTTTTGAAAGCCCGATGGCCCTCAATTTTTCAATGGTATTTTCGTAGTATTCTTAAATTTTTTCACCGGATTCCATCATGTGTCCCATAATTACTTTTAAAATTGCCCAAACATCCATCTTTGAAAATATTGGTATGTGTTTTGTTACCTTAATTTCTTAATGAAAAAAAAAAATTTGTTTTAAGCTCCTGAAATCCGTAAACTTGAGATAATGTTTCCACTAGATGTCTTGAGGTGTGAATTCATTTCATGATGACTTTTAAAATTGCCCAACCATCCGTGGGAACATTGGCATGTTTTTTTTAATAATACTTACAAAATCAGAATTGCATCTAAAATAGCTAGATTATCTTTAAACTATGGATGTCGAACCCAGTTATCGGTTGTGACATCTATTTCGCGACTGTTTTATGTTTTTTAGTGTTTTAGAAATTTAAAAAAAAAGTTTAATAGCGATTTCTTAACGGATTGACTATTAAATCAACGATCGATTTTTTTTAAATTTCGGTTTATTTTTAAAATTCTGTGTAAACGAGGGGACCCAGTTTCTTTCCTTTTTGTCGGATCAATTTTTACTTACAAAGGTTTATAATAGTAACAAATATTATTATTAGATTTTGAACCAACATTTTCGATAAAATGCTGCCGTTACTCTAAAATTTTTGTCAAAAAATATTATATAATGATTTTGATTACCGAGATCGATGGTACTGCCTAGAATATTAACAAAGGAACTAAATATGTCATATTATCGTAGATACTGGTAAATATACTGAGCTGCAACAGTTATCTAACTTATGACACACCTAAATTATGACAATTTTAGGGTTGTAACTATGTTCTCTCAACTAAAAATATGACGTTTTAAAACCTGAATTTTTTGTTAACCATACAAGACAATAATAAATGCAATATTGAATTGCTAAACAAAGTTTAGTGTGCTAAATAAATATTTTCATTGATTTATACTATTTACTAATTGTTTATACTTTAAAGCAATTTGTAATATACAATAATAAAAATTAATCGGTTTTTATTACTTGGCAAAAAATTGCTTTCAAAATAATTAATAATAAATCAATTTTTTGGTAAACTTAACAGAGATCGATTAATGATGGCACTTATCGTTTTATGTTCATAATGTTTAATTTAATGATCCCACTGTGCGAAAGAAAAACGTTTACCTTATTAGATGTGTATTCTCTTCGTTCTAAATATGAGCTAACTGATTTGAGGTAATCGTTTGGACGCATATCTACATAACCGACAATCCATTATTCTAAATTATAACAACATCACAGTAAAATAATATTTCCATAATAAAAATTTTTTACCTTCTCTATCAAAAAAATGTGTACACACATATATAAAAATAAATTTCGCGAATAATTTTTTGTTATTTCCGGTGAATTGTAGTTTTAAGCATACAAATAAATTTAAGCACTATAAGTGTGTGATTCATTGAAATGATTAATAATTTTTTTTTGTATTTTCTCTCCTTTAATTTCAGAACAAAATATAAAATGATAAAAGACCTTGAATTAATCCAATTATATTAGAAAATATACAACAAATTCAAAATATTTGATAAAAAAAAATACTATGGCCACTACGGGTAGTACCAATAGTAATAGTGGCAGCAATAATTGCACGATTAGCAGTAGTAGCAGCAGCAGTTGTGGGCCACCGACTTCGAGAGGCAACGTATCCGTAACAAGTATTAATTGCAGTGATGATAGTGGAATACAATCCCAAAGTTCTCAGGCAAATGGATCAATATTAACAAATGGTGGGGCAACACATTTTTATGAAAATGGTGGAATTCGAATTTCTGTGCCAAAAATGGAGGAATCAGATGAGTCTGATACCGAATTGACAAATATTGAGAATAATTCAAATAGCAATGTTGGAATGCGAGAAAATCGTAATAAAAATATTCCACGACCGATGAGTTGGGAGGGAGAACTATCGGAAAACGAGGATAGTAATATGATGATTGTGGAAAATGGTGAAACGAGTAATTTATCAGCTACCACAATTCAAACAACGTCGACAAATACGGTTACAACAACCGATGAACCGATTAATTTACACCAATTGCCAAAAGAATTTAAGCCTGAGTTTTTAGATAACAATAGCACATCGAATTTAACAACAACGTCGTCGTCTGCAACAACATATTTAAATTTAAATAGTAAAAAATTTCCGGAGTATATTAATTTAAAAAATGAAACTGGTGTTCATGACGTAATTAGTTCTCCGCTACTAGCTAGATCTAAATCAAATTTACTTCCAGCTAATCCAAGTCCAGATTCCGCAATACATTCTATTTACACACATAGTTCACCGTCCCAATCTCCTTTAACGTCCCGACATACTCCATACACTCCCTCACTGAGTCGAAACAATAGTGACGCGTCACATAGTAGCTGTTATTCATATAGTTCAGAATTTAGTCCAACACATTCCCCCATACAAAGTCGCCACTATTTATATGGACCAAATGCTGCGCAATCTGGTCTTACAAATTCACCTGCACATCATTCTCTGCTCTACCGTCCTATGTTAGATAGTGAACAAAGTACATCGTCGAAATTTTTACAGCCGAAAGAAGAGGGCGTACTTGAAGGTGAAGCAATTCCATCGCCCGGTATTTCACGACAGCAATTAATAAATAGTCCATGTCCAATATGTGGTGATAAAATATCAGGCTTCCATTATGGTATTTTTTCATGTGAATCATGCAAAGGATTTTTTAAGCGTACCGTACAAAATAGAAAAAACTATGTATGTTTGCGGGGAGCGGCATGTCCTGTTACAATAGCAACACGAAAAAAATGTCCTGCCTGTCGATTTGAAAAGTGTCTGCAAAAGGGTATGAAATTAGAAGCGATACGTGAAGATCGGACACGTGGTGGTCGATCGACATATCAATGTTCGTATACACTACCCGGATCAATGCTTAGTCCATCGATTAGTTCCGAATCATCAGCGAATTTATATTATAGTCAAAGACTTTCCACCAACGGATTATTAAAAGTTGAAACGCCTGAATCGAGTTCAAGTACATCGACATTTAATAGTAACATAAAACTAGAAATTCCACCACTTTTGCAAGTAAGTTAATTTTTACGAATATACTATAAGAAAATTGATTATTTCTAGTTTACTGTTTTATTGTATTTCTTTGTGTTAGGATATTATGGATGTTGAACATTTGTGGCACTACAATGATGCTGAATTAGTTCGTTTAAATCAGCCAGCACCAACGAATCAATCAACAAATGTTACATCAAATCCATTATTAGCTAGCGCCGGACTATCGAAAAGTGATAATCCCGATTTAATTGCTAATTTATGTAATGTGGCCGATCATCGTCTATATAAAATAGTGAAATGGTGTAAAAGCTTACCTTTATTTAAAAATATATCGGTACGTTTGTTCGATTGTTGAAAATGTAAATTTTTTTATTATAATTTTTTTTTTTTTTGTTTCGACAGATTGATGATCAAATATGTTTGCTTATAAATTCATGGTGTGAATTATTATTATTTTCATGTTGTTTTCGATCAATGTCCACTCCTGGTGAGATTAGAATATCGTTAGGCAAATCGATTACATTACAACAAGCGAGATCAAGTGGTTTACAGGTAATTGAAAAAATATATTTTATTTTATTTTACATAATATATGAAAATCATTAATCTTATTTTGTTCGCTTTACTATGTTTAGTCATGTATTGAACGTATGCTTAATTTAACAGAGCATTTAAGGAGATTAAAAGTAGATAGATATGAATATGTTGCGATGAAAGTTATAGTATTATTACAATCAGGTAAGATTTTACGATCTATTTTTTTATAATATATTTTTAAATTTACTATCCTAATTTATTTCCAACTCATATATTCAAAAATTGATTTATTGCAAAATTTGTTAACCTTAAAGAGTCCATTTTCTTTTGTTATTTATTTTAATAACTCATTAAGACGTTAACTTTTAATGGCTATCAAACAAGCTTAGCACGATCTTTTATAGACAATAAAAAATTCAAATGTATTACTCCGAAAACTCTAGCGTGTTGTGTTGAATTCAACCCAATTCGTGTCATATGTTGAACAATTTTAATACTAAAAGTGAATCCGAAACGAGGCTTATTTCAGACTTATTGTCTTATGGTTTATTGACTTTGTCGAACATTTGGGCATTTCACATGGATAGTCTTTTCTGATTATGTTCAGCAAAGTGATCTACCTGATCATATTGCAAATCTCTCGGAGATTCGTCAATTTCCGTTAATGCTGGATGTCAACGTCTTCGAATAGGTTTCATTCTGATAACCATCAAACTAGATGCGAGTTGCAACCGAAAGTTTCCGGAATATTATTTTTTGCAATGCCAGCTTTCTGTTAATAGCTATAGTACTCAATCCAGGTGGCACAAACGACAAAGTCTTTAAACTCTGCAACTGTCCACTGATATTGGTATTATATAACTTTATAATTTCTGGTTTAATTGTTATATATTTTTTTACAAATTATTCCAGGTTTCACAGTCCCTTCCGTTCCAATACTTATAAAATTGACCATTTTTTTATCACGACTGAATCGCTAGACCCTTTTTCTGTTAGATCGATAAGTGGTGGATTTTTGAATCAAGTTATGCGTATAGTTCCAATAGTATTGATGTTTCCCGTTAAAATGACGAGAAATAGTTGTCGAAATATAGTTTGTGCCCAGGGAATATTATTAGTTTTGACAAATAAATCACAGCGGCAGCACCGAATCCAAATTTATTTTAATCTGCCTCAAAAAATTCTGTTGATTTAACTAGAAAAATAAAAAAGCTCAATCCACTTTTTCCGCAAAGCTCAAAATTTGACATAAAGTCCCCATGGATACAGTTTGACTTTGACGTATTATTTGGCGTGGAATTTTCCTCTGAACGGAATCATCTGTTCGTCTATGGATACATTTCCGACCAAAAGGTGTTCCAAGCATCGATTCCTTAAGCTGTTAATTATCGGTCTGGCCTTATAAAACTTACCCGAACAGTTATAAGTTTCTAAATTATTGTAATATTGTAGAGTAATATAATTACACTTATCATGCAGTTCCTAGATAAGAAGCAAATTAAATTTAGAGCAATAAAAACAACTCCCGAGAAATAATATTCGTTCAATCCAATTTTTTCTGGGGTCGTAGCTCACCCAACTCTTTCGCGGTTAATTTTAACGTCCTGTTTTAACGCCGTAGCCAAATCGAATTCCACGCTTTGAATATCTATTTGCACATTGCATTGCTTCAGTTAGCATGTGGCGACATACACGATGGTTCGGCCCCTATATTGTGCTTTCCAACAGGATCATAGTTGTGTTAATCGTCATCACCGATCGTAATCAAGTATTGAAAAAAAACCTTTTTCAACCCTCCCTCGTTGTGATTCGATCCCGGTACCTCTCGACCCAAACCCTAAGACTGTGTCCGAAACCCATGATAAATATCTGTTAATACAAATTTTTGACAAGCGAATTTGCGATTTTGCTCACTTTTCGGTTTTAGGACGTTCAAGAGTTTTGCGTTCTTCCTTGTAAAATAGGTAAATCTCATCATTAATTGTTAAGACCCTATATTTTTATGTAGGGTCGCGAATAACCCCACTTTTTTTTTGAAGTAAAAAAAAAGTTTCATTTAAAAATGCCCTAAAACGTTTTTATAGCGTTACAGTGTTTTAAAATCAAATGATTTTGGTAAACAATAATTTTGCCTTTATTTATACTGAAAGTTTTTAAAACATATATATGTATTGGTTGGAATGATTTCAGGCTTAATTAGGGTTAATTGAATGGTTTCGATAACTTCAATTTATTTAAACCTTTAGATTGAAATAACAGAAATTCCTCGACGCATAAATTCACTCGAATTGCAGGTCATTTAAATTAGACCATTAAATTTCCTGATTTAAATTAGACCATTAATTTTCCCGAGAACATAAAAGTGCGCAGTTACTAACTAAATTCGTAACAGGTTGATAATTAATTGGGGTATTTTGAGCATCATTTTGTTTCCAAACTTTAATTTAAAAAAAAACAAAAGCACATTCTTCAAATAATATTTCGATAAACGAACTTAACACGTTCGCCGACATATTTCTAATTTAGAAGTTCATTTAGAAGACATTTCATAACTTTGACATTTGCCTATATATTTTTTTGTGTACTATCAAAACCTTCTATAATAAAACCCAAATTCATCCAATACGTAGGCTGTACAACTATTTTTTAAAGTATTTATGAGGCATAAAAGCTATGAAGAAAAACTGACAGAGCATCTCCAATGCAAGTAATTTTACTTATCAAATTATTATTTATTTTTAATTTATAAATACGAAATATGGATCCTTGTTTTAATAAAAACAAAGAATTTAACATTTCTTGTTTTAGATAAGAGAATTTTTTATATTTATATTTATATTTATCCAAAGTTTCTCTAAAAAAGAAAAACATTTAAAAAAAATATAAATTAGGTAAACTTTTTTTGTTTTAACAGGAATTAATTTCGAAGATTACTATCTTCTTCATCAACCTGTACTACTGTGACAAAGTCAAAGTTTTTTAATTGAAATTCACCAATTGAGAGGCTCAAATTGAAAATATATGCTAAAAGTTGTAGAGTAAAAATAAAAATGTGTTTTAAAATAAAATTGGAAATTAAGTCAACCCCAGTTGAGTTCAAGTTTTTGAGTGTTTGTATATAATTGTAGATTTCCAATTTAAATAACGAGGAAAAGAAGCAAGAATTAAAATAACTTATTACTTTCTGTAAAATCTGCCTTGTCAGGTTTAATATTATTCATCACTAGCTCTGTCGAAATGTTTACAAAAAATTAATTAAAAATATTAGCAATAGAAGAATCAGTATTGTAAATAGTATTTTCAAGGTCCAAAACCTTATTTAATTTAATATGTCCTCTTTTTTTACCAACTACGTATATCGTTAATTACTTTTCAATGAACACGAGAATTTCCAGAAGCAAATTGCAATTTGTTACTTTAGCAAGTTGTATTGCCTTATGACAATATTTTTTTTAAGATTTTATAACTCCTTTCTAATTTTTGGTTATTTTGATTTTCTTTAAAAATTGTGACGTGAACCAAACTGATATTTTATTATTTCTATTTTTAACAGTAAACAGTTTTTTTTTTGATTGATTAATAAAATTCGACAATGTAGAAATAAAAAAATGGTCACCCGCGGTCGTACAGTGATGGTTAAGATGTTGCCTTAAACACATCGCGGTCATGAGTTCGAACACCGCCGCTGACCTCAACGCCTTGACAAATTGTGTGTAAAATCGTTCGTGGGGCTGACCACCTACAACGATTAATAATTGTATAGAAATGGTCTGAAAAATCTTGCAAAAGATCTCAGTAAACGGTAAACTTTGGCCTGTAATGCTATTGATTTTTTTAGAAAAAAAAAACTGATTCTTGTGGGTATATTAATAAGCAATGTAAACCAATAAGAACTAAGCAATAAACTATAATCTCTTGAACAAGCAGAATCTTTTTAAATATCCAAATTGATATCAAATATTATTTGAAATTGATAAATCAAGGTAATTATTAAGTTCAAGTAAGGTTGTGTGCGAATTGGTTAAAAAGTTAAAAATTTTAACTGTGGTAGAAATAAAAATATCTATAAATCCATAGAAATATCTATGGTTATTGGTGCTCAAAACATCAAAGGGAAATGTAATTTAAATTTTTAACTGCACCGCGGCCAGTTAAAAGTTTTGTGGTGAATAAAAAATTAAAGTTTTGCCCTCAGAAACTATTAAGCTTTGTAGACAAGGAAAATTTGGATTTCCGGTAAAGGTCTTAGTAAACAAAAAAAAATGTTATTGTAATACACATGTTCGTATCTTTTTTTATATTGCGAAAAAATGTACATAGCAAAATATTTAAAGTGGTCGGATACTCAGTAGTGAATAAAATATAAAATTTTTAACTTTTTAAATTTTTATGCGGTATTTTTTTGGTTTGGCACACATACTTAGAAATATATTGACGTTAAATTCATTAAGTCAAATAATTGTATAAACTTCGGCACTAAAAGAAACATCAATAAGACCATCAGCACTAAAAAAAGTTAATTTAGTAACGTTATCGCGCTTAACTAAATTATGAATATATGTAGCTTACTCCACTATTCCTAGTGTTACTATAACAATTTGCTTTCGATATGTAATTATTGATTGCATATAGTTTCATTTCACCTTTACTAACAAAAATTTTTGATAGAAAAATAATAAGAGAATATTTTGAAAACTTTCCAAAAGAGCCATATATAAATCAAGATCCAAGAGGCAGAATATTCAATTAGTTGTCTTAATAATAAAATTAAAATTATCGGATCTTGATCATTTGCAAAATTATAAACATACGCTAGTTTTGTATGTAATATGACAGATAAACAAAACTTGACAACCTTTGGCTCATACAGATCGCAGCACCGCCCAAGGCACTTTAAAAGCGAATAAACTCGATTTTTTTGGATAGACTCTAAGACTGTGTCCGAAACCGATGATAAATATTTGTGAATACAATTTTTGACATTTATTTTAAAACTATTCCCCTATATTCCCAATTTTTTATCACGCTGTCCGAAAAGTATAATAATTGATTGAAATATTTCCCCGTTTTAGATGTTTTTAAAATCACTTTTTTAGCGTTAGAGCTCTGTTCCATGCACTGATTTATTGAAAAGGTGATAGAAAATAAATTGTATTAGAGTGATCGAGTTAGCGAGTTAATTTTTATTTTTTATTTTTATTTTATAAAATAAAAATAAAAATTAACTCGCTTTTTCGTTTGCTTTAATACAATTTATTTTCTATCACGCTTTCAGTAAATCAGTGCATGGAATAGAACCCTAAAAACTATAAAGAAACATTACAAAACAATTGAAAAAATCACAACAATTGAAAAAGATACATTTTTAAACATTAGAAATGTAACATTTTAAGGCATATATCTTTTACTACGTCTTTTACTCATCCAAACTTGTTATTTAAATTAAACGACATAAAAATAGTAAGATGGTTTGTGTTCTAAAATTGTCTCATCCGACCATATCTATTGTTTTAAAAAAATAAACAGTCGAATAATCAACTGTTATAACTAAAAATAGTTTTTTCTTAATTAAAAGAAAATCCTCGAAGCCTCATTCTAAAAAGCATATTTTCGAAACATTGGTTTTAAAAGTTTTGTCAAATTCGACTGCTGCCTTTGTAATTGAGGTTTAACTGCATGGTAAAGAGCAAGTCGTCTTGTTTTAAAATAATTGTATTATTTTCACATTGGATTTCTTGATGGGAGTGATACGAAATCCCTCATTATAAAATCTCGCATTACAAAATCTCGCAATTGGAAATTTAAAAATCTCGCATTTCCAAAATCCCGCATTACAAAATCGAAGAAAAAAGTTCAAACAAGGCTGGAATTGGGAAAAACATTGTTGTTTTTTTTTAAATATTATTCAAGAAACTATTTCAGGAAAGATAATGTTATGACTGTCGATCTTGTTAACTAACATTATATTCTCATATAAAGTTTGTATTGGGAGAAATTTGACTTTTTATCCAAGATATGATGTAAACCAATCAGTATTTTGTTTAGTGCTTCTAGCCCATGTTCCGTCATCATTCGTCTAACTAATTATCTAACTTCGAAAGAGTAGTTAGTATGTGTTCGGGTTTCTTTTAGTGTATAATGCGTACTTTTCAAAGCTACTTGTTGCATATTTTTGTTAAGTTCTCCTAACTGGTTATTAAATTGTAATGAATTCTGAATTGACACTTGTAGGCGCTTTTATGGTTGGATTCGTTCGTTCGGTAAAATTATTTAGATTTGGAATATTATTTGGATTGCTATCCTTTTTATTTCGTATGGTTTTTTCTCTTTTTCTCCATGTTCGTTTAGTAAAAAAGATAAAAGTTGGACATCTTGATGAAAAAATGCATAACGAAAATAACGGTATTTTTAATGAACTTGATTGGTTGAAAAAAAATACAGAACGAATGAACGAACGAACGAACGAATATGTCCATAAAAGTGGCTTAAAACAATTTATAATTATCATGTGTTGCAGGAAACACAACTTTAAAAACTAAAAATATATAATACATTTACTCTGGTGGTAAACATTGCAACTTTTAGTTGGAATGTTTACCAACAGAGTAAATGTATTATATATGAATGAAACTATTCAATCAGGAATGAAAATACAATTGTAATTTCTATTCCGATGACGAAAGTAAGACACTTAATGTAAAGGGGCTTTTATGAATCGATTATTTTGATTTTTTGTTGTGTTCTAAAAAAAATGGGATAGAAGAACGGAACCAATTTTTTTTATAAACTTGGCTTTATTTAGATTATGCTGCGGGGCGCAATATATTGAGTACACATTGTAGTCTTTTTTGCTATTTAGTTGAACATTGATAGTGACCTTTACCATATTTTCTTCTTCAACTTTTATTCCTTCATGGTTTATAATTTTTTTTTACTAATATTGTTGATTTTATCGCTCTTTCTCCTTGATGGACGCCACCAACAAACACTTATTATGAAGTTTTAGTAAATTCGCTGTCTCATAGTGGGCATATATCTATTTTTGCAATATTCAAAAATATTTGTTTTGGAATATGTTGATTTTCTTAGTGTTTCATTCATTCCCATATTTAAGGAAATCATGGAACTTTACTCACTCTCTTAAGTATTTAGGCACATATTGAGAGCTTCTAAGTGTTTTTTTGTCTCACGAGCGGAATGTTTAGGGTCTTCATGCTTCTTAGAATCTTTTTTAGTATGGGAGTGTCATTATTATCCATTATTATTATCACTATTAGCACTATATATCTTGCTGGATACTAACCTTTACAGTTTATGCCATTTGCTGGAAGGCTTTTTTTACTTAATGGAAATGTCTTTGACTGCACATCTGACGATTCTAGGTTATAGTTTTTATTAATTGAGCCTTATTTAGGATATGCGAATAACATTAATTAGTGGCAGTGCTTTCTCCTTAACTTCTTGTTTTATTTTTCACTGTCATCCAGCTAATTTGTCAGTGTTTGGGTGGCAGTTTCGGCAGTCTCGCGACTTTCCGGAGAAGCCTCCTTTCCTTTTATTTCTTTTAATTTTCTTCCTTGTAACTCAATTGTAGCTACCATATTGCTAGTCGTGAGGATTCACGAGTGAGATTTCTTAGGTTGTAGAGCCTTTTTTAAATGTTTGCTTTCATTTTTTCGTAACATAACTTCATTGCTTAGTTTAAATTTTCGTTAAGCTTAGGGCTTCTTTAAAATAGTCTGTCATCATGTATTAGTTGACCAACCCCAGAATCGTTTGAGCGGTCCTCCAAAGGGGTGGATTTGTTAGTAACTGCTAATGTATTCTCTGGGATATAAATTCCTTTTTTTTTCGTTGGATTCATTCCTTCCAATTTCTGATAATAATACATTTACGAACCATATAGGAAAGGGTATCTCAAGTATGATAACTTCGTTTTCTATGTTCACGATGGTCGAATAGCTCGCCGTGTCTGGGTCACCAGAGGCACGTTTATTAAAACTTTATTACAATTAATAAGGCTGAATGAATGTAATTTACAATAATCATTACACTCATCACGTAGGCGGTTTTATTTTCTCAGGGTTTTGTTCAGGTTTCATTGATTTTGATTTTACAGAGAAAAACGCGCACGAAAATACTACGAAACGTTTAAACCCAATTTGATCAATGCATTATCACCAGAAAAACTAAAAGTACAGAGTCCTGAAGCGGCTTTCATAGAAAAATTCTTTAGAAAATTTTAGTAATATTTCTTCGGTAAAACATGACGGATTTAACTATTGTTCTATTGTCTTTTTTTAGTAATTTTTTTAGTAATAAATAATAAAATTCAGTTTTAAGTTGGTATACACCTTCGGAAATTACTAAAAAATATAAACAATAGTTCCGTCATGTTTTACCAAAGAAATATTACTAAAATGTTCTTCCGGATTTTTTTTGTGAAAGCGGCATGACCGAAAAAAAATTACAAGTAATTAAAACAAATAAATTGTTTACTCTTGTCGGGCTGCTCGATAAACCACCTACATTGGGTCTGTGCTCTAATTAGTCGATAGATCAAGCAATATTTTTGTTGTTTATCATATGAATAACTCTATTTTGAATTCTATTTCAATTAAGATTTTGACAATTAAGATTTTGGAGCTCTAGCCTGGTCAAACGAGTTAAATTTCACAATGAGCCTAACATAAACCTTCTATAGTCGAAGGTCTTCTGATGGAGTAAAATGAAATTTACAGCGTCTTGTAAGCCCAAATACTGACGTACTATATGATTTTTGTAAGAAAGGTCACTCGAAATCTCTAAACCCAACAATTCAAAAGAGGATGACCTGTTAATGAGAACGCGGTTTATTATGGGAGGAACGTAATTTTGATCTTTTTTATGAGGTTTAACTTAGCGATAGATCGGAATTAATTTTCTCCTAACAGCTTTAACAACTCGACACATTTAAGGTTCTCGAATATCCTTAAAATCCCGACCAAAATCCATAATTTCAGAAAAAAAAATAACTGACACACGATTAAATTAAATATTTTATTATTTTATTTTAAATTAGACACATCTGAATTAAAAGAGCCTGAAAAAGTGCGAACGAGTCAGGAAAAAGCACTACAAGCATTACAGGCATATACATTATCACATTATCCAGATACACCGGCTAAATTTGGTGAACTTTTATTACGGATACCCGAGCTACAGCGAACGTGCCAGGTAGTTTATTCTTCAAGCGAATTGTATGGTAAATGTATATGTTTTGTTTTTTATAGGTGGGAAAAGAAATGCTAATCATTAAATCAAAAGAGGGTGAAGAATTTAATTTACTGATGGAATTACTACGAGGTGAACACTAGGAATGCAATTTTTGTAAACAAAATAATTAATAACATTTATATCCCATCCCTAATTGTGCCTAGTTAGTTATTTAAAAAAAAAACATAAAAAATTTAGAAGATGAAATTAAATAATTCCCAATCATTTTTTTTTTATTTTTAAATTAATTAATAGTAAAAATATTTTTGATATAAAATGAAATTAAAAGAGATTAAATAATTGATGATTCCGCCTGGCCTTAATTTTGTCATTACTTTTAATAATAATGCATATAACTTAAATTAAAGTAAACGTAAATGAAGATTAAATATTTTTTTTAAACGAATCGGATTGTATTTTGTGTTTTAATTGTGTATTTCTTAATTCGGTTTTTTATTTTAAATTTTTTTTTTACACTGGGTATTGTATTGCATTCAAAATCAATTATATAAATAACGTAAAAATTAAAAAAAAAATAAAAATTAAATAATTGTGTGCCTTTGAAAAAAAAAATATTAGTAAGTAATTAAATTAAAAAACTATAGAAATGATTTAATTAAATATTGATAAAGGCAAACAGGTTGGTTATTTAAAACAATTAAATATAAATTGAAAATTAGTATACGCGGTTAACTAACTAAAACTACTACCTACTACTTTATATGCACAAAATAAACTATGCTCAAAATCGTGTGCTAGAAACTGAAAACATTTACAAGATTTAGATTATATTATTTAAGTTTAATTATTTAAAAAAAAAAATAAAAAATAAATAAATAAAATAAAAACTGGGTTGTGGGAACATAATACATAAATATATATATATAAATATAAATATATATATTATAAATTAATAAATGTAGTTTTTAGCGATGTTTTCAGTTTAAATATATTTGAACTAAATGAAACAGTGAGAGAGAGTGAGAGTGTAATTTAAGGAGTTATATTATGAATATTTCCATAATATTTAGATAGACTCTTTTTTTTCTAAACGTACTTAGAATTGTAATTTATAATTTCTAAATAAATAAGTTTAAATATATATATAAAACAAAAAAAAAACAAAAAACAAAAAATGATAAAGTGCCAAAATTTTTAATGAATTGAATTTTAATTAGTAATTTGTATTTGTATGATAGACGGCACTATAAAAAAATTATGATTTTAAATGCAAATTATTTTAGATGAAGTTTATAAAATCGAGCTTGAACTAAATATGGGAGAATTTATTTTTAAATTTTCGTCATTTTTTTTATTATTTTTATATTAAATCAATAGAATCAAGTCGCATATTACAGCAAGTACACAAATATATGATGAAGATGTAAATTGTATTAATTATTTATTGCTCAATATGGAAGTTCAGTCGATAAAAAATGAATTCACTAATTTGCGGCGCATAGCGCTAATTCATGTTTAGAAGATGCATTATTTATTCCAATGTCGTTTAATAATTTGTTTTATTTACATATTGCAATTTAAACGGCATTTAATTTCAAATATTAAACCAGTATAAATACATTTATTAAACAAAAAAAAAAAAAAAAAAAAAAAGTCGATTTACGTGCATAAAAAAGCAACAACATTATATTGACTATAAATATTTAATCTTATTTTTATTTTTCGTTACTTAAATTATTACTAATAAATAATATATATATATAACTGTATATCGATATATCGATATATATATATATATATATATATATATATATATATATATATATATATATATATATATATATATATATATATATATATATTATATATATATATATATAAATATATATATATATAAATATACATATATATATATATATATATATATATATATATATATATATATATATATATATATATATATATATATATATATATATAATATATATATATATATATATATATATATATATATATATATATATATATATATATATATATATATATATATATATATATATATATATATATATATATATATATAATGAGTTTGTTAATTATAAATTAATTAATTAAATTAAAAGAAAAATTATCTTTCCTGAATATTTGGGGACCAGATCTGTGATCTATAATAATATTTTTTTATCATGAGTTATTTTATTTTAAGTTTTTTTTTATTATATTTTTAAGTATTTCTTTATGAATATATTTATAATATATATATGTATAAATATATATTATATATGAATATATAAATCATTTGTCTTTAAAACAAAATTATGATAACTAAAATTCAGAACGTACTATTTATCTTTATTTGGAATACATCACATAATTGGAAATAAAAATTTAAATGATCATAAAAATGGAAAATAAATTATTTGTAAATACTTAATCTAAATATATAATTATTAACAAATAATACTTATTATAAGAAGTAGAATTTGCAAATAGTGGTATTTTTGTATATATAAAAATTAATTACATAATAATTACATAAATATTATATTTAAGTGAAATAAATTGATAACATAAAAAAAGTAAAGAAAAAATTTAAAACTCAAAAAAGCCTTCCTTATAACGGGTGATTTTTTAATAGCTATAGGAAATTTTTCCAAAAAAAGGCACTAAAAATTAAGAAAAATGCATGAAATCTTTATTTGAATCGATAGTACGGTCCATATAATTTAATGTTTGAAGATTATTTCATGCAAATGTTGACCGCAGCTGCGCCTCAAATGGTCCATCCGCTTAGTCCAATTTCGGCCGGTGTCTCACGAATAAATGCTTCAATGCTGTCTTCCAATGCGTCAATCGAAGCGATTTTGTCAGTATAGACATGAGCCTTAACTTAGTCCCACAAAAAATAATCTAAAGGCGTTAAATCGCACGATCTAGGCGGCCAATTGAGCGGTCCCAAACTTGAAATAAAGTATTCACCGAACTTGCCTCTCCATTGGTTTATTGTTTCGCGTGCTGTGTGGCATGTGGCACCGTCTTGTTGAAACCACATGTCATGCAAGTCAAGCTCTTCCATTTTGGGCAAAAAAAAGTTGGATATCATCTCACGGTAGCGCTCACCATTCATAGTTACGTTGCGATTCACATCATCTTTAAAGAAGTACGGTCCAATGATGCCACCACCCCATAATCCACACCAAACAGTAACTCTTTGTGGATGCATTGGTAGCTCTTGCAATGCTCCTGGCTGATCTTCACTCCAAAATCGACAATTCTGCTTATTAACGAATCCATTGGCTGAACACAATTTTTCGATAAAAAAATGGATCTTCCGCCAACTTTTCAAGAGCTCACTCACCAAAAATTCTGCGTTGTGGTAGGTCGTTCGACTTCAATTCTTGCTGTATTTTGTAAGGCTTCACACCTAAATCCTTCCGCAAAATTTTCCACGTTGTTGAGTAACAGAGGCCCAATTGCTGCGAACGGCGCCGAATCGATAATTGATGGTCATCACTAACATTGGCCGATACAGCTGCAATATTTTCTTCAGCTCGCACTGTACGTAAGCGTGTTGGTGATTTAATGTCCAACAATGTAAATTTGGTGCGAAATTTATTCACAATAACCCGAATAGCCGCTTCAGTGGGTCGATTAAACTGACCATAAAATGAAAGAAGCGCGCGATGAACTTTCTTAACAGAGCACAAATTGTGAAAATAAAATTCAATGTTTTGCAAGCGTTGTTCGTTTGTAAGACGATTCATGGTTAAATTATAGAACAAACTGAAGATGTTTGACAGCGGCACAAAACAAGAAACATACTTTTCAAGAGCCCATTGATCAAAAATTCTGCGGTGTGGTAGGTCGTTCGACTTCAATTCTTGCACCAGCTGTATTTTGTAAGGCTTCACACCTAAATCCTTCCGCAAAATTTTCCACGTTGTTGAGTAACAGAGACCCAATTGCTGCGAACGGCGCCGAATCGATAATTGATGGTCATCACTAACACTGGCCGATATAGCTGCGATATTTTCTTCAGTTCGTACTGTACGTAAGCGTGTTGGTGATTCAATGTCCAACAATGTAAATTTGGTGCGAAATTTAGTCACAATAACCCGAATAGCCGCTTCAGTGGGTCGATTAAACTGACCATAAAATGAAAGAAGCGCGCGATGAACTTTCTTAACAGAGCACGAATTGTGAAAATAAAATTCAATGTTTTGCAAGCGTTGTTCGTTTGTAAGACGATTCATGGTTAAATTATAGAACAAACTGAAGATGTTTGACAGCGGCACAAAACAAGAAACATACTTTTCAAGAGCCCATTGACCAAAAATTCTGCGGTGTGGTAGGTCGTTCGACTTCAATTCTTGCACCAGCTGTATTTTGTAAGGCTTCACACCTAAATCCTTCCGCAAAATTTTCCACGTTGTTGAGTAACAGAGACCCAATTGCTGCGAACGGCGCCGAATCGATAATTGATGGTCATCACTAACACTGGCCGATATAGCTGCGATATCTTCTTCAGTTCGCACTGTACGTAAGCGTGTTGGTGATTCAATGTCCAACAATGTAAATTTGGTGCGAAATTTAGTCACAATAACCCGAATAGCCGCTTCAGTGGGTCGATTAAACTGACCATAAAATGAAAGAAGCGCGCGATGAACTTTCTTAACAGAGCACGAATTTTGAAAATAAAATTCAATGATTTGCAAGCGTTGTTCGTTTGTAAGACGATTCATGGTTAAATTATAGACCAAACTGAAGATGTTTGACAGCGGCACAAAACAAGAAACATACGTGACCTGTCAATATCAGTGTTGCCAAAAATAAAATAGTTAAAAAATCACCCTTTATATATATATATATATATATATATATATATATATATATATATATATATATATATATATATATATATATATATATATATATATATATAAATATATATATATATATATATATATATATATATATATATATATATATATATATATATATATAATTTTTAATTTAAAAAAATTTCAGTCGACGTTTCGACAAACAGGAAATTAAAAAATATCAATCATATAAATGAATCAGTTTTCCATCGACTTGAAAGTCGTTTTATTTTTGCTGTCATTAGTCAAGAAATTGTCGAACTTTTTTTTAAAAATCAACTAATTACACAAAGGTGGCATCCGATTTCCGTTATAATTATTCCATCTGTAGTAATTATGACGTTGTACTGTATGCAACCAAATTACTACAGAAGCTACATGTAATAATACTGACAGATCTGTAGTTTTTTTTATATCAAACAAAAGTTGCGTGTGTAGTGAATACAGAAAATGTTTACAAGAGATTATTGTTCTAGGTTCTAGTCCGTCGTAGTTTACCACCAATATATGTACACCAATATTTCATTGTCATTATGTGAATAAGATCACAAATATGTATACATATGACTTACCGAAGCAGCACCTAATCATACTTGAGCTTGACCACGGCCGAGTGAGATTGCGAACGCAAGAGTGAGAACGCTCTTATCAAACACATGAAGCCTAAGATTACGACAAATAGCACCATATTTTGGTCATATGTAACCTGCCCCATTTTCTTATTGCATATTAAACTGAAAAATCGAAAATTTATGATACCATATTTGGCCAGAAAATATTATCTTTTGCTAAATTCATTGTGGTTTCTATGCCATTGTGTGCTATATGAACTTTTTCCACCATTAATTTTCTAAGACTATATGGAATTAAAATTTTTCCATTTCGAAAAATGAACCCATTTTGATATGCTAGCTCATGCTTATATTTAAAATATAATTGAAAATCTTCTGGAACATCTCTGATTCGGTTCGGCCAACCATTAGAAATCAAAGAGATCAATTTTTGAAGTGAATGATCTTTTAAGGTTTCTTCTTTTATATTCTGTGTCCGTTCATCGGAAATTTTTAACGACTGAATTAGATAAATTTTCTTTAAATCTTGGAATATTTCATTTTCTGCATAATCAACACTGAATACGTTGTAATGATTTATGAAATTGTCATGTTCCGATACATCCAACGATGTTGATCAAAACGCACACAAGCATACACAATGGCTAATAGCTCCTTTTCTATCATTGCGTTATTCTTTTCTGCTGCGGACAAAGTACGAGATGCATAAGCCACTATTTGATTTTCCTGGAAAACTGCTTGGGTGTAGAACTGTTCAGTACTGCTCGAATCACACTCAATTGTCAATTGTTTACCAATCTCGAAATATTTTAATAATTTCATATCGCTAACTAGAAATTTCAACTTTACAAATTCTCTCTCTTCGTCATTTGACCATGTTGACTTATCCAACGTTAACTTGCGAAGAAGAGCACTTTCTGTACCAAGATTTGGTATGTATCGGCCCAAATAATTCAGCATACTTAAAAATCGGAGTAAAACGCCTTTATCTTTTGGCGATGGCATATTAGATCTTTACTTGACAAAATGTGTCCAAAGAATTTTACTTCCGATCGACAAAGATTCAATTTACTTTTATTTAGTTTACAATTATTTTCGCGTAAACGTACTAATAGTTTCTCCAAATTTGCATTGTGGTCCACGAATGTGTCTTCTACCGTTTCCCCTTTTCCATAAATTAGTCAAAATTTCAACACCTGGCAAATCATGAACGACTGTGTACATCTTCATTTGGAAAAGCTCTGGTGCTGACGAAATTCCAAAAGGACAACGGAGCCAACGGTAACGGCCAAATGGAGTCCAAAATGTAGTTAGTTTGCTACTTTCTTCCCTTAACTTTATATGCCAGAATTCCTTTCTGGTATCCATAGTACTGAAAACTTTCGCTTTATTAAGTTCCGGTAAAATTTCGTCTGTTGTTGTTGTTTGACAATGTGGTCTCTTGATGGCACATTCAAAGGAATTGGGTCTAGACAAATCCGGAAACAAATAATTTTTTTCACTAGTAAAATATTACTCATCCATTTTGTATTTGATGGTTCGAGTGTAATAATGTCATCTTTTACTAGTGAGTCCAACTCTTCCTTCAGTTTCGATCGAAGTTTCGCCATTGGTATTCTGCGAGGACATTGGATGACAGGTTTAATACTTTTATCAATCTCCCGGCAAGATTCCATAACCATCAAATACATCCTTATATTTTTGAATTATTCCATTTGCTTCATTCACCGCATTAACATCTGAATAACTAAGGCTCCGAAACCTTGTTATTGACGCTATTGACGAAATGATCAGAACGCCGTAAATTTTCGCTGTATTTTATAAGTCCTTTCTTTCGGATAATAACTGCAAAATGATCATTATCAACTACTTGAAATATTATATTATATTTTTTGCTTTCATAATGACACGGAATTTTTACTTGTCAGAACTCAAATATTATGTTCACTATAATCAATGTCGATTTAGAGTCGTTCAAATAAATATTACCGTTAGTTAACTTTGAATACTGCTTAAATCCGATCAGACAAGCTTGAGCGCCTGAATCTAGATCACACACAATGTTTTGCCAATCATCATTAAATTTTAGCCTCAACTAGTGACTCACGACTAGTGGTTTTACTCGAATCAATTACTTTTTCGATTGTCAATGACGTATCACTTTCACTGTCTGTCTTAATTTTTACTTCTTTTACTAGTGCCTTGTCATTATTCTTTTTAAAATTCTTCTTTTTAACATACTACTTCGAAGTGATTAAAACCATCGCAAAATTTACATTTTTTACCAAACGCAGGACAATTGGTTTTCTTAAAAACATGGTTGGTCGCACAAAACTTTCATTTCATTGAACTGTTTTCTGTCTTTTTCTTATTTATCGATTTTTGATTTTTATTTTCGAACACTTTATTTACATTATGACTTACACCAACAAGCGATTTAATACGATCTTCCGTAACTTCACTGACCTTATATTCCTGTATAATTTTCTCGAGTTTCAATGTGAATCCCAAACGCAATTCGATCCCGCAACAAATCATCTGAGGTTATGTTTTTGTTATATTTGCATTAAAAGATATTTGCATTAAAAGATTTATGCTCGTATTGTGAACACGTATGAAACATGTATCGGTCATACAGGACGTTTTGCTTTGACACCAGACGATTACAAATTAGTTCAATAACATTTTCAGTAGTGTCCTTCTCTGCCTTAGTCAAAGAAAATGTGAAAATTTAATTTTCGCAACATCCCCGATTAACGATAACAGCAAATGTATCTTTTTCTGTTCTTCAGTAGAAGGCCATTTGTCAATACCTGATGCCACAACGTACTCGTTCCAATTTCTCTTGAAGAGTTCCAAATCTTCCTCAATATTACCATTCATATCCAATGGTTTCGGAAATGGAACATGAGATGTTATAACGTCAGTTTCATTTTTCTTATAAAAATCATCACGAAGCGATTTCAGCTCATCGTTGACTAATTTCATATTTTTATTGATGTTATTGCACGTAGCTGTGAAAAGTTTTATTGTCTCAATCAACTCACTCATTTTTTATTTTTTTTTATTTTATATTATTAGTATTTTCACCAGAAAAAAAAATTTTTTTATGTAGCAATCGCGTGCGTTTTTTTCTTAACCTCACTTATGTTAATTGCCTATCACGAATAAAATAATATGTTCACGTTTCAATATATTTTCTTTATTGAAATTATTTTATTCCACTTCTGACACCATGTTGTGGATGTTTTATCCACAAAATAAAATAATTATTATTATGAAATAATTATCTTAAAGTTTTTATCAAAGAAGACCAGCCAAAAGTGATACACAATCCAACAACATAAAGAACACGCCAATTGATTTCAATTCAACAGCAGACAGAGAACAGGTTGAACCATCTGTAAGCAGTAGTGATGTTCGTCCGACACGTAACATAAAGTTACCAAGTCATTTAAATAAAAAATTTTTTTTTAAGGAAATTTTTATTTTTAATGTTAATTTTGTATTTTGTAAAAAAAGGAAGATGTTATATGGATAAGGGCTTAGCACTTCCATGTTTATGTATTATATCTATGATCGACAAGTAGGGCGAAGGGGAGTGTTTGTAGGGAAACTAAACAAGACATTTGTAATGAAAACCTCATGTTTATAAAAACTTTAAGTTAATTATTTGATAATAATAATTATTTTATTTTGTGGATAAAACATCCACAACATTTTTTGAAAAACATCACTCATCATTTTTTAGAAATAAAACTTTCTAAAACTACCGGTAAATTCATATGAATCCACATTTATTAAAATCGGTTAAATCAGGAATCGATATATATATATATATATATATATATATATATATATATATATATATATATATATATATATATAATATATATATATATATATATATATATATATATATATATATATATATATATATATATATATATATATATATATATATATATATATATATATATATATATACATATAAATATATATATTCATACAGTGGTGTAGATACAAATAAGTATATGAAAATGATCTTACAATTATCTGATAAATTGGCCAAAATACTTCAAAAAAATTCTACTTTTTGAAGGAAATCATTAATATAATTAAGAAAATGTGGCTAAGTATATGTACTATGTATTTAACATGTAATACTTTCCGATATTTTTTTGTAAACTAAGTGTGAAAACGTATAGGTGTAATTATCATTAAAAACCTCACTATGGGCCGTGATGAGCACTGCAAACCAGAAAAGTGTCGAATAAGTTTAGAATTTTTAGAAAGGTAAAACGTGCCAAAAAAATTTCTGTTATAATGATTCGCAAAATATGATAACAAATGCTTTAAAATTTCATTTATGTAAGGAAAATAGAGACCGAAAACGAAAAAATGGAGGCCCAAAAAAAATTTAATTTAAACTTTAGATTACAACATTAAAGATTAAAAAAAGGCTGATAAAAAATAAATTGTCAGCACGTATTCTTCGAAAGGTACAGTAATAGAGAAACAGTGGGCGCATCTAGCACAAGTAGAGTCTACCGAAAATACGTAGACTCTACAAGTCTACATGTGCTGGATGCAAAAAAGTCTCAGTAAAAATATGTAGACTCTACGAGTTTTAGTGAGACTAAAAATTCTACATATATATGTCTACATTTATAAGTAGATTATGTTGGTTTGAAACTTGGATTTGTTTTGACATTTGTATTACTAGTTCATATTTATTAAACCAAAAAAAAACATGGAGGATAGCACGCATTTTGAATATCCTTATATTTACGATAGTGATGGAGGTAAATATAGATGCGAAATGTCAATTTAATTTATTACGTAATTTAAATAAGTTATCCAAGACAAAAACCAAAATGGATACGTAAACATTTACATCCACCACACGTCTAAAATCAATAATAATTATTAAATTTTGCAGTAAATTCTGTAAAGCATATGGCGCTGATGAAATTTTAGTATTGGTATGCTCCTCTTGTGAAGTTTATTTTTTTTTAAATAAAGAATGTTATAACATACAATTATGCTAGCAAGCTGTTAAATACGAATGAAAATCAAATACTGTTGATCAATATGGGCGCCGAATTGACTTAACACCCCGTTAATTAGTGTAAAAGAATTATGTTTTTGTAGTATTTAGAAAAAAAATTTCTTCTAATTTAGAAAATAGAACGACAAAAGTTACAAATTTTTGTTAATTGTATGGGCAGAAGCGCTCACTTGCTTTTTCCGCTAGTAGTCTTGCAGTAAATTTGCCATTGGTCACTGTTGACTCCCACGCAGTAACAAAATGTCTATGTTCGTCCGGCAGCGACATCAGGGGGTCTATTGTGAAACTTATCGGACACGGATATTTCCGTCAACAGTAAAATCCGATTCGACACGAATTTACCCTATTATGAAACTTGATTATCGAATTTGTAATAATTTGACAGCTGGTTTTTTAGATTTGATTTTTCTCAATTTTGAAAAATATATATTTTCTTAAAATAATATTGGTTTTATTATGTAATGTTGTAAAATATAATATTGTTAGTTTAATTTATAATATTATTAAAATTTAATTAATTTAATTTTATTAAAACACCAACAACGTTTCACATATGCTCAAAATACGATCAATCGAATATAAAATAGCAAAAAAAAAAATAGCAGTCGGATTTTGACATGTACACTCGGAAAAATCCGATTCGATTTTGCTTTTTAGTTTCATAATAGCTCTTATCCGACATGGATTTTTTCGATAACGGAAAAATCCCTGTCGTATAAGTTTCATAATAGGCCCCCAGTATTGTAGTCAAACACAACATTTTATGGAAAATGCTCCGAATCTCGAATTATTTATTTTTTATTCAAAATACATATCTCTTAACATCTACTGTAATAACCCACGTTGAAGTCATTATTTGATTGTAACAAGTTACAATCGAAGCAGAGAAATAGTAGTAAAACTATAATCTCAACATTTAATTTATGGTACATGGCTTTTCCATTCAATTTATTGAGTCAAATAATTTTTTTTAAATCGAGTTGCTAATTTTGATACTGCCAACAAACCTTCCCAATATTAATTTCCAACTACAAATTAGCTTTTCTAAAAAAATGTCAAGATGCATGACTAAATGTTGGTATGTTGTCGAAGAATTAACTTGTTGCATTGAAGAATTAACTTGTTAAGCCAACACCTTAACCAACAATTGATCAATTTTAACAATTGAATAACGAAAATGTCAGACATCTTTCAATATTTAAAAGTGACAGCAGAAATAATAAGTGTACCCTATTCTTTGGAAACATAAACTTCAGTTAACCAGCTTAAGGCCAACTATTTTTAGCGTATAACAAATTTGTTTCACAGTTTTGTTGACTTTCAGTATTAACAATTCGAGTAACTTATTTGGCTAAACTACAGTTAAGTGACAATCCTGCTATATTTTTTTATGGTTTTTCAAGGAATGATGATCATATAATCAAATGTAATGTAAATATATTTATATGTTCTGTTCAACGCTAAGCTTTTGTGATGCAACTTAGTAATCAAGATTGTATGGTATAACAAATCATACATCTCTGTTGACATTTGTTCAGATTCGATGGAGTTTTTGTCGACTTCGTTTTTATGAGAAATTAAATCACTTAACGCTAGATCAAAACAAAATGGGTACCCTATGTGTGATAATTTCATATATATATATATATATATATATATATATATATATATATATATATATATATATATATATATATATATATATATATATATATATATATATATATATATATATATATATATAAAATTTAAATAAATTTATAACATAAACGTGACGGTAATTTAATTTAAAAAAAACCAACAAGAATATTAGCTCAGTATTAGTGATAATTAATAAAAAAAAATAAGTAAATTAAACAATAAATTGGAGGATGTAATATGAGCAATTTAATTAAAGAAAGCAAAAAATAAATAAATAAATTAAATATAAAAGGGATAATATTTCATTTTATTTTTTGTAATAAATAAATTATATTATTTTTATTTTGTAAAAATATATATTTATATTTATATATAAATATTATTTTTATTTTTGTAAAAATATATATTTATATTTATATTTATATATTTTATATAAAAATTATGAAAAAAAAAAAATTGAATAAAAATAAAATGCAGAAAAACTAATAAAAAATAATGAAAATATATATACATAATTCACATAATAAATATGGAAGTCTTTAAATTTTCATTTTATAATTCAACCTTCATAACAAAATGCAATTTTATCAAAAAATAGTTTTCTTGACCACATGGAGTTCCATTTAATAAAAATGGAAAACATCGAATTATAATATTTCAGTCTCTGATATTGAATATTGTTATTAAAAGAATATAAAAACGAATCAACAAATCAAGAATATACCCGAATGCTATCAATCTAAATTAAATTCTTAAGAAGAAGCGCTAAGGATCGAATTTTACATGCAAGGACGAAATATAAAATAAATTATTTAAAATTGCGAATTGTGCCAAACGAGACTATCTATATTAATGAAAGCTTGATATATACAGAAGGTAAGCTTTTATGGGATTCAAAAATGACCTTGATTTGCTAAAAATCGAGTTTAAGCAATGATAATAATATACAGTCACATTTTAAATTGTTTTCTATTATGATATTTAGGCTGTGTCCGATACCCATAATAAATATTTGTGAATAAAATTTTTGACATTTATTTGAAAATATTCCCCTACATTCCCAATTTTGTATTACGCTGTCCGAAACGTATAATAATTTTATTGAAATATTTCCAAGCTATGTTTTTAAATTCACTTTTTGTGACGTATAAAAACTATGAAGAAAAATTACATTTATAATTCATAGTGTCATAGTGTGCATATCATATTGAAATTGTCATAGCAACGGAAAAATTTGTCTTATTGGTTTTTCTTACAAAACCAAGTAGTGAATTTTATATATTTTATTGTAAATATCCGAGTGTGTCAAGCGATGAGTTTTAGAAAGTTTTAGAATTGGTCAAAAATTATCATAGCAACTGACATGATAATTTGGATGTTTTCGGTGTTATCAAATAAATGTCAAAAATTTGTATTCACAAATATTTATCATGGATTTCGGACTCAGTTTTAAGCACGCTAATTCACAGCATAACACTAGCTACTCTAATTTAATTGTAGTTCTACTAACCAATCAATCGGAAATAAAAATATGTAAATTACACCAGAATATAAGAAGTTTTAGGACAAAGAGGTCCATTTTATTTTCACTGTTAGCTTCGTTTAAGCGTCAGATTTTGTTTTTGACTGAGGTATGAATCGGAAGAAATTAACTTTATAAGTTATAACTTAAATAATTATAATCTTATGCTGAATGTTGCGATTTTGATTTAACAGTTTATGATATGAGCAAAAAAATAAATGCAGTCTCACCAAATAAAGTGCCTATTCAAACGTTAAGAAAAGATCAAGTGGACACGTAGTTTCCTCAGCTTGATCAGTGGTTTTACATAAACAATATTTCCGTGAAAATAAAATTCGGTACTGTAGGGGCCTCGTCAAACCCACTTATTGTTAATCGAGTGCAAGATGCAGTTAAAAATCTATGCGCAATCAATTAATACGAAAATTTCAAGCAAAACAAATTTGGTTACCAATTGGATTGGTAACCAACTCAAATTTGGTTACCAATCCAAGTCTAATCCGTGTCAAATCCTGTGGCAATTACAGGAGTTAACACGACAAGTACAACAACTCTCTGTAAAGCGTTTTTTATCGTTCTTAAACCGTTCCAGGTCAAAATCGCGAAAACGTAGCCCATTTCTTAGACGACGTAGAACGCATTATAATCATTCGAATATACATGCTGGTACAAATTTTCCACCGCCAGTGAAAAATGGTGTTGATGAAGTATAGCTAGCCGCCAAAGTTAGTAAAAGTTTAGCAGTAAGCTTGGTATTGCCTAACAACAAAGTTATGGGGAACATAAACAATTCTGAATCATCGATATCGTCAAATATGTGATAATCGTCATCAACAATACCGCGTGAGGCAGTCATTGTTAATCAGCTTTGCGTACCCGATAATTCAAGCAAAATTAATTGTCTGACTGATACAGGAGCGTCTATGACGTTGCTACCTGCATTTTAATTTGGGATTAAGAAGACCGCGCTGGATATTTACGTGGAAATTTACGATTGTTCAGGTCAAACAGTCGATAATTGGATTGGATTTCTTATCACATTACAATTTACTGGTAGATGTACACCATGTTGTTAGAAAGAAGAATGGCACATGGAAATGCTGTAATAAAGACGGGAAAATTTTCGTTACCATACCTGAATGACTCACATTGATTTTTAAGATATATTTGTTACCATATACAATGTGGTCACATTGTATATGGTAACAAATATTTCTTAAAAATCGATCTACAAAAGGCCAAACAATTCAGAGGTTCAAATCGGATACCCTATGGGATTTTGTATTTGCATTTATTGATGACATGTTGGTCCCATCATTCAATATTGAGGAGCATTGTAATCAGGCCTTAAGTCCATTACAGCATTGTAATCAGGCCAATGGTGTAAATTTCAACCATTACCAGAAAAGATGAAAGTTATCCGACAATTTAAGCTTCCAACGATTGCTAAAAGTAGTTTTTAGCAGCCTTATGATGGTCTATTTGAGGTTATTAAAAGTATTATCCATGCTACGTAATTTTTGATCATCATTATTAGTGAGACTAAGCTACTATCTGAATTCAGTCTTTCGGATTTCTATATACTTATGATTTTGCCGCAATTTTAATCATTAAAACCATACCCAAAAACAATTGGAATCCAACTCTCTATAAAACTTGATGACAAATAAGTTGTTCGAATAACAGTGGAAACCCAAAGAGGAAGGTGAGCTTTACAGTTTACAAATGAAGTAAATTTAGGTAATTGTTTTGAAACAGTTATAGGTAGATCTAGGTAGAATCAAACGAAACATTAAAAAATATATTAACTATCTGACATTTTTAGGTAGAATTGATTATCAGAATACTAGAACTTGACTACGCATGATCCAGTCATAGGCATATTAGTAACTGTAAGAAGGAAAGTCATAATCTGCTATGTCATACAGTGCTATGCTCCTACAGTTAAAAATATGACAACGAAAAATAAACTCTACTTGGTGCATCTTGCCATAATATCAAGTCCAGACTACACCGAAATACCTTAAAATTATCCAGCTAATTTAACTTCAAAATGATACTTTACCAGATTGTGATATACAAGCAAAATTATAGAAAGTGGTTCAATCAATAACCGATACTAGTAGAACTGATCGAAAATCAAAACTATATAAGGTTTAGATTTTCACTAGTGTACTAGATACCAGCAAAAAATCAGGTCCCTATTATGAAAAAATGCGATTTCGCAATTTTATGCGATATCGCATAATTCTATTATAAAACGAAATTCTCGCATAAATGGTGCGCATTATAGTATAAAATGTATAGTATAAAATGTATAGTATAAAATGCTGTGACGGATTTTTGTGAAATTAAATATATATATATATATATATATATATATATATATACATATATATATATATATATATATATATATATATATATATATATATATATATATATCTACATATATATATATATACATGTATATATATATATATATACATGTATATATATATATACATGTATTTATATATATATATATATATTTATATATATATATATATATATATATATATATACATGTATATATATATATATATATATATATATATATATATATATATATATATATATATATATATATGTATATATATATATATATATATATATATATATATGTATATATATATATATATATATATATATATATATATATATATACATATATATATATATATATATATATATATATATATATATATTTATATATATATATATATATATATATATATATATATATATATATATACATATTTTTTTTCTTTTTATATTTAGATATAAAATATATCTAAATATTCTCGTGGTTTACATTGTGGAATCTGAGACTTTTGGCTAAACATTTGATGTACTCAACTGATTATAAATCAAAAATTAATATGTTGTAGGCCAACCTGAAAGATAAAGTAACGCAATCCATTTTAATATTTATATTTTTATATATATTGAAATTTAGTAAAAATCTATTCTTAGACACTGCTATTTTCGAATCTAATTGAGGTTATAAATATTGACAGATATTGTTATTTGACATTAAAAAAATTGCCCAAAAACGAAATTTCCCTATAGGCAATACGATATTCGACAGACACATTTCCTAATACAAATGAAAGAGGCACTTCGCATCCGCAAAATCGTAAAAAAGGCAAAATGCGATCGCTTTCATAATAGGGCCCCAGGAAACACTGTAAAAACTTATGAACAAACTATATACACAAAAAACTTCTCGTAATAGTGAAAGAACCAGCCGCACACATAAATATGCGCATATTAAACAAAAGAATGGAAAACGTCACAAATGATTGGAAATCACCTATATATTGCTATGATTTTGACATGTGCACTCGGAAAAATTCGATTCGATTTTGCTTTTTAGTTTCATAATAGCCCGTTATCGAAAAAATCCGTGTCGGATAAGTTTCATAATAGGCCCCCAGTATTACACATCATTTTATGGAAAATGCTCCGAATCTCGAATTATTTATTTTTATTCAATATACATATCTCCTAACATTCTACTGTATAACCCACGTTGAAGTCATTATTTGATTGTAACATGTTACAATCGAAGCAGATAAATAGTAGTAAAACTATAATGTCAACATTTAATTTATGGCAATTGGCTTTTCCACTCAATTTATTGAGCCAAATAAATATTTTTAAATCTGGAGTTGCTAATTTTGATACTGCCAACAAACCTTTCCAATATTGTTAACTCCCAACTACAAATTAGGTTTTCTAAAAAATTGTCAAGATGCATGACTAAATGTTGGTATTTTGTCGAAGAATTAACTTGTTGCATTGAAGAATTAACTTGTTAAGCCAACACCTTAACCAACAATTGATCAATTTCAACAATTGAATAACGAAAATGTCGGATATCTTTTGATATTTAAAAGTGACAACAGAAATAATAAGTATGCCCTATTTTTCTGGAAACAAACTTCAGTTAACCAAATTTCAGTATTAACAATTCGAGTAATTTATTTGGCTAAACTACAGTTAAGTGACAATCCTGCTATATTTTCTCATGGTTTTTCTAGGAATGATGATCATACGATCTAATATAATGTAAATAAATTTATATGTTCTGTTCAACGCTGAGCTTTTGTGATGCGACTTAGTAATCAAGATTGTGTGGTATAACAAATCATACATCTCTGTTGACATTTGTTCAGATTCGATGGAGTTTTTGTCGACTTCGTTTTTATGAGAAATTAAATCACTTAACGCTAGATCAAAACAAAATGGGTACCCTATGTGTGATAATTTCATAATGGAGCTCAATCTTTTAAAAGAGAGCCATCTTTTGCCGGAGTTTTTGATTAGTTTTTGAAGTGATGAACATATATATATATATATATATATATATATATATATATATATATATATATATATATATATATATATATATATAAATATAAATATAAATATAAATATATATATATATATATATATATATATATATATATATATATATATATATATATATAAATATATAAAATTTAAATAAATTTATAACATACACGTGACGGTAATTTAATTTAAAAAAAGCCAACAAGAATATTAGCTCAGTATTAGTGATAATTAATTTAAAAAAATAAGTAAATTAAACAATAAATTGGAGGATGTAATATGAGCAATTTAATTAAAGAAAGCAAAAAATAAATGAATAAATTAAATATAAAAGGGATAATATTTCATTTTATTTTTTGTAATAAATAAATTATATTATTTTTATTTTGTAAATTTATAATTATACTTTTATTATAAATATATATTTTATATAAAAATTATGAAAAAAAAAAAAAAATTGAATGAAAATAAAATGCAGAAAAACTAATAAAAAATAATGAAAATATATATACATAATACACATAATAAATATGGAAGTCCTTAAATTTTCATTTTATAATTCAACCTTCATAACAAAATGCAATTTATCAAAAAATAGTTTTCTTGACCACATGGAATTCCATTTAATAAAAATGGAAAACATCGAATTATAATATTTCAGTCTCTGATATTGAATATTGTTATTAAAAGAATATAAAAACGAATCAACAAATCAAGAATATACCCGAATGCTATCAATCTAAATTAAATTCTTAAGAAGAAGCGCTAAGGATCGAATTTTACATGCAAGGACGAAATATAAAATAAATTATTTAAAATTGCGAATTGTGCCAAACGAGACTATCTATATTAATGAAAGCTTGATATATACAGAAGGTAAGCTTTTATGGGATTCAAAAATGACCTTGATTTGCTAAAAATCGAGTTTAAGCAATGATAATAATATACAGTCACATTTTAAATTGTTTTCTATTATGATATTTAGGCTGTGTCCGATACCCATAATAAATATTTGTGAATAAAATTTTTGACATTTATTTGAAAATATTCCCCTACATTCCCAATTTTGTATTACGCTGTCCGAAACGTATAATAATTTTATTGAAATATTTCCAAGCTATGTTTTTAAATTCACTTTTTGTGACGTATAAAAACTATGAAGAAAAATTACATTTATAATTCATAGTGTCATAGTGTGCATATCATATTGAAATTGTCATAGCAACGGAAAAATTTGTCTTATTGGTTTTTCTTACAAAACCAAGTAGTGAATTTTATATATTTTATTGTAAATATCCGAGTGTGTCAAGCGATGAGTTTTAGAAAGTTTTAGAATTGGTCAAAAATTATCATAGCAACTGACATGATAATTTGGATGTTTTCGGTGTTATCAAATAAATGTCAAAAATTTGTATTCACAAATATTTATCATGGATTTCGGACTCAGTTTTAAGCACGCTAATTCACAGCATAACACTAGCTACTCTAATTTAATTGTAGTTCTACTAACCAATCAATCGGAAATAAAAATATGTAAATTACACCAGAATATAAGAAGTTTTAGGACAAAGAGGTCCATTTTATTTTCACTGTTAGCTTCGTTTAAGCGTCAGATTTTGTTTTTGACTGAGGTATGAATCGGAAGAAATTAACTTTATAAGTTATAACTTAAATAATTATAATCTTATGCTGAATGTTGCGATTTTGATTTAACAGTTTATGATATGAGCAAAAAAATAAATGCAGTCTCACCAAATAAAGTGCCTATTCAAACGTTAAGAAAAGATCAAGTGGACACGTAGTTTCCTCAGCTTGATCAGTGGTTTTACATAAACAATATTTCCGTGAAAATAAAATTCGGTACTGTAGGGGCCTCGTCAAACCCACTTATTGTTAATCGAGTGCAAGATGCAGTTAAAAATCTATGCGCAATCAATTAATACGAAAATTTCAAGCAAAACAAATTTGGTTACCAATTGGATTGGTAACCAACTCAAATTTGGTTACCAATCCAAGTCTAATCCGTGTCAAATCCTGTGGCAATTACAGGAGTTAACACGACAAGTACAACAACTCTCTGTAAAGCGTTTTTTATCGTTCTTAAACCGTTCCAGGTCAAAATCGCGAAAACGTAGCCCATTTCTTAGACGACGTAGAACGCATTATAATCATTCGAATATACATGCTGGTACAAATTTTCCACCGCCAGTGAAAAATGGTGTTGATGAAGTATAGCTAGCCGCCAAAGTTAGTAAAAGTTTAGCAGTAAGCTTGGTATTGCCTAACAACAAAGTTATGGGGAACATAAACAATTCTGAATCATCGATATCGTCAAATATGTGATAATCGTCATCAACAATACCGCGTGAGGCAGTCATTGTTAATCAGCTTTGCGTACCCGATAATTCAAGCAAAATTAATTGTCTGACTGATACAGGAGCGTCTATGACGTTGCTACCTGCATTTTAATTTGGGATTAAGAAGACCGCGCTGGATATTTACGTGGAAATTTACGATTGTTCAGGTCAAACAGTCGATAATTGGATTGGATTTCTTATCACATTACAATTTACTGGTAGATGTACACCATGTTGTTAGAAAGAAGAATGGCACATGGAAATGCTGTAATAAAGACGGGAAAATTTTCGTTACCATACCTGAATGACTCACATTGATTTTTAAGATATATTTGTTACCATATACAATGTGGTCACATTGTATATGGTAACAAATATTTCTTAAAAATCGATCTACAAAAGGCCAAACAATTCAGAGGTTCAAATCGGATACCCTATGGGATTTTGTATTTGCATTTATTGATGACATGTTGGTCCCATCATTCAATATTGAGGAGCATTGTAATCAGGCCTTAAGTCCATTACAGCATTGTAATCAGGCCAATGGTGTAAATTTCAACCATTACCAGAAAAGATGAAAGTTATCCGACAATTTAAGCTTCCAACGATTGCTAAAAGTAGTTTTTAGCAGCCTTATGATGGTCTATTTGAGGTTATTAAAAGTATTATCCATGCTACGTAATTTTTGATCATCATTATTAGTGAGACTAAGCTACTATCTGAATTCAGTCTTTCGGATTTCTATATACTTATGATTTTGCCGCAATTTTAATCATTAAAACCATACCCAAAAACAATTGGAATCCAACTCTCTATAAAACTTGATGACAAATAAGTTGTTCGAATAACAGTGGAAACCCAAAGAGGAAGGTGAGCTTTACAGTTTACAAATGAAGTAAATTTAGGTAATTGTTTTGAAACAGTTATAGGTAGATCTAGGTAGAATCAAACGAAACATTAAAAAATATATTAACTATCTGACATTTTTAGGTAGAATTGATTATCAGAATACTAGAACTTGACTACGCATGATCCAGTCATAGGCATATTAGTAACTGTAAGAAGGAAAGTCATAATCTGCTATGTCATACAGTGCTATGCTCCTACAGTTAAAAATATGACAACGAAAAATAAACTCTACTTGGTGCATCTTGCCATAATATCAAGTCCAGACTACACCGAAATACCTTAAAATTATCCAGCTAATTTAACTTCAAAATGATACTTTACCAGATTGTGATATACAAGCAAAATTATAGAAAGTGGTTCAATCAATAACCGATACTAGTAGAACTGATCGAAAATCAAAACTATATAAGGTTTAGATTTTCACTAGTGTACTAGATACCAGCAAAAAATCAGGTCCCTATTATGAAAAAATGCGATTTCGCAATTTTATGCGATATCGCATAATTCTATTATAAAACGAAATTCTCGCATAAATGGTGCGCATTATAGTATAAAATGTATAGTATAAAATGTATAGTATAAAATGCTGTGACGGATTTTTGTGAAATTAAATATATATATATATATATATATATATATATATACATATATATATATATATATATATATATATATATATATATCTACATATATATATATATACATGTATATATATATATATATACATGTATATATATATATACATGTATTTATATATATATATATATTTATATATATATATATATATATATATATATATATATATATACATGTATATATATATATATATATATATATATATATATATATATATATATATATATATATATATATGTATATATATATATATATATATATATATATATATATATATGTATATATATATATATATATATATATATATATATATATACATATATATATATATATATATATATATATATATATATATATTTATATATATATATATATATATATATATATATATATATATATACATATTTTTTTTCTTTTTATATTTAGATATAAAATATATCTAAATATTCTCGTGGTTTACATTGTGGAATCTGAGACTTTTGGCTAAACATTTGATGTACTCAACTGATTATAAATCAAAAATTAATATGTTGTAGGCCAACCTGAAAGATAAAGTAACGCAATCCATTTTAATATTTATATTTTTATATATATTGAAATTTAGTAAAAATCTATTCTTAGACACTGCTATTTTCGAATCTAATTGAGGTTATAAATATTGACAGATATTGTTATTTGACATTAAAAAAATTGCCCAAAAACGAAATTTCCCTATAGGCAATACGATATTCGACAGACACATTTCCTAATACAAATGAAAGAGGCACTTCGCATCCGCAAAATCGTAAAAAAGGCAAAATGCGATCGCTTTCATAATAGGGCCCCAGGAAACACTGTAAAAACTTATGAACAAACTATATACACAAAAAACTTCTCGTAATAGTGAAAGAACCAGCCGCACACATAAATATGCGCATATTAAACAAAAGAATGGAAAACGTCACAAATGATTGGAAATCACCTATATATTGCTATCCTCCACTCAGCATAACATAGACTAACTGCATCAATTTAAACACAGAGGTTTTCATCCTGACCCTGTATGACAAAAGATCTAGATCTGAAGGTATGGTGCAGTCCGGTGACTCATTTAAAAATGTTACGTGAACTATTCTTATTGCTGAGTTGTTGTACTCTTAAGACTTCAGTATATCACCATTTAAGCGTTTTCCATCTACAAATTCGCTTAGCGGTTCTCCTAGCATAAGAACCGCTTTGTTCATCCGTGCGATTGTAAAACGTATTTGCGCTTCTTTATATGCTATATTCTGTGACTCGACAATCCTCATCAAACCAATCATTTTTGGGTTCAATTTTTACCATAACTAGAGTCGCCTGTTGGGCAGCACATGTTGATCAGACCCGTTGTCATTTATGGGTGTACGAGATGGACCCTGATGGATGCTTATGAGAGATGTTTTAATGACATTCGAGAGAAGAGTCATGCATATGATATATATACCCCAAACGCGACGATGACCACGTAGATGACGAGGAATGAAAATTCCTGATGTCATTCATAAAATAAAATGGTCAGAGGGTACGCTGGATTGGTCACGTTCTAAGAACTGACCGTAAACGGATGGTGGAGCGACCTCTGAGATGAAAGTCGCCATTTAGCAACTGCAAGTTAAGGAAAAAGAATTACATCTTAATGTAGCTCTGACTATTCTTAAAATTCAAGAAAAAGCTAATTATTTTCTTCTAGGCCGAGTTTAGCGGTATTTAAACTTTGTGTTAGGTATGGACAAATACATATTTTATTAAAGTTAAAAAAAATCACACCTTGTTGAGAAAAAGTGAGTTCTTCCTACTTCATCTAAAGAAATTAGATGAAGTAGGAAAATTAACAGCTGATCTATCAACAGTTGACCAGGCAAATTTTTCATTATTTGATTGCTGTGGTGATGATAAACACAAGTATAACTGATGAATTTATTTCTTACGTTAGTTCAGGATGGCAGGAGCTTTGTACTGGGCATAATGTTCACTATTTGAATACAAACGATTTAAGGTAGTAGGACGATAAAAGGAATCTATGAACGAGTTAGGCGTCCTTTGGCCCTATTACTATATAACAGGTGCCAGATAACAAAAAATATTTTTATTTTTTTTCCAATGGAATTTGTGGTTGAATTGTTACTCAACCTTAATAATTATTTGAAAAATTGGAAACGAATTTAATAACTGAAATATGTTTTATCTTGTCAAACATTTAACAGTATTAATTTAATTGTTGTGTGAAGAGGTTAGTGATTTGATCGTCCTCGTGTTTAAAAAAATAAATAAAAATATGTGTGTTGTGTTAAATACATTTAAATAATATTAAGTGTAAAGTGGGGTGTATTTAAAAGAAACATTCAAATGTGCAGGTGACCAAGAGACCAGAGTACAGGTATGTGTGAATTCTTAAAACTTATTTGGTATCAAAGTGTTTTATATAGGGAAAATCTAAATATTTTTAGATTTGCATAATTTTTAAACATTTTACAATAATTTCGTATTGATAAGATAAAATTTTACTTTAATTTAATAATCTTACAATAATTTTGTTAAACAATTAATGAAAAGCAGTTCGGAAAATTTCAATTTTTATAAAGTTTTTACCATGCGTAAGTCATTTAATATAAATTACAATATGCATCTCTTTCTAATTGCTCTGTTGTTTCTAAAATCAAAGGAATTGGTTTTTAACTCGTACAGAGTAGAGTTGTGCAATTCCCATTGATTGAATTGTTCAAAATAATTATTCTTTATTTTTAATGAACAGACGGTGTTTAACTTACGTCGTCATTGCGTTCCTTATATAAACGAGGATAAGTTTAGCTTAAGGAAGATGTCCAAGCTTATTGCGTGGTTGGTGGAAATGTTTATATCAAATTATTTTAATCTTAAAAGTGTTGATTTATTGCAAACATTTGCTTATTGATGGAACGAGAGGCTGTTAAAAGTAGGTAGGCTTAAATACGGATCTAAGCAATCAAGCTATAATTTTTTTTTTTGAATTAGAATGTTTGATTTAGTATTTATTTTATTTTATTACATTCGAATCTCATGGAGCAATTTCGTTCTAAGTTATTTATATAAGACTCCGTACCAATGGCCTTTATCAGTTCCTGATGAAGTCGCTGTTTAACAATTAAAACAGCTCAAAACAGGTCGAATCTGAGTACAATATTGGTGTTGTTTAAAAATTTAATTATCTCAATAATCACATGTTGCTGAATTACTTCTTCGTTGCATTTAAGTCCATAGTGGTTAAACTATTTGTTGGACCATTCGATTTCTGTCTGTGATTCAACGATATGTTGTCAAAAATTAGTGTAATATTTAGTTAACTTGCCGAGGCGTGCGTGTCCAGAACACGACAGAACCCAAATTTAAAGTCTAAAAAATGTTTTATTTATCTTTCCGTATTACTCAATCAAAACAAATAAACTAGAACCGTTTTTAAATTCTGCAAACAAACCATTTAGTCATGGCATAGCAATAGATGTCAAAATATTAATAAAATCCTATAATAATAAAACTATTTAAATATTTAAATAAATATTTGGATGTATGCATAAGAAATAATAATAAAATGGATATAAGATTATGGTGGTGAATAAAATTTAAATGGTTTGGATCCCTGCTAGTCATATTTGTTTCTATTACCGCAAGGATCGCACATTTTGTATTTACAAACATGGGAATCACACAACAATTATGCCACTATAAACTTAATATCGTTTTGTTTCGATAAACTCAAAACGATTAGACAGAGATGCATAATGCAATTTATGTAACATGAGTCAAACACAAATAAAAATGAAAATATAAAAATGTATGTAAATTTTAGAACACAATGTTTATCAATAATTCATTCGTTTTACGATCCGAATATTAATTTAAAATGAGATTTAGTAATTTTGGCACCCCTAGCACATCCGCCATCTTTAATTATCAAATAAATCATGTCTCGAACATGGCAACATGATGTACAAAAAATACAATAAAAAAATGCACATTAAATGATGCATTAATACCTGCTCTCTGGGAAAGCGACAGAATTTCCGATCAATTTCACTATTTTACACACTCACACATTTTAAACAAAATAAAATTAAATAAAAAAATTTTAAATGAAGAGATCGGCAACAATGCGACCGATCTCTTCAACGATCAACCGAAACTCATTAGAAGCAAAGATAGCAACTATGAAAAAATACGAATACTCATCTTATTCACCTCAACTTCTGGAGTTTTCTAGTCTTGGGAATAATTTGGATCATTATGTGAATCCTATCCTAGACCACTGCCACCAACCGAAGCCAGCTAATCCACCTATAATTTGTACAATTGTAGCAGCGTGGCCCCGGAATATGTTTATACTAAACAGGTTCATTCCAATCTTCAACATTTTTTAAGTATAAAATTACAATTTATAATTTTTTTTAGTAACATGATAATTATGTTATTGTATGTAATGTAAACGTAATTATAATATAAAGATACTGATTAGGGCATTTATAACTTAAAATTTATGTGTACGATAATAACTCAAATAAAGCAGAATATAAATTACCTTCTAATAAAGCGTTTACGTTCTCTTGATTAGTAGTACCCCACCCGTGGTAATTTTACTAATCAAAAAACAATTCTTAGCAGAAGCTAGGATTTCTCACCTACCATAAAAAATCCTCGTGTTAAATTCTTCAGAAACGAAACATTTAAAGTTTATAACTACAAAATTTTCTTTTTATTTTTATTTTATTAGTTTCATCAATTTTCATTGTTTGCATTTTCATTTTTGGTATATAACGTTTTTTTTTATACATTTTCTTTATATTTATATTTTATTAACATAACATAATAAATTATAAAAAAAAACTTAACAAAAATTTAAACAAAATATATTTATTAATAATAATTTATATAGTAAGTTTTTTTTATAATGTATGGTTGTCAATCTTTACTTATTTGTTTATAGTTTTATTTATAAAACGACAAATCAAAAATATTTAATTTTCTATTTACGAGTATATATATATATATATATATATATATATATATATATATATATATATATATATATATATATATATATATATATATAATATATATATATATATATATATATATATATATATATATATATATATATATATATATATTTATATATATATATATATATATATATATATATATATATATATATATATATATATATATATATATTTATATATATAAACAGATATATTTATATTTATAATATTCTTCGCCAAAAAGTAACGGAAATTGTATTTTGAAAAGAACTACAGATGTCCTCGCGAAACAACTGTTATTATGTTGGTACTAATCGCTTGAACGAGTTCAATCGAGTTTAAACCGTTATTTGTAAAGAAACTTACTGTGCATGTACACTTAAAATGCTTTAGGAAGCTAACTGGGAAAAGTGTTCGAAAGCACTATCAGAAGCACTTGTGTTTTATAGTGACTTTACAAAATGTTCAAAGAATGCCGAAAAAAGGTAAGGGCTGTTAGTACCCGAAAAAAAATCAGGGAATAATTAGGGATAATTGGTAAATTTTAGATAGATAACACTTAGAAGTTTTTTTGCTAAAATTACTTATTTTCTCGCTTGTTCCAAGTCTCATAAAGTTTTCAGTTCTCAAACTAAGGGAATATTTGTAACATTTGTATCTTCAAGGAGGGTGTAACAATTTCCGATACGGTTTGACCAAAGTATAGTGTAAGATATATATATATATATATATATATATATATATATATATATATATATATATATATATATATATATATATATATTAGATATTTATATATATATATATATATATATATATATATATATATATATATATATATATATATATATATATATATATATATATATATATATATATATATAAGCACTGAGTTAAATTTTTTGATGTTTGTATAGTAATTAAAATTCAAAATATAACTGTCATTTCACTTTTTTGGCATAAGGTGTACAGCGCATATCGGGTAACCCCAAAATTATGTAAAATGTGATGTACACGTCATATATAAGGAGTAACAATTAAATGTCAGTTAAGGAATGGAATATTTATTGTATTCAACCTAATATTTTATTTTTGAAGTTTATAATTTTGTCCGTTAATATTTAATACTTTTTTAAATTCGTTTAAGCTTCACTATGACATTAAAAAAGTGAGATTATTGGAACTTGTACGAACAAATTATTTAGACGTCTGATTGGATTCATTTATGGATTTAGTTTCAGTACGAGTATTGGTTTCGTTTCAGGATCTGAAAATAGAACATTTCCGGATCTATTTTTGGATCTGGGTCCAGTTCAAAGGAACCAGATACGTACCCGGATCTGAATTTGAAATATTTCCGGATCCTGTTTTAGTTTCATTTTTGAGTTCCGGATTTAGATCCGGCAACGTATCCGATCAATGATCCAAAACCAAGAACTGGTATCGTTTCAGGATCCGAAGATGGAACATTTCCGGATCTATTTTTAGATCTGGGTCCAGTTCAAAGGAACCAGATACGTTTCCGGATCTGAATTTGAAATATTTCCGGATCGGGTTTTAGTTTCATTTTTGGGTTCCGGATTTAGATCCGGCAACGTATCCGATCAATGATCCAAAACCGAGGACTGGCTTCGTTTCAGGATATGAAGATGGAATATTTCCGGTTCTATTTTTGGATCTGGGTCCAGTTCAAAGGAACCAGATACGTTTCCGGATCTGAATTTGAAATATTTCCGGATCCGGTTTTAGTTTCATTTTTGGGCTCCGGATTTAGATCCGGCAATGTATCCGATCAATGATCCAAAACCGAGGACTGGTTTCGTTTCAGGATCTGAAGATGGAACATTTCTGGATCTATTTTTGGATCTGGGTCCAGTTCAAAGGAGTCGGATACGTTTCCGGATCTGTATTTGAAATATTTCCGGATCCGGTTTTAGTTTCATTTTTGAGTTCCGGATTTAGATCCGGCAACGTATCCGATCAATGATCCAAAACCGAGGACTGGTTTCGTTTCAGGATCTGAAGATGGAACATTTCTGGATCCATTTTTGGATCTGGGTCCAGTTCAAAGGAATTGGATACGTTTCCGGATCTGTATTTGAAATATTTTCGGATCCGGTTTTAGTTTCATTTTTGAGTTCCGGATTTAGATCCGGCAACGTATCCGATCAATGATCCAAAACCGAGGACTGGTTTCGTTTCAGGATCTGAAGATGGAACATTTCCGGATCTATTTTTGGATCTGGTTCCAGTTCAAAGGAAACGGATACGTTTCCGGATCTGAATTTGAAATATTTCCGGATCGGGTTTTAGTTTCATTTTTGGGTTCCGGATTTAGATCCGGCAACGTATCCGATCAATGATCCAAAACCGAGGACTGGTTTCGTTTCAGGATATGAAGATGGAACATTTCCGGATCTATTTTTGGATCTGGGTCCAGTTCAAAGGAACCAGATATGTACCCGGATCTGAATTTGGAATATTTCCGGATCCGGTTTTAGTTTCATTTTTGGGTTCCGGATTTAGATCCGGCAACGTATCCGATCAATGATCCAAAACCGGAAACAAAAATTGAACTGGAACCAGATCCGTAAATGGTCCGGATTGAGATCCGGAATCTTATCCCTAATTGGTTCATTCCATCTTATATTTTGAACTCCAACTGCTGTAAAATATGGGAAAATGTCCTAGCGGTTTATTCAAGTTAGCATTCTATTTGAGGAATTATTTTTATTTTCTAAATATTGTTTTTTATGACAAACGTCTAATTTGAGATGATTTAAAACATTTTAAATGGAGACCTCTAGCAAAAGTTATTAACAGTAAATTAGTGAAAATACTACGGAAAACTTATTATTCGAAATGATTTAAGACTTTAAGAGTGTCGGCTAATTCTTTAAATGGTTGTCTTTGAATTTGTCAATTGGCTGTTTAAAACAGAATCCTTGAAATGCCCATTTTTAAGTTATCGACTAACACTTTAACTTATAAATGTTACCTTTAAACTTTACAGAACTTTAAGGGGCCCCCTATGCGCGATGTACACCCTGTTTAAGAAAAAACATAATTATTTTTCTGTTTTTTATTACTTACACTTACATCACAAATTTAATGCTGAAATAAAATTTTAAAAATTTTACTGTTTTAAAATAATATAAGTGATGTGAAAATTTTTCGGACGTATTTTATTCGAAAAAACAAACTGTAATTTAACATTGAATTTTAAAGTTAATTTCCTTAGGTCTCGGCTAAACTGTATGTCGTAGAGTAAATATTCTATGTTTAATAACCGTAATTGTTTAATTTTGAGCAGGACATTTCTTGGAGATTTAAAAACGTCAAAGAAGTATCTTTTGCCAGGTAATTTAAAAGAAACCGAAACATACTTTGCAACATATACCGAATTGCAAAAATAATTCCAAAACGGTGGTCTAGCATAATGGATGCCATAAAAGGTTTATTAATTTTTGGCCGGCAAGATGTAGTTTTTAAAATATTTAATGAATTTGGCATTCATTTGTCTAAATCATTGGCCTGAAGATAAACCAATCAATCTGGAAAAATGACTTAAATAATCCTTTGCATTACATGGCACCTGTTTGTCATTAGTTTAATAACAATGTCAAGGAGAGGTAGAGAGTAGTAGTAGAGTAGTAGTAAACGTGACTTAGGCTGCGGAGCGCTGTCCAATGAAAGCTTATTTGCCAAAAACATTTGTTTTGTTTTAAATTACAGTTGTTTGTGTAGAATAACGTATATCTGAAAAATGGTTTGAATTAGTATGAATATACATATACATATATGGGTATACTAAATATGTTGTATATATAGGGTGCCCATTTAACTTGACTCACTCAAATACTCTGCAAATTTAGTGGTTTAGCAAAAAAACATTTCAACGACTAAGTTGCTAGACTAAGAAAGACGCACAACAAAGTTATTTTTAATGACTTTAAAATTATAAGTCAAGGTTATTTAAAGGTTATTTTACGGAAAAAACAGCAAATGTCATTTTTATTCGCTCTTCCATATTTTCTCTAATAGTTGGCTAATTCTGATAGACTTTTTCAGTAAATCAACAAAATTCGCAACTTATATAGTTTTTTTCTTAAAATAAGGTTTCATTAAGTGGATCTTGAAATAATCTTAACTTAATTTCAAGGTTATTAGAATTAGTTTTGTTTTTGTCTTCCTTAATATTCATCTAATTTGTCTTGGAATAATGAGGTGGATCAATTTAAATGGGACACCCTGTATATATATTATGTAGGGTGATCTTTTTTAAATCTCCATGCTTTTATCTCAGAAACGTAATCTCAGATAGATAAAAATTACTAGTGGTGTAATGGTTCAGAGTTGAAAGAGCGGTGTACTGGTAATGTTTATTGACCTTAAAGCCCATCAGTTTCGTAGATACAAGCTAAAGTAGTTTTTTTCGTTACTTTTGACATCACTATTTGATTAAGATTTTTACACAAAATTTTCGTTAATTTTATGGTATCAGAAATATGAGGGAATATGGTTATTCTAAGCATTTCACCGACAAATAAAAAGCCAGCTCATTTAAAATTAGTTTTGAGGGTGTCTCGTTTTCGTTGCCAGTATGTGTATGTCAAAGAATTAGAGACAATTCAAATTTCCTTTCTCTTGTCATCACGTAAATCACATAGGTGACATGTGGAAGGCTGAAATAAAAAGGATATCGCCTAGTCGGACCTCTTTTTAAAAATGGTCAACCATTTGCTTAAGTAAACTAAAAATTAGAATATGCTACGAGCCCGGTTAATTGTTGTTAGATATCGCATGCCGCAAATGAAGGTTAAAAACGGATTCATTGATGAATTTTCCGCGGTTTTATTAATCTCATGCTAAAATTATGTACTTGAAATATGTGCAATATGTACTTAAAATCTGCGTGGCATATTCTTTTGTTAGATAATAGCCAACGTAAAACCTGGGTATTTTGGGTAATACTTCTGCACTGTCTTTAATGATAAAGCAATGTTTTAGCAAAGTTAAAATTTACCTCGGTGATATTTGCTGCATTTTGGACTGTCTTTATTTAGTTCAAGTGCAAATAGTAAAAAGACTAAAGGAGTTAAGTTTTTCTGTCTCAGGGGATAGAGCTAACGAATTTTTATTTTGTAATCATTAATTTACACAACGGGGAGTTTTGGGTATTCATTGGATCAATCATGAATTTAATGGGGGACCTAAAGAGTTTGCCTTGCATAGTTCGTCGAAAACGAAAAGCAAAAATTATCTATTAATCGAAAAAAGATGAAAAAATCTCACTTTAAAATTTGTCTTCAAAACAGATTACGATCATTCAAGATTACCATTGGATGACCCATTCCATTATACTCTAAAGATACTTGTTACTCTATAATTTCATATAAGCTATTTTTTTTTATCGATCACCATTTCCGAGGTAAAACTGGCCATTAAAAAAGTCGCCCTGTATATATACATATTTATATATATATATATATATATATATATATATATATATATATATATATATATATATATATATATATATATATATATATATATATATATATATATATATATATATATATATATATATATATATATATATATATATATATATATATATATATATATATATATATATATATATATATATATATATATATATATATATATATATATATATATATAAAGGGTGGTCGAGTTGGGGATTACTAATCCATTAGAGGTGGTTTCTTCACTAATTTTGAGTAAAAGATTGCATGGGAGGGGTGATCTGATTTCAACACTCATGCTGCTCTACAGGACATTCCTAAAGTCCTTACTTTTAAAATATTCACCCAAAATCAACAAAAAGGACATGATAATGTTCAATACTTTTTTGAGTATTTTTACCGTTATTTACAGTCGTGTTTTCATTTTAAGGTTATTGTCGTTTAAGCTCAAATTGAAAGAGATAACTCATGTGCAAAAAAGCAGGCATCCTTCAACATCGATTCAGCGTAAATTTTGGCTGGCGTCCAATAACCAACTTTAAGCTAATCGCTCCTTTTTCACTACCACCAAGACTTAAAACTACTAGTACTGGCAGGCAATTAACAAACTCCCGTTGCACATAGAGGACTAATGTTTTTAGACTTGAACAGCAAGAAACTTCTTGTCTTAGGAAGATTCTCTCCATCAATCCAGCTAGTATAAGTATACTAGTATCCAGCTAGTATAATTAAACCTGACGGTTCATAAATCGCTTCTTGTGAGGAATATTTAAAACTTCTTATTGAAACCAATTTCCCAGGGAGCTTTAACGACTCGGTGGAGTTTAGAATTCAGCGAGCATCACATTTGTTCTGCACAGCAGAAACCGCAAGTAAAAGGCTAATTCATAGCTAGAAGTCATTTTTAAAAGATAAAGCTAGTCTATATTCCTAGGAAATGAGTGAAGGTCAAGGTAGTCTTTATCTCTAAGGCGGAAAAATGCTCGCATAGCTTCGCAAAAGGCCTAACCCCTATAAAGCTCTCATCCTTTTTATTAAATACCTTAGAAATGTTAGATCTATATATTTGAATAAAAGGTGGCAGTTAAGTCTAGTTGGTATATTTTGGCATATTTTGTAAGAGGTCGAACCTTGAACAACCGAAAGAAACTTGTCGAAGTGAAGATATCGTTAAATTTATTCAAACCTTGTAAAGATATAAAGAGTCATGGATGAAGTTTCCGCATGTCAGTGGAATTGACTTTAACTGTGGCTCTGATATTTTTTGGACGAGCGTATATAGCCAAACTAGATGTGTTAACTAGATCATTGATCGCAAAATTTACGAAACACTCATTTTCCACTATAAAATATTATTTCATTCAAATGTACACTCTTTTTGTGTCACATGCTTAGCTATTTGCTGTCGCCTCCAGGCTGTTCAGGAACTTACATAACAAATCCCAGTCTTTAACGGAACCCAGAAATCATCCAGGAACCTGGGATCAATAATAATAGGACCTGTAACCTTTTAGGGACCTTTAAATCCTGGGAGAAACTGAACCTGTATCCCCGGGAAAAGGAACCTAAATCTTTTCCATCCTTCTCAATACAACTAATCAGCCTGGAGGCCATCGGCAAAACCTTTAGCTGGTTGCAGCATATATGTACAGGAGAATTTGATTCATTTGGATAATCTGAAGAAACTGGTTCTCAAAGCGGAATAGAGAAAGATCCGTGAACTGCATATAGATGTGATGTCAAAGAACATCACACAATCTAGGGAAACACTAACTTTAAAGAAAAATATGATTTGACTTTCAATTATCAACTGTGACCCTTTGGATTTGACATTCAGTTCTGAAATTATTCTTCATAAGGTTGGGAAGTAGAGTGATGAAGGAACACTCCTTTTCTGACCACCGTTATATAATTTAAAACCTGACATTTGCTTTGCTGTATCCGGAATTTTTTTAAAAACCCTAGAAATAGAAAAAGAGGCAATTATATAGAAGTGTTTGGTGGACTTCGAAGGAGTGGTCCTTGAAGCCTCCAGCAACAGTTAAGGATCTGAATTGCATTGTATATACTATCACAAACGACTGCAATCGAGCTTTTCATTTTACTTAAAATTTTACTTAGGACAGCCTTTAATAAAGTTAAAAAGACTAAGGAGTCTGAGGAGAGGGTAATAAAATGGTGCAGTCAGTTTAAATCGAGTGGCTTATACTGTAGATTATACAAGCAGAAATCCAGAAGATTTCGGAGGTTATTCCCACATGGCTAGAGGTGATCTTTAAGGGATGTTTAAGGCTGATCTATACATTCATAGGAAATGAACGAAAGTCAATTTTTCCTATTGAAGATCTTGGAAAGGCTGCTAGATGTATATATTCGACTGAATAAAAAACCCAGTAATTAGGCAGAGTCTCAAAATTGCGTACTGTAAAGGAAAACGGCGAGGGCATGAATTACTTCTAGAATTTGTCGGAAAGGTACGCTGAAGGCGTGGTGATCATGCTTTCTGGTAAACATCTATGCAGATTTCTATCCTAATTATTACAAAGTGGACCAGCAAGTCTGGGTTGGGTATCAACCTATTTAAGACAGAGCTGCTACTCTTCACTAAAAAATACAGAATCTTGATAGCTTCTGGGTGTAATCTTACACAGTAAACTTAGCTTGAAGCCTTGCATCATAGAGAGTAAACAAAGCTACTATAGCAATGTACTCATGCAGGAACGCCATTGGTGATATATGGGGTCTTAAACTGGAGCTGGTACACTGACACTAGACCGCCGTATATGTATATAGAGTGAGCGTGTCGTAGACAAGTCAACTATAGGATAGAGAATTTGAAAATAATGGCCTTTATGTTTAAAAGTGGGTGCCGTGGACAAAACCGAAGAGTGTCTTAGAGTTTATGTTCCAACACTTTTCGGTCGATATATTCCGTAAGCGGTGGCTTACATAGCAGGGCACTTGCCAATAATCAGTTTGCTATAGGTGAACCTCGATTATAATATACCAGCATTATGCTTCGAATAAGGTTTTTAAACCTTTCCAAAGTGAGTCTTGGGAGAACGGATCAACATTGAATATCGAAGCCAGGCAGTTCTTCACGAACATCTGCTAGACTACTACCGCGTGTATTAAGCTGAAGTAGGGGCGATTAAGATAGTCTGGACTTGGTTGAAACATAATGTGATATCCATGAATGATACTGCAATATGTTCCAGTCAAGCTTATTTCTTAACCAAATGATAGATCATTTCAGCATCTTGATCACCCAGGTTCCTGGTTATGACGTCAAGATACGTTTCTCGAACTGAAACTGAATAGGGCAGTGAAAGCCTATTACGGTGTTTAAACTGGGGCTTAAGAAAAGAGCAGAAGCCATGGTATTAAAGCGGTAGACGAACACCCTAACATGTGCGAGAACAAGACAAGAGTAGCTGGAAAAAAGCTTTAAAACTACTTTTAGCTTTAAAGCCTAGACTAAGAGCGCTCTAGGACACTAATTTCTCGGCACAAAAGAGTTAAGAAGCTGTATAGACAGAAAAGACAAAACGACACTGATCTACTGTCTATGCTCATGTCCGGCTTTCACACAAAAATATAAAACCACTTAGGTAAATATGCAATGGACTACGTTTCAGATATTGCGGATATCAAGGTGCTAGATATTTTTAAGCTACATCATTAGCTCAGGATGGCTCTAACAAGGGAACCGTTATCGGTCTAACTGTGAGGTAGCAGCCACTCTAAGCTAATGTACCTTAACTAACCTAAACAACAAGTACCTTAAAATAAAAGCACGGTAGTTACGATAACATTCAAAAAAATATTAAACATTTATGCTCATGATAAGCCATTCTTAGTTGATTTTAGTAGGTTCTTTTAAAAGTTAGGACTTAATAATACGTTTCTAGTACTTTTTTTAAAGGAACTTTCTTGATTGCCACTCAGCTTAGTAAATGTTATCTTTCTTGTGATTTATTTACTCATAATTAGTCAAGGAACCATTTCTTAATGAATTAGCATCCCAAACGAAACCACCCTGCTTATATATATGTATATATATATATATATATATATATATATATATATATATATATATATATATATATATATATATATATATATATATATATATATATATATATATAAATATACTAGTTTGGTATTTCTGGGGTTTCGTTAATTTCTTTAATATCCTGTTGATGATTAAATCCTGTTTGCATTAAATAGTAGTTTATAATCTGTTTGCATCATTTAAATAATTAAATAGTTTACTTTATATTTGGTTTATACATGTACATATATAAATATTTTAATTCATTTTATTAAAATAATTAACATTCGATAGTATTTTATTTTTGATAGTTTTAGTTTTGTTTATAAATTTTTAAATTTATTGTTTCATTCACTTTGTTTTTTTTTGTAATATTTTTTTTTTTAAATTTTAACTAAATTAAACTATTTAAATTATTTTATGTTGTTGTTGTTATTATTTTTTAAAATAATTTTTGGGGTTAAATGATCACATATGATTGAAATTGTATATAAAAAACTGTATAGCCGCCATATTATATGCTATGTAGTCAGGCATAGCTAGCTATATCGATTTTAAAAACTAAAAATTTTAAAAACAAAAAATCAAACAAATTTTGAAAATTATAAGTCTACTCTGATTCCTTATACTTTAGTTAAATGCTTTTCTTAACACACACGCACTTTCGATAAAAATTAAAAACAAATTTAGTATAGATTGCTTTCATTTTTTTTGTTGGTTTAGTTTAAATGATAGTTTTTTTTGTTTTTTTTTTTTAATTTTTATTTTAATTAAAATTAGTTTACGTAATTAAATTATTATGTTTTTGTTATAAAAAATAGGATAATTATATTAATATATATTTATATATAATTAATGTAAATTAGCAAATTGATTGTGGCGTTTTTAGTTTTTATATTTTTAATATTATAATTTTTTTTTTTGTTTAAATTTAGTACACATTATAAAATATTATACATTGGGAAAACCCAAATTTTAGAACAAAAAATGTGACGTATATATGATTTGAAAAAAAAAAAAAATAAATAAATAAACGGAAATTCGTTAAAACGCTCGAAATGACACGGTGTTGTTGTTTTTGGTGTTCAAATTATTGTTTGTCAATATTTGGAAATGAAAATTAAGTTTTTTTTTATTTACTTTCATCGTTTTTAGTTTTTCTTAACTGTTTTTTAAACCCCAAATGTAAGCATGTTGTAAAAAGCACTAGAAACTAAATGATTAATATTGTGTACGAGATATTTTTGGCATCACTTTTTTTTATTAAACCCTAAATAATGAAAGTAAAGAAATCCTACACTGACTTGCCCAAAAGAAGTCATTTAGAATCAAATTTGTACCCAGTTTGTGGAAAATTGAAGAAGTAATCATAACGCAATTTGCTAAAATATTGGAACCAAATTTGAAAGATAGATTTCTTAGAATTAAATAAAATGAAACCTATATTCTGAAGTTTGCGTCAGATGTCGCAGCCATATTAGCCGATATTAGAGGAGGGGTGACTGCGTAGAACCACATAGCCAGTTATGATCCAATGAAAGGTTCAACTATCGATACGATTATAATGCAAATAAATAGACGAATGGTTTTGTGAAGGAATTGTCCGGCTAAGCTTTTCATAATAATAAGTCCAGTGACCCTAATGGATAAGAGTTATAGGTCAAAGTGATTGTGCATTGATTATCGGTGGTTAAGTAACTATTGTGAGAAAATGATATCCAGAGCCGCTGATCGATGATTATACCCAAAGAATTTTTTTGTAATGCAGGGACATTCATTTCAGATCGTACCCGCACATTTACTTCGGAAAAGTTTCGATTGTATTTCATTATTGAAGGAATGGAATAATGCTACTACCACTGTCATAACAAGAGTAAACAGACAAGTGCAAATGATTAATGTCATCATCATTTCCGCTCTCACCAAGGTTTCATTTGAAAAACCTGATATTTGGTGGAAACATGTAAGTCGCGTTTAACCAGGCTATTAACCGGTTGCAATTCGAGTTGTTAATCGGTATGAAAATGCGGAGTTCAGAAGATAAACAAGTTAAGTATTGACAGTTAGAATTGAAGCATTTCAAATTATTTAGAAGAAGTGGCATCTGACGAGGCTTGTAGCAAAAGATATCAATATTTATTTGTATTTTACGTATTCGGTTTTGATTTATGTTGAATTCTGTATGAAATGTATCAGCTACGACTGTCAAATGTGACAGTCGGTATTAATTGGCCAATGCCACCCAGTTGATATACACTATCGCAATGTTAAAATTATTTTCTATCTCCGATCAATGAAAAATTTTAATATTTAAATCGAAATTTTTAAGTATATGTCAAATTTATGCTGAATAAAATGGAACTAAAAAATTGTGGACTTCAGGGTCCCTGTAATAAAACATTTCGGCAATGTTTTTTTCCAGGAATCGATTCGCAATGTAATGCCAGAGATTTTGAAACTAAAAATAAACCAGTTAAACCTCAAACTAATACTGAAATGCAACTAGCAAAGTGTTCATTGAAAGAAACCAAAAACCAACTGTCAAAAGTGCAGTGCATCCAAACTTCTGATATGCAAGTATACTAAAAGACATATCTCCAAAAAATCAATCATGTAAAGAAGAAAACATCTCAACTGCTTTGTTTAAATTTACAGGTAGGATGCAAAGCTTTATGTCAACGATGGAGAGAACTAATGATGCAGAATATGAACACATTGATGTAGTTAGTTGTGAAAAACCAAAAACGACTGTCTAGCTATGTGGAATGTAAATATGAGATTCCCAACACAAACCTGTGGTTTACTTACCATCCAGATCGTAAAGTACATGATGGTGCAAAGATTGACGACTCCAAAAGCAATATAACTCAATGAAGCTATATAGGAAAAGTATTTGGAATATCTATCAGCTTACTAGCTACTTACGAGCCTACCGACAAAAATAAAGTTTCTGATCTAATAGAATGTTGTATAACTAAAGTTATTGCACGTACAATTGCTATGGGAACAGATTGTTATGATTTTTTTCTTATTATTCACCGATACTAATAACAGTGAGTACTGATGCTCTAATGCCACAAGCACTAAACGTTTAACAAATAAAAACTAAATGGCATCAGTACAGTAGACAAATTAAAGAGAATTGCCAACTTGATATTCCTTTTAGCTCTTGTAGATATTTTTGTAGAAGTAGCAGAAGGCAATTCATGCCATCAGAGTTTCTGAAAAAAGAACTTCTGGAAATATCCAAAATGTAATTCAAGAAAAACGGAAAATGCAAATGCGATGGCAACAGCAAAGATTGCCAAAATTAAAATGGAAATTAAATCGAGCAATTAGAACTCTAATAGGATAAGATAATGAAAATGTCCAAAACTATTTATATGAACTGTGGGCAACAGAGAGAACGGAATATTCTTTATGGAGAGCAACTAGACATTTTAAAAGGCCGGCAAACTCGAGTTCGCCAATTAAACTTCCAAATGGAAATTGGGTGAGAAGTGATCAAGAAAAAGCCAATGCTTTCGTAACAACTATAAGCTACCAGACCAAACAGCGGATGATTATAATTTTAAACTTATTAAATTCAAGTGGGTAGGATTAAAAAACTACAAAACATTCGAAAAGCACCAGAGCATAACCTTTTTACCGGGAAAATGATCAAAGAGTCGGAAAAATTTATTAAACTATAAAAATATTTTCAACGTAATAATATGAACTGGGTCCATTCAACATAAGTAGAAGATATTGCAAATAACAATGATACATAAGCCTGGAAAAAATGAAACACGAACTTCGTCATATCGTCGAATTAGCAAACTCCCCACAATCTCAAAGCTATTTGATAAATTTTATTAAGAAAACTGAAACCAGGCACTAGATGAACAGCATACTATACCAGTTGACAGAACCATTTTTGTGTTGCTCAAATTTTATGAAGCGAAACAGCTCAGACATTTTGTTAATTTATTTAAAGTCATTTAAAGTCGGAACATAGCGAAACTCTTTTCTGTTAAAAAATGGTTATCATTTCTCACTTGAAAGAAAACTTAGTAAATGATAGGCACCTTCAATTATTCGATGAATAACTTTAAGAAATATTTTTTAATTATTTCAAAACTCGAGGAGTTAAAGTCGTTACAGAAGGTGTAGCACTAAAAACCTACCAGCTCTACAAAGAAAATCACCATCTCTACGAAGACACAATATACAAACTTTCACACAATATGAAGCCGGGCATAATGTAAAAATATTAAAGGTTTTGGAAACAGTCATAGAACGTGGCGAAGAGACCAGCATTACTTCTCGTCGATTCGGAAAAATTTAAGTCAACTGATTTCTATCTATAGACCATTCATTTTCAGTACTGCTTTCTGATGAAAATTGAATAAAAATAATTTGATTTAATTGCCATAAAAGTAACCTTTTATCAGTGTACTCAATCAACATTAGGTATAAGGTAATAACTACTCACTAGACCACATCAAGTACCGAAACACTAACATCAAGTGCTGGAGCTTCCGACACGTCTAAGAATGGAGTTTAACTTAATTTATTGGTCAGTAAGCATTCATCTCAAAGTATATCAAAGGTGTGACTCAATTACACAGTACTATGTAATATGCTTAACTTGCGCGACACCAAGCGACAAAACTTAAGATGTTCAGTTTTAGCGCTTCTCGCATTTACTTGCTACTCGTATCAATTTAACTGCGGACACTTTTAAATGAAAGAGAAATAGAACATAATACAATGTCACAATTTTTTATTTCATTTAATTAGATCGGCAATATTATAATGATAGCATTATAATATTGAGCAGTAAAAATGACCAGAGGGTAATAAATGGCACCAATAACGAAACTGGCAATACCCATCCACTAACAAATCTGGATGTTAAAAGTGTCATAGAGAAGCTAAAGTACAATAAAACTGCTGAAAGAGACAGCATAACCACGTAGGTATCTCCCTTTTGAAAATAACAATACAAATACTAGCATTGATCATCCTTGACAGAATCCTACTTGCAATCAATGAAAAATTTAGAAACAAACAAGCTGGTTTCACACCAGGGAGCAATTGCATTGATCACATCAACTCATTCTGAATCAACACTAAACAGTGTAATGAATAGAATGCTACACTTTTTCACCTGCTCTTCGTTGATTTTGAACCTTTTTACAAGACTAAGATACGAATGTTCAAAGTGTAAAATCAGTACTTATTAAAAATCAGACTTTACTTTATTAGCGACTATCATAACACTATTGCAAACTTTATCTGAAAATTCTTCCGAAAAAAGATAGTGAGTAATACAAATTTTATTGAAAAAGAGAAGATGTTCGCTTCAAAAGAGACCTGTTGTGGCAACCACAGCTCTACATCAAATGATGTGTGCTGTCAATATTATTTGCAGGCCAAATCTTCAAATCAACACATCACGTAACGTATTCATACATCAAACTAATACTAAAGCATTTGAGTGGATAACTAAGTTTCGTGATTCAAAATAAAAACAAAGTTATTTAGGGTTTACCATAGATAATTATACCAGAAGAACATCTTGTTTGGGTAAAATTTACACAAGCAAATTTATACTACTCTAAATAATACAACCGAAATCTAACTAAACGAAAAATAAATGTAAATATAAAAATGCATTTTCATCCTTTTCTTTTGCTGCATTCATAAATTCATAAAACTTTTATAAAATAAAATGCTCAAAATAAAAAAGAAAATATGCATTTTTACATGTACATCTATTTCTTTATTGGTTATATTTCGATTGCATTATTATGCGTGATATGAATTTATTTGTGTAAATTTTACCCATACAAGATGTACATCTGGTATTATAGTTATCTGTGGTTTTACTTTGAATCGCAAAACATATTTATCCACACACGTGCTTTAATATTGCATTACAACAATAGCGCCAATGGAAGACTACGTAAACTATGTAATTTTGAATTTAAATTCATGATGGTTTTTTTTTAATACATAACCTAAAAAAATAACAAATGATGATCGTTAAAATATCTCGTAGCAAATACAAATGAAATTATGTAAAATGAAATTTGGATAATTTATCAGAGCCAAAACCAAAAACTTAATTAAATTTTGGATAAATTAATGGAAACTATGATGATTTTTATACAATATATTAAATTAGTAAAATTTATAAAAATAATATATTTCTAGTTAGTAGTAGTAGTAGTAGTAGAGATATTCTGATGTTTGATTAGTTTTTTTTTTTTAAATTTTTGATATGCTTAAAAAATTGACTTCGAGTTTTTTTTTTATAAAATTTCGAGTGTGAAGAAAATGTGTTTCTTTTGGGGGCGCGAAAGACTTGTGATAAAAATTTAATTCCAAATTTCAATTTTCCATAATTCCATAATGGTAAAAAAAAATTATTAGTAATGAAATGAATTAGTAAAAATTTTAGCATTTAAAAAATTCTTTTTTTTTTTTTTTTGTAAAAATTAATTAATTCAAGGTGGTAGTTTTTAATATACGTTGTTTGTCCGGATCTTAAAATTTGATATATATATATTTTTTTTCGTTTTTAGTAATTACATAGTTAGTTTTTAAAGTAGATTTAGTTATTTAGGGTATATAGGGTAATTATACAATTTTTAAAGTTAATTCTGAAATCGTTCGATCTCTTTTTCTCTATACATATTATATATAGCTCTTTCTCGTTCAGTTTTTTTTTTATTTCCTAAAGGTTTCCCAATTGTTTTTTTTACAGTATTATTTGGTTTTAAAAATAGTTTTTAAATATTATATCTAATATTATATATTATAATAATATATATACACACACATGTATATAGCTATAGTAGTTTTAAAATGTTTTGTTCGCATTTTTGTTTGAGGGGCTTGTTGATTGATTTTATCAATTTATAGTTTTTGTTTAATTTAAATTTTATATAAATTTTAACTAAGTTTTTTTTTTTTAAATTATTTAGTTTATAGTATAATGTATATAGGGGAATTTCATTAAATATATTTATACATATATTATAATATATGTATTGGTTTGTTTTATTATTTTTTATTTTAATTTTTATTTTTTATTTTTGGTTAGTATAGTTGGGTTCTTCTATATAATGGATGAGATTAGACGCGCGCACATATATTCACTACTGTCCTAAATTCGCTGGACTTAATACTATTTCAGATGACGATGAAGTTGCAACCGTTGGATGTGGCAATGGATGAGATGATGAGATTGTTGTTTGATCACCAAGATGTATTGACGATGTTGGATAAATATTATCTAAATTACTATTACGATTTAATGATGAATTAGATGATTTTGTTGTTATTATTGATGGCACTTGATGATGATGATGATGATGATGATGATGTTGGTGATGCGGATGTGATTGACCTGTATTAACGATTGTTAATGATGTTTCCATCAGTACTGTACTATGATCGTTCGGATGGTCAATTTGCACAGGATGATGATGTAGAAGATGATGCTGTTGTTGATGAGGATACGATGTTTGTAGATCGTGTTGAGGTACATTTACGGTAAAATTTTGTTGGAGTTGATTTATTGGTTCGCGAATTCGATTTAATTTTGATTGTTTTTCATCCGAAAATTCATTTGGTATTACCTGTTTTGAATCGGTGTCAACCTCATCGTCGCTTATACTACAAATGTCTATACTGAACGATTCGATATTTGTCATTTCTAATGGAGGATCTGAAAGTTATACAAAAAATAATTAGTAATGAAGTTAAATAGGTCTAAATCGTTTAAATCATGAGACATATATTACGATAATATGATAGCCACAGAAAACAATTGTACTAATCACCACACTTTTCTTACACTCTGAAAGGCTCTTCTAAAAGGCCTTGTAAAAACACCAGAAACATAATAATACAATTTTAGTGGTTCAAAACTAGCAAGGATGAGACTTTGCTATTAAATATCGTTATGGGTCAGGATTTATAATAACCCCGGGCGCTTACCAAATTTCTTAAATATTCAACAATATTTCATATTAGCATATAAAAGACTGATTCTCGTCCCAACGTCACAGTTAGCCTTGGAGAGGGGTGTCAACGTGTTCTCGAATGCCACCCTGCCTGCTGCTGTTTCCAAGTTTTTTAGCAAAAAGCCTAATGTGTCTGAACAAAGATGTGAGCCGTCAAAACTTTGTTTCGTTTGAGATTGGCGTTGATCCTGAGTTATATTTTCGAAGCTACACAACATACATATTGTCGTGATGGTGAGAGTATTTGCTAATAGATCAGGAAACTTGATTCGAGTAGTAGTGGAGTAGTACTGTCGCCTCAAAATCAAAAAGGTCAAAAGACAAAGTTCGCACATTCGAAAGATCGGATATTTTTACTCTCAGATATACCAAAGCTTTTTGAATCTTTGGTTAAATCTAGATTAGAAAGTCTTATCGAAAATAGGATAAGTTCGGATCAGCATGGCTTTAGAAAATTAGTATTAGATATTCTAATACTAATTATGGCATATGCCACGGTAATTTGGGATCCGTTTTATTTAGCTCATTCGGCGATGTTCAAAAGTATTCAAAACCAATTTTAAAGTTATGCATTAAGTCATTTGTCTACTTAAACTGTGGTTTTGTCGCGAACCTTATATAAATCAGCCAATCAACAAAATTGCGACATGAAAAATAATCACTTTGAAAATATGCATATTGGAAGAAATAATTAAACTAACCAAAGAGATGTACCAAAAAGTCAAAAATTAATATTCTATTAATGGAAACAAATGAAAGCATTTGTACACAAATGCCCCAAAGGTAAATCGCCCCGTCATGGGGTTTCAATAAGAGAATTAGTGTGTGTCTCGACTAAAATGTAATTTAACTGTTTTGTGTCCTTGCTAAGTACATGTTTTAGTTCAGTTACAACTTTTTTGGCTAATCTACAATATGATCAATATCATAAAAACTTTAGAAATACAATTACACGACCAACTGCAGAAAATTAATTTTATCGATTCATAAAAGTGTGCCAAAAAATTAACAAAAGTTTCAAATCGCTAAAACAAAATCTCCTGCTGACATACCTAACCTACATAAAAAAAATAAATTGAATTTGATTTGAATCAAATATAAATTAAAGTCTGCCACGTACATTTCTGGAGTTTCTGTACCTCTATATACACATACATACATATATAGTAACACTGTAACATCGCCATCCATTTCCCAACAACAAAATATAACAAATACAAAAATAAAAAGATTGTTGGCCTCTTGCCAAAATGTAAGGTCATTTGAGAATTTTTTTTTACAACATTCATACGTTGTGTGGACACACAATTAACTAATAGGACTAGAAACAGAATGGAAAATAGAAAAAAATTATTACACGAAACTACCAAAAACAAGAAAAAAAAAATAACAGAGTGAAAAACTAAAAGATAATTTACAGGCAACTTGACATGACACGCAACACACATACACGTATACACACACTCATACACACATAGCTTTGATAGAGAAAATTTCACTTTTGACATTTATGTAAGGTAGGTTAAGTTAGGGAAAAATCTAATATCCTGGATAAATAAAAAAAAAAAATCTTACCTTTTGTTTTTTCGGGTTCTTTAATTATCGGTACAATCCTATTCGTTGTCGACGCTTTCTGTTCTGATTGTAAAAATAATGACGTTGTTGCTATTTGCCGTAACGCTTCGACACTTTCATTCGTTTTCGAAAATGTTTTACTAATCGACGGTTTTGTTTGTAGTTGCGATAATTTGGACTAAAAAAAATATATAAATTGGGAAAGGTGTTTAACATCTGTAGGCTTAAGATTTTAGTTGAGTTTATACTTACATGTGAACTAGAACCCCTTGCTATTTGTATACGCTTATTGCTATCACCTCGTAATAATGATGTCGTATGATCAGAATCGATCTTAGCGTTTTTCTTTTTACGTGCCCGTTGACTTGACGATAAACAATGTGACGGACATATACAAAATAATATCCTTAATATACAACAAACTAATCCTATAACTGAAAATAGAAAATTACATTTTCGTTTAAATTATTTTGATTTTAATTTTTGATTTGTAAATATTTGGCAAATGAACTTTTTGGAATTAATTAGAAAGTAACCACGTTGCATACCAATAATTGGTGACCCTAACACAAATCTAATAAAAACATCAGTAACATGCTCTTGGCCAACCTCATCAACTCATTAATATTCGCAGGCGACCAACATAATCATACATAAAACCATGTTTTCTATTATATTTTCCTTACAAATGTCAACTGTGATGTCACAGTATGAATTTAAATTGCTAGCATAAAATGTAGTCATAAAGGCGCCTTGATTTATGCAAGCAAGTCTTATGCAATCGCTCATGAGATTATTTACATCCATATTTTCGCTCTGTCTTCATATTTTTTTTATTCAACTTGAATCGTAATAGAAGATACTGCTTGACAATTTCAAGAAACTTGCATTTTTTGATGCATGGTTTCACTGGAGATGAAAGATCTTTAGAATCATCAGCAACCCGCGACTGTGTCTTATTTTTTAAAGTAGTCAAATTTCACATGGAAACTGGAATGCTTAAATTAGCTGACTTAGTGATTTACTACACAATTTTTTTAATGGGAACCAACCGTTCTTACCCGAGCCTTTCAGAAGCTAATATTAACTATATATTTCTGGCTCAGTATGAATTAGGACGGTGCTTCTTCCTCCTTCTAATGGATACATGGTGGCCAGAAGCATGCTACGTGAGATACATTCAGTAGTTACCATGCCCGAAATATATCTATTACAGATTCGGGGTACCGGTTAACATTACGGCCGATTAAGGTAAACAGCTTGAATCTTAACTGTTAAATGAGCTAACTAAGCTTTTAGGTTCCAAGCGGATTAAACCAAATTAAAGCATTCTTAAAAGCCCGTTGTAACACTGTGCATTGGAGCTCAAAGGTATCCATAGTGTTACTAGGTATCCGAGGTAAAAGGGAATCTAAATTGTTCCCCAGCTGGTCTTGTCTCTCAACAATAGACATCGACGGAACACCCTTTGGGGTAATAGAGTGACAAACAACTCTGCTGAAATTGACGCAGCCACCACGGTTACTCCTACACTACTGCCACTGTTGGATATAGTGAAATTCGGATGGCTCGTATAGAGTGGATATTTGCCTGCGCCAACACAACAATCCATCAGCCATTTCCCGACGGCATCAAATAAATTCCAGTATTCAGTAACGAGAAAGCATCACTTCAAGATTTTATCCAATAGGGAAAAAATTGCTGAATAAAGAAAAATGATCCTATCTTAGTCAATTAAAGTACTCTAGATACCAACGTTTTATATAGGTAAGTTCAATAGGGCCAAAGCAACCAGGAACTGTGGGCCAAAGCGACGTGATTCAAAGGATTTTTTTTAACGATCACCAAAATATTGGTAAATATCACCACATTACACAGATGCTACCGGTCGTCACCGGTTGAATAGCCATTATCAAGATGTTTGATTCCAGCCACTGACCACAACACCTTGACGTGTGTAAAATCGTTCATTAGGCTGACCATCTAAAGAGGCCTGAACAAATTTGTAAAAAAATTCAGTAAGGTGTCAACTAAGGCATGAAAAATAATATTTTCACTTTGGCGAACGTCCAATAATATATCCAGTGATGCATGTTGCATCATAATTTGCATCTAAGGTATTGCCAATTCGTGGTAATGGATAAGTATATCCAGTTTTAGAGGTGCCTCCACATTACTGCCTTCTTTATTACTATCGCAACTTTAGTGGTCACAACCTTGTATTTCAAGCTGCAGTCCTTGTTAATATATTTGGTTGCTTTCAAGCAGCTGGGGCTTTATCACGACCAGTGTTTAAAGTTGCAATTCTACTGCCGTGATGTTGAGGGTTCTTTGTCTTTTATGGTATCTTAGTCAAATTTTGGCTGCTCTTACGTTTGATTGGTAAAATTTGCCGTTTATGTTAAACCTGTTTAGCAGCTTCGCTATTGTCATTTTTTACAGCTTTCAGAATGAAGTTAGTATGTTTATTGGACGATATGACGAAATAATTTTTTGAGTTTTTCCGTTCTTTAGATTAAGGATATTTTCCAGTTTTGGAAAACAACACGAATTTTGTTTCAACATGAAAATTATTTCATCAAATGACGTGCACCAAATCAGTAAACGGTACACTTCGAAAAGGGCCTCGCGAGTGCTGCCCTAATTTTAGGTAGGTTCCCATAGGCTTTTACATTCATGCGTTTTTGTCGAAAGCTCTTTGTCAGATTAGATGGAAAGTTAAGGACGGGCCAGAATGTAAATGTTTATTTTGGACAAGGAGAACAATCGATCTAAGCAGGATGTGGGATTTGGGTAGAATGATTGGGTATTTTGAATCATATTGACTCAGGGATTTTTTGTCTTCCAACAACTTTAAGCTAATCATTGTCGTCTATGAATGGTGTGAATGGAAGAAGATTACTCTTTGTTTTTATCAAACAGGACCTTTCTAACACTTTTAAATTCATGAGCTTTGAAGGAAACACCCGTTTCGATGCATGACCAGCTGATCTCGAAACGGGTGGTTCCTTGTTGGGTGTTTTCCTCTGATTTGACGTGGTTCCAATGTTATCTTGGTTGTAAATTCAATATTTTTAAAGTTCGATTGCCGATAAGAGCTTTCATTTAACAGGATAATCGAATAACCAAGCCAGAATTTGCAGCTTTCATTAATTTGGCAAGAACGTGAGCTCCACATAACTCCAATTTAGGAAGACTAACTGTTTTTTATGTAGTCTTGGACTCTACTGAATTGACCCAGATAGATCCATCATCATCTGTATATGTACAATACACTACTGAAGAATAGGTTCGCTCGCATTTGAAAATCCATGTAATTCCTAATGTGTCAACTATTTTCGAAGCATTCGAGATCAGAGATCTTTAGTTGAGGTTTCCGTGTGACATAGTTTTACCGCAAAGAAGAATGTACCCTGAGTTTAGTTCCATTTTAAATCTAAAATGCTTGAATCGGTTTCGGCTTCTTGAAGATCCAGAACTTTATCACTTGCTTCCAACTTGTCTGATAATTTATTTGAATTTAACTTCCATTTTCTCAGTTTGAACTTTAAATTTTCACTGAGTCTACGCTTGTAAGGAAATCATCAATACATAATAATCGGTTTTGAATACCTGAATTACATTTGGAAACTCTTGGCCGATACCAAAAGCTGTCTGAAGAAGAGCTCTGATAGCTAAAAACGCTGAACTTGCGAAACCAAAGATGACTGTTCTGAGCATGAAATATTTCAAAGGTTCTGTATCGTATATTGAGCCACACCACTCTTTAAAAATGTTGGTCTTCTTCAGCAAACATTTTATCAATGTCAGCAGGTAAATCAATTTTATGGCAGTTAAATCGTAGCAAAGTTGGCCAAAATGAGGGTTAAATACTTGGTTCATCAAGCATATTGGCGTTTATTTCTAAACCATTGCTTGATTTACATGACCCATCAGAAACTATACGAATCTTTATTGTCTGGCTCGTTCTCTAAACTACAAAGTGATGTGATAGATAAAAACAAGTGTTGGGTTTATATGCCTTAGTCTATATGCCTACTGCCAGCTTGCTACTGTAGCACAAAATTGTTTTTTATTTTGTGCTCGATAAGGACTGTTTGAAGCTCCACTTTGTGTTGCGCTTGGCTGCTTGCATTTTAGATTTGATGACATTCATTTTGAATTTTAAACGAATATCTTCTTAATCGTGTTCATGTTCGGCATCATTAGATCCATGTTTCTCTTTATCATCGCCATAAAGCTCTGTATCACATCAGTATTTTTTTTTTAAAAACAACAGAATACAAATGTTGACCCTTTAGCCAAAATTAAATTAAAATCGAATTTAAGTTCATTTACCCAAATATGACAAAATCTTTACAACAGCAAATCTTAAAATTAAATTACCTATTAAAGATGGTCCAATCAGTCGTAATTCAACCGTTTTAAAACCTTTTTCACCTGTACCAACAAACGCTATAACTAAACCAATTGCTACAGTACCTAAACCTACATAAAGAAAAGCATTTGCAAATGAGCTAGGACCCCTAAGTACACCTAATAAATCTTCGTCATCCGATGAACCGCCTAATGATGAATCGTGTATCTGCAAATAAAAAATAAAACCGTTTAAGTGGATTGTATACGGTTACTGTCATTAAAATTACCCGATTTCTTTTAACCCATCGCCTATGACATGATGCTGGATTTTCTTGTACACTACATCTTCGTCCACGTTCCAACCATGCAGCACGTCCTTGTGCACACTAAAATAGCATAGATAAATATAAGCATTAGCCCATAAATACTGAACGAAATGTTTCAATTCAACTCGTTGGTTGAGTTTTTTTTTTGCCATTTAAAATAGTTTTGGTTGCACATAGTTTTGCACATAACACAACACATATACATATACAAAATATAGTAACATTACATATACATACATACACATCATACACATTATTTTATTTATTGTTAAAGTTTTTTTTTATTTTATAGATATTTTATAATTATTATAGTTTTTTTTTTGAAAATAGTTATAGTTGTAAAGACTCTAAATAGTAAATGCAAGAGCAACAACAAAATTATTATTAGTTAGCATGCACAAGAAAATATTATTAAATTTCGATATAGCTATATATATGTAGAACAGTAGGTTAATTTTAACGGCATGCACATTTGTTTTTTGTAGAGTTTTGGCTGTGCTATATAATATGTAATGTAATTACTTGACATACAAACCCGAAAAGTACATTACATTCTTTGAAAAATTCTAAAACATGTAAGCTGGACTAAAATATATTATTTATGACGGTCATTTACATAAGTTTGCATAGTAATTTGATTTATCGATCCAAAGTGTTATGATGTAGGGAAATTACCGTACTCAATAAATAATAAACAACCGTTGAATGACTATTTAAACCAGGATTTACTAGAATCCGTTTCTTATTCAATGTACGTTGGCTTTGCGAAAGAAGAGCGTTACCGTAAACAAAAGCGATGCGTATGCGAAATGTCTGTAGGTATAAAAAAAACTAACGTAAAATTAAAGTTGAACGAATTGTATAACAAATACTATGTGTAGTCCAACGTAGGTGGCAGTCCTTGTCATATGATAATTGCATTGAATTTACTTTAATTTGCTTAATGGGTTTCAAAAAAAGTTCATCTACTACAAAAATGTTTATGATTCTAGTCAAATGAAATGTCATTATGTTTATTTGTTCTATGAAAAGTTTGTCTGAAATTTTAAAATGTGTTTGGTGAAATAATTCAAATATGTTGAATAAATTTACAATTTGTAAGTACACGTCATTATTTTAAAGTACTTATAATGTTTTTATTCATAATAAAAATCTGGCTTGGGAATGAAAAAGTTCTAAAAATTATATTTTACATTTTAAGGACGATTTACATAAATTTCGTTCAAAACTTATGATCTTCACATTTAAATCTAAAATTAACCTGGTACTTTGGCTGTTTACTTTTAACGCTACTTTGTTGTTTCGAAAACAGAGAGTCAATGCGCACTGACATCCTCTAATCGTGTTTGAGGAGCTGCATTAAATAGTATTTATATCAGTAGATTTAGTAAGAATCCCGCTTTCTGATGCCTTTTTTCATTTTCACCTTTTTAAGTTGTCCCGCGGTATATTGAATACATTTTTTTAGAAACCAAAAGAGCCAAAGGATTATGGTTTTTCAATGGCGCTAAAAACTAATTTAGTGAAAAACTAATAAAACTAATAAATCTTCAGCAGCTGAAGATTTATTCCACAAGTCATATCATAATCATTATATGCCATTTTTAGGAGAGTTATCATTAGATAGATATTCCAGCAAATTAATTAGTTTTTGCGTTTCGATGATTCAAGAACTCGCGTGTGGATTAATTGCGAAAAAATAAGTTGGGTCCAATCCGTTAAATGAAATTAAATTTGCTTTTCATTCCATCCAGATGATAGTAATGTAAAAGGTACCTAAAGCCAGAGACACTTCTTTTATTCTTTCCGAATTTTTTATACAAAAAATATTTTTTGCTAACAAGAACTGACATTTTAATGCAATCTTGACAGCTTTTAGTTAAGCTTTTAGTTAAGCACTTCATTTAGTCGCTTCGAAAGGCTCATTTAAAATGATCTGCCAAATAATGGCTCCCAGGAATAAAAGCAAGTTTGGAAGTTAAATTAGTAAATTGTAAAATTAATTTTCATTAGCTCGATTTGCTTGTGTACATAGTTCCGTTGTTGAATTGTAACGTTTTTGTTTTAATGTGCTTAATGGGTTAAATTTTGGTTTAGCTTTATATCAAAATATTTAGTAAAAATAGATTAATTTAATATTATAATTGAATTGATGTCGAAGCAGTTTCGATTCAGAGATAAAACTGTACAACAAGAATATTTACTGTACAATTTCAACCGCGAAGATCGTTCAGCATTATACCTGATATTTTCAGAATAGAATGACACTTCCAATCGAATCAGTAATCCAAATTTTAAAATTAATATTGATTTTGGCAGCTTTTGATTAATTAATCCAACTATCCGTAAAATTGTCTTGTTTGCATTCATTAAATAGTGAGGTTATAGATGATATTTTGAGCAAAAATAGTTTTAGAAAAGATATTTTAATTATGATAATATTTACGCCCATCCATAAAATTAGAAAATCTAGCTAAGTTTAAATATTAAGCAAGTATGTTTTTAAGCAAATCAATGGAAATTATATACCAGAACTATTAGAAATCTCGCGAGGCTTTGATTAAGATAAAAATAATACAGAAAAACATGGTTATTGATGGTCGAATTCGGAATTCTTTTAAGACCAATGCTTTCTTCGTATATTTTTAATACTGTAAACAGCCTTTATATAGAGCAAACATTTTTAATGAAGATTCATATATATAACAAGATTTAAAAAAAAAAAATGCATACTATGTATGAAACTGTCAGAATTATATCAGAAATTATCTTTCAAAAGTTGGCTCTACTTCTGATTCCATTCTAATTTTGCAAAGCTTTACTTGAAACTATTATTTGGCTTAATGAGACTTTTAAAAAACAACACCGATCTACAAGCTAGCGTCGCAAAGTAAAAATTAATCTTAACTTCCTTTGCAATAAGCTTAAGCGGAAAATTTAAAAACTAAAATATGCAAAAAAATGCAACAAATTCAATCTATATTAGGAGGATTATTCTACGATCGAGATAATTATTCTACCATCAAACAAGTTGTCAAAATCATGGACATAAGTTAAGATGTACTTGGAAATAAGAAAATACATTTTAAAATGTTTCTAAATGTAGGCCAAACCTTCGATAAAGTATGGCACCCTAAGTACGAATATAATTTGCCCAGAGACTTACCAAATTAATACTTTAGAATTCTAAAATCGCATATTGGTAATCGATAGTTTCGCGTTTAATATGCAAAAAGTTTTTCCGAGCTAAATAAATATTAGCAAAGTTCCCCTTAGCGTCCTGGGACCGGTATTGTATTTACTTTATATACAAGTTACTTATACTGGAGCGTCAGCCAGAGCCTAGTTTAACTTTGACATTAGATGACAAATTGAGTAAACCCATCTTTGCTTCATAGAACAATCAACAACAAATGCTCAAGCATTTGATTTTTCGGATAATAGCTCTTTTCCGAGAGGTTTTGGCAGCCAAAGTAGTTCTAAGAACTAACAAATCCAGACCAACAACAAACGATCACTTGTCTCCACACTCTTAAATACGATGATCAACTAACCATCCATTCAAAGTACCAGCCACTTTTTGAAATTCTTAGAGAAACGTTTCCAATCTCTAGAAGCTACAAGTGCTAACATAAATATACCAGCTCAATAACCTCTAAAAAGTGCAGCTTTAACAACAACAAATTCACAGTACATCCGTGATTTGCGTGTGCTGACAAAAATAACAGAGCATTGAAGCATGGCGTTTCAAGGATTAGAACCATAGCGAGAGGAGTTGAATGGTAATAATCTATATAGAGTTTGTCTCTAAAATCATCCAACAGCAAATTGTATGAAACAGATAAATTGTTCTACTTGTAATAGAGGTTACTACACCATACACACCGAAAACAAGGAACCAGCAGCAAGACAAAATCATCATAACGTTAAAAACTAATAACGATAGTAAATTCCGTATTACTAGAAACAACACTGCTGAAAGTGAAGAACAATCATGGAGGCTTCAACTTGCTATGAGCACTAATCAACTCAGTGTCACAAGTCACGTTCATCACGGAAGACCAAGAAATAAAGTTGGATTTGCGAAAAACAAGGGTCATAGCAGAAGTTAATAAAAGATCCTCGTCAAGAGCTTCATCCACAACGCACACCAACAACTGAGGAGATACAATGTGAGGAATAATACAAGAAGACTTAAAAGATTGCAAGATGCACTGGATGAAGTCAAGATTACATTTAAAGATCATTTTCTTAATTACCCCTACACATGGCAAAGCGCTTTAAAAAAGATGCATCATTTAGGAACTTATTATCATAAGTTCTTGCATGAGTATATTGAACCATAGATTAAGATATAAAAAGATGTTCCAATTAGAACAACAAATAAAAGTAAATGACGGGTATCTCTAATGTGCTGACGGGTACCACTAGTTTGAATAAAAATTTTAAATCAATTTTTGGTTTACTGTAGAAAGTACAAACATATATTTTTCAACTACAAAGAATGATTTCCTTGTATAGAGAGGCTACTTGGATTTATTTTTTATTCGTTCATTGTCGAATGCATATTTTACAAACCTTCATTATACAGTAACCAAGAAACATGGTTTAATCTTTTTATTTTTACTTTCTCTATTATTATTTCTAGATATACAATTTTGTTACTTGTGTATGGCCCATATTTTTTATATCTTAATCTATGACTGAACTAAAACATATGGAACTAAAACATATCGAAAAGATTACAATTGATCGCTGGATAAACTACAAGGAACAATTAAACCAACAATTCGCTGCAATAGTTTATGCCCAATCTAAAAACGCAACGTGTTTAATTACTGCTAAACCAAAGTAGCACCATTAAATCAAACAATCTCTCTGCCGAGACTTTAGTTAAATGCAGCTTTATTATTATGGAAACTACTGTTTAAAGGGAGAATAGCCTCGGATGGCAACAGCGGAAAAAAACATTCTGCTGGACGGACTCTATGGATGTGTTGGGTTCGATAAAAGGTAAACCACGCAATATCATAAAATATTTGTGGCCAACAGAATAACAGAGATCAGAATGGAGTAAGCCAAATACCAAATAGTACAAAAGCCAATAGCGTAGCTTCCTGGGAAAATCAAGCTGATTAGGGTGCAAGGGATTTAAATCATAAACAACAAATCAATCAACAAATTCACCAAATCACCAAATTCTGGTGGGATATATACATATCCAATAACTTCTATAGAAAGTCAAGAGGTAGAATCTGACAGAGACTCTGATAGAAAGCCAATAAACGTTATTGTATTACAACTATTATCTAAAAAATTCTACAATTTTCATGATTACTACGACTTCGATAGATTTTCATGATTACTACGACTTGTTTGTCATGGCATACTGCCATCGTTCTTTTTTTTTTTAGTAATCAGAAACTGCAATTAAACTCGAATCATGAAAAGTGTACAACCAACTGCGATGTTTCGGAAACCTTTACCTTTAACTTTGTCCTTGGCACATGACTATTAAGAGTTGGAGGAAGAGTAGACATCGCAAACCTATCGCATTTGATGAGCAACATCCAGTAACATTACCCAAAACTCATCAATTATCGAAATTAATCATCAAAGAATCACACGACATAACATTGCATCTAAAGCCAATCTAAAGCCAATGGTAAAGGTTCCTGATTTTCAATTTGGATTCAGGAATAACCGCTCCACAATGGATCAAGTCCATCAAATAACTACGGTAATTGAGCAAGCGTTAGAAGAAAATAAATATTACCATGCCGTATTTCTGGATGTATCCTAGGTCTTTGATAGGGTTTAGCACAAAACTATTGCCAGTTGCTTGAATCACATCTCTCTGATGGCCAACTCAGAGTCGTATGTTCTTCAGAGAAGAAACATGTCCTGACTTTTATCCAACGCTAGCGGGAGTTCCGCAGGGAAGCGTATTGGGACCCATCCTATACCTTCTCTACACTGTGGATATACCTACAACGAACAAAACTTTTATCGGCACGTTCGCTGACGACACTGTAATTATGTCAGAAATCACAACCAATTGCAGTGGAAAATCTTCAACGAGCAATGAACAATGTTACTAAATTGACAATTGACTGGAAAATAATGCTTAATGAGCTCAAATCAACTCTTGTGACATTTACTCTTCGACACAAAAATAATAGTCTACACATATACCTCAATGGAGTGCAAGTGCTGCAGGCTGAATCGGCAAAATACCTTGGTCTGCATTTAGATTAAAAGCTCAACTGGAAATATCACGTGAGACAAAAATCTAAACAGATACGATTAAAACAACGTCTATCGTATCTCAGACTATCTTCAAACCAATATGGATGTATGCGGTGCTCAGCTATGGGGTTGTATTTGTAAATCCAATAGAGACATTATACAACGTAGTCAAAACAAATTTTTGCGATAAAATGCTTACCGATTTGTGACTAACAGGGAAATACACAATGATCTAGAAATACAATTGATAGACGACGTTATACGGGAATGTGCGATAAAACATGAGAAGAGACTTCTTACTTACACCATCGTTGAGGCACAACTACTGGACAATACAAACAAGGCGGCTCAAACGAATCAAACCACATGAACTAACTGTATAAATATTATATCTCAAGAGAACTGGACACTGGTCCAGCAGACCCACACAAGTTTATGCTTATCTCATAAGTAGTAATGTTAACCCTACTAATGAATTAATAATGTTTAAAGTTCTAGTAGCCATACATTGGTATTAAAAGGTGTTAAAAAAAAAATAAAAAAAAACACTGCATGGAGGAATTCAACTCACTTGAGCCTACTTAAGGCTAAATTTCTGGATAATAAACGTGAAAAACTCAATCCGATAAATAATCCATAATTGTTTGGTATGCAGTAGAGTAAAAGGACCAGTCTCGCAAAGGGCATTGCAACAAAATTAGCTGGGGTGTATTGCTATATTTATATGTATGGCTACAAAGGTTGTTTACCTTGAACCCGTCAGTGATTTAACAACGAATGCCTTTCTTGCCGCCTCTTAATGTTTTAAATCTAGAAGAGATTTATACCTTATATTGTTCAGCGATTGCCGTAAATTTTGTAGGAGCTTTTGTAAAATGTTAAAAAAGCAAGCTCATCAACAGATTAAAGAATTGGGTGCTAAACTAGCAATAAATGGAACTGAATAACACTTTATTCTTCCAGGAAGTCCTCAGTTTGAAGATAATATTCAGCCGGTGTGAACTTGATAAAACAACATTTGAAAAAGATTCTTGGGGGCCATACACTAAGAGAGGTCCATACACTTTTGAGAAGTTCTCAACCATATTGTCCCAAAAAGAATCATTTTTCAACTCAAATTATTTGCTAGCAAATAAAGCTGCCATACCTATTTTATACATAAGCGAAAGAAAAATAAAATTATTTTTCTCGGTCACATGACTACCACAATACTATATTCTCGCTCTTTTTTTTTATCCGCATTACATTTTACGAATTCGACATAATGGTCAGTTTATTACTTAATACATGTACTAAATATACAGCAACATTATAAAACTACTAACGACTTTAAAACAATAAAATTCCATATATTACTACTAATCACCAAAGTGGCGCACTATCAACATATTTGCGTGTAAATAATTTTTATTTTCCAATTTTTATTTTTGAATTTTCCAATTTTACATTTTCTTCGTTTTGCCCTGTTTCAAGGCCTAATCATTATAATCATACGCCTAGCAGTCTAATTAAATTTGTACTTCAATAATACGTCAAACTATATACCTATATATACCTAAAACGGCAAACGATATTAAATCAACCGCCCACGAAGTTGGTTGCTGTTAAGCGTGCACAAACTGATTTTTTGCACAATCGGCCATTGTAAATTTTAGTTACAAAAAAAATTTAATATCCGATACTTAATTATATCATCGTATAATTCCAGATTTTTTTTAATGCAATGCAAAGTACTTGATAGCAATTATTAAGGAAATTAAAAATTTTAATTTTCAAAATATTTAACTTTATAAAATTTCCTTTTGTCGGTGTTGCTGCTGCTGCTGCTTTTAGACTATATTCATATATGCAAAACGAATCAGATTACAATCGCATATACGGCTTCGAATACGGTGGTGTTATATGACGTAGGCGATGATGGTGGAAAGTTTTACGACATAGAATGGAAAATTGTAATTTTTTTTTGTTTTGTTCACCAAACATTGAAATTCGTATATATATAAACGATATAGGAAAAAGCAAAGCAGGAAAATTAAGTGAAATACAATTTTTTTCATGGAAACGAAAAATAAAAATTGCCAAAGACCGTGACAAATTATGAACTTTTACCATTTTTTTGTTGTTATTATAGTAGTTTTTTATTTAGTATCCAAACGGACTAAAGTGTGCTTTTATATACGTGTTTAAGACGAAAACTTTATAGAAAATTAAATGTCATTGATTTTCTATATTCACAACATATATTTACATAATTTTACATAAAGGTAAATTTTTCTTTCACTATACATTTATGAATATGTACAGGGTGAGACATTTAAATTGGTACAGGCAAATAACTTGGAGAACAACGAAACTTGCAGTTTTGATCATATTCAGTCAAATATCAACAAAATATTTAAAATTTTATGAATTTTTTATTAGCATACTTTCCAAAATTTCTCAAATATGTTATACTAACTCCTTTTAAAGCTTAGAAGATAACAGTGTGACGTATAAATGTAGAACAACATTACCATTTAAATAACCTTAAAAAGGAAAAAGTGACCTTAAAATAACCTTGAAAATTTCCAACAATATGAATAAAACTGTCGCTTGAAACTAATGCTTTTTCTTTAGTCATTTGCTCGTTTCAGTGTAAAAGTCTCACCCTGGATATATATATATATATATATATATATATATATATATATATATATATATATATATATATATATATATATATATATATCCAGATCGATTGGTCAACTATCGATTGGATCGGTTCTTTTGTATTTTTGTTGAGCTTTCCATATTTTCTATATTTTGTATTTATATATAAACGATTTGCGTGATTCAATGGGAAAAATGTTGAACAAAAACATCAAATAGTGTTTCTTTGTTATACGACATTGTTGATTTTGAATTAAGTTTAACGAGAATACAAAAGTCAAATGAACAAGATAAAAACTATTTGAGAATTACATAAACAAAAATTTCAAGTACAAACGAATTAAAGTTAATTTACTTTGAAAGTTTGTTCACGCTACTATGCTACTATTTAAAATAATAGTTGACCATCAACAGCTCTATTAAATTTAAAACTATATGATTTGGGAAGTTGGAATTCCAAGTACACTGATCTTTTGAATTAAGCGTTACCTTTTATAATCAAAAGTGATAATCTGACCTGTCAGTTTAATACTATCAACATATTGTAAATATATGTATATTTACATATGGCTTTCACAAATCATTATATTTCAATTTGATAGAAAAGCCGATTAAATTAAACACCGTTTAGTTTAAATGTTATACACGTATGAGGACAAAAATGATCGCCCAATCAAAGTAATGGCAAGAGGACTCGACCCACCTTGCTTAAAAAAAATATTATGGAAGAACTAATAAGTAAAGGTCTTAAAATTAAAAATGCAGTCAAAATCATGAAAAAAGAGAACAAGCAAAACAAGGACGAAAACACTGAAATTATCAGACGAGGACTTTCACTCTTCATGTTAACCTTCGACAATATTAAAAAATATAGAAAAAATCTATAATATAAATGCAAATCTCACCCTGAGAGTTAAAATGGCGCTCTTGAGAAAATTTACTAGACAAATAGCACAGTAGAAGAAGTGCCATACTCTAGTTTAACCATACTCAAAAATACTATAATCGTGAACCTAGATGTGTAAGCATACAGCCAATGCTAGTCAAAATAATAAACACCCACTTCCAAAATGTATCAATTGCAAAGGTCAACATCCCGCTAAAATGAGAAGAAAATCACGTAAACCGAAACAAAACCATGTCAAATATAGACGAGAAAAAGAAACAGAAATAATTGCAACAAATAATAATGTGAGAGCACAAAATAAACGAGTATGCACGAAATTGACTTATTCTCAAGTAGCCTAACAAAAAAGTCAAAGACGAGGAAAAGTGGATCAAGTCTTACAAGATATATTGAGAAATCTGGTAGCTCTCATTAATCGATTAGAAGCACTAGAAGAAGGTATTCAAAACATACTTGGGGAAATTGAAAAACAAACTGACTGAGCTGAAAAAAATCTTGATAATATCGATCACAATGAAGAACTGAAAATTGCGAAAATGTTCATGGAGGCCCAACAGGTAAAATGCATAAACACAACTATAAGTTAAATTATCTTAGCATCCTCAAAAAAGAAGAGTACATCCGATGTTTATCAAAACCCTTGGAAGTGATTTTTTAATTGAAAGCAAAATTACAAATATTACGCTCAGTCCTGATCAAATAATTATTTTAAAAAAAATACAGTACAACGTCGTCAAAATTACTACAGCTGGAATAATAACAACGAAATTTGGACGACCTCTAAAATTACCAAATAAAAGTGAATCCAACATGAAAAAAGAATCGTATATACAAATTGCAATTGGAAAATGCAAATATCAATTATGTTTATTTGCTGCAAACAGTGTTGCCACACCAGTTTGGAGCATAAAACCTGTCTATAGATGCAATTAAAAACTTATAAAATGATAAAATTTAGCCTTTACCCCAAACGTTTACCTAAATTGAGTGATACTGAACGTTTGGCTCATAATTCAATGCTTCTTAACTTCTCAATAAATTGATTATCAATTGTTTTAGATTTTTCAATCGAAACAAACTCTTCTTCAATAATAGAGCAGTCGAAAAAAATTGTCAAATATAAACGAAGCATGTGAAGTTATCCCAGTTTTTCATCCCAGAAAAAACTAAAACTTTCATCAGGCAATACAATTCCATCCCATCCCAGTTTTTATAATCATTTATGCATGAGATATAGAGTAAAAAAAATTGTTTTTAAAAGAAATTTTGTTATGAGTTCCATAAAATTAGAGCATTAAAAATATCCTATCTCCTACGATCTTTACGAGGCTAAAAATATTCTTAATGTTTTGAGATGGCTATACTAATATTAAACTGTGACCAACTCGCCAGAATCATTCCATGTTTCATATTGCCACAATCGGCCAATTTGAATTGATATATGATATGGAATATTATATTGCCAGCTCCTAGGAACTACACGGGCCTGAAAATATTCTTTGTGTTTTGAGATGGCTATACTAATATCAAACTGTGACCAACTCGCCAGAATCATTCTATGTTTCATATTGCCACAATCAGCCAATTTGTAATGTCCCAATATATGATACGGAATATTATATTGCCCGCTCCTAGGAACTACATGGGCCTGAAAATATCCTTTATGTTTTGAAATAGCTATACTTATATTACACTGTGACCAACTCGCCAGAATCATTCTATGTTTCATATTGCCACAATCAGCCAATTTGTAATGACCCAATATATGATATGGAATATTATATTGCCAGCTCCTAGGAACTACATGGGCCTGAAAATATCCTTTATGTTTTGAGATGGCTATACTTATATTAAACTGTGACCAACTCGCCAGAATCATTCTATGTTTCATATTGCCACAATCGGCCAATTTGTATTGATATATGATATGGAATATTATATTGCCAGCTCCTAGGAACTACACGGGCCTGAAAATATTCTTTATGTTTTGAGATGGCTATACTTATATTAAACTGTGACCAACTCGTCAGAATCATTCTATGTTTCATATTGTCACAATCGGCCAATTTGAATTGATATATGATATGGAATATTATATTGCCCGCTCCTAGGAACTACATGGGCCTGAAAATATCCTTTATGTTTTGAAATAACTATACTTATATTAAACTGTGACCAACTCGCCAGAATCATTCTATGTTTCATATTGTCACAATCGGCCAATTTGAATTGATATATGATATGGAATATTATATTGCCAGCTCCTAGGAACTACACGAGCCTGAAAATATTCTTTGTGTTTTGAGATGGCTTTACTTATATTAAACTGTGACCAACTCCCCAGAATCATTCTATGTTTCATATTGCCACACTCGGCCAATTTGTAATGACCCAATATATGATAAGGAATATTATATTGCCAGCTCCTAGGAACTACATGGGCCTGAAAATATTATTTATGTTTTGAGATGGCTATACTTATATTAAACTGTGACCAACTCGCCAGAATGATTCTATGTTTCATATTGCCACAATCGGCCAATTTGTAATGACCCAATACATGATAAGGAATATTATATTGCCAGCTCCTAGGAACTACACGGGCCTGAAAATATTCTTTGTGTTTTGAGATGGCTATACTAATATTAAACTGTGACCAACTCGCCAGAATCATTCTATGTTTCATATTGCCACAATCAGCCAATTTGTAATGACCCAATATATGATACGGAATATTATATTGCCCGCTCCTAGGAACTACATGGGCCTGAAAATATCCTTTATGTTTTGAAATGGCTATACTTATATTACACTGTGACCAACTCGCCAGAATCATTCTATGTTTCATATTGCCAAAATCAGCCAATTTGTAATGACCCAATATATGATATGGAATATTATATTGCCAGCTCCTAGGAACTACATGGGCCTGAAAATATCCTTTATGTTTTGAGATGGCTATACTTATATTAAACTGTGACCAACTCGCCAGAATGATTCTATGTTTCATATTGCCACAATCGGCCAATTTGTATTGATATATGATATGGAATATTATATTGCCAGCTCCTAGGAACTACACGGGCCTGAAAATATTCTTAATGTTTTGAGATGGCTATACTAATATTAAACTGTGACCAACTCGCCAGAATCATTCCATGTTTCATATTGCCACAATCGGCCAATTTGAATTGATATATGATATGGAATATTATATTGCCAGCTCCTAGGAACTACACGGGCCTGAAAATATTCTTTGTGTTTTGAGATGGCTATACTAATATCAAACTGTGACCAACTCGCCAGAATCATTCTATGTTTCATATTGCCACAATCAGCCAATTTGTAATGACCCAATATATGATACGGAATATTATATTGCCCGCTCCTAGGAACTACATGGGCCTAAAAATATCCTTTATGTTTTGAAATGGCTATACTTATATTACACTGTGACCAACTCGCCAGAATCATTCTATGTTTCATATTGCCACAATCAGCCAATTTGTAATGACCCAATATATGATATGGAATATTATATTGCCAGCTCCTAGGAACTACATGGGCCTGAAAATATCCTTTATGTTTTGAGATGGCTATACTTATATTAAACTGTGACCAACTCGCCAGAATGATTCTATGTTTCATATTGCCACAATCGGCCAATTTGTATTGATATATGATATGGAATATTATATTGCCAGCTCCTAGGAACTACACGGGCCTGAAAATATCCTTTATGTTTTGAAATAACTATACTTATATTAAACTGTGACCAACTCGCCAGAATCATTCTATGTTTCATATTGCCACAATCGGCCAATTTGAATTGATATATGATATGGAATATTATATTGCCAGCTCCTAGGAACTACACGGGCCTGAAAATATTCTTTGTGTTTTGAGATGGCTATACTAATATCAAACTGTGACCAACTCGTCAGAATCATTCTATGTTTCATATTGCCACAATCAGCCAATTTGTAATGACCCAATATATGATATGGAATATTATATTGCCAGCTCCTAGGAACTACATGGGCCTGAAAATATCCTTTATGTTTTGAGATGGCTATACTTATATTAAACTGTGACCAACTCGCCAGAATCATTCTATGTTTCATATTGCCACAATCGGCCAATTTGTATTGATATACGATATGGAATATTATATTGCCAGCTCCTAGGAACTACACGGGCCTGAAAATATTCTTTGTGTTTTGAGATGGCTATACAAATATCAAACTGTGACCAACTCGCCAGAATGATTCTATGTTTCATATTGCCACAATCGGCCAATTTGAATTGATATATGATATGGAATATTATATTGCCAGCTCCTAGGAACTACACGGGCCTGAAAATATTCTTTGTGTTTTGAGATGGCTTTACTTATATTAAACTGTGACCAACTCGCCAGAATCATTCTATGTTTCATATTGCCACAATCAGCCAATTTGTAATGACCCAATATATGATAAGGAATATTATATTGCCAGCTCCTAGGAACTACATGGGCCTGAAAATATTATTTATGTTTTGAGATGGCTATACTTATAATAAACTGTGACCAACTCGCCAGAATGATTCTATGTTTCATATTGCCACAATCGGCCAATTTGTAATGACCCAATACATGATAAGGAATATTATATTGCCAGCTCCTAGGAACTACACGGGCCTGAAAATATTCTTTGTGTTTTGAGATGGCTATATTAATAATAATAAACCAATGAGCATTTGTGAATAAAATGCTCTCAATCTATAAATATTTTGAGTAAAAATAACGGTTACGGTTTTTTTCCTTTTTTTAATAAACGATCTAACGACACTTTAACAAAGAAGACATCAGCACTAAATGATCTATTTTATAATTGTGTGTAAAAATAACAATTTTTTATTTTTTAATTATTTCATGAATTAGATCGTATATTAAAAAAAAGGAAAAAAACCGTAACCGTTATTTTTACTCAAAATATTTATAGATTGAGAGCATTTTATTCACAAATGCTCATTGGTTTATTATTATTAATATAGCCATCTCAAAACACAAAGAATATTTTCAGGCCCGTGTAGTTCCTAGGAGCTGGCAATATAATATTCCTTATCATGTATTGGGTCATTACAAATTGGCCGATTGTGGCAATATGAAACATAGAATCATTCTGGCGAGTTGGTCACAGTTTAATATAAGTATAGCCATCTCAAAACACAAAGAATATTTTCAGGCCCGTGTAGTTCCTAGGAGCTGGCAATATAATATTCCATATCATATATCAATTCAAATTGGCCGATTGTGACAATATGAAACATAGAATCATTCTGGCGAGTTGGTCACAGTTTAATATAAGTATAGCCATCTCAAAACATAAATAATATTTTCAGGCCCATGTAGTTCCTAGGCGCTGGCAATATAATATTCCATATCATATATTGGGTCATTACAAATTGGCTGATTGTGGCAATATGAAACATAGAATGATTCTGGCGAGTTGGTCACAGTTTAACATTAGTATAGCCATTTCAAAACATAAAGAATATTTTCAGGCCCGTGTTGTTCCTAGGAGCTGGCAATATAATATTCCATATCATATATCAATTCAAATTGGCCGATTGTGGCAATATGAAACATAGAATGATTCTCGCGAGTTGGTCACAGTTTAATATAAGTATAGCCATCTCAAAACACAAAGAATATTTTCAGGCCCATGTAGTTCCTAGGAGCTGGCAATATAATATTCCATATCATATATCAATTCAAATTGGCCGATTGTGACAATATGAAACATAGAATGATTCTGGCGAGTTGGTCACAGTTTAATATAAGTATAGCCATCTCAAAACACAAAGAATATTTTCAGGCCCGTGTAGTTCCTAGGAGCTAGCAATATAATATTCCATATCATATATCAATTCAAATTGGCCGATTGTGGCAATATGAAACATAGAATCATTCTGGCGAGTTGGTCACAGTTTAATATAAGTATAGCCATCTCAAAACACAAAGAGTATTTTCAGGCCCGTGTAGTTCCTAGGAGCTGGCCATATAATATTCCATATCATATATCAATTCAAATTGGCCGATTGTGACAATATGAAACATAGAATGATTCTGGCGAGTTGGTCACAGTTTAATATTAGTATAGCCATCTCAAAACACAAAGAATATTTTCAGGCCCGTGTAGTTCCTAGGAGCTGGCAATATAATATTCCATATCATATATCAATTCAAATTGGCCGATTGTGGCAATATGAAACATAGAATGATTCTGGCGAGTTGGTCACAGTTTAATATAAGTATAGCCATCTCAAAACACAAAAAGTATTTTCAGGCCCGTGTAGTTCCTAGGAGCTGGCAATATAATATTCCATATCATATATCAATTCAAATTGGCCGATTGTGGCAATATGAAACATAGAATGATTCTGGCAAGTTGGTCACAGTTTCATATTAGTATAGCCATCTCAAAACACAAAGAATATTTTCAGGCCCGTGTAGTTCCTAGGAGCTGGCAATATAATATTCCACATCATATATCAATTCAAATTGGCCGATTGTGGCAATATGAAACATAGAATCATTCTGGCGAGTTGGTCACAGTTTAATATAAGAATAGCCATCTCAAAACACAAAGAATATTTTCAGGTCCGTGTAGTTCCTAGGAGCTGGCAATATAATATTCCATATCATATATCAATTCAAATTGGCCGATTGTGGCAATATGAAACATAGAATGATTCTGACGAGTTGGTCACAGTGTAATATAAGTATAGTCATTTCAAAACATAAAGGATATTTTCAGGCCCATGTAGTTCCTAGGAGCGGGCAATATAATATTCCATATCATATATTGGGTCATTACAAATTGGCTGATTGTGGCAATATGAAACATAGAATGATTCTGGCGAGTTGGTCACAGTTTGATATTAGTATAGCCATCTCAAAACACAAAGAATATTTTCAGGCCCGTGTAGTTCCTAGGAGCTGGCAATATAATATTCCATATCATATATCAATTCAAATTGGCCGATTGTGGCAATATGAAACATGGAATGATTCTGGCGAGTTGGTCACAGTTTAATATTAGTATAGCCATCTCAGAACATTAAGAATATTTTTAGCCTCGTAAAGATCGTAGGAGATAGGATATTTTTAATGCTCTAATTTTATGGAACTCATAACAAAATTTCTTTTAAAAACAATTTTTTTTTACTCGATATCTCATGCATAAATGATTATAAAAACTGGGATGGGATGGAATTGTATTGCCTGATGAAAGTTTTAGTTTTTTCTGGGATGAAAAACTGGGATAACTTCACATGCTTATATAAACGGGATATATCTTTGCATAAAATGGACACCAGCTTTGATTGAAAAGTGCCCAACAATACATTGCATTCCTACACTAAATTTCAATTTTATTTTCAAAATAGCTAATTAATCCCTAAGGCAATTAAAAAGAAAATTATATTCAAATTTCAAACTAATAACTTTTATAAAAAAATCTGAAAAACTGTAGATCTTAACGAAAAACTGTGATTTACTGGAAAAACTGACGATATGGCAACGCTGGTTGCAAATATTTCATAAAAAAGATTTAAATTTTTTCCCCTAATTTTTTGTTGTATTAGTTTTATTTCATTCATTTTCCTCTTAAAAAGAAACACTGATTAGTTTAGTTTAGTTTTAAGCTTATTAAATCATACGAGACAAAAATGAATAGACTGATTTTCTGTCTTTTAAGCTGCGTACATAACATCGGCTGATTATTATAGGATATAGGATTCCATCCTATCTCTTTACCCAATCAAATCAACCATATGAAGTCAAGTCACGCCCCAATCGAGTTAAAATTATTTTCTCTTTGAGCAAATCATCCGAAGATGGAAAACAAAAAACAAAAATAAAGAAATAAAGAGTTAGGATGAAAAAATATAGGATATCCAGCCGATGTTATGTAAGCAACATTAAAGGGCGTTTAGTAATAATAAAACAATATTCAAAATATTTTTAACTAAAATTTCTTTTGTATTGGTTTTTTTATTCGTAATCATGCTGTTGAATAGAAAAAGTCAACTACCTCAGATTAACATGTCGATTTTCAAATATTTCTTACAATAAACCAACGAGAATTACTGAATGCGCCTTAATGCCAAATGTCACCCATTTAAAAACTTTCAGAAAACAGAAAAATTCTTGAAACATTAATTGACCATCGTTTGCACTTTGAGATTGCAAGGGCTCGCTTTCAGAGTGAACGATGAATCTGGCGTCTCAAGTAATCGCGATAGTTATATATAAACGCTACATTTATTATCGCAGTGTATACTGTACACGGCTTTAATGTCAAACCATTCAAATTCGCCTATGGGTTTGTCATGAATGTCAAAATGATCCATTTATTTTTTAGATTCCATATGATACGGTATGATAGCACCACAAACAAATCTCAATTTCCACTTAAAATCACAAATTTCGAAATACAGCGAGATTTGTTAATCTCGAATTAGACACACTACAGCTATTCTCGAAAAAATCACTAATCACACTTTGCTAAGCACTAGTCTATCAGTGATATAACTTAAACATAGAATCACAGATTTTACTATAGATTTCACCTTTTCGTGATTTTACATAGAAGTTTGAAAACAATCAAACTTCTATGTAAAATCACATAACATTATTTGATAGTGTAAAAGTAAAAAGGAAATAATACTATAATACTAAAAAAACAAAAAAAAAAAAAAATAGAATTTAAAAATTACGATTATACCAAATGAGAAATCTAGTTATATCTTTTATCTATGGTTATAGCATCATAGATACATAAATACAAAAAATTAAGTAAACACTGTAAGATATCGTGTAGACACATCTCGATAAATAGAAAACATTTGGGAGCAAAATATTTATTGTTAAAACATTTTTTTTAAAAGTATTGATTCATTGGTGGTCGATTGAAAAGCAACTATTGATTTAATAAAATAAATTTGAAAGTAAATTTTAAAGAATATCCCTTACAACTAAACAACACAGTAAGAAAGGAAATGGAAAATATTACAATAATACCACGACCAAACACTAGATGATACTACGACTAGACGCGGCAGGGTACATTCGATCGAAATGAGTACCGCCACCATGAGTACATTCATTAAGTCCAAGGGCCGTCGATCTTTTACACTTTTGTCCGGCCAAACCGGTCCGGTCGTATACCTTCTGAACTCGTACGTGTTATCATCGTACCAGAAATCCAGAAATGAGTTGAGTAGTTATACAAACACGGAGGGCCTTTTCCTCAATTTCTTCATTGAGGGCTCAATTTCCTCATTATCTTATAAAAATAAATGTCTAAAATATAAATAAAGAAATTTCCATTCAATCATCTCTCAAGAAATGTACTAAATCCTCGGTAAGACTCGAATAACATATTCAAAAGTCGGGACATGACGCAGGAGGAATATCTGACAAAGGGCGAGAAGTAGAAACAAGTGTGCACAAAAGTTTCTAGAGAGCTATCTACAAAAACAAATCTAGATAAAGACTCGATATTCACAGTGTTTTCTAACAAAACTGCAAATGGTGAAAGTTAAAAGCCCTGATAGATAGACATGTCAGCAATACGACAGTTTAAATAGTTTATTTTAAGGAGTCGCCTAGTTTGCATTAAGATTTCTGAGAATACCTACAAAACTTCTTACAAGAGTCTGTTTAAGAACAGGGGGCATTTTCATTTTAAAATTGTCCGACTAGGATTTTGCCGTCAACATAAAATCCGATTTGACACGGATTTACTCTATTATGAAACTTCATAATAGACCCCAGAATCTTTCTTTATGATTCACGTCCATAAAAAGTCGTAAATTGGTTTGACAAATTTTTTCTTGTGGTAATTTGTATTAAAGGTTAAGAAGTAGACAACTTCAAGACCATCAAAAAACTTACAAATTATGAAATATTGAAACGTTCAATACGTTTGATAACGGTTAGTAGACTCAAAATTATTTCAATTAAAAAGAAATCAAATTTAAAATAAATGCAATAGCACTAATACTAGTTGAACATAGGTGGCAGTACTTTCACTTTCATTCGTCAATTAATACTAGATATCATCTTGTCATATGAAAATTGCATTAAATTTATTTTAATTTGCTTAATGGGTTTAAAAAAAAAAAAAAAAAAAAATTCTACTACAAAATTGTTTATGATCATAGTAGCCTAGTCAGTAGTAAATTTCTTATGTCGATTTCGATTGATTTTTTACCTTACTCTGGTCGAGTACACTGATTTTTTCAATCAAACGAACATGAAAAATACTCTGACAGCTTTATGCATGTGTTTATGTGTTCTGTCAAAATATGTATTTTGCCAAAATCTATTGACTATCAAAAATTCTAATAAGAAATTAACAATAATTTACAAAAAATTAACAGAATAATTAACAGAAACTTTAAACACAATTGAATAAAATTACACACAAACCATAATGCAAAATTACATTTCAAATTTATGATTTTTTTATTTCAAATTAAATTATGTTTCAAATTTTCCTCTAAACAAATTACCCGTCATTGACAAATAAATTGTTGACAAATAAACAGAATATTTGTTGGTGTGTGTAAAGTAGGGGTTACTCGACCAAAAAACATCGAGTAGCAAAACTTGCACTAGAGCTGTCAAATTAGCTGTCAGAGCAGTTTTTTTTCATCAATCGAACATAATCAGGGTAAATCGAGTGGCCTTTTTGCACTCAGTGCAAGTTTTATTCTTCAATCGAAATCGACATAATGAAATGTCATTGTTTGTAGTTTAGTGTAAAGTTTGTGTGACCATTAAAAATGTGCTTGGCAAATGAATTTAAATTTGCTGAATAAATTTATATTTTGTAAGTACAAATTATTTTGTAATATCCTGAATTGTTTATAGGTTATAATATTTGTTATCGAAATCTGATTTGTAAATGACATTTCCGAAAATAAACTTAAATTTTTAAAACAGTTCACCTAAGAATAAAGTGTAATTCATCTCTAGTCGAGTACGCGCGGATACAAATCCGTTTTTACGTAACGGCCGGCGGATGGATTCTACAAGAAAACTATGTATAGATATAATTGTAATCAAATATTGAAAATTCGATTTTGTCACCTCTTAATTTAAATTCTAAGATTTTTTAAAGTTAAGAAAACATTTATAAAATTTTAATATAAAGCGAGTAAATTTAACTAAAATACTACGTGATTACGGTCCCTTGTGCTGAGTCTTAATTTTCGAAATAGTCTTTCGATGATATTAATAAATTGGCCAATCCCGTTAGCATACTGAGATTTATTTTATGAATTCATACCAGTAAGATGAGAAGCTTTGTCAACTTTTAATGCAACCTTTTCACACTTTGTCGATTTTGCTTCTGACTCTATTTACTTCTGAGTAATATTGTTAATAGAATTTACGATATTTTATTTTACCATCAATAAGGCTCAATGTTTAACTATATAGGCGTCTGGAAGCATAAATATACATTTTCCGTTGTATCAGCTAACTAAGCTTTAAAAAGAGATGAAGTGTTTCTACCTGATCATCACTTTTATCATATTCAACACTACTAAAACTCACATACCCGTGAGAAGTTAGAAGCAGTCTTCCATCTGGAGCATTCGCGGGTGATGGATAGACGAAGCCCGTAACCTGATTGCCGATAGGTAAGTCGGAAATAAAATACTATTCGCGGACCAAAACTGCCATGAAGCGTCTGTTCATCAGGAAATGCGGCTTCAAACATTGTCTGTTCCTCATGTTAAAGGCGGCTGAAACAAAGCGTGGTACTAGATATACTAAGGGAACGCACCCCAAGAAAAAACCACGAATACAGAAGAGGAACGATAAAATTACGGTGCAGGAATTTGGAACCCCAGTACCAACGGCTTTAGGGGGTAGCGAGCGGGCTTTCAGTTGTCGAAAAAGTTGAGCTAATCAAGGAGCTACCAAATTTGGGTCAAGTTCTTAGAATTGATCGCCATCTAGGGTGAATCCATTCAAGAAGAGTAGTAGACTCACGAGATCCTCTACAGAAACACATTTATCTGGGCAGTCTCACTTCCTGATTTAAATGAGCAGCAGATAAAAGAATTGAGTTCGAACGTACGAGTGCTCCGACATTTTCTGCAGTTAAACAACCTGTTAGAATATGTGCAGGATAGGAAGAATGTGCATGGCGAAATACAGAGGATGGTTCCGTTGATTTATATAATGAGGTAGAAATGGAGTTTGAAGAACTCAGTGAATTATTGGGAAAACTGTAGAATGGCAAAAACTTCATTAAAAAGGTAAAAAAACATTTTCCAAAAGGAAAGTTGGAAACGAGCTAAGGAAAGTGAAGGCGGATTCAGAACTTACCTGTCTAGGGTAAAAAGTTATTCATATTCGCCAAACTCCGAAGGGAGATCTTTTGCTAGAGTTAGATTGGACTGGGAACCAACCGCGTCAGGAAGCATATCGGCCAGGAAGCGTATCGGCCAGGAAGCATATCGGCCAGGAAGCTTATGTTAAAGCCTTGACAATGGAAGCTCTTGCAGAAAAAGATACATTGATATAGTGACTACACAGGGCAAAGTACTTCAGGCTGTTAACGCTGAAAGCTTCTTATCGGCGGACACAAAAGCCTTCCAAGCCAAATAGCAGAAAATGTCATATCTAAAGGAATGAGAATTGGTTGGGCGATTTTCCGAATTCTAGAAATTAATGAGCCTTTCGAACCATGATCCCCAAGCTCAACAATTTAGGTATTTGAAGAATATGCCTAAGCTGTGTAAGAAGTGCCCAGACGTTGTTATATTGTATGCGGACAATACAGGAAGTTGGATAGTAAGACTTGGGCAGCAGATTTCTCACTTTACTCTGTTGTCTGGGTCTGTGGGATGTTAGCCTTCCAAGAAAATTCTAGCGATGCTGAAGCTGGTTTTGTAAGACGTAAGATCGATGGTAATCATATCTATAGCTGCTATGCTCATCCCAGTGCAACCATAGAGGAGTTTAAAGTTTGTCTGGATCGTCTGATTAGTGATGCACTTATCATAGCCCTTTGTTGATTGCGGGCGATTTTAATATCTGAGCCGTTGAATGGGGAAGTTGTGTTATTAATAATAGAGCTAAAGCTCTACTTGACGCATTTTCTTTACTTCTGGTGGTAATGATGCATGTTGGTAACACCTCCACATTTTGTAGGGGTAGTGCTAGCTCGATGGTTAATCTCCTAACTAAAGTATTAAGTTGGGAAATAAGAAATCTATTGATGTGGCAGTTGTTTTGGTTGCAAAACATAGAAAGGGGATAGAAAAGACATGTACCTGTAGTGTATGCGTCATTCTGGATTGGTTATCTTCTATGGGTTTACAGTTGACGGAACAGAAGACGGAAAACGTTCTGATTTCCAGTAGGAAAATAATGGAAAGCAGAATGGATAAGGTGAATGGATGGATAACAGATTGTGTTTAAAACTTTTTTGTTAAGTACCTGGGACAAACGTGGGTTGCTGGAGTTGCAAATTATAGGTTATAGTTTAAATGCCTCTCAGATTAGGCCGTGTGTCTCATAGTGGGAATGCCACCATTAAATTTATTAGCTAAGGAGCATCTAACTATATGTATTCTGACCGTGGGAGTGAGAGCAAGAAGGGAAATCGTAAAATGATTAGTGTGGAAACTGTGAACGAATGACAAACGGGAGGTTCCGAACTATAGATTTTCTTCACACTGCCAACGCTAGCAAAGAGTCATGCGCTTAGTCGAAACTATTTTAGTTTCACAAATTACTTTATTTAGTATCTAATTAATAATTGTTTGCAAATGAGTATTATTAAATTTAATAATGCTTTGATTATCCACTCTTCACCTTAACTGGCTCTTATAAGTTTAAGCGGTCAGTAAAGTCAAAGTTGATAACCGCATTCTTGGATTTTATCAATACTAAAAATATTTTGTTTTATTTTATTATGTCAACAAAGTTTTATAACATAAAGTGCACAACTCACTAACTAACTTAACTAAAATTTAAATTTATTGTAACGAATTTAATTACTAGTAAAATGTTTAACAAACGAATGATTGAGTTTGTTTATGAACGTCCACTATTAGTGCCGCGTCTTTGTAAAAACATTGGCTCACTTTTATTGTCACTGACAATTTTAATATAAAACTATATAATTATAAATATATGTGTAACGTGACAACACGCTTTGTAACTCAATATTTGCTTAAAAAAAAATGTTATTAATTATAATAAAAAAAATTAATTAATTAAATAAAAACTATATATAATATTCATATTTACAAACATACACATATACAGATAATGATTATATTTCTTTACATTACCTCCCTATCATCCTCTTCTTCATTATTTATAGTTACACTATCTTTACTTCGAGCAAATCTTGACTGTAAAAACAACAAAATTGAAATCAACACCAAGAACTATCCCATTTATATTTAACAGTACATCAAACACCACAAAAACAAATATATATTTTCTATTTACTAAAATTTTTCTAAAAGAAAAACTAAAAATAATTTTGTGTGCGAAAATTCGCTTGAATCTACGTGACATAACTATATATGTGAGATAGTGCGTGACGTGGAATTATGTGAGTTCTATTGAAATTTTTCTAAATACTGTGTACTATTATAAAAAATGACCGTATAAAGTAAAAGTATCCAGTGGCGACATCTATCATTGTTACTTTACCGTTTCCGCCTAATTTAATAACAACATAAATTCCTGCTTGAACCATTGAAAAAAAAAAAAAAGAAATCAGAACACATTTAGAATCCGCCTTCAAAATCTACTCTCATTTACTTGGTAAAATGGCGCAACAATTTTTTATGGTTTTAGTCACAACGACATAAATTACAACCGATCATGAATGTAACAAACCACAACAACAATTTGGATTAAACATTTTCGATTATGCAAATTTCATGATTCCAACTTGTTACTTCAGCCTTCGGTTTGTAGCCATTGTTTTTTTTATACTCGTACAAAGTTAATATTCATATTATGTATCACACTGTTAGTTAGTTATATATTTTGTATAGTATGAACACAATACAAATACTAGTAAATCAAAACATATACTACAAGCAAAAAAGTTATTAAATACAACTTTATTCCGAGTTGCAAAACCACAAAAAACCATAAACTTTCACTGTTGCTGTTGTATCCATATATACCAATCTTGTATAAATGTATTTTTTGTAGTCCTTATACGAAACAGAAATCCTTTTTTTTTTTTTTGCTTTTGTTGGTTTTATTTAATTAAAATATTAGGCGTGGTATGATACAAAATACAAAAAAAAAAAAAAAAAAAAATAAAATTATAGCATAAATATATGAAATTATTATAATTTGCTGTTTGTTGACTTATTTTTATGCTCAACAATGGTGAATTCTCCGTTACGATTTCAGTTTTTTTCGACTTTATATTTGGTTTTTAATTGCAGGAGGGCGAGTAGCGTTTTATTGTTGCAATTATATTGTAATAATGGCAAATTGTTTCAGATTTATGGGGATGTTTTTTTTTTCTACTATAAATATGAATTTGGTTAAGTGGTTGGTAGGGCTTAAAATTCTAGTTAAATGTGTTTCGATACAGACTATAATAGAAATGTTTTTTCAATGTAACAAGTAAAGATCTGAAGTTTTCAGAAAGCTGAGTTTAATCAGAGTTTTTGACAAGATATTATTTTTCTTTTGCTACTTTTTAGATCGTTTACAAAATTTCACGTTTTTCGCTATGACAGCAATGGTTCTACAGTTTAGATGATAAAGCACCTGATTCATATTTAAGCAGGAATCTAAGATAAAATCTTTTAGAATCATTGATAATATTTACTAACAGTATTCCAATTACTTTATTCTAAACACTACTTTGTCGCTTCTTCCAGAAAGTATTTTTGGCATTTTCCAATATTTCATCTGATTATTGTTGCTAAATGCTAGTCTCAATCGAAGTAAACGCATAAGAACTATATTATACATTCCATAAATTGTTTGCTGTCTGGGTCGAGCATTGAGATTCACTGTCTCGTCATTTACTTTCCGAGCATCGAGACATAGTCTTATTTTCCCATTACCCTTTCTTACAACTGCAATAGGTAAATACCATGCACTCGGACTCCTCCCTATCACTTTTAGTGCCATCTTTCCAGTTTCTCGTAAATTTTCGCATGAATAGCAGGAGATACGGGGTAATACCGCTGTTTGACCGCAAGAAAATCACCTACGTTTATAGTGTGTGTGTATGTGTGTGTTTGATAAGATGTGTTCTACCAAGCCCACCCTTATTAGAACAAGGGAACTGTTCTATATTTTTTCTAATCTCTGTTCCATATCCGAATTTAATTCATGTCTGTTTTCCACCACCGGAATTGGTGGTTTAATATCTAATTCATTTACGTAAGCAATGTCAAATCTATTGTTAATATTTATAGTAAACCGTGAGAAGGAACCTCAACCAATGTTTCGTTTGGAGCTAGATCCAGAGGAAGAAAAGTCAAAAGGAGTTCACAAGATTTACAATCAAAAATATTTGCTTCATCGCAAAAAGGTAATTGAAGAACCTAAGAAGAGATCTGGACCAGTTCAATGCATAAAGAGCCAAGAATACGGACATACGAAAGCATACTGCACCTTAAATAAAGTTTGTGTTATTTGTGGTGAACTTCACGAATCCAAACAGTGTGTGAAATCACGCAATGACCCGGAAAATAAACTCTAAAATAACAGTTGAGCAATGAATGCTCAATATGCCATTTAATCAGAGGGCATTGGTACCAAAAAATACAACAATCACTAAACCAACAAGTCAGCCAAGCAGCATTGAAAGCATTGGCTTCCAACTGCCCGGATTCAACGTCGGTCAAAAGCTGTTATACACTGCTACAATCTCTCTCTTGTCATAACAAAGTTAGGTTGTGGTGGGTACCTGGTCACAGGGGTATCACTGGAAATGAGATAGCCGACAAAATTACGCGGGCAGACTCATCAGCTACACCAATTGGCCGTGAGCCTTTCTGTGGCATCCCGTGGGCCTCAGTAGTCTACAATATTATTAAATGGGAAAAAATGCAATGCTTAACCTATTGAAACTGTATTCCCGGCCTTAGACAGACCAAAACTTTGATCAGACCATTTCATCACAAGGACGTGGCGGTCAATTCAAGTAAAGGTCACTGCAACCTGAGATATCATTTGAACAAAATGAACCTGTCCACAGAGACGGAGTGCCGACTCTGTGTTTAGAACAGATAGAAACTGTTGAACACATACTATGTGAGTGTCTGGCGCTGTGCACACTGAGGTGGCTTCATTTTGAAGAGAGAGGTATTTGACCCCGGAAAAATGTAGATTGGCTTCTACAGGCAGCATTATCGTCTTTATTAGGAAGGTAGAAAAGCCCCTGGACTAAGAAATCCTAATAGCACAAAAGATTTTTCAGGTCGCAGTGCTAGCCGTTTTGGCAGGGGGAAAAAACCAACGAGTGCAAACACACTAAATGATAATTTGGAGACGTTTGCCAGAAGTTTTGCACAACCGTAGGTGTTTCTTATGCAAATATCCTAAAAAGTAACAAACCAAAAAAAAACATAACCCAAAGTTCATTTTAATGAAGAGGTCCTAAACATTCATACCACGGTAAATAAATTAACCGAGGTCATCCTAAGTTTCATGATGATGATGGAAAGATAAAAATCAGAAATGACAGATCTACAAACTGCTATTTGGAATGCGAACGGACTTTCGCAACATAAATCTGAAGTACAAAACTTTTTATTGGAAATATAGACTTTGTTAAAATCTGAAACACATTTCACAAAACAATTTTTTTTTTTAATATTACCGGTTATTCTGTTTATGACACCAAACATCAGGATGGAAAAGCACACAGCGGCACTGCAATCCTAACAAAAAGAAGATGAATGCATTACGAGCTCCAGAAATATGCTAAAGATCACATCCAAGCTACAAAAATCAGTTTGGAAGAATGGTCTGGGAATTTGAAAATATCGGCTGTCAACTGTCTGAAGATACATGGAAAAGGCTTGCAAGTAAACAGACGCGTTCCTTCGTCGCTTCATAAATGAATTTACTCATTTTTTGCCAGATCAAAGCTGGCCATGCATGGGCATATTTAGAATCGCGGAATGTCTAATATATTTAAAGGGTACCGGCGTTCAGCCCATACATTCGCAATGATGATAATATAACCAATATGCAGCATCGAGTAAGCTCCTTTTCATCCCAATGTAAAAGTAATCATTTTGCACGAAACCATTGCAAATAACCTGTAAATGGTAATGCGAGAAATGGCTATGGGCGACATACAAATCGAGAAGAGAATTGGATCCGATACTGTTTTGGATGCGGAACTCTAAATGTCATTAAAAAATAAAAATGTCCAAACTTACAAATGTCCAACTTGCAATGCCATCTGTACGGGAAACCAAAAAAAGGAAATGAGTTTTTCTGGTGCTCCTCTTTCCCAGATAAAAAATCCTACCAGGAGATTGACACAAGAAGCCGCCTCAAATAATTGTCCAGAGATGTGGCAAAAACAGATATAAAAACTATGCCTACTAGTTTTATTATTAATCCTAATACTCCCTTTTTTAGCTCCATATAGTCAATGAAAATCAAAATAATTCTATTCAACTGCCATATAATCCTAACCTGCAGCATCGTACACTGGCTTGCTAGATAGTGGGGCAAATATCAGGGTATTAGGTGCATGATCAGAAAAGTTTTTGGAAGATGCTAATGTTAAATTTCATCATTTACCAACTTTTCTGACACTGCTAGTGGAGAAAAGCAACGGATTCTTAGTATGTGCTTTTACCGGCAAAATTCTTAAGGACAACTAGGCGATTGTGACTATAGATTGCACAAGATTTAACTCAAAAGCCATATCTAGGTATGTACTTTTGGGATCTTCTCGGAATAACTCCGGTTTTCTTAAATGAATTAGATATTAAACCACTAATTTTGGTGGTGGAAAACCGACATGAATAAGGTCCAAAAATGGAATAGAGATTAGGCAAAATTATAGAACAGTTCCCTTGTTAAATTAAGAGTGGGCTTGGTAAAACCTATCTTATCACACACACTATTAACGTAGGTGATTCGCCTGCGGTCAGAAAGCGGTATTACCCCCGTATCTCCAACAAGTCAAGTGAAAATTAACGAGGAACAGGATAGAATATTTGTGCTAGAAATGATAGAGGAGAGTCAGAGTGCATGGTCTTTACCTTTTGCAGTTGCCCGCAAGAGTAATGGGAAATGTGACTATATGTCTCGACGGCCCGGAAAGTAAATGAAGTGACAGTGAAGGGGGATTATACCTTACCACTATTTGATGGATTGCTAAGTCGGTTGGATTAAACACAATATATATATCACCATAAGACTTAAAATACGTATTTTTCTTACTGTGTGTTCAAGAGATAAGACTGCCTTTACTGTACCGGGCCGCCCCTTTCAACTCCAGGTCATGCCTGTCGGTCTATACATGGCCGAGTGTATTTCTTTGTCTTAATCGTATGTATCAGCAGATTTGGAAGAACATCTTTCTATGTTGTCACATTACAAGTTTACTAAAAACTGCAAACTTAACAATTCGACGAATCTGTTTATATGACATGCCGGGGTGTTATGATGGTTTCGAACAGATTGCATCAGAAATGAAATTTTCTGATCGTGACTCGGTCGATTCTGGTAATTCTTTCCGATAAGCGGTTTGTACACTGTTAAATATTCGATTAAATAACAATTCAGTCAATGGCGGTTAGTAAAGCCGTTATGAAAAGAGACTTTAATTTCTGTGGAAATCGAAACATATTTGATGAAGATGGTGCCACAGCCACAACAACCTTAGTTTGTTATTTTATATATTCGTTTCTGAGAGTAATAATAATTATTCACTAAAACCATAAACCCCTTATCTCTATAGTTATTATAAATTGTTTTTTTATGGTTAATTGAAAAAAAAATTCGGTTAATTTTTGGATAGTTACATGTCCAAAAACGGACTGGTAAGCAAAAATTTAAATGCAGACTCGGTAATAAATACCAATTCAAAAATTAGTTTAGGATAACATATAATGAAAACCTTTTTTTATTACTCCTGAGAATCCTTTATTGAATTAATTGCTTGTCATTTTTTTTAGGTTAGAAATATTTTGTGCTGTTCGAAATTGATTAACAATTGTTGAAAAATCGAACATTTCTACACTTTTTATGATTTTTTTTAAGTGTTTTGGATCTAAATAAATATACATAAAAATGACGTCAACTGTCAAATTTAGACTATAAATCGAAAATTCTGGGAAACAAACTATTGTAAACTATTTAAATAGTGAAATTTATGACACATGCATTGCTGGAATTTGACAAACATTTACGCTATTAATAACGCATTATGTATTTTATGATTTTTCTGTCTGACACAATTGTGTAAGTAAAATTTAACCTCATCTTATAAAAAAAAAACAGAAATAATCTGATTTTTCTTTAATTTTTCTAACATAATTGTGTTTGGAAATTGTTAACGTCATATTATCTAAAAACAGCGCAAAGAAATGATTCATGAATTGGTGTGCAAATTGCAAATTTTATATTTTTGTCGGTAAATTTTAAGCAACCCTATAAAACTTGTTTTATCCAATCTAGAGTAGACGCCTAAATTTTGTTAAAATCAAATTAATAAAGTATTATACATTTCTAAATTTTATTTAAAAAATAAAGCCAGTTCCAGTTTGGTCATGATGGCACCCACACAATTGTGTGGGTTGGATTTATAGTGTTGTAATGTTTTAAAATTTTTTGTTTAATTATTTTTTGGTACTCTATCTTTGTGCAACATTCAGGTCAATAAAATGATTGTTGATTTTAACAGTTAATTTCTTTGTTTTAATAAAGTAAAATTAAAAAAAAGTACTTTATGTGAACTTTGATTTACTGCAGACTTTTTTAAGTCTTGCTCTGATAGCATAACTTTTGTCATTATTGCGTCATTATTGTTCAGTGCTTGTGTAAGCCTTTTTTGTTTTTAATTAAAATTTTTAATTCGGACCAATTAGAATCAATTAGAAATACAACTAAATTTAAGTGTCATTCGGTAGGAATTTTACTTTCACAATTGTGTAAAATAGATTGTAATGCCGATTTAAAATTAAAAAACCTTTAGATTTCTGAGACAGTCATATTTTAAGCCAGCACAATTGTTGGAATTAGTTTGCAACCAGCAAACCGACCATATAACATGAACTTTTTACAAGCTGGTTGTCTAGATCATTATCCGGTAGTAGCACATGAAGTATTGGTCCTGATTTCAATGGTCGCTAAGTTGGTCGAGCTGGCCCGGCAAATTGGTCTGCCAGATCACCAGATTGTACTTCGTCAGAGATTTTTTCATGAATCAGCAATTCTTGTCTACAATTAATTGAAGTGTGGATAATTAAGTAAATTTAAGCTATTTTGAGCACTTTTTAATTGAAAATGGATAAGCGAAGGATTTAGTTTTGCCAGTATATATAAGAAATTGAAAAAATTGAATTTCGTTGGTTACAGCGCCATCTATCATGAATAGAAAAATGTTACAAATAAATAAAATGTTCTTGCTAAAAAATAGGAGATCCCTTTTAAGGTTTTAAAGTTACCCTCACCCTTATTCCTCCGCAGAATGATTAAATTTTAATAAACGCTTTGAATTTAAATTATTTAATGTTATAGTGCCATCTATGAATGAAAATGTTAAAATCTACTCTTCATTCTAGTTTTTTTTGTAAACTATCGGAAAAAATATTGGAAAGAGGCATGGATTTTTAATCACTTGCTATATATATGTTGGTCTAAATAACTTTATGTGCATTTAACTTCTTTGTTGTTTTTCCTTTTTTAAATTCAGTAGAAAACTTTATTGTTGTTATTATTTCACTTGAGAAGTGGTGTTATGTGCGGTTCTAATTAAAAATTAAAAAGCATGTTTTTATATATACTCGTAATATGCTTATCATTTTAAAAAATGTATAACTTTTTTTTTATGATATAATTGAGTTAATTTACTTTTAGTTTTGAAAAAGTTTTTAAGTTTAATATTTATATAAGCATATACCGACCGACCCAACTATATTTATGTGTGATATAATTAAGAGATGTGTGTTTTATGGTTTTAAAAAGCTGTTTTGGTATTTATGGGAATTTTCAAAGTTTTTTTATGTACTCGAGTAACATACTAATAATACTTAAGTTTAACTGAACTTTTGTTTTATACGAACTTACTTCAAACATAAATTGTACGAAAGCGTTTTTTATCATCAAATTGAATCATGAAGTAACGACAATTCGGTTATTGGTGTTTCTGAATGTTTTTATCAGCAGATTTTCAAAGTTGTTCTGATTTTTTGCTTTGCTAAAATGATTTTTAGTACTTAACAATTTTCTTGGGCTGTTACCTGAACAAAATATGACAAAAATCGTTTAGTGACTTCCTGAAGTTGTTCTTTTTAAAGCAGTTTTCAAAATTCAATGGAATACGATTTTTTTTATGTATATCTATCCTAATCATGTCTTATCAGAAATCTACTTAACTCATAGAGACAAAGAATTTCCCGCAAGGAACAATTTTATTTTTTATACAAGCAAGTCAAAAATTGCTGACCCTTTTTACCTAAAAAAAATAAATTTAAAGGTAAGGGTCCCGTGTTCCCATTACTAAGTAAGCCCATTACTTTTATCTATAATGAAATCTTTGTACGTCTTATTTTCAAATCGGGTAGCCGGATCGAGATCAGCTATTATCGAAGGGTTGCTATAATTTCTACGATACCGAAACTCTTGGAATCAAAGGCTAATCGATTTCTGGTATTTCACATAAATATAATTCACCCAAGTAAGATGTTTTTTCCCGGAGAGGTTTATAGTTACAAATCGGGTTTCGTTCTGAACTCATCATTCTTCAGTAAAATTGTTTCCAGGCATTAGTTAAAAGATTGTTGTTTACTAAAATATTAGTTAAAATCTAATCTTTTAGTAAACAACAATCTTTTAGATCAGTGAGGTGGTTGCGGTTTTCTCATTTTTGGCAAAAAATTATTATGAGCAAATTCCGACATGGCTGGCTTTGTAAATAGACTGAACAGCGTGTATTGGGGCACTGTTAATAATCAATTTATACACCAAAGGGCAATACAGCCTTCTAGAGTAACTGTCTAGTGCACCATTTGGGCTGGCAGAATCATTGAGTCTTATTACTTTGAGGATGCTAGAGGCAATGCTGTAACAATTACTGGTGACCACTATCGGTCACATTTACTGAGGACCACTACCAACCAACATGTGATTGATGCATACGGGGAACCAACCGTGCCCAGAACAACAAACCAGCTATGAAGGTAACGAATAAGGTTGACCTTACGGTGCAGGAAGTCAGATCCTCAGTATAGGCGGCGGCTAGAAGTGTGCAAGCGGGCTCCACGTCGTTGTTATCCAACGACAGTAATGCTTCAGGGATTAACGAATTGGTCCCTGATGCAGATCATACGACCAGTAATAATTATTCTTCCTGTCTAGACCAATAGATGGAAGACGAAGATGGTAGTTCCTTGCGTTCAAACAAAAGGCCGAAAAAGCTATCTGAATAAGATTCAAACAACATTGCTCACAATCTCATCACAAGATTGAGCTATGAGGAATATAACAGTTTTTCGAAATGTCATGAAATAATCAAAAGGATGTGGTAAACGATGCGATTGTCACTTACCAAAAGACCAAGTGAGAGTCAGGAAAATTTATCTCGAACTCCGGGACTGGAAAGGACTGAAAGGGCGGCAAAATGCATGAGCCAGGGTGCTTTACGGCCGAAACCGACTTGACCTACCCAACCGGCCGCTGCCGAAAGAGTAAGACTGCTCACTGCTCCTACCAATGAAACAGAGACAAAGGCAATGGGAGGGAGAGAGAATACATAGGTTACCGTCGTGGGAGGGCACCACAGGAGAACTGTGAGCCTTTTAAAGCCCGTAGTACCTCAGGGCCCCAAAGCTGTCAGCACTGGCTTGCTAACAGAAGGCAAAGTAAAATAAAACGGAAGAAGAAGAGTAAAGTCTCCCAGAAGATACTCGAAAATGACGCGATGATCATTAAACCTGCACCTGTAAAAACTTAAGCAGAGGTTCTAAGTGTCATTTGGAGATTGTCCAGATTACTCGGAGCTGGAAATCCAACGCATACGTAAAACAGCAGTTGGAATTTTCCTTGAACTAATTCGTTGCAGAGCTCCCCTTAAATTCCAGGAGAGCTTACGAGGAGCGGTCGGACAGAATGGAAAATTTCAGGGAGTTACACCTCGAAAGAAATAAAAAACCCCTATCTGGACTGCCTCATGAAGGAGGTCGCGGTTAAGATGGAACAACGACGTGACCTCGGGGATGAGTTTAAAGACATCTAAGTTTACCTGGTGTCCGAACAATAGGAGTGACCAAAAAACGCGGTCGTCGACTAAATACCATTTTAGAGGTAGTGAACACGGTTGTGAGAGCAGACAGGGCGTGCCATTCAGCAAGGCCCATAGCGTTTCTGGTTACACATGATGTCAAAAACGCTTTTAACTCGGTGAGGTAGAATGTCATCCTCTAAGCGCTTCAGAGGTTTTTCGATGTACCAAGTTAACTTTTAAAAGGGCGCTGCAAATGTATTTAAATGACTGGAAATTGTTGTTTGAGACCAAACGGGAAAAAAGCTTAAGAGATCACCGCTGGAGCGATGCAGGGGTCGGTTCTGGGACCTGATCTTTAGGACATCCTGTATCATACTCTCTTAAGATGTCTGACGAAGTATTTTACGATTGCAAAAACGGAGATCGTCATGCTTACTAGACGAAGAATACCAACTGTTATTCTTATGACTATTGGAGGTGGTTTAAACAAAGAGGACATTCTTGCTGAAACAAATCCAATTGATCTGCTTGCATTAGAGCTTGGAGGTGGAGGGGAAGAAGTTGTTGGCAGATTTCGCCCTAAAACTCCGAAGGCATGGCAGAGAAGATGGGAGGCACGAAGGACAGACCGATGGACGGCAACATTGCAAAGTGAGGTCCGGCCTTGAATCGAGCGCGTTCCATTGACAGGGCAAACAAGAAAGTTTGTTTTCTCCAAAAACTCAATAATCTAGATTTACAATTTTTTAGAAAAAGTGATCAATAAAGTGATTCGGCGATGATTGTTGGGGTCAGTATGAGAAATTTTTTTATAGAGTGGTTTCATAATATCAACTTTTAAATTGTCAGGAAAGTCTCTTTTACCAAAACACATGTTAAAAAAAATGCTAAGACTGGCGCGATACTAAACATTAGATTCTTGGCCAATATATTTAAAATCTCATCCATTCCATATAAGTTACTATTTTTGTATTCACAAGCAACTGAGATAGTTAAGACAAATTTTTGTGATAACTATAATTATTTTAACATAACAATTATTTTTCTTCGTTACAGCGCTTTTTCGAGTCGCGAATCGCGACTAATGATACACCTTTTATTAATACCATTAACTGTTTTTCGGTAAGTTGCTAAAATATATTTTATTAATTGTAAATATAATATTTATAAGAAAATGTATCAAACTGTATATTATATCTTACAATAATCTTGGGAATTTAAAATTTATTGAGTCGATCAACATAAACAACTTCAATTTCACATATTGAATTTTCTTCGATCGATATGGTATGGATAAACACAAAAATAAGCATATCATCGCTGTATAAAATAAATTTTTCATGATTTGAAAACGATTTCGAGTTTATATTGATGTAATACAATTTTCCCAACTTGAAGCAAGCCACATATAGCGCATATAGAATATACAAAACTAAAAACCTAAAATAAAAAAGTGTTAAATTACAGTGCAAAAAAAAAAAAAAAAAATCTAAAACTACATCATTCACAAAATTCATTAGGGATTCGCTGCGCAGGCATATCAAGTATACAGTATAAATACAAAAACATCACAATCAGCAGCCTCTAACTAAACACATATATATTACAATAACAACATAAATATATTAGTATATACATATAAGTTATGTATTTTTTAATTGCTTTTGGTTGTAATACCTAAACCCAGTGATAGCTATTTAGTTATATGTGTATCTATTTGATATTTTTTATTTATTTTTTTTTATGATTTGGTTAGTGATAAATAAATATCTAGAAATAGTCGTGATATATAAGCAACACATAACCCGTTCATGATTTCAGAAACTACAAAAAATATAAGAAATATAAAGTTTAGATTATTATTTTAGTTTATAGTATATATGCGCAATTTTATAGTAAGTAGTTTTCCTAAAATTTTTACATTAAAAAATTATAAAATCTAACGATGGATTTGCCAATAAAAATTAGAGCTTTGATGACTACACAAAATTGGTGTACATTTGATTTTAATTAAACTTAAAATTCGTATATGCTGTAAATTTGTCCTTGTCCTTGTCCGTGGTGATTTTTATACAATATCAGTGATAACGAACAATCCAGTGATACGAACAGGCAATAAGCAAAAACGTAACAATTGGTGACAGCGGTGGGATTTGAATATTTAAAGTAATTATGGATAAGTTAACAAATAAATGACCATCGGTACTAAATGTAAATTACAAATAAGTCTACACGAAGCCACAAGCGAATGAAAGCTTGGATCCGGACCAGCACGAATTCGACTATAGCAATTGCATTCGACTAAGTTGGAGGAGGTTGACGCTGGTGAGCAGCATGCATTGAGAGAGGAAACAGTCGTTTCAATGAATTTTGATCTATCGATATTAATGGCTGGAATGAAGCAATTAATGGAACAACAGCTACATAGAGTGGAATGAACAAAATGATGGAACAAATAGGTCACAAAACATTGAAACAAAAAAATGTTTTGATGAGAAAAATATCGAGAAATGACCGTTGTTATTCTTGATCATAAAGTTGTGAAATTAGAAGAAAAAGTAGATGGGCAATACGAAAACCTCGATCAACGCTTTCAACAGTTTGAGAAGAAAATCTTGGTTATAAAAGCTATAAGAATACGTCAACGCAAATACAACATCGTTTGGCATATTTAAGCTACAGTTTAAAACAGTAAATGCCAGAAATTGTTGCAGTGAAGAAGATTGCCCGCATTGCCGATTATAGCATTTAAAAGAACTGCAGCCGAGACTCTACAAATCGTTCCAGAAAATAAGCGTGGTGATTAAAGTAAAGTAATGCAAATGTTGGAGCGTAATTATGGAGCTGATCATAAGCGAAACTTTATAGAATGGAGCTAACAGTTTCATATCAAAAGAGTACAGAATCATTACAGGAGTATGCGGCGAGGTTGGTGCATCTACCATAATCCACATGGTTCCAAGTCTACACGGAGAGAATTAGGATTGAAGCATTCATTGGCGGCATTCATTGAGCCCAAGAAAAAGGGGTAGGTAACGACGAAGTCATTAGTAATATAATAATAGCAAACGGGAGCCAGCCAGTTAAAATATTATGGTTACAAGCGACTAGTGGTGTAAAGTCAAAGGCAACAAAGGAGTTTAAAAAGAAAGGAGTTTTAAACGGAATGGGACGGCAAGTTTCATAATGAAGTGTTGATAGACGATATTGTAGATGAGGTAATCTTGGGAATGAATTTCACGAGGGCGATCGGATTTGTTTTAAATGTTGGCCGAAATGTTTTAAGTCACAACAAAGTGGATTTAACTCTGCAAATGAACGATGGAGATCCAGTGGTAAGACGAGTTCAATGCAGAGGCACTTCTATGGCGAAGATAGAAGTTGGTTCTGGATCACAAAGGTTGTGGGTTATGGAAGCAAGCGACGAAAAGGAGAATAAAATTAGAAAAAATATCATTGGAGAAAACCTAGCACAACCAGATAGAGACATAAGAGTTTCTATACGAGCTCTTAATGTAACTGATCAGGAAAGAGACATCCGCAATAGTGAAGTTTGAAAAATCGATTCCGAGAATATGAAACTTGAAACAATGGCAGCAGAAAACAGTTGAAGATCTGACGCAGAAATGAACCGAACACCTAACATCGAAACAAAACAGGCAGTGAAAGCGTTACTGAAAAAAATACATTTTCTGAAGTGCTCCAGAGAATAACGGCACAAATATAGCTAAACACCGCATCGACGCAAAATTGGAGATGCCAATACATCAGGCACCGAGAAGGTTGCCATTAGCAAAGCAGACGGAAGTGTATAAAATAGAAAACGAAATGAAAACATCGATCAGATAACAAGATGGCAGTCTAAAATTCTATGTCGATTTTCTAAGATAGAAAACCCAACACCATAACAAAGAAGGATAGGTATCCCTTACCAAGGATTGACGACATATTAGGAGCACAAATATTCTCGGTACTTATTTGTATAATGGATATTAGCAGATGGAAGTCGTAGGTGAGGATAAAGAATAGCTCGCGTTCAGTGTAGGCAATGGGTTATGGCAATATAACGTCATGCCTTTTGGCTTATGTGACACGCCTACAACTTTCACACGGTGCAGTGGTAGAGCACGTCTCCACTGCATCGAGCGACTGCAAAGCTATGAATTTAAGATTGAACATCCTAAGGGAACCGCACACGAGAACCCTGATGCCTTATCAAGACGACCATGCCGAGTAGATTGCAAACATTAAGGCGTAGGTTCAAACATTAAGAGTGAAACTCAAAGTAAACAGCATTGACGTCATACTCATGAAAATTACCCCACCAGAAAAATGAACATATGACAAAATTAGAAGCAAATGGAAAACTCGTATTGATCGGTAATAATAAAATACAAAGATGAAGGGTTTCGACCAGAATTTATTTAAATCGCAGATAAAAGTCCTCTAGCAAAAGCATATATCAATGGAACGGTTTGTGGATCGAGGATGGATTCCTAAAGCGGATTTGACATAGTTCAGATACGATCGTTAATAGTGGTACCTAAATTTCGGGTCGCGGGGATTTTAAGTAAATACCATGGAGGTACTAGTGGTATCCATCTTAGGAATCAATAAAACGTTAGCCAAAATACATAGAAGATTTTTCTGGTCGGTTTACAATGTATGGCGATTAAAGAGCCCGGTCGAAGAATTCGAAGTACAGTGCGGCACTACAAAGTGGGGTCACAATTCGAAAGGATCGCGATGGATGTTACAGGACCGTTTCCAACCAGTGCTAGTGGAAATAAATATGTGCTTGTAGTAATGCAAGTGGCCGGAGGTAAGTCCAATACCAAATCAGAGTTACACCAATTCAGAGTTACATCAGCAAAGGTCAGTTTTGGTAGTAATTTGTGGCTGCTAGGGGACTTGAGGTTTGGAATAGTTCCAACTGCAATATTGTTTGGCCCGGAGTATGTGGACAACATTAAAGAATAATTGTACTATTTATTGCGGGAATTATTGCGATTAAAAATAAACAGTGTTGAAGTAGGAAATGTGATACAAACCGGCAATATGCAAAAACGTAACAATATACTAGTCAAGACACATTAACCCAAGATCCTTTCAGCTAAATATTGTTCCTTTCAGCTAAAAATAATGTTTCTTTTTTCAATGAAGTGCAAGAACAAAATAAAAAATATTTGTTCTTATTGTACCCGATGCTAGATGTCACTTATTTAGTATAATGATCGATCGGAATTAGCAAAGACACGCGTTTTCAGTTTAAATAAAATCAAATATTTACCATTTTGTATTTTTGTTAGTTCTATTGCATTTTAAGAAATCGATTTGATGAAATATTGGGTCTTTAGAATTGGATTAATTTAATAAATAAGTTAAATTAAAAAAATACAACCCTTCGTTTTTGAGATTATTTTCAAATGATATTTTCTTTTTTTCTTCAGGGGTCACTGAACCCTTTAACAACTCTCCTAGATTAGTAAAAAAATAAAGAATTTTAAATACTATATGTATATAAATCTAATGAGGAAAAAAATATAATTAAATAGATTCAATAGATAGTTCCAATAGTGGCCGCCATCTAAGACGATCGAAAATCTTTTTAAATTCTAAAACTATATAGTTTCCTTAAAAAATTCTAATAGTGATATATAATTTTGTTTTTTAAAAAAGCTGTTCAACTAGTTAAACGAAAAAATTTGAATCATTTGAATTTAAGTGGCTGAAAATATTTTTTCTTAAAAAAATTATAATAAATAGTTTATAGTTCTTCTTATTAAATAATTAAATTAAGAAACTAATAAGGTGATAGAAAAATTAAATAATAATTGTAAGTTAAATACAAAATCAAATACAATTAATCTAGCCTACCCATGATTCTGGTGGATAACGTGGATAAGGAGGAATTTCTTTTGTAGCAACATTACTTGGTAATTGAGCTAGTCGTCCTTTTCGTAATCTCTCTCGGCGTGCGGCTGCACGTTTCGAATTTAACATTAATGCCGCCTGCATCTTGGCTGATTTTTTTTTTGGTTTTACTTAATTTTATTTACTTTAAAACTTTTTTAATTAATTATTTTATTTATTTAATTTTTTAAATTAATAATTAATTTTTATATTCACTTTATTCGAATATATTTTTAGAACACTTTTGTTGTTATTTATTAATTTAAGACGGGTTATATTATTATCATTTTGATTTTAATTTTAATTTTATTTTTACGAAATTTAATTTTTTTTATAACATTTAATATTATTAATTTTAATATAAAATTTAAATAATAATATAAAATAATTTTTATTACTCTTATTTGTTGATTGTACATCGCTAACTTTTTTTATTTTTCAAATAAAGAAATTTCATGTTTTTAAAATTTTTAATAATTAAAATTTATTAATTATATATTGATAATTGGTTTGGTGTGTTTTTTTAAAATTATTTTAAAATGTAGAACTCATTTCTAAAATTGGTAATGTTTTGTTTTAGTTTTGTTGTTTTTAAAATGTTTAAAATATCTGTAAAAAAAATAAAATGGCCGTTTTTTAGGTAGTCGATGCTGAGAATTAAGACGAACATATAGAGACAATATCATAAACAAATCATTAAGTATCGGATAAATTATTGAAAAATATGTTGTATTTTCCCTTTTATCTCAAGTAAATGCAGCTATTTTTGTTTCCTTTTATCCAATCATTGGAAATTATAATAAATGTTCATTAATGTTTTTCATTTTTAAATTATAGATTATGCATTTTTAGATTTCTTTACAAAGAAGTATGGACGTATTTTGTCTGTTTACCGGTTATTCCATGTAATTTTCGTGTAAAATTTTTTTAATCGCTCATATACATTTTAGAATTTTGTGTATTATGACCGGTTTTCGATTTATACGATGCTCAGTTACACATTAATCGGTCATGCTTTAGGAAACCACACAGTGGCGACTTTGATCTATCTTGATCATGTAGTCTCGATAACGCAGAACTCGAACTGGAACGGAAAACTAGAGACTTATTTCTGAGCAAGAAAATGATGAGGAACTGAAATCGATCATCTCCAATTTGAAAAAAAAAACAAATGAAAAATAGTATTCTTGCAAAATTGGATAACATCATTTCGCGCGAAACTTCGTTAGAAAAGAATCGCCCGAAAATTTCAAATTCGATGAGAAATGCCATTTTTAACAATTTGTATAATTTATTATACCACAGTATTAGGGTCACAAAAAACTTAATACCATCACAATATTTTTGGCCAAGTATGAATATCGATGCAGGATACTGGGCGAAAAACTGCATACTGTCAAAACTCAAAAGTGTTTAGGCACGTAAAATTTCCCATATACAGACTGCCATTCTACCCCAATGTCGTTTAAAATTTTGAACACATTCACAAGGTGTTGAACATAAAATAATATTGTTGATGCAATAGTATTAATAATCGTATATATCGATATTACTATTGTTATAATTATAATAAATCATGCAATTGTGTGTTTTACATAATTATTACATTTTAATTATAACTTAATTAATAAAATAATTGTGCGTGTGTTTTATTTATCGTGAACACATAAATCATGTAATCGGTGGAAGATAAACTACATTTTGACACACGATACAGTCAATGACATGTGATAATAATAATAAACGGTTTTTATAATTCATTACCGAATCAGCATTCTGGGTCTATAGGATTCGATCCCGAGTTTGTTCTTCGTATTGTTATAGACAAATCGAAGAAGACAAGTGAATTTTTACCTTGAGCTATCGTCGACGACAATGACCTCTGCGTTTGCCAAATGGCGGCTCTCCTCTGAGAGATCACTGCACTATCCGTTTAAGATCGGCTCGCCGAACGTTACTATTAACCATCTTTCATACTCATTCGTCAAGTTGAAACGGAGCATATCCATATTATCTAACATAAGCTGTGGTTCAATTCTCGACCTATTTCAAATATGTCGACTTATTCAAGACGGCGCTATAAAATAAATCATTTGCCGGTCCAATTTTTATCGAGACTTGTTAGAACTAAGCTTACATTTTAATTATTTACAGTTCAGTTTTTATATTACATTATTTTTTTAAGAAGTCAGAATTGCGAGAAATTGCAAGGTGATAGCTGCATGCTGTAATTTGCATAATGTGGGCATCACGATGAATGAAATAAGAAGCAGATAAACATTACCAAAATATTGCCAATTCATACGTCGCAGTAGAGTATACAGCAAAACCATCACTCACGAAAAAGTGGCGGCTCGGATCCTGACAGCGTAATCGAAGGTTGGCCCGACTAAGACAAAGCTGACAGTCCTAAAGTTATAATTTTGTGGCACCTTACTCCTAAGCCGACTAATCCAACAAGTCATTAAGGCAATGGAGGTAAATATAAGTAAAGTCATTCTGTGCCACATCCATCAACGTGGAAAATATTTGTGGCGCGTAGTTGAGATCTAGGCGAACACCAATCGACTCAAGGAAGAACATTTAAACTGAAGATAATCCAGCATAGATTGTACAAGTCTCTTTCAAAAAATGTACGTGGATTACATAATTATGAACAGAAGAAGGAAAATTTGCAGTTCGAAACGTCAAAATAGAAGAAAACAATTGTTGTAAACCATCTCCAAAAGGTATAGAGGCAAAATCACCCATCCTAATTTTAATTAGCAACCAGTCACCTTTTAAACATATTATCCGCATAACAATTTATCTCTTAAGATGGCTAACAAAGCATAGGGAAGTCGTACAACCAGGAGAATGGAACTACGCGATTTCAGTCTTAGTCCGAGCAGTAAATAATTTTTGAAATTTACAGAACAAACCACAGCCAAAACAAAGACTGTTCGGAAGAATAGTCATTTATAGGCATTACATCCTTTCTTATATTATCGCACCATCATTCGAGTAGGAGGCTTAATAACTACTTATCCTACGAAGAACTTACTATGATTCTATAGAACATAAGTCAACTCACGCAAATGATTTGTGATTGAAGTCATCGAAAAACGTTACAAGACGGCAATTCATTGACATTGGCATTATTCCGCAAACACTTTTGGATCATCAAAGGGTACAAGTAGTAAAGCAGTATAATCGTCACCGTGTACGATGTCATCGATTTAATGTTAGAAGGTCGGAACAACTGAGGGGAGACCTTTCGAGCCCTCAACAACTCATAAAAAAAAGTATAAGCGACCTCAAACTAACCTTCAAGGAGATAATAACTATATGCAGATTAAGGCCTGCCTCAACTCTATACCGCTCTATCCACTAACGGAGGATCCCGAATCACTAGCGGTGTTGAACCCAGGCACTTTTTAATCTGAGCTGCAGTAATCGCTCCAGCAAATACGAAACCTCTTGGGCTGGAAACACCACTCGTGTCACGATTGAAAGTAGTGTAAAACATTCGAGTACCGTTTTGGTAAAAATGGATCTCAGACTATTTACATCATTTGATTATTCTCATCAAGCCTAACACCTGTGACCTGAGAATATTGTTCTACTCCGAGATGAATTATAAACACCAACAAGATGGAAGTTAGGCCAGCTATTGGCAAGGGATGCCCAACATTCTGTTGAAAGAAGACTTGAGATACTCGAGTAGGCCTGCAGTAATGTATAGCACCCGTCGAGAGACGAAGATAAGCTACACGATTGTTCACATCTTAGGAGATATGCTCAGAATATTATCACAATGAGAAGGCGAACAATACGAAAACCAGTTCGAGCTAATACAAATAAATGAGAAATATGCTTTATGGCTGTTTTAGAATCACACCTCATACCTTGAAAATACGCTAAAATCATTCAACCATAGTAAAACTTAACAATCCAGATTTACAGCAACTAATGGAAACCCAACGGCAGTTCGAAACGCAGTTGGCGCAGTTAAACGAGTACCGCACCTATCAAGATAAGGCTTTAGATACACTACTCTCTTTCTTTACAATTAGAACTTACCATCAAACACCTCGAGGACACTCAAAGAGGACTGCTTGACGGACTCCTCGGGGTTCAGTATTACATCATTCACCCTTCGGTATTATCACCAGTGCAACTAGAAAAAGAACTGTTCAATATCTTAAAGCATGTCCCGAAATCGACCATTATTCCAGGACATGGATAGCTAGAACTGCAGAACATCTACCGACTGATGACTGTGAACACCTGAATAACCAACTCTAATGCCATCATAGTGATCACACTGCCATGAGTACAAGCGCGGAACTACTAATTATACGAAGCATTATCTGTACCAATTTTTATCAACAACTCACAACTAACATGCGCAACTAACTAACCATTCATTCATCAACCCAACACCTACTGGATCAGAATCGGGAACGCTTCGCACCAATCACGTTTCCGAACGAGCAACAAGTTAATGACATCCTTGTATTATGTGTCTTCCCTACGCTATAAATTCGCTATCGCAAACACGCACAATGGGAAATCTCATCAAGTTAAAAGCTCCAAATCAATGTGTCTTCGAAGTTGACAAGACACTAACCGTCAACCTTATTTGCAAATCGAGAATATATCCGCAGGTCACTCTCGAACACTATACGGTTTTGCAAGTGGCACCGGAATCCGCCTCTGCAACCACGATCTTCACCTATCTGCAGTCAGCGCCAAGACCACTAGTCGAGCTGGATCCTTCATTCCAGCATTTACCATCTAATCATACAACATCGAGTCAACGTCTCGTGTAGTGCAACACTCCAGCTTCAATTTCACTACTCAAACCACCACTCAATTGGAAAAGGACATCACCTCATTACAATTTGAAGAATCCGAAACTCTAACTCCTCATCACCTCCACCATTACGTTGTGTCACACCGCATCTTATGGACACTTGTCGGCGCCACTCAAGGAGAATCTTGACCAATAGCGCATCCAGATATAAGAGAAAGTCGAATGTGATTGCAGGTGGCAAATCCATCAATATTATTATTTTGTTTGTTACCCAAAGCATAATTTAAAACATTCCATTTAGATTTTAAATCGGTGGCTGCACTAAATTTTTGTTTGAAATCAGATAGTTTAGCGCCTGGAATTGTAACTTTAATTAACTTTAATGTGTCGACAGTACCAAGTTTGTTGCAAACTCGGTGGCTGCCATTATTTCTATATTTGTACCTGAATTTCGGCTAATGGTAGTGTTAAAAATGTTAATAATTTACGACGAAACGAGTGCTGATTTTACATATTTGGTAAAACTCATTGACTTTTAAAACTCATTGTTGATTTTTGAATAGTTTTTGTAGTTCTGCTCTTATAATGCAGGCGGCCAGTTTTTAAATGAATTTAAAAGAATTTTTAGTATGATTATAAAATTGGCCACAGGGTTTTAAAAATATTACTGGATTTACATTCTTAGAAATTTCAAATCCAACATTTTTTTCTAAATTCAAATTAAATTTTCCTGAACAATAAACAAAAGAGGTTTTAATTGAAATTCAGTACAACATAGATGGCCGGGATCTCCTTCACTGTAAAGCAACTCTCCACTTTTGACGATCGATTTTCTTAGAGCACAACCGAGCCAACCGTATACTCCGTATCTTTTTTACATTAAGTTCTTATACTTTAGGGTGTTTGTAAAAGTTTCTGCCTAGGTTTTAATAGATTCGTACTGTCAACTTAGCGATCCATCCGTTTAATTACCGCGAAAGTATATCAAGCTTTTTTACACTCGCGCATGCTCCCAATTATTAAAAAGATTGACATGTGGAACGTACAGTCGCTTAGAAAACCGGGCGCGTTTGATGCACTATATCAGCCATGAAAGAAAATCTTTTGGAACACGTTACTTTTGGTGTTAGGTCTATTCTAGGACCATATAACCCTATACCTTTTACGCAATACACAGACTTAGTTATATGTGAAAATAAAGGTCCATATGGCATCGAATTTGTGCCTTCGAAATTGTGGTTTACGCCCTTTTAATTATAGAGTCTAGATACCCTACGCCCAGTGCTAAAGTCTAAATACCCTACAAATGCCGAAAACCTAAATTGTACATGGTGTGAGTTGGATAGCTGATGTTCCTGAAATTTCCTGATGTTGTTCTTAAAGTAAAAGGATAGCCAGAAAGCTGGCTTGTTCTCCTAAATGGATAATTTTCTCCTAAATGGATATTACTGCCTAAATTTCATTAATTTCTAAAAGCCTTTTGGCAGGCTTAGGGATCACGGTCGAAGACGGTGGTTATTTCGAGTCGAAACCGACTTAACTTTTTTTGGTTGACTAGAAAAATATGAAGATAAGCCTCGGGATCGAAACCAATGGAGCTAGATGGTTGTTGCGTTATAACTGTGCGTAACGAACTGTGGTAATCCTAGTCATATATAACGGTAGTGAACCAAAGCATTGAAATGAATCGAATAAAGCATCCTGAAATCAAAATTAGTTTATGCAATTTACATAGTACCATTTTTACAAGGATCATATAGATATAAAAAGTCATTTCAATCAGTAAAACCGTCTATAGCGCATTATAAGCGCTGAAATTGAATTTGAAAATCATAAAAAACGAATAAAATTTTAAACCAGAAAGTCCATAAAATAACAAATAAAATCCGAGATTTTGCAATAAGATGCATGTCATAAATAAATTTTTATCGTAAATAATCCTTAATAAAACAAAAAATCCGTAAAATTGAATCGTTTACGACCAAAAAAATTGCCACTGTACCAAAATCCAAAATAAAATCGCTTTAATCGAAATCCAAACGAAAATCGCTTAAATCTTTAATTCGATTTTAGTCGAAATACTGAGTATATGTATATATTGTATATCTGTTAGGTATATAATAGCACAATATATTTTCACAGCATTTTTAAATGAAAAATTACTTTTACATCTCCATTATTTATGGATGTGAACATAAAAATGTATGTACAATACTTTAGTATGCGTATATATGTACAAACAGTACTGTGTAATGAAATCCAGTCACAAAAAATTGTAAATCAAAATAAATAATCCAGCGTAAGAAGCAATCTTAACGCATTCATACATACCCAAAATCTATACAAACATGTCCGGATTTTATTGCACAATACTGTATATGTATTTGAAAAGTTTGAGGGTGGCACAATACACAACGAGTACATAGAGGAAAATTGATTATAATTTCCTGTTTCGTAAAATAATTTGTTTAATGTAGAACAGATAAATGATTACACGTTCATAAAGTGGTAGTTTATATTCATTCACGATACTTGAAAATTAAAATATGAATATTTAAATCGAACATTTTGAATAATTATATAAATTTTATAATGATATTTTAGTTATCTGGAGCCGACCTTCTAATCGAACCAAGTCACATAACCTTCAGAGTTGCACAGACAAATTATATCTTGCCACCAAAAACATATGTAGGTATATGAAAAAAAAACAGCAAAGTGATAATCGATATACACGTTATATAGATTATCGACTCAACCCTTCCTCTCGACTCGTTCACATTTTATTTTTTACAACGGCATATAATTTCCTATTAATTAACACAGTAAAAAAAAAGAAATCAAATTCTCGATATTTTATCTATTTCTGAATTTTCTATTTCCATTCCAAACAACTTGTATATGTTACAAACTTATATGTATATACATGGATATATCACAACATAACCATTAATCACTGAAAAATCACTGAACTGTGCACTAAACAAATCAATGGCTGGCGGTGATTGGAAATTATTAGTTTTCCACTTTTATTTTATTATTTTTATTTTTTAAATACATTTTCCAATTATAAGTTGTTTTATATTTTCAACAGTGAATCAAAAAAAAAAAAAAAAACACTAAATCGGAAAATTATCGATTTTTTATAAATCATTTAGTTAATTGATTATTGATTTGATTGGGTGTGATAATGGTGATGATGGCTGATACTTTGATTTAAAGTTGTTTATTTAGTTGTTTGAACACGATATAAGATTAAAAGTATTGGGGCCTATTTAATTTACATTTTAAATATTATAATTTTAATATTTTTTCCAGTTCGTCATTTGACATACATATTATGCCATTACTAAAACCAGTCTCAGACTTTTTGACCCTCGGTTTACAATCAAAGCGTAATTTTTAGTATCAAAATAACTCATAATCTTTGAGTTTACACAATTGTGTATGCATATGAGAAGCGTAATCAGTAAATTCCTAGTGACTGGATGTAAAAATAAATTGCTTATTGTCCTACTACGCCAATTTCTAAATTTGAACTTACATTTATTTCTAGTTTAGTCGTTGCATGACCCACACAATTGTGTAGGTTTGTTTTATAGTTTGGTTGGCATTTTTATTTAATATTAAACTATTCAGATAGTTCCTGGGATAAGGATGGTATTAACACCAATTTAAATTTTGAAACATTTTATGTTATGAGAGCTATATTTTATCTGCACAATCGTGGAAACTGCGGTTTTCTATTTCTATTTATTTTTTTGGATTTAAGTAGCAACTTTATTTAACTATCACACTTGTTCCATTGGACTGTAAATAGTAAAAAAATAAAAAAACATTGTTCAGTTCTTAAAGGGTGAAATGAAATGTTTAAGCCCATTTTTAATAGAAGTACGCTTGGCAAATCTAATTGATCAATGCAGTTTAGTCTGTTAAGAGTCTTGACACTAAGAGTCTTTCTTGGAAAGTATAGGGAATTTTAATTCAACTGACTAACACAATTGTGTATGCAATTGAGAACCATAATCAGTAAGTTCTTAATGACTGGGTGTAAAAATAAATTACTCGTTACTCTACTACGCTAATTTCTAAATTTGAAATTAAATATGTTTTTAGTTTGGACATTTCACGACGCACACAATTGTGCGGGGTGCTTTTATAGTGCTGTTGACATTTTCAATGTAATTAAACTATTTAAATAAATCCTGGACTAAGGGGTTTAGTTGGGTTCTAACTCTAATCCAAAATTTAGAACATTTGGTTCCATGAAAGCTTTTTATCTGCACATTTGTGTTGACTGATTTTGATAGCCAATATTATATGTATATTTGTGAATATAAGCATTTTTTTCTGAAAGAGATAAATAAAATGTAGAAGAAAATTTTTCATAGAAGTACAATTGGCAAATCTAGAGTCTTGGCACATTTCTTGAATGTATGTGAGTTAACTTAGAGTCGTTCTTCGAAAGTATGAAGTATGAGTATGTAATAACCATTTCCATTTAAAACCAAAACCAGTGTTAGACTTTTTGGCCCCCGGCTAACAGTCAAAGTAAAATTCTTTGTATCAAAATAACTCTCAATTTTTGTATTTGTATATAACCGTTTCAGACCCGTCTGATAGTTTTAATTCGATTTTTAATTAAATTAAAACTGACTCCAACAACTGTGTATGCAAATGAAAAGCATGGTTAGTCAAACCATGGTTAGTAATTACTGGGCGTAAAAATTAGTTACTCGTTATCCTACTCCATTACTTTCTTAACTAATGTTAATATATTTCTATTTAGGCCATTTTATGAACTATACAATTATGTGGGTTAATTTTTTAGTGTTGTTTATACAATTAAACTATTCAAACGGACCCTGGGATAAGAGTTTTGTTGAGTTTTAATTTTAATTTTGAAACATTTGATTTTGATAAGAGCTATATTTTATTTACACAATTGTGTTAACTGGTTTTCATTGATTTGACACACTTTATTTGATCAATTGAAATAAAAATTATTGTTCGGTTATTAAAGGAATAAATGAAATGTAAAATTAGTCTGTCAGCTAGAGTCTTTGTTAGATTATTTGGAGCTAACTTGAGTTTTTCTTGATAGTATAGAATTTTAATTTTATTTAGTATGCGTGTTTAATTTTTATAACAATTTCATTTAAAACCTTACAATGTTGATATTCATATTCATGAATTTACACAACTTCTCCATTTGACATAAATATTATTATTTTACTAAAATTGGGCTTAGATATTGTGGTCTCCACAAATTACTTTATAGTCAAAGTTAAATTATTTGTATCAAAATAACTATAAATCTCTATATTTGCATATAACCCCGTCTGATAAAACTGTTTTAATCAATTTAAATCATATTGCTAGGTATGATTTGACGTTAAATTAAATAAAAACTAACTTACACAATTGTGTATGAAAATGAGAAGTATAATTAATAAGTTCTTAATACCTTGGCATACAAATAAATTACTCGTTACCCTACTATGCTAATTTACTAAATTTGAACTTTAATATATTTTTAGTTTAGCCGTTGCGTGTCCCACACAATTGTGTTGTTGACATTTTTTATGTAATCAAACTATTCGGATAAATGCTGTCATAAGGATAGTGTTAGTTGAGCTCTAACTCTAATTTAAAATTTAAAACATTTGATTTCATGAGTTATATTTTATCTGCACAATTGTGTAAACTGATTTTACTTGGCAACATTATATTTATTTTTGTGAATTTAAGCGATTTTTTTTACTCACACAATTGTTACAATTCAATTTTAAATAAATAAAAAAAATCATTGGATCGTGGAAGGCATAAATGAAATGAAAACGTCAATTTTTTATATAAGTTCAATTGACTAAGCGGTGTATTTTAGTCTGTTAGCTAGAATCTTTTTTGTATGATATTTTAAAAGTCATAGCAAAATTCTTTGTAAAATAATTTCTAATAATCTCTATATTTGCATATAACACTGTCAGAAAATATAAAAACTGACCAACACAATTGTGTATGCAAATTCGAAGCATAATTAGTATGTTCCTAAGGACTGAATGAAACGAGTATGTTCGTAAGGACTGAATTTCTAAATTTCCATTTTCATATACTTGCAATTTTTAAAAACCAACATACACAAACGTGTGAATCATAATATAAATAGTATTAAAACACAGATTTGTGTAGGTTTGATTTTTTAGTACTGTTGACTTCATTTTTTTAAATAAATAGATGCTAGTTGGGTTTTAACGCTGCATTTTATCACCACAATCGTGTCAACCAGTATTCTTTGATAACATTTTTTTTACTAACGCAATTATTACAATTACTAGTAGATTGAAAATTTAAAAAAAAAAGTTGTTCAGTCCTGAAAGGGAAATGCAAAAGTCAATTTTCCACAAAAAGTCAATTGACAAATCCAATTAACAAATGTATTTTAGTCTGCTAGAGTCTTTCTTGGATAATAGTTTTTTCAGATGTTTGAGAGTTTACTCTTCTTTCTTGCAAGTATGGGATTTATTTTTATTTTTAGTAATTCCCGTTTAAAACCTTACAGTTTTAATATTTATACTCGTTAAATCAGTTTCAGGCTTTTAGATTACCGATTTACAATCAAAACTAAAAACTAATATCTAGATACTAAGCACTATTTGATAAAATTGTTTTGGTCAGTTACCATATTACTAGTTTTAATTAAATAAAAACTGTCTTACACAATTGTATATGCAGAGTGGGTGTAAAATTAAAATGCTCGTTACCCTATTCCGGTATTTTTTTAAATTTGAATTTAAATCTATTTCTAGTTTCAGTGTTTCATAAACCACACAATTGTGTGGGTTAGTTTTTTGTGTTTTTAACGTTTTAACTTTTCAATAAAATCCTGGGATGTATTAGGACTCTGACACTAATTAAAATTTTAAAACATTTGATTTTTTTAAAGTTATATTTTATCTACACAATTGTGCTAACTGGTTTTCATACAAATATTTCTTTTTTGAAATTTTAAATTAAATTTTAAAAATTCTATTCTTTAGGTTTGGTCTTGTTACCTCAGAATTATCTAGCAGTGGTTCACAAATACAAATACAACCACGCACACAATTTTTCGTTAATTGCTTTTTTTTTACAAATCTATACGGTTATTCATTAGTTGAAGGCGTGGAATAAGATTCATCTGTTGTCACAATAATTGATAACCGCATAAGTAACATGATACCACCAAAACAAACGATAAATTATTCAGACTGTCACATTCATTTGTGATTGAGTGACAAAACTACATTAAAGTAATGATAATCAATCATAAAATCACGAAAAAAATATTTTTTTTAAATTAAATCACGTTTCGTGCATCTATAAATCTTTTTAAATGACATTCTTGAAGTAAAAATAAATATTTACCTTAAAACCTGCGACATATCCAAAAGATTATACGCCATTATGATTAAAATCATCAGATTAGAATATTTTTTTGTCGTGAATTTTTCTGACAGTTACTTTAAATATTCTAAATGGTGTGCAAGATTGACCAGGCCTTTTAAAATATGGCAAAATTATGGTAGATAGGAGTAAAGGTCGTTAACAAAAAAGCATTTGCCAATAGTTGGCACAACTTCCTCAAAAAATTTAATTTTAACTATAAATTACAATTTACAATAGATGGAAGTAACAAACAATAAAATTTGGAGCTTGTAAAGTAGACATTTTAATGTTGGTTATACATCTTACTTTCCTTACAAAAAATCACTTGTTTTTCCAAAAAACTTCCAAAAAAAATCAAATATTATAACTTTAATTTTGACAGATTAAAACACAAAAAATGGTATACTTTTACGAGCGTGATTATTTGCTTTAGATAGACATTTATCTTATTTTCTAGCCTTTTCAAATGTGAATAATACTCTGGTGGCAAATACTGGTAACAAAGCTAAAGATATCGGACATAATAGACTTCTATGTAACAAGAGGTATATTTTAGTACTACATTGACTTGGGAAACAGCGAATATCTAGAATCGGATCACTCACCCTTTGTTGCGACAGTCAGTATTGATATAAAACAACGGACACGTAAAATCTGGCAAATTAATCAAACACCGGAGAAAAGCTAATCCTTAAAAATTATTTAACAGTCCAAATCCCGTTTTAAAGATTACTAACTGTGGAAGGTGCTTAAATGATTCAAAAGACCCAGAAATCAAGTGTCTTTCTTAAAAAGGAATAGGTGGCAAGAAGGTCCGATATCGAGAAAACTTTTTTAATCTTCATCAAAAGATAGGCTTGACCTAGATAGGCAACGACCAGTTACTTTCCAAGAAAAAAAAAGTGAAAATGAAAGATTACCTGAATGCTAACAAGCTCCTGGGTATGATTTACCTTCTTGTCAAATCAATGCGACCTTTTAGTTGAAATACGTGTCGGATCATGTTTAAAATTTTTAACAGAAATTTAATTCGTCCACAACATTTCGGATTTAGTTAAAAGCATTCTACATAGTTAATCACAAACATAAGCCCGTGTCAAATTGAAAGTCAGGTGCGGCTTTGGGAGGTGGATAGACAAAACTCCTAGCCGGATTGCCTGCGATTAGGTGGGGAATAAAATACTATGCTCGGACCAAAACTACCATGAAGCGTCCGTTCATCGGGAGATCCGGCTTTAAACAGCATCTGTTTCTTATGTTAGTGGCGAATGAATCAATCTGGTAGTATGTATAAAATACTAGGGGAGGAAGACACCCCAATAAAAACCAAGAACGAAGAAGAGCAACGATAAAATTACGATACAGCGATTCTGAACCCCAGTACTTTAGGCCTTAGTAGATGAGCCCACTCAGTCGTCGAAATTCAACAACTGTAATGTTCCAGCAGTGGGGAACTTGGCTGTCAAAAATTGTTACAAGTTCGTTTAGTTTGTTTATTTCAGCAACATAGGAGTGGCCAAATTTAAGTCAAGTTCTGAAAATAGATCCCCAACTAGTTGCGGGTGTGCCCATCAAGAGAAGTAAGAGGCTCACGAGATCGTCTACAGAAACACTTATATATTTGGACAGCATGTCTAAAAGATGACCAGGTAAAAGAAGGCAAAAGAATTGAGTTCGAACGTCCGAGTGTTTCAAAATTATCTGCAGTTAAAAAGCGGATAAGCAACTTGTTCGAATATGTGAACGATTAGACCAATGTGCATGGCGAAATATAGAGAAAAGGAAGAATTTAAAGAACTCAGTGAAATTGGGAAAACCGAGGTATCTCTGAAAGATGATCGTTAAGATGTGGGACGGCAACCCAAAACGGATCTACATGTTATAACGGAGATTTTACACTCCAGCGATTGAAGACCTCTTGTTAGTAAGAAACCAGATTTCATCTAATCAAATACATAATTACAAATTAGGATTAGCAAGACCTAAAACGCTTAGATAAAACCGCTAAAAGCTTCTAATCGAAAGATACACATATATCAGTGGTTATCCTTCCAAGCCAAATAGTACAGAATGTCATATCCAAAGAGAAAATAAGGATTGGTTGGTTAATTTGCCAAATTCGAGAAATTACCGAACTCAAATGCCTAGAATTTAGTCACTGAGCTCAACAATATAGTAGTTTAAAGTATAGGTCTAGGCTGACCGGAAATGCTGAGGGCCAAAGCATGAATGCTTTGTAAAAATAACGCCATTGGAGAGAACAGACATTCTGCTCGTAGTTAAACGTGATTGAAATATCAAATGGCACTGAAAATGAAACTGAAAATGATAAGATGAGACTGATCGAACTAAATCTTAAAAACTGTGAAGCTGCGCAAGATCTGGAAGCAAACGTTGTTATTAAATGCGAATAATACAGGAAGTTTAATAGTAAAAGTTCTCAATTGGTGCTGCTGTCTGGTTCTGTGGGAAGTTACCCTTTCAAGAAAAGGCTAGTGGTGCTAAATCTTTTCAGTATCTATGCTCTTCCTAGTGCAATATAGAAGAGTTCAAACTCTTTATTAATCGTTTGATTAGTGACGCACGCTTTCATAACCCTTTATTGATTGCGAACGATTTGTCCTGGCCTTATGCTTGAACCGTTGAAGAAAATGGTGAAGAAACTATACGTCACTTAGAGAGAATTAGCCTAAACCCTAATAATTTAAAATGATGGCAACTTGAGCTGAGCCGGCTTTCCCAAAAAATACTTATTGGTAGTTCCGTGAGGCCAAATAGACTGAAATACAAGCTGTGTATAGACATCTGCTGAAACAAATCTATGACAGTATCGATGATACTGCATCTCAAAAAGAAAAAAGAAGAACTTAGCATTAAGTTCAGAAAACTGTATTGGCTTATATGTAGAGGCTCTAAGCTTACAATCTAAAATAGAACGTTGCTATATTGGCAAATTCTGAAGTCGATATGAACTTACGTATCTAAAATGATACAGTTCTAAATAAAGTGCTTCGTAGCATCGTCAATGCTCCGTGGTACACAAGAAATGAGGACCTTCACAGCGACCAACGAGTGGAATATATTAAGAAGATTCCAAAGAACGAGGGCACACAAATTACTAAAAATTTATAAACTGTATTTGAAAAAAAATGCTAGATAAGGGCCGTCTCAGTTATATTAAAGATAAAAAACCTAAAAACAAATTATAGTAGGTGCTTACTAGTATGCTAAATCATCACGTAGAAAATTCACCAGCAGCTACTCCATAACAGCCAGGGTTAACACTAAGAAACATTTTTACCAAACTCAAGGTACAAGAATATTATTGAACCGAGCAATTGGCGCAATGGTTAAAGCTGCGGTGTTTAGAGAGGTACCGAGTTCGAATCCCAACAGAAGAGGGTTGCAAAAGGGAGAGCTTCGGCCCAGAAAAATTTGCAGGGTTCAAACACAAAAAAAAAATAATATTATTGAGGATCTATTTTCAGCATAGTTTTATGTCTAATACGGCAACTTTGTTCTAAGTTTCTTAGTTAAAAATTACCTTTGGCGATGCTATTCTTCCACTAGAACTAAGGCATGTTCTCAGAAACATTTGTTTAAATAAGGCCTCTGGCCATAATAATTTATCACCTCTTGTAATCAAAAACTTCTCAAAAACGGCATCATAGTAGCAATATTAAGTGCATGAATCTGACTCTTACATTCATTTAGTATGAAAACATGCTAAAGTTATCTCTATCCATAAACCTAATAAATCATCTTCAGATGTGTTATCTGAGGCCGATCGCCTCCTTCTAGTTCTAGGAAAATCTTTGAACAAGGCATTCTCATCTCACTATAAAAATACTTTCCTATACTTACAAAGTTTTAAAATTCTAGGTTTCTGAGCGGGCATTCTGCTCAAAACCAACTCGTTTAACTCGGTGAGCATTAATAAACTTTCTAATCTACATACTCAAAATAAGCTATTCATTCCTGCATAGGCACTCCTTCCATGTCCATATATGTATAAGGTGAATCATCAGGAACGTTCGATATTCCATTAGTTGTCCCGCAGGGCTCCATTCTGAGTTCAATTATTTTTAATCTCTTCATACCAACAACCTATACAAATCCAGTCAATTCTGCAGTTTTATAAATTTTAAAAAGTCAAGGTTAAAACCGCCAAAACTCAAACTGTGAAGCTGTTAGGTGCAAATATTCACCGAAAGCATATTTTCTTTCATCATTAAGTTTTTATATACAAATACACATTATGCAAATTTTATTTGAATTTGAAATTTATAAAATTTTTATCAGAAATTCTAAACAATTTCACCACATTTAAAATTAATAGTGACTCCGAACCCCCCCAAAAACTAGCGTTGGGAAATGCTTTAAATTTTAAACCGAATCAAGAATCGAAATACTAATCTACCCTAATAGAGTAAAAAAAAGTTAATAAAAAATGAATAGAACACAGCATACATATTATGTGAATAATAGCAAAACAAATTTTCAAAGGTCATCTACCCAATGGCGATGAATGGGCATCTCCATCCATTTTGTATACTAATATATGCATATACGTCATACATGGTATATGAAGCTTGAAATAATTTGCATTTTGAATTTGAACAATTTAAAATAAATAAATAAAGGAAATCAATACGAAGGAGAACAACAACATCAACATCGAGTTGAAAAAGTTTTGCTTTCGAAAGCTTTTCATTCAAAAAGCTATAAATATTTATATTATTTCTCATAATAAATTATTGATTTTTTATGTAAACAGACGATTTTTTTTATGTTTATTAATTATAAACTCTACTGTGTGGGTGTGTGTGTGTGTGTGTTTGTAAAATATGTTTGTGCGGTATATACATATAATATTAGGCCTAATGTAACGTAATGTAACGTAATGACGAATTGGCAAAATATGTATTTAGGGGAAAAAAAGTTCGTTTTATACTGTACGGTTTTATTATCAGCACGAATGTTTCGAAGGGAGGATATATAAAATGTGTCACGGTCATATAGGGTAGTTTTAACTTAATTGTTATGCTTTTTATGGAAATGGTTTAGAGGTAGTAATGCGGTATCATAATGTTAAGGGACCGTATATGAAAAAAAATATATATTTTCTTTCCTAAAAAAGAATTAAATGTCATTTGACTTGCTAAACGTGTTTGCTGAATTTTTTGACAAATATGCTGGAGGTATAATATAATTTGCATTAAAATCTTTGTGATTTTACACTGTTAATATTCGGTTATTTGTAAAATATTTTAAGCTATTAATCTACGAAGAAGATAGTAGCATATTTCAAATAACTGTAAAGTGCGATGAGTTGAAGTTGTGTAAAGTGGATTTTGAACATTATCGAATTGTGGCAAAAACTTCAAAAAATGTAAAATTGTTGCCATAATCGAAAAATTCCAATTCTCAGACAAAACATATCAAGCCTATTGAACCTGAGCTATTTATGCCAAAAAAGTAATAATAAAACTATGTATATGTATGTAAAATAGAACTATTTTGTCAGTTCAATGTAATTACAATGACGTATTTTGTTTAACATAGCTTAACGGTTATTTCATTTAATTTTTTGTGAATCTGCAGTTTATATACCTTTTATAATTTTATGTATATTGGGACATGGTACATTTTTTACATTCAATAATCGATTCAATCAGGAACTTTTCTTGTAACTAATTTATGGTTTAATTTCGAAAAAGCAGAAGTCGGAGGAATATGGATTACAATAAATTTTAATGAACCCTAAGGGGACTTATAAATCAACCATTTGAACTTTATCATGTAATATTTTTGCATCATATGAGTTGGTTTTAGATATTTTAGTGTACATTTATTAACGAACACATTCTGTATGCGAAGTAATTTTGATACTTTAATTAATGTGACAATAATTAAAGTGACAAAAGTGCAATAATATTTAATTTTAATCTATCATAGCTATAACGAAGCCATGATAGTAACTTAAATGGCTTCGTTATAGATGTGATAGATTCGACAACTATTGTTAATAAATTATCTTAATTTGATATGAATTATACTAATAATAATCTTTTATTGCAGGGCATTTGCTACCGTCCTAAATGGTAGCTTTTTAACCAAAGATCATTACATACGTTGCATGACTTTGCAACTTCAGCTTGCCGATATTTAAAAGGTATGTACATTTATTTTATTTGTTTATAGAATTTTTATATTTAGTGCCTGCAATAGGTACCACCAGGTGGCTAACAAAAAATTTTCTGTGCGTGAATTTAGGCTTAACGCAGTTGTTATTTAAAAAAAACGAGTGGTTATAGTGATTGCCTTTTAATAAGTAAATAGTGTATGTTAATTAAAATCTAATTAAACCTTTCATAGGTTAGGTTTTAGTGTCTTTAAAAAAATTCATTTTGGAATAATTTTTAATTTTGTGCCACAGACTCTGTTCAATCATATGTTTGAACATGAATAAATAAAATTCGGATTGCAAAATTTCTATTGCTGACACTATAAAGCATATACCGGGTAATTTTTTTAAGCCCTAACTTTCAAATATCTCAGGAAATAAGCACTCTACGAACAAAATGTCGAAGATCAAAATTTAATCATGATTAAATGTTGATCTTGGAAATTTTGTTCGTAGAGTGCTGTTTTTCCGGGATATTTGAAAGTTTCAGCTTAAAAAAATCACTTGGTACAAGTAATATTCTATTTTTATCTTTTACTGTAATGCGTTGTTCTCTTTTATTGATGAACTAATTATTCACCTAAAATAGTTTTAGCCTGGCCTCACCAGTGGTAACCAGACTAGTTAGACAAATTATAATTAATTAATTTTAAAGAGGTTAGCCTTACAATACAACATCCAACTGTCAAAATTAATATAGGGCCTTCGAGCCGGATCAATCTAGAAGTGTGGGTATCCAGAATGTCAAGGAAGATCAATAAAAGCCAGAACAGCGAAAAAGGTTGCGGAATGACCAAAAATCAAATTGACTCCACATCAACCATACAACCATATTTTTGGACGGATTCAATGATTGTGTTGGAGTAAATGAAAAATAAGCACCATAAATTTTGAACATTTGTAGCAAATCGAATCTTGGATATCCAGAAGATAACTACTCAATCTCAATGGTTTTATGTCCAATCAACTGAAAACTCTGCAGATTGTGCATCCAGAGGTATCAAAGAAAATCAATTAATCACTCCCATGGTATGAGGACCCTCAGAGGATCTTTAAGAAACCAATACTACTTGCACCAGTAATAATGTGAAACACACCAGATCAATTGGAATTAAAACAACACATTTTGAGAGCCACTTCAATAACAACAGACCACCCTTTTTATTATTTGTACCTCAAGTATTCAATTTTTAATACCATAAAAAGGGCTATGATATGTGTTAAGATTTTTTAAAGCATGCCCAAAGATTGTAACCAACCACGAAGTTCCCACAGTATCAGAGTATTACATCAATATCAGTTATGCCTGATTCAAGGTTTAGTTCATAATTGTATTTCTAATAACCTTGTCTGAACGGTCAAAAAAATTTGAGAAATAATTACCATAAACGTTCCACTCTTTGTTCTAAACAAAACCGAAAGACTGCTCCGTCAAGGTTGCGAAATACATTTTTGGATACATTTCATATCTACCATTTCATAACTGCCATTTCATAACTGCCTTATTTGGCAGACAGATAGACATATTGTGAATAAAGAGTACCTAGCAAAACTTATGCTTTATTGGTTTGGGCTTGCTATAATGTGTTAGTTTAAGAGAACTTCTCATTTTATATATTTCTGTATATTAACGACAGTAAAAAAAACCATCAATTATGAAAGTTTTTGCTAATATTAGGAATTCCAAATCGCAGAAAGATAATGATCAGCCCACAGATCTAAAAAGGGTATTACATTTAAATTTTAAATATATGCACTGGATAAGTAGTTTAGGCAAATTATGATAGCATTAACATTTTAAATGTCGATTTGCAAGAAATCCATAGTTTAGAAAGGACAATTTGTATATGTGGGCACAAATTTACAGTTTTGTCTGGCTAACTAACCATCATGTATTTTCAGGATTTTAGTAATTTTCGATTTGAGGCGAAAAATTTTTTTTTGGTAGCTCGACAGTCCGAAATCAACAAGGCAGATTCTTTGTTGTATTCATTTTGTTCGTTCGTTGGGTAAATATTCTGCAGTATTACGTTGATGATTCATGGTTTATGAAAAAAATACAGAACGATTTTATTTCCACCTATCGTTGAAAAATTTAGCTTTTTGACATTGATTGTTGTAATAGCTGTGTGTTTTTTTCATCAATAATTTTTAAAATTATTTGATTTAAAAAAAATTATAATTAAAATACTCATTATAATTAAAACAGTGATAATGTTTAGTATTATCATGTTGTCCTTGAAACGTGGCTTTTATTTCTGTCTCCACTACCATACATCGTATTGTCTCTTTCTTGTCATATTCCATCAGCAAAAATTGAAGATAGATCAACTTGATGAATAAAATACCGAGGAAAAAAATCGTCATTTTCGACGAATCCTATTGGTTAAAAAAAAAATCAAATGAGAAGGAACGAAGCGAATGAACCAAAACCAACACTAATGTTTTATACGTTTTATGTTGTATAAAACATTTGTGTTGGTTTTGAATGAACTCAACATTGAATGAGCCTTTGAATCCGCCTTCAATTGTCTCTCAATTGTTTTGAAAAAATTTAAAGTTTTTTTGCCTAATGGAAGCAAATTTTGAGATTATTTATTTTATTTATATTTTTCAGTTTTGTTAATTGCTTCCGTATGTGCTTTTCGTCTTAACGCGGTCTCCAAAATTTCACTTCTTTTTTAGTGAAATAGAAACGAAATAATTTTTGGAAAATATATTTTTTTGACAAGGTAATGTTTGTTTTTGTTTTTTTCAAAGCGACCAAAAAAATTATTATCCATAATGTCACACAGAAAAAAATTAAACAAATTAACGGCAGTTTATTTTGCTTAAACAATGAAAATGTTCAAAACATTCTTTTTGCGTGAAATTGGTTTGGAGAGTTTTGCGCGCCATCTCTGATGCGGGTACTGGTCGAAACTGGATAGTTTGAGATAGTTAGATTTTTTTAAAATTAATAATTTTTAAAATTATTTGATTTAAAAAAAATTATAATTAAAATACTCATTATAATTAAAACAGTGATAATGTTTAGTATTATCATGTTGTCCTTGAAACGTGGCTTTTATTTCTGTCTCCACTACCATACATCGTATTGTCTCTTTCTTGTCATATTCCATCAGCAAAAATTGAAGATAGATCAACTTGATGAATAAAATACCGAGGAAAAAAATCGTCATTTTCGACGAATCCTATTGGTTAAAAAAAAAATCAAATGAGAAGGAACGAAGCGAATGAACCAAAACCAACACTAATGTTTTATACGTTTTATGTTGTATAAAACATTTGTGTTGGTTTTGAATGAACTCAACATTGAATGAGCCTTTGAATCCGCCTTCAATTGTCTCTCAATTGTTTTGAAAAAATTTAAAGTTTTTTTGCCTAATGGAAGCAAATTTTGAGATTATTTATTTTATTTATATTTTTCAGTTTTGTTAATTGCTTCCGTATGTGCTTTTCGTCTTAACGCGGTCTCCAAAATTTCACTTCTTTTTTAGTGAAATAGAAACGAAATAATTTTTGGAAAATATATTTTTTTGACAAGGTAATGTTTGTTTTTGTTTTTTTCAAAGCGACCAAAAAAATTATTATCCATAATGTCACACAGAAAAAAATTAAACAAATTAACGGCAGTTTATTTTGCTTAAACAATGAAAATGTTCAAAACATTCTTTTTGCGTGAAATTGGTTTGGAGAGTTTTGCGCGCCATCTCTGATGCGGGTACTGGTCGAAACTGGATAGTTTGAGATAGTTAGATTTGACTAAACAGGATAATTCAAAACTGAATATTTTAAAATGAGATAAGGTATAAAACGAGATATGGTACAAAACTGGATATTTCAATACGAGATAAAGTACAAAACGAGATATGGTACGATACTGGATATTTCAAAACAGAATATTTCGACATGTGATTTAAACTTAAAATGATTTTTTAGGAAAGTTCTGGAATATGGCCAATTAGGAAGGAACTCGGCGAGTTCTTAACTGATTATGATGAAATTCGATACGTAGGATGAAAATAAAATTTTAAAATGATGTTTTGGAAAAGTTCTGGGATATGGCCAATTAGGGAGGAACTCGGTGAGTTTTTAACCGATTATGATGAAATTCTATATGTAGGAATGGAATGTGATTTTAAAATGATTTTTTCGGTAAGTTCTGGAATATGGCCAGCTAGGTAGGAACTCGGTGAGTTTCTACCTTCTTATGATGAAATTCGATATGTAGGATGAAAATGTTGATTTTTCTCACAAAGATTCTCTAAAGTGAAGAAAATTAAATGAAGATAAATTTTACTGACAATAAACTCGATCAAGTCAATGATTATTTTAATAAGATGAGAAAAGCAACAATTACAAAAAAACATTAAGTGAAGGAAAATTCTATCTCTCTGCTTAAAATTATTCAAGTATAAAACTTTAATGGTCATATTCCAGAGGTTTTCCCAAAAAAGGTTTTAAAATCAAATTTAATTATGAAGGAAAATTATATTTCTCTCCTTAGAAATATTCAAGTGTGGAACCTTACTGGCCTTATTCCAGAACTTTACCAACAAATCATTTTAAAATCCCATTTTCTTGCTTTTTATCGAATTTCATCAAAATCGGTTAAGAACTCGCCGGATGTAATTGCTAAAAAACGGTGGATTCGATCGAATTCAATTGTTTAATTATTTTAATAAAATTCGATTTGTAGTGTTTTTGGTTTTAAAGTAAATATAAATAGGATTTTAATGCAAGTGCATTGTGTAATTGCTTAAAAAACGGTGGATTCGATCGAATTCAATTGTTTAATTATTTTAATAAAATTCGATTTGTAGTGTTTTTGGTTGTAATTATATATTTATGTATTTATATATTTATATATTTATGTATTTAGGTATTTATATATTTATATTACATTAATATATTATTATTATGAGACAAATTAATATATTTGTATTTCCAGGGAAAACTAATCCAGTTTATTACAGTCTACGGCTTAATATTACAAATTAATTAATTTATCATTTCAGATGAAAACTAATTAAATTTATTACAGCCTACGGCTAAGAGCGGTTATTTCATTAATAGATTTTGCTTTTAGGAAACGTTTGCTGATACACCTGAAAGGGGGCATACTGCAGTTGATAAAATAATGCAGAGCAGCTCGTCAAAATTGTGATTGTCTTGTGCTAACATTAGTTGAATATTGGCTTCCGGAAACCCGGGTCAAATCTGTTATTACTAACATGCCCTTCCTTTCCTTACACCACAAAAAAATAACACTAACTATCGATCGCTTAGGTGTCTGCAACCGGGTCGAGTCTGTCATAACTAACAAATTCCATCCACTCCTTCGGTTTTGTTATATGTAACACGGGTGTACGGTGGTGCCCGGCATTCCGGGAGTTCCTGGTTCGTCCTTGGCCGTACATTCTAATCAATCAATCAATCAATCAATCAAAATCGGTTAAGAACTCGCCGAGTTCCTCCCTAATTGACCATATTCCAGAACTTTCCTAAAAAATCATTTTAAGTTTAAATCACATGTCGAAATATCCTGTTTTGAAAAATCCAGTTTTGTACCTTATCTCATTTTGTCAAATCTTATTTTGAAATATGCATAAAGAAAACCTTAATGCATAAAGAAAACTTAATTTTTTATCGCTGAACGGCGTGTACCACTTGACAAAAGCAGAAACGAAAATTTTCATTTCTAATTTCGTTTTGGTAATCATATGATAATTTCGCGTGAAATCGATCTGAGTACTAAGCTTAATACCACGTTTCTTATATACCAATTAAATAAATAAATAAATCAATTATAAAAATATTTGCTTAAATTATGAGTTTCATATCTCATATAGATAATGTCGAGCGCACAGAACCAAAAATAGTTTTTAAACAATTGGTTTTTAAATAGTGCATATATTAGTAATTTAGGAAAATTATGGTAAAATTAACTTTTAAAAAATTTCGAGATTTGAAGTGTTTATGTTAAAACACCATGTCACGAACATAAGCAGAAGCATAACATATTAACTCTCTAATTTTTAATTGTCGATTCAATGACGTCTCATAATCCATAAATTTCCGATAATCATCTTTAAAAAAATTATCATAAAACTCTAATTAAATTAATCGTTTGAGTTGCCACTGTCACAGTAGGGTCTATAGGGTTATGTATTATAGGGTCGACACTTGAAGTCGAAACCCACATTGATTGCTCTATATAGAAAAAATTCACACAATATTATGTATGCAAATTTTGTGTATTGCATGCGCCAAAAATCGGACAGGTATAAAGTGTTAAAATTATTTATGTGATATATTCACATATAATAGACTCTTCCTGTATATATCGTTTCGAATATATGTTTGTTCGTTCCTGTTTCGTGTCCTCCCGCTCTTTAAAAAAAAAAAAAAAAAAAACAAAACATTTTCCGGTTTGGTAAAATAATGGGCAAAAAAATAAAAGTTCTGCGATAAATAAAATTAGTTTTTAGTTTACCTTTAAAAAACAGAAGTTAGATTTGTGTGTGTGTAGGGTAGTTGATAAATTATAGGGTTTAATATTATATAAAAGGTAATTAACGATTGCATGGATTGTGATTTTGTCTAATAAATCTTTTAAAAAAAAAACATTAACCTTAAACTATTAAAGTTTTTTTTTAGGGCAATGCTGACTATTAAATATTAAAATTCGTTTCGTGTCATTTCACATCTCGTTACTAATTTCCATAATATTTTTTTACAGAAATACTATGGGTATAGTCACAGTTATTTACAAAACTAAACATCACGAAATAATTAATTATAGATCGCACTTTAAAATTGAAATGTATATGCACATGTAATTCCATCAATGTTATATAGGCTATATATGGCTCTGGTTATATTGTGTTCGCATACAAAATTTAAATCACACTTTGAACTCGGTATTCGTGTGTTTTTTTATATGATATAGAAATTGTATTTTGAATTATTGATAAATTAAAGGGGTTGGGTCATGTGTAGATAGTGGGTGGTTTTTTTTTCTTGGTCTATATTTAGTTTGAGCTGTACAAAATATTCATTCTTTTCGTGTACGAGTGTATTTTATATACTTGCACAGACAGACAATTTTAAAAGATTTGATTTTAATGTCAATACCAATCCCTAAGGTAAAGGGATTACCTATATACCATTATCATTTTCTAACTATATTTAAACAACAAGGATGTTTTAATTATAATCTAAAATTAAAACCAAAATAATTGCTTGAAACATAAAAATAGGTCATTACATTTATGCCGTGATAATGATTAATTATGTAAATGTGAAATAAACTGACAATAACAACAATGCATTATACAAATTTAAGTGGACTCAAATTAAATTAGGAGATACGAGTTATTCAAAGAGGTAATAAGCGATACTGTAATGTGAGTTATCAATAAACTCTCTGTTTGGATGAAGAGGAGTTACCATATTCTGCCCTCTGTCAGTGCAATCAAACAAGCGAGGGCATGAATCTGGTGAGGAAAGCCACAGTTGCAACTGACACAATATATACAAAGAGAATAACAGAAAAAAACTCGAAGAGCAAGTCCAAGCATTGCTAGATGATTCATTCACCTGCGTGGGATCCGCAAGAACCAGATAACAACAAGTGTGGGAAACAGAATATTGTAGAATATTGTAGCTATGTGGAAGGTCGAGCAAAAATAAAATGTGCGGTGGTAAATCATTTAAGGTTATCATCACAAAAAAGGAGGACTGCCAGAAAATAAAAATAGCCATTCACAAATAAAACATTAGGTATATCATTCATACACGTCCGCATATGAAAACAAATAGGCGTACATTATACGAGGGCACACTCCTCTCTCAAGCAGGAGAGGATCGAAAGGACCATGTGAGAAAAACATAAAATAGTTGCTATAAGGTGTCACTAATTTTTTTTAAGGACTTCTGAAAGAACGAGCATAAACTTAAGCATTTCGCTCTTTCAAGTGCTTATTCATAAGAACAAACCACTCGAGAATCTTCTAAGTATAATAGAAAAGAGCTACTACAGAGTAACCTGAGAGAAGTTTCAAGGTCGGGTCCAGGTGACTCAATGCCTGAATTGTCAGAAAATTGGCCAAACAACTATACCAACAATGCGGATTTACATAAACCAGCCGAATGTCTGTAAAATCCGGCGTATTACAGCAAGTATCAGGTGAGACAAATATTTGTCAATTATACTAACCCGCGAAAACCAAACTCGGCCTTATTCCTTTTTGGACTAAGGCTGTGAAAAGAGCACATATCAAACGTAGCACATAAGCAAACTTAGCTGCCAGGAATCTGCATTGTTTTCGGTCATCTCCTAAATCTTCAAAATCTCCAAACAGCTTAAATCACTTGACACATTAATGCGAAGAACAATTCAACCCTAATTTTTACGACCTTAAATCTAAATGCGACACATTTTTCACAGAATATAATCTCATCCGCACTTCAAACATAGTTGAAAGTCGATTTGCTCCCATGAGATTCACTATATTTCCTCACCAAATTTAACATTCTAGAACAACTCAAATGCATTACTCTAAACATAAATAACTTAGTTTCGTAAGACCGATGCAAATACGCCACCAGCCTCACGTAGTTCTCCTGTTTGAAATACATCTAACTGAGCACCACAAATTTCACATAGCTGGATATATCACGTTCAAGCTAGATGCGATAAAAGACAAATATGGAGGGACTTCCATCTTAATTTAGAATGGCATATGCATACCTCATTTTCAGGCAAAAACATTTGTTTTAGCTGAATCTTAAGGAACTCTTAAGAACCTTGAACAAATACATTACGATTTGTTCAACTTATGTGCGTACAAAATGGAATTATTGAAGCAGTTGACTTTAATTTACGCCACTCTACTTCGAATTATCCAAGTAATAGCCAAAGGCAGTTTTCAATTTATGCAATAATTTTAATATACAATTAAATGTTTCTAACGAGCCTACAATCCTAGAGGAAACTCAATTCTTGACTATCCCGAAGATCAATCCTTCGCAATTCTTTCCCGAATTTTTCTCTGAACAATTTACCAGTGATATTTAACATTCCATTCAAAACCCAAGCTATATCTACAAAGGTGCTGCATAACTATACCAAAGTTGACTGGCTTTTCATTTATTTAAAGTTCATGTTCAACAAAATCTTCCTGATGTTTCTTCAATCTCTACTTTTTCTGAAATTGAAGAAAATGTCATGATGTAATCGAAATCAATCTAACGAGCCATCAAGGAAACCATACCTCTCACTCAAAGCCAAAATTACCTTAATATTCCTCCTAAACTAGAAAGCTACGCATTCGAATGAGTTGGCTGTACTATAAGTATTCCGGATCCCTGTCATACCTTCAATAGCCAAAGGTTATATAACTCTAATATAGATCCTAAACAAATAGCAAATAATCGCTTCTCACTATAAAAAGGCACATTTTCAGAACAAGTACCTATAAGACCCTAATTTTGAATAGCTAGTAAATAATTGGGTCAACAATTTTCTCAACTCTCCTCCTTATAATCCAACCATTAAAAAGTAGAAGCTGACAACATTCTTCAGCATCTTAACAAAAGAAAAGCTCCAGATTTACCAGATAAAGGTATCACACAGCTCATCGAGATTAATAAAGGAGTCCTAAAAATAGGATATACTTTCCAGACTGTTGGAAAATTGACAAAGTTATTCCTATCAATAAATCAGGCAGGACTTCCGTAAGTATAGAGCATATACTTGCCCAATTTCATTTCTAAACGAAGAACAGGCTCCAGCCCCTAATAGAACTATACATCATAGAGTTCGGCTTTCGTGCCGGGCATTGCTAATCGACAAATGGGAATCGTTGGTATTGAACCTTGAGCGACTCCTGCTGCTGTTGGTCCCAGTACCAGGAACTGTGTTGGTTTAGAAAAATCTAGAATTTCCTATTTGCAAGGTACGAATTGATTAGTTTAATAAGGTAGTGAGAAACCCCGCATTTAATTAATTTATGCCAAAGATGAGCATCATTTATTTCAAGCTTTCCTATTGGAAACTTTGTAGTAAAAAACGATACAGTTAAAATTTATTTCAATCAAACTTGCATATATTTACCATAATGTCAAACATAATTTTTCCTATAATTCTTTAGATTGTTTATTAAAGCTTGCTCCAAAAACTTTACCAAAGGAACCAAATGCGTTTAAGATCTTCTACGTCAGAACAAAGGCAGAGGCAATTATTGTGAATGTTTTGGTTCCTAAAATATTATCATGGTAATAAAGAATGAACAATTATTTTTTTCAATAATGATTGGCGTGTCAAACATAAAAAACCTGGAAGTTTTTTCCTCTTACTGTGCAATATAATTTAAGAGGGCAAATGAGTCAGCTGATGGTATGTACAGCAGTATTTGTGAATCTGTCAAAACATTAGATTTACATTTTTTAAGTGGTGGTGCGTTAGACGCTTATAATACCAATACGAATTTCGGAAGTCATCACTCTTTATACACGAACTTGAAATATGTTAATACAAACACAGTGAAACCAAAATGCTATGCACACATATTGCATAATTATTTGCATAATACAATGGAGGAGTTGAATATTGTTGTTGAGAATATAGTTTTAAAGATCCATTCTCATTTTAACATTTCACCTTAACGACGCGAATTATTTAAAGAATTTTGTGAATTAATTAAAGTTAACTTTAGAGATTTTGCTCGACTTGGCTTTGCATGGCTGTGGCTTCATCCATGTATCGAAAAATTGTTAAAAGAGTGGCCAGGATTACAATCACACCTTTGGAAATTCTAGCTAAGATCGAAGTATATCATTATTTGCCAATCATATTTTAACGATATTTGAAAGGCGTATTAAACTTTTAGAAAAGTTTGTTTCTGGTTCCTCTCAACCGAAACACCGCAGCTTTAACCACTGCGCTAATTGCTCAGTGTGATATGGTACTTTAATTCACTCTATTGGCAAAGTAGTTCTTAGTTTATGCTATAATTCTATCATTTAAATAAATATTCCTAAGGAGCTCACATTCCTTAACGAAAACTCAATTCTTGATTTGGTATAAAAAAACCTTGAAATTAATATCCTGCGCGAGTCCAACACGAATTTTATTTCCAAGCTACTCCTTCATCGGTGCTAAGTAACTAATCACAATTCGACTGGATGCAATTTAAAGTTTATTTCCAACGGAATTTAGAAGCTTAACGGTAAAGTTCAAAATCACATCATTTCAATAGCCAAGTGTTTTTATCCTACTATAGATTCCAAGCAAATGTCAGGAGAAATCGCTTTTCACTAAGAAAAAAGTACACTCTCAGAATGAGTCGCTGAAAGAATTCCATTTTGAACAGTTAATCAATAACTGTATCAACAATTATCTCAACTGTCCTCCACAAATTTAACAATTGAGCTGGATTCAAAAGTGTTGCCGACATTCTTTAACCTTTCATGAAAACAAATCGGGTGACGATAAAATAACTTAGTACTGAAAATTTAGCAGGTAAATCTGTCACACAGTTCACCGAGATCCTTAACGGAATTCTAAAGACAAAATACTTGCTAGACTATTGGAAAATCGACAAGTCATAGTATAGAAAATACTTGCCCAATTTCACTTCTGAACAGTGTAAAATTTTGATAGTCATTCTCAATCGGCTACATCCTCTATTAGAACCCTACATCTTATAGTTAAGCATGTAAATGTATAAGTAAATGTTAAACTGTCAAACTTAAATTGGCGATCAAAACATTATAACATTGCAAGTTGGCCTAATTTCTCTTATTTTATGATTCAAAAACCGTAAATTTAATATTCAATTTTGTGTGCAAAAAATCCGGTACATACAGTTGAATAATTTGTAAGAAGCCAGAATATGATAACTACTTTATGTCCCAACATTATTAAAGTTTTCAAAAAATTAATAAGTTGAATCTCAGTAGTCAGTCTCTGAGAAAGTCTAAATAATCCTAAACCAAAACTAGGAATAATCAACGTTTTCCCAAAATTTTAGTTTTCCTACTTGACAAAAGATGTCGCCACATTTCTTTATTTTTATAATTAAATTTTTATAGTTTATTTTTAAGACAATTATCCCTTTTTAAGTGCTTTACTATAGTATAATCTATGTTATTTTCACCGTTCTGCATCATTATACATAAACTATAATGTTTCGTTCAAGTATCGCTTAATAAAAAAAAAAAAAAAAAATAAAAATTTGTACTATTTTGATTTGTCGCTAGTGTTGCCAGCTGAGGCAACGTTATTAAATAAATTGTCTATTCACGTAACGAATTAGTTACTAAAGACGATTAGTACATTTTCAGATGATTTTGAAGGTGACAAAACACTTAAGCTGTATTTATAGTTAAACTAGCATAAACAATTAAAATGATGTCTGCATAGATATTTGGCTGTTTCAAATAAAGTAGCTATATTACATTTTATTTATTTTTTGTTAAAATATGGTAGCCACAAACAAAATGATTAATAAAGCACAAAAAAATATATTTGTTGTATGAAAACCTCGGTAAAAATGCCAAACATACACTTGTATTCAGTTATTTGCTAAGCTGGAGTACTTCATTTTTCTTTCCTGTTCTAATTATTTTTATACAACGACAGTCATATTACGACCTCTCTTTTACTAAGAATCGGATTAGTTAAATAAATCAAGTTGATGTCTCAAATGCAATTTTGTATTTATATAACAACTTTAGGGTTGGAAGTTGCTAAAACGTAATGACAACCAAAATACAATCCCTATTTTACCTGCGTTAATAAAACATCATCAAAAAAATTTTCCCTTTTTAATATAGTTGGAAAAAAAAATCCTAAGAAAAATTCGAAATCGCGACCCCAAAATGGGTTGCCAACACTAAAACTTGGATCGCGTAAAAACTGTATTTTTTTTATTTTGAATTAATTTAGCCATTTTTTCGATAATAAATGCGACATTATACAAAAACTAATTAAGCGTAAATACATTATGCATACAGAATCAAACCGCCAAATTTTTAAACATCACCTGACTGAACACATCCCTGAACGAATTTGTCATAAAACGGTTCATTCAATTGATTTTTACTGTTTATTCAATATTTTTGAAATCTAATTTATATTAATTTTAAAGTTTTGTGTCAAACAAAGTGTAAATAAATTAGATTTTCGACGATTACATGTCGTATTGGTCATAAAACGGTTAATTCAATTGATTTGTAATGTTTGATAAGTTATTTTGAATTCTAATTTGTATTATAATTGTTAAAATTTTTATAATTTTATATTTTTAATGATGTAATAAATTAATTAATTGTAAATTACGGGAAGAAACTAATCTAATGTATTACAGTCTGCAGCATGTATGTGAAATTAGCCCGAAAACTAGCCCGAAAATATTTTTGGATTGTGTCTTTGCTAAATTTAGTTATAATTTCGATCTGTCCCGAAATTTTGGTAATAAAACGTGTTTTATTTGTATCCATCCCGAAAAACATACCGTTAGTCATCAAAATGTTGCAATGCCAACTTAAAATTAAAACGAAATAGTTTTTTATGTAATTGCTAAATATTGTAAATTTAAGCAAGAGTAGTTTTCATATAAAGACTTATTTTGATATTTCGTTATGGAAACAGCTTCACAAGGATTTCCAAACATATCGGCTGATGCCAAAAGTTACTTTGGTGTATCCTTAATTCAATCTATACAGTCCTCTTGCCACGTGAGGTCACATGAAATCCCTGTGATCTCGGCCACATCTTATGAAAAGGCCATAGGTTTAATATTTTTCCCGAATAGTGTTTATAGAATATTTTGTAAAAACCATAAATGGACCTCATGTGGCAAAAGAGCTATATAGATTGCATTAAGGATACACTAAAATAACTTCTGGCATCAGCCGATATGTTTAGAAATCTTTCTGAAGCTGGTTCCATAACGAAATATAAAATAAGTCTTTATATGAAAACTACTCTTGCTTAAATTTACAATATTTAGCAATTACATAAAAAACTATTTCGTTTTAATTTTAATTTGGCATTGCAACGTTTTCATGACTTGGTATTTTTTTGGGATGGATACAAGTAAAACACGTTTTATTACCAAGATTTTGGGACAAATCGAAATTATAACTAAATTTAGCAAAGACACAATCCAAAAATATTTTCGGTCTAGTTAAGAGAAATTAGCCCATTAATAGATTTGGTTTTAGGGAATTTTTTTTTGCAGATTACAGTTGAATGGATGCACACTAGAGTTGCTGATAAGAGATGACAGAATACAGAAAACACAATGCAGAGCAATTCAATAAAATTGTGATTGTCTTATGCTAACAGTAGTTTGAATATTAGCTTCCGGGAAACCGGACCAATTCTGTCATTACTGACATACCTTTCCTTTCCCTACACCACAAAAATAGAATTGTGCCGTAATGATCAAGAGGTGTCTGAAACCGGGTCGTTTCTATCATGCATGGAAATATATCTATTGAAATATAAATAAATGAAAATCACTCCTATCTTACCGTTTGTTTAATGTAAAAAGGCGGTGGGAAAAGGACCGATATTAACAGGAACACTTGACAAGCGCTTATGGTCTCACAGTTTCATCAACCAATCAATCAATAGGGACAAAACTCTGATATGAGGGAAAATAGTTGTTGTATAGTCAACCATTTTGAGTCTTTAGAAAACCAGTTCAATAAATATTTTTCTAGCGATTTCAATACTGATATATGTAACTGGGTCAGGAAACTATTTATTATTGGCAATAAAAATTGGTAAAATTTACATAAAAAATAAGTATTAAAAATATTGAACATAAAATAAGTATTAAAAATATTGAACATTTACTAACATTAAACCACGTTTTGATATCCCTTGTGATCGGTTCGAAAAAAGTCTGGGAACGGCTGCTATAAAGGGTTAACTTGTTTAAATAGTAAAGTTTTTTTAATTTTTTTAAAAATCTTATTTTATCTGTTTAAAAAAAGCCACCTTGAAAATATTGTACATTTGCTAAGCACTCGGATAAAAAATAAATGTTGGGTAGAATACACACAGTAATAGGTACAACATGCTTTAATATCTTACAAACAACAATAACAACGACATTTTTTTTCTAAACATATATCGCGTCACAGGCAATAATTCAACATTAACATAATTAACAATCATCGAATTACTCTTCTATTCCATATTATAATATCATATGTTTCGTGTTACATAAGCATTTCGCTTTTCCTAGAAAAAAAAAATGTATTTATATTTCCAAATTTTAAGCCTTACAACATTTATATTATAGACATGAAGTTAATATGGCATATCGTATACACACACACAACAACAACAACAACAACATTAAACCATATATGTATTTGTTTCTATATATGTTTTTTTACCTCAATATGATCACATGTACAAGTTGCTAAATGTTCAGTATACTCAGTATCAATCCATTTTTGATGTTGTGGTGGTACGGGGGCTCGTCCATTCGGTAAACCATACAATTCATCGTTTACATGAATATCATGAACCGTCGTTGTAGTTGTTGTTATTGTCGTTGCTTTATTATAAAATTGCTCTTCGAATTGATTTAAATTTCGTCCACGATACACGCTACATTTTCGTTCGAATTGAAAACCACCAACGGTATCGGTACCACCATATCCACCGCCTGGTCCCGGCGTTGTTGGTGTTGTCGATGTAACGGGTATTTCATCGGAGGCTACATTCGTCGGTTGGGCAGGAAATTTTATATGAATCGGTATCAATTTACCCTCATGATCGTATTCATCATCGTGATCGTGATGATATTGATTTTTTAAATTTGCAAAACATATTGTCGACGTTGCCGATGGTGTGCCACATTCAGCTTGCGAAACAAGTGGTATACTGGCGGTAGCCGATTTTCGTAAATGTTGCAATTTTTGACGATCGTATGTTAAGTGTAAATTGTGTCGCGATACCGACGAATGAATTTGACATGGTGGATGACTATTGTGTTGACTGTGTAAACTATTACTACCGCTATTATTACCCTCGGATATAGGTAATAGTAATTTACTTTGTGCGGCAAAACTAGCGCTTAATTTACGAGCTTGCGCATTCGGTGTGCGTAAATAATTTTGTGGCAATTGATGAAATTGTTTTGATTGTATAGGTACTTTGGTTGGTGTTGATTGTCCGCCTGCTTTGATTTGGGCTAATTGTTTTTGTTTTAGTTCACGATTTTTAGTATTTTGTTGTCGCTGTTTTTGACGTGCTTGTCGTGATGCTAATGACGCGCCACCAGCTGCTGCATACATTTTGTTTTATGTTGTTATTTTATTATAATTTGTTTGTTTGTTTGTTTTTTTTTTTAATTATTATAAAAGGATTTAAGTTTAAAATAATAATAAAAAATAAAACATCGAAATTTAAATAAAGGAAAATATAAATTAAGGTTTTCAGTAAAGTGGAAGAAATATATTAGCCTTATAAGGATTTGTTGCACAATGAAACTACGGCAAGATTATTTTTCACGTTACACACACACACACACGCACACACATGCCCACAAATATATAAATATATATATATATACATATATAAATATATATGTATGGATATATATATATATATATATATATATATATATATATATATATATATATATATATATATATATATATATATATATATATTTATATATATATTTATATATGATAATTAATTTATTTATTTTGTTAATTAATTAATCAATATACATTTATATATTTTTATTTTGTTTTTACTAAAATTATTTTAAATTAAATTCCATTTCTTTTATTAAAAGATACTCTTTAATTTATTTAACACGCGGTTAAGTTTTTTTTTCTTGATAGTTTATTTGTTAACTTGTTTTTTTTCTTTTTTTATAAATATATAAAAACATAAAAAATTGAAAAATATAAATTTGATTATAAAAAAAAACGATTTTTTTTTTTAATTAAATTAAATTAATTAATTTTTTTTTCATATTTATTATAGTTACATATCTATATTTATTTATATATAAATAAATATATATATACATAAATATATATATATAATATTATAAAAACAATTTAACTACAAAATTAAAAAAATTGTTTTAAAAAATTTGATATTTTTTTTTTTGTTTTTCGTTCGTTTTTAAAAATATATATATTTTTTATTTTTAATACTTATAAAAAAATAAATTATAAAAAATATGCGTGTATTGTCTGTTATAATAAATAAATAAATTAATAAATATAATTTTTATTCTTAACGTTTTTAAATATAAAAACAATTTTAATAAATTCTGACAATATATTTTTATTAATATATAAATACACATGTATATATATATGTATATAGTTATATATACATATATATTTTAGGCTATTTTAGGCCTCCTATTATTTTCTCTTTAGTTTCAACAAATTTTTTTTAAATTTTGATATTGCTTAATTTATTTATTTATTTTTTTAATATATAAAATTTTTTTAAATAATTTTAGTTTTAAGCTTTTTGTCATTTTTATTTTGATTCTACAACATTGAAAGTCTACCCAAATAATAATATGTATATATATATATATACATATATATATACATATAAATATATATATACATATATACATATATATGTATATATGTAATTTTACTTTACTTTTTTTTTTTAAATTTATTTATTAAAAATAAGACACTTAGGTTGTTTTCTATTATTATTATTATTATAATATTATTATTATATTTATTGTTTTAATTATATAACATTTTAAATTTTATTTTACAACAAATAAGCATTTTTCCTTTATCTATTTTTATTATATTTCTTTTTATTATATTATAATACTATCGTTAAAAAAAATAAATAAAAAATTATAATAATAATTTTCCGTATACTTTTATAAAAACAAAAATAAAACAAAAATAAATTAAAAATTTGCCTAATATTAATTAAAAAAATAAATATGGCATCGCATTATAAATGGAAGAAATGTTTCTCGTAGTTGCATTTTTGTTTTGTTTTTGAATTAAAAATAAAAAAACATTTAAACAGGACATTAAACAGTGATTATGGGATGGAAAATTGTTGGAAATTATATAGGATTTGGTAGGATTTTATTTATTTTTATTATTATGTTTTTTTTTCGTTTATAAACAATATTATATACTTATAAAGTATTTTGTTTTTATTATTATTTGTTTTATTTTTTATAATTGCTGAAATTTTAAAGAAATATTTATGGTTTTTATATACGATTTATTTTACAATTTTTAAATACAAATTTTTATTGACTTCATTTTTTTTTGGTTGTTTCGTTTACAAATTGAATAGTTTTTCAATAAAAAAATACATAAAAAGGTACAATAGGTTGAAACATAATCAATTGGGCTGATTTATCTGAAATTAATATACCTATAAATTTCAAGTAACTGTGTAAAGAAATAATTTTATTGGCAACTCTTGACTTTGGGTAAAAAATTAGCAACATTTTACCCGAGAAGTTAATTCATTCTACATCAACCAGATAGGATAACATAATATTTAAAACGTAGGAGCACTTCTGTCAAACAAAAAAAATACTTTTCTAAGTTCTCTTTGTTTATGTTTTTTATTGTCATAAGACATATACAATTATTTAGTTTTTTGTAAGGTTAAAAATATTGAAATTTTAGACGTTTATGGAATGATCCTAAACGGATGGTGCAGCGCTATCGGAGGTCGCTATCGGCTCCTCGGGGTAGAGAATGATTTGTGTTTTTCGGATTAGCTAAAATGATACTAAGAAGAACCAGCTCGGGTTCAAATCCGATGAAGACAGAATGTTGATTCGCTATGGGTCAGTAATGGCTTGTAAAAACCGTTTATTATTATATAAATATATATATATATATATATATATATATATATATATATATATATATATATATATATATAAATATATATATATATATATATATATATATATATATATATATATATATATATTTATATATATATATATATATATATATATATATATATATATATATATATATATATATATATATATATATATATATATATATATATATATATATATATATATATATATATATATATATATATATATATATATATATATATATATATATATATATAAATATATATATACATATATATATATATATATATATATATATATATATATATATATATATAAATATATATATATATATATATATATATATATATATATATATATATATATAAATATATATATATATATAAATATATATATATAAATATATATATATATATATATATATATATATATATATATATATATATATATATATATATATATATATATATATATATATATATAATATGAGTGGAATCATTTTGAAACTGCAATGGCTGCACTTTATGATTTTTGATTTAAATAATTTTTGGTATATACATAAAATCTGTAAATAACTGTCTTTTGCATCTCTAATTTTTGTCCTAGTATTGACCATCAGATGTTGTATTTTTTCCCTTTAAAGCCAAGTGTCCACTATAGAGTTTTTCGGTAGAGCGTAGAGTGTAGAGTGTAGAGTCTCTACAAATAGTGTGTACACTATAGAGCGTGTCTACGACTCTACCGCTTTTTCGTAGAGTAGCCGTAGAGAAATTTTAAGTAGAGCTCTACCATGCGCTCTACAGACTGTATACACTGTAGAACTATTTTTCTCTACGGTAGAGCGCTCGGCTACTACTATATTTTATTTTCGATTAATAATATTTTATTTCCAGACATTTTATTTTTAGTTTTTCGTTCGTGCGTACAGTGTGTACACAAGTTACATAAAAAAATCAAATTAAAATGAGCTTTCGCCGAAATAAGCTGCTAGTGCCGTTATTTTTTAACTTGAAGAAGAAATCAAGAAAAAAGAAAGTGTTAGGAGCGTGAGTGGATCGCGAAAAGAAAGCAAACCGCCGGATTTTATCGTGGACCAATGAATGAAATTAAGGTAAAGGTTACAAACGCCTAAGAAAATTTATTACGTATGTCACATAGTAATTTCAATATGTTACTGCAACTGGTTACTCCGATCATTCAAAAGAAAAATACGCACGTACGAAAATCTATTCCAGCTGGAGAAGTATAGGTTAGGTATTCGACCGAACTGGTTGTTAAATTTTTTAAAGTTCGCCGTACCGATTGTTAAAGGCATTATTAAATGTTGAATTTTATTATTATCTACAGAGGGTTAAATATGTTTGAGTTCTGACTCGACTACAATTCGGCTTTTCATATAAACACATGAAAAAAATTGAAACGAACGCACGAAATATACAAAAGTATTTTTTATCTGTCATCTCGTTTTATCCGTGTTGAATCGGCCATTACAAATTACGAGTTAACGATCATACAAAACGGTTTGTATAACATCTTTAAAAATAAACTAGTATTTTGAATGCAACTGCTGCTAATTCCGCCGAAGCTGATCGAGGTTTTAGTGCAATGAACATTAGATGATAAAATTCATTTAATGACAATTAACTTAATAAGAAAAAATGTGGAAGGAGTTGACACTATTCCTTACGTTAAATTCTGATTAAAATAAGGACATCACTTGATTAAAATAAGGACATACACGTGTAAAAAAACAAGTACTCACTATATCTTACCAAAACCAATGTTATCTTTGAAAATTGTTGGAGAAGTTATCGATATTTTTTTAGCGTACCGGTTGTCAAAAAATTAGAATATCACGCCTGGGTATAGGTATAGGTATAAGTAATAGGTGTGTTTTCAATAAATTCAATTGGTGATCAACCATAATATTTTAAACATTTCAACAATATTGAAAGCGAATGACCATTGAAATGCAAATAGAAATGTCATTAAATATTTAATTGTCAATGCACACAAGCGTTCGAAAGAAATTACCAATTCAATTTTAAATTATGTGGACCTACATTTGCTTTCTTTACTGTAGAGCAAAAAACTTTATCAAACATGCTAGATAGAGTGTAGAGCTAATGTAGAGCAAACCTAAAACAATAGTGTGTACACTGTAGAGTTTTTTACGCATAGAACTCTCACGTAGAGTGCGTGTAGAGCTCTATAGGGTGTATACGCTACTCTACGCGAGAGTTTTCTCTAGCTCTACGTAAAAAACTCTATAGTGGATACGCGGCTTTATTGCTACAAGTACATACTTTTGCCTTTTTTGCTTAAATATTGGGTAACGTTGTATATCGTTAAATGATAGAAATATATCCTTCCGTAAACTACAAGGGTCTTTCAAAGATTAAAGTTTGCATGACTAAGTATCCAGTCTTCAACATTAGCGCTAGAGCTTTTATACATGCACTTAATCACTTATATTGTATTGACAAAAAGAAACCATTCACATAGCCCACTAGCCCTCCTTTGAACGGTATATCAATTGATGTCTTACATATTATTGTAGAGAATCACTCATATGTTGAATGAAATTGTTTGTAATTCTCTAGAAAAATTTTCACAGAACCGTTCAGTCACTAATCAAATTTAAAACTTTAGCAGGGAAACTTCAAATTCCTTTAAAAAAAAGTCCGGGAAATGTCGTTTAGAGTAAAGTTTAAATAACAATTTGATGCAGGAGACTATGACGTCAAGAAGAAACTGTAATTCTTACTGCCATAACAAATGAAATATCACGAAATACAGCATAATTTAGAAAAAGTGCTACTCGTCATTTAATTGATCACTGCAAACAGCTCCAACTTTGAAAATAGTTTTCTTCTATTACAAAAAACATCTCTATAAATCAAATATCAGAATCAGTACAAAAGATAATAGAATAAGTCGTATGATCATCGAAGGCAACATGCAGTACAGAATACACAGAAAAGGGTATTACAATGTTCTTTAAACGAACCTACGTTCAATTTAAAATTCACAATCAAAGAGTTAAAATAGGATTAACAAAATGTATACAACTTAGACCAGACCACTGTATTTTGTTGGTTTCTTAAGGCCACCATAATGTTTGTCTTATGTATCAAAATATGAAGCCAAAGATATAAGCGTCTATAAATGCAGCTAATTCCAAAGGCAATTGTCAGTTTATACATTTTAATGATTACAAAGTGTTAGTTTCTAGGGTAATGTGTGATGAAAAACAGATCCAGGAATTTTCAATTATATAATGTGTAAAGTTTGCGGTAAAAATTTGGAAAATCTTGAGAAATTTTTTGTTTAAATGCTTTAATAATAATAATATTTCTAATAAATTAATATAAGTATAGTTCCGTAAATGGTAAATTTGTTCAACAACAAAAATATTCTCTACAAAACGTCGAGTTACTTGTGGAATGTGATTTTGCTGAAAATGATGCTTTTATCGGTCAAGATTTAGTAGAAGGTTATCACTGGAGTAATTTGCAAGCAACAATCCATTCTTTATTTATTACAAATATGTTGAAAGCGCTTTAGTGAAAATGTCACTTTAGTATTATTTCAAATTGCATAGAACACGAGAGCATTGCTTTTTCATACTTTGTAAAGCAAAAATAATTCGATTTATAAAAAAAAAAATACCATCGACCATCAAAAATATTATTCATATGTCTGACGGAGCTATAATTCAGTGCAAAAATAGAAATAATTTAATTAATTTAAGTCATCATGTAAGGGAGCATGTGACGGTAAGGGAGCATGTGACGGTGTTGGAGGACCGTTTAAAACCAGGGCTTATCACCAACGCTTAGCAAAATAATCAATCCAAACTCCATAATAGTTATTCGATTAAGCTAAATCATGACAATCAACAGTGCAGTTTGATTATGCAATATTATAGATGAATTTGATGAAGTCAAGTTACGCTTACAAAGTCGCTGTTAGTCAGCTTTACATTTCAAATTAAATTTACACCATAAACAAAGCAGCTATCAAAAAAGCTGGAGGGAAGTATTGGTCTAATATGCTACACTTAGCATCGTAGTTGGCCTTTAGTGAGATCTTTTTACAATACCTCAGACCGTATTTATTACAATTGGTGATCGTTATAGGCGGTCTGCCGAACGAATAATTGTACAGAACGTTGTTTTCGGCGTAGTGGTCAGTAGTAGCCTGAATCGAACTTAGGATCTTGTAGTGTTTAGCAAACACTTTACTAATCACTCGCGGTTGTTTGTACAAACAATTAAAGTTTTTTTTTAATTATATTGAAAATTTTACTAGAGAATAAAATAACTATTAATATTTAAATTAATGTAATTAAAAAAAACTCAACTGCTCTAGAATATGTAATATATTGAACGACGTCTGTGTTCTAGCATTGAAACTAATTACTACTATTGTCGTTCACTGTACAAAGACATTTAATTAGTTCAGTGTAGATCTTTTGATTAGTCAGTTTCCGCATTGCTCGAGAGAATAAAATAACACCTTTTGTTTATATTATAAAGTTATCGAGTTTTATTTAAAACAAATATCCATAATCTGTAGCGATCTTACAGAATATAGTTTAGTCAAGCTTGATTTTTATAAAAACCCGCAAAAATAAGTTTTGATTTAAATCGTGTGAGAGTTTATAATTTCCATTGTGTATATGCCTGCCCACATTTTCAATTTAAGCCTGGAGTATAGGATTTATCCATATTGCTTAAAAATTGCTACAGTAATACCTTTGTTCGAAAGTGGTAACAAACCTGAATTAACTAACTACCGGCCTATCTCTTTATTAGCAGTTTTTTGAAAAGTGTGTGAAAACCAGATTGTTAATTTTTCTAAATAAATTTCAAACATTTTTTTCAAGCAAGCAGGATGGGTTTAGAGAAGATCGTAGCATCGAAAGTGCTTTAACTGATTTTTTGAATACTATTACAGATTCATTAAATGATAGTGATGATGCGGCGGCATTCATTGATTGGACTAAAGAATTTGACATAGTGGACTTTTAACTATTATAATATAAATTGACTTGTGCTGGTATTCAAGGAATATCTAATAACTGGTTCAAGTCTTATCTTCAAAACAGAAAACAATCAGTCAAAATTTGTGGAAAATACAGTAATTTCAGAAGAATCCAGTGTGGGGTTTCTCAGGGCTCAGTTCTGGGTCCAATATTGTTTTTATAAGTTGTATGCTTTAAAAACCGGAATTTGATACTAGATGTCATTACTTGTTTATGCGTTATAGTACATCATAGACATATATGTCATTTGAAAGCCCTATTCAATACCTGTCAAAATCAGCTAAAAGTTTTTGTTTGTGCACATCCAACCGATTTCAACGATGGAAAATTTATCAAATTTGCGAAAAAAACAGCATTTGTGGGAAGTTTTTTTGAGTCACTTTTTCGCAAACAAAACTGCAGTTAAAAGACATCGTTTGCTCGTGGATTTGTATGGTGAGCATGCTCTTGCAAAAACACAGTGCTTTGAGTGGTTTAGTCGCTTCAAAAGTGGTGATTTTGACATCAAGGACAAAGAGCGTCCTGGTCAGCCGAAAAACTTTGAGGATGAAGAATCGCAAGAAAAACTTGCAGAATCATTAGGAGTTGATCAAGCAACCATTTCCAGACGTTTGAAAGCCTTGGGATTCATCCAAAAGATAGAAAATTGGGTGCAATATGAGTTGAAGCCAAGAGACGTCGAAAGACGATTTTGCATGTCCGAAATGCTGCTCGAGCGCCACAAAAAGAAGTCGTTTTTACATTGTATTGTTACTGGCGATGAAAAATGGATCCATTACGATAATCCCAAGCGCAAAAAAGCGTATGTCAAGAAAGGCGAGGCCGGCTCATTGGCACCAACACCGAATATTCACGGGGCCAAAATCATGCTGTGCATTTGGTGGGACCAGCTAGGTATGATCCACTATGAGTTGTTGGCCGAACCATCAATGCCCAACTCTATCGTCAGCAATTGATTCGATTGAATCAGAAAATCCAGGCACTCTGGCCAACTTTGAATCGGTGTTACGAAATATTAATTTAAGGAGCGCGGTTAGCTTTCTGTTCGTTGCGTGGCAAAAGGTCGATTCAGCCACAATTGCAAAAGGTTGAGATCCGCTAATGTTCATTTAATGCATTCAGCTCAGAAGAGAACATTCCTTTATCTATCATTCGAGAAAGAATTATTAATGAAAGGACAACCAATTTATTCCCTTTGTACATAATCTACTACAACAAATAACACCAATGGAATCAAATGGAATCAAGTGATAATAAATAACACTAATGGAATCAACCAATAAATATAAACGATGAGGAAGATGATGATGTAATTTCTGAAACCGAGGAATCCCAAGAAGTAGATATTCAAATTACTAATGTTAATCATAAGCGTGCTGTTAACTGCTTTAATTAGATCTTAAAATGGGCTGAGGTAAATAAATATTTCAGCAGAGGATGTTTTGGTTTTAAAAAGGCTAAAAATCGTTGCAATATAAAAATCATATGAAGACAAAGTACAAACCAAAACCAGATCCTTTTTGATCTGAAACAAACAATATATACTTATGTATTTTTTTTTACATCGTGCACTTGCATCTGGATGCAAAGCGATATTGCTAATTTTGTTCATAACGAAAACATATATGTACCCTATATTTGAAACATTTCGCATTTTGCAACCAACCTTCAGCATCAATTAGTTGCAATAAGCGAGTTTGTGCTGTATATATATATATATATATATATATATATATATATATATATATATATATATATATATATATATATATATATATAATCAGTATTCAAATGAATAAATAAGTTGGAGCGAACGATTATTTCCAAATTTCACCCGCAATAAAAAATTATTCTGAACAATTTCAACTTTTGGGTGTCCAGTAGGGCTACATTGCTACTACTTTTACAAGATCTTTCAGGCCATTTTACTACAATTATATATAGTTGTAAGTGGTTTGTTTAACTAACGATTATGTACACAATTAGTTAAACACCTTAATTCTCTCTTTACGACCGCTGACGAATTTTAAAACAAACATAATCCTTGTCAAACTTGTTGAACTAACTTTCATTCTAAATATGCAATCATCAATTTGACAAAAAAAAAAATTGTACATTTAGCAAGCACTACAACCTTATATATAGGTTAAATAATTTTTGCTGATTCTTTAAAATTATTACTGGTGTATTAGAGACTACGTGCATTATTTAAAAAAAAAATCCAATTATGTTCTAACAACCAACATTACTTATATATTCTATATAAATTCTAAACTATATATATATATTGATTTATACCTAGAGAATTATTAATATATTTTATTTTTAACTTATTATTTTTTATTTGCACAAGATGATGTACCAATTGGAATGGAAAACAAGACATTTCCCACAACTGGGAATTTACATTATGTCAACAAAAATGAATATTGAACTTATATATTTTTTTTTTTGGTTAGTGTATATTATATGTAATATGTGTGTGTGTGGCTCATCTTCTTTGTCGTACACTTTTCTCCAAAAAACAAAAAAAAAATATCAAAAAACATTTTCCAACCAGTAGGAGTTCAATCCAAAAATGGAACAAGGGGTAGTATATATTTACATGTAGACAACAGCAAAATGTTGTACTTGTAACTGACGATATAAAAATCAATACATAAATAATAGTTTGTGTGTTTGGTATATAGTACGGCTGAGTTGATATACATAGATCAAAAATTAATCTCGAAATGTAAATCTTGAAAATAATAGTTTTATATAATTTTGGAAGACTATACCATTTTATGATACACACGATTCTTCACAATTTTCTAGATAGTTGAAATTAATAAAAACCACTGGTCCAACGATAAGATTTCAAAGAACATCATTCATTGTCTTGCTTTGTTTATTCTCGTGATGTTATGCTTTTGTGTATATGAATGAGGAACGCGAACCAATTTTTTTTAGGTTGAGGTATATAGTTGAGTGTTTTTTTATAGTTTTATAAATATATAGTTTTTAAAATTTTCATCACGCCATATGACCGTGTACATGTAATGTGTTGTGCTTTCTCAAAAATTTTGAACAATAATAAATTCTATAATTTAAAATAATAGGTCAGCTGGGAGTTGTTTTCATATACATAAATCTATCGTCTATTCAGTGCGACGATAATGAAATTAAATGACTTGGCTATGTATTTTATGTGCTCACACACGCACACGTACTTATACTAAAATACTAATCAATTTTAGATTAACTCATATCATTTTGATTTCGATGTGAGTTTTGAAACGAGGTAACAAAACCCCCTTGCGACAATCATGTATATATATATCTTACACAAATCTTCGATACAATATGTAACGGCAAGATAACTTTTTGTAACATTTTCGATGTTTCTTATTTTCTAATATTAATAAAAGAAAAACAACTTTCCAATTGATGATTAGTAAACGTCATCTAATGGTGAAAATTTCGATCCATTATAAAATCTGATAAGATAGGTATGTACCGTTCCAATAGTACAACAAAGTGAGATTAAAGTGATTATGAATTTTTTTTTTCATTTTAATTCGCAGAATTATTACCTAAATTTTGGTTTTTATTACTGTTATGGGTTTAATGGTTTGGGCTTGGTTTATATATAATAATACCAACTATGTATAGTCATAATGCTTATGCCGTCATAGTTGGAAATTTTACATTAGGGAAATCTTTTTCAATTAATTTTATTATAGTTATTATTTTATTTTTTCTGTTATTATCTTAATTAATCCAAAAAGTGAAAATGATGCGATATTTAACATAATTCATGATCACACTCTATGAATTATGTGGTTACTATTTATTGTATAAAATTATGATAATCCACACCAACAAAGGTCATATTAGCTATTAGAGTTGCACTGACGCAACACCTTCTAAAATCATTAATAAAAGAACATGGGGTCTTCCTTCTGATCGAAGGCTAAAAATATGAACTTAATTAATTCTCAAATGCCTTAAGTAACTATTACTAATTTGTCTCTCTTAAAAAATCCGTGAACTGATAAGCAAATAATTGAAGAAGATTTTGAAAATTTATAAAGACAAGACATGTTAACAGAACTGTTAACATGTTAACAGAATATGAACGTTTGGCCTCTGTTTGGATTCTTCTCATAAAAAAAACTGGCTACCGCCAAAATTTAACAAAACTCCCTAAAAACCAGGTGTGTTTGATGTCTCCATATCAGTCAAGAAAGTGTAACGTTTTGGAACTTGTTGCTCTCTAAAACACTCGATGGCCAAAAAGTGGAGATTATTTGAGATTATGTTGCTCAATGATATGTGTAATCTTGGTGTTCGATTTCTTCTTGGGTCACATGTAAATGACTGTTATATCTGTCTTTATTCATGCGCCCAGTGATTTTGGTGAACCCAAAGATTGACTAATTTTACAACAATTAAAATGACATGCTGAAATTCTTACCGAAGCATCAGAATAGTGATTGGTGACTTTAATGTTAAAAATGCGATCAACAGTTGGGCATTGCAAAGCTGAGATGATAGTTGTCATACAAGTCAGGAATCACCGGAAAATAAACGAAATTCAACTGTCAAGGTCTGATAAACGAAGATGAGAAAACACAATATTAAAATCTAGTTAGCAATAGCATTGTGAAAATCAAGCACCATCTTGATATTGTGGACGCTGTATTGGAGGTATTGAAAACTTCAGTAATCAGTACCACCCAGGCAACTCTAGGTGTGGCGAAAATTAAACCTAAAAATAATTGGTTTGATGAGGAATACTATTTCGACAAGAGACTATAGGAGAACTGCAAATTTGTAGAAAAAAGCGTAATAGGCTAAAGTTTTAAGAGTACAAGAAATCCGCAATGATGCAGTTCTTGTTACTTCTGTAAAGGAGTTACCGGAATGCACCGGATGTAGATCAACTGTCATTCGGGACGGAGATGGCACCTCCGTGTTATAATCGATGCGGTACTTGGAACTTGGATGGAATATTTCTTTGATTTACTCAAAATAGATAAAATATATCAAATACAGACTGCAAAAATTTGCAAGGCCATGCGAAGACTAAAAAATCGTTCTACTGGAGATGATTCCACAGCCATTGTTTCGTCGTTAATTAAAACCAAAAGAAAAAAAAATCAAAAAGAAAAATATTCTTCCAAAATATGCTTTAAAAAATGACAGTTCAGGGATTATTTTGGTCAGCTGGGCAATAAATTTCTCGCTGGGGTGATTTTAATGCCAAGCATACCCATTGGGAATGCTAATGCCATCGATTGTAATGATCTGTCACCTTAGTTTTTACCAATAATAGCAACCTTAAGTGCTGACATCCTTAAGTCAGCAACTCCGAAACGTCTAACAAATAAGTGAACCAATTGGAATACACCAGCTAGTATTGATGGAGCAGCAGATAATCTAACACATATATTGGAATTATTAGCTAAAAACGCTACACTATAAACACTTCTGAAAAATGAATGAACATAATATCCAGGAGATAATTTAGGAAAATCAAGGAATTGCTTGTCATTCTAGCTGAAATGGTAACTAAACCGAAAAAGTTACTTTTTTACAAACATTCCTTCAAAGAAAAGCAATATTACTCTGATGTCTTAGTTATTGCACAAGCCTTTGACATAGGTTGGCATGATGGAGAGGTCTAAAAATAAAGAAATCCTTCCAAAGCATTTTATCCCCGTTCTGCGGGACTACCTTCTATAAAGGCAACATATGGTTAAACAAAATGATGTAACTACTTGCTTAAACCTTATTAGCGCAGGTGCTCCATAACACAGCGTTCTAGGGCCAATTTTAATGGTACTTTTTGTATACCTCTGATTTACCTGTTACTGACAAAGTAATAATGATATTTGCTGATGATACTGCCATTCTGGAGTCACATAAAAATCCACAAATTGCGGCAAGGACACTGCAAACCCATTTAATCCAAATCGAGGATTGAGGTATAGAGAACAAATAAAAGTAAACACAAAAAATCAACTCACGTCACATTCACGTTGAACAAATGCTCCTGCCTACAAGTGGAATTAAACGGTGTTAATATTCCTTGACAAACCAAGGTAGAATACATAGGTTTACTTAAAAAGGTTGACATGGAAACACATTGAAGCAAAGCGTAAACAAATAAAATTAATACTTTCAAAAATGTATTGGCTGATAAAAGGATAAGTTATTATTAAGTTATATGTATCCACCAGTGCTTAAAATAGAGAACTCCTGCAACGTACAAAATCGAAAATGCTACGCAGTATTTGCAACTCTCCATGGTATATCCGAAATAATAACATCCAATAATGACCTTGGTACTAAAATCGTTAAAGAAACAATTAGAGATATCAGTTCCAAATATTGCTCAAAACTATAAAAAATCACCTCAACGAATTGGCTAGCGATATACAGCCGCGATTTAGACAACTGAGAATAGCCGATCTCTTCGGATTAAACTACCAGTAAACTTATTAAATTTATAGGTTATAATAAGTACAATCTAAATTATTTAAATTGTGAACACTAATTATAATTTCTAGCATAGGATAAGACTTAAAAAATGTAATAATATAGCTTAACTAAATTATCTAAATTAAGATCCTCTTCAAGTTAGTTATATAATTATTTTCTTCTATTTCTAAAGCCGCGTTTCTCTTGTTGCTCTCAATTGTCCAATGAATTATTTCAACCTCCATTAAATTCGGTATATTGAATTCAAATTCTTCAATCGATAAAAAATATGAAATCTTAAAGTTTTCAACATCGAAAAAAGTGCTTGCTGTACAATGGTAGATGGCACTATCCACTTAAATGTCGCTTTTACTATAGTAAGCCAATGTTAAAAAAACTTGAAAAATTAAATGCTCAACTCTTTGAAGAGCGCAGAAGTTTGCCAAACATTTTTCGGATGACTTGTTTTATACAACGGTATTTCAACATCTTTAAAACATTGAGAATTTGTAACTTTTCCAATTATTATATCGAGTTTATGCATCCTTTATGAATTTACACAAGCCGTAATGGGGCTCCTTCTCTTTCTCTTTTTTTGTGTAATCCTTTGAATACAATACCGGTTTGGTTTGGTCACAGTTATGATACGGTAAAAGTTCATTATCTGCACTGATTCTTTTAAAATCGAACTATTAGCAACAAATATGTAAATTCTAACACCGTGATATTTTTTAAAGTTTTTAAAATGCACATCTAAAAAAACTAAGCGAACTGTGTTAATCTACCCTGCTCATTTGCTAAATGGGATGAAGTTTGGGGTTTGAATTTTTGAGATCCTTCCTTTTTCCATTTTGACTCTGTAACATTTAGTGAGTTTTCCTGCTCTCTTTGAATGTTCCTTGTAACCTTTGAAAAAGCGACCTGTTTATGTAGTCAGCAAATTGTTTTAAAAGGTTATACCCGGTTGAAACTTAAAAGATTTATCTTTTTGAGATTCAGTGAGCAATTTTGTATCAATCACGTTATCTTTAATATACTTTCCCAAAACAGCATGCTATACTTCAAACTTAAAGATTTGAAGAATGTTGAAAAAAATACCCATTTGAATTGATAGATCAACTAAACTAACCTATGAAACCATAAAATTCACCCTAACTACATTATTAACGAAGTCTCAGTCATTTGAAAACAGATAAAAATCAAAAAAAATTTGATCATTTGGGCAAAAAAACAAGGCTATAGATTAAATAAAATTGGCTCTTTTTTCAAAAAAATTTCGAATTTTATTTTCAAATCCAATCTCTGGAAAGGCTCTACTTCTCAAAATTGTGCGAGTTTTGTAAATATTTTAATCTTATCTGAACCACAGTAGGCCGCATTGCATATAGAGCTATAGCTAATCATAACCGGAAATCCCCTCCAATTACCCATTTTTACCAAAAAAATACGGCATACCTTACAGCAACAACTTCTCAATTTTAATGAAAACATAAACAATTTTGTATATTCACTGTCGTATATTCACTGCCCTTCACTTTGAATCCTCAATCCTGAGATTGATGTTTTACAGATTGACACAGTTTAAAAAATCACCGGTCGTATGGTGATTGTTAACGTGTTGGTTTAACCACACCTCGGTCCTGAGTTTGATTCCCGCCGCTGACCACAACTCCGTGACCAATTGTATGTGTAAAATCGTTCAGTGGGATAAACATCTCATAAAAAATCTCAGTAAAGGGTCAACATTTGGATATTTCTTGTTTGTGTTTTCTGTAGAAAAATTCAGGAATAAAGCCATTGCTAGAATTAAAATAGAAAAATCTAATAATTCGATGATGCCGTAAAACCAATTATTTGGACAGTAACATTTAAAGATAGCTGACCAAAAATTTGTTTGGAAGACGCTTTTTACATTTTGAGGAGATCTCTAGTTTAACGGATATCCGAGTGTTGCCGACATTTTTCTTTTGAAATCGATCGTACAAATATAAAAGCAGCCAAATCAGAATGGTTTGGATTACATGTAAGGACCATTTAATATTGCCTTCAAGCAAGAAAATTCGAACGCCGAAAGCAATGTATTATTAAGCCATTAAGAAGCAGTCTAACAACAATTATGAAATTTACGTTTTACCACCGCCAATTCCTTAAGGTCAAACTAATGGTTTGAAGATGTGGAAATTTACCGATGGATCTGTATTCGGAGTTCTATTCGTTGTTAATTCCATCGACATTAAATATATTATACTTTGTAATATTAGCAATGCACCCATTTCGTACGATCTGTTTTATACAACCATTAAAGAAGTTATAAATGATAAGCACGTGGCGTCAGTAATTTCATAGAAATCATTCTAGGTCAAAAATCCAGAAATGTTGAGTGGATACTCTCTAATTACTTCAATATCGGTTGCAATTTTTTAATTTGACATCTATTATCCTTAAGATACGAGATGATTCCAAGAGATCAAAGTTTTCACCATGGTCTTGGCAAATGTCGATTAAATGAACAAATTGGACGATTTGATTGAATTTTATTACGAAATCTTTATCAATCCCCTCTAGAATTCTATTTAAAAACATATCCTGTAGTAGATCGTCTTTGGTCCAAATCGCTCGCTCCATAAGCGCCTGAAAAAAACAGTCAAACCACTGCCACCACTTTTCTGAAGTCCAATTTAGCCGTTGCGCTTCCCTTTAAATAACGCAAAATCCGTTTAACAGCTGTCCAATGAGCCTGTCCAGGGTTATTGTTGAATCGATTAACTAAATTCACGGCATAATACTTGAGCTGCAAACAATATACTTCCAAGAGCTGACTGGTATGGCACTTCAGCCATTTAATCCCGTTCTCTTTTTGTATTTGTGCAAAACTCCGCTGACCGTTTTTGATTGATGTCTATTAGCGTCGGTACCGGATTGCAATTTGCCATATTATAACGTGACAGCATCTCGTTGATATTTGTTCTTGGTCAATCCATATTAGACCATTCTTGCGGTCGCGTGTTATTTGAAGACCTAATACATAACGCGCTTCACCCAAATCTTTCATCTTGAATATTGACATCATGTTCTCTTTGGGGTTTCTTTTCATTTCCGCTTGCCTGTTTTAAGGCATATAATGATTTGTTAAGGCTACACACTTTGTTGCCTTTTGCGTATCTTTCCGGAGGCTTCCTGTAGATCTCCTCATCTAGATCCCCTTGTAGAAATGTCGTCACTGCAACCAATTGATGACCACCGAGGAATAAGTTTCTGCGTAATCAATACTCTTTTCTTAACAACAACTCTTACGATTACCAGTCTCACCTTATACCTTATGATCTATTCAGTTGCGTCCCTCTTGGTTTGCAAAACCCACTTACAGCTTATTGGTTTTCGATTTGGTGGAAGATTAACAAAACTCCAACTGCTGTTTTCTTGCAACGAACTGTATTCATTACTCATGGCCTCTTGCATTTCTCACTATCGGCACGATTCAACGCTTGGCTGACTGTGACTGGGTCATTCATTTCAATTGAATGCACGTTGTAAGTCATATAGTCATTCCATTTTACTGGCTTAGGCTGTCTAGAAGAACTCCTAACTTCGCCTTCATTAATATTAATCTTGACTGTTTCAGGAGGCACATAGTCATCAGCCATTTCTTGAAAAGTTTCATTCTCAATTTCTTGTTCGCTGCTCGTGTAAAATGTATCGTCGTTGGTCACTTCATCAGATGATGCAGAGTTGCTATTCTGGTCTGGATCATTGGTTGCATTGGTTGTGGTCTGTGACAAATCGCCGATGTCATCGTTATCGATTATCGATGCTTCCGGGAAAATATCTAAATAAGAGGACCGACTGATTCTGACTTTGCATCAAATTTTTTTCGTTTTTGTTTTGGGATATGCACCCAAAATACGCAACCAAACCCTCGAAACCGCGACAAATCAGGTTTTCTCCCCGACCACGCTTCTTCTGGTGTCATTCCATTAATAACTCTACACGGTGAACAATTATTTGTATATGCCGCGGTTGACACTACTTCTCTCCAAAATTATTTACCTAAGTTGGCATCAAATATCATGCATCGTGCACGTTCTACTAAAGTTCGGTTCATGCGTTCTGTTCTGGCGTATACGATTTTATTAATTGATGCTGAATACAAGACGTCCGTATGATTTTCAAAAATTGCTCATTGCAATATTCATTGCCATTATTGGTACGTAAAACTTTTATGGTTCTTCCAGTCTGATTCTCAACAAAATTTTTAAATTTCACAAAACTATTTACCATTTCTGCTTTTGACTCAAGTATGTGGACAAAAACGCGTCTTGTGAAATCGTCGATGCGCACCTCCAAGCGAAGCACATTAAATTGGGCCGCATAAATCAGAATAGATTAGATCCAGCCTTTGATTTGTCCGAACTGCAACCGCTTTAAATGAGAGACGAGTTTGTTTACCCTTCAAACAAATTGAGCATCCGTCGTGGTTTATATGACTAAAATTAACACCTACTGCACCTTCTGATTTCAACTTCATCAAACTGTTGAAATTTAAATGTTCCATTCGCCGATGCCATAATATTTCATCTGAATTAGATGTCTCAGTACAAGATTTCAGGGCCAAACTATAACTCGGCTGATTAAATATGAACATACTATATTTTCATGTTTTGCTGTGGTGACTATATTTTGTTTGGATTGATCATAAACATTACACCCACTATTGGCAAATTCCATCTTTTTACCACTTTTTACTATTTGGCTGACGGATAAAAGGTTTGCACACAGACCTGGAACAAACATCACCCTATTTACATTGATACCACTTCGATCACCGACCTCCAGCTAAATGTCACCAACATTACTGACGGTCAGACGAGAATCATTCGCAGCTATGACCTCGTTATTCGATGGAGGCTCTGTGGTTCCTTTGAACCAATCCCCGTGCGATGTCATATGCGCTGAAGCTCATGAATCAACATATCATTCTGATGATTTAGCGGTTGTACTCAGAAACGATGCAAACATTTTTCATTTTGAGGTTTCTTTGTAGGCCATTTCTCTGGAAAGTTAGCCGCATAGTGACCAAATTTGTTACAATTGTAACATCGAATGAACTTCTTGTCCAGACTTTTCAATTAAACTTTCATCGTAACCAATGCTGCATTATTTGTCATAGATTCACTCTTGACATCGATATCAAAATAAATTCAGAATAAAACTGAATCAATTCACCTCTCAGCGTCGACTGACTATATCTTTTCGTTTTTTCTTTTATTCTTCATTTCTTTTACATTTCTTTTTTTTACCCAATCAGAACCATCGTCTGATCACCAAACTATCACATGACTCCAATCGACCAATCCGAACAAGCGTTCGACAGCAAGACAAGAATAAACTAATGAGAATAACTGTTATAAATTTATAACTCACTGTCGTCGCACCAATTCGAACTAAAAGGGAATATATATATATATATATATATATATATATATATATATATATATATATATATATATATATATATCCAAAAAAATGAAAAGGCGTAGCATTTAGTACTATGCCCCTACAATACTGGAAGCCTCAATGACTATAATCATCGATCTGTACTTCTCCGGCAGACTCGATAATAGCAACGTTCCAGTCCAATCATCCCCCACGGCCAATCCGACCCCTCTACAAACCCTTCACGCTGGCCAAACCAGCGTCTTGGAAAGCTATCTCCAATTCATCCCACGTTTCTTTAGCAGTTTTTGTACTCTACACTTATGGGCAAACAATTTTGTCAATCAACAAAATCAACTTTGCGCGTGCCTTTTGAATATTTTTCTCGTCTTTGTCTTTACCTATTACTACATCCCATAGGTCTAAGTCCTGAAAATATGCTTGTACAGCGAACCTCTACGAATCATAATTATCACGCCCTTTTATTTTTTCTAATGATGAAACCGCCATTTCCGATATTTTAATTTTTTCAGAAAAAAAAACAAAAATAAATGTATTTTTAACTATCATCGTTCTATGTTGCATTAATAATCGTAAACTGGGCCCATAACCTGTTGAAACTTTGCCGATGAATACGAATTTTATGCTAATAAGAGTGACACGTTTTTTCTATTCAAGATGATTGACAGAAGTGTTTATTTACAGTCAAGTTATACATAAACACAAAACAATATAGGTTACCAACTGATAAAAAATATAATTCTCATTTCAATAAAATTCTCTCAAATTGATTACGTTTTGAATATCCTTAATAAGCCGCCTTCGGCTTACTAATTTTAAAGATACATGATACAGCTCCAATTCATTGAATACATCCAGTTGACGATTTTATTTTGTGTATTAGTTTATTATCTTTTCTGAGGCCGAAGCACTCCCAACTCTTTCGCGGAAAATTTTTAACGTTCCATCTGAAAAAATTCCATCGTTCAAATCTATCTGAACGTTGCATTGCTCCAGCCAGCCTGTAATGACATGAACGATGGTTCGCCCCATGGATTCTGCACTCCAACAGGAGATCATAGTTGTGTTCATCGTCATCACCGATCGAAATCAAACCACCCGACCCAAACACCGCAGCTCAGTTGACGGTTAACATCACTAATATAAAATATCTTGGCCCCATCCAAAAGGAATAACACTTATCCAATTAAATTAAAATGTCAATATTTTTAAAACTTAAAATGATAAAAAATAGTATCGAGGACAGAGCCATCTCCTTGCCGTGCATCAGAGCTAATGCCGCGATAGTTTTTGAATTTTGAACGTACTCGTTTTGTAAGCACAACGCGGGAAAATAGAACCCAGGAGAAAGGTTTCTTTTTGTATTCCTCGTAGGATGGGTCCTCTATGCACATCTTCGCTGTCTGTATTTGACAACTTTTAAATACAGCATTTGGCACGTGTCTCATGTCAGCATTTGGCTGATGGGGCCGAATGGCGATATACCTAGGCCTGACAGTATGGTGCAGTCCGGTGACACCTTTAAAGAAGTTACTAGAACTGTGCTAGTAACTTCTACTAGTAACTTCCGTGCTAGTAATTGCGGAGAGCATTCTTAAGACTTCAGCCTTCTATCATTCACGCTTTTTCCTTCTAAAAATGACAGTTCTCCTAAGAAGAACCACTATTCTTCCGTGCGATTTCGATCCGAAATCGATAAAACTTCCTTATATTCTACCTTCATTCGCAACTGAATTTACCACATTGCCATCGTGCCTTACTTATTATACTGTAATTATATGTTGTATTCAATCCATGTTCACTATATATAATTTATAAATTTATAATTATGTAAATTATGTTGTAATGCCCTTCATCGATCCATATATCACTAGGCTAAATAAATAAATTAAAAAAAAAAACTACAGCTGTTACAAGTAACCTGGAAAAACGACTCTAAACCTATTTTAGCCTATATAGAAGCTTACACACATTTACAAATCGACATGCTAATTATGCGTATATAACGACGTTAAATCAATAAAATTCATATACAAGTTCATATAGTAACGAAAACTTTCAATTTTTAATTATAATAAAACACACGCCATTCTAGAGAACGTCTTCATGTATAATTTAAAATGGCGTGTGCAAAAACATATTTACTGTATTATGTATCTGCTATTCGTAGGATAGTCATAAAATTTCGGTGGTACAAGAGTTTTTAATTTTGAATATCCATTTTTTTACGTATGCTGTATGTAGACCACCATAAATAATATTTGTGAAAGTACAAAGCAACGAACATAGATAAATTATATCGCATTTTAAAAATCTTGCCATCGTCCTCCTCCCGTATGAAACAATAATGAAACCGCTTCAATAATAATTATTTTAATTTAACTTGAAAGTAAACAAAACTAAAAACATATTTGCCAACCATTTAATTACCAACTTTACGTTCTATATATTCCTCTGTTCGTTATAATCTGCTAAAGTGCTTAAAACATTAAATTTTTTAGCTAACGACAACAACAAGTGGCGTGAATGTTTACAAAAATATTTTGGGTCCATGTCCTCCGCCATATATTGTTGTTTGCTATTGTAATAGTGGGTGGGTAGTTATGTTTATATATATACAATAGAAACATCATGTTCATGGTACACATATTTTAGGTACTAAAAATACCTTCACTGTTAAATTGAATTAAAAATAAATTAAAATGTCGGAAGTTTTTTAATAAATGGAGTATGTATCTGTGTAAGAGTATACAAGGATCGGTAAACACTGATAATTATAATCTAATCATGTGTATCAACGTCATATGAATATGTATATCGATATATTTTGTGAACATTATCTCCATTATTGTGCCATGATTTGGCAAAACATTCTATATAAAAATAAAAAAAAAGAAACAAAGCCCAATATGCTGATAAAAAATTCAACACTTTATAATATAAATGCGATATCATTTTCCGATTACGTCATTAAAAAAAATTACATATGTCTAAAGGGATGATGTGTGTGAAAACAGAGATACACCCAAAAATTCAATTATACAATATTCAAACTACCAATTACATATTTTGTACTGCACTCATATACGACTTTTTATTTCTATCGATAAATTAATAATTTCAATAATTAAATAGAAATGTATATAGCAACTATACAGTATAATTGCCCTCGACAATTGGGAGTAATTTTCATATAAAAAAATCAGAACTAAAATCAATATTTTGACAAGTAATTTGCTTTGTGTAAATTAATTAAAAATTATATAAAATTTTTACCTACCTATAAAACAATTAAATCTCATAATATTATGCTATATGATTTATTGGAGTAGGTACAGGGTGTTTATTTATATATTATGCAGTATGATCTGTAGAACAATTGGCAAACAACTCTTCGGTTTGTGGAAAACTTGTTTTCCAATAAAGACCAAAGTAACAATTAATATATCTTAACGGGATCTAAAACTATTTAACCTCTCTTTTTATAAAGTCTTGGAAACAAAAACAGGGCTTCATTTCCATATAAACTTGTTAATACCAATAAACTAATATAATGTTGTTTTCTATACTTCGGCCTTCGCATTAAAATATATCGATAGAGTGATGTGTAAAATTCAATAGTAAAAAAACAAATTTTGCGTATTGTAGTTACGTCAAAAATGTAAAACGTTTGTGTTTAAATGAAAATTATAGCATCGTGTGTGAACATTTATTAAAGTCAAATACCTGACAATCCAATAATTATTCAATCTTTTTAATTGGTATAAATTAAAAAAAAAAAATTAAAAAAAAAGAGAATCATTAGTGAATAAGCAAGTTAGTGACAGGAATGCACCTGCATCCAAAAAAATTATTGCTAAAATTTTAAATAGAGCAACAATGTCAAACAAAAATCATTGATCACGCCTTTGCCCTCGTTAAGCGATAACGAGGACGATCAATTTTTAAGGGAAGCTATCGTTATTGAGGCTTCTCCATCCACAATGGCAAGTACAATGCCATCGATAACAATCATAAAAACATCAGCAGCAGCAGCAGCTTCAACTACAGCTATATCACGACGGCGATGGCGACATCTACCTCAGCCAACAACTAAATTATATGGCGACATCTACCTCAGCTAGTCAACCAACAACTAAATTATATGTGGCAAAAAAACGCAACAGCAATGACGCCAAAAACAACCAGGGTGAGTTTTTTAATTTTAAAAAAACCATACAAAATTTGCAAAACGAAATCAAAATGCTGAAAGAACAACTAAATGCTGCGCATAGCGCCAACTTCATAAATTCGATAGCAGCTACAAACAAATCAAATAAATCAAATTCAAAAAACGAAAATATGTCTTTCCTATTCAAAAATGCAGTGTGAGAAATCGCAATTAACTGAAATATACGATGAAAACGACGAATCAACATTTGAAGTGGTCAAAAAAAAATAAATTAAAAACAAAAATGTGACTGCTAAATCAAAAACGGCACCATCGACCATCATAAACAACGCCACAGTAAAGAAAAACTTCACATTAAACTCAACCAACAACAACAACAACAACAATAAAAACAATAAGCCTTCGATCTCGACGTCTACGTCTGCGGAGGCAAACAATACTACAACAACAACTACAACATCAAATACAGTCACAAAAAAAACAACCTCGTCCACCACTAATTCTTGTCTTCAAACAGGACGTGAAAAATACGGTAGCCTTGGGCTAAAGGATTTAAAATACAAAAATTTGAGATAAAACGAATCAACGCAAACAAACACACGATAACGACAGGCTCGTAACAGAACTACGCTTCACTCAAATCCATTTTTGATGAAGTAAATACAAAATTCTATACGTATATGCCGAAGGGGCAAAAACCGAAATCGTTAGTACTTCGCGGACTCACCGAGACTGAAGACTTGACCGAACTAAAGACGGACATTGAGACCATTGATGAAAAAATTGACATTATCAAAATTATACAGATGCGTTCAAAACGCAATGACCAAAACAAAAGACTGCTATTAATATACATCGTACAGTTTTCGCCAAACACCCCGCTAAACGTAGTATATGCCATAAAGCACTTAAATTATCAACAGGTGGAATGTCAAACGCTTAACCGTACTGACGATATCTTACAGTGCAAGAACTGTCATCAGCATTATGGACACACTGCAACAAACTGCAACCTCGAATTCCGTTGTGTCAAATGTTTAAATACACACGAACCAGGAAATTGCACAGTGACAGAGGAGGTAACGAAGGAGAATATATTCTGCATTAATTGCAAAAAAACAGGACACCCTGCTTCATACAAGGGATGCCCCATTCATCACTCAATGATTCTAAAACTAAAAAAAAATAGCCAAAAAAAGAGCCCAACAAGAAACAACAAAACCAACCAACACCAAAAATGTTTAATTCAATTAAAGTTTCAAAAGAAAATGGTACTTTCGCGCAGATGATTCAAGGTGCAACAGCAACTTCGACGACGACAGCAGCAGCACCTACAACCAAAGCTTTGCATCAACGATCTAATTTTGAAAAATTTAACTGAACGAATGGATAAGATGACAATAGTCATGCAACAGCAAGGCGAACAATTGGCACAACTCATACAAATCATCAGACAATTATAAATTCGAACGACAAAATTTCACATCAAGACCAAGGACATCAACGACAACGACGAAGAACATCTAAATTCAAAATTATTGCACTCAAGGTAAATTCAATAATTAGCGTGCAACGACGTCTAAATTTATTAAAAATTTTGAATTTACATCACCCGAACTGCCTACTTATCAACGAAACCAAACTCAATCAAAAACATAATTTGGAATTTAAAAATTATAATATAATTCGACGCGACAGGATAAATTCGACACAATGAGGAGGTACGGTCATTTTGATCAAAAACGACATAAAATACAAAATTATTGAACCGCAATCAATCAGTATAATAGAGAGGGCATCGAAATCGCCATTATTAAACTCAACATTAAATGTTCGGCACAAAAAATCTTTTTGATATCAATTTATTGTATGGGTAATGCAAATCAAATTATCGATAATCGTTTTGAAGAAGAATTGAGCAAAATTTTTGACGCGTTAAATTTGAGCAATCTAAATCATTTCTGCTCGACAATTCGAAGGGGTTTCGTCTCAACCGATGGATGAACGAGAACGCTATGCTTTACCGAGCAAAACTATACAAATCGGACAAACCAAAAGATGATTCGTTCTGGCAATACATAGATCTGGCAATAATGGACGTACGAATCAAAATTGAAAAAAATTCACAGGACGAAATATCGACTCACCATTTTGACAGCGACCACTGAGCCATAGAAATTGTTATACGAGGAATTGGAGATTTGGACCAAGGCGTCAATCAAATTGACAACGACGAAGAAGACGATAACGCAGAATATCAAAACATTCGGTATAATTTTACGGGGATCAACTGGTCAAAATGGACAGAAAATTTAGAAAAAATTCATCGGACAGCAACGACAGCAACACAACATCATTTGTAGAGCGGCGAAAAGTTATTAATATCATACGATCGAAATCTAACAATTGAGGAGTGCAACGTATACATAAAAACCATTTCGAAACTAATTTTGGCCAACATCAAAACAAACTCTCGCAAAAAAAGACGCATAAACAATATGATGTGTTACTCAAATCCTATTATCGAACGACTTTATACACATAAATCGTTTCTGATTACAAAAATTAAAATGACAAAAAGAAATTTGGCCAACAGTCGTAATCAAAATAACAACAACAACAACATTTTTCGGAACAACATTCAAGATTTGAAGGTGGAAATTAAACGGACTATTCAACTAATCGAGCAACGTTAAAATGCAAATAGAACGTTACTGGATCGATATCATGAAGGGGATTAAGCCTAGTGCGAAAATTTGGTCTGAAATCAAAAAGTTCACGGCTAAGGCAAAAAATCGGAAAGACACAGCAATAAAAATTTTGGAAATTAACACAACGGACAAACAAAAATACAATCAATTTGGCATCGATTGAGACTATCTACAAAAACACAGTGACGACACAAAATTCAAAATTTTCGACGAAACGCAAAATTTAAACATCATTGGACAACATATAGAGGATCACACTCAACCAAATTCTAATCTCGGCAATTAAGAGCACGCAGTTGAAATTACAAATTTGATAAAACCATTCATCGACCAACATTGCATCGATCGAGCGCAACACAAAACAAAAACAAATTTTTCGGCCTACAATCCAGCTTATGCGCCACACCAACCGGATTGTATTTACGAGAAAATTAATGTACATGCTCATGTAAACAACTTGATGCCCGAAAATCAATTTGGTTTCCGTCAAGGTCATAGTACGGTGCATGCGACGCACCAACTAAATTTTAATAGTCCGACCGGTGCTGCCCTCGTCGATATAAAAAAGGCGTTCGAATCCATTTGGCTGGACGGACTTCTCTCAAAATTAAAACACATGAATTTTTCGAACGACCTGACTAAAATTATCTACGAGCTACTTTACAATCGTACATTTATACAACATCTGGCGGCAACAAATGTTCATTTTCTAAATTCAAAATTTTAAATGGAGTCTAACAGTGATCCATCACTGCTCCAAAACTTTTTAATCTCTACACGGCCGACTTAATTTCTCACAACAATATAAATTCAAAATTAACACAATCATGTGCGTATGCGGACGACATGATTGTATACAGTTCATTCTTCGATTCACCAATCAAATTAAGTGAGACGATAAAATATTTGGGAGTGCACATCGACAATATGTGCTATATGACAAAGCACACAACAACACAATTAGAGAAGGCGAGACGAGCATTTATGGGTGCGCGGAAATTATTTTACAATATACATTTGGACAAACGCGGCAAAATTATAGCTTATAAATCACTGATAAGACCGATACTGACTTACGGATGCCAAGTGTGGTTTAATCAGGTGCCACGTGGAACGATACAGAGTTTTCGAACGAAAATGCCTCAGACACTGCAAAGAACTTTACCGAAAGGCAGAGACTGACTGTACGCACTACATTTCGAATCGAGTGCAATATCAAAATTTTGACTCGGACCGTATCGACGTACATATTTTGAAATTGACGCGAAATCACATCAGAAGGGCTTGCCTAAATACGGTTCAACAAGTTTCCAATGCTTCAAATATAGCTGTCAAATACAGGTTGCAGAGATTTCATAGCTTTTTTCCATATAATTAATTTGGGCCAGTATAAAATTAAACTTCGAGTTCTTTAGAAGAATTCAATTTTTGAACAAAAATGTGTTTAACTTTGCAGAAATAAAAGTAAATAAGTTGCTAATGTCATTGTAAAAAAAAAACAATTGAAAAAAACTATAGGCTATAAAGTAAATGGCGGTGTCAATAGAATGTTATTAGGTATTAAAACACTGAATGAGTTTGACCCATTCTGATTGGAGAGCTAATCTTTCCTAGTTCACAGATTATTGCAACTTTATAGCAAATTTAACATTAAGCTATGTGTAAGTTCAACTCGCCCCAAGATCATCGAAAGCAAAAGCACAAAAATGAGCTTGTATATAGTGAAAACAATTGAGTAAAATTGGAAAATTTAGTGAAATATGTTGGTCACGACTTAATCGAACATAACAAAAGCTAAATTAGAAGAAAAAACTTTAATAAACTTTAATAAAGCTCTAATGAGAACCACGATTTTGAGAAAAAAAGCATTAAAGTTATAAATATTCAGTTAGTTCTAAGTTCTACACTGCTTTAGAATTACTAACGCATTAACACTTTTGGGCAAAAAATGTAAGAAAATGTTCTACACTAAGGAAAATATTAGCAAAAAAGTCCCCCATGCAAATTCGAGCAAATATACGGATTTTAAAAATTTATTTAAAGCAAAATGTAAATCTTCGTAGCAAGCATCGAAAAAAAAATAGATAAATAATATGCTGAGCAACACAAACTTTTAGGACTTTAATTTTACCGTTAATTTAAAAATAAGAGAAAATTTTGTTTTTGCCTTAGAATGATTTTACCTGACAGAACTATTATTGACTTAGCAAAAATTCCACTGTAAAAATATTTTCCAGCTTGGCTTAATATTTATAATTACCTTTATTGTTCAACGACAAAGTTCGTTAAAAAGAAATAAAACATTTCAATTAAATTTCCAACTACTCCCGCCGAAGTGTTTTTCAGATCATACTGTATTTAAATGTTGGGTGGAAATATACTTGTTTTAATAAAATATGAACACAATACGTATATACACACGTTTATTGCCATCATATATGGTTTTGAATTTTGTGGGTTTTGTTTCATTATTATTTAAAAATAAAACATCTTGCAGTGTTTGGCTTAAAATCACTTTAAAGTGATAGAATAAATTATGAGTTGTATCCAATTTTAATATTTAAACTCATTTACATACACACCAAAAATATGCTTGGTAATCTATTATATGATTTGGTGTGAGGGAGGTTATTCCGAAAATTTATCTCTCCCATATTTTTAAGTATAAAGGTGGTTGATATTAATAAAAAATTTGATTAAAGATTAGTCAGGAAGATCAATACTTATAAAATGAAATGGAAGCTATGAATCATCGCACTTCAAAATGTTGGTCTTTAGATCGTTCCAAATATAGACAGTTTTACTTATCTATTCTATCGGCCCGACACGAGAAAACACTTTGAAAACTATTTTTTTAAATAAAATTGTGTTATTACTTTGAACACAGGTTTAATTTTTACACTGACGTTTAACTGACAAGCTTACAGTTTACACTAGTACATTACAAAATTAATAATTTTTGAAAAAAAATTAATTTTTTAAATAATTACACAATTCGAAACCTTGCTTTAACAAAGCGATATATATATATATATATATATATATATATATATATATATATATATATATATATATATATATATATATATATATATATATATATAATTTAATCACCATTCTAAATGGTGAATAAAAATACTACATCATTATTTCTACTGTTAATTTTAATTTTAATTTTTCAGTTTGCCGTGGTCACAGTATCTTATTAAATGTTAAAGAAAGTAAAGCAAGCTTTTCAAGAAATTGGTGAAAAAAAACATAATCTGTAGTTTTTGTGTTAAAATAAAAGTTTAGAAAATGTTTCACGATTTTAATGTGTAATAAAGTGAAATTTTAAAAAAAATTTAAATAAATTAACGCAAGTACTTATGATCTTAATAAATTAACATTGTGGTAAGTACTAACAAGTTATAGTATTTTAAATAATATTACATATGTGTATACCAATCGTGACATATCCTTTAAATTTTGATATTGCTAATAGAGCTTTAGTTTGATTCCTTAAATATAATCAAAAAAATTAAAATTTTCTTTACATCTTTGAACCAGATACTTTGTAGAAGCTCTGTAGGTGCTTTGGTAAAATTTTAGCTATTCTAACTATAATAAATGACTTTTCTACTTATGGGCTAGTAATTTAATACTAATATTGAAATTGAGGAATTGAAGTATCTTGGGTTATGTTTAAACTCTATATTTATTTGGGATATGCATATTGACAGTGTGAAATCAAAAATTAATCCGTTTGTTCCGTAACGTATATCTTCGACCTTGTTAAAGGTCATCATTAGGTTTCTTAAAAAAGGTTTAAAAATGTCTTGTAAACCGTTGTAACCAATATATTACTTTGATGTCTAAATAAGCTTATGCTTAAAGTACCTTGAAACTAAGACAGTGTATAGAAACTTAAATATACAAGCACACTTTTAAGTTTTGACTCTAGTGACATATTTGATCATGGACCACGGTTATAAACTAATGAACAAAATTCAAGTAGTCAAAATTTATGAAAATCATTATTAAATGGTCACCTATCAATATTATCCGAATTGCTTATTATATATATATAGACGTCTCGATGTCAATTTGACCATGTGCTAGTTACTAAGGGATGGTCCTAGGGCCATCCAAGTTAAAAGCTTATATCGGTTGGCTTTGTGATTCGTAGGCACTGATCATCTGAAAAGCTATACGATGACAGGTTTCGTTTAAGTACCCTCGGACAACGCACCAAAATGTTTCAACTTTGTAAGTGGGATAAACGGTTGAAGTTTATTGTTGTGAGGGAAGCAACTCAAAATAGAGTATTTACATAAAACCAAAACAATTTAATTTTAAACTGCAGTAAATTTATTAAATTATTAAAAATTAAAAAAAAATTGACTCAATAACATTTTGTTTTAATTTAGTTACCTAATTACAACAAATAAAAGTTATGGACTTATGGAAAAATTATATGTCAAATTGTTAAATTTGTTAATGTGAATGTGTTGTTAAGTGCATTGTAATCATTGTGTGGCCAGTTAACAAATTGATCATGAATTTCTTGTAAGAGAGAGTAAAATGGTTCTGCATTGTATATGCGAAGCCAAAAAATAAAAATAAATCGTCTGAATGAAGATATACCACTTCCCCGATCAAACAAATGTTGGATCCCATTGACAAATTATGTAATGAAATGGTTAATTTTAGAAAAAAAAATAAGGGTCAACCATCAACAGATCTCTAATCGCATAAAATCTTTTAGAAAACCAATAGATGAATTTAAAGGTTTGCGCGGAAAAAATATTATTTTGGCATCGAAAGTTACGACGTTGGAAACATAAGTAGTTCGCTACGACCAGTTGTTTGAGGATTATAAATTACGATTAAGGAATACCAGAAACTAGCAATGAGGCGGAACTGATAGAAACGGTTATTAACATCGCCAATAAGAGACTTGGCATTAATATAACTGAATCAGATATTGATTGTTGTTACCGGAAAGTGTTCAAGAAACGTGTGGATTCCGGTGCCCAAAAAATGAAGGAGGTTACACACACGTTCGATTGGTCAGCCAGTTAACCAAGCAGCGACGTATAATGAATACAAAACGTAAAACCTCGCTAAAGCTATCAAACTGTGGTTACACGGCCGACAAATTAATTTTTATAAATGAAAGCCTCAGTTATGCTAGGCGTCAACTTTACAACCAAGCAAGAGACCAACAATTTAAGCTTGAAATTTAAATATCTTTGGATTCGCAACGGCACAACGATAGAAGCAGAATTTTTGTTATTAAAAATCAAGGGGACCTTGAGTCAGTCATAGTTATTTAAAATATAATAATATTAAAAATTTTTTTTTCAAAAAAAGTCACTTCTAGATAATAGTCATCAAGGTCATGTAACACATTCTGATCCCCGTTCTTCCTCTTCTGATAAATTTGTGGTCGTTCATCAAAATACCAACAGCTTAAGAAATTTCGATAAAGTTTATTTACATTTTGCAACCTATAATATTCCACTCGATTTAATTTTTCTATCTGAAGTTTGGATAACTACTGATGAGCTAAAGTCCAGCAATCGTAGACTGTTGTAACAATAACTACCGGTCCGGAGGAATCATTGTATATGTATTTAAGATCTTTTTCAGTTCACTTTTAGTGTTCTTAATGTGGATGTAGCTGACATTGTGATAATAAATTGCGCTATTTTAAGAAACAAAGTTGAAAATCAAGTGAGTTGCATAAAAAAATTTCACTAAAAAATAAGTTGGCGATATCACTAAAAAAACATCCAGATAATTCTATATTGCCAATGAAATTCAATTATTTAACTAAAAATTGTTCGGCTTTATTTGAGTCTTGCACCGGCTCGTGCAACATAATTCAAGAAGTTCAAGATTTCAAGAATCTTGGAGTCTGGCTTGATCATCGGCTTAAAAATACATTTAGATAATTTACGTAAATATTTAATTACATGTAACAGCAAATTTTACTTATTACGGGATAAATATCCTATCAGTATGCTTAGAACCAGTTATTTTGGTTCGATCGAAACTTCAATTTGGAATAACGTACTATGTATGTATTACTCTACCCTAGTTTTTTCAATCATTGCACAAAAACACATAATTAGAAATATATTAAATAGAAATATAGGCACCTGTATGTGTTTAAGGTGTTAAAACTATTTTATTTGCGAAGTGGTAATCGGTAATATTAAAATCTCAACGTACAACCTCAGGAATATTAACGTTTGTGCTGGTCCAAATACAAAATTAGAACATTTCAACAAGTTTTACTTAGCTATCGCTCCAATCCTTTTTAACTGATTACCGGGCGAGTTGAAGCTATCATAGAATTCACGCGTTTTCTTATTAAAATTAAGAATTTGGATTATGGAAATGGAAAATTTTTAACCTTTATTTTTAAGATTAGAATAATAGTTTTTTGTTTTTCCGTTCTAAATGTTTTTTAGTATTCAACCCTGGAATTGGTTTACAGCATAGTTCCTTTTTTTCTCCACTCCTCCCGGTTTTGTTTCATTCTCTTCAGTTTTTCATATACCGAGACTCCGGCGTCCAACTGGCTCATGTATAACGTCCATTTGGCTCATGTATAACGTCCTAGGTCTTCCCGTTCTTCTTTTTCCTTCAATCATGCCCTCGAAGATTATGGTGTGAAGCTCCTCTGTGTTTCGCATAGCATAGCCCACCATCCTCGAACTTTTCTTAATAGTTCTAAAGATAGAGCGGTCTTTTTCCACAAGCCTTAGCTCATACTCATCGGTCCTTCTCTCGATATAGCTGATTCTTTCCATTGTCCAACACCACATATCAATGACCTCTAGACGTCTTCCTCCTATCCAGTTTATTGTCCATGCCTAGGAATTCAGCTCTTTATATCCCTTACGCTACTTCCTTCACTCGTAATTATGCTTCCCAGGTATTTGTTTTGCAATACTTTTAATATGTTGTAGCCCTCTATCTGTACCTCTATGGATAGATCCCTTCGTTTACTAAAGGCCATAACCTTTGTTTTGTTTCTATTAATTTTTAGATGATAATTTTCAAATTTTCAGTTCATATCTTCCAGGGCTCTATCCAGATCTCTATCACTAGTTGCTGCCAGCACAATATTATCTGCGAATCTATTCACGGAAATCAGCCTTCCTCCTAACTTTATCCCTATATCCTTTTTTTTCAACGTAGTGTTCTGTTACTTCATTGGTTCTTCCATATCGATATTAAATAACGGTGGGGACAATGAGCACTCCTCTCTGACATATCTTTTTATTTTGGCTGAAGCTTTTATATTATTAGTCTAGATTTCAGCTCCCTGTAGTCTGTATATATTAAATATTAGCTGTTTGTTTTTTTGGTCAATACTTATCTGATCTATAATAGGAAATATTTTTTTCCAGCTCAGGCTGTCGAAAAAAAATACAGTTCAGCATTTAGAATTTGTTACTATTATAGAACATAAATTTATTACTCTAAATATTAATTTAATTAAGAACATGATTAATTTTTTTATTGTAATACTTTTAATTTTTATTTTGGTTTTACAATCTTGTGTTAGTATAAAACTAACACTTAAAATTAATTCATATAACAATAGCATTGCCGCATTACGATCAGTCAACGTATTAGCATTACCGATGGCGTACCGCAATAGCTCTTTCTATGTTTTTGAGCATTAAAAATAAAGGTATGTTTTTCAAAATTAATAACTCTACTATATTGTTGATCCAAAAATTATATAAGTGGTATCCAATAAGATTGTCCTAATGGTCGATAGGGATTACGGCCAAATTAAATATTATTTTTGACAGCGTTCCACAAACCAAAAGTCATTCTAGTAAATTCAAATAATCTGATTTAAGCTCGGATAGCAGTTTTCGGGACATCACACTCCTCAATAGGCACTTGATGATAGGCTCGTACTAGATCAATTACACTAAAATAGTTGAATCCATCTAATCGATGAACAAAACTTGATAAATATGAGATATTGTCCATGTCAGGTTTTGGTTTTAGCGTTTAACGTTTGGTAATCGCCGCAGAGCTTCCATTTTCCGTTTTTAACGTGATAACGTTTTTAAACTCAGAACTAAGGCTAGCATGTTCAGAAAATCGAATGAAATTTGTCCTTGTTTGCATGGAGACTACTCATTAAGTATAAGGTATTACTGCATTCTAAATATATCATTGCGTAGGTTCATTTTTAATCTCGATGCATCATACTTTGTATTTTCACATTGTGGTCAAAAGGAGGAGGGAGAGGGCGCGTTCCTCTGATTAGAGCGATTTACCGTGATAGCGAGAGAATGCATTAATTGATCGAACCAATTTTGGTGTCAAAATTTGCGTAAAGAACAGTACAATTTAATTAAATTAAAATTAAAATAATTAATATTCACATTAATTATAATTAAGAAAAAAAAACATAAAATTCAAATTATACAGTCTGAATGTCTCTCTAATTGCCTAATTATTGCAATTATTTGTTTTCAAATTAAAGTTGGTATTACAATAATGCATACATTGAGGCGAATTACATAAAAATATGTGTGAAATGAAACAATATAAAGTAGTACATATTAATAGTAATAGATGTCATTTTACATCTTTAGTGTAGTTTCACTGAAATACAAGAATCGTTCTCTATGTCGCGCTTTATGACTATGACAGAACAGTAGCCAATTTCAAAATTTCAAAAAAAAAAAAAAAAAAAAAAACTGCGTTCGATTCGATACCATTTGTATTTATTTGAAATTAAAAATAATAATTAAATAAATAAAAATTAAGTAAAAATAATAAATAGTAAAGGTAAAGATAGTAAAATTAGCACTAAAAAAAATAAATAAATCGATTTTAATAAATCCATACAGTCTATCATTTCTCATACTACATATTTAAGTTATCACGTATCACTACGGCCGTGCAGACGACAGTCACCTTGTTTTTTACACACTAAGAGCAAAGGACTATTGCTTGCTCGGCATACTACGAGTTCAATCATTTTATGGAATTTTTCTTTTGCAATTTTATGTTTTCCGGAATCAAGTCGGCGTACTCAAGCAAACCTTAGCGGGCCTGACGCAATTAAATTTTGAGAGCGGATGGGAGATAATAGAAACCTGCTAATCAACGCATTTATAATTGTGTCGTAGGCTTATTTTTGTTCTACAACTAACAGTGGTTTATTGGGTTCGACCAATGTTTATTAATAGTAAGGAGTGCATAGCTCAATAGTAAACTTTAGACTGCAGAAACAGTTTGGAATTTGTGTAGTGTTCCTTCCCATAAATTTGATCAAAAATCTATCAATATTAGTGAAGCTCAAGTTGGAACCAAACCCAGTTGAGACAGAATTGACTTTCTGGATAATTTCCATAGAGTTTTTGAATGATGTATCTTGCACTAAATAAGATTAGATACTTGCAAGTAGCATTTTATTAAACGGTGACATTAACATCAAATAGATTAATTTTAAAAAAATAAACACTTGTTGATTTTAACCTGTATATAATATTAACTTTTTTGACGTTATATAAATATAAATAAAAAAGTGTTTTCTAATTGACGTCACTAAATAAAACAAAAGTTAATATTCTGTTTTCGTGTTTAAATAATAATAATACAAGTCAATTTAAACCAATATCATTAGTCAAACAAATATATCAAAAGGTGTACAAATTAAATAAATGAGTCAGATGAATAGGTCACCCTTATTTATTATTATTAGCTAGCTAGTTTATAAATCAAAGTTCATCAATTTGTAAAATCATCTTATTAAGAAAAAAAAATGGTTTTTTGGACTCTATCCAAAATTTCATTTCCATGTACGTTTTGGATTTTCATTTTTCCAAACAAAACTAAAATAAATAATTCCATTAAATCCCCATTTAACAGGTAGCTAATATATTAAGTAAAACCACTAACAATGTATGTCTTTGTGTGTGTGGTTTGTACAAAATTTGCAAAACTTTTCTACTTATTCTTCTCGGCTAATATAATTTGTACTGCAACAGTCAATTCTCTTTTATATACTCTAATATATAGTTTCGGTAAAATTCTTTGAAAATCTTTTTTATATGAAAAGCTCATACCACAACTATTTTCCAAAAAGATTTTTTGTTTTCCTTTTTTTGTACCACTCACTAATCGATTTATGTATTTTCCAAAACTTAATTTCAACTGAATTAAGATTTTATGTTTCGAAATGGAAAAACATATTTTTGGTTATAGTCGCACACCACGGTTATAGGTCATTAGAAATATTATTATGATATATGTATATACAAGTTCATGCGTGGTATGCGCGCACGAGACGAAATGCTAGTCAAACCGTCACTAATGTGGAAAGCTAAATTTGCGTTCTATATGCGATATTTGTTTATAATTGGAAATTGGTACTTTAATACAATAAACGTGGTAATTTATTTTTATAGTTATTCACGAATACATTTAAATTTATATATTGTGGGACAAATGTTTGAAATTTTAAAATATTTTTCAATAAATAAAATTGGTTCGTTTATGTGCTTCTGCAATAATATAAATTTTTAGTATATACAAAGTGAAATATATTTAATTGACATTAATAAAAATTGATTTATAATCACGTATAATATTTGAACAGCATGTTTCAAGGAAACCATTTAGGAAACCCGTTTAAGCATGACTTTATACCAACTGAAATAATTTTACGGTCACAGCATGATAAAATGTGCACATATACAGTGCATATCAGTCTCACCTAAAGAACTAAAGTAAGATGGAGACGTCATTTGTTAATCGAAGGAATTAACTCACGACCTAATTTGAACTGACTAGAAAATTTCCAGGCATCAGAGCTTATTGCATATTATAAAAAAAATTAGCTCGATTTATTATTAAATAAATTTAACTTTTTTGTGTTATAAATTCAAAAAAAAATCATTTTCATTTTGTAACAAATTTAAAATTTGATGTTTGCAATATTTTTGGATTGTTCGGTACTGAATCAAATTGCCATTATGTCATAATAAACATCCAAACGGAACCGGAGCGTCAACGATGGTATAATACCAAAAAATATTAAACTTTTCCCAGATATCATAACCAAATGTATGAATGGTTTTATGTATGAATGTCCAAATTGGGCGCTTTATTCGCTTAATCGATCGTCATGAAATGTTTACTATATATATTTTTAAATTTTCGGTTCCTTAGATTACTTTTCGAAAGTTCGTTTAAGTTTCACGTTTTTATGATAACTTGGACAAACACTCCGATTACTTTAAAATACTTGACCCCGGTTAATTTATTTATCAATGCTGGTGGATTGTAAGGCTCAAACTTGTCGCTTAGTTTTTTTTTGTCTTTTTTTATATTGACTTTAAGAGTGAAACAGTCAATTCCCATTTGTCTTGTTCTCGATATATTTTAAGGTAATTGAATGGGGTTGTTGCGGATGCAGATTTCAGGACTAATATTTCAGGATAAGCAAAACGAATGATGTCCTTTCCTTCCAAAAAAAGGCGGTAAAACTAGTATTCCTATAATTGCTATAAAATAACAGTGTAGTATATAATAATATTAGTTATCCATGCCCGAACATAGATGGCAATGGTATTCAAAAGAAAGAATAACAAAGTTTTAAAACCAGAGATCATCTGTCAATTAGTATGTCTCTTGTTAGTCTAATTTGTTATTGTTACTGTTTGTAATTCTATGTGTTTTTATAATATAAGATAAGTATAAATGATAATAAAATATAACTAATATTGTTATTGAGATTATTTTGTTCTTTTTCTTTTGGTTTAATATTTAATATGGGTAAATATAAAAGGGTAAGATTTTAATCTACAAAAATGCGTCCATGCTGATCTTTTTAGCATATAACAAAGATCAAATCTAGATTCCAACCATAATAAAGTGCGTTCTCATAAATATATTCTCTTCTCTTAGATTGTTGGGCTTAGACATTTTGAGTGATATTTCTTAAAAAGATAGTTTAAGAAGACATAATTGAGAACGTATGCCGCAAACTCCACAGAAAAGCTAAAGCTTGCTCCAGTTGGAAATCGTTTACTATAAAGGGCATTAAATCCGTTTTAAGGATAATTTGATTTTTTCTATATATAGTCTTTTTAACCTAACCAATGTTACAAACCTAATATTTACGACGTCCCATGCAATTTTGAAGAAGAGCATGAGATCGCTAAAACTGTGATCGTTTAATCGCATGCAGTCAAATTTATTTCACAAAATTGTTGGTACATCTGACCAGAATGCTTTTCAAAATATTATTTGCTTGGTGGTCATGGAGGTAGTGGAATATCTTATTTTTATTAAAGTAACATTGAATTGTCACCCGTTAAACTTTTTCAATCAGAGAAACATTCGTCTCAGATTTGAGGGTGCAAAGTGAAGGTGCAAGGAAATTAAACGCGCAAAATTGTGCTGCAGGAAGTTATGCAAATAAACGTCGTATCTATGCTAGATTTTAAAATATTATTAAACTCTGCCACAAGGATTGGCTCGCAGGTCATACCCGAGCCAGCGTACTTACTGTTCTTTTACACAATGAACGACATCAGGAATTTTCATCAAATTCTAGATCCCGTAGGTAAAGAGTAAGTTTCGTTATCTTCATGTTTGGGGCCATATATCAAGCGCATAACTCTTCTCTTAAATGACATCAGTCATCTTTCATACTCATATGTCAGGGTCCAATGCTCACCCCCAGTCATGCCAATGGGTCCGACTTAACTTTAGCTGGTCGCCATTGGGAATGTATTTTAACTTTAGCAGTAGACATAGAGCAAACACAGCACGGTTACAAAGAAGAGGTATGTCGCGAAAATTGGCGCATTTTAAACGATCTCCTTGCTTAAAGATAGAGCATAACACTGCAACTTTTCATTTCGACGGTCCTTCACTTTGCCGCACTAAATGAATATCGTCGAGAAAAGATAGTTCCACAACGTATACTTTCCAAATATCAAGTGCTCGGAATAATGCAATCATCTCAAAGAGAATGATTTTTTTAGTATCTGCATGGTCTAAAGCACTTTTATAAACTTTTCAAATTTAATTTAAGTGCAAGCAGATTTTCAATTTTCCGTTTTATCTTTATGACTAAGTCATGTACCAACGGTCATTACAAAAGTTTGACACCATGCCTTAAATTAAAAAAAATTACTTTAATGATAAAAACTAGTATTAAATTTTTCAAAAACTTTATGTTAAAGCTCATTTTAAATATCACTCTTAACCGCAACTAGGACCCTTCCCCACCTTTAAATTTAGGTGCCGATCTTTTCTATGGACAACGTAATCGGAAAGAAAGTATTACTCAGAATGACAATGATAAAATAATGATATAATTATGCTAAAATAATGATTTGAAAGTGATTTGAATGCAGTTTAATTGTTTGGATTTAGCACGGGGGTCACAACATTGATCTTAATATTAGAGTAGTTGGTTCAATGTAGGTACTGAAGGAACTCAAAGTTTTTTGCGTTGCCGACAATTTTGGGTTTTAAATGGACGAATGAAAACATTACTGCCCCAGCACTCCATGAAAAGATGTTTAGCTTGTAAGTCATAATCCTTAAAGCAAACGAATTCTAATTCATCAATACACCGTAGTTTAGGGATTAGTTTAGTCGTAAGAAAAACCGTTGAAAAACCTAAACTTGCGTTAACAAAATTGATTTCGTGTGTATACCTTTTATCATGCGCTAGATCCTGAGAATAAAGCTAGAGGAAGGTCAACTATCTATGTTAAAGATAACATCCAACACAATTAAGAACTGAAAATTGAAAAATTGTTCATGCAAGTCTAAACAATTAAAGTACATCTAAGTAAAAAAAAAGTTATAGAATCTCTGCAATATACTGTCCACCTAGATACAACCTCAAACAAGAAGAGTACATTATGTTCCTCAAAACACTTGGAAGTATTTTTTTTATTTGGAGGCGACTTTAACGCAAAAAATCCCCATTAGGGATCACGGAAGCTCCCAGGCCTTATATACTTCTTTGTAACAAGAGGTTTATCAGGGAATTGTATCCATATAGAAAATGACTCGAGTCTTTCATCGGATCATTCGCCAGGTATAATGACGCTTTGCGAAATAATAATAAGAAAAGAGGTTAAACCCAAGTTAACAAATAACAAAACTAATTGAAATCTCTTTTAAACTCTTATACAGGAGAAGACTAATCTTCAAGTCCCAATACGTAATCCAGAGCAATTAGAAGATGAACTAGACAAACTCATAGAAAATATACAAAGTGCCGTTTGAGATAGTACTCCTAGTCATATAAGGGAAACAAATCAAACCGTTACATATCCCGAAGAAGTGAAGGAAATGATTAAAAATAAAAAAACACGTAAAAACTGGCAAAGAAATCGAACACCGGAAGCGAAGAGACTGTTTAATAATTTGGTCAATAAATTAAAAGCATTAATAAAGGAGATTAAAAACCAGTCAGTCAATAAATATCTAAACAGCCGGTTAAAAAGACTCAGACTATTCTCTATAGAAGGGAACTAAGGCCCTAAAATGACCCAACCTACAGGTCCCTCAAATTAAAAACAACGAAACCTGGGCTAGAAATCCCAAACAAAAGGCAGATCTGTTTGCAAATCATCTAGAGGAGACATTTCAACCATATCCAAGACAATCTGCAGAGGAAGATATTACCTCAGCTGACAAAATTCATGAGCACGAGAAAAGACCTATAACAATGCATGAACTAAATTGGGAAATAAAAAACAACCTAAACGTTAAAAAGGCTCTGGGGTATGATTTAATAAAGAGTCAAGTAATTAAAAGCTTACCAGAAAAAGGAAGGAAGAAATTATTGCACATAACGAATGCAGCAATCTGATTAAAATGCGTACCAAGGCAATGGAAGTTTGCAGAAGTAATTATGATTCTAAACCCAAACAAACCGCCGAATGAAAAATCTTCATATAGGCCTATATCTCTACTTCCAACGCTATAGAATTTATTTGCAGAGTTACTTCTAAAAAGGCTGAAACTAATAATAGAAGAAAGAAATCTTATCCCTTCACATCAATTTGGTTTCAGGAAAAAACATTCGACTATATAACAAGTTCATAGAATTATTGATGTAATCGAAAAATCACTTGAATCTAAACAAATATGCCCCGGGATTTTCCTAGATGTGGCCCAAGCATTTGATAAGGTATGGCATCAAGGGCTTACGGGATCTGACGAAACAAATCTATGAGGTATTGAAATCGTATATCTCAGGCAGATACTTTCGAGTAAAGTATGAGAATGAATACTTTGAACTAAAAAAAAATAACAGCAGGAGTATCCCAAAGTAGTGTCCTTAGGCCCATTCTTTATCTCCTATATGCAAGAGGCATGCCCAATACTGATGCATCTATAGCAACATTTGCTGATGATACTGCTATATTAGCGTAAATAACTGACTCTACCAACAAACTGCAGAAAGCCACAAACAAGATATGCAATTGGACCAAAAATGGCGTATTAAACGGAATGAAACTAACATGTATAACATGTATAAACTTTACTAATCTGAGAGTTGGGCACATACCAATAATGATCAATTCTCAAAAAGTACCGTATGCAAACACGGCTAAATACTTAGGTAATAACTTGGATGCTAAACTAGATGGAAGGACCATATTAAAAAAAGAGATACTTCTCTTACAGAGGAAATAGGAAATTTACTCAGGACGAAGCCAGCAAGATATTGAATAAAAATATGATGGGCCTACGAATCATATTTCGATTATCATTGCAAGAGTATTTTATATACGGGAAATAATCGGCACAGCAAAGAGAATCCAACCGAGGAGAAAGAGTACTTCTTGAACTCAGCAATACATATAAATCCAATGGCCGGACAATTGTTGCTGACAATTTTTTTTTACCGCAAATTGGTAGCATTATTTATTATCTATAAAATTCTAAATGAGAAAGCAAAATTCACAAAATATTAATGTCGTCTGATTTAGCAGTTAGTTACCCCTCAAATAGAGATGAATAATTCGAAAATAATAGAAAAGTTTTATGTTAAAAATGGAATTGAATTAGTTTCCGGTAAACCTGTACCGAACAAAGTTCCACAGTCAAGCGCCAGTGGAATTAACCTATTAACATAAACAAAATCATGTCACATTTGCAGAACTAACGACAAATTGTAATGAAAAACACATGTTGCGTGTTCGTATGCGCAGATCCGGTTTGCTTACCACACAGCAAACAGTATAATTATAAAGTGCCACAAAAATGACAATTAAATAAAAACAAATAAAAATAAATGATGTTATATGCTTTAAAACATTTAAAAAAAAGAGTTTTCGCTACAACGCGGTTAAAAAATCTTCATAATTGTCCTACAACGCGTTACAATTTTACTGTTTTCTGACTAAATCAACGTACGTACGTACAAGAGTTTGTATATTTTGTGGTATGTATGCGTTGCACTCAAATACAGATTTTTGTTGATGTTTTTTCTCACTCTCTTGAATTTTTTTGTATTCTATAAACAGTAAAGACCTAATAATATGCATTAATCTAATTCATAACACTTTATCATACACCTACGCAGGGACATTATGTACTCAAATAAAAAGTTCGATTTTATGGCTAGCGCTGTGAAAAAATTGATGCTTTATAACGGTTTCACTCAAACAAAAGAATGATTTTTTTAAAATTATTTCTGATTTTGAGTACGTTTTTCAGTCGTGATTTATATTTTAACTAGGTATAGACTTCTACCTAGCTGATTTTTACCGATAATTCATTGAAGATTTAATTACATATTAATTTAATTAAGTTAATTACTTAAAGTAAGTGGCTTTTAAAATTTCATAAACAATTTTCATTTTTTATTAATTTATAATTTTAAATTAAAATGCCAAATGAAAAAAAAGACAACGGGTTTAAAAAACAAGTTTATTTCACTTGAAATTAAAAACATTTTGGATCGTCTTAAAGCACAAGAGAGAGCATCAGATGTAGCTAGATTTTTTAAATTAAATGAGTCGATGGTTCGAACAATCAAGTTAAATGAAGAAAAAATTCGAAAGTCTGTTGAGTCGGGTACGTCTGTTCTGGTCAAAATTACTGCTCGCCCTATAGCAATCATAATCGAGAAGATGAAAAAAAAACCCTTATTGTTTGGATTGGCCTACTTAGAAGAAGCCTACTTGAAAAAGAAGAACTTGTCGTTTATAGTTCTATTAATATAGAATTAATTTTAGAAATTTAACACAAACTTGCATATTTCAGTTATCGAAGTTTGAAAAACAGTTTACATTAAGCGCATGCTGGAAACCTTTGTTGCCAGACTTGATGCATCAGGAAGAAGAAGTTCATCCAATTCAAGATCAATATAACACGATAGTCAACTTAGCCCATAAAGTTGGTGGAGGGGGATTCAAGGACATTTGACGACATCTTAGAATTAGTAGAGAAAAACGAAATGACTAAAGCAGATCTAGCAGATCAAAAATTAAATTTTTGTTATTTACAACATAACCTCAATTTTTGAATGAAGTCAATGTCTTCCACAGCGCGATTTCTTATAACGCAGCATTTTTCAGGAACATATGTATCGTGTTGTAGGAGGTTTACCTGTATATATATATATATATATATATATATATATATATATATATATATATATATATATATATATATATATATATATATATATATAGATATATATATATATATATATATATATATATATATATATATATATATATATATATATATATTTGTATATATCTATCTATATATATATATATATATATATATATATATATATATATATATATATATATATATATATATATATATATATATATATATATCAATGCAAAACTGTAATTATGTTGGGAAAAACAAAACAATGGAACTCAAAATATTCGATCGATTCGTTCGACACACAACAATCTATTATATTGACAATGAAAAACTGACATGAAAGCTCTGTTTTTGCGCTTTTATTTTAAAAAATAATTTGTATATGTACATATTGATATTTGTAAAATGAGACTGTCAAAATACGAAATTGATTTGATATCTGTTCAACACTTTTTTAACAAACAATATATTTGTCGTAACAACATCAACCCATCAAACATTTTTGTTCTGTGCTATACTTGAATTATTTTTATACATATATTGTAAACATATTAATTGTGGATAGGGAAGTATATCCACACCCTAAAAACCAAATTAATCCTTTATTTACTTAAACATTAAACTGTAAGCCACAACTTCCTTCTTTTGTTTTTATAAATATTAATTTTAAAGTTGTTTTGATTAATTTTTATTAAATTTTAAATGAAAGCTTGTTTGTATATACACAATACAGTTATATATTATAAAGCACCGGAAGTGTGTGGCTTTTTCGTTGTGGAATATAAAACTGATGAAACATTTTGTTTATTAATATCGAAAATTGTAAATGGAAGCGATTATGATTTTGTGGTAGTCGAGGGTCGATGGAGTAGGAGAAAGATAATTGTGTTGATTTTTACGCAGAGTTAAAAGTGTTAGTCATATTTTAAAGTATATAGTGAAACGTATCTACTTCATAAAGTATTTCCAATTAATAAAATTTCCCATATTTCATAATACATCTTTTACGATTGAATTACACTCGCAGTGAATAAACAATAACGTATTGTATCATCATCATTGTTGTTTGAATCAAGATAAGTTGCCATTAATGATTTGAATATTTCAGTACATTAGTAAGTAATTTAGAGTGATTTGTCAACCATATATACTTCGATTTAATCATTCGAAACTATCGATTTAATCAAATCAAATTGATAACAATAAATATTAATTGTGAATCGAAGTGAAGTTTGATACAAATTTTGAAAATTAAGCTCGTATGTAACGGCCGAAGTAAAATGATTGCATGTGGTTAGCGTTGCACGCAATAAATAATTCTGCATTATAGTTAAAACTATTTGTTCTATTATTTTATATTTTTCGCGGCTTTTAAAAATTATTTTGTTCGTTCTGTATTAATTTTTCACGTTTTTGAGTAATTTTTTATCCTATATTATTTTATTTAATAAAAAACTATAATTATCTATAGGAGACACTAATTAAATCTTTAAAAGCTTGATTTTTATTAAATCTAATAATTTTTACATCTTGAAAAAAAAAACGAGACACTAGATTGAAAAATTATGCAAGCAAAACAGAGAAAAAAATTCTTGTAAAAATAAAAAGATGAAACTCGAGATCCAAACCCACAAAACTGTTATAAAAAGATGAACTTGATTTTTACAAAATGAAAAGTTTATCTTTTTGTAGCAAAAAATGTAAAAAGATTACAATACATGTATAAAGTTAGTTCAATATACTAAGTTTTGGTCACCCACACAAATAAAAACCAAATGTTATTGCAATTTGTATTTTTATTTCAATTTGACAAAATTGATTTCAAGATCAACTGCTTCTTGAAAATTCGTTGAATGTAAATCAGCTATCTGTCAGCAAGTTGATAGGAGTTCTTGGAAAAGCTTTATAGTAATAGAGCATTTATATGAGCATCTGATAAAAAACTAGAGCTGGTAAATATTGAGAATTTAAATAAGACATTATCGTTAAAGACTCGTATCCTAATTGAAAAGAGAGCTTTCCATTTTGAATAAAAAATGTTCGAAAATATTAGTTTGCCTACTGCTGGATGCTTAAACAATTGCACAGAAAGGTTAAACCGGAAAACAACATTAAATAATTGAAAACATTAAACAACATTCAAAAAATATATTGTTACAATAAGGCAGTTTTTTACAAGTAAAAGTGGAGCTTTTAAAAATATCTCCATTAAACAGAATATTGCTTCTGGAGCATTTACACCACCACAACCATTACACGATCAGAATCCGATAATGTGGTTTAACATATTGGAACAATCGTTTCAGTTGGCATATATAAAACAACAACAAAAAACGCTCATGCTCTTGCTGCACTAGACGCAAGATATCGTGATTCGTTTGCCGACCTCATTTTAAGAGATAAAGGGACCATGCCATATACAGTTTTTAAGGAAGAAATGATTCGTGTGTTGGATAAGTCTGAATGTTTAAAGTTTAGCAACATTTTGTACGGATTGACGCTTGGAGAACAGAAACCATTCCAACTCGAAAATAAATTCAGATTGAAGGCTGGACGAGCGTTTGACGAAAATGCACTTCGTCAACTGTGGATCAACAGCATAGGTGTAAATGATTCTAACATCATAAAATTATGTGCCTTTGGTAACCTTATTGGACAGAGCAAACAATATCCTTGAGACAATGACACAATCAAATGGTTACGTGGTAGGCCAGTATATCATCATCGTCAATACTCAACATTACTCACAAAGTCCAAGGACCCACTTTAGTAAAACCTGAGATGGCAGATCGTTTAGATAAATTAACTCTTATGATTGCTGAACTTTGTGGCGTTTTTGAAAATATATATGTTACTACCATGAACAATTCGGTATACCGAACGCAAGAAAATGTGTTTCCGACTGCAAATTTTTTTAAGAACAAAATTCTCAATCCGTTTCAAAAAATGTTTAAGTTGTCATAAAAAAATTATGGCTACTAGCCGTTTTGGATAATTACAAAATTAAAATGTCTAATTGACATGGGAGCGGACGTGTAAGTCATTCCGCTAATATTCTTGCAAGGTTTACCATCAGCATGCAAATTGTTTTGCGCAGCAAATGGCTCCCCAGTGCAAACTTTAAATTAAAAATTTACTCGTCGATTTTCCTAAAATTACGCATAATAGCCTCAGCTCCAAAATCATCAAGTATAGCGTCACTCATCGCTTAGAAACCAACGGATCTCCAGTATCATGCAAAACACGTCGTTTAACTCTAGATGAATTACGTATATAGAAGAGTTTCGGCATCTGTCGACCCAGTAGCAGGGCCTGGTCCATTCCACTACATTCAGCGATTATGAAAAATGGAACCAGGAGGCCTTGTGGTGATTATCGAATATCACGATTCCAGACATCCAGATATCCAATTTTTCACCTTCTAGATTTCTCATTCCAACTCGAAGGCTATAACATTAAAATGATATAACCACAAAATGTCCATTAAACCGACGAAGATATCGAAGACAGAAATTACTCCTTTTGGCCTTTTTCAATTAAAATGACCAAAAATGAACAAAAATGACGTTTGGACTACAGAATGTAGCACATACCTTTCATCGTCTAATGCATTCAGTACTTTTGGGATTAAAATTTTGTCTTGTTTGGAAACTACGGTTTTTGGTATCCGTATTTGGATGACGTTTTTGTTGCTTCAAAATCAATGGACGAACATTTAGACCATCACAAAATTATTTTTCGAAAATTTTCACAGCACGGACTTATTAATAACTCGGACAAATGCGTATTTGTGAAAACGGAAATACAGTTGTTAGGACACATAAGCACTGGATAAGATGTTCTACCAAATCAAGACCACATCCAAATTATTAAAAATTTTAAACGTCCAAAGACGGTTGTGATCAGATAGTCCTTAACGACTTTCTAAAAGGCAACAAGAAAAACTATAAGACGAAAATTCAATGGTCGGAGGAACCCATACTATTGGACCTCATACTATTGGGGCTGTACTTCAGCAGTTTGTCTCTGACGTTTAGCAACCACTCGGTTTTTTTTTTCATATTCGTCTTAATGAGACACAACAACGGTATAGTGCTTATGACAGAGAATTGCTTGCAGCTTATTTTGGCATTAAGCATTTTAAAAATTTGTTGGTGGGACGTGAGTTCATACAACTTTGCCCTGTTCATCGATCATAAACCCTTGATCAATGCATTTCAACAAAACTCGAAAAAAACATCTCCACGCCAATTCATACATCTAGATTTCATCGGTTAATTTACCACCGATATCCAGCACATCTCTGGCATAAATAATATCGTTGTAGATATTGAGAATTGATTATGCTCAAACCAATGATGACCATTTGGCCGTCTATTTCTAAAGATTCAAAAATAATGACTCAAAATTGTATACCATGTCAAAAATTTAAGATTTCGAAGCACACTCAATCTACTATCGGCACTTTTAAAGTTGCTTTGCAACGTTAATTTTCGGAAACAACCGATATTGTGTAACGTTAATAGATCGTCTTTCGCGTTGTGCTGATATAACAGTCGCATTTGCAGTTTTCTCAACATGGACCAGGTTCAGCGTACTAGAATTTATTGTTACAGACCAGAAGCACAATTCGAATCACATCTATTTTCGGAATTGTCAAAATTAATCGACCTGATTGGTCTAAAATTCTACCAATTATTTTACTTGGTCTTCGTACAACATATAGTGAATAATTTTGCTCCACGCCAGTAAAGCTAGTATGTGAATGCTCTCTACGAGTACCCAGTCAATTTTTACACCAATTTTCAGACAATAATATTTTTCAAAATGGCTTCGCGATAAATTAAAAAAAACTAAAATACGACCAATTAAACCATGTCATTTCCAAAATAGAAAGTCATCTATTTCCAACTAAACCTTTATCTTTTATTTAGCATACCAACCAATCAAATAAACACATTTAAACCATGTGACAAGATTTACCAATCAAATCTATGCGGCACAAAAAAAATAAAATCAAAAAATTATAAAGAAAAAACAAAGTAAAAACAGAGTTAAAACATTTTTTACTTTGTTTTAATTTTTTATTTTTTTTGTTTTTATTTTATTTTTTTTTTTTTGTTCCGGAAACGAGTGATTCAATTGGTAAATCTTATCACATGGTTTAGATGTGTTGATTTGATTGATTGGTATGCGGCTGATATGCGCCGCGCACGAGCCGCATACGTGCAGCCGCCTTTAGTGATTCAGGAAATTTAAATGAATAGTCAAATAAAATGGCACAGTAAGCAAACCCTAAATATTACGAGAAAGAAGAGAAGTAGTTATTCAGCTTTTGGTATTTATGGTTGTACTATTTTTCTTCAAAAAGCAACCATAAAAATAATTTGATGATTTTGAAACTAATGAACTAATGAACTCCTCAAAATGGAAGCCATAATTTAATTTTAAAAGCTTAACTCGATTAATAGCTTAGTTAAATATATTTAAGCTATATGACTGTGATGTTAGCCTTTTTGAAATGTCAAAATTGTATAAATTTTACGGAGCTGAAAACATTTAACCAATCATTATTTCACGATGATAATTTGTGCTTTGGCAAGATTTTAAATTTTTTTAAACCTCATATTTTAAACTTATACTCAAACATTTTTGTGTTTTAATTTGAGTGATATTAAAGATGTTAATTCGAAATCAGGTACTCTTCCAAAATGGAAATTCTAACTGAATTGCTAGAAACTAATGAATCTAACGCAGCTTGTTAAAAAGTTATTGCATATTTTATTAGGAGCCGAAAAAAAATTTCATGATATTTGTGCTTCAACGAACCTTTAACATTTTTAGTCCTCAGTTTAAATTTGCACTTTTGGAAATGTAAAAACTGAGCTTTTGACTCGCATGATCTAGGCGATTTTAGTTGGTCAACACATATGAAAATCCCTCATAGAGAGATGCTTATTATAATGTTACAACCTTTATATGTTAATAAATGCTTTCATTTATTATTTATGGATTGGATTGAACTAAAATTAAAATTTCTTAAAAGCTCTTGAAGTTTGTGAATTTTTTAAGTAAGAATACCCATAACTTTATCATAAATTATGACACAATAGTCAATTAACAATTATTTTCCGACTGATCATAGTGCTATAAATTTCATAAAAGCATTCATCTGGCAATCGAGTTGTTCACAAATACTAAAAAATTTAAACTTTTTCGGTGTCTAGGGCAAATTTTATCGTTATTTTGTAAATAATACAAGTAAAAAATAATTTTCAATTTTCCATCTATAATTGGAATTTATTATTCTATATAGTTATAAAAATTGAATAGTAAATTTATAGTAGGTTGTAAATAAATACGATAACAAATTAGTAATTGTATAACCTATTGCAATAACATGCACACATATGTGTGGTAACAATATACACATTATTACATACATATGGATTACATAAATAGTGTTAACCTTAAGTAAATATTGTTTGCATATCGTATATTATATTATAGGCTCCCATATGGTCAAATCACGTAATCACAAACCTTGAGGTCACGTAACATATTTTAAAATTATATACTATGTAGTTATACTTAATTTGTCTAAATGTTAGTTTATAAAAATGACGTTTTAGGAATTATTTAACATTTATAATATTTCAAGACCAGTATTTACATAGATTCCAGATGGCGCCCATACTTCTTAAAATTATTTGATTCCTTTTTTACTATTAATTTCATTTAATTTTTTTAATTTGATAAAAGTGATTTACTTATGAAATACTTCATTAAAATCTTTGTTTGTATGGCTTGTGAAAATATAAAAAAAATAAAATAAAAAATCGTTTAAATATTAAACTAGAAAACTAAATATTTTATAAATGTCGGCTGACTGCCAAAATCTTAATTTCTATATTTCTATATCAAGCCAGAATCGTTTAGAGTTTTAGCCATGATTTTGCAATAAATTTGATTATAATTATACCTTGAATATTTATTTGGACGTGATGAAATTCAGAATTCTAGTTAATCTGTGTAGAAGAATTGCAAGATAGATGTCAGGAATTTTCATTAGTGAACAGGAAATTTGTACCAGGTACCTCTCGCTTAATTTATATTATTTTATTTTCGAATATTTCGTCGATGATGGAAATATAACCATATTCTTAGAGCCACCTATTGTTTTTGCGAAATTCCAAAAGTATCTTTAAATACATTAAAAAATTTATAGTATTAAAATTACAATCCGGGAAGCACTTACTAGACTTAAGAATCTGAAGAAAAGTTTGAAAATATCTATAGAGTTAATTCCAAATAAAACTCAAATAAAACAAAAACTTCTTCCATATGAAAATTCACTCCACCAGACAGAACTTATTAACTGGCTAATAATTAACGAATCTTCGTTAAACTTAAATTATTACGTTAACAATTAAAACAAATTTGAAAACTAAATAGTGTATTAATTAATTTAATGTTATCATTTTCGTAATGCACTTTATAGGTCTGAAAACTTACTTAAAACAACATTTTCTTCCACAAATTGTATTCAGCCCACCAAGCATGATGCTCTAACTGGTAAAAAATTAACTTTAAGAATACAAAAATTACCAAAGCTTCGTTAAATTTAGTATATGACTTGAAGCGTCAACCATACTGGAAATAAAAAAATTAAGTAATTAAACGAAATAATTTATATTTATTTCATTATGACGTAAACACATAATTTCATTATGTGTGATACATAACTTAACGAAGAATGTTTTTTTTTTAATTGAATATTTTCTCGTTCTCTTACGTTAATTTAGTTTATAACAATTTGACATTTCAAACCCAAATAGTTTACTAAGGAATTTTTAATAACTAAAATCAAGAGAGATCCTTATAGGATTGAGAATTTGAAGGAAAGTCTGGTTCAAAGATAACAAAAATGATTTGCTCTAATATTTTAAAATATTATTCTCAGTTGAAACAATTCCCTCTCCCAAGAAAAAAGATTTACGACACCAGGAAATTGTTTGAACTATACGAAAAAATATTAACGAATCTTCGTTAAATTTGATCTGTCACTTATAATAAATTGTTATAATAAATTCTTTGGTTTTGTCTTTCTTTTTGCAAGGTTAAATATTTTCTATATTTTCTATATTAATGTTTCATAGTTGTATCTCAGTTGTTTCAAAAAATCGTTGTAATTACTGCGGTACCTCGTTTGACTATAGAAAATCATGACGTAAGTTTCTTGAAAATATCTGGAGGTCAACTTTAATTATTTAGCATATAATTATAATATTTCGATTTGGTTCTCTAGACAAAGAAAGGTTTTCGGTTCGGTAATATCAGCTGAAATTCTCTGATCGAATTGAAAAGTCGTTTTTTTATGATATAATCCTTAAAATAATATACATACGCCTTGTGATGGATTTTAATATAAATAGTGTTGGATCCTGAGTTCGATCCCTGTCCGCTGACTGTAATGCCGTGACCAATTGTATAATCGTTTTATAAAATAAAACAATCGTTTGTTGGGCTGACCACCTATTCACCAATTGTAAAAATATGCTCTGATAGATCTCAGTAAAGAGTCAACTTTGGCCTGTAATGCTGTTGAATTTTTTGGTTATAGTTTTACAGGTTATTACCCAATATTCCTTTTAGGTTACGTAATGAAAGTCTTTTGACAATTCATTCTGTGTATAATCAATGATTCAATTGAAATCTCGTAATATCGTTGTGAAATAAATTTCCGAATTGTTTCCAAATCATCGGGTATTTTTTTGTTGCATTCTATTTTTGAAGAGGAATTTTTCGGAATTTTTATTAGAATAGTTATCATTAGGCAAACATTTTATAAAATTCAAACATTTAAAATTTTATTTTCTTAAAAAGTAATATCTGTTAGGAAAACCTTTAAAAATCAAAATAAATATTATCGAAATGATTGGAAAAATGTAAATACAAGTTCAAGTTTATGTTTTTATAACTTAGACTATAACTGGGAAAAAGAACTTTATGAAGAAAAAAATTTAACGAAGCTTCGTTAAATTTAGCCACTTTAGATAAAATTAAAACATTTAACTAAATAGTTTATTGAGTAATATAAAACAATCAAATTAAAATCACGTAGACAATTTTACAAGATTAAAGATCAATACAAAGTTAACATAAGGCTCTAACCGGCCATTTTCTTAACGAAAAATACACCAACATTTTTCGAAAAAATTCCCATTTTTAACCCACTTGTATTTTTATGAAATATCGCATATAAAAAAATAGTTTGGTGGTAGCATGAAGAAAATTTTATCATCTTTCTGATAGTGTGGTTTATTTTAAGTTATTTTGTTTTTTTATCACGTTTTTGAGTAAAAGAAAAATAGAAAAATGTTCTAATCAAGAAAGAAAAACTGCTAACTTTGAGACTGTCAACAAACTTTCCCAATCATTCATTTGAAAAACCAAATGAGGTAAGTTGCAGATCATTTGAAACCCTTGAAAATAAGGTCTAGCAATTACGACCAAATACGACCACTCTTTGTTAAGCTATTGCAATTTTTGCAAAAGTGACAAAAAAAGGTACTCTCTGAGCGATATTTTGGTGGTGCAAAATCAAGAAAAACTTGTACCTTATTTTATGCGCTTTGTATTCCCGTTTTTGCTAAAATTACAATAGCTTTACAAGGAGTGGTCGTACAGAAAATTTGCAGGACCTTATTTTCAATATTATTTTGCTGAAGTACGGCTGTCAATGTTTTGTATTTAAAAATGATCTATCTTGCAAAACTTTAAAGAAAAAAATACAGATGGAGTTTAGAGTTCTAAGGGAAAAAGCTATCCGTAAAATGTTGATTAACATCCATTATAAGATTTTCTTCTTCAACTAGTATGCTTGTAAAATATATATATAAGGCTATCTGTCAATGGATGGTGTATTTAAAGAACTCAACATTGAAATTCTTAAAGCATTCAAAATAATTTAACAATTTGACTTTTTTATTGATAACTCAATTGATATTGCATTTGTATGTTAACCTGACTATGTTGTATGCCGACTGGACCAGTTTAACTCTACATACAGTGTTTTTTCTATTATTATTAAAAAGTGTATTAGACATATTTTTTTACTTGTTCAACCTCCATACTAATGGAATGTATTTAAATATCTGTTCAACTGTAATTGTATTGAACAACAAAAATCTACGGTTCAATAAAACATCGAAAGTTACTCCAAACTTAAAACGGACAAACAAAACAATATTTGAAGTACCAGTATCGTATGAGCATAAAATATCGAAAACATACCGCATTAGTTGAATATCTCCTCTGACTGATTTACTCCCCCAATTTCGAAAAAGTAATAATTTTAAACAAAAAACCCAATTACCTGAAACGCGATATACTGGAAATGATCCACATAAAATTTAGTTAGCCTTTCCACAGGAAAGTGAACTATTTTTTGTTTAGTTAGATTTCGGTTGCATTAATTTACATAGTATAATTTACTTGGGTAAATTTTAGCCATACAAGATGTTCATCTAGTATAATTATCTATGGTTTTGGTTCATATAAAACAGAGGGACAGTTGCATTTTTATTTTATTTTTCATTATTAATCAATGTGACATTTTTTGATTTGCTTTAATTTGCTAATTTGTCTTCCTATGGAAAATGACTCAGCATTCAATAACAAACAACGACCAAAATACAGCAAGGCAGTCGCCTTTAAGCAAACATATTACGAATTTTAAAGAATTGAGGCGTATTTCAAGTGAAAACGAACGACCGAAGGAAATGCTACAGACTTTTAATGTGTACTCGGATAGTGAAAATCGGAAAAATTTAAATGGTTTTTAAATGACAATTTTTGAGAAAACAAAATATCCAAATCTTAATGATTTTAAAAAGGTTTGATGAAATTTAATTTCCAAATATAGGAAAAACCCTAAGTTATATTGAAAAAGTAAGTCAGTAGTTGAAAAATTACACATGTAAATACTTTTAGTACAAGAGGATGATATTTTATTTAGGTTTTTTTTTTTAAATAAAAGAGCAAGTTCGGTTTGATTCTTGAAAAGAAGAAAAGTTTTCGATTCGATAATACCAGCTCAAATTCCTAATCGAATTGAATATTGGTTTCTTTTAATAAAACCTTTATGCCCAATAAACTAGGAACATGCGTTGATGGAAAATGTTCCAAGCAATCACCAGAAATTTCCCATTTGGGAATTTCCCAGATGTTCCCAAGCATTTACCCGAGGAAATGCTACAGTTCTAATATGTACAATGAATCTCAAGTTTTTTTACAGAAACTTTGTATCAACCCTCTTCTCTCGTTCACAATAAAACATTTTTAATGAATCGCTTGAAATTTAATTTTCAAATTTAATCGCTCGAAACTGAAGTGAATAGAACAAAGCATGAGTAAAACCCGAAGAGCCTCAACAAGGCTCTTCGGGTTTTACTCATGCTCAACAAGGCGTACAAAAAATTGCCCAAAACCCCTACTTTCCGGCCATGACGATTTGATGAGGTGACTTTCATCACCCCATCAAATCGTCATGGCCTCAAAACCAGCACAATTATATAGATCTACCATACCGAACTGGATGCACTGTTGAGAAGAGATGATATCGGTGATCGAAGACCATCCAAAGCGATTCTCACATCACGAACCTGATAGGAAGAAATTTTGGCAACCCTATATAATACGCTCGATGTGGACACGTCGCAGAAATAATACGCATTGCACTCGCCGTCCAGCCAGAAGATCAACACGTGGCCGCCATCTCACGATCTAGTACACGTTCACGTAGAATTTCGAGGCATAATGTGCAACGAGCCATTGTAATACCAGGTGTGTGCGGTATTATGCGAACATTAGAAAATCTCGCAACTCCACATCTTCCAGCAGTTTTGTCAACTGCTAATAGCAAAATTATCAATATACTTACAAAGTTGCAGGCATCTTCTGTCTCTTGATCTCTTCATATGGTCAAGAAAAAAGGGCTAGACAGGAAACCTTGTGGTGATTATCGAAGGCTCAATACAGTTACAGTACCAGATCAAGTTCATCCATCAAGACATATGGTGCCACAATACAAGATGTCCGAGTTATTGAGAAAGATAAAACTTTACATTTATTAGGATTCAGAGACAACTTATTCAGCACACACCAATTACAAAATATGTCAAGTTCTAGCTGTAAATGCTCAGTGTCAATAAAAAAATTAATGTTGGCATACATTTTCAAATCATCTTCATATAAAAGACATCTACAATAATTAAAACATCGAACCACGTCATTAATAAAGATTATGAAAAGCATTGGACCTAGGTGATTTCCTTGTGGGACACCCGATGGTACGTTACAAATGAAACATCGCCAAACATTTTTACGTATTGCTTTCGTAAATTTAGATAAGAAGCAATCCAAGCCACCGGAATGAAATTGGAACCGAAGACCATCAATTTTTGTAAAAGAATATTATGATTTAGCTTGTCAAACGAAAAATCGGTGTAAATTACGTTAACCTGCTCACGGCCTCCTACGGTGTTAAATACCATGTTAGTACACGCTAAATTTTTTTTCAAATGGAACTCAAGTCTTGATTTAACTAAAGACTTGAAAACCTTCGGAATCACGGATAGAATCGAAATTCCCCCATAACAAGTAATGTTACTTCTTCTGCCTGATTTAAATATTGGTATAACAAATTACAATTCTGAAGAAAGGAGGCAGTGGAAAGACTTAAATTAAACAAATGAAGCAATGGACGATATACAGAATAGGCACATTTGGCTAATATAAATGGAGTAATGCCGTCGGGACCAATGCACCCTTTGTGTCAGATGTCATCAGATCGTTTATAAGCTTTAAATGCTTTAGACTTGCGATTAGCAATATTTTTTAACCGGAAATTTAACCATGGTTCAGTATAAATGGAGTTTATAGTTTTTTTAGTACAAATAAATCAAAACGAGTATTCAAAATTTTATAAAATTCGGACACGGCATCCGAGATATTCAGATTGCGAAAAAGTGTTGTCCTGCAATCAACATCTAGTAGAAAACTATTCAAAGAAGCCACATTGGATAAATACTTGAATTTCCAGTTAAATCAAGACGAGCCTCGATTTCTACGTCGTCTAAAGATTGAAAAACTAGATCTAAAATTCGACCATGATTATTAAAAACAGTGTTGAACTGACGAGTCCCAAAAATTCGAAAGTTATCTAAAACATGATTCGATAGGTTGAACCATAAAAATCACCTACCACCCATCTCCAGGAAATTTTTGGAAATTAAATTCGCCTGCAAATAAAATATGATCCTTCGCATTCATCATCGGTAATATCTCGCCTTTAATAAAGCCAATAAACCCGTTGTAGACATCGGCAATGGTGCCAACAGGAATATAAACAGCGATCAAAAATAGCCAAAACTTGCCACATTTAATTTTAACAATGAGTGATTCATCAAATCCACCCGCTGAAGTTTTAATTTTTTTTTTAATGCAGCAATGATACCACCAACAATTGTGACGTTTTTCATCATTCGAACTTTGAATGCATCGAAGTATACATCGAAAAAAAAGTCAACAATTTTTGTGAAAATTTTAATATTTTTTTTCCTTTTGAAATAATTTTAAATTTAAATTTATTTTCATCTCTATCATAAAGTGATCCTACATCATACAGAGGTTGCCCAGTATACCAACAAACATTACAAAAACTAAAACAAAAAATCAACGAGAAGAGGCAGCCCAACAATACTCCACGACAATTTAAATCGACACCTGTGAGGACCGAAAATGAAACCTTTGCTGATATACTAAAAGGCAAAAATAAAATTGAAATTTGACTGTGGAAAAATCAGCACTAAAAGTAGAAATATGGCCAAAACTATTCAGCAGCAAAGTGAGCAAATATCACAATTGCTACAGATAATAAACCAGCAAATTCATATAATATCAATTTATTGTCCAAGCAATAAGGCGGTATCAAATTTTAAAATAGAATGGTCCAACTTATTTGATACATTAGAACTTCCTAACCAACAAAATTACTACATAATAGCGGGTGACTACAATCCCAAACATCTAAGTTGGGGTAACTTAAATAGCAACGCAAGAGGCCTTGCCCTTAACAAATGGCAATCCGATTACGGTGAGTTCTATAAGGCCAAACTAGTTAAACCAGAGAACCCAACCTTTACAAATTCAGGCAGCTTTTTAGATTTAGCAATCACGGCTAATCGGTTAAATATCCAAACAAATTTTAATTGCGAAATTCCAACTAAATTCTACGAAAGCGAGCACAAAGGAATCGTGATTTCAACAAATTCAACAAAGTAACGAAGAACATTTAGAACAAAATCTGTCTCAAAAAATTTGGCGATTTTTAAACACCAACTGGACAATTTAGACCAAAAAACTGAACAATCTATATCAAAAATATTTAAAACAAAACCATCTTGAAGAAAATGTCGTGCCAAATTATAAAAATATTAAAAACGACGAAATTAATAATTATATTGAAACTATCACAAAATTAATATTAGAAAATATCAACATGACATAAAACTATAAAACCAGGCGCAGAAATGTTCTCTTTCATTCACCAGATCAGAAAATCAAAATCTAATAAAAATCTAGATCATTTGGAAATTGATAAAAATGAAGCCACAGCTATCACCAATCTAAATATTGATTGGAATCACCTCCAATGCTCAAACAATATCATTTCAAGCTACAAAACACAAGAAAAATTGGAAATCATTGGACACTTTATTGAACATCAAAGCAAGAAACTCGGAAAAAAACACATCATGAAACAATAGTTGAACGACTCGCTAATCAAATCAAATTTTTTCATCACAATATCTGAATTAAGATATATATTAGAAAGCTGTAACACAAAAAAATCTTATGGTATCGACAAAATTCCTAATATCGTGTTAAAATATCTACGAAACAAAATTATTGAAGACTTATGCACAATCTTTAACAACCTTTTAAACAATAGATCTTTTCCGGCGTGTTGAAAAACTGCCAGGATTTTTCCAATCCTAAAAAAAAAATAAAGATCACATTAAGAAACATAACATCATGCCAGGCAATTAGTTCGGTTTTAGACATGGCCACTCTACGATTCATGCAGTAACAAAATTAACTTCGGACATTTGTCGAAATCTCAATAAAAATAATTGTACTGGAGCGATGATGGTAAAAGCGTTTGAATCAGTTTGGCTGGATGGCCTGATAATCAAATTAAAAATTTTAAATCTCGGCTTGGACATCATCCAAATTTTAATCGACATGTTATTCCAAAAATATTTTCAAAATTCACAATGGTTTACAACAAGGCACAAGTTTACCGCACCAATTCTGTTCAAAATTTACACTAAAGATTTGCTGACACACAAAATTCTAAATTCAGAAAAAATTCAAACCATCGCATATGCCGATGACTTAGTTATCTACAGTTCAGATTCAAAAATTAAAAAAATACAAAAATTTACAATGTGGGGTCAATTAATTATACAATAAATTACTTTAAAAAAATGGCAAATCCAAATCAACGAAACGAAATGCGAAAATATTGTTCACAAGACCATATCAACTTGCGAGAAATGCTACCAAACGACCAATGATCACGTACGGATGCCCAATCTGGTTCAATTGTAGCGCGAGCTACATGGACAAAATTCGAAAATTTGAAAGATGTTGCATACGACATTGTAACGGTCGGTTCCGCAAAGCCGAAACTGCTTATCTACAGTATATTTCTAATCAAAACCAATACGAAAATTTCGAAACGGACCGAATCGATCTATTTATAATAAAATTAATACGAAACCACATTTCAAGAACCACAACCCATTTCGAAAATTCGTTAGTTTTCGGCTCACACTACACCGATACCAAAATTAGTCAACACATATTATCCTTCACATATTTAGACAGCATTGGATTCATTCAAAATTCACAACAAATTCCAATCATATACCATATTAGAAGGACACCAAACGAAAAAAGTTTCGAAGCAAGAAAATTCTCCAATCCTGAAATTCACTCAAGATACATCACATCTTTCAAAAGAATAGACAACCAAAAATTTTCTACACAAAAATAAAAATACTGGTGGTTACACAATGAATTAGATTAAGTTAAAATTAAATCTTATACCAGCTTCGTTTATTCTTCTTACAACAAACTTCTTACATACCAAGCAATTGGCGCAGTAATTAAAACTGCGGTGTTTGGGACGGGAGGTATCGGGTTCGAATCCCAACGGGGGAGGGTTGCAAAAGGGATTTTTCATCACTTGATTACGATCGGTGATGACGATGAACACAACTATGACCCCCTGTTGGAGTGCAGAATTCATGGGCCGAACCATCGTCCATGCCAGTACAGGCTGGCTGGAGCAATGCAATGTGCAGATGGATATTTGAAAACGCGAACCTGTATTCGCGCGTCCTCAATTTGGCTAGTAATGGCGTAAAGTAGGACTTTAATTAACCGCGAAAGAGTTGGGAGAGCTTCGGCCCCAAAACAGATTGCATAGAAATAAACAAACAAACAAACAACTTCTTACATTCAAAATGGCATTGCTTTTCTAGCTAATTTTTAAGCCATTCTATTTTATATAATAAGTTAAAATTTTTCATAAAAAAAACATCAAAATGTATTATAATGTAAATAGTCTGAGAATTCTAAAGGATCAGCGACCAATTTTTAAACCATAATTGTTCATGAAATTTTTTGTAATATTCTTTATTCCTCTTATTGTAAATACTTTTAGCTAAAAATAAAGAATTATATTAACAAAAAAAAAAAAAACAATTGTGACGTTCTCGGCAACACTATCCTGACGTAATATAGATTCTTCAATAAAGTAGTTTGCGATCTAGACTTTATTTCCACATATATCGATGACATTCTCGTCGCATCACAAAATGAGAAACAACACAAACTCCATTTGGAACAATTTTTCCAACGATTAGAAGACTTTAGCGTCAACATCAAGAGTTCGAAATGCAGTTTTTGGTTCAAATTCAATCGATTTCCTCAGCCACACAATCACACCTAATGGTATTTTTCCAACTAAAGAGAGAGTTAATACCATTACGAAATTCATTGAGAGTCAGCGGGACATAACACTTTATGAAAATTAATGAAAATTATCTGAATTTTTTTTTTTTATAATAATTTACGTCCCACATTATAATAATAAAATTATGCAATTGCACAGGGGTCTCCCCACGAGTCGTAAATACAAAATAATACAATAAAAACAATAATTATAAAGCCATTATCACACCTTTAGTCACAACAATCAAAAATTCATATATTCAAAGACATTAATTCAAGCAAATAAAATGCCAACATTTTCATTTTTATTTATATACTTATATGATGATATATTCAAATCACACCTTTGCACATATATACACCACAAGCTTTACGCGACACCACCAACACAAACCAAATTTAAATCGAATATTTACTCGCATGTTATGTATGCGAATCGACGTGGTGAGGTGTATTGAAATTATATACACCCCCGCAATAATATTTGAAAGAAAAAAAAAGTTTAAGTTATCCCTTTAAACGAAAGCTTTTATCGAATTTCTTTAAAATAAACAACAGTACAAGACGAAATGGAAACTTTATGTGTATATATATATATATATATATATATATATATATATATATATATATATATATATATATATATATATATTTAATTTAAAGCTTTTCTAACCGACACTCCTTAGAAATCATATTAAAATTTTACTTTTTACGTGTGTAGATTTGTTTTAAAGGTGACGAAGAACGATGGGAAAACCATTTGTGTGCGGAAAACTATAATTTTCCTCAATAAAAAATAATAATTTTTGATTTGTTTATGACATTTACATATAATTCGTCTCTCATTCTCAACATTAACATATTTTATATATACATTTTATGTACATATTTATGTCGCAAATGTATGTACAAATATATATATATGTTCGATATGGCGGTTAATTCTCATAGGGATTGATTATAGTTTAAATGTGTCTGATTTTCTTAAGTTTTTAGGTCAATATAAAATTAAATTTTATATTTCAAAAACTATATAAATGATAGAATGTTTTATTGTATAAGTTAGTCACGTTAATTTAATGAATGTATATATATATATATATATATATATATATATATATATATATATATATATATATATATATATATATATATATATATATATATATATAATTGAAATATTTTGTTGCTATAAATAGACTGAAAAAAATTGATTTAATTTTTCGCAAATAATTTATATATATATATATATATATATATATATATATATATATATATATATATATATATATATATATATATATATATATATATGCACAATATTTTTCTGTTACAAATATTGATTTGAAATGAAAAATGATTGTATATTATTATTATTTGTTTGAATACAAAAATGAAAATACTTTTCAAATATTTTAAGTGACACTGAAAATATCCAATTTCCATATACGATTGTGTAACAATATTAATAAATTACAAATTATGAATTCCATCATCATCAACATGATTAACTAAAAAAACACTTTGCACTCACTATATATTTTCTATTTATTTATTTATTTTAAATTTGATTTATTTATTCACACACAACACCATAATATATATTTATTCACTCGATATAAACACATACACGACCGATCACCTTTTTCACTTCATATAATATATATTCGTCGTGTAATGATAATTAAAAAAAAAAAAAAAAAAAAACTTAAAAAATATGTTCACTTCCAAAGCACTAAGTATACACATATAAACATAAATTATTTAGATTAAAACTTTAAAAAAAAAAAAAAACAAAAAAAAAAATAAATGAAAATCCAAAAAAAAAACAAAAAATTATTGAAAAACTAAATATTTTCCAAGTGAAACCATTCGCGACGATAACTTTCAAACCACTAACTGACTAACTATAATAACGTATCATTCCCATCAACTACCTCAATATTATCCATTCTCCTAAATACATACTGATACACTCATATACATACACGTTTATACACAAAAACACCCACACTACTGGTACAACAACAAAGTAGAAAAATGAAAACTACATTAAACATTTTCTTGTATATATACATAGTTTTTTGTTTTAATTTTTCCTTTTATTTTTCATTTGTTTTTTTTTTTGTATTTTCCATATCCAACAAAACATAAAAATCAGGGTTGGTATATATACTGTGTATAGTTATATATGGCATAACCACTATGTTTTGTTGCTATTTTGTTGGTACTAAAAAAAAAATATGAAAAACAAATGAAAAGCGCACAGGTACAACAAAAACATTATCAACCAGAATAAAATGGAAAATATTTATTATCTCTACTTCATATATACGAATACATACAGTGTGATCTGTAAAATACTTTACACATTGTGGTTTCCGACCACCGAGAATCTAATAAATTAAGTTATCATGTTCAACTCTCTACCAACTGGTACCGGTTAGAAGATGTATTATTATCAGAGTATTAATGCAATGGAAACAACAAAAAATGGCAAATTTATCAACCACGGAGCAGAAGCAAAGATGTTGGAAAATGCAACGTTCTTGAAGGTCCGACCAAAGGATTCTGAGATGGATTAACTATTGCTTAAAAATTGGTAAATTGAGGAGTTAACCTTACAGCTAAGCAAAGAAGTAAAAACGAAAGTAATATTGGATCTTCAAATACGAAAAACTTAAAAATAAAAAATATGTCCAATTATCTTCTTGGATGTAGCACAAATCTTTCATAAATTACGGCAGAGAAAACAGAATATAAACTGCCACAAGACCTTTCAAAGCAAAGTCAAATTCAAAAATCCTACATATCTGATTCGGGTGAAATATGAAGATATATACTATTAATTAACAAAAAAATACCAGCAGGAACACCACAAAGTAGTGTCATTGGACTAATTGTGTATATTTTAAATACAAAAATTGCAAAAATACAGTGCTTAAATTTGAAGATGCGTAATTGCAAATCAACAGACACCAAGTGCCTAAAGTTAAATTAAATGGATCAAATATATATCAGTTGAAACTATCTCTTCTTCCAGAAAATATTCTATATCTTACTCGGTTGAAACAACCAATTTACGGAACAAAAAATATTTAACGAAGATTCGTTAAATTTGATCTATGTCATTTATAAGTCAAAAAAATTAAAATTATTTCAGACCACATTTTTTTCATATAAAAATTTACACGCCTAAATTTACTTAACGAAAAAAAAATGAACGAATCTTTCTTGAACTTGATCTGTCATTTATATTGCATTATTGCTTAGAATAATGTCATATGAATGAAAATAATAAAATTCAAATTAAGAAAGTACTTTATAGGTTTGGGAATCAAAAGAAATCTTCTTGTTAAACGATATTCAAGGTCTACGACTAATATTTGAAACTAAAAAATACGGATTAAAACCACACTTTCTCCCACGAAGGAAGATTTACGTTTCGAAACTTAAGGCTCTAGAGCACTTAAGATTATTGCGTTAAAAATTAAGAGTTCAAAGCTAAATACTTTACTAAAAAATTTAAAATATTTAAATCAGTATTTTGAAAATGTAGAACTTATTTTACTTCAAGGATAATAATAATCCTACTTTCGCGAGCATTTTCTTGAATTTTTTGAACCAAATTCAATTGAACCATTATTTAACCAAAATTAAGGTCCAAATATTAACATCAGTATCGTTTCGTTAAAATGCAGTGCTTAAATTTGAAAATGTGCAATTGCAAATTAATCGAACCTAAATGCCCAAAATTAAAAAAAAAGGATATCATATAAAAATATTATATAGATTGCAGTGCTATTTATACAAATAAGAAGAAAATTCTCATTAGAATGTTCTGGTGACGTAAATCTGTTTCCGTGAAAGGAGACGTGGTTTGAATCAAATCTTATTTTATAAAAGTTTAGTCCTAGACAATTGATATCGTTTAACAAGAAACTTTTCTTTTGGTTTTTAACCCTATTAAGTGCTTTCTTGATTTAAATTTAGTTATTGTATATTCATTAGTTAACTATTTAGTTTTAGTTCACTATTTAGTCATTCGACTTTATTTTATGCAACAGTTTAACTTCGAAACAGTTAAGATCAAGTTTAACGAACATTCGTTAAATTGTTTTCGTTAAGTAAATTTATAGCCAGTTAAAGCGTTATGTCTGATGGAATGAATTTTTGTGTTGAAAATTATGTTGTCTGAAATGACTTTTATTTAATAAATTTGTTTGACTTGATGTTTTAGACGCTAGATGTCGATTAATTAAAATTACTTAGTAAAATATATGAATTTAGGAATAGGTTGTAATTTTTAACGCAATAATGTATCATAAGTGAGAGATCAAATTAAACGAAGATTTGTTAAATATTTGTGTTTTCTTAATTTATGGACCGGTTAAGGTCTTGAATATTTTTATGGAAAAATAAAAAGTTTCAACTGCGTATCATTCTTTTTTGTATATAATATATAATAAATATAATAAATTTGAAAATGTGCAGTGCAATTGACATTAAATGCCTACATCTTATTCCATAAAAATATTCACTGCACCAAACATAAAACTTTATGCTGTTTACAATTTACGAAACAAAAAATATTTAACGAAGCTTCGTTAAACTTTAACTATGGCACTTATTATTAATTATTAAAAATAATTTGTTAAAAATAAAGACATATTTCAAAATACATAAATTTTAAGTAATTAAATTCAAAACATAAAACAACCTCCTTAAATTACCGAAAATTTTAAAACTTAACGAAACTTCTTTAAATTGGATCTGTCATTTATGTTGAACTATTACGTAGAATAAAGTCATGTTTTAAAACCAAACAGTTTACTAATGATTGTTCAATAATTAAATTCAAATCAAAACCTTCTTGTTAAACGATATCCAAGGCCTTGGACTAGCATGTTAAGAAATAAAACACGGGTGAAAATCACACCTTCTCCAACCAAGAAGATTTACTTTATCAAACCAGGCTCTAACCGGGGGAAAATTAGCTTAACGAAAGAAACTAAGGAATCTACAGCACTTAAATTGTTGCGTTAAAAATTAAGACTTTGAATTGAAGAAGTGCAATTGTAGATTAGTCGACATCAAATACATAAAGTATAAAAAATGGATAAAACTCAGTTGAAACTACATATTCTTCCAGAAATATATTCAATATTTTAACCGGTCTACACTTTACGAAAAAAAAAATATGTAACGAAGCTTCGTTAAATATAATCTGTCAAACTCATATATTTTACTAAGGAATTTAAAGTATAGTTAGAATGAGAAACCACTTCCTAGGCTTGAAAATAAAATGAATGTTTTATTAATCGACATCTAGCGTTAAAAAATTCAAGTAAAAAAAACGAATCTTCGTTAAACTTGATTTATGCTGAATTATTGTTTAGAATCAAGTCATTTTCAAACCAAAAAGTTTACTGATGGAACTCAACAATTAAAGTCCAATTGGGAAAGCACTTCATAGGGTTGAGAATCAAAAGGAAAGCTTGATTGACAATATTGATAGATTTTAACATGCTTATAAATCTTTCAATAGATTTTAATTTAAGGGGATTTATTCTATATAACAATCTCGATATCGCCAGTAAAGTGTTCTACAAATCATACTGTATTTATATGTAAAAAGCGAGAGTGTATAAAAATAACTGAGACGTTAAATATCTGCAAAAAACTAATGTTGTTAATGTTTTTATGTTTTGGTACATAAAGGCTTCATTTTATTTGACACAGAAGTAACTTCAAACTGTTCTAGACAGTCGAAAAAGCCAAGTCTTTCTTTGCTCTGCGTTTTCCAAATACTTGCTCTTCTCTCAGGAGAATATGGATAAGCTTACTCACTGCCCTGTTACTTTGTTATACCGATTTACGATTCCTCAAAAAAAATAAAACATGGCATTAAATTAGATTTGGTTAGGTACTGATTGGATATATCCCCACGGATTAGTGCTGGCCTGAATGCATGGGAAATTTTATTTTTAACATTAGGATATATGGATTGGACATCCAGAACAAAATAATCCTGCATAGCGAACCAAAATGAGGAGAAACCGTACGGTACAGAAACCGACAACCCAGTGCTGGCGACTAAAAAGAGTGCGCAAGCAGGCTCTTGTCGTCGTTATCCGCTGACTGCAAACTTTAGTAGTGATGCACTTGGAATGAGCTAAAAGGGATAATACTAATTATAATACCACTGCTATTTCCTGTGGCAAATTCGACTGGAATAACAGGAAATTTTACAACAGAATATGACAATCCATTCCTGAGGGGTACCAAAACATTCAGATCTCCAACAAGTATCAAAGCCAATTTCGGGAGGAGATACTAGGAAAATTATTCCGTAACCATAAAAAAAGACTGAAAAAAAAATTAGGTCAAGTGTAGAGAGAGAGAGTAAACGTTTTCTTTCACATTTAAAGACAGAAAAAAATTCTGTCAAACATCTATCAAAATAAGAGTCGATAAAGAAGAAAACATCAAACGTAGTTCAATACAGAAAATATCAAAATAAAATTACTCAGCAATTCTGCTGGATTACGCTTATTATACAGGAATTTTGCAGAAAAATGCATAATTTGTAAAGAACAAAATTACGCCAACTACCGTGGATTTCAGGTAGTTAAGTTCTACAAAAAATAGGAAACCTTGCTAAAAACTCTAAATAAAATGAAGAGAGCTGCTTGGTTCCAATCAAAAAATTAAAGTTCGACTTTCAATCTGGTGGTGCATCTAAAAAACTTCTGGTCTTATGAAAAACGATTAAGGTCACTCTCCCGTTATCATTGACATTTTGAATTAAGACATTTTGAAAAACTTTGGAGCTGTAATACGAAGGCAAACGTTAAGATAATACATACGTTCCATAATAAAGTAATTTAGAACATTGTAAATGCTCCGTGGTGCTTTCGAAATAAAGACCTGCACTAAAATTTAAAATTGGATGCCATCAATGAAGTGATTGCAGTTTATGCTGCCAAACATAATTCACACCTAATATAAAAAAGTTAACCTTTTTATCGGTTAGCATCAATTAGCGATTGTTTGAAAAGAGACGAAATTTGCTTCGCTTCATGCAACTATAATTCTACGAACTACAATGAAGCGAAGCAAATTTCATCTCTTTTCATAATTCACACCTTAGACAATGTGAAAATACGAGATACGTTATATAATAGACAGTCCGGTGGCAATTAGACACCTTCAAAGAACCAAACTGAATTTTTCCTTTTTATATCCTGACCCATTATCAGACATTTTATACTTGTATGCACTTAGTTTTTGGTGTTGTTATGATATTTTTAAAACTTGGTTTCAAATTTTTAACATTTCTTTTTTTATTTTCAGATTTGCTTTGTTACGGTAAGTTTAACAATTTTTTAATCCTAATTTTCAACTAGATCGAAAATAAAATTTTACTTTTCAAATTTAGTACCATTCATTTACAGGATCAGTCCAAAGATCCTATGGGTAAATTATTTTTTGATTAAATTCTGAGATTATTAATTTTCCGAATTCTTATTAAAAATTAATAATTCTTAATGTCATAATTTTAGTGGCAATTTCCTAATTTTGTTACTGACAGCGAGGTGTGAATAGAATTCGAATTTGAATTTTGAAATTAATTAAAAAATTTAAATTCTAAAATTTTGAAATTTTGAAATTTTCTATTTGTTATAATTTTGTTCGAAGCAACCGAAACTTTGAACCTATCAAAACTGTGAAATTTTAAAATAACGAGGTCGGACCAATTGTGTTATTCAATATTTTTTTACCAAAAATCAATTTTAAATTTTTTAATTAATTTTGATATAATTATCGAATTTCGTAATTGGCTTAAATTTAACCGGGATCAAAATTAAAATTTTAATTTCTACTTAGACTTAAGGCCTAAAAATTGTACTATCGTAATTTTAATAATTTTCGAAACTTGCAATTTTCTAGAATTATAACCAATATTTTAGCTAATAATTTTAACCTAGTTCAAAATTAGGTATTCAGAAATTTAAATAAAAAATCGAAAAAATTTCATTCAATCATGCAGAAATTTAAGTTAAAATTGTAATGTTTAAAATTTGAATTCTGAAAATATTAACAATCCCAGAAGCTTTAAAATTGTAAGTCTTGGTATAGTTGGAAGAAAAAATCACTCTTCAAACCCATGGTGTAAATAGTGAAGTAAGCGTAAACTATTCATCCGCCATATATTAATTTGCATCAAATCTTACGAACTGCAGTCACTATCAACGTTAAACTTAATTTAATTTATTTTTTCATACAAATAGCAAAATACTATTAATTATGGTTAAATGTGAGCAAAGCATTATTGCGTTTATCAATTCCGGCAATTATAATTTTTTTAATACCAAAACATAGATATTTAATGTATAAATACCGGTTAATCCTCTAAAGATGGTTAATCCTCTAAAGTTCTTATACATCGCTGAATCATATATGCTTTATTAGTTGTTGTTTTTTTCTTTGATTAAATTTTGGATAAGGGGAGGTACCCTGGGACAACATTTTCGACAAAATTCTTGAAATGGTTCATAATTGTCTCTTACCAATTTCGTAAAATTTTATTATCGATGTGAACTGACAAAAATATGACAAATAGACAGTAAAGGATTTTTTCCTTAGTGTTTAAGGTACTTAAGAATTATTAAAATAAATGAGGAACAGAATTATTTTGAAAATTAAATGACTCGTTGTTAATTTTTTTTTGGAACGGAGTCTCAAGATTTCAATGTCCTGAATCAAATTATTCTATCTTTGAATTCTCATACTGTAGATGATAAAATCTAGTCAAACTAAAAATATTGACCATACATAACCGTAACAATACGATATCTCTAGAGTTAAATCTATAGACATCTATGAAGTAGCATTAGTATTATTATTAAATGAGCAAATAGAAAAGAAAGAATAGCGTAGTGACATCTCGAAAAAGTAGATTGAAATAATAGAAAATTAGAATTTTCCAGATACATGTAATTTTGGTATAACGCGAAAGAGTTAAGATTAGTGTTATAGCCCCCACCAGTGGCAAGTGGCTAATCTAGTGAAATTAAAATGTTATAAAGAAGTGTTTATTATTGTAAATAAAGAATAATTGTATTATTTATTGCGGAAGTTATTGTGTTTAAAGTAAAAAGTGTTTGAAGTGGAAACTCATGTGTAATGTGTGTTTTTTGTGAAGTAAATAAAAAAATTTGCCAACCGTAAATATCAGTAGAGCTTATTCACAATTCAGTGGAATGAACTTGGAGTTGGCAGAAAACGTAACAATTGGTGACAGTGGTAGGATTGTGAATTTTTAATGTGATTATGAACAAGTTAACAACTAAATGATTGATGGAGGAGTCTTCGTGATTTAACAACCACCGGTAATAAATGTGATTTATAAATAAGACTCCGCGAAACCATGGTGAATGGAGAGTATTAGAGGCAGACTACTCGGAGGAATTTAAAATTGATGCATTTATTGACGGTGTACAAAATGAGACTAGAAGATCTGTAGGCAAAAGCAAAGTTCGTAGATACCATTTTCTGCGCATTTATCAACGAGACGGTATATAACATTTTTAAGTCGGCAGTCATGATACGGAAAACTAAGATAGATGAACCAGCGATAAAAAGAAACAACACCCAATCATCAATAAAATTCAAAAATGTCAACCGAAAGATTAGACGCTGGGGTTGTGACAAAATGGGTCACATTTTAAGAGATTGTGCAGAGTGGCAAAGAAACCGATCAAGAATACCATCGCCAATGAATCGCAGACCAAGAGAAAAATTTGGACGATTAGTTGTAGAGAAAGTCCAAAGAGATGGATTAGAATGGCGAAAAAATCGAGCGAAAACACCATCGCCAATAATCGCAAGCCAGGCGGAGATAGCTTAACCACCAAACGAGACATTAATGGAAGGAACTGTCTTATCATGCTGGATATAGGAGCAACAAGAATATTCATGCGCAGTGACATAATAACAAACGGGAGCCAGTTAGTTCGAAGATTAAGGTTACAAATGGCTACTAGCGAAAGTGAAGTAATCAAAGGCAAGAAAGGAGATTGGTTATAGATTGAGAACAGCAAGTTTCAACTTCTAGATGATATATTGTAGATGAAGTAATCTTGGACATGGATTTCATGAGGGCGAACGGATTTGTTTTGGATGGTGGTCAAGGTGTTTCAAGTTACAACAACGTACAATTGCCCCTGCAAATGAGCGATGTAAACCCAAAGGTAAGATGAGATATATTAGGCCAACGAAACAAGTGGCCAGTTAATGCAGAGACAGTTGTATGGGGAAGATTGAACGGAAGTTCTGGATCATAAAGTTGAAGGTTTTGGAAGCAAGTGATGAAGAAAGGAACAAAGTTAGAGAAGTTATCATTGAAACAGCTCTAGTTAAATCAGATAAAGACTTAAGAGTTTCTATACGGGCTCTTAATTTAAGGGAGCAGACAAAAATCATCAAGGGGACTATTATCGAAAAATGCGAAGATCAACAAAAGTGAAGTCTGAAAATCGAATCCAAGTGTACAGACCAAGGAACAACGGCAGCAGAAAACAGTTGAAGAGCTGACGCAGTAATGGATAGATAGCACATTGGACATTGGATACACTAGCAGGATCAGCTTTATCCTCGACACTTGTTCTGCAAAGAAAAGACAGCGTTGAGTGTAGACAATGAGTTATAGCAATTAATGTCATACCCTTTGGCTTATGTAAATGTGCCTGCAACTTTCATACGGTTAATGTGACGTGCACTGAAATGGTTGCACTGGACAACGTGCCTAGTATATTTGTATGACGTTTTAATAATGGGAAAAACTTTAATGATCACCTGAGGAATTTGGAGGCAGTATTCGAGAGGATTCAATGAGCCGGGCTAAAGAATACACACGGATGAGGAATATATTCCTGCAGTAAAGGGCTGGCACAGACCGCACAGAATCTACACGAACTAATAAGTTTTATTGAACTTTGTAATTGTTATTGGTGATTCGCACCGGGATTTGCTGATGTTGCCAGAAGTTTACATGAGCTAACCAGAAAAAACAAGGCATTCGAGTAGACCGAGGAGTAGGAAAGCGCATTCAATGAATTGAAAATATGGTTATTACGGTTTTTGGTTGAAGGGACCTCTCAAAGGAGTCGTGTTACAATGCAGCAATACAACGTTGGGCACCATTTGAAAGTAATGGATTACTTCAACAAATGACCTGATGTATATCTAATACGAAATTAGGAGACATGAGGAGCGGTCCACGATACAGCAGGAGTTACTTTAGAAAAGGTAATTTTTGGTAGTAAATTGCAGCTGCCAGGAGACTTGAAGTTTTGAATGAGACCAATGCAGCTTTATATGGCCAGGAGCATGAAGAAAACGCAAAATAAGAATTGAACGAAGTACGCCAGTTTGTGCCAGAGAAGATACGACATTCCAGTGGTAAGATGGAGACCCGATTAAATGATGTCATATACCGAATCAAAACGAGACAACGAGGGAAACCTAAAGTGCTGCACCTAGAATGATTGGCAATCTACCAAGGAAGTGCGTTGGATCTTGTTCGGGACGAACAAGCTTAAGAAATGGTTAGTGTTACGATTCCTCTAGAATTAATCCTAGAGACATCTATTAACTAGCATTAATATTAGCAACAATTGAGCAAATAGAATAGCCAAGATGTTTTTAACATCTTGGCTATTCTATTTGCTAGATGGATTATAAAGATGGCGTTTCTCCGGTGTCGAAAATAGGACGAAAAACTGATCACACAATGAAAAGGCTGCATATGCCAAGAGGTCGCCTAGCGCCATCTTGTGGGCTAAATCAAAAGATGAAAACTATGAAAAACTGAAACCTTATCTTTTTAAACCATAATTTTTTTTTAAATAATGAACCATATTAGAAAACCATTAGATCACTACTATCTACGCCTACTTTGGGATTAAGAAGGTGTTTTTGCAAATTTTGATGGAACATATAGTTTAAAAAACGAAAACTGACATTTGTATTTTTATGTAACAATTGCTCGAAGTGGCATCTAGCCGTTGGAGCAGGAAATAATACAATGAGTTATTTGATTTGCGATTGAAACTTACAGAGCTCCAAAAATGTGTACATTTTGGCGCAATCAGTAGGATTTAACTGAAGAATGTCGTATTGTTGTTTCAACATATTTTAAAGTGAATTTTGTTGTTGTAGGCGTTTGTTCCAAACTGACGGTGATCATGCTCAAGGTTTAGAACTTTAGTATAGAGCTTTAATTTAAAATTGCTTGAGCGTAAAATTTTCCACATTCACAGACTTTAGAAATTCGAAAAGAATGAGAGGATTAGTCCCGGAATTTTTTGTATACTCTATAATTTAATTCGACTATGTATGTGTGTATCTCTTTTACCACTAACTTGAAATAAAATGTACAAAATAAAAGCACTGAGAGAGTGCTTTTTTCTCGTTTACCATAAATATCCCGCCGCATATTATGTATATAGTTCTAAGTACTAAAAAAACTGAAACTTTTACAATAAATCAAATAAATTAAATTATGACAATAAATTATGTTATTATGGATAATTATATGGGGAAAAAAATTATGAGGGCTTTTTTTTTGTCCCGAGACTCTTAGTTATGCATCGAAACGTACTTGTAAAATTTTTGTCATATTTTATGTGACATAATTATGGATTTGAGCTTTATGTGAATTAATTTTTAATTTTTTATAATTTTTAATAAATTTTTTATAATACTATATATTATTGGAGGGGATTAAGGGGAATTTAGCATATTCGATTTTTTGTACTTTTGACTTTGTATATGAGGTGCGGTGTTTAAATTAAAACTTATACGATTTTAATGTAGATAGTGATGTAGTTAGAAATTTACTTGTCGTGTATCACGGGAAAAACAAAATTTTCTACATATTTACATTATAGTGGATTAGCCGTGGTCGAGGACAATCACGTGACTTATATATAATTTAATCGAACTAGCACGATATTTTAAGAATTTTATTAACTATTACAGGTCGAACTAAAATAGGTGACCGAATAAACATTTTGTAGGTTCGTATATACTATAGTTAAGCATAGGGCAATTTAAATGTAATTGTTCATTGCAGAGTTGTGGTAACTTTAAGACTTGGGCCTCCTAGCAATGAATGCTTTGTTCTTCCGTGCGTTTGTAAATCGTATTTCCGCTTCTTTACAGACTGTATTCTGTTGTTCAACTGAAAGACAATCATTTTTGGGTTTACTTTTCACCATATCTATAGAGTCACGTGAGTGGCACTGACAATCGAAGTGATTAGGACGGTGATTGGTTTCTACAATGCTACGGCTGCCAAGATTTTAATATTGTATATTCTCATATTCGTTAATCAGACTTTCACAGTTGAAACGTATAAGCGGTTCGGTTCCCTGTGATCCAGCTAACTTGTATGGTAAGTGACATCACAGCTTTGCAGTGGCTAATTTATGATAACTGCTTACGAATTTGGCAGCCGACCGACATGTTCTCGCATTTTGATTTTCCGAGAACTTCCCTTAGAAAATGACATATTATAATTAAATGAAATTAACTTGCGGTCGTGATTTGGACGTCAAACTCCACTTACCTTTGAAATATATTTTCCAAGTGCAGAACGACTTCGTTCATAAATCGGTGAAACGTTTGGGCGGTAATACAAAGACCAAATGGCATTCGCGTGAATTTGAAAAGGTCGAATTGGGTTGTTTTGTGAACGCCTTCAGGTCCGATGGGAATAAGATGGTAGGTTCTGATAAGATAGAGTTTTAAGAAAATTTTTTTATCCGTGCAAGTGTATGAAAAAATTTAGGATAAATTTACGACAATAGTCCCACATGGTCTCCAATCCTGATCTCTTTTACTAAATGGAGTGGAGATGCAGATGGTTTGCAAATGCCTAACTCCATCGCATGCTGAAACTTTGTAAATACATCAATGGGAACCTTAGAGAAGCGTTTTGCTGGAAACGAAACCCAGAAGCCCTATTTGGAAATTCGATTCGATTACGAGAGTATAAGATTCGTATTGGACTTAAATAAGAATCGTAAGATCATTCTTTCTAGCGAATGTGAACCGTTCAATCATTATGGCGTGGATTTGCTCAGTAAATTCGTCCACCTCGTCGATCTCAAATACAAGAAGCTGATTGATCCAGCTACACTCAGCTGTCAATCAATGCTCCTATGGTGAGAGTTGATTCACCGACTCCCATGCGTTTCACGATCGAAAAAGAATATTGCACTCTCTTGAAAAAAAAATTTTCGCTAACAGCCCGAAGGATACAATTTGCCAGTGAAACACAAAGTGGTACATCACAATATCACGAAAGATCATTTGTCACATAAACGAGCTGCTTCCGGCTTACTGAGCACATGACGGCAACACTGTGAGTCAGCATTTTGTGAGTCAGCAATGTACGCACGATCGCCTACATAATTTTCATATTTTGATGTTAATTCGCCTAAATGTTGGCAAAATAAACATAGTAATGTATAGTAAAACGATTGAATCAGTGGTTCATGGGGAGCCCGGCTTAAAAAATGTTTACATAATAGACTGCATTAACCATGGTTGTTTAGATTTTTACGATTTTCTTAGAGTTGCTGTGCCTATAATTCGAATTCAAGTGGCCCTAATTTTCTACAACAACATTTTGCAACCAACGATAACCATCGATCGAACATATCCTATATATGCATGACATCCGCCCCTTATATATGTGTAACTAAAAAGTAAAGCATAGACAGAAAAATACAACAACAAAACTCAATAATTACATTCGGATTTTGTATAAATGAAAACTATAAAATACAATTTTCACATTTCCATCCACAATTTAATATTTATGCACATATTTTCATTCGTTCCATGTAATTCACCGACCGAATGGTAAAACACTATATATATACATTAGTTCTAGTCGGTATATCGGAAAAAGTGAAATGCGCATGCTTTTCATTTGATCATTTTCTTTTCTATATGTCATAATAAAAATATACACAAGTTTTTGTCCATGTAATGTGTGTGGGTGCATATACCTTCGACGTGTGTCTGTGTGTATACGAAGAAAAATCAGAAATACACCAATTTCGAATTTCGATTTGGATTTAAATGGAATGGAAAATTTATGATTTTCTCATATTTTCCATACGATATATACATACCGACGAGAATATTGAGTTTTCATTTTAGTCAGTGGTTAGTTAAATGAACATTTTTTTAACGGTCTTATACCTGTTTCGATTGTGAAAATTATTGTAATTTAAGTTTCGAATGAAAAAAAAAAACAAAAAAGGTTTTCATATTTTGGAAAATCTTCTCGCACATGGTTCTATGGTGCGATATGCTTTATAATTCATGACGTTTTGATGGATTCGAAGCGATAAGGGAAATGTAATTTGTTGACGGCTGTAATTATTGTATGCCGTGATATTTTCACTGCGGCGATATATGTATGGATATATATGTATATTAAGGAGGGGGTAAATAACCCTGGGAATTCCATGTGAAAATTTTTAAGTTAACTTTTTAGCTTTTGCGGTTTAAAAAATAATTTTATTTACATATCCTTATACAAATTTAAATTTAGAATCTTGGATGGGATTGGAATTGGATTATGCAGCACGTGTTGTGTATATAGTGGCTTTGTAAATATGGTCGTTTCATGTTTTTTTGTTAAATAACGGGATAATGAAGGATAATAAGGTGTTATCAATTCGTTACGGTATACCATTTAGTTGCAGATGTCGATATTATTGTGAAAAGCTTTAATATAGTACCAAATGTAAATTTTAAAGAGATCCCCGTTGGATCTAGTTTGTGTGGCTACCATACTACTAACTAAAATTCATTGCGTGTGTAAAACTGTTATCACATACACTACATTGAGCGAAAATTTAGACCATTACTCGATTCGGTCTCGAGACCACGATGAGGTCTAAAATGAACGGCTTATCACGCGATTGAAATCCATTTCAACCAAATTTCTGAACAATTATCATAAAGCCGTTTCTTAGTTAAATGAATTACAAAGACGTTTTAATTGCGGTTCAGAACATTATCGGTCATATAAGGACTGTTTAGCCGAATATATGCAGCTTGGTCATATGACAGGACCAACCGTTCAATCCACTATGTGGCCTTCTCAGCAGACATTGAGAAAATGTACCGTCAGGTACACGATGAGGTGCAGGCTCGTGGTATACGAGCTCGACCAACTATATACCAATTAATTCTTTGGAGGGACGATTAAGACACCCGTATCAACTCATTACAATTACCTACAATACTACATCGGCTCTATTTGTTGCTACAAATACGCTAAATGAGTTGGCCTCCTATTTTCGCAAGTTTATCTATAGGCCGCCAAAGCAATACAAGATGAGCCAATACAGTAAAGGAGCTAGTCGTGCTAAAAAGAAGTAAACGCTAAAGTGGTAAATTATCATCTAAGGAAATTAGTGAGAAATCATACACAACATGACCTGTCACAAACGAATAACGTTAAATCGTTGGATGAACATGCAAATACTATCAAAATCCTTAAAGTTCAGTAGGATCCAATTCAAGACGAGTTTTGTGGCACATCTTTCAGACGGAAAAGGGCATAACAAACGTTCGATCCTTTTTGGAGGTAGCCGAGTGTTCGACCCGTTTGGCTGACTTTCACCACTGCAAATTGGATCAAAAATCTGTTTATAAAATTTACGTCGAAGTAATGTCGATCGGGGTGACAACCTGCCGAAATTCAAATTCCATTTAGTTAAAAAGGTGGTTAGATAGCACATTTGACGAAGAGGAATACTTTAAACTCCACGGTTTAAGTGATACGAGCAGAATGACATCTCAGCCGTCGTTTTTCTGTGCGTCATTAAGAAAAATCAAATTACATCTCGCATAATAAGCTTCAAAATAAAGGTTACACTACTGAAATCGGGGAGCCTGCCAAAAACAGAGCTGATGGGTGCTGAACTTCTTGCTAGTTAAATTCAGTCGGTTATCAACGAAAGTAAGCGGAAACCAACAAGTGTTATGTTAGGTTAGGTTAGAGTGGCTGCTAACGCACACTTAGACCGGTGACGGCCATTGTGATACCAAAGGATCCTACTCTCCTTTCACCTTCATTGGAAACATTCAGAGCTACTTATGTAGCGTAAGATATCTCACACATTGCAGTTCTCGAGATCCATAAGGCCGTCGAAACAATACTTGCCCAGATGTTTGTACCTCCTGTAAGCTAGCGCCGGGCATGAGTAGAGGAAGTGGCTCACAGTCTCTTCCTCCTCCTTCATCCATACAGCTTCTACAGAATTCATTTGCCATTGACATAAGTCTCCTTTCATGCTCCCCAATGAGGCAGTGTGCTGTGAGCACCCTCACGACTATACTTAAGTCAGGTCTACGTAGGGATAGTAGTGTTTTGGAGTGCTGCAAGTCCAGTTTCGGCCACACTTGCCACGCTACATTGCATGTTGTGGTGTTATTCCACCTCTTCTGTGCCGAGGCTATCGCCTCATTTTTAAGCGCCATAAAAAGCGCTGCTATAGGCCTCCCCAGATTTGCCCTTTCCGGTTTCAATTGGAGAGTTGTACCTTTTCTTGCCAGTTCGTCAGCCCTTCAGTTCCTCAGAACGCCCGAGTGACCGGAGACCCAGACTATCTGGTTATTGAGAGGCTCACTCATCTCGTTGAGTGGCATTTCAATGCCACCTCGAACGTCACAAAACTGATTCCAACGACTTGATTGCCACCTGATTGTCCACATATATTGTTATATCTCTTGTGGATATGACATTATGCATCAACCAAGTCAGCGCTTCCTCAATTGCTATCACCTCTGCCTGGTACAATGCAGTGATCAGGAAGACGAACGGATATATTCACATTTAATTTGTCACAATAGACTCCAGTTCCAACTTTGCCGACTAGCTTGGAGCCGTCAATGTAGAATTGCTTCCAGTTTCTGTTGTTGACCTGTTCCCCCAGGATTCCCTTGTGCAGATAAGGGTCCGGAAGCCTTTTTCAAAGCTCACAATCGGTATTGTGTAGTCACTATTCGCCAAGTCTTCCTTAAACGAACTGCCAATCGTCGAGTGGCCCGTCTGTAGACATTCCCAATCGAACACGGCAGAGAGTCGTGCAGCCGTAGTTGCCGCTCTCTACTTACCAAAAATGTCGACAGGAAGAAGGTAGAGCATAGCCTCCAGATCACGTGTAGTGGTTATCCTCAGTGCCCCGCTTATAAGCAAGCAAGCCGTTCTTTGTACCTTCTCTATCATATTCTCTATCCAGGCTTGTTATAAAACAATTCGTGGCTCTTGACTTTTCTGACTGTTGACGTTATCAGTCAGGGAGAAGTAATACCACAGATAATACTTTTCAAAATGGACAATAAGTCAACGCATCGTTTATCAAATTCATAACGATTATTGTCACCCTGAATTTTTGATGGCCATGATTCAGGAAATGTATTTTATATTAGACGCAAGATGGGCAACTTGCCATTAAAGTGGGCTACTATATGTTTGCTCCGTTTGCCATTGGAGCATTAAATCGCTTTGTTGGTAGACGTGAATTGTGTCACAATTTTTTGTGACAATATGGGACCAACTTCGTTAGCGCGGCAAACTTCCTGCAAAATATGCAACAGTTCTTTAAGCCTACCTACCATCATCTAACAATCACAAATAAATTAAAAAACTTATAAAAGTAGTTTTATATGTTTTATAAACATATAAAACTATGGAGGAGTGTGGAAGTCAGATATTCGCCAAACACCCATCTACATCGCACACCAACGCAACTTTATTCGGCTTGGTATTTGGTTTCTGCCATTAATTTAGGCGATTGAAACTGTCCTTGGAACTCAATAATTGCGTTTATATCCTAAAGCATATGGGTTCCTTATTGACTAATTTAGCTAAGAGCTGGGTTGCATTCAATTCGAGTCGTGGTATACTCGTTGTGCGAAGAAGAGCAACACGAGAGTTGGTTGTTACTAGATTAATATCGATCATACAAAGCACCACTAAACGACAATAAAAAGCACCACTAAACGACAATTTTTCTGCTAATTCGAATGTCACAAAATTTGATTGGGATGCCGTGGCCAATAATGCACGATACACAGGACACTGTTTTATACGCAGCATGTTAATAGTAGCTTCGGTTGATTGTCGTGTACTTAAAGCTGACTCGAATTCAATCCTTGTCAATCAAGTGTAGTATAGACTTGTATAGTATCAAATGAATCAAGTGTAGTATAGACTTTGCTCGTAACTTCGCTTTACCTAATTTTTCTTTTCCCATTATCTAGTTTGGTTTTAAGCATGTACACAACCACGGCATCATTAATTTCAATACCCAGTTTCTTCAATGCCCGAAGGTGTTTTTGACTCTCATCTCTGTTTCTGAAATTCATTTTAAGACTTGCCATCGATTTAAAATTGAAAAATAACCTCGGACTATTATCCCAAATGGTTTTCTGGTCATCACGCACTCTGAACCAAAAAACAAGTTTTGATTTTTTTTTTTGGTTCTGTGGCGAATTTAATATCCAGATTGTATCTATGTGCACAGGCCTTAAATTGAATGAATTCCATCTAGTTGGCTTCACTCCATTCAATAATTGTGTTGAGATCTCATGTAATGCGATCATTCATAGCCATTCTTTCTGTGAGAACGTCGTTTCACGATGAAGAAGAAGGTAAAAAGTAAAGAGTGGAAAGTGAGCCGTTATCAGCATAGGAGTATATTGGATTGAGATTTGCTAATAGAAGATCATTGTCGATAATCCATAAAATTAAAGAATCCTGAAGACCAACTACCATCGACTTGCACATTAAACCCTTGTGCACGCTACACGCGATTAAATATACCTCGATATATCTAACTTTTGACTCACCAAAGTCATGATTGCACCTGTTCCATGGTTCAGTGACGACATTAATTAAGTCATCTGCGGATCGCTCTCTGTGAAAACCATATTGACGATCCCAACTATCTCATCAGCTGGAAATTGATTATGGTCTCAAGTACTTTGAAAAGCACTGAGACGATAGCGATTGGACGACATTTCGATAATTTAATTTGCTGTCCTATTTTGATACAGGATGTACGTTAGCAATTTTTAACATAATTTACAACAATATTTGAGAACAATTGGGGGGTTACCATCAGGTCCGGGTAACTTGTTAGTGTTAATGTTGGCAAGAACTTTAACAAAATTTTTCTACATAGAGAGATAATCGAGAGTGTAAAGTTAAAATCAGCTAAATTAGAGCTTACAGCCAATTTTTGAACAAGTACATTAGCTTTTTCTTGCATATAGTAGAAAAAATATTATTCCCATTTTCCCATCAGAGGTATAAATGATATCCTACTATCCAAGAAGTGTTATTCGACTTCCAACCGCGGTTTAAAACTTGCCGTAACTCTTTTCTAACTTTCTTTTCGTGATCCTTTTAAGCTTGCAACACAGTTCACGTTGCCAGGTTTCTAGCCACCGTAAATTCAAATATGATTTTAGTTGGTGTTTATGCATATTTGCGGTGAAAGGCTTCTTTATTGATGGTTGCTGTTCTGCAGTCGTGATTATGTCAATAATTGCCTTTTTTAGTTTAAATGAATGAACTGTACGATTCGTGAGTGAGAATGATAGTCGGAACCAGAATGGTTGCACTATCAGTATTACTGCAAAACAAGAGTGACATTTAATCCCTTGCAAAAACTTGCGCATTTCTAACCAGTCCGCATTTTGACAGTGGCATAATCAACGGTTAGAAAGGAAAAGGATAACTAGCAAAGGTGTTATATTTCTCAGCATGAGATGTTAAAAACTGATCCAATAGATGATCTGTATAGTTAACCCGATCTAGTATTCTTGTACGCTGTGTTTGGTGGTATGCGAGGGATGCGCTCAAAGGAGTAAAAAAGAATCACACCAATAATAAGCCCTGTTTGGAATATTTGGGCTTCGATAAAAAACGCAAAGAAAGTGATTTTCGAGGCTTTGATTTCAAACCATATATATCTAAAACTCTTATTCGCACTTTGGCTCAAATAATTGGAATGAAAAAGATATATCGTTGGAAATAGTCATCAAAATGTTTGGTTAAACTGCAGACATTCAAATGACCAAATTTAACAGAATATTTGATATCTACCTGCACGTTATCACCTGCAGTAGAGTTCTTAAAATTAACTCTTCTTAATCTGAAGTTGTGTTCGCCAACGGCAATTTTACTCGTGAAGCCCCTGCCGCCCGAAAATTTGTTGAATTAAAGGACGAATAAAAACACCAGTAGGCCAGGATAACGGTACTAACTTTTTTTCCAACAAAGTTAGTACCGTTATCACTATGAATATTAAAAGGCATTTATCTTCCCGAAATGAATCGTTTAAATGCTGTCAGGAAGGCTGCGGTTTTATAATCCACTGACAATCTTCAAGTGGATTGCCTTAGTAGAAATACAAACTAATAAGGTTATGTACCCGGTGATGATGGAACTTCTGTTTGAAAACCAATTCGTATTTTCTCCATCTTATTAAGATCGATATTATGTCCTGAAGTAATGTTGGACCATTTAACATTAAGTCGTTTATGCGCCTGAAGTCTGTTTTGGATTAGCCATCAAAAATGAGTCAGAAGTTTTATTGTGCTGACTTCTTTCATCACCGCATCAAATGGTAGGTAATATGCACCATCTAACTCTTTTTCAGTTTGTTTGATTTCTGCAAAAATGCTGTATAACCTTCTTTGATTATTGGTTCTCCTTGGTATGTTATTAGATCCTTCTGGAAAGGGATAAAAACTTCGTAGCGCCAATATTTACGCCGTTTATGTAAATTTTTTCAAATTTCTTTGCATTTTGACTCGAGTTTTGTTAGGTTGCATGGTGGCTGAAGTTTCTCCAACTCCCAAAACTTTTTGAGCTGCTCATCTATCACAGGTGTTGTGACGTTGATGTGATCAACCATCTAGAAACCCAAACAGAAGAAGACTTAATCAATTGGTCATCGACAATCCTCTAAGAGCCCATAAACCTCACCTATTTAGGTTGCCTACAAGAAATTGGACGCCTCACAAACAAAAATATAGGATGGTCATAAACTTCAAAAGGCTGAACGTCAGCACAATATCAGACTTATATCCTATTGCAGATATATCTAGTACATTAGCAAACTTTGGAGACTCTTTATTTTTTATAACCATAGACCTAACGTCGGCATTCCACCAGAATTATGAGTTTCTTCCATTTCCTTTTGGCTTAAAAAAAACCCAAATCTTCTCAAAATTGGAGAAAGCCAAACTAAGAAACAAGACAGAGTTACTGAAACAAAAGATTGAATTCTTGGATCTAAAAAAGTTGCAGCCAATAAAAACAACAAGAGGCCTCCAAATTTAAAAGATTTTCATTTATTTCTTGGAATAGCATCCTATTACAAACGACTTTACAAAGATGACCAACCATACAAGAGGAGAAAATGAACGAACAAAAGTAACCCAGTTTAAATGAGTATAAATTAGCATGAAGAAGAAAGAAATTCAAACATTTTAACATATAGCAAAAAGAGCTACTTTGCGGATATATTAATCTTCCCGAACTTCAACATACTATTCCTTTAAACAACAGATGCTTCATTCCATGAATTGAATCATTCCATGTCCGGTCGATTAAACGGTAAAAACTACATTTTAGACGTTAAGAACTACAAATCGTTATAGTAAAAATAATAACTCCCATCTAGCGTTCGTCTTTACAAAAAAAAAATTAGTACATTCACAAAACGTGTATCTATGCATGAAAAGAACAACTAAATTGTAAACCTACCAATTCCCCAAATTTAACATAACACTAGCTAAGATTCACACTACTAAAATATGAGGCATATAGTGACATCTGCCTAAAACTTATTTGTTTAGTAAATACATAAACCAATTTAGTACACATTTGTTTCGTAAATAGCGGAGACAAACTGCTAGAATATCAAATGTAAGTCAATCTAAAATTAGTGTACTAATTCTATGAAAAATCAATGAAATTTTTTTTTAATCAACTATAGAAAAATCTATGAACAACAACATTTTTTTTCATCTCCTAGAAACTTCTAAAAAATGAAATACGTAAAAGAGTACAAATCAAAAAGTATTAACCCAAAGTCCATCGAAAAGAAGAAAAAAATAAAAATAAAAAGGATTTTGGGTAGATGAAAGCTTTTTGATTTGTTAACGAGGACAACGTCGACAACGAAGAATATATGTATATACACATTCATATGCACATAAATTACTAAATACTATGTTATGTAAACTTCGAGAGCAAAAAGTTGTTGGTGTGTGAGTGGCGTATAAATTAGGTATCTGGTTTAATTAGGTAAAGAATAAAAAGCAAAAGAAAAAAAAGGATTAACTATAGGATCTCTCGCCACATGTATCTATAAACATGTATCACATTCTAATTTATATAGTAATGAAACTTTTTCAAAAAGGTGGAAAACTATTTGATGTGGTTTGTCAAAGTTTAGGTTCGCAGAAAGCAATTCAAAAAATTCTTTGAGTTGCAAGAAAGTTTTTAGAGAGTTTTTAGGTTAAAAACACCCGATGGTAAAAAATTAAATGTATTTCTTGATTAAAGTATCCTACCCTAATTATAGATCCTGTAGTTAATTGTCGAGAGCTTTTATCCTGATTGTCAATTATTCGTAAGCTTTTTGGGGGTTTAAGATTGTGATTTTGACAGAACTTTCAAAGTTGAGAAAATAGAAAAAAAATTGTGTTGTGCTTATGACAGTATATACTGTAAACAAGTTGCCCAGCAAGCAAAGTTAAAAATTTTTTTTAATTCTAAAAATCGTACGCATAGTAAAATTTTGAAGGTTAAGTGCGTGGTGTTTCGTATATTGTGAAATAGTTTGGTTCATCGGTTGCCTCGTGTATTGGACATTTTATTTTTTTAATTAATTTCACAATTAGGGCGAGTTAAAGAATTATGGAATCTAATATGCAAAAAGTAAAACCATTTGATGGGTCGAATTTCTCGAATTGGAAATTTCGAGTTAAAACATTACTAGATGAAAAGAGTCTAGAAAAATTTTTAACTAGCTCATTGGACACGTTATTGAGAGAAGTTCCAGTTGAGAAGAGGATCAGAGACACGTTGAAATGTGATGAGAAAAAGTGTAAATCCATTTTGGTGCAATGTATTGGTGATTCTCAACTGGAGTACATTAAAGACAAACATTAAAAACAAAAAGTGTTGCCGGTCAGTTGTTGTTGTGAAAACTGCTATTGATAATGCGATACAAAGATGGTGATGACATCAGCGAATATTTTTTGCAATTCGATCATACTGTGCGTGAACTGAAGTCGATTGGCGCTACATTAGAAGAACTTGACGTTGTCTGTCATCTAATTTTACCATTGCCAAAAAGTTTCGATAACTTGGTTACAGCGCTGGAAACAATGGCTACAACAAAGATAACAATCGAATTTGTTAAAAGTCGTCTTTTAGACGAGTGTGGAAAGCGTACTGCGTGTGGAAATAAACGTAGTGGTAGATCAATTGATTCGATGGCAATGCAAGCAGATCGTTCAAAAGTTATTTGTCACAGATGTAAAAAGCCGCAGGGCATATAAAAGTAAATTGCATAATAAAATTGTCAAAGAAAAATGTTGTGTACAATAGGAAAAGTGTTGGTGCAAATTGTGCTGAGAAAGATGGCAATCCAGAGATTTTGCTTTGTGAACAACAGGATGTCATTAGTGAGTCAGTAGGGGGTAACGGTGATGTTGCGCCATGCTGCATGGGTGCCAAAATATCAAAGAATGGCAGTGATGGTTTTGAAGAGATAAAGTTTGTTTTTGATTCGGGCGCAACACATCATATCGTTAACAATAAAGTATTTTTCAATAGCATGCATATAATTGATCCGATAAGTATTTCAACGGCCAAAGCTGGCTCAATGGAAATAATTCAACGAAAACGATTCAAAACGTTTTATTTGTTGAGAATCTTAAATGCAATTTGCTGTCAATTAGTCAATTGACTGACAAAGATTACAAAATCATTGTGGATTAACTCGTCGATTCTGGAACGAAACTGTTTTGTGCGCAAATTATATTAAGAATCGTTCACCTACAAGTGCTGTTGGTAAACAATTTGTAAGCAAGACGCTTGCTGAAATTTGGTATGGCAAAAAGCCGGATTTGTCACAACTTCGGGTTTTTGGTTCGATTTGTTACAATTATGCACCAGAAGAAAATCGTACAAAGTTGGATGCTAAATCATCAAAGTGTTACAAGCTTGGGTATGGTTTATCATCACACACTTATCGACTATGGAACATCGAAAATGACAAGCTTATCATAGGCCGTAATGTGATATTCAACGAGAAATCAATTTTCGATCGTTTGAATTATGTCAATATATCCAATTCAGAGGCGGCAGGCGATGACATTGATGAATGTGAACATAACCACGATGCAAATTTAGATGGCATCGGTAACATAAATCATTGTGCCCACAGTACTTCGAATAGCATGGCTATCAACAATAAATTGTACCGTGGTGATTGTTTAAAAAGGAAACCAGATCGGTACGGATATGAACCGGGAACTTGGTTTGCTGGTTATGCATTTTCAGCTGAGGAATTTGTACAAAATGATCCGGTTACGATGAACGATGCAAGGAAACGTGCTGATTGGCCAAAATAAGAGATGACAATAAATGATGAATTTTCATCATTGTTAAAAAATGACACTTGATATCTGTGTAAGTTACCAACTGGTCGTAAAGCTATTACTTGCAAATGGCTGTTTAAGAAGATACTTAAATCAAATGGCGATGTCGACAAGTACAAAGCAAGACTTGTTGCTCGTGGTTTTTCGCAAGAAAAAGGTTTCGACTACAATGAAATGTATTCACCAACGGCCAAGCTAACAACTTGTCGAGTTTTATTGCCAATCGTCAATCATTTTGGAAATGAAAGGCATGAGATGGATATAAAAGGTGCATTTCTAAACGAACAATTGAAGGAAGATATCTACATGACACAACCAAAAGGTTTGTGAAAGATAAATCAATGGTTTGCAAGTTGAATAAATCATTATACGGATTGAAACAGGCTTCACGTGTGTGAAATGAGTATTTTAATCAGTTCATTATTGAAATTGGTTTCAATCGTCGCGAATCGAGTCACTGCTTGTATATAAAATTTGAAAAAGACATCGTTTGTTATATTCTCTTGTATGTCGATGACTTGGCAATTAATTCCAAAAATGTGCAGATGGTTTTGACGTATGTCAAAACCATCTGTGCATCAACGAATTTTTTTAGCCAATTTAAAGATGTTGTACTGATGAACATCACTTCATGTATGCGAAACGTATTTTGCGATACATTGAGGGAACGGCTGAATTAAAATTGGTTTATCATCGCAATGCTACAGCTGATATTTTGACGGGATTCGCTGACTCTGACTGGGCGGGCTGGTGATAAGAAAGACCGTAAATCAAAATCAGGTTATGTATTCAATGGTATTTGTCAATACAATAAAGTTACCTATCACAAAAGCAACCGACTGTCAGTCTTTCGTCAACTGAAGCTGAATGTTTGGCATTGGTAAAGTGCATTTGTGAAGCAAAATGGTTACGCTGTTTATTGAACGAACTTGATCAGCGTGGCATATCATCAACAACGATTTTCGAATATAATCAGTCGTGCATCAAAGTGACAGAAGAACCACGAGATCATAAACGTATGAAGCATATTGTTGTGAAATATAGTTTCATTCGAAAAGCTGTCGCCAACTAGGAAATCAAGTTGCAATACATTTCAATCAACGATCAAGTTTCGGATATTATGACAAAAGGACTCGGAAGAATTTTATTTCTATCCAATGGAAGTTTAAAAATGTATGCAAAACCGATCAAAAACAGTTAGGTTTTTAAACGACTAGACATTAGCATAATTTATATTGGCCAAAAGCTTTTATATTTTAAAACCTAATATGAGAGCTTTTTAATGATAAATTGGTTGTTAGTATCAAATGTGAATTGTCGAAAGCTTTCAGCAAAATAAACCCATTGCAACCAAATTTGGTTGGGCTATTGATTAATTTATAATGTAACCAACAGATGAAAGCTTTTCACATTTTAAATGTCAAATTAAAGCTTTTGGGATGATACACATTTTGTGGATGTTAAAGCTTTCATTGTTGACAAATAATCGCGATGCCATTTGTTCCGAAATCCTTTGAGTCGCTATTGTAGGTTTTGAAAGACTTGGTTCTGGAATGATTCTCCAACCAAAAAGTGGGCTAGCCTTAATAATTCTTAATTAGATGGGTCATCATTCATTTTGCATAATGGCCTTGAATTAAGCAATGCTTCATCTGGATGATTAATGTTCTTCAAATGTAAGATTCGTATTTGTTACCCGTTTCAAGTGATATTTAAACGATTTAACGGTTGCTTCTTATAATCCATCCTTACCTCTAAGTATATTGCTTTGACGGATAGGCACACAAAAACTGCACATATGCCTTGTTCGTGGGATCAGTTTTTTGTTTTTTAGAAGACGTAGGATTAGGTTATCGGTATTGTCTGTCACTGCTAGTACGTTTACATATTCTAACCGTTCTTCTAATACTGTTGAGCCAGTATTGTTCATTTTCACGTAACCTGGTCGGACCGTGCCAACAAAATTGTGATTTATCCAGCTGGATTATCTGCTTCACGGGATCATCTCAAGAATTGTTGCCGTTCGATTTCCTATAAAGCTTTGCCGTCTTCTTGAAACATCAGATAACCGGCGTAAAAACGATCATGCTGTTGGTCAAGGCAAATATCTATATTATCGTAAGCTAATGATTTTACACAGAAGTTGACAGAATTGCAAAGTAGACGGGCTCCGCACAGTTCCAGTCTCGGTATTGACAATTGTTTAATTGGTGTAACTTTGTTAACTATCCTTGTTGGTGCAAGCTATCCTAGAGGATCTTTAGATACCGTGTGAGTATTTTTCGTTTAGTCCAATTGACATTACTCTCAATTTGCTACACTTTAAACGAGAAACTATCTGATTCTGCATTCCATACTATACCCAAGATTTTGACTGAAACATCAGCTTTCAATAGTTTGGGTATATTTTGAATGTCTTGATGTGAAAAGGAGCTCAACAATTCTAACGAGTTGGACATCCACTTTCTCAAATTAAATCCACCTTTAACTAAAATCGTATTAAGCTGGTCTTTAAGTGATATAGCCTCTGCCATGGTGTCACATCCAGTCAATAAATCGTCAACATAAAAATCGTTTTTGATTACATTTGTTGCGTTTGGATGAGACTCTCAGTACCTTTTTTAAGGATTTTCGCTAGATACGGTGTACACGCACTACCATATGTCACAGTATTCAGTTTATAAGTGCGGCTCGTTTGGACTTTCACGGCATATAATATTTTGCATCATCTTCAGATGGCACATCCTTCCATGGCAGATAGGTCATGTGTCCAAGAACCTCATATCCTTCCATGAAAGATCGATATTCGTTGCAAATATAGTACTTGGTTCTTTGAATGGTAACCTGACAATAAACCGACCATTATCATCTGGTGTGGTTGTCTTTTTTAGCATAGTTCACATGAATTATCAGGCGCACCTGATTGGTTGGGTAGAACTATTTCTACGATCTCCCAAAACTTTGTTTATGCAGATCGTCACCATCGGTTTGTATAAGTGGATCAGTAGTTGCGTGTAAGCTAAAAGATGAGGTTTCTCTTGACCAAGAACCTGCAATTAACCAGCCAAACCTTGATGCTTGTATTATTGGAAAGCCTTCAATATTGCGTTTTTCTGGACTTAGTATTTTAAAAAATATGTCCGCTCCTAATAAGACGTCAATTTTGCCGGGTATGGAAAATGTTGGGTCTGCTAGGTTCCCACAATCTGGTTTTGTAATTTAATTTATTGAGTTGGTAAATATAGTAGTTATGTTGCCGATGATACGAGCCTGTACGTTTAATTTGTAGTGTTTGTCTACACACGAATGTATGGTGATATCTGTCTTACCCTTAGTTTTTCCAGCTAATGCGGATGCTAGGCCATAAATAAATATGGAAGATGAGCTTCGCTGAAGGCCTAGACGTTGAACACAAGTTTCTGTCACAAATGATGTCTGCGAGCCTGAGTCTACAAATGCTAGAATATGCTGGAGTTCTCAGCACGTGACTGAACATAGACAACAGCAGTTGGTAGTACCATGTTTGACGATGAGTACATAGTATGGAGAACCGTTTGTATTGATAGTATGGAGAATCATAGTATGGAGAACCGTTTCTGGCGGTTTATCGTGGGAAGATTCGTTTAAACCAACATGATGGCATATGGCTTGATTTGATTCTGGATTAAATTCAGATTGACCTGGATGTAAATAAAGAAAAGTGTAGTGACGTTTTCGACAAATAATACATCCGAATTTGGAATAGCATTTTGCACTGGTGTTACCCTGTCTCAGACAATTATATGACATATATCTCTTTCAGTTACAAGTTTTGTTCGAGTTTCTACACAGTTGTTTTAAAAACTGGACATTTAAACAGCGGATGTGGCTGATGTCAAGCCAAACACTCAACGGCAGTATTGCCAACTGATTCATGAGCCCATAATTGTTTGGATTCATTGTCGATTTTATTTAATAATATATATCTGAGCCAAGGATCGCGTGTTTCTGCGTCCGGTCCTAATGCTTGAAGGCCACGAATTATCTCGTCAGATTCCACTGCCACTCGACGTAATTTTTTTCAGTATTTCAGCAAACGAAGCCCAAGATCAGCGCAATTTGTTAGTAAAAGCAAAGCTACAAGGCTAGGAGAAACTACCACCCAAATACCTTTGGATAATAGATTTTCTAACCTAAAGGTTCATGCAAAAAAGTAAAAATGTCCGATTGCCTAGTAAAAAAGGAGAATCCGCCACCGATTTATCTAAGAGAGGCTTCAAGTAATGAAATCGTGAAAATTATAGGTACTTTAACAGATGCTAAATTTTATATTGCTCCGCTTAAGAGAGGAAATATAAACGAAGTCAAAATCCAGCCATTTCAAATTAATGGCTATATAGAGCATTAATAAATTATTTTGATCAAGCCGGTAAGCATTATTACACTTACCAACTGAAAAGCCAAAAGGGACTGACCGTAGTATTAAAAGGAAAGCTGCGTAGATACAAGTGATATATATGTTGCTCTCGCCGAAAACGAATTAAGAACAAGCAAAGTCTATCACAAACATCCTAAATCGTGAAAAGTACCACAACCAATATTCTGGTTAGAACTGGAGCCCGAACATGAGCATGATGTTGCAAAATATGAGCACACTAATGTAAATTTTTATCAAAAACCAGAAATAACTCTCCTAAAAATATCTGTATGGAATGCAAATAACCTTTCAAAACACAAAGCTGAAATATAAATTTTCCTTAACGATCAAAATATTGATATTATGCTTATATCAGAAACACACTTTACGACGAAAACATTTTTTAAAATTAATGGCTATTCAGTTTAGGGCACCAAACATTCGGGTGATAATGCACATGGCGGCACTGCAGTTTTAATCAAAACAAGAATAAAGCACTATGAACTAAACAAATATAATAAAGATCAAATTCAAGCAACTAATATCTGCATAGAGGTCTGGTAATTATGTAAGTTCAGCCGTTTACTGCCCACCTAAACACGCAATTTACTGATTATTTTAATCAGATGTGAAAATTTCTCGCAGGAGGCGATTACAATGCTAAACATTTACAATGGGGTTCGAGACTGACTTCACCTAAAGGTAAACAACTTTATGAAGCAATTATTCAGGAAAATCTAGGTTTCTTATCTTCTCAACACCCTACTTACTGGCCTACAGATAGAAAGAAAATACCTGATCTTATAGACTTCTGTGTAACAAAAGAAATCGCCCGCACCAATGCTCAAGTAGACGATTGCTATTACCTATCATCTGATCTCTCTCCAAATTTAGTCAAATTGAGTACCGATGCTTTAAAAATTGACCCACATATAAGTCTAACAAGCAAATTTACTAAATGGGATAAATAAAGAAATGTCATTGAACAGAACTGCCAACTGGACATCTCTCTGTTCACACCAGAATATATTCAAGTAGCAACAAAAAATTTAACTCAAATAATGGGATTATTAGCTCTGAAAGAATCAATAGGCCAATACCTAACATTCAGCAGTTAATTCAAAAAAAGGGGAAAATACGCCGGCAATGGCAGCACCAAAAGTCTCCACTACACAAAAGAAAATTAAATAAATCTATTAAAGCTCTAAAACGAGCTTTGGTAGAGGAAGCAGATCAAAGAATACAGAATTGTATTCCGTTGTTCAAAGAACAACGGAAAAAACGAATTACTCACTATGGAAGGCAATAAAAAAATTAAGAAGGCCAGCCCTATCGAATCCACCAATCAGACAACCAGATGGCCACTGGGCCAGAAGTGACATTGAAAAGGCTAATGTTTTCTCTAAACCCAAAGAAAGCTCCAGGACATGATTTAATTACCGGAAAAATCATTAAAGGATTACCAGATAAATGCATAAAACTCTTAACCTATATATTTAATGCAATAATGAGATATGGATATCTCCCTAAAAATGAAAAACGCCACTAATTATAATGATCCCGAAGCCTGGTAAGGACAAAACGCAAGTCGCGTCATACAGGTCGATAAGTCTTCTTCTGACAATTTCAAAACTTTTTGAAAAAATGTTACTACAAAAATTAAAACCAATTTTATCTGCAGAGCACATTATACCAGACCACCAGTTAGGGTTTCGTGACCAGCATAGTACTGTAGAGCATGTGCATAGAGTTGTAAATGCAGTTAAACTAGCTCTAGAGGAAAAGAAATACTGTTCCGCCGTTTCTCTGGATATTGCACAAACTTTTAACAAAGTGTGGCATGAGGGCCTGATATACAAAATAAAAACTCTGCTCCCAAACAAATTTCATGCAATTCATGAAAATTACTTGTTCGAAAGAAAATGTCAGGTCAAGCAAAATGAAACTAATCTACCAACCACTGAAAAAGTGGTCACATCAAAATTTGCTGATGACACTGCTATTATGTATTCACATAACAATCCACAAACTGCATCAAGAGAACGACAAGGTAACATAAATAAAATTGAGGACTGGCAAAAAAGTGGCGCATAAAAGCGAATGAAATCAAATCGGCGCACATAACGTTTACACTGAATAAACGAACATGCCCATCGGTTAAATTAAACAATGTCACGATTCCTCAACAAACAAATGTCAAATACCTGGATCTTCATCTTGATAGAAGGTTGACTTGGAGAAAGCACATTGAAACAAAGTGGAAACAAATAAAAATAAAATTCTCCAAAATGTACTGGATGATTGGAAGAATATCAAAACTGTCCCTAGACTGCAAAGTTCTACTACACAAGGCGATCCTAATCCCCATTTGGACATATAGAATGCAACTGTGGGGCTCTACCAGCGCATGAAATATACACCTTTTACTACGCACGCAATCAAAAATACTACGTAGTATTACAAATTCTGCTTATGGTATATTCAAAATGATAACATCCACAGGGACCTATAGAGATTAAAACGGTAAAACAGATGATAAAAGCATACAGTTTGAAGTACCAAATTGCCAATATACCCAATCGCTAAAAAAAGAAACTAAGCAAGAGATGTAAGCTGTTTAATTTGACAAATGACAACTTCGAAAGTTTCAGAATTACAAAATAAAATGGATCTAAAATTAGGAGTTTTCATTGATGAGTAGGTTCTGCCACGGATTTTAGCCCCAATTAGATCGTGGAAGATAGAAAAGTACATCGTCCTTTCCCCTTTATCAATCACTAGCCAGTCTCACTTTTGGATGTTCTAGCTTTAAAATCCCCACATCCACTTTTCTGACGTTGTGCTCCGATATGGATCCCATCAGATCGATGCCAGTGGAGGTCATCCCCAGTGCAAAGCAACGTAAAGCTTTAGGATACATAGTCTCCCGTTTTTGGCCTTCGAGTTTCTTGGAGAGCATTGAGTTCGAAACGGGACTCTTTCATGGCTGACATAATCCCATCGAGACCTTTTTGATTTTAGTAAGACTTACTTCTTTAGGGCCACCACACACACACATGTATTAGTCAACAACATCGACAAATTATTTAAATTCGACTCGTGTCATGACTAATTCGAAACGCTTCAAACACACTATGCTAAACAGCCAAACGTTCAACGACGACGACAACAACACCAACAAAAGGAACATAATAACGATAACAATAATAATAAAAATAAAAAAAATGAAAATATAATTAGAAAATTTGAAGGCCGCAGAATATTATTAAAAATAAAACAAACCCACCCTAAATCCACCACCCCATTCCGAATTGGCAGACGTTTATGGTGCGGCTCGCGCAATAACAAAATACGAGAAAAAAAATTTCTAGTATTTGTGTTTTTGGTCGATTCGCTCTTCTCAACAAAATATAATTTTGGGAAACACGTTATGGATTTGTACAAAATATGTTGCTGCTGTTCTTCGTTACTGGCTCCTGATGGGTGATTGTTGTTGATGTTATAATATTACGACTGGTTAGGAATTATATATGATTTGTAATTTTAGTGGTTTGGTATAATGTTTGTGTTGAGTGTTCGGTCTATTTCTAAATGACAACATTATGTACTCTATATAAATATTGTCTCCCATGTGGCAGAATAATTGTTGGGAATTTTTAATTTTTCTTTTTTTTCGTTTTGTAATGTTGGTATGCTTTAACTAGATTGGGCACATTTTTTGTGAGTATATATAATGTACGTTATAAATTTTTAATGTTTAATAAGAAGGTCAAAATGGATAGAGTAATTTAGAACTGGATAAGGGAAAACAGTATATGGAGATTATATCAAGAGAATCATCTATATCAAAGAAACTGCAATGCTTCAACGAAAGACGCAGATGATATAATGAAAGGCAAATTTTACGAGCAATTACGCCACATTAGCAGAAACGATCAGAAACGACATCAACATATTAAAAGGTGATTTTAATATGTTGATGTGTTGATGTCGTTGACATCAACATATTAAAAGGTGAAGAAACTGCAATGCTTCAACGAAAGACGCAGATGATATAATGAAAGGCAAATTTTACGAGCAATTACGCCACATTAGCAGAAACGATCAGAAACGACATCAACATATTAAAAGGTGATTTAAACGAAAAAATTGACTCCGACAATACTGACAGAACAACTATCGTCACCAAACATGTATTAAGAATAAACCAACTCATCACTAAGCGCAGCACATATGTCTTCTTTAAAGGAGTCACCGGACTGCACCATTCCTTCAGACCTAGTCTATTACCATTCGAGACCCGAATAAAAACCTCCGTGTTAACATCGATGTAGTATTATCGACACTTGCGAGGAGCATTTCTCTGATTTATTTAATATTCAACATGTGTCAAATGCTGTATTTGAAAGTTGTCAAATATAGACTGCAGAGATATGCATAGGGGACCCATCGTTCGAGAAATACACCTTGGCCTTACAAATACTAAAAAGAAACCGTTCTCCTAGGGTTGATTGATCTTGAATTTCGAGCCCTTGATATTTTGAGGGGTTATTTTGTGTCGATCTTTTCGACCTTATTCGATTATTCTAGTAAAGCGAAGCTAAGCCTGATGAATGGAAAGTGGTCATTTTGAAAATACCTTTTTGGCAAATATCTGCATTTATGTAAAATGACAGTAATACTGTCACAATGTTTTGTCAAATTTGAGAAAAAGCTATCATTAATTTTTACCATTAGCTCTGGTGTACAGAATGGGGATGATTTGTCCCCAATACTCTTTATTCTCATGTAAGAATTTATCTTATGTATAAAACGAAAGACATCATCTTGTACCGTCCGTCAAACCAGGTTCTGAGATATGCAGATCATATCTTTGTGATTGGACTCAATGGCAACGGTGTCAAAGAACTATTGGATTCACTTACAGCAATATCCTGTAATAAACATTTTATTTTTATTCACACTAATTATGATCCACAAAATGTTTTCCGTACTTAATTAAGTACGAGCAACACATATACGAGCAAAACATATATTTGGATTAATCCAAAAATATATGAGGCAACTTATAATCCACAATGTGGAACCTATTTTATTCGATTCAAATTCATTTAAACTTATTTAAAGACAATTTAAAATTGGAACCATAATTAATGTAACCTTAAACAATGTTTTGCGTGTTTTTCAAACGAATACTTATTTGTGGAACCTAATTTATTCAAATAAGTATCATAGCGAGGTGAGTTATTTTCTATCTCTTTCTTACATAAAAATCTAATTGAAATGAGATGTAAAATAAAAGTTTGATTTGTTGGAGTAATCATGTTCCACAATAACAAAATTGATTATATGTAATTTTAAACTTTAAAATCTACTAATTTGACGTATGACTTAAAAATTGAACCGCAAAAGAGTTGGAGAGTTCCAGGAAAGATTACATTGTTTAAAACCATGTCCTACAAATATAAAAAAAACAAGTATCCAATTCCTAATTTTTCGATTCCTTTTAACCGGTATGACTCTGGTGATTATAAACGCAATCACCAAAAGAGAAGTAATTTTGTTTGCTGCAAGCTTAAAGAATTTAAGTCAAGGTAATTAACCTCAAAATGAAGTACAACGATGAATTAATGTTATGAATTCAAATAAGTTTAAGGACAAATTTTATATTCTGTTACTAAGAAAATTAAAATCGCAAATTGACCTTTTTGAAAAGTAATAAGATTCGTGCAAAAAATGGCTTCCACAAATAAGTGATACTTTTAACACTTTAGTTATTGTAATCAAAAAAGCAATTTTTACCGCTAAAATCAAAAGAAATCTAACTGTATCCTCCTTGTATGGTTTGATGAAACATGCCTGTTGTTGAATTTGCCTAATCCTTGCGAATTTTTGTGCTTTAAACTTCTCATAATTCTTAAAATTTGGATAATTCAACATTTTCGCATTGTTCGAATTAGGGATTTCTCGAATTAGAAAAACTAACCAGTGACACCCAATGTGTCATTTAAATAGCGCTTCTACTATATAATGGGTTGTATATTGCCAAATAAACGTTTGCAAGTGGCCATTTGGATACAGTGGTTACCTCAAATTTTTCCTACTACTTTTTTGGCTAAGTATCGGTTTTCAATGGTTTTTTATGTTTAAAAATGCTCCAACATTACCATTGTGGGTTTCTTCCAAATCTTTTCATTGCACAGCAGTATTATGTGCAGTTTCGTTCTAGTGTAAAAATAATAACTTCATCCCCTTTAACATTGATGGGTCCTGCTTAGAGGTTGTAGAAAAGATTAGAAGAAGCAATTATGAACAATTTGTTTACCAAATATTTGCAACAAAAAAGAGTAAAAACAAAAAAATTTTTGTACTGACAAATTTTGTCAGGTGACAAGCTTGCAAATTGAAGATAACATTAAACCGTAATACTCTGTCCAATCCATCCAACATGGTCAATGATTACGGGGAATTTTAATTTTTATAGTTATAAAATTATTATGTTTGCTAGTAACAACGCAAATAATCAAAATAAAATAACAAAAACAGTAAGAGCACACAAATAATCTTTGCAAATGAAATTAAATGGATAGTGCTTCATAAACAGTGATAGTCAATATATTGATCTTTGTGAATAAATTAATTTAATTTTATGGTTTTGTAGTCTTTAGGTAAATAAATTTAAAAGTGCATTAAACTGCATTAGAAGATAGTTTAATTCTGTCGGGGATCCCAGAGAACAAGTATGTGTGTGTGTTTAATATTTTTTTATGTTGCTTTAGCATAACCATCTCTATTACAAAGACGGTGTCAACTTTCGTTGAAACAGACAAAAAAAAACCGATATGAAAAATTGCGTATGTTTTTTTTTCTCATACTTTCTGTTTCTATAGTATGCGAATGTTTATTTTAGTTTACACTATATTCGACAAGTTTTTTACTTACAATACATTCTTATGTTCATATGATTAGATAGCATTAGTATGCGATGAATACGGCTTGTAATAAAGACGGCTTTATCAAAGCCGTCTCCAGTCCTTTATAGGAAGCCTGAAACCATTCAAAACAAACTTAAAAAATTTTTTTCATAAGAATTTTTGGCCTACAAATGCAGGCTTCTTAAAAGAAATTAAAAACGGCTTGGCCTATATACCCTATACACATAAACAAATCTATTCAGTGGCAACCCGAACTGAAATTCGATGAACAATCGGTTCTAAAACAAAAATCAAAACGAAATACGAAAAAGAAAAGAGTAACATTTGCCGTTGCAAAGCATTGCAGAGTTTGGTTTTAAATTTCAAGTTTTTGCAATAAATATGATTAAAAAAGTATAAAGTTTTATTTACCAAATCGTCATATTTGAGCTAATGCCAGTTTTCGAGAGATGCCTGTTTTCGCAAACAAAAAATGTTAAGTTTAATGTTAAATGTTATGTTGCGCATTACTTAAATATTATTTTCTATGAAACTTGATTTTTTTAGAGCTGCCACTTTTCTCGTACACGAGCTATATATAAACGTTACAGCTTATTTTTTTACAGTTTATGTATGAGTTACATTTAGGCTTCCTATAAAGGAATGAAGACGGCTTTGGGTAAAGGTGATATTTTTTTAATATATAATTTTATTCGATTGATTAGAAAAAAAATTTCGTACGATAAAATTTAAAAATTATATTTTACAATAATAATTATGATAATAATACAAAAAAAATAGATGCTAAACATTAAGATTTAAAATTTTTATAAAATTTATAAGCTACAAAATTTGAAAATATTAAAAATCGCATCGCGCGAATATTAGTAGAGGCAATACCTTTATGTTTAAAATATGTCCCACGTCAATGAAAAATCTCCAAACCAGCAAACAAATCTAGAAATCATACTAGGGACTTAAACATATCAGCAAAAAAATAACACAAAATCATGAAAAGAAACTTATTCGGCGAATATCTGGGTCGTCGTCCTTTATGGGATGCTATATACAAATGCAGCAGAGGTCTTCAAAGGCAGAAACCATTAGAACTAATGAATAACTGCGAAAAATTTTCAATTAACGTTGTTCTTTCCCGAATTTTGGAGCTATAATCCTGAATTATGGTTTTACTCAGATTGAATCTATATTTACCGCTAACAAGATTAACAAACAAAATAGCACGAATTCAATAGGCGACCAAAACCTTAGGAAATGCGGTTAGTAAATCAATAAAAAAACATTTTGGTCAAGATCACTTCCAAAAGATGGTAATGCAATAATTTTCATTGTGTTCGGTGACAGTTTGCACTAACGAAAAATTATCTCGAGCTACCTGCGAAAGTGTTGAAAAAAATTAGGAAGACATTTTGTTAATTTCTACTCGCCTGTTTTAGTCACTCTGGCTACAAAGATAAGGAACATGCAGAAACAACCGATGTTACGCATCAAAATAATTGACTGGAACCAATTCAGATATAAGTGTAACAGAGAATCTAAACACAAAAATTAAAGACGGAGTGTGTTGTAGATCAAGCAGTGGAACATCTCAATGAATGTATTCAGTCGGCAGCTTGGAAGCCCCCACCAGTAAAAAATGAGAATGAAAAGAATGAGGAATGTTCAAATTTTGTCAAGAAAATGATTAAGGACAAAAGAAAATTAAGATAGCAATGGCAACGATATAGACTAACAGAAGATAAACGCAAGGTAAACAAGGCGGTCAAACAGCTAAAAAATATTTCGCCGAAACGTAAAAGTAACGGCCACTGAGCGCGAGAAAGAATGAAAAAAAGGCTGATGTATTTGCAGACCATTTCGAAAGAGTATTTCAACCATACCCATTAGAAACTACGGACGCAGAGAACAGCAACATTCAAATGCATTTAAATGTGCCAATGCAAATGAATCATACAATCACGAAGTTTTCTATCTTTGAAGTAAAAACTGCAATACAGAGAGAGTTAAATCCTAAGAAGGCGCCAGGATCTGATCTTATCACAGGAAAAATTTTGCAAGAACTACCAAATAAGGGTATTCGATTTCTTACCTACCTATTCAACGCAGTACTTAGAACAGGATACTTCCCAAGGTTTCTCAAATAATACTGATACCGAAACCAGGCAAGTCCCTAGAAGAAGTAACGCCGTACAGACCTATAAACTTGCTACCAATACTGTCTAATCACTTTGAAAAACTACTCCTTAAGCGCCGAAAGCCTATATTGATGAAAAAGTAGCTGATTCCAGACCATCAGGTTGGATTTAGGCCAGAGCACTCAACAATAGAACATGTACATAGAATAGTTCAAGTAATTCAAGAAGCTCTGGTAGAAAAAAGACATTGTTCTTCTGTATTCATGGACATAGCGCAAGCTTTTGATAAGGTGTGGCATGTGGGATTACAATTCAAAATAAAGCAATGCTTATCACATGACTTCTATAGAATATTAACATCGTATTTAAAGGAGAAGTATTTTAAAACATCAGGACGTTTATTCAAATGTCCGTTCAACTAAATCTGCTTTGTCCGATATTATATCTGCAATAATATACTGCAGATTTACTTTCAAGCAAAAAAGTAACTGTCGCAACCTTTGCAGGCGACACAGCAGTTCTCTCATCACACTGCTGATTCTGTCGTTTTGATGGGAAGACGCCCATCAAAACGACAGAAGTTTTGCAGGAGAATATTAACATTATTCAAGTATTGTTGAAAAAATATTTAGGTATTCACCTCGACAAACGTCTAACATGGCGTAAACATATATGGACAAAAAGAAAGAAGTTGGGTATAAGACTGTCAAAAATGTATTGGCTCATATGTAGAAAATCAAGTTTAACGATTAAAAATAAACTACTGCTTTATAAAATGATAATAAAACCTATCTGGACGTATGATACACAGTTGTAGGGAACGGCCAGCAAGTTGAATTTAGGCATTCTTCAGCGGTTCCAATCTAAACTTCTAAGAATCATAGTAGATGCACCATGGTTCGGGTATAATTCACAAAGACCTCTAGGTCCCAACAATATGGGAAGAGTTTCACCCAAGATTGACAATTCATCCAAACGAACTAGTGAACAAGCCTCTCACTACCACGACGAGGAAAAGATTGAAACGTCACAAAATTTTTGATTTGCCAATAATAACGCTAATCCATAATAGTAAAATTTATGTGTTGTAGCAATTTATACTAATTATATGTAAGTGAGATTTTATCAATGGATAAAAATGTTCTAATCATGACAATGTAAAAAGATAATAAATTTACTGTAAAATAAAAGAAAACAAAAAAAAATTTGGTCCAAGTTCGAATATATCGGTTGCCTTCAGTACCCAACATATTGATTTTACTCAACATGTTGCCAACAGTTGGTAGACCTGAATGCGTCTGTAGCGGTTGAGTATACTATACTCAGCCGTACAAAAAGGCAAAGTATAATTTACTTAATTATGTTTTGCCATAACACCGCGTACCAACAGGTGCGCTTATGGTACAGTGATGGTTGCTGTGTTCACCACGACATGGAGCGCCACATCAAATGGAAAACAAAATACGTATACTCGGTCATTCTATTTTTTGATGTCATCGAAGACAGATCATCATCAACACCATCACCACCACCAACAACAACAACAACAAACTGTAAGTGTTATTAAAAAATAAATAAGTGCGTGTAAAATAAAATTATAAAATTAAATAATGAGTTTTATTTTATACCCTACTTGGGAAGTTTATATATCGCTATATTTTGGTGACCCCGACGTCCGTTTTTACGGCCAATCATGGTAAACCACGTGGTTTACATTAGCACGCAACGCGCAGCTTTCTGATTTGCTTCAGTGTTTCGTTGTTTTTATTTTTTTTTTTTTTTTTTTGTGCTTCGATATAGACAACATGTCTAATAGTGATGGTGAAACAAAAGAACAGGGAGTGGCTAATATCTCTGCCACTGGCATTCGTCTCCCAGAATTCTGTATTACTAATCCGGAATCCTGGTTCAAAACGATAGATATATTGTTCGACGCGAACAAAGTCACAAGCAACAAACAAAAGTTCGCTCAAGCGATCAGTTGTTTGTCGCCCCAACGTGATGGTGATAATCGACGACGTACTGCAGGAACCTCCTGCAGTCGATAGGTACAACTACCTAAAACCTGTCCTTGATTGAGCGGACAACGCTCTCAGACAGGAAGAAACTGGAAGCGCTGCTAGAGAAGACAGAGATGGGCGGCCAACGTCCATCCAAAGTCTTACGGCGAATTAAAGCACTGGCCACCGGCCGATTTAATGCGCCACTTATCACCCAGCTATGGATCAGGAAACTACCTGAATTTATTCAGATAGCACTGATACCACAGCAAGATAAGGAAGCAGACGGTTTGGCCAGCATAGCCGACCGGCTACACGAGGCAATGCCGTCCGCACACGTGGTGGGCGCTGTTAACCATGTGTCAAGGTCACGTGACCAAAATAAGTCTGACCATGTGCCATTAAGGTATCATGGAAATACTACAACCTGTAGAACGAGCACCAACGAGCAAATTGCTCGTACGCTCGACAGACTCAACGCCAGACTAGATAGACTCGAACTTCGAGCATCTAGTTCAAACAATAACTGGCGAACACGACCACGTTCTCCTTCCACTGGAAGGAGATCAAATTCAAATAGACGCCGAGTCTGACAGCAACCAGCTTGGTGTTACTACCACACACGTTTCGGAAACGAAGCTGAGTGTTATAAAAGACCCTGTGATTTCTCAAATCCACTGTTTCCCTGATAAAAAGGTGGTTTTGAGGAATAACAAATTACCCAAATTAGTAGGCCTATCGGTTGGCGCGGCTGACCATAGACCTAATTACACTAGCCGCCTTTTTATACGGGACTATCAGAACAAACTTACGTTTCTGAGACACTGGCGCTGACATAAGCGTCATTCCCTATACAAATTGTATAAATCAAATTATTTGTCATCTCATCAGGCCATGGCGACCGAGTGCTATGTGTAATAGCTACTTTACGCTCTATATATATTTATGTACAGTGTACATGTAGCGTTAGCGAATTATATGGAATTGCACAAAATATCTGAATAATTTTAACTGTGTGTGTAGCGATGGTCGCTACAGTACTCCTCTGCGAGTGATTGTTCTTACTCTGAATTGAAAGTAACCGTAAGAATATGAAGTGCTTAAGTTAAGCTTAACTACTCTTGGTGAAAGCCATCGCGATGGCTTTCACCAAGAGTAGTTAAGCTTCACAGAAGTACTTCGTATTCTTACGGTATCACTTCATTCAGAGAAAGAGGAACAATCACTTGCAGAGGAGTACTGAAGCGACTTCGCAAACAATAACGACGTCACAGTTCATGGTCGTTATAGGCGTTACTGTCAGAAAATAAAAAAATTGGAACTAACTACCTGGAAGCCATCATATATGAGCGGACGAAAAATTCGTAAAATAAAATGCCATTTAGCAAGTTTGATTTTCCATTTTTGTAACTTCCACTTATAATGTTATCAACTATTCCGCAATAGTCATATATTCTACCTGCGACAAGCATATTGCTCTCATATAGTTTTAAATGTGTCATGCACAATATAATATGTCACAAGTAGCTAGTATATTGTGTAATAATAACCTGATTTTTATTTTTATTTTTTTCGTTCAATGAAAAACATGCTGGGAGTACAGCAAATTTAAACGAAATCAAGTGACGACAAAAGGTGCAACAATTTTCTATATATTGTCACGAAAGGATACAAACGAAAAAAGTTATGGATTTTTTTTTTTTTTTTGTTCATTTCATTCCCATCAACTTGTGTATACATATCAGCGCATGCATACACAGACAAAACCTCACAACAATTTTCATGAAAACCCAGTGAAATATTATATTTTTTTCGGTTGGAAAAAAAGAAAACAGTTTTTTTTGGCAAAAATTCAAGACATGAAATTTGTAGAGTAATACATATTTACGATCATAAAGAGAACATATAAGTTGATGTCTGCCTTGCATTTTTATTAAGATTTCGCACTAAACACGCGACCTTTGCAATGTTATGCTGTTTAATTTATAATATTAAGTTATCAACTTGTATGTGTGTCACTTAACGAGATATAATCATCGTCTGGCTTATGTATATATACGTGCATAAGTAAATTACGTATACATAATCGTATCGGTTCAATTTTTTAAAAGGTTAAACGATGTGATAAAGTGAAAATGTATAAACGGAAATGGAATAAAATTGGTTATAACCATTTTCAATTATTTGAAAATCAAATTTTCTATTAAGTTACGTTTTTCCATAACCTCGTATCGCTACTATACTATATATATATATTATACCTATGTGGGTATATAGGGTATTTTGGTTAGGTTAACTCATCTAAAATGTATATGGGTAAACTTAATATGAATATGTTTGTATACGGGTAAATAAGCAGTCATGGGCAAAAGTTTTTTCGGGCATTACGTTATTTAGCCGGACGACGATTTGACATTTGTTCTTCGTCTATTCGCTGACTCAGAAGATAAGTATCTTCTTAATTTAATACAAAGTGAAAAAGTAAATGGAACTTCTAATTATAGCAAAATGTTCTTAGCACGGACAACCAAACTTTCAAAACTTTCATCACTTATTTTATTATTAAAAAATAATTTAGTTAGTAGTTACATGTTAACAGATGTAGTTAAGCAAATTAAAGAATTTTTGTAAATATTTGGCGAGGCCTTGTAAATAAATTCGAATTTCAGTGTTTTATTTTTTTAAACTTTGGCTGACTGTCGCATCAATGAGTTCTTTTCGTTTCCATTAAAGCTTCATATAAATCGAATAAATGCAAAATTAACGGTGCAACGCAACTTAACGAAAAGTAACGAAACTTCTTTCAAAAAATAACAATTATTATTTTTTTAACTGTACTCAAACAAATTAACGAGTATTTAATAAGGCTTTTTAGAGAGGCCTGATTTAAAATGAATTAACAATTATTGTACAGTCGAAAAAGTAATCCTGTATAGCGACGAAATTGTTCATTACATATCAGTGTTATATTTATATCTTTAAACTATTTTCTGTTTGGACCAAAAAGGCAAGAACGTTTCAAATGCGAACTTAACGAAAATAAATTTTAAAAACTTACTCAAATGACTTAACGAGTATTTAACGAAGCTTCTCAAAAATGCATCTTACAAGTTCTTGAAAGTAAATTGACGAGTTATGGGCCCAAATCACATTTACATTTCATGTATATTTAGTTAAAGGAACAATAAATCACTGTTTCGAACCCAAATATTATTGGAGCTGGTAGAGTTCCCCTACTAAATATAAAATAGCGGTTGGTATGAAAAATACAAAATAAAAACTAAAGCTGATAAGTTTTAACACGTCACGTGTTTATGAAGGAAGCCAATGGTGGTTTTTAATTGTAAATATCATGGTAACTTATTACTCGAAAAACTTAACGAAACAAATAGTTATTTAATTTACAGGAAACTAGTTATTTAATAGTTATTTAATTTACAGGCATATTGTAAGATTAGTTAATAATTTTAAAATCATAAAAGCTATCTGTAATAGATAATACATTTTTAGCAAAGTCATACATACTTTGCTGAATTATTTGGAGATCGTGAAAATGTCAAATGTTTGTCTTTTTTTTATTTTTAACTCAATAGAATGCTATCAATTTGGTTAAAAAGTCTTGCACAGTGAGTTTAAGTTTTCACAATTGAATGAGTCAATAATGGTCTAAAATCAAACTTAACGAAACTAAATTGACGAAAATTATCAAAGTCGATTAAAAATTTATTCAAAAATTATTAGAATTTTAGTAATTTGTATCTGCTTTTTTAACAAATTTCCGTTTATATTAACTTAACGAAACTTTTCAAGTTTAACGAAACAGAATATTTTTCTACTTTCCACCTAGTCTAACATGAAAGCTTGTAAATTAATGTCTTCACTTTCTCGTTTTTCAATTTTCCACATAAAAACTGAATTAGCATAAAGTACCTAAAAACTTTGAACTGTGTCGTCCTAATAAGTATTAAATTAGCAGAATGAGATGCACAAGGTGTCAAGGTGTAAAAATGTCTGTGGTTCTAATCCTTAATTTTAAAAAATATAACCTATTGACTGTATAAAATTTAAAATTGTTTAAAATTATTTAGACAATTATGTTGTTTAGTGAATTTTTTGTGCCGCCCCATAATTTAGGCGCCCGATTTTACTGCATCATCTGCACATATAGAAACGCCGGGTCTAAATAGGAGGAAGTTTGTAGCCAAAGGCATATGGATTGAGTTCTAAAGTACTGCCGTTTTTCTTCACCGATCTGTAACTTAAGCCGCGCATCCTTAAACTTCTCCAAAACATACGTTAATAAATATTTCGGTATCCACCTAAATTTGTCAAGTGGCGCGGAATTGACAAATTGTTCGTACCTGTCTTATTTGCCATCTTATTTTAGAGACACAAAAAACGTACTCACGGGTTTGTCAGATTTATTTCATTTACGTGGTAATTAATACCACGAGATACTGATACTGCGTGCTATTTAATCTATTCAATTTGTTTAATTAAAAAACAAGGTTAACCTTTTCGTTATGTTAATTTGACAAAACTTTTAAAGTTAAATGAAATATGAGATTTTACAACTTAACGAATATTTAACGAAACCCATTAAAAATTAAACTTACACGTTTTTGAAAGTAAAATAACCCGAATTACTTTTTACATTTGAAGTATATTTAGTTAAAGTATAATGACCGTTTAGAAGCCAAATATTACTATAGCTGGTAAAGCACCACTTAAAATATAACAGCTGTTGGTATAGAAATTCAAAATGAAAACTAAAGCCAATAAGTTTTAGCACGCATTAAGAATTTGTTTGTATTACTAATTTAAGCGTACGTTAAAACTAAAAAAAAATTAACGAAACAACAGTAATATTTAGTTTTAGCGTGAATGATTGATTCAAGTAACTTAACCAACAATTTAAGAAACTTAAACTGAAATGTTTAATTCATTTGAAAGGTTCTTATCTTAAACTTCGAAGGATCCGGGCATATTGTAAGATTAATTTGCAATTTTAAAATAATAAAAGCTATCTATAGTAGAAAATAAATTTTTAGCAAGGTCGTACAAACTTTGATGAATTATTCGGTAATCGTGAAAATATCAAATGTTTTTCTTCTTTTTTTTTTAACTCAATAAGTTGCTATTTGTGCCATTTAGACAAAAATGATTTCAAATCGAACTTAACGAAACTAAATTAACGAAAAATTTTCAATTTTCAACCTAGTCTCACATAATAACGTGGGATTTAAATTTTCCACCATTAAAATGGATTAGCATAAAATATATTAGCATAAAATACATATAAACTTTGAAGAGTATATCGGAACTAAAGAAGTATGTGGTTCTAATTCTTAAATTTGCGCCTGTCTTTCAATATTTTTTCCCTTTATAAACGAAGCGTTATCAAACCTTTGTCTCCTACAATCATTTATTAACAATCCTAAAAGGGAAAATCCAATGAGAACTCAACTAATCCGAACTAATATAATGCTGGCGCCCGGTTTTATTGCACCGTCTACATCTATGGAAGCGCCGACCCTGCATTGGATGCCACGATGGGCAATCAAATTGATTGCATACGATTTCTGTGCAGAGACGGTACAGTTGTGGCCAAGTATAGATCGTGATATAGACAAACTATCAACACATAGTGAAGTAGTCTGCCTTTACAGTCAATTTAGGATATCGAAGGCATCCCTAATACTATAGTTACCGACAATGGACCATAGTTTGTTTCTGTGGCGTTCAAAAAATTCTGTGAAATTGACTGAATATAATATTTTACAACTGCTCTGGGCAACCAGAAAAACATTTAAGAAATCCATGTAAAAAATCATTTCAACAACTAAACTCCTCGATGAATCATTTTTCAAGTTCTTTATCTCCTATCGTACTACATCGTCACAAATGCTGAATAAAAATAGACCGGCAGAGCTCCTCCATGGTCGGCAACCGAAAAACATACTGTCTCTAATATTTCCGAAAGTGGAGTTTGATAAAATCGGTTATTCTTCATTCCACGTTCTTAAATTAACAAGTAACTACTCTAGAGGGCCAAAATGGATGCAAAAGGTCCTTGCCTGTATCGATTTCGCAATCTATGGCATCTACTATCTGGAGGATTGATGCCGAATAAAATCATTGAATTAGATCTCTCGGAGAAATGGAGCTGCATTTTTAAATTATAGGAAGCATCATTTTGGCCAACGCTAACGACAAAAATACCAAAAAATTATATGGAGAGATAGCATACATTAGCACCACCGTCACGTCATACAATACCGGTGCTGGTTCAGTAGTGGAGGCTCAACATCTACATTCTCAATTAATCCAGTGGCTGCACTAAATGAAAGAAGCAGTAACCACTTAATCATTTTAAAATCATGGCATCAGGAGAAAGGCCTAAGCGGCGATGATAGATTCTTGGAAGAGCAGTCTATTAAAACCCTTAGTATTCGATAAAATCCAATCGGAAACTATACTTTTTATTTGAAGAAAACCTACCACATCAACGGGTTTACAAAGCGTCAATTTTCATCGGAAATATCAACGGCCAACGAAGTAGCTAACATTTCCACTGAAATCTAATATTACAACAATTTCCCAAAACTTAAACGAATTGTTGCATACCTTCTCAGAGTTAATCGCTTACTCATAATATCATCAGAATAATTCAAAAGGAATCATTTCTTGTCGAGTTTGTAGGACTGGAAAGAGCTGCTTTTATCGTAAAGAAGGACAATAACCACATAATTCGAGTTGGTGGCCAACGACCAATTCAATTAATGAGATAGTTACCAACGGACCGAGTATTTGCAGCGCCACTATTCTATACCGTGCGTGTGAACTATGCTGGAACGTTCTTTGTGCATTACCAAATCCGTGGTATACCTGCGACGAAAACATACTTGTGCATATTCATTTTTTTCGATTAAGGAAATCCATCGTGAAGCAGCATCTGATCAGAGCTCACAAGTGCTTTTTTGCTGCTTCAAACTTTTGCATTTTCCATAAAATTCATGTTAGGCCTATCAAAACTGAAAATATTATGCCACAAATTGAAAGTAGCCAAAATCCAGAAAATGCGTGATGATTAGCCTATCAAAACTTAAGGAACAGGCCACAAATGGAAAATTCCCAAAATCCAGAAAATTATAATTTTTTTCACTGTATTACGATACATACATTAAAGAGCGCGCAGTACAAATAAACTTTGCCCATGTCAGTCGATATGTTTTGTACATATATAAATAGAAAGAGACGACATAATCGTAACCTATGTCATTTGTTTGGTGTGTCTGATCGAATCAACCCAAAATACAATTTAACGAGGATACACAGCGTATACATTTAGGATAATCGGAGTTCATCTATCTTTTAATCATCTAAAACATAAGTCATTCGCATTCATACATGAAAAATGTAAATTATATACGTCAGCTGATGTATACATTTACCTTAAATTGGAAAATCAATTTTCATTACAAATTATATGCTCGATTATGTTGTTGTTCTTGTTGTTGTATATTCACTTTCATTACAACTATTTTATTGTCGCGTGATTTTTTTTTTTTTTTTTTTTAATTTTACTAATGAAAATGGCATGAAAATGAAAAACAACAACAAACCTTTTGTTTTTTTTGTTTTAGTTTTCTTTTTAAACGAAAATTATAAGAAAACAAAAACAATCATTAACATACCTGTGAGAAAAACAAACATTTTCTAAATTATATTCCGCACCTTGATTTCGCGAGTGTGCGTGTGTATATATATGGCTTTGTGTTTGTGTGAGTCGATATGTATATTGTGCGAAATGGAATGCGATCCTATGGCGGGGGTGGGATGTGGGTTTATTTATGTTTTTATTGATGGGGATTGTACACTATTTTGTAATGGTTTATTGGTATAACGTAAACTATTTTAAACGCACGTGATTTTTCCTCATACTTACGACAAGTTTATTGATTATTGAGTGCCAGACGGTTGAATGAATGTAAAATACAATTCATTGTCAACGTAAATATAAATAATCGAGTGAAATTAGCTTACAAGCTAAACTAAATTTGAAATACAAGTATATTGGGCGTGTTCAATTTGTTTCAACTTAAGAGAATAACTTAAGTGAATTGAGCGATTTCAATGAAATTTAATACAGTTTATGTCAAAACCCGTTCTTAGAGGTATCATTGATTCCAATTCTACCACTGACCAACTGTTTAGTACTTAAAGGGGCATTTGAGAACCACCGGTTGCAGTTCGACAGTAGTACCGCTACGGGAATTAATAGAAGATCTCATACTAAATACTTGATCAGGCATTAATCCGCCTAAAGAAAGACAAATGCCGCTCCACCCAATGCAAAAGAAAATCGATACTATTCGAGGCACCCCACCACGGTGGTTAATTAATTTTTACCATTCGTTCATTCCAGTTAATTTTCACCAGAACGGCGATACAGCCAAAAATATCGTGAAGATTTCGCAATTATAGAGGGAGTCAAGAAATTGCATGATTTAGTTTACGGGCAAAAATGCCCGATCGTGATGAACCTTAAGTCGTTCCTTTGGCGTTTTACCACAGTTGTCCCAAGTCCTCAGATTTTGATACGTTGATGTCCTTTTCTTAGCGCCTATAATTTATGTCTTTTCTGGGCAAGATGAAAGACATGCAGATATGGGCATATGGTCTTCCACGAGGTCCACCGATGTATCCACTAAAGTGACATAAAAATAAGCAAAAATAGTTTACACACCAGTGGCGTAGTATATTACTAAATTAACCAGCATTAATTAATCGAAGAAAAAAAACACTAATTTTAATTAGAATAATTTTGTATGATTGTTATTTGATTATCACGGTCGATTCGAAAGTCAAAGGTGAGTTTGTTCATGTACATAATTCAATAACTTTATTTTCTAATTCAATTCACGCACTCAACAAACAAATAACCATATAGGCATAAGTAATAAAAAAAAACAATAAAAATTAACCCACCCTCGTCGAACCATAAAAAAATCCACAAAAAATTCATAATTAATATTTTTTTTTTTTTTAAATGGATCTGAGGCCCATCACAACTACCCCTTAATTGCCACCATCACACATCCTATTTTTTTTATGTATTTGAATTTGTGGTGTCCTTCCTATGTGTATATATATATATATATATATATATATATATATATATATATATATATATATATATATATATATATATATATATATATATATATATAACGATCAGCTGTTGTTAATTATAAAATGGGGTTAAGAAGATTATATTATATGCGGCTATAGTTTAATCGTCCATTAAAATAAAATAAAATATTCACAAAGAAATTTATACGAAAATCTTTTACTCGTCGAGAGTGAGAGAAAAACTTTCAAAAGGTTTTCATTTCTGAATTATTGAACTCATTTACTTATAAGTTTTTTTCTACCTTAAACTTTTCAGCAAAGCGTCCCGTGAATACTGTTGTTATTTAGTTAGTAATTATTTAGAAAGACAATAAACTTTTATGACTAACGCCATCTCTTAGAAAAATCACACAAGTTAATTTATTACCTGACGTTGTCGTTTCAAAATTACTTTTAAAATTTGTGAAAGTTATTCGTGATCATTTGACTTATGTAAAATAATTCTGCCACATGTTATTTTATTTTCCTTGGTCAAAATTAATGATTGGGAAATAAATATGCTCTTTAGATGATCCTAAGGAACATTTTTATCGCCTAGAGTAGCAGGTAGACTGATCAAGATGGCAGAAAACGCTCCCTTTTTATCCATAAACTGTATGCATAGTTCGTACAATTTGACAATAACAAAGATCTCCAACAAGTTAAATCAAGAAGGTTTAATTATGTTAGACTAGTAAGACATAGTTGTTTACTCCACAGAATACCTATAACTTATACTAAATTAAATTAGAAATAATTGCATCATCGTTAATATCTACTTAGCTATTTATTGTTTATTTACATTGTATTAATATTTATGTTTTGGACATTTGATTGTATAAATTATGTTCCAAATAATTTAACTGCCATGTAACGTAACGAGCTTTTATAATTAATGTTGCTCATCACGATTAATGGTTTAAAACCAAACTAACTCTAACACAAGTATTGTATAATGTTGACTGATTGCTAATCATTATACATTTTATATATGCTATAACATTCCTAAATTTAATTCTTTTTCGAAAATGCTGCCATCTTATGGAAAGTGGTGTGTTTTACGCGTATACCCTAGTGCATTGATTATGCCGCTAGATGTCAGTCAATGTGTCTAAAATATAAGTAATATATTTGTAATTAGCGTGTACGAATAATTCAAATTGTACATAAATACACCAAACAACGAACATCATTCCTGTTGGAATGATTTCGAACAACAACAAATAAAAAATATGAAAAAAATCATGGCCGGCAGATTGATATTTTAAAGCAACAGATTGTTTGAATTTTATTCAAACAATCTGTTGCTTTAAAATATTACATTTTTTTTGGTAGGCTTAGTGTGTTATTGCTTACTTATTTTGAGCTATTTTGTAATTATTGCTGATTTGTAATATTTTATGTTTTAAGAACAATCTTAAAAAAAAAAATCTCCTGACAATGATTGGTACTATATACTTTGATCGTGCTGCCTCATTCGGGAAACATAGCATTTTACATAATTTGATCGTGCTGCTTTTTGCGAATAACATAGTATACTAAATATTTTGATCGTGGCGCCTCTTCGGAAAACATGATCTTTATGTTGGTAATAGTGAATTTGATTTTAATTTATAGTGAGATTTGCAGAAAAATATAAAATTTAAATACTAACTTCGTTACAAAATTAATATTAAGGCAATTGCCTTAATATTAATTTTGTAACATGCATATATTTGCACGACCGAAAGAGCAAAACGACAAATTCAATTTTAGACTATTCCATGTACATTATCAAAATTAGTTTACATTTACAAAACCTATTTAATTAATTAAAACTTTTATCAATATTATTATAATTTCATTTAAAATTATGCATTTTATTTCTTCATCAGCCGTAAAAAATCTAAAATCTAAAATTGTATGACAAAATCTAAAATTGTATAATTTTTGTTGGTTTACGAGCTTATTTTTGTCGAAAAGTTCAAATGGTATAATTTTTTTTTGGTTTCCGAACGCATCAAAATGGAACGATTTTTTTTTTGTCGGGTATAACATAACCTCAAGGCGTTGCCACATGCACATCTCTAATCACGGAAATTTTGAGTGAGTTCGGAAAACGTTTTAAGATTAGAAACAGAAAAAATTATACCATTTAGTAAAAAAATCTGTTTCCAGGAACGGCAAAACAAAAAAATCCAAATTATTAAATGAAAATTGTTAAATTATTGAAAATTTACTCTTTTAATAATTAAAAATTATTATGTTTTATAATTTGTTCTCAATTAATATAGAAAATGTGGATTTATCCAGCTATAAATTGAAAATCTGTTTTTAGAAAAACGTCGGTATTTTTGTCATGTGGCAACGGCTTTAGACAAAGCCTTCGTTTAAATTTGGGATAAAGATAAATTATTATTGAGTATAAAGTAATTGAAACCATGTCACAACTTGCTGATCAACAACGTAGTTTTTTTGAAAATCTTTCACATGATCGCAGCTAAGTTTATTCAAATCTAGATAAAGTCAGACTTCGAAAACTACAAATACCGCAATTTAGCGGAAATTTCGAGAATTTTCCGGCTTTCAATGATATATTTGAAAATATTATTCACAACAATGATGTCATGTCCGATTCGCATAAGTTTCAGAATTTAAAAGGACTATACTCAACGATGATGCAGCAAATCTGATCATACATATTCAAGTAACAGAAGTGCACGTAGTGACATCTATAGTTAAAACGTTTTTGTACCAAATTTCAATTTCGCAAGGAGCGACGAAGGCGTTACGTAAGACATGTGATGTTTTGGATGACGTTGTGAATTTCTATAAATACAAGAACCGATACAAGAACGCTGTCATTTAGCAGAATCATGTCAATCACATTTTAGCAGCAAACAATGCCAAAAACGCCATCACACATTGGTACATCCAATAATCAAGGCATTTTATTGCTTGCCGATTGCTTTTTTAAAATCATGAATAATGATCGAATAACTGGACCGAAGGTATTACCTTTTGCACAAAAAACGTTATTTGGGTGGGTAATATCCAGAAAATTCCAAGGTATAAATTCATGACTCAGCCACAGTTACAAAACGTTACAAAAATTCTGGAAAACTGTGGAGGTACCAAAGCATAGAGGTAAAGCATAGAGTTGAAGGAGGCCGCTAATCTATGATTGAAGTAGGTTACCGTAGAACCAAATGCGTTACTATAGGGAAATTATGACCTGAAAATATTTAAATTAAAGAATGCATATTCCGAATTTCTAAACGGGCATTAAAAAAGAAGATACATAAAGAAGAAGCTTCGGAAGAACAAAGTGAAAGTTTTAACTTTTCCTTTTACCATGCGGAGTTCTAACAGGATGCCACTACAATAAAAGTGCATGTCGATTTTCCTTTCGACGTCTTGCATGACATCACTTCTCAACCATTGTGGCCCATGCCCCCATAACTCGTGGTCCACTAATTGGTCTCTGCTTGCACAATTTGCCGGATTATCCTTATATTCTTACAATAAGACTAGTGCTTCCGTGGAATGATATCTAGTATTTTCGTGCTGTACGGTTATATATGTAACAGTTTTCTATATTGATCTGACAGCCATGCCAGAACCGTTGTAGAATCCGTCCATGCGTAAATATTTGAAGTAGGAAATGCTCCTGTTTCTTTTTTTTTATTAACTTGGTCAGTTTTGAGCCTGGGTAACGATATTTTGCATTGGTGCCACTCTCGTTTCTGCTGTTACCGATTGAGTTGAATATGGACCATATACCTCTTTACGTCGAATGTGGAATAAGACCGTAAATGCTATTTCGCACGCATTTGAAAAACAGTGGAACTCCTTCTTGGCTGCTACTACCTACAAATCCCGTTATTTGAATACTCGTCAGAATATATATCGAGCACTCATCTCGCCATCACTTGTGTGCTGTTTCTGTGGGAAGTGTATCGACCCATCCAAGCTTTCCCAAACAAAGCCGTTGAAACAAAATGTTGATAGCTATTACCACTGGAACCAACCATCCCATTGGATCATAAATATTAAATGATTCTGACAGCAAGGTTCATTTTGTAGTTTCAATTTGCTTTGTTAACGTCATATTGAAAGAAAACATATCTGTCTTCGTACACGAATAAATTCCAAGGACTTTCGTAATATTTTCATCATCCGAAATGACGCAATTTCATAGCTATTAAGTTCTAGCTATAATGGCGACTGTGAATATCTGGTAGTACATCTTTTCCATGTCTGCTGTAAGTGCAAAAGGAAATGTTTAGGTAGCCGATTTTTAACGATTTTCTATTCGAAATTTGTATTGGTACACATTTGAAGGAGTGACAAATTTCCGAATACTTCGGGTCCCTTATGTCACTCATGATAATTGTGTATAGGAGGTGATATTAAAGCTCGCCTGGTCTCTGGAAACCGTGCTTTGTATACCTCCGCCCGCTGCTAAAGTCAAAATATTTTGCAAATACTGACAAGCTGACAAAATTATACAAGGTGCTGATCAGACCCCTTGTCATGTATGGGTGTGAGAGTTGGACCTTGATGGATAAGTATGGGAGAGGGTTAATCAATCACGAGATCAGGTTTTTAATTAAAATTTCCGATTTCGTTCATGAAAAGAAAAATAAGGACCCTTGCTAGGTCACGTTCTCCAATTTGATCCTAAGCGGATGATTCAGTGATCACTGATAGGAGACCCGCCATTTGACAGGAGCAGAGGTCGCTGTCGGCGACGATGGCTCCCCGGAGTATAGAACAGCATGTCTTCTTCGGGTTGTCTAGAACAATTTGAAGAACAAGCTCAGTATCGAACCCGTTGGAGCTAGACTGTTGACTCGGTACGGGCCAGTAATGGCCTGTAAAAGCTATTTTATTATTTTTATTATGTATTCCCTCCGAAACCCCATGCATATACGATAAGATCATTAATCGTTACTTGTTTTCTGAGTAACGGCACGCTTTTATCAATCATCAACCCAGTGATTATTAACCGTATTTTGAGTGAAATCTTTTATGTTTTCCATAAATGTCTTGGCGGAAAATAAAATAATCGCCTCATATTTCGATATACTATGTACGATATATATTTTTTGGGGTTAATATTGATCTACATTTTACTAATACGGTAAATAATTTAGAAAAGAATAGATAAATAGGAAAATGGAAAATTTTGTTGGATTGATTTTTCCTTTTTATAATTGAACTATTTTGTGTGCGATGCTTTGTTTTACTATTTTTTTTTTTTGCTTTCGGTTTTCTCTTAATATAAAATTTTTATTGATTTGTAAATATTTATATAGTGAGGAGGGGGAATGTATACATATATGGATAGAGGTGTGGTGGTCTGGCCACTATAATATATGAAGATTGAATTTTATTTCGGGAAAACGCATGGCCAAACATTTTAGACATGATAATTCGAAATAGTGTAGAAGTACAAAACCAACAACTCGAATATATAAACAAAATTGTATTATATTTTGAGGTTATGTATGGTGTGAGAGTGACATAATGGCGATTTCTTGTAGCTCGTCACATACTAATTTTGTGTAGATGTTAACTCATTATAGTTCAATTCAAATTAAATTTTCAAGCAAGTTATATTACCCAACTAAATTGTTTTAGGGTAAATATTTATAAAACGTGTATAGCGGGCATAAAGTGTAATTGTCTAATAATTGATAAGCGAGGGGTGGCGTCATCTGTCATCTTTTGGTTTGTATTATATTATTATTTTTCGATATCTCCAAATCAACAGTACATGGCGTTCACCTTCTATAGGCTGAACCATCTTGCTCTATTGGGGACTAATGAGTGCGACGACGGAGATACCTCGGCATTTCTTGCACTTCCTTAGGTCACCTTTCTTGGGAATCGAAACTGTCATGCTTTCTTTCCTTCTCTTTCTGGGAACCAACCGATCTTGTTAAGTTGTTAATCAGTTGTCAAGAGTTGACTAGAAGCGATCTTATTAGATGGAATGTTGGTAATTTTGAAAGTGACCTTTTTTACCCACTAGTGTCGAGTTGCTTGTTTTGATTGGCTGCCACCTCTTCAGCAGCTTTAGAAATACGCTTTGTATATTTACTTGACGCGCTGTATCTTCATTACTGGATTTTACCTACGCTTTACTTTGCTGATACATTTTTAACTTAAATTGACGGCGTACCTTAGTTTTCGTCCATGTATCATCACTAATCTTGCAGTGATGAGTTTTTTTGTTGAATGTCTATGTGTATTTGTGAAGATTTTACTGAGGAAACTTACTGCCGCATATGATCAACTGATTTGTGATACAGGAAGTTGACGAGTCTTACTGAAGGCTCATTGAAAGAAGCTGCGCTATTGGAGTAATCGTCAATTGAACTTTTGCCATCAATTGAACGAAATACAAACATTTTTAAAAAATTAAATTGTTGTTAATGATAATTTTGAATTTTCACTGTCGCAATATCATTATCTTTGCAAAGTTAATTCATCATAATTACGTTAGGCATCTTAAAAAAACAAAACTGAAAAACTCTTAAAATCAACTCAAAAAGAAAAAAAATTTGCCATTATTTTTTCCACCAATCATAATTTCCGATTGCTTTTGTTGTGTTCTCAAGTTTAAAATGAAAATTAATTAACATAAAAATAATTTAATATATATATATATATATATATATATATATATATATATATATATATATATATATATATATATATATATATTTATATATATATATATATATATATATATATATATATATATATATAAACTAGGAAAATATTATGATATCGGTGAGTGCCTTACTTAGTTATACCTATTTTTTAAGTTTCGTTCAATTTCCAAATAATCGTTAGTACTAAACCATTAATAATTGACTTTTGATTCATTTTTCACAGCAATATAGTTCATGTAGTGTGGTTATTTGATTTTTAAAAGGTCTTTGTAAACTCGGTCGAACAGCATTCCTCTTCCAAGTCGAAATTCTATTTAAAATTGAAAATATTGTCAAAATCCATTTTATTTTTATAATGGGCTGAGGCCATCCGAATCATCCGAGAAAAAAAAATTTGTTTGCTGTCATTTTTTTTTTTAGAAAATTGACTAGGCCCTGAATGAATAATCTCGCTGCTACATGTTTGTGCTTTGTTGATTCAGATTTAGCCACCAAGTTTGTGAATTCCAATTTGTTATGGTTAACATCATCCCATCGAATGTGATTATTCATTGTTTTTATAGTAAACAGCAATGGGATGTATCGTACACCAATGAAATCCATGAACCGCATCCTGAACTACGAATGAGTATAGTTCTCCGAAAAAGATCATGATTTAAATTGGATTTCCTATGTTTCAGGTAAGTTGCTTGTTTTTCTGCAATAAACGAATGCGGTATCAAGTTTTCTAAATGTTCGCAAAACTTATCCATGAAAGTCAATGTTGATACGGTTACTGTTTCCTTTGTGCATCTATCTACTTGTTGCAAATGTGTACGGATATTTTCCGTTCCTGGACAGGGTGCACATTCGTTTAATTGGCAAGATGTTGTTGGATTTCCCCAAACAATCTGAGAAATTAGTTTTTTATGACTGACTGCAGTAGGGATGATTTGTTGGGTTTGTGGATAGGAATGGCTTTGGTATGTTACCGCAAGAGGGGGGATGTAAATGTTAAAATGTATAATTATTTTTATAATTTTTGTACTTTTTATGTTTTTAAAATTTTTTATATTTTTTATATTTTTATATTTTTTAAATTTTTTATATTTTTTATATTTTTTATATATTTTATATTTTTTATATTTTTATATTTTTTATATTAAAGATAATTTATTATATTTTATTATATTTTTATTTTAATATTTTTTATTTGTTATATTTGTTATATTTTTATAATTTAATTGTAAATTCCGAGCGGAAGCTAATCTCATTTTCCTGCGCACTACAGGAGAACAATTGACTGTCTGTAAAGTAGCGTTGAATGATAAAAGATCAGGATAGACGTATTGCTTTTCACTTGTTACTGTTGAAGTCTTTGATGACGATGATGATGATGATGATATTAGTGCTGAACAGCTTTCCTCCAAATTAATATTTTGAATATTTTAACACCAGCGGGTCCTGAAACTTCACTTATTACATTATTTAGTTTACTTTGAGACATTCCGAAGAAGCATGACGTACAAATGTTCTCTCCTTTAATTAAGGTAATGCCTTTTGTATGAGCTTACCTAATTATACAATTAGTGATATTACGAATAGGCGATTTATGTTTAAGGCACAATAATTTCCTTAATTAACTTAATTTTCATATTGAAACTTTAATATTTTTACCGGTTTTAAATTTTACTTCAAATTCACGTTTACTAATGACAAATATAATAGCTCCTTCGTATTTATATCGAAAATTTTTATTTGAAAGCTATATAAAATAATTAGTTAAATAATACGCATACCAGGCTCCTAAATTTTAAGTATATCTTTTATTTTTTTTTTTTAATTTTTTATTTTAAAAAGATTTTTACAAACTAGTAATTTTTGACTAACAGCGTTTGATTCTGACAATATAATAATAAAGCCACTTATGTGACCACCGATTGTGTCACCAACAGCTAGAATTGCAGTGTCATCTGTTGTATTGCTCGTCTGCGGCAAGTCGCTTGTAAACAGTACGCAAAGGAATGGCCCTAATACACTCTCCTGCAGGACTCCTGCTTTAGCTTCTTTTATGCTGGAGTATTCTTCATCCTGTTTAACTCTAAAGTATCTTCCTTTCAGGTATATGACTTTAGCAGCTCGCAATACTCAAATGGCAGATTTTTCTACAGTTTAAATATTAAACCATCTAGCCAGACTTTGTCAAATGCCTGCGCTATATCCAGAAATATGGCTGAACAAATCTTTTTTTTATCTAAGGATTTTTCTATTAAATCTGTTATTCTATATGGACTTGATCGATTGTGCAGTGTTTCTCTCTAAATCCAAACTGATGGGCCGGCACATCTCCTGATTTTATAATTTCCGGTTTTATTCGTTTTAATAATAGTCTCTCAAACAGTTTTGACATAATCGGAAGAAGTGATATTCGCCTGTACGAGGTTAGTTCACTTGGTGGCTTAGCTGGGTTAGGTATCATTATCACTTCCGCAAATTTTCAAGATCGGGTCACATAACGAAGTCTGAAGGAAGCATTAATCATGTCTGATATTTTTTTAATAGCTTCATTAGGTAGTTGTTTAAGAATCTCTCTATAGTTATCAAGTCATATCCTGGTGATTTTTTAAGTACTATATGATTCTCTATTTCTTGTTTCACTTTTTTAGCATTAGTTAATGGGATTTACCGTCTCAATCAGTATATATCCTGTTGATTAAATGTTGATTAATTGGGGTGAAACGTAAGCTCGAGATTATCCGCAAATATTTCTGCTTTGTCTTCTTTGGTTTTAGCCAGGCGACCATTATTTGTTCTTATTGGTGGTGTGTGCATAACTGGCCTTTTCAAATATTTGTAGCTTTCCACAATGAATAATCACTATCTTTATCATAGGTGTTCAATTCGCGTCAATTTTTCAGAAATGTGTATAAGCATTCTCCTTGATGTTATATCTAGGTGGGCAATATATTGTGACTACCACTACTTTGTGGTTGCGGGTATTAATGCTAACGTTAATTTCTTGTATTTCATCATTTTTAATTTTTTGTTGCAGATCGTATTTAATATATTTTTGTTGAAATCATGGCACTGCCCCCTCGTGCATTATTATTAGGATGTGCTGCTGAGTGAACTTCGTAGCCACAGATTTCTATATGACTTTGAGTAGTAAAGTGTGTTTCATATAATAAGCATATATTTATTTTTTCTAAATCAAGAAATAGTTGTATTTCATATTGCCGTTGCAAAATACCATTGCAGTTCCATGCAAGAATTTTTAAATTATTTGCCATGTTTAATTAGCGAAGAGAGGCTATCATTAACTGAAGCAGAACTATGCTGTTTCCTCGAACTTCCAATAGTGAGTGCATCAGCATATGTTACATTTGGATTAGTTCTTGATAGCTTGTTTAATGTTTGGTGCGTTCTTAACTTTGTGAATATTCTTGTTGAGGCCTGGTATTTATTAAGTTTCCCTTGTTTTTAATTTCATCAAAATCAAAATGGCTGATTGTTTTCGTATGAAATCGCTATATATATATATATATATATATATATATATATATATATATATATATATATATATATATATATATATATATATATATATACATATATATATATATATATATATATATATATATATATATATATATATATATATATATATATATATATATATATGTATATATATATATATATATATATATATATAGGGTGGGCCATCTATCGGTTTAAATTTGAACCAAAGAAAATTGGTCGTGCAACATTTGGTCGCAGGAAGGACCAACAGTGTCCGGTATAGGTAAGTTTATTGTTAAAGTTCGTGAAACTGGGTTCATTGTTGATGCGCCAAGACGTAAGTGTGCTCGTACTGTTCGTACACCCTAAATTATCGAAGCTGTGGCTGAGAGTGTACGTGAGAAGCCATCAACATCAACTCGAATTTTGTGAAAAGATCTCGGTATGACGCCTTACAAAGTTCAGTTAGTTCAAGAGTTGAAGCCGCATGACCATCCGCTTCGTTTTTACTTCGCTATATGGGCCAACGAGAAACTGCACGATGATGACTATTTTGCTAAAAAAAATCATCTTTTCGGATGAAGCTCATTTTTATCTTGGTAGGTACGTTAATAAGCAAAATTTCCGTATTCGGGGCTCAGAAAACCCACACGTAGTCTTACAGAAGCCAATGCATCAATTACGAGGTATTATTTGGTGCGGCTTGTGGAGCAGAGGTATCATTGGCCCATATTTCCTAGAAAATGAGGACGGTGCAACTATTACGGTCAATGGAGATACCTATCGCAACATGATAACCGATATTTTTGAGCCCGCTCTTCATGGTATTGGTGTGAACGATGTTTGGTTTCAACAGGTTGGTGCAATTTGCCACACATCTCATGCCACAATCGATTTATTGCGTCAAACGTTTGATGGCCGTTTAATTAGCCGAAATGGTGATGTCAATTGACCGGCAAGAAGCTGCGATTTAACACCATTGGACTATTTTGCGCGTGGAGCGCTGTTAAAGACAAGTGTTATGCCGACAAACCAGAGACAATTGAGCATTTGAAGGCCAACATTCGTGATGCCATCGCCGAGATACGAAAAATACGATACCCCGATTCGATACCCCGAAAAAGTGCTTGAACAAGTGCTCGAACATTGGTTCGATCGAATGGTGTACTGTGAGGCCAGCCGCGGTAGCCATATGAATGAAATAATATTCCATCTCTAACCGGAACAATTGTACTTCACAACAAAAAAATAATTTTGGCAAAATTTCAAACCGTTTTTGTTTTATTGCATTTTAAAATTTAAACTTTTAAATGACCCGTCCGTTATATATATATATATATATATATATATATATATATATATATATATATATATATTTCGCATTCTGATTTTTGGCTCACACAAAAAGTATTGTATTTTCAGTTCTAGCTATGTACAATATTTTCAAAAGTCATACCATATATTCAAAAGTACCGTTATAACGAACGACGATGCAACCCATCACCAATATCTTACGCAACAAGGCTCGCTCAAAAGTAACTGCGAGATCTGCAACAAGCAGGAAATGTCAACTCTCACACAGAATATTCTGCAGGAAATGTCAACTCTCACACAGAAACTCATTGCTTTTGTGCCACCGCAGGACCATCATAAATTCAGAAAAATTTCTTCAAGAATTCGCAGTCCTCACACAATGTTGCGACACAATGAGGACAAATAATTTTTTACTTCGTAATTTGTAAGCTGTCAATATACTCTTTTTATATTACTGATTGCAGACTAATTCTGAACTGACTTCTGAGGCCGAAGATCTCCTAAATCTTTTACAATTTCAAGTAGTTATTTTGGTTCTTTCTAATCAATTTACTGTAACTCTAACCGAATATCACATATAAATGTATGTTTATTCTAACTGAAGTACCATAAGCATATTAAAGGTTTTCCATTTGCAATGCCCGAAAGTTTTCCAAATAAAATAAAAACAAAGTAATTAGTTTTATTACCAGCGGAAGCATAATCATTGCCTTTAATAATGAAACATAATATCGTTAAAATGGCCGTGGCCTTAATGACTCAGTCTATTTTTGTGGTCTACTTTTTGAAGAGAAAAGAGTGATTGTATTGAGAATTCTTGTAATAATTTCTAACCATGGTTGAACTTTGTCTTTTTCCACGATGAAAGAAATTTTTAAAATAGAATAAATAAAATACTGGCAATCCCGTTGGAAAACCCTGTATAATTAAATATGCAATCGAAAAGAAGATTATTCAAAAGATGTCTTTATAAATATTTAGTTTGTAAACATTTGAATACAAAAACATAAATAACCAAGTTCTACTAATATAATATAGAATTAGTAATTAAGACATTTAAATAAAAGATTTTCAAAGTTTGCTCTTGCCATAATTAAATGATGAAGTAAAATGTTTACAAGCCACTTTAGAATTGAAAAAGCGGGAAAAAGTACAAAAGTTACAAAACGATAAACTGCACAATAAACTTTGGTACTCGGTAATTACTGTAACTGTTATAGAGCTATAAGTACTTTGCATAATGTATTTTAATTAGTTAGTGCCATAAAATTTTTTGTAGTACATTTCAGTTTTTATAACACCTTAAATGCCATTGTAATTTTGTTTCAAATTTTTAATTGAAAAACAGTGGCGCATGTCGTCTGTATAACGGAGCTGAATTAAGAGAATGATTCATGTACTAATTTTATCTGACAGACATAAATTATAATCGTTTTGATTGGTTGAAGGTCCGCCTTATTTTTTTATCGTACGACACAATTTAAAAATTGAACATTGCTCATTTTGCTTTAAAAACAGCACGAAGGCTCTACAGATATTAGTCGACGTCTTGGCCATCAACGATGACGATATGGGGCAAATTGATATCGTTAACACCGTATGAACACAGGAAATGCTATTCCTAACCGATAAGTGCCAAGACGATCACCATTACCGAAACAATAAAAAACCGAAGAGCTGGTTAAGAAATGGAACATGATGCGGGATAATCGAGCAATCGAACAGCCTTTGGAGTTCAACAGTAATACTTGTTTTAAAAAAGGATGATTCGATGAGGTTCTGTATTGAATACCGCAAACTATCTGGTGCCAACATAATTAGTACGATGGATCTTGAAAGCTAATCAGCTTCAATGGCTTATGCAATTCAAGAAACCAAAGGAACATATTATAAGATGGATCGAATGTTGGAATGTCCAGGAGGCCGTGTGCTCTTCAGTGTAAGCATTGCGTAAGGCATGACAAATAAAGAGTTACTTTGCACGATTTACATTGATCACAGTCGACATAAAAGAACGGTGGAAAAATAGTCGCTATCGGAAGATCACCGGCCTAATTAGTCCTGATTAGTAGAAAATTAAGACCGAAAGTGCAACCGTAAAAAGCTACGGTTGGGCAACGTTATTTAGTTCTGTCGCACTCATTCTCCAATAATTCAAATCTGAGATCTGAGTGTTATTTTTCCCTCTGACCTTATCTTCACCACAGACACATCGATTACGTTATCAACAATGCCAATATTATGCTGGACTTCAACAAAAGAAATTGTTATGACTTTTGCGACCACTGTATGTGGCTCTTTTTTTGTTCCATATTAGAATAGGTCTCCCCAGTCTGGATCCTGCTGTACAAGTGCCATTCGGACAGGATTGCGAGAGTTCAGATGTGTTTTGTTTTATACGCACTTTGACAGTTGCCAAGCGTTAGTGTCGATCAATATGCCCCGCTTCCGTATCAGGAGCGTTGCAATTTGTTGAAATTGCAATGTGGGATTTTAAATGACATGGGAGCAGATAAATCGCAATCGCAATTTCGACTACACAGTTATTCGAAGCTAATGGTACGTCAGTGCAATATTTAAGTGGATTGTGTGAAATAGCAAATACTTGTCAGTGTGAATGATAGGTGCAGATTAACATACCGTGGCTATAATAGTAGACATTTAAGGATTGATTGATGGAATGAGCTATTAACTTCCTTTTTTATCAAAAGTGCTATTTTACATGAAACCAATCCTATCATTTTTGTTTATAAATCAACAAAAAACCGCGAGTCATGGCAAAACGAAACTTGGAGGCCGTGCGTTTTTATCGAGCATTGAATAAAATCACGATTTCAAATTGATAACCAATTTCGGAACATCAAAATTTCACACAATAGCTCGAAGGTTACAATATTTTTTTGACCATAGACACCAATGACATTCATACTAAAGACAGCAATTACTACACCTTTGGAACTTTTAGAATCTACAAAAATGACTTTTCGACCCTAGAATCCAGCACAAACTTTTCAACGACTAGTTGAAAAGATTCAACTTTTGCAAACATTCCGAATGCCGAAAGCAGATCAAATGTCATTCCGAAAGCGGATCAAATGTCACTCAATGATTTTCTTAAAAACTATAAGAAAAAAAGCAAGTCTATGTAGTTTTATACTGGAATCTTTCCATCTTTCCATGGTTCAAAGTTGTATACCATCTCAAAAATCTAAAGGATCAAGGCACATCCAAAACCTTTTTAGACTAAGGTTCCAGACTTAGACATAACTGCTGGCATGAACGCATTCGCAGTGAACTTAAATTGCATCACTTGATTCTACGTACCTTATTTTATAGTGATAAAGACCAAGGGCTCAGTTTGAGTTTCAAACTATTTACAAAGCTGTCGACTTTATTCAGTTTCCAATACAGATACACCACTAGTTACAACACGAAGGCACCATAAAATAGGCGATTATGTGCCATAACCGATTAAACTGGGCTAGTGTCTTATCATCGATCGATTATGATCAGCAACACCTGCAGAACTAGTCTATAGATACACACTAGAAGTACCTAGACCATTTTGACTAAACATTACATAACAAAATTTTCCAAATCAACCACATCTTCGAACTCTTTAAATTTCTCTGTAAATTTTGTCACCTTAAAAACATAAAAACAACTTGTTTTAGTTAACGTCATGTCACGTTTGCAACTTTGTGTCTGACCTAGTAACTGACTTTTTCGCATATAAATTTCTCTTTTACGATACGAAAGAGTATTAATTCGTTTGTTTTGATTATATATAATAAATTACTCACCACAAGAGAAAGAGAGACCGACCGATCACAGATCAAAACAAAAGAAATGTCAAAATGTGATTATGTTTACAATTTATTTTCTTATTTTGTGCCGCAATTTTATGTGTGTTGTGTCGTGATTTAGCCGATTTTAAATTATTTTTGGTTAATCACCATAATAATGGATCCAAAATGGAACATAAATTCATTGCCTGAGGCACAAAGTAATGTTTTTCGAACCAATTTTTTAAGTAAGTTTATATATAAGATTTAAAAAGCAACAAGTGCAAACGCTTATCAAATTATTATCAAATTTTAGACCCAATTTACGTTCATTCAAGTATTCTCGACTGGATTCAAGGTGTACGTGCTCAACAAATATGAATTTACTATATGTTTTACAGTTTAACATTTCTAACGATTAATAATTAAAGTTTTTAGATATGTTCCAGCATATTCAATACGAGATCAATGAAATTTTTCATCATAATCTGGATGGCGATCTTTATTGCATTAAATTTTCATCCGACTGTATACCATTATATGCTATAATGTTCGATCGTATGGATCAATTAAGGATTTTGACCCGTTTTAAAATGCCATGGAAATCAATGCCGACATATTTCTTACGCATCGATTCAAAGTTTAATAAAAGCCACGATAAAATCATGAAACATATTCAAAGCATGGGGCTAATGTCTTTATTGAAAAAAACATACGAGACTGAAGTAAATTTTGTATTTATTGCAATAATTAAAGTGTATGAATTTTCCACACGATTATCGGCTGTCCAAATTAATCAGTTGACAAAATTATTTGGCAAATTTTCGTCGGCTAAAATATCACTTTACATAACTGACGAATTTCCGTGGAACAATCTTTTTAACGATTTTATCGACATGGATACACTAGCACTTGACATATGTGCCGAAGAGTGGATTCGATATGATCTATTGAATGAATTCGAGGTCGAAGATCTTTTAAAAGTCGATTTAGCGCACAAAGATTATAGAACCCCATACTATGATTCATATTTAGATAGATATTTGAAACGTCTTATCGCAAAACGGATACCATATTTCAATATCGATAGTAAGGACAAAATTGAATTTTATTTTAGTAGCTCAATTGGCCGTATGATCGGAAACTATTTCATACATTTGTATTACAATCGTATATCAAAAATTTATGTTCAAGATTTAATAACACGACAAGAATTCGATTACATTACCGAAATCTATGATGTGCCCATTGAAATTTTATTTTCACTAGAATTAAATTTGATTGGCCAACAACCGGATCCCGATTGTTTTGCGGAAATATCACCCAAATACAAATCGGTAAAATACAATATTTCAAATTATGAACATATGACCGATCGCGTTTTTCGTCGACTATTAAATTTTCCGAATTTACGTCAAAAATATATATTCGATTTAGGTGCCGAATTTATATTCGACGTATCATTCGATGACGATGATTTTCTAAGCATGCCGATTAATTCATCGAAAGATATTAATATAACCGTTAAAAATTGTGCTAATCGTAATGCGGTCGATTACGATAAATTTGTTAAATATTTAATAAAATTATTTGGCCGCCTGACCGAAATTTGTCCGAAGTGCGATTTGACAATAAAATTTTTACAATGTAACGTCTCATATAATTATTTGGATCCAATATTTATGAATATTTTAAAAACTTTTAAATCGGTCAAATTCGATAGCATGGATTTTCCCTGTTTGGAATTACGTGAGCTACACTTAAGCATATCGGCTAATGGTCATACAACATTTTACGATTGTGATAAATTGCAAGACAATGATGTTACACTAATTGTAACCCAAATGATTTACAACGATGATGATGGTGATGCACCAACGAATGTGATCATTGACGGAACGAATTCGTGCACGTATCTCGTATATTTTATGATTGCTCATTTTTTTATTGTACTAAATGGTATGCAGCCGTTCCATGCCGCTCTATTGCCAAAAATAAATAGTTTGGTAAATCATGAAATGTTGAATAGATTGGAGTTTTATATAGACGATGATAATTTTGTTGGTGTACGAGACGTTGAAAGTAAGCAAATTACGGATTTTTATTATTTCGTTCGAGGAATTGCGGAAGACGAACCACCGCCATTTGAATATAACTAGGGACCAAAGTAGGGCTCAAATAAAGAATAAATACAAAATGCTATGTTTTCTTTTTTCTTCGTTGTCCTTTCTATAAAAAAATGTGCAACGAGCGGTTTTTATTAATTAAAATGTGCAATACGGTTTTGCCTCTATATAATTCGAGCTGTATCCGTACTCGAAAAAAATCCGATTTCATTTGATATGCCAAATGATAATAATGAAAAACCTATTCATTGAATTGGAAGATAATTCTGTTTTAATTTTGAAAAATTCTCTCATTTAAAAAAAAAAACAAAAACTAAAAAAATTTCCTTTTATTTTTGTTTATTTCAGTTAAAACGATACTAACAAACAATACGAAATGGAAATTCATTTTTCACAAAAATATAAAACCGGATTAAAAGTTATGAATAGAAATAATAATAGTAATGATGATAGTAATAACAATAGGGCGGATGAAATAGGAAAAAATGTGAATGACTGCATATATATTTTCCGAAAAAGAAAACATTGCACTCTCTGGAAAATGTATTATATATGAGTTTCGTTACCATTTATTTATTTGCCATTTCTGTGTCCCACACCATACAGTTCAGATTGCGTGCGGTTTTCGCCATTTTATACTGCAAATGTTATGATTTGAATTACAATTGTTCCTTCCTATATGGCAACACTAAATTATTTAGCGGAAATAGACTTTACGCTCCAGATACAACTAGGAATACTTGAAAATGGTGATTTTACTTCGATTTTTTAAGCTTATGACACTAAGCCTGATTATAGGTCATACGTTTTATGGACTATTCAAACCATCATAAATTTTCTGGAATTTGTGATTTTCTAATTTTGGATTTTATTTCCAGTTTTAATAGGCTCTCTAACATGACTTTCCTGAATTTAAAAATTTCAATTTGTGGCCTAAATTGCACAGTTATAATGAGCTATTATCCATCATAAGTTTCCTGGATTTAATGGATTTTAAAATTGTTGTATAACAGTTTGAAGAGGCTGGCTCTCTATCGTGTATTTTCTGAATTTTAAAATTTCGATGAATTGCAATGTTTTAATAGGCTCTCGGTTATAAATTTACTAAATTTGGAAGTTTTGAAATTTTACCCTTCTTTAAATTGCACAATTTTAATGAGCACCAGAAAATTTCGATTTGTGGCTTGAATTTTACAGTTTTACTGAGGTTTCATTAATTTTCTGTTTTTTTTGTTGAGGTTTAAATTTCACATTTTATTTGACTCTATCATAAATTTATTAATTTTGAAAATTTCGATTTGTGGTTAAATTGCAGTTTTAACGAGCTCTCTGTCATACATTTTTTGTGGTTTGGAAATTTTCAAATTGTTTAAATTTTACAGTGTTAATGGACTCTCCATTATAAATGTTCAAATTTTGAAAATTTCGATTTGTGGTACATATACATTTAATGGAATCCCAATCATAAATTTTCTAATTTAAAAAATTTCAATTTGAGAAATGAATTGTAAAGTATGTATTGGCTCCTCTGTCATGCATTTTCTGGGTTTTTGAAATTTCTAAATTTTGGTTTAATTTTCACAGTTTTAGAAGACTCTGAGGCATAAATTAAATAGTTTCGAAAATTTTGAATTGTGGTTTAACTTGCTTTAATGGGCTCTGCATCATAAATATTCAAATTTTGAAAGTTTCGATTTGTGCCATGAATTGCAAAGTTTCCGTTCTGCATTTGGAAATTTTTTAACTGTTGTTTAAATTTTAAAAATTTAACGGACTTCTTCATCATAAATTTTCTGAATTTGGAAATTGCGATTTGCGATTATAATGGCACATTTTAATGGGCTCTCCGTAATAAATTTTCTGGGTTTTGGAAATATACAAATTTTTTTAATTTTGAAAATTTCGATTTGTGGCATGAATTGAAAAATTTTAATAGCCCCTCCGTAATTATTTCTCAATTTAAAAATTTCCAAATTGTGGTTTAAATTTCACAGTTTTAGTGGACTCGCCGGCATAAATTTTCTAATTTTGAAATTTTCAATTTGTGGTTTAGCTTGCACAGTTTTAATCGGCTCTCCTTCGTAAATATTCAAATTTTCAAGGTTTCGATTTGTTGCCTAAACTTTACAGTTTTAATGGGCACTCCGTCATACATTTTCCAATTTTGAAAATTTCGATTTGGGGTCAAAATTGCACTGTTTTAATTCCGTCATTTTTTAAGAATTTGGAAATTTTTAAATTTTTTAAATTTTAAAAATTGAATGAGCCATCATAAATTTTCTGAATTTGAAAATATTGATTTGCGTTTAAAATGGCTCATTTTAATGGGCTTCCTTTCATAAATTTTCTGGGTTTTGGGAATATACAAATTTTTTTAATTTTGAATATTTCGATTTTTTAAAAATGTTTTAAAGTTTTAATGGGCCCTTTTCTTATGCACAGTTTTTTGTTAAATTATTGTAACTCTGCGAAAGATTGTGGAATATCAGTCAGATGCCGTTAACCAATGAGATCAATATAGCAAATATTAGTGAGTGTTTTGATGTTGTTAATTTTAAGAATTTTTATGTTTTCGCGAATTATATGTTCTAGCTGTAGTAGACGGAACTCTGTTTGTGTTAAATGTGATCTACCTTCATCAACTAGGATTCGCGGTAATTGGATAGTTAAATAACTTTTGACTCCAGATTTTAAGTTTGACCAAGCATATTCAATTGGATTTAACATTGGACTATATGGTGCGAGTCTTAGTAGGTGATTATTAAGAAATTCTTCTTCTAGGAATACTTCCTCAATGGCAGCATGACATGGTGCATTATCAATCACCATTACGATTGAGGTTCTATATATATTTTGAGCATTCCGAAGACAACGACGCATGAATTCCTTGGCTTCTGGTTTCTTAAATGCTGCTCTTCTAACTTCATGATGAATCAAACCCATATTACCTATACATCCAATTACATGTATATTGGATCCTCGACTACCTGCTGTAATGTGAGTGCAACGAGTTCCTTTTTGGAACGACCTTTGGTTCTCGATATATATAAATTGAAATTAGTTTCATCCATGTAGAGTATTGGTGTATTGTTTGATTGATGTTCTAAAAGTTTGTGAACGTAATCACATCGTTTTATTTTATTGCTTTCAACGTTTGCTCTTTCTGGCTCTCTTCCTTATATTATCTGCTTCAACTTTCTTGATGTAAGACATGGTTAGAGATGGATTTATTACAAATGACACTATTAATAAAAAATGCTGTCTTTTATTATGTGTCTTTTATAATATGTAACTATATGCTGTCTTTTATTTTTCTAAAGCCTGCTCAAATTTAAAATTGTTATAATACTTGTGTATAAAATACTTATTCCCATTTTGAAATTGTTTAGTCCCAATTTGAAGTTGTAAAGGTATAGATCACAACCAATTTAAACTAGATATCATCGCAACATCTAATCAATCCGTTTCATTTGAACATCTACCAGAATCTTCAAGAATAAACTATGATTAACTAAAAGACCGTCGTCTACACTCCACAGTTTAAGAACTGGAATTCCGATCAATAATGAAGGTAACTTGGATGAAGGTATTTGGAAATTTTATCAGTATTTTACAAATAACATTTTGAGTTATCCGAACATGATGTTTGAAAATTGCTGAAATCTAAAGATATTCTAATAAAAAATCCATAAATAAAGTAAATAACTTGCATAAAAATAAAGTATTTGCCAATGACTTAGCCTTAAGTTATGCAACCAATGACAACTCGCACAATGTTGTAAATTCACTTAAAAAGGATTATTGTACCTATTATTGGCAAGTTGTTTCACTGTCAACGTTTAGCTGATAGTGACAAATCAAGGCTTTTTTTTGTGTCTTCCTGTAAATAAATTTATTTTTCTACTGTTTTTCATTAAATCAAATACAGTAAAACCTTTATCTAACAGACCTCGCTTTAAAGAACTGCGGATTTACCGGAACAATTTTTTTTACATATGCATTTCCCAATTTGGTGTTATTCCGAAAAAAAGATGCATCGGAAAATGACGAGCTCTAGCGATTAGATGAAAATGAAGGAGACCCTGGTTATCAAATAATAAATAAATCAGAAATAGCCTAATTAACATCAAACGGGAGCAAGCAGTAGCAGAGCCAAAATAAATTTCTCATGAGTCGCATTTATGAGATCGTCATGAGATTGCATTTATTTTGATTGCATTAATTCCGAGCTCTGGATATTCGGATAGGATAATTTGTGGAACTATCTTTTTGTTCTTATTAGATTAGTATGGCAAAGCGAAATTATGCCTGATGAATCGAAAATGGCAGCGTTGTGCCTTATCCTTAAAATATGAGATCGCTTAAAATGCGAAAACTATGTCGGCATAACTCTTCTTTGCACAGCAGACAAATTACTGTCTTACAAAATATAGGAGAGAATCACACCTCTGGCGGAGGAAACCCTAGCGAATATGCTGGCTCGGCCACGTTCTCCGAGCTGACCCTGAACAAATTGTGCAGTGATCTCTGAAAAGAGAAAAACCATTTGGGCGAAAAAGTAGCTTTTGGCAACGATAGCTCCTCCGAGTAGATAAGGACTAGGAAAAGAAGAGGAAGTTCGGGATCCAAACTAATCGAGCAAGGTTATTGTTGTTCCAATACAGTCCATCAATAGCTTGTACAAATTTTTTATTATTATTGTTATTGTTGGGTTGCAAGACATATACATTTAAATTATAACTGAAAATTTTACGCAGCACGAAGATAATGTTTTCTTTTAATCATGGCGCAGGAATACTGTTTACGATTACTTTCTTTTTATTAGCCTAACTGGCATATGCATAACCGTCCTAAACTGCCTGAACACTAAATATCTCTTGATGCAAAAAGTAAATAGACAAAGAGAGAAATACAAAGAGAGAAAGAGAAAGAAAGAGAGAATGTATCAAGGCGAATTGTCTAAAAAACACTAATTTATTGCTAATTTTGAAGTGAACACTAATAGGAAAGCATTGAACATAGTATTAAACTGGTGATCGTTTGGAACCATCATTACAGTTTATATTTCAACTTGTCAAAAATTAGTTTGTATACCAAAATTATATATGTATTTTTATTATATTTTTGGTTTTGTCGAGTGTGTGTTGACCTGTCAAGAAGCAAAAAAATAAACAGATAAGTTTTTTGTGAAATACATATTTTAATTTTCTATTTATATTTTTAGGCTTTTCGTTTTTTTTAATTATTATATTTTGGTGGACTGACCCGGTGATCTTTGTACTCACTTAGAAGGCCTCGTCACTGTAAGTGAGTTCTGCTGCAAAAAAGCTCAATATTCAATCGGTCCCTAAAATTGGTTTCATTGTTCTCATTGTTTACGTCATTCTGTTTTGATCTACTTTTCGTTTGTAAAATGAATTTTTATTTTGAAATTCATTTTACAAATATTTGGGGCTTTAAAACTAATTTCAATTCCATTTTAACTAACCTGGAGTTAACCAAACCTGTCATACTTAGTTTAGGTGAAGTTCAAGTTTTCTACTTAGGCGATCCAAATGACTTCAAATGTCCGGGATATTCGCGAATTCATTATTTGATGCCACATCGAGGGGTGATTCTTTTTATAAGGCATGATCTCCACTTTAATGTACCCAAATTTATTTTACCTAGTTCCAATCCTGCGTTCAATACTTTGTGGATTGAAATTAAATTCCAATCTCGCTCTATTTTTATTTGTTCTCTATACCGTAGTCCAAATCTACCGCACAAGCAGAGACATGTCACGAGTTTGAAGTTCAATTGATATGATTTACCAGATCTCTCCAATGTCTGGAGTGGTTGTCTTGGGAGATTTTAATATTCATAATGACACTTGGTTAGGATTTTCTCAACCAAGAGTTTAAACAGGTGAATATGTTGAATTGTTTGCGGGGATGAATAGTCTTGTCCAACTTGAAGACAAACCAACTCGGTATCCTGACATATTAGGTCATTCATCTCATTCGTTGGATTTATTTTTGACTACCATGCCTGACAAATATTCTATTGATGTTAATGCTCCTCTAGGTCTTTCTGATCATGCATTGGTCTCAACGAAATTTTCGATTGCCCCACCTACTTCGGAGCTGATTACATTTACACCTAGACTAATCTTAAATTTAAATGATGCTGATTGGCAAAGTCTCAATCTGTTTTTCTCTTCTTTTGATTGCTATGTGTGTTTTAAAAGTAATAATGCTGATACAGTATCTAAACATATAACTTCGGTGATTTTAAAAGGAATGAAGTTATTCATTCCTAGCTCTTATAAAAGGGATCGGCCCCACAAAACTCAATGGTTTAATGCAAATTGTAAGTCTGCTATCTCCGAAAAAAATGTGCTCATTTAAATTAACTCAGTAATCGTTCTAATGAAAATCTCATTAAATTTAGAATAGCCCGTAATAAATTGAATGCTATCATAATCAGGTCTAAATTAAACCATGACCTCAAAATTCGTAGTCAAATACGAAATGTATTAGATTTTAAATCAAACAACCGAACCTTTTAGTCGTTTCCTAGCTTGGTAAGACAGAATTTTACCGATAAGACATATTGTTTTATAATAATAACTATTATAAAACCACCATTCAAAAAGCTAATTTATTAGCGTCTCACTTTGCTTCCTCATCGACTCTTCCTTTTCTCCCGAACCAATCCCCACCATAGTAGCGTACAGTAGCATGCACTACTGTTTCTTCATCTATGCCCAAAATTTATTTTCGTTCTCAAGTTGTTTCTAAAGTTCTTAGAAATCTGAGTCTATACAAAGCAACTGGGACTGATGAATTACTATCAATTGTCCTAAAATGCTGTCATTTTTCACTAGCTAAAACTCTTGTTAAACTGTTTAAATTATCAGTAAACTCTGGCATTTTTCCCTCTATTTGGAAAACAACAAATATTCAACCGGTTCCTAAGAAAGGTAACAAAACTTTTCCTTCCAATTACCGCCCAATTGCTTTGTTGTCGGCCTCAAGTCAAGTGTCGTATCTCTAGATATTTCAATAGCATTTGATAGAGTATGGCATCAATGTCTGATCATTAAAATTCAGTCACTGAATCTTGATAGTTCTCTAATTTAATGGATAGAGAGTTATTTAATGGGACGATCGATCAAGGTTGAAACTAGTATAAAATCAATGCTGGTGTACCGCAAGGTTCATGTTTTTCGCCTACCTTATTTTTGATCTATATCAATGATATTTTTAAATTGGTATCATGATATCCACTCTTTTGCTGATGATACTACAGTGTCTGTTTCTATTGAGTTTAATAGCCAAAAAGTGTGCAATACCCATTTAACTTGCTCTCGTCAAATCATGAATAGTTCACTTCTGACTTGCATTGACAAGGTCAGTGAATGGAGCAAATCTGATAGGGTAGAATTTAATCACAGTAATTCCAAGTATGTCTTTTTTCACAGAACAAATTATATTCCACTCATAATAAACGGCATTCAAATTAATAGGTCCTCCTCTCTTGGAATGTTGGGCTTAAACATTTCGAGTGATCTTTCTTGGAAAGAACATATATATTCTATTGCAAAAAAGCTAGTCAGTATCTGGGTTTCATTAGACGGTGTAACTTTTATTTTACCCCTATAGATGTTCTTAAATTATACAAGGCTTATGGGCCCATTATGGAATTTAATTCATTTGTCTGGGGTGGTGCTCCAAAATCAAATCTCAAATGTCTTGATAGAATTCAAAATAGAGTTATTCACATGATTAACGATAAAAATATTGCTTTATCAATTGTTACAAATATTATTTTGGTCAATGTTCTTCCGAAATTAAATCTCTAATACCAGCGGCGTTTGTCAGCAGGGATCCCACTCGTTTTAGTTCAAAGCAACATAGCTTTTCTTGAGATATAACCAGATGTAGAACTAACCATTTTAAATCTTCATTTTTCCCTAGAGTCACCTCTCAGTGGAATCAAATAGATTCGTCGGTCTTTCCTACAATATTTAATTTACAGGTGTTCAAGATAGGGTTGGGCGTTTTACATGTAAAAAACGTTTTCTCCATTTTACATGTAAATAACGTAAATTACAAAAAAAATGTGTATTTTACAAAAATATGTAAATTATATTTAAAAAACGAGAATCCGTCCAGAAATAATTTAAAATATTGAATAAATGATACAAACATTTGTTTATAAGAATAACTTGCATTAGAAAATCCAATTAAACATTTTATTTAAATGGTTAATCATAATTATTTTCAACTTTTAGTTATCTACATTGAGACTATAAAAATCACCTATCCTTCTACAATGCCATCTGTTTACGTCTTAAACTAGTTCTCATATTCGACAAAATAAACAACTAGTGACATAGTGCCATCTAGCTACATTTGAATAAACTAAAATAAAATATTTTTAAGAGTGCATATTTCTTTCAATATGTAGCGGAAAACTAATTGCAATTTGACGTTTAATCATAAATAAAATAATTCTCTGCAGTGAAATGAATGAAGTGAATCTATACTCGTTTGACTGGCTTTTAAATTTAAATCTTTATTAATTTCAAACAGGACAAAATCAACCAAATTATCACTACCCGTCTCACCCTCATCAAATAAATGTATGCCTGAAATTACTAGCCCTATTCTATCCATTCGATAAAATGCCTATGCATTATGCCTTTGATGTCCAGTGTAGTAAAGAGGTAGCGAATATGATTATCGAATTTAAGCGTGGAACTGTAGTGAATTTTATTAATTCAATTTAATTTTTCTTACTCTAATTACAATTAATAATTTTTCATAACCTAAGTTTGCAGCAATACCATTATACTAACCTTACCATAGAATTAATACTAGATAAATTGATTAATACATTAATAATTAAATTTGGGAAAAATATTCTTTTTGAAACCCAGCAGTTACCATTCAAGGAATTCCATATGCTAACTCCTCTCACGAAAAACGAAGCGTTCATCAAATTACATTTATTGATAGCAGGTGTCAAGATTTCATTGTCAAAATATTTCTTATCATAGGAAAGTTGCACTTTATTTTACATTTATACATATGTACAAATATCACAATAAATAAACACAAATACACTACACTGTAGTATATAGTCAATTTTTCTTTAATTAAGAGATTTGGTAACAGATGGCGATAATTGTAATGAAAAAGTTGATTTATATTTTACAGTATGTATAAAATAATCGTTTACATTTTACATACATTTTACATGTAAAAAACCCAGTAAATTACATTGTGTAATTTACACGCCCAACTGTGAATTTAGACAAGAGGAACCTACACGCCGACTTAAAGAAACAAGCAACCCGAGAAGATTAAATATTGTTATATATTTACATGTAATGTTTCTCGGTCAGGGTTTTATGTAGTTTTCCCTGACCATAATGCATTGATAAAATTGGTTTTAATGTCGGTCGTTCTATTTTCGTGAGCGTTACTAGAAAATAAATTGAAACCGGCTACATACGTGATGAATGTAATGTTTATTGTAAATTACATTCATTCAGTCTTTAAATTAATTTTAATAAAGGTTTTTAGCCCACCATGTTGCCGTGGCGTAGGCCATTAAGGGAATTATCCCTAGGCAATGTGTTAATTGAAAAAAATAAAAAATAAATACATGGTTATAACTACTTTGAAGTGATACTATACCATCGACCTTAGAAGTAATACATAACACAGTAATAGCATGTAATTTCGTATATGAACAAATCGTGCCACTCTTGTATTAAATATTGTGACACAATTTTTCAATTGTTTTTTCCAAATTTAACATTTTTTTTAATTTATATAATTTTTCATATTATAATAATATGTATGCATATATAAAAATCAATTAGGTAGATTAATTGTAATGTACATAATGAAATATGCAAACAAGCCCAATATTGAACTCATAAATATTTTATTGTAGTTTCATTCAGTTTATTTGAAAAGGCGAAAACGATGTACTGTGACACAATATGTGGAATCATGAAGATAGAGAGAGAGAGAAAGAGAGACAATTTTAATATGAAAAATTGGAAAATTTGAACGTGGTTTTTCCCTTCCATTGTCATAATAATATCGTGATGAACACACGAGCAGCAATTTTTTTTTTTTTTTTTGATGTATAATGATTTATTGTGTTTTGAAAATGATTTTTCATTTGCAGCATGGGAAAATTTATAAATTTTCCTTTGTCGTATATATAATACATTTTTATAGTTTTCTATTTTTTTTTTGTGTTTACGTAAATATATACAATTTAATTTAACTTATCATGCTTTAGTACAACAAAAAAAAAAAAATAGTCCCCAAAATGATGCTGCTGATATTATTTTTCATTTGTTTTTTTGAAAGAGATGAAACATCTGATTTTGCATATGGAAATTTATTTGACTGCAATATTTAAATAAGTCAAGTGATGCAAAACTACGTTATATTGTGTATTATTATATAAACATAATGACAAATGGTGGAAAATCAATACATTTTGGATAATTAATTTGTGGTTATGTTGACAGATAAAATTGGTTCAGGCATTTCGAGTGTTTATTCCGCAAATCATTCAGTCTATATAGACAAAGAAAATTTATTTACTTTTTCATTGCATTTCCCGTAAAATTAAACTTTATATATATTTATATGATATTATAACTGTTTTCCTTTTTGTCACCTTTTTAATTTTCCTGAGTTGAAAATTAAATTGTGTCTTGAGGGTAAATTACATATAAAAATTATTGCGGAAATCAAAGCGTTTTTTGTGTGTATGTTTAAAAGGTGCTATAGAGCATAGCCTACAAAGTTCTATTGAATATTTGTATGGTGTCAAAAGAGGGAGGAGTATGAAATGAAATATTTGTCTTCAAATTATTTTTTTTACTGGCTCTCGAACTTTATTTCCTCTATGGCTACTACAAAAATCAAAATCCGTAAAGTTTTACAATGTGTTGATCTAAACTGTTATTACATATACAGATAAGACATTTGGATACGAATTAATACGAAAGACTATCATTGAAGTTCAGGTGAAAAGTGATGATCGTATATCTCTGATAAAATCTTAGATTATTTGGTAAAGGTTGAAAAGCATTTTCTGATTATTGCACACGAAATTAAAGTACACCGAGTGTCACACAATGATATTTTGACGATAAACTGACGATTTTTCGGTTAAGCTGTCTATTGAAAAAGGGACAATTAAATAAAAAAAAGTCATCTTATAACCCGGAAAAAACAGCAAAATCGGTATAAAGTTCAGTAAATTACCATGTCCTTAGAAACTTTAACGGTTAAACCTAGTTCCTTACTAAAAAAAACAATGGTTAACCATTATGAAAGCGAATATGGAAGTTATATTATGTCAGTTTGTGGAATAGTTCCACTTAAAAATTTATAAAGTGTTACTAATAATAATAATAAACGATTTTTACAGACCATTATTGGCCCGTACCCAGTCAACAGTCTGGCTCCATTGGATTCGATCCCGAGTTTGTTCTTCGTATTATTCTAGACAACCCGAAGAAGACAAGTCGTTCTCTACCCCGAAGAGTTATCGTTGCCGACAACGACCTCTACGCCTTCCAAAAGACATCTCTCCTCTCTGAGATTGTTACATCGCTCGATTAGGATTGGCCCGCAGAACGAGACCGGGCTAGCAAACTCGCCGACCTTTTATTTCATGAACGATGTCAGAAATTTTCTCGTGGTTGAATAAAACTCGGTAAATGTGACCTTCGCCGCGTTTTGTGCCATATGTCAAGCGCATGACTTTTCTTTCGGATGTCATTAACCATCTTTCATACGCATCTGTCACGGTCCAACTCTCAGTGGATGAAGTCATACAAAGTACGGTAGTCGGTGACAAGACGCGCTTTAATATCCCCTGCCCACAATCATCATGTGTGCAAAGGGAAATCAATTTTGTCTTGGACTAATTGATTTTAAGGCCAACGGGAGCTGAAAATCGTATAAGTGGATCCAGTAGATCTTTGACACATCAGTTCTTTGATGCAGTCCAATTATACAGAAATCATCTGCATATGCCAAAACCCTGTTGAACTGATGGTACAAGATGTTGTCCTCAGGTATTTCACTTTTACGAAAAATAAATTTTAACATGTGATTAAAGAGTATCAGGGACAGAGCATCTCTTTGCAGTACACTATTTAATTGCAAAAATTTCTGATAGCTTGTTCTCAACTTTGACACAACATTGTGACTGCATTACTGTACCTTCCATTCATCATGCATAACTTTCGTTAAAGTATCCCCTCCGAATATGCTAAGAATTCATACAAACAACCTCAGGAGAACGGTTCCGGTTTAGACTTTGCATGGCCAGTGTGAAATCTTTATAGGATGGGTCTTCTATGCACATCTCCACAATATGTATTTGACAACTTTCAAACGCAGCATTTTACACTTGTAGAACATTGAGTAAATCAGAGGAATGCTCTTTCCAAGTGTCAAGAACTGCATCGATGTTAACACAGAAATTTTCATCCTGGTTCAGAAATGCGACAGACCGAAGTCTGAAGGTATGGCGCAGCCGGTATGACCCGCTTTGTTCTTCCGTGCGATTGTAAAACGAATTCACGCTTCTTTATGGGCTCTATTCGGAGGTCGATCCCATGGATTCTAGGGTGCACCAAACATTGCTACAAAATTCTACCAACGATCAAAAGAGTTACGAGGAACAAATTTCATTCCGAAGGAGCTCTATTACAATCAGATTACTAAGCAATAAAATATTTGAAAAAAATGCAGCCTCCAATGAAAAAGGACCTTCATTATCAGAACAAATGCCGATTACATCAACAAATATTATAAACAGAGAAGAGCTGTTAAATACATTTTTTTTTAGATAGATTCAATGTTCTGAGTCAAGAAGAGTATTGCACAGATGAGGAAGAACTAGAAAACGCAGTTTCCAGTGCTGGTAACAGAAATTCTAAGAAACGTAGGCGAACAAAAACGAAAACTCCTCCAAAAAATATTACGCAAAGTGTGAACAATAACACTGAACAGAAAAACCCAAAAATACCACTGCCTCCACCCATTCTCGTGAGCAATATCAATAATTTCGACAAAAAATAATAAAAACCACTAGTGAATCAACTAATTTTAAGGCGCTTTCAAATAGTGACATTAAAATTACCTTTCAAAATGAAAATGATTACAGAAAGGTCAAAAAATTACTGGAAGAATTAAAAAAAGAACCCAGTAACCAACTAGAAAATATCGAATATCACACCTATACCAGCTGAAGAGCAAAAGGCTTATAGAGTGGTAATCACAGGCTTACCATCTTCCATTAGTCACGACGAAATTAAAGCAAACTTAGAAAAAATGGGACAAGATATCGCAGGTATTACCAACATATACAAAATGGTCACAACTAATGGTGTTAAATACAGAAAACACTTTCTATTGTTTTACATCGACTTAAAACAAAAAGACAACAATAAAGAAGTATACAACATCAAGAAATGTGCGTACTGTATAGTTAAAATTGAGTCACCTAACAAGACAAGAGGCATTTCACAATGTGAGCGAATACAAACCAAAGCTGCTAATACCACAAACAACAATCACACCATCCACAGTTCGACTATCCTATGCGCAAATCACAAAAGTATCTGCTGATGAATCAAACCAAAACAACAAACACATAGAAGTTAATAACGAGTCTAATAACTTTGAAATTATTAAAATCCTTAGTAATTATTAAAATTCAACAGACACTTGGCCACTTAGCAGAAAGGGTGGCAAAACTGGAAAGTAATTTCTTTCCGCCAAGCAAAAAATGTCAGCATATACATAAATGATTAACTCATTCCTATACGCATTATAACCTAGAACGCTAATGGGCTAAACCAACGAGCCTAAGAACTGGAAGTATTTCTCCATACAAACAACATAGATATTACACTGATTTCAGAAATGCATTTTTCCAAAAGCTTTATCAGAATAAAGGGGTTTAATTCCTACTGGATAACCCATCCTAGTGAAAGAGATGGCCACCAGTCTAGCTACTCCAGAATTAAAGGACAAAGCGGAGATTGAAGTGAAATACCCAACTGAAATCAGGGTTGTTCCCAAGCAAAGAAAAAATAAGGCATCTTACCAGAAAACCCGCTGACAAGATAACTTTCAATCGAATAAGTAACAAAGTCAATATAGGCTAATCAAAAGCTTCAAACAGGATAGCTTCAACTACTATTAAAGTGAGCTAGGCCCAGAATGGATAAGGACATACCGTTATAGAAAGCAACCAGGAAATTTAATCGACCTATAGTTCGAGTACCACCTATAAGAAATGCTCAAGGCAGTTGGGTTCGACAAGACAAAGAAAAAGCAGAGCTCTTTGCTCAACACCTAGCAGCAGTGTTTTGACCCCATGACATTCAATCCAACCTTAACGTAACACGTGCTTATCAACCAAATTAGGTTGCTAAAAGGGTTACGCCAATAGAAACTGCTGAAAAAATTGACAAACATCTTAACCAAAAATAGGCACCAGGAATTGATGAAATATCACCGGGGGGTCTATTCAAGGAACTTCCACGTAAAGCAATCATCATGATCACATACTCATTTAATGCCTGTATGAGATTGAAGTATATACCCAAATCCTGTACCCAAATCCCTGTCCAAACGCAACAAATAATTATAAAACCAGATAAACCAGATGAAGAAGTAACATCATCCAAGACCAATTTCACTGCTTCCGACCTTATCAAAGCTGTTTGAAAAACTACTACTAAAACGTCTAAAGCCAATGGTAAACGTTCCTGATTTTCAATTTGGGTTCAGGAATAACCACTCTACAATGGATCAAGTTCATCGAATAACTACGGCAATGAAGCAAGCGATAAAAGAGCCCAGGCCTTTGATAAGGTTTAGCACAACGGATTGACATTCAAGATGAGCAATATGCTACCACAAAACTATTGCCAGCTGCTTGAATCATATCTCTCGCATGTTCTGACTTTTATGCAACGCTAGCGGGAGTTCCGTAGGGAAGCGTATTGTGACTCATCCTATACCTTCTCTACACTACAGATATACCTACAACGAATAAAACTTTCATCGGCACGCTTGCTGACGACACTGTAATTATATCAGTAGACGAATCACATTTGCAGTGGAAAATCTTCAACGAGCAATGAACAATGTTACTAAATGGACAATTGACTGGAAAAGCATGCTTAATGAGCTCACATCAATCCTTGTCACATTTACGCTCCGACACAAAAATAACAGTCTACACAAATACCTCAACATGGAGTGCAAGTGCCCCAAAAATGTTTATAAAAAAAATGTTGGGTTTAATTTTTATCATGCTTAGAGAAATTAACGCATGGTCAATTTGACCTCGGGACGTCTTACGACGTTATTTCATGTTTTCAAGTAGATATTTTTATGAGGAAAGACTATACTAGCCACTAGCAATTTCGAACTCGCCTGGTTTTGAGTGGAACGAGTGCACGTTCCACGTACCAATCGTAAACTGCGTGCCCTTTAACATAAGCGGAGTTCGGATTTGACGGTCCCCATATTTTCGTTTGTGGACGTATTTAACAGTGAAGTATTTTAAAGATGTCCCAATCTCAGGGACAACATATAGATAAACTCTAAGTATACAGTACCTTGAAATTTGCTTCTTATCTTGCAAATACTATATATTACACTATTAAGTGATTGGTATCACTGAATAGATTTTAATGGAGATTACCATATTTCCTATATGCTGTTGAAATTAAGTCAACATAAATCCCAGCCTGTACTGTTTGAAAAAAAAAAATTCCGATTTATTACTCGATTAAAAATAGTTTTGGAGTGAAATTTTCAATTCCGTTTTGTTTTTTAGAAAATCCCAAACCCCAATTTTTAGTTGAGTGATCGATCGTTTTATTATGGAAATTGGTTTGTTATTTTCGTTGTGAATTGTTTGATGCACGATTCAACAAACAACTTTTGTTGAATACATAAACATGTGCATTTATATATATATATATATATATATATATATATATATATATATATATATATATATATATATATATATATATATATATATATATATATAATATATTTATAACATTAGTGTGACTGTGGACAGCTTACCATTAAAAAGATCCAATGGCATACAATTGAAGTTCAGCATAGTTTAAATACATATAGTACTACCATCATACGAAAAAAACAGTTTACCTATTGATGTTCCAGATGTCGGGTCGATAAAATATTTTTAATATAAAGAATATCGTCAACATTTCGAATAAATATATGACATTTAGGCGACTATACATATACAAATATTTTGATTATTTTAAAACGATACCAGTAGTGACATCTAGCACGTCAATGGTCTAACATACAATGATAGTACTATGTGTATTTATAATATGAATTTAGGCTACAGAATTTAACAGAATTTTTTTTAGTTGCCTAACTATTCTTTTAGTCATCTCTTATCGCTAACGGTATTCTTCTAGGTAGTTCTTGATTTGGGATTACTGTGGTATTGCCTTCAAACACATCTTGGTACTCTTCAATTATGTTTTCCAATTTGATTTCATGAACTATCAATAAATTGTGAATTTTGCAAGCATTGGATGAAATATTACTTTATATCACAATTTCACAAACTTGATATTTTACTTTCGCCAATCAAGCTTATTGTGTTGCCAGTAAATAGGTTTAGTTTTACATTGCTCGCAGTAAGTCTTAGATTTTTTTAAATTTTTAGAAGGGTGTCCATTCCTATCACTCGACATAAAGCCTCAGTGTCCCAACGTTCTAGTCTGTTTTTGAATATTCCTCTCTCGTGATCTAGTAGTTCTTTCCCTTTCAATACATCATTATTTTCTGTTCTTCTCATTTGGTGGACTGTCTTTCAGTTTTATCACTATGGATTTTCTATCTTTCAACCGTTTTCCCGATGCAATGCTTAAACAGCAAGTTTCCATGCTTAAACAGCGAGACATTTCTTTCTACCAAATTGATGCGTTCTGGCACAAAATGTAAATGCTATTAATCTTGTTTAAATTATTCTATTTACGTTCTCTACCACTTGTTGGACAGCTGTCATTTTTTCTAGTTGTAGTTTATGTAGCTCACCGATTTTTGTAATTTATACTGCCTTTTATAATGTTAAAATTGTATAATGCTTGTCGTCTTCATTGCTCTCTAGGGTCTCGAATTTACACCCTTTTGTAGGAAAGTTGACTCGGCCAACGTATCTTTATCGATGGCTTCATTTTCTTTCTGCAATAGCTAATTGAATATGAAGCAAATAAATCTTCGAACTATGTCCCAATCGACTGTATTTGCTCAGGAGTAAATTGTTCAACTACTTAACAGTTTTTTTTATTTTCCGATTTTTTAGTTTAGTTCTTTAATCAAGCAGAAATTTTCATTTTTAGATGAACAATATTGTGTTGACATGGTTGACCGTATCTCCTAAGGTTCCACGCCTAAACCGAGTTGTAATTTGTTTCTTCTTTCCGATGATTTACTCCGAAAATATTTCTTAATACATATCGACAAATATTAAGCCTATCTATAAAGGAAAGGACCTATGATGAAGCGCAACGAGACCATGACATCAATTTAGAGAAGATATTGAACAGACTTTGGCAAGTAAATGTCAAACTAAACAAAAGTCAAGTCAAAGACTTTCATGTGAAATGAGCAAGAGAGAAATTAAGTTGGGAACACCAAAAAAAATCCTAGCTAATATATCAGTTTTAAATAAATCAACAGTTGTTACCTTTCGTACCAAGGAGAGTGATGAGTATGTGACGAATAATATTACGCATAAAAGGGGCGACAAGCAAAACCAATCATGACAAAAATAGTAACAAGTTAGGTGATCTGACAGTGGGTTCTGACGATCCCATATATACGAAGGGCCAAACAAGGTGCTTGTGAGCTCTTGGTCAGAATAAACAACACATATAAGGTCAGTAGAAGAGACAGGCAAACATCACCAGGCTATCAGAAAGGAGTAGCATGCGAGCCAAGAGCATGTGAAGAAGAGGTGACTATAAATATTTAAAATAAAATACGACGTCACCCTCTAAGAGCGAGCATCCAAAACAGTCACCAGTGATCATAACACACCTTCTAATGCACCACACAGTCAAAGAAGGCTACAGAGAGAAAGAGAGAGAGAGAGAGAGAGAAAGAAAGAAAGAGAAACAAGGAGATAAAAGCACCAAGCCATTTAGACAATTATGTACCAATCCATTTAGACAATTATGTGGACCCGTTCTAATATGAATAAAAAAAGAAATTAAAAGAGGTATGTTGTCTCCTAGTAGTACACGAGAAATTTACACAAATATTTTTATAGCGTTGGTTTCCAAAACCAGGTAACTTTTTATCAGCGGGCACGTGAACAAAATAATACAACAAATGACAATTTTTTTGCAACGTATTGTTCTCCGACAAGTTGTCACGGAACGGTTAATTGATGCAAAATGTATTACTGGAGTTAATTTAAACATCACTGTCCTTATAAACGTTTCTCTAGTGGTGTGGAATAATTGGCAACTAACTTATCGGCATCCACATTATTGAAAGAAACTTAAATGGACAGAGACATTTTGGAAGATGAACTGCCAACATTGAACAATTGACTTTAAAAGTGAGCTGGAATAAATTGTGGTAGCACGATCGAGCAGGAACACTTCTCAGGTGTGTACAATCATTTAAAATGTAGGTTAATAAGTGCATAGAAAAAAGGAATTTTTGAAATTGTACTTCAATTGAAAGATGATAAGGTGAGGAGGCAGAAGGATTAAGGGTGCTCACTATGAGGAATCAAAATAAAAATAACTTCAATAATTACACCGCCACCTACCATGTTTCGTATAAAATGTTGCGGACAAATGGTATGTACTATTAGAACCAGAGAATCCGAACCGTCAATAAAAAATATGGGTTTCTATAAAATTTAGACAAAATAGCCTTGCACCTAAAAATCTCAATTTAAAACTATAAAGGCAAGTGTTATGATTATCGTGGCATCTGTCTAAAATACTGAACATTTTATTTCAACGTTTAGGAGAATTATGTTCATTTACGGAATGAACGCCTAAATGTTTTCATTTAAGGGTAAAAGAAATTGCTTATAGGGTTACCCAATAATTTGTATTTGTTGTTATGAAATTTATTCAGATTCACGTGTTTTTCACAATTCCATTATGTTTATTTATGAATGAAGTTAACTGCAAACGATTAGGTTATTTAATCCAATTCATGAAATCGTCACGTGTATCGTACTTTTTTTTGTTTCTTATATAGCACAAACTAACGTATATTCCACGTGCTATCGAATATCCATATTTGGAACACATATACATATTCCAATGAAATGAGAAAACCTTAAAAACAAATGCTAACCAACCTAGAAACGTTATTTAACTTGTCATAAAACATACAACATTTGTAGTTATACCGCAGAAATATTTTTTTTTTGTATACATGAAAATATGCTAATGAATTAATTAACACCATGCAATCTAATTTATTACAAATTTTTTTATTTATATTTTTTTTTTCACTCATAAAATTGGTGTTTTCAGATTTAAATATAGAAATACAAAAACAACAACAAAAATATAAAATAAATTCTGTTCTACAGCTACCAAAATTGCTTAGCACAATTTCGATTTTAATTAACGACATTCCTGTTGTTTTTGTATACGTATGTGTGTAAGCACGCTTTTCGATCTAAAATTTACAAAGGAATAAATTGCATTAAACAATTAATTAAAAGGGAAAATGTAAAAGGTTTCTTATGCATGCACACTACAAAAGATTGCCGAGGAGCACCGCATCTGCGGGAGGCTTGGTTTGGGAGTAACTATATAATATAGTTTCAATCGCAAGTAGTGGGAAATGCTAAATGTTCGATAAAGACTAAGTAAAGACTTCTGTAACAGAAAAAGGTCAAAAACTTAAAGATAGTTTAGAAAATAATTTTGACTCACAATATGTTCACGAGCTAATTTACTTGCTGCTTGTCTTAGGTTATTCAGGTAAATTAATTAGAACAGATTCCTCTATTTATAATATAAATACGCATAGTACTACCATGGTATGTTAATCTATTGATGTGCTAGATGCCTCTAATAGTATCGTTTTAAAATAATCAAAATATTTGTATATTTATAATCGCCTAAATGTCGTATAATCATACTAAATGTTGACGATATTCTATTTGAAACATCATGACAACTGAATAATCAATGGGTAAACTGTTTTTTTCTTATGATGGAAGTACTATATGTATTTATATTATGCTCTAGTACAGGCATTCTATTTGTTCCGGTCTTACTGATGCATTAAAACCGTTAAAAGTAGCTATATGTTTGTGTGAATAGACATTTGTCGGTCATTTTAAATCCAGTGTAATACTGAAGTAGTCAAGCATGTGGGCAACGTAATATAAAAGTTAAAATATCATCAAGTCGAATATCATCAGGTTATGGGCCCAGATTTCCATACATAAATGTCGTTTAAAAAAGAAACAAGTGTCTGACGAGTATTTTGTGTTGAAAATTGTAATTTACGTGTAATCTGTAAAGATTAGTCTAGTTTCGTCAAACATGCTGATAGAATAATTAAAAGGTTGTGAAAATTTCGATGTATGGAAAATTGTTGCCGAATCATATTTAGTAATCAAAGGATTGTGATCACATGTCGCAAATAAGTTAGCTAAAGATGCAAATGATGTGACAAAGGTAAACGATTTAAGGCCAAGATCGGAAATTAGTTTGTTGTTGGAGATGCAAAATTATTCGTATATATCGCAAACGCAAAAACAGCGAAATAAGCGTGGAACGCGTTATCAAGGGTATTTGACGATAGCGGCTTGTATAAACAGGTAACCTTGTTTAAAGGATTAGACCAATTGAAGCTGGCTGATTGCGATTCTGATTGTGATTGTGAATAATGATTTCTATTAAAGTAAAATAAGCTGGTTTGGAAATAAACAGGTGAAATAATCGCATCGCTAATGTTGGCCTACCTGACGATTACAGACTGCCAATATTAATGGCAGTAGATAATTCATCAATAAAGTTGACAATGGTCAGACGGAATATTTCGCCAGAGATTGTCCAAAGAAAAAGGAAAAAAATATAATATTTTGTATACGACATTTTCGGCGACTTTAGGTCAAATTCATGTGATTGGTGCATTGGCCCACATGACAATCTCTAAGTCGATTTAAAAATAGAGTGCCGTTGAATAAAGAAGTTGTCGTTTAAAACAAATGAAAATTAAAAGTTGATTGTGTCAGTGAAGTAAACATAATCCTATTGAGTGGAACGTCAAAAAGAAATGCAACGTTGACGAATGTTCAATATGTTCCGGATTTGTGTGCAAATTTGCTTTCTGTAAGCCAGAAACGGAACTCGTGTTGCTTTTGATAAAGAAAAATGCAAAATTTTCAATGCCGTAAAAAAACTTAATACCAACGGCGTCATTGGTCAACGACATGTATCGGCTGGATTGTGAATTCCCGAACTGTCAAAATAAAAGTGAAATTTCAAAGATATGACAGGGATGAGTGGCAGAATAAACAATAATTTGTGGCATAAGCGGTTAGGACACATAGGAAGCAATATCAAATGCATTGTTTACAGTGAAGGGAAGCAAACCCGCGCTGCTTCATATAAATATGTTGGTAATTGTACGGAACATTTGGTCGATTTGGTTCATTCCAACGTCTGTGGTCCGCTGTAACAGCGGACAATTAGTGGTGTGAAGTATTTCGCTACGTTTGTCGTTGATTACAACAGCAAGGTATATCTGTTAAAAGAAAAAACCCATGTTTCATCACTTTTTTGGAGTTCAAGGCCCCCGTCGAAAATCAGTGCTCAGGAACAATCAAAGTCCTGCGTACTCTTAATGGAACAGAGTATTGTAATCGACAGTTTGATGATTTTTCTGCGAAAAGCGAAATTATAAAGGGTTTCACATTTGGGACAACTTTGAACTTTCACTGTGAAGGCGCCCTTTAACAAATAACCAAACTGTCAGTGTCAAAATATTCAGTAAAGACAACATTTTCATCACCAATGAACGCAACGTTTACAAACAATTAAAATTTAGTACAAAAAATCCGAGTCGGTTACAGCAACTTCAAGAGCTTTAATTCCAATTATTGGTTGTAATTATCGACCCAGTAGACAAGCAATTCATAGTCTAGTGAAAAAATTTGAGTCTAAATATTCGCTGCTGGATGTACCATTACCAATGAGACAACGGGTTGGTCAAGGTGCCCTTCAAGCGTCCGTCGCAAAAGAATCAAAACAGTCGATTCCACGGCGTTCTCAAGAAATGGGCATCGCGCAGACCACACTTTGGCGAATTTTGCGAAAGGATCTTGGCTTGCACCCTTATAAGATCAAGTTAACACAAGAACTACAGCAACTCGATCATATATGAAGCGACGTACGTTCTCGGATTGAGCTCTATTGATGAAGGGCATTTTTGGCTAAACGGCTTCGTCAACAAACAGAATATGCGTTATTAGTCAGATGAAAACTCTTATGTGCTTTAAGAAACACCACTTTAATTATAAAAAAATAACTGTATGGTGTGGTTTTCATGGTGGTGGTGTCAATGGACCATATTTTTCGTTGATGAAAATGATCATCCCGTTACAGTCAATGGAGATCGCTACAGAGACATGTTGCAAGATTATTTCTTTGGTCAATTGCATGATCTAGACATTAATAATATGTGGTTTCAAACAAACGGTGCGGCATGTCACACAGCGGGTCTAACAATGGACTTATTGAAATCTAAATTCGATGAACGTGTTGTATCCAGAAACGATTTTGTCAATTGGCCGCCTAGATCGTATGATTTAACACTTCTAGATTTTTTTATGGGGCTACGTTAAATCGTTTGTCTATGCCAATAAGCCGGCGTCGTTAGAAAAGCTTAGAGCCAGATTTGACCGAGAGGTAGATTTGACCGTTTCCGTTGAAATATGTGGCCTAAAGTCATCGATAATTGGGTCCTTATTGAAAAAGCACCATGCACTGCCGAATAAAATGATGTTGCAGAGCGTATCAATAGGATACTTATGGATCGATTTCAGTGTATATTAATCGACTCCGGCTTGAGTAAAATTAGCAAAAACATGCAATCGACCACACCAGAAGAATTTTGGTCAAAAACTAAACCAGACTTGATCGCGTAACGATTGTGTGGATGCAAAGCGATGGTACATGTTCCAAAGGAAAAACGGTGAAAGCTCGACACAAAATCAACTGAATGTATTATGCTTTGAGTATAGCAATAAATCGAAAGCATATCGGTTGCACAACATGGCAACTAAGAAAGTTGTGATAAACAAGATGTTTTGTTTATAGAGTCATAGTTTTTTTGAAAAATCAGTCTTCTTTTTTTTCTTTTCGAATCTTCCATTGTCAATAACAGAAGAATCCATGAGACGTCTGGGTCTGATTACTAAATTGAACCGTCTATGGCGAAGCCAATGTGATTAAGAATGTCAACGAAACCGAATTAGTAATGGATTTAAATGTTGAAAACAACATAGTATCGGTCACACACCCGATGGCAACGATACAACTGAGAATGATCGTGACTAATTGTATATTCCAGATGAGGGTGTAGAAACACCGCAACAAGTGCGCAGCTCCATATGTATCAGAAGTATGAATATAATTCGTTATAATTTCTTGGTAAAGGTAATTATTGGAAATGATCCTGAAACATTTGGCGAAGCATTGTCGAGCCCAAATGCTGATTTGAGGAGAAAAGCTCATTGTGAAGAAATGAAATCATTAAGTGAAAGGTTTTCGCAAAAACATAATGTCGACTACCATGAAACATCTCTCGTGACAGTATACAGTTGGGTTTAAATAAAAAAAAAGTTCCTCTAGCATGTATCTGGAGTCGAGTTATGAATAAGAGATGTCAAACGTGCCGTATATGCAAGATATATATGCAGTATATGCATTGGTAGTTTGTTGAGTCGATATTTAACAATAGATCATGTTTTCCGAAAGAGGCGCCACGATCAAAGTATTTAGTTTATTGTTTTATCCTCAAGAAGCAGCACAATCAAAGTATCTAGTATATCATGTTTTCCGGAAGAGGCATCACGCTCAAAGTACGTAGTACCAATCATTGCCACAAGATTGTTTAAATGAAAACAATAATCGGTAATGATTTTTTTCTTGTTTTTAATTTGTTGTTGTTCGAGGTAATTACCAACAAGAATGATGTTCGTTGTTTATGGCGCCTTTTAGGTACTTAACCTTTTTTAGTATTTCGAGTTCAAAAATAAACTAGCCAAATTCAAAAATGTTTCTATGTACCGCACAATTGACTCACCAAGACTGTTTTTAAATATATAGCATTTAAGATCACTGAAGTAATTTATTTAAATAAGCCAAACATCAATTAACAACATAAGATATTTTAAAGCTATAGACAGATTAAGGAAGAAAAAGGTTTCATCATTTGCGGAATCGTTATGCTGACTAGAGAAGCTAAATAAACCATATTTTTTGTAGACGATGTCCTTCAAACTAACTCTCAATGCGGTAAGTGACGTTGTTAAAAAAAACGGCAAGATATAAGGATATTTATATTTGACTAACAAAGTATTGATCTCCAATTATAAAAAAAAGTTAAAGGTAATTATTATCCGCAAACCAACCATTCAAAACATCATAACCACGTGATATGCTCGGTTGCGGATGTATAATTATCCGCAAGCCAACTAATCAATTCAACAAATTTCAAGCACATGATGCGCTCAGTCAATCAAATTTATACTAAAGGCTCCTGCGAGTTAGCGGATAATAATTATTCGCGTAAAACCAATTAAATCAGTACATTGAAATCACGTGACCACGCCCAGCCAATCTAATTACTGCTAAAGTACGTAAAACAAAGTAAACAGAAGTTAAAAGTAGTTTAACTTGGTTTTTATTTTGAGTCGCGAAACATAATAGTCCGCACACGTGTTTTAGTAAAATTTGATTGGCCGAACATATCACGTGATTATGATGTGTTTAATGGTCGGTTTTGCGGATAATTATTATAGGCATACATGCGTTTATGGGTGCTATAATTACAAAATATATTTATATTTTTTTATACTTTGACTGACATCTAGTGGTATAATCAATGCACAAAAGCATACGTTTAAAACATATCACTTTCCATAAGATGGCAGCATTTTTGTCTGTAGTATAATCTTGACATTCCGTCATGATCTTTACTCTACATTGTCTGACAGTACGAAATTTAACCTAAAAATTCTATAATATCAAAAAAATTCGTTATGAAAATTACATGTGAAAATTTTCTATTTTTCAAATTAAGTTGTTAAAACTAGTATATTACATTCACAAATAAACTCTGTGGTATTAGTTGTTAATAACTAATAAGGTTTTGTTATAAGTAGTATGTGGGCATGCGGTAGTCTACTTTTTTGGAATTCAAAACATGTACTTTGCAGTTGGTGTACTAATAACATGTTTCTTGCAAATATCGTCTATAAGTTGCTAGAAGTTTAACTTTAAAATTGTGGCGGTCAAAAATCGTCAATATGCGGAGCTTTGGCTTTTAGAAAATATTATCTGTTCTCTGGCCATTATAGAATTGCCAGTCACTGTAATAAAAAAAATCTAGTATACCGTACATGCGAACTATATAGCCTTGATAATTTAATGCTATATTTGTAGTGCTTATTTTGTGAAAAGCAGTCGTATATAGTTTTTCGCGCTGATCGTAGCAATCTTCGGGCTTTACGGAAAAAATCCATGCAATCTTTTATAAGAAGAAAAATTTCCTCACGTCCTGCTTTACGCCGTCACTGTCAGCACGATTACATGTTTGTTTTAAATATCAATCTACATATTGCATTTTGTAGAACCGAAGTTTCACTGTCTCCTATAAATTAAGCGTCACATATATATTTTGCGTAATATTATTATAATATTGTATCGACACCGATACATGTTGTGACTTCTGGGATTAAAGCAACTGTTTACCAATGGCAGGTGTGATTCCAATTTTAACAGAAAGGAAATTAAACTTGCTGACATCTTCTGCTGACTGTCAGTTAATATCTTCCTCAGGAATCGAAAGTTTATTATTTAAAAACTTATTGATGGTATCGGAGGTTGTGAATTATTAAATTTTGATGAAATATTTCCTTTTGGGAACAGATTTAATTGAGTCATCGGCGTCACGCACCAATGATGTAATTGACTTTATTATTGGAATCTTATGTATAGTTATAGGATTATAAAAGATAGATTCACCCGTTTGGATGGTTTTTTTTAGCCTAGTTTGGACAGTTTTAGAAGTTTAAACTTTCACAAAGTAGAAATAAGATTCATCGAAAAACCAAAATTATCATAGGCTTTTATATTTACACAATTGTCCAATAATATTTTCATGCCTTGTAATGCCTGAACTCCACATTTGATGGGGTTTGGATGATTATTTTTAATTTAGACATTTTTGAAAGTTCTAACTTTCAGAAAGTAGAATTCGTAATTTTCATCGTTAAATCAAAATTATCACTTATAGCTTTAAATGCCGGAACCCTACTCTGGATGGAGTTTGGATGATTATTTTTAATAGATTGAACACTTTTGAAAGCTCAACGTTGAGAAAGTAGAGATCGTAATTACACTACTCATATTTACGAATTATTTTTAGTTTTTAGCATATAGTTCATATACTGTCCGTTTTGGAAGTTAAAGATTTTAGCAAAATAATAAAAAAATAGTTTTTAATAAAGACTTCAAACATCGCCGAAAGACGATTGGCCTTTACGAAATTCACAGTTTCTTTACCTTCAAAAGATATCACTCAAATTGTAAACAGTCTAGTTTCAATAGACCGACGCAAAAATGTTCAAACTTTTTGCTCCACCACAAGCCTCACTTAGTTCTGCTGTCTGAAACTCAGCTACAAAAATTTCACTTCGCTTGATATAGTTTGGTAACTTTTTCACTATCACTCTATCACTATTTTCAATTCAACTTATTTAAATTTTTTTAATCAAAACTTTAATTAGATAACAAAAATGAAATTTTCTAATTCGGCCATTTATTTATAATACTATATTATTAGTCAGACCCAAATAAATACGTAATCGTATTACGTGCATCAATTAAATTCCCGAAAACGATACGCCAATCGCTAATTAATTTAAATTTTATGTCGAAATTTATAATAAAATAAAAAAATTGAAATGTTTTTGTTCATGAAACGCACCCGATTTAATAGCGCACCTTTTGAAAAAGGTTTAGTCCAAAATCTAGATCGGAGCTTAAAATAAGAGAATTGGCATAATAAAACGAGTTAACTGCATTCTTTCACCTTTTAATACTCCACACACAATCATATGGGGGGTAGGAGAAGGTTTCCTATATACCTATATACTGGTACATATTATATGTATTACGATATTGACATTAAAGAAAATCACAATAAAGAAAATTTTACAAAGAAATCAATAAAGAATAATCAAAGTTTTTCCAATCAAAGCGATTTTTATTTCTCGTATGCTTTTTTAGTACACAGAACCTATAAAAAGTTTACTGTGTACTTAATTACATTTAATTAATAATTACTACTATATAGTTATATGGTGAGTCTTCTTCATATACCTATACTCGTAGCAACCACACACGCTTTGATATCTATACTTTAATATAGGGTAACCCAAAAATTCGCTGACACCATTGGTTCCACCAAATTTATTGATCAAAATAAAGTTGAGGTCAGTTCTACAACTTCGCACTAGGAGTGAGTCTTTCAATAGCCACAAATGATTGTTCTTCAGTGGTTTGAAGGAAGTGATTTTTTTTTCAAGTGAAGATAGCGAGAAACCACCTATTCTCCAACAACAATTCATAGTCCCTTTCATTCCAGTATTATTTTTTTCGGCTGATGATAGTACCAATTGAGTTATGATGCCAGAGTTTCTGAAAAATGATTTTAATTACGATTGTGCAAGGAGAAACAAACCCTTGTGGATAGGAGACACGGCCGTTAGTAGACAAAAGTTATTGTTACAAACTAACTTCCGAGTCATTGCCAGTTATCCAAACTAGATCTAGAATTTTACGAAACGTCTTGCCATTTTTGAATTCGAGAAAAGTCCCGTGTTTCTGTTTTGATATAGCACCTTTGCTTTATTCATGAAGTGGGGATGCTTTGCTGGAGATATTTAGTTTCGATAACTCTTGCTCAACTCGATAGCAAACCATCGATACAGAAATCAGCCTTTATGGATTATTTAACATCGAGGAAGTTTAAAGGAATGTTGTCTGAAATCTAATAGAAGGTTCGAGAAAAATGTAGCGCAGTCTGTTCCATATATGTAACGGTGTTTAAGCTATAATGTTATGCCAGGACATTTTATCACATCAGCTGCGAATCTTTAGTATTTCCAAATTTGATGTAGGATAGAAAATAAGTCCTGCAGTACTGACGATCCTCGGTTACTTTGTTGTTAAAGCAATACGCCAGTTGAAGGTTTTGAGGTTCCAACAAATACTATACGCAACTTTGTCGAAGAGATTGAGTCCTTTATCACCACTTGATATGGAAAATAAAATGTCCTCGTGGCATAAAAATATGGCCCCTCCAATTATTATACCTACGGGTCTCTATTAATTGAAATTTTGATTAGCCTGTTTTAGCCGTTGAAGATTTTTGTCGTTTGTTAACTTTATTGCAATCGGAGGAAGATCATCAGTTAAATTTTTCATTATAAATGCTCTAATGGGTAAAAACTAAGGTCACGGCAGTTGGAACCAAGGTCAGAGAATAATTTGCGTTGTTTTCAGTGAAAACAGTGTGAATGGAAGTAGAATACGGATTTGATGAGCAATTTGGTTGGGAAAAGTTAATTGAACTGGAAGCTAGGTTTGACATAGCAGAGAAAGTTTTGCATAGCACACTCGATTAAAAAAATATTTAAATTTTATATACCTAAATAATCAACACACATACATGATTGCCTACCGAAACGAAACGAAAGAATATACACATACACAGTACACAGTATTATATGTATTAACCAAAACCTTCTCTATTATACAAGCCGTCTTGTAACTTTCGTTGACATAGATAAACAAAACCTATATACACAATTGAGTGTATTGGTGCTATGAAAATCCATACCAAAAACATTTATAATTTTCTAATTCCTCCTACCACTATTTAACATTTTTATCTCTAAGTTACGGACACTTTTTAATGTGTATAGATGAATGAGAATTTTTTCGTCTCTTATTTTGTTATTTTTGTTTTGTATAAGAAAAAGATAACATCAAAATTTAAAATTTAATTTATTTATTTTTTTTTTTTGACAATTTTTACTCTTTTGTTTTATAGTATGGAAAAGTTTATTTTATTTTACACTATATTCTAAATCATATATCGACACGTTTTTTACTTACAATACATTCTCATGTGTATATGACTAAATAGAATGAGTATGCAATGAATACGGTTTGTAGTAAAGAGGGTTTTGGTATAAACCAAATTTTCTTGTAACTTTCGTTGGCACAGTCAAACAAAACCAAAACCCTCTTTACTACAAGCCGTATTGTTTGCATACTCATGCTATACAAAAATATATACTTTGATTGTATTGTAAGTAGAAAATCGTGTCGGGATATGTAGCGAATATTGTGTAAAAGAAATAAACAATAAAATCAAATAATGCGCATGCGTTTACAATTTTTTTATTAATTTTATATGGAGTTTTGATAGTTACTAATACATCTAAAGTATATATTTTCACAAATACATTTTTAAAATACATGATGATGTGTGTCAACGAAAGTTACAAGACGGCTTGTAGTAAAGAGGGTTTTGAACAAAACCGATATGAAAAATTGTGTGTATTGGTGCATCAAAGTCGATACAAAATAAATATTTAATTTTCTCATTTTTACTGTTTCTCACTACCACTATTAAATTTTCATATTTCAAAATAACGCATACTATTTAAGATTTATGAATAATTGAGCATTTATCTCTCTTTTCGTCTTTTTTTTTTTTTTTTTTTTTTTTTTTTTATATTAAAACAAAACCCTCTTTACTACAAGCCGTATTGTTTGCATACTCATGCTATACAAAAATATATACTTTGATTGTATTGTAAGTAGAAAATCGTGTCGGGATATGATAGCGAATATTGTGTAAAAGAAATAAACAATAAAATTAATAATGCGCATGCGTTTACAATTTTTTTTTTAAATTTTTATATGGAGTTTTGATATTTACTAATACATCTTAAGTATATATTTTCACTAATACATTTTAAAAATCCATGATGATGTGTGTCAAAGAAAGTTACAAGACGGCTTGTAGTAAAGAGGGTTTTGTATTAAAATATCAAATGTCAAATTGTATTTTGTATTCTGTACATAGTAAATTGTAAACAGAAATTTTTTGTTAATAATAATATTAAATTAATTAATTTTATTAAATAGTATTATTTATATGGAAAAGAATACTTATATGTGGTGCAGGTGTAACTTATATACTGTGTGCTATGTGCCGTGCAATAAAGCAATAAGCAAGTACAGGACATACATAATAATAAAAAGTTGAGGTTATGAGGTACAATTTTTACTCTCTTTTGTTTTGTAGTATGCGAATGTTTATGTTATTTTACACTATATTTAAAACCATATATCGACACGTTATTTACTAGCAATACATTCTAATGTTCTGACTGTTCATATGAGATAGCATTAGAATGCGAAGAATAGAGCTTGTAATAAAGAGGGTTCCGGTCAAAACCCTCTTTACTACAAGCCGTATTCATTGCATACTCTTGCTATTTAATCATATACACATGAGAATATATTGTAAGTAAAAAACGTGTCGATATATCATTTAGAATATAGTGTAAAATAAAATAAACTTTTCCATACTATAAAACAAAAGAGTAAAAATTGACAAAAAAAAAATTTAAAAGGCAAAATTGATGTTATCTCTTTCCTATACAAAACAAAAATAACAAAAAAAAAGACGAACAAATTCTCAATTATTCATACACATTAAATAGTGTGCGTAACTTAGAGATAAAAATGTTAAATAGTGGTAGTAGGAATTAGAAAATTAAAATTTTTTGGTATGGATTTTCATAGCACCAATACACTCAATTGTGTATATAGGTTTTGGTTATCTGTGTCAAAGAAAGTTACAAGACGGCTTGTAATAAAGAGGGTTTTGATTTTGATATAAACAGAACCAACACAAATGTATTACAAGCCTTATTGTTGCATCGAGTACGCAGATACTCTCTTACATTTGTCCATCTATACTTGATTGTGTTGGTGCGAAAATAGCATAGAAATTGTTTTTGTTTTTTTTTCACCTAAAATTTTATAGTGTACCGATTACCAATACTTTCAAGATAGACAAGATAGAAATGAAAATATTAAATTAAAAAATATTGGTGACAATCAGGCTTTTATACTATAGTAAGTTTTGGTACAAATTAAAACTTAATTTTAACTTTTACGTGTAATCCAAAATGGCAAGAAATGACAAATGAATTACAAAGTTTACAAATCCCATCAGACCGGCCAGTCGCCAGATATGGTAACTCGAGTATTCCATTTAAAATTAAAACAATTTATAGACGATATTGTAAAAAACAAATGGTTCTCTAATGGTTCACGGTCCTTTGTGTAACACAAATTCAAAAGCAATTTGCCGAATGGATGGCTATTGTGTTAAGAATTTTCCCAAATTATTCTGCAATTATACGGATGATGGTTATCCCATTTACAGAAGAAGGGACAATTCTAAAGATAGTCTTGTTACCAGAGACCAAATACCAGTACTTGGGTTGTACCCTATCCTTGATAAAAATATGATGCTCATATTAACGTAGAGCTTTGTTCCACAAGCTTGCAGGAAACTGCAAGAATTGCCAATTTATAGACACTCTCACACAATATTTCAGGTGTCTATACACAAAAAAAATAACCAGGCCATATACTTTCAAGAAAATCGTGAGAAGGAAACTCTGCGTCGAGCAACTGTCACATATACATCACTCACATATCACCACGAAATAAAGAACTGTACCATTTGAGACTCTTGCTGTTGGCCGTAAATTGTGATGAAGCCACGTCTTTTGAACAACTCGTTAGTTTTAACGGCCATGCATATTCGAGCTACCATAAAGCTGCAAAAGCAAGAGATACAAAGATGATACAATTGTATGACTCAAGCTGCAACAAAAAATATGCGATGTGCCTTAAGGTCGATGTTTGTGACTATTGGTACTTACAATCATCTTGCTGATCCCTTACAACTGTGGAACGACTTTAAGCTCGACATGCCTGAAGATTTTGTTCATCTAATGTACGATGAAGAAACTTCTTTGGCAATGATCCTATAGTTAGTTAGTTAGTTTAAGGTAGCCGCCCAACAAAAGGACGAGGTATAGACACATATTGTCCGTAGCTTTACCACATAAATTGGTTCTCCGCACTACCCTACTGTAACCAATTTGAGCTTCTCAGAAGCAGTAGATATCTCTAACGCTCAATTTACTGAGATCCGTTAGATCGCACAGAAGATGAGCTCCCAAAAACTTGAGTCTGTTTTGAGACAGACTAGGACAGGTGCATAACAAATGAAGTATTGTTTCCTCCTCTTCTTCGTCGTTAAAGCTTCATGAAAGAAAACACCAAGTCTGCAGGCATGCTTTTCAATAAGACTGTGTCCAGTAATGACACCCACAAATATGCTTATATTATGCCGTTGCATAGATATTAGCTAATTAGATCTTTTAAGTCAAGGTTAGGCCAAATCTGCCTAGTAATTACACATGAGGTGCAATTTGCCCATCTTTTGTTTGTAATTTTACGAGCTTCTTCTTTAAGGAGCAATTTGCATATATCAAGTGGTACTTCAATGTCCACCTTGCACGGTAAGATGAGGCAAGTGATACCTTGTCGCGCGAGTTCATAGGTTTTCGTATTCCCCGTAATATTGAAATGCCCTGGCACCCATATAAGTTGGATATTGAATTGTTCAGCCATCTCGTTAAGATATGAAAGACAACTCCGGACTACTTTTGACTTGGTAAAGCCTGATTGTAAAAATTTAATAGCAGCCTGACTGTCCGTAAAAATACCAATATATCTTACAGATATTACATGATGCTTCATCCAGTCTATGGCTTCCTTGATTGCTATAAGCTCTGCCTGAAAAATACTGCAATGATCAGGGAGGCGGAAAGATAGATTTACATTTAGTTTTTTTGCAGAAAACGCCTCCGCCGACCTTTCCGTCAATTTTCGAGCCATCTCGAACTGCATTAAAATCAGTAGACATTATAATGCGAGATATAACAGGGCATGACATTTCATTTGGTGGTAAAGTCGTAGTCCTCGGTGGAGATTTCCGACAAGTTTAACCAGTTGTAATAAAGGATTTTGTTGAAAAGTTATCGCGTTTACAATAAAGAGAAGTGCAATATGGGACAATTTTAAAATATTTTATATAAAAAGGAATATGAGGGCTTCAACAGATCCCGATTTTTGCTATTTCATTCTTAAAATAGGAGACGGAGCACTTCCACTAGCAAACATTTCTAAAACCTTCAATTCCATTGAAATTCCGGATGAATATTTGACAACCAACGCGATTGAAGACATATTTGGACAAAGTTTTCATTATTCGCGATATCAATTTTTAATGCGATGTAATCAGAATTTGGATTTTTCATTATAAAATTATAACACATTAATTCTTGTAGGTAACTTAGTTATTTGATTATTTGATAATTTTTTTTCAAGTGAACTTTTGAGGTTATGTAATTTAGAACACGATTTTATGAAGAATTCACTCGACTTGATTCGAATTACATTATTGCGTTGTTCCGTTTAAATGGTCAAAAGTTTCAATAAACGATCTAAGACTGTGTCCGAAACCCATGATAAATATTTTTAAATAACAAATGACATTTGACATTGACATTTACGTGATAAAATCGAAGATAATCAAATTATCACGGTCAGTTGCTATGACCAAATCTTTCTATAATAAAAGCCAAACTCATCGCGTAGCACACTCGGATATATACAATAAAACATATAAACTTCACTAATTAGTTTTGTAATACTACCATTTAAAAACCATTTAAGAAAAATTTGAATTTTTTCGTTGCTATGACAATTTCAAACAATTAATTTTTTCGTGGAGACAAATTTTTTAAAAAATTCTCGCACAATGACACATGCCATAATTTATGTTCTAGACGAGTTACATGAAGTTTGATTTATGTTTTGGGATCGTAATTGGATGAACATATATTTGACAGTTAAAACGCAATTACGAGAGTTTGTCAGAAATGTCGACGTGTCCTATTTACATTCCGACGTGTCCGCGAAATGATTTTATAATTTTTCTTTATAGACTTTACGCCTCGCAAAAAGTGAATTTAAAGACATATAAGACGGGGAAATATTTCAATCAATTATTATAGTATTCATACAGCGTAATAAAAAATTGGAAATGTTATGTCAATTTTCAATAGTATATAATATGTTTCTAAGTTGGTGTATCCAGGTAATATTTGTAAATCTCACTTCAATAAAATTAAATAAAAATAATTTAAAATAGATCACTAAGATACCGAGGTTTTGTGATCGATTTGCACTTCCATGGGTCGAACTTTGATGTATCGGATTCGGACCCGATTTGTAAAAAAAATCCGTTAATTTTGCTATACGTGTAATTATTTGAGACAAAAAATGTACCTTCAAACATTATATGTAACTCCTTTTTGCGTCCGTATGGAATAAACTATTTGGAAAACTTACTAAATTCTTTTTCGATTCCACGAAATGTTTTCCAATTTGATAAAATTGTAATATAAAAAATAGGTCACACCCCGATGGTTTTTCGACCAAATATAAAATTTAATAAAATTTACTCAGCTGTTTTATGTCGACACAAGGGGAAATACCTTCATTTTAAATTTTAGAAACGACAAAAAATATCTAACTGTTTTTTGGCTTCCAGCCAAAAAATATAATATATTCGGTAATTTGCGCAGCGGACATATTAACTCAATTTATATTCGACTGTAATATATTTACATTCCAAATTTCTCGTTTGAAATGCAAGAATTATATGCCTACTTGTTGAGTATCAAAAAAAAAAAAAGTTTATGATTATTTGATGTAAATATGGCGTACATTTAAATTTTTCATTCACGACCTTCATATGACCTCCGAGTCGGATGCATCTAACATTGAAATGATTTTAGTTAGAAAATTATCGATATATACGAAATTGTACATATAAGTCTTCGAAAGCATCAAGTGGTTATGTGATTTGTGCACAACGAAATACTGAACTTATTATACTTGACCTACATTTTGGTAGTTTTTTGCACACATACACAGAAACTCACATATACATACACCACACAATATATTATTATATATTTATTATAAAAAGACAGTAGTGTAATGTAAAATAATCTTGACCTTCGAGTCGAGGCTAAATTAATTTTGGAGAATCACAAAATATTTAAAATAGTTGCCAAATACCCAAAAAAGAAATCTTAAACTATGTCAACACAAAATTTATTAAGTCTAATGGCTGTGTAGCGCTTCTTTTGATTGATCATGTGCAACGAACGATTGAATTTTATGTTGTATTTTTTTTTTTGCACACATCACACATATTTATGTTGCTATAAAATATATTATGTATTAGAAGAAAAAGAGGCAAATGACTCAATTTAAAAAGGAAAACTTTTTGCCAAAATTCTACAGGTACTCCTTACTATATTGTTATATTATTTCGGTTTTCTTTTTTAAATTAAAATCTCAAATCATTGTTTTGTCGGGAAAATCAAATCGCTCGACCTATATTATCTTTCATTCGAGCTTTTATCTTTAAATTTTTTTTTTTTTTAGGTTGTTTGTATATATGAGAAACGCCAACGCACATAAAAGTTCTGAAGCCCAAAAGGGATATATACCCCATTCATATTATGTAACAAGTATCTTTCATATATATATACAGACACACACACACAATATTTTATTATGTTGGATTTGTGTGTGTGTGTGTGTTTGTTTTTGTAGAAAATGAAGTCAATAAAAATTTATATTATATTTGGTTTTAACATCGAAAATTTTCTTTTGTACTCACCGAACGAAAACTATTCCATTTTTCCTAAATTAATTTTTTTGTTTTTAGTTTTTGTTTGTTTTTTTTTTGTTTTTAAGTTTTATTTCCACCAAATTCTATTCATTTTTCTCGTGATAACTTAATGTTTGCAAAATTCATATTTTCACTTTCAAAATCACCCCAAGAAACATAATAACACTTTTAGTATTAGAAAATTAATTTAAATGTTGTTGCAGGCTGTTGTTGTTGTTGTATAAAAGAGGCAAAATTATCTATTAAAAAAAAACGAAAAACAAACGAAATTAAAATTTTCCTTGAAAAATTTTCATCATTGTCACTTTATACATGTGTATATCCCGAGTATGTATACATAAATAGTGGAGAAAAGAAATTAAAGGAAATGTATATATATATGTATATATATATATATATATATATATATATATATATATATATATATATATATATATATATATATATATATATATATATATATATATATATATATATAAAATTAAGGTGCGGTGTTTCTGATTTCGTCGACAAATTTCCCAAAAAATAAAAAAACGAGAAAATTGTGAACAACTTGTTTCTGAATCTAAACTTTTTTTCGTTTTCTTTGACAACAACAACAATTCAATATTTTCACCGAAAACATAAAATGATATAAAATTCACCCGTTTTATATATATATATACGACGGGACAGGGAAACTATTAAATTAAATTCACAATAGCACACTTTTCTAAATTTTTTTTAAATTAATTGCTTAGTTATAAATTTTCACACTAATTTTCTATTTTTCTTAATTAAATATTTTTTTTTGTTTTTTTTTTTTTCAAAACATATTCTATCTTTTTATTAAATACAATTATTATACAAATATACACTATAATCCACTTTTATGTTTTTTTTTAGTCAGTTATAAAAAAAAACAATCAGACAAAGTGACACCAACAAACAAAAAACACAACTTCTAAACTAGATAGATAAGAAAATTTTCCGTTTTTTTTTTTCACTTTTTTTTTTTGTTTTTTTAAGTTTATTTTGTCTGTTTAAAGTTTTGTGTCTCGAATTTAAAAAATCCCGAAAAATTAATTAAATTTAATTAAATTTAAAAATTAAGAAAATTAAATGGAAAACTTAAAAAAAAAATATATTTATTGTTACATTAAAAAGCCCCCCGCGGTATGAGTGTGTGTATTTCTTTATTTTGAGCTTTTTAATGAAATGTATTTTGCTTATTTTTTCCTATTTTTCAATATTTTCATTTTTGTGTTTTTTGTTTTTTTTTTTTTTTTATTTTTGTCCATGTAAAGGATTTCTCTACGTATAGTATATGCATACACGGTGTACATATACACAATATTGTGAAAATAAAGTGGAAAATACAATACACACACAGTCACCAAATGTGTTTATAGACGGGTTATATTTGTGTCTGCGATTCAATGTCGAGCTTGTGTGGGTGGATTTTTATTTTTTTTTTTACCATAATTTATGTAAGTCGTGGCACACTATATAATTTTCCATACTACTTTGGTCGTAATGAACAGATGGTTTACTTTAATTTTAAAACTATGAAAGTAACGAGGTTGGAAAAAATTTTCCGATATGAAAATATGGTACAAATAAAAAAAAATGAGTTTGCTCTATTTAAAAAAAAAAAAAATGTTATAGATAATTTTCCATAAATAGATAAAAAAAAAATAACACAAAATTATTCTGTGTTTGTATAAGGGCGGGGGTGGTTTGCGCACTTTACCGTGCGCAAATATGCATATATATTGGTGAGTTAATACGTTTCCTATGTATTTGTGCTTTCAATTCACATACATCGATGTCTAAAAAAAAGTTTGTGTTCGGGTTTTTCACGATTATTCGGCTGTTGTTGTTGCTATTTTCTTGAAAAAAAACCTAAATAATTATAATAAACAATAAACGACGAGAAAAACATCATCAAAAACGAAATGACGAGGTGAACTTTAGACATTCGTGTTGATAAAAAAGTTTACAACAAATTGTTGGGAAACTTTTACAAACCAACCAAAAAAAAAAAAAAAAAAAATTGTTCAAGACGTACAAAAATAAGATATGATAAAAGCTTTTGAACTTATGTTAAATTTTTTTGTCATGATTATGTATGATTATGATGAGGAATTGAAAGCTTGGCGCAATGATTAACATAATTGTTAGAAATTGTTGAGCGCATTATAAAGTTTGATATTTTTTGTGTTAAATTTTTAATTATTATTAATGATTTGAGGGGGAAGCTTTTCTAAAAAATTTAATCTTTAAAAATATTATATTTTCTCGTGGTAACTGAATGTTTACAAAATTCATTTTGCCATAGATTATGCCACGACGTATGCATACAAAATTGCTGTGGTCACTCGTGATCGACGAGTTACTTGATGAGCTACATCTACTCGGTTATGACGCTATTGGTTAGGCGGACGATTTGTTTATCATAATCTCTGGTGGGCATGAATGTACGATGTCTGACAGCATGCAACAGGCCTTACTTGTTATTTCGAATTGGTGCACTAAAACTTTGGTTCAATTAATCTAAATGATATTACTACCAGATACTCTAATGAAGTCAAATATCTGAGTGTTGCTCTAGATAAGAAACTGAATTGGAACTCTCATATTAAATCAACTACCAAACGCGCAGTCAGAGCCATGTGGATCTGTAGGCGTATGTGCGGCAGGACTTGGGGCCTCAGATCAAAAATGATTTAGTGGATGTGCATCATGATAGTGAGGCCAATTATAACCTATGGGTCCATAGTTTGGTGGCCGAAGGTACATCAAAAAGTTATTATGAACAAGCTTACCTCATTGCAGAGGCTTACCTCATTGCAAGCATGTCTCGGAATCACAGGTGCTATGAGCACCTGTCCTACGGCGGCAATGGAAGCCCTCATCGGACTCACTCTACTTCATATTTACGTCAAAAAATCAGCTGCTACTTGTGCAGCTATATTACAGCTAATGAATCAATATAGTCATGATGATCATATAGGTCATCTGAACATTTTAAATAAACTCTCTGACTTGGATATGTTCTTTAGAGTCCCGGACGTGATGCCCAAGAAACTCTGCTTTGGCAGGAATTTCAGGGTAACAATCCTTGATAGAACCGTCTGGGATACTGGTGGACCTCTGGAACTAGCCTAGTCTGGTTCACGGATGGATCAAAAATGGATAGTGGAGTAGGCATTGGTGTCTTTGGGCCCAACAACAAAATATCGAAATCCCTGGGAACTTATTCCAGTGATTTTCTAGCCGAAATTCACGCCGTCGAAACCTGCATCTCAACTATTATGACTAAAGGTCATAAGGGCGCCTCCATCCACATTTTCTCCGACAGCCAAGCAGCATTGAAAGCATTGGCTTCCAACTGTCTGGATTCAAAGTCGGTCAAAAGCCACTGCTACACTGCTACAATCTCTCTCTTGTCATAACAAAGTTAGGTTGTGGTGGGTACCTGGTCACAGGGGTATCACTGGAAATGAGATAGCCGACGAACTTGCGCGGGTAGGCTTATCAGCTACACCAATTGGCCCTGAGCCTTTCTGTGGCATTCCGTGGACCTCAATAGTCTACAGTATTAGTAAATGGGAAAAAATGCTGTGCTTGACCTTGTTACGTTTGTCCGTAAACAGATTTGTTTCCTTTGGCCTCAGCTCGTAGCTTCGTCCGGCTAGATTCAGTCCTGAGGGGTGGATGTTATTTTGCCGAGGTCCAAAAGGGAACTTAAAGGGCTGCGATCACATTTGGGTCAAAATCACAACACGCACACCCACTATTCCACAATGCATCGATCTCCCCGATCAGCGATATCAAAAATTACACACACATATTACTGTAATTGCGTGAACATTAATATGATTTATTGAATTCTATTTTTACTTTACACATACAAGAAAAAAAATTAACACAAATAACTAATTTGTTTTTGTTTTACAAGTATCTTTACGTCCAGTGACGTTACACAATCCAAATGAATATAGTGAATTTTGTTTTGCTTAATTTTAGTATTTTTCAAAAAAAACAATCACGCTCCCGCAAATTTTTCCATTGATCCGGTTCAACTCCGGCGCGGTCACAGAGCTCTCCGCCGTATCCGAGCTGAAAAGAAAAATTATCCACCACTGGATCATCCAGTGACGTGGAAAAAAAAACAAAAACAAAATCCAATAGTACAGAAAAAAAACTTAATGTTGACCTAGTTCACGCAACACTTAACTTAATAATTTTGTTCATGCCCAGATTCTCCCTCCACCAGGTTCTACTTGCTGCCCACGTGCGTTGTCTAGGCCTGTACGTCCGCCGTTCCCGCGTTCTGCTCACCAAGATCAGTTATACTCTCGCAATTTGGCCAAGAAGTGGGTACCTTGTAACCTTTTTTTCTTTTTTGGGTATAGTATTTTGTTTTCTTCAATGAATAAATACTAATTTGACGTAATCCGGTGACGTACTTAAGCACGTGGTTATCTCACCACTACTTCATCACGAGTTATTTTATAAACAAATTATATCTTGTTTCCACGTATACTTGCTCTTTTAATATTACAGCGTATATTTGCAACAGCGTGGAACTAGTGTTGGAACTCGCTAGTTTTTAACTCTATTTTTTTCCTTTTTTGATTTTTAATTTTTCTATTACAATTATTTAATAATCTTTTTCTTTTTTTTTTTTTTTACTATCCGTTTTGATGAAAATCCCAAGATCAAAAAAAAAAACACAAACAAACACCGCCAAAAAACATTCTTTTTTTTTTTCATTTTATATCTTACAGCCACTTATATACTCTTCTCTATACAAATACAACAACATTTTTCCCCTGTTATTGATTTTTTTGCTTTCCTTTAAATGATCATCACGCCCCGACTTAAGTTAACAGAACCACGACTTAGCACGCAACCAAAATAAACATTATATCATTAAAATATTAACAACAAAAGCCACAAACAACATATAAGTACAGTGAACGAAGTAGCAAAACAAAAAAAATAACATGAAGATGCCTCGCATCGTAACAACCTATTGGAACTGTATTCCCGGCCTTAGACAATAATCTATTTCAGAATTTTTCGCTAAAGCAACAAAGTGTAAAATATAGCATTTTGAAAGTCGTTTAAAAACAAATATATCAAAATTTAAGTTTGATGAAAATTAGTGATAGTCTAAAAGATCGTTTAAATGGAGAAACGATGAAGTATCAACAAACATTCTGAATAATTATAAAGCTGCCAGTCCCAGAGTTTTTTGTGACCTGGATTAATGGTCCCATTTTTGCATCAGAACTTTAAATACTAGTTAGTAATTTGTGTTACTAGTGTTTTAAGCTCCAGTGGTTGTAGGGTACTCCCAAACTCATGCCTCGTAAAAGACTTCTAAACAAGCATGTTATGCTTTATAATTCCACCACAGTTTCGTGGGCTTGTCGTAGGAGAAGACTAAATAAACGTTAGATCGCTGGGCTGCGACTACCCGCATCCTTAACAATCTTTAATGTTATAAACAAATCAACAAGAGAAAATATGGATACCGCCAAAACGGGAACCGTTTAGAACTGGACATTTTAAAACTGGATATTTCAAAATAGGATTTGACAAAACGAGATAAGGTAAAAAACTGGATATTTCAAAATTGGATAATTCAAAACGAGATAAAGTACAAAACGAGATATGGTACAAAACTGGATATTTCAAAACTGGATATTTTAAAACGAGATAAGGTACAACACTAGATATTTCAACATGTGATTTAAACTTAAAATGATTTTTTAAGTTCTGGAATATGGCCAATTAGGGAGGAACACGACGAATTCTTAACCAATTATGATGAAATTCGATATGTAAGATGAAAATGGGATTTTAAAATGATTTTTTGGGAAAGTTCTAGAATATGGCCAGTTAAAAAGGAACTCGGCGAGTTCTTAACCGATTATGATGAAATTCGATATGTAGGATGAAAATGGGATTTTAAAATGATTTGTTGGGAAAGTTCTGGAATTAGGCCAGTAAGGTTTCATACTTGAATATTTCTAAGGAGAGAAATAGAATTTTCCTTCAGTTAATGTTTTTTTTAATTGCTGCTTTTCTCATCTTATTAAAATAATCATTGACTTGCTCAACTAATTTTCATCAACATTTTCATCCTACATATCGAATTTGATCAAAATCGGCTAAAAACTCACCGAGTTCCTTCCTAATTGGCCATATTCCAGAACTTTCCCAAAAAATCATTTTAAGTTTAAATCACATGTCGAAATATCTAGGTTTGTACCATATCTCGTTTTGTACCTTATCTCGTTTTGTATTACCCAATATTGAAATATCCAGTTTTGTACCGTATCTCGTTTTGTACCTTATCTCGGTTTAAAATATCCAGTTTTGAATTATTCTGTTTCGTCAAATCCTGTTGTAAAATATCCAGTTTCGACCGGTACCCCGCCAAAACTAAACCAATTCACATATACGGACACGCAGTTTAGGATTGGTACGCGTGGAACGTGTAGCGACCATCGCTACACAAATACAAAAATTATTCAGATATTTCGTGCACATTCATATAATTCGCTAATGCTACATGTACACTGTACATAAACATATATAGAGCGTAAAATAGCATTTACACATAGCACTTGGTCGCCATGGCCTGATGAGATGACAATTAATTTTTAACTAAATTCCTCATCAGATCGAAACTGAGCTTTGCACAACATCCAAATCTGAATAATTAAAATAACGACACAACATCCGCCGTCGTTTAAAACGTGCAGGAATCATGTGCTGACATGAGATCCAAGACTATATAGTGCTTTCAGTGGTGACGACCTCTGCTATATTGGTGTAGATTTTCTTCTTATGCATCAGACCCACAAATTACATACTTAGCGATCGCGCATGATCTCATTATGGCTAGAACATTTTTTCTTCTAAAAAAAACTTCCCTCCCTTGGAAAAAATAACTCATAAGACGTTTCGAAATCAAATTGACCCTTTCGGTAATTTTTAAGGAAAGCTCCCGCACACGGTTCTTGCTAGGACAACCGCCAAACGTATTTGTATTGGGAAAAAACGTGAATGGTGGAAGGCTAGAATCTTCAGATTACCTCAGCGCAGTTTACGTAACATCTTTAAAAGAGTTATCAGACGGCACAATATCTTCAAACCTGTGTTTGTTGCCATTCGGGACCAGGATAACAAAAGTTTGTATTAACATTGGTGCAGTTTTTGACCCTTGAAAGCAGAATTTCTCTGATTACCTCAATTTTTAACAAGTGACAAATACAGACGTTGGAGATGTAAATAGAGGACTCAACCTACGAGGATATTCAGATTTTAGTCGATGGGACCACACATTTGAACATCCCTGACATGAGTATGAGAGATGGTTAATGACATTTGAAAAAAGTGCCATGGGCATGGTATTTGGCTCCAAACATCAAGACTTCTATCGAATCCTCTTCAATCACGAGATCATTCGTGAAGTAAAAGTGATCACTAAGAGGAGAGCCACCATTTAGCAGGCGTAGATGTCGCTCTCGTCGACGATGATGGCACCACGGGGTGAAAAATGACTTGTCTTCTTCGGGTTGTCTGGAACAATACTAAGGGCAACCTCGGGATTGCATAAAATACAGTCGGATTGTTGATACTGTACGGGCCAGCAATGGCCTTTGAAATTCGTTTTATTATTAATATTTTTTTCGAAAAAAGTTAACCTTCGTTAAATAAGAATACTTATCGGGTAGCATCATCCGATGTAACTGATAATATGCTAGCATATATTAGCTAGGCTTTTACTGTATTATAATATTTTCTAATGATTCTCTATTTAGATGACAAGCAACATTTGTACCCGGAAGCTTAATCAGTGGATTTAAGTTTGTTGGTCTTTTTCATTGTTTTGTAGCCTTCCACATAAATTAACTATCTCCTCGGCTATTTCCCTACAATGCAAGTTTTATAATCTTAATAGTTGGATGAAATTTCCATTTTAAGCCACTGCCACCAAATTTTTTGTTTTTGTAGATCCTGGATGTTACGTAGCATTTTATAAACTTTTTTATAAATATTGATGGAAAGCATATTATTGATAATAGTTTTTGTTTAATTTCAGGCCGCCTTTTAGTGTCGTCTGGTGCCTGTTTGAGTGCAGAATCTTCGATGGACCTTTCAAAAACATCAAATAAAATCATTTGAATTATTTGTTGGCTTACTGATTTGGTTAAAAAGTTTAAGTGGTAAGTCATTATTCAATCCTTAAGTTTTTTTTAGTAATATTAGTATCGAGCCGCTCTTCCCAAATAAGCTCTGACTACAAGAAAAGAGATTGTCCCAAATGAAGAATCTATCACTGTACAGTCCAGCTTAACCCGTGTCTGAAACGTAACCATTAATACGAGCGCCACTAGAGAGAAAAATTAAACTTTTTCTGGTTGTCTGAAATCATAATGGTGAAATTGTGCCAATAAACGAACCATTACAGTAAAGGTGAACTTAAAACATTACTAAGCTGCATAAATTGGTTCCCCAAGGCACTTTTCATTCAAAAAAAAAATGTTCTTTCTATAATGTGACGCAATCCAAATTCCAAGTATCGCATGCATATTTTTAAAACACTAACAATTGTTTAAAGACAAAAAAATGTAAACGGTAAGCAAATTTTTCTACAGGTTGTATTGTCATAGTCGCAGTTTACACAAATTAAATATAGACTTTGGCTGGTCGTAACACCCTATTGCATGACCTTGGTAATACTAAAATTTTACGCCAAACAAGAAATTCATAATATTTATGTGAAATATCATAACTGTTGACATTTGAGTTGGCAATGTGTATGTACAATGGATGGATGTGACCTTCTTCTTTATCGAATTTTTTCCAGTTTTCCTCAACCACAACAAGAAAATTTCTTTTGTATACCAACAAAACCTATATAAGTAGGTTGATTCTATTTGATTCAGTTTTGTAAAATTTTAATTTGCCATAAAATATCGAAAAATGTTGCCACAACTGTTACGGCCGTTCATCGCCATTATTTTATTAAGTTTAATGATAAGTGTTCGAAATGTTACGGGCGATGCTTCACCAAATCGTTTACCACTGTACCAATGTCAGCGAAATATTGGACCACCACAAACAAATGTAGGGCGTAAGCCACATGTTTTTGTGTATGTTGAAGATCGGGCTTTTAAAAATATTGCACAACAAGTTCGAAATCAACCGAACAAATTTTCAAACTATATGATAACAAAAAGTGAAATACCGTGTCCGATTGGTTGTCGTCGAAATTTACAACAGGTACTGCACGTAACAAATCGAGGTGCATTTAATCATAATGGTGTTATTTCACAATCAATGCCAGGATCAAACCCGGCTTTCAATGGTATTGGTGGATGTGCCGCGCCTAATTTAAACCAACCCATTACGTATCCGACTGGTGGAAGTGACAGTCTTCAACGAATGATGCAAAATTCGAATCGTGGTATTATTGGGAGGGATGCGCCTATTTTAAACCAACCTGCATCATATCCGATGGGCGGAAGTGGAAGTCTTCAGCAAATGATGCAAAGTTTAAATCGTGGTATTACTGGAAGTAACGCGCCTATTTTAAACCAACCTGCATCATATCCGGCTGGCGCAAGTGAAAGTCTTCAGCAAATGCTGCAAGGTAGTATTACTGGAAGTACCGCGCCTATTTTAAACCAACCTATATCATATCCGATTGGCGGAAGTGGAAGTCTTCAGCAAATGCTACAAGGTTCAAATCTTGGTATTACTGCAAGTAACGCGCCTATTTTAAACCAACCTACCTCTTATCCGATACTTGGAAGTGGAAGTCTTCAACAAATAATGCAAGACACGAATCTAGGCCAATTAAACAGTGATGGTATTGTTCCAGCGCCAATCCTAATGCCTAGACCAAATGATAACCGGCAATTATTATATACAAGTGAAAGTGATAGCAGTTTACCGCAACTAGTGCATATTTCCAATCGGGATAGTTTTACTAATGATGGTTTTAATCCACAACCAATGAGTATACCAACACAAATTCCAAGCCCACTTGCTAGCGTTGAATGTGCCGAACCTGACGTGAGGCAAGACCATACCAGTAAAGTTAAATCGAGTAATAAAGATTCGATTGTGGTGCAAATCCCGATCAATAAATATTTTGATTGTAAAAATACGGAAATTTTAATTAAAATAGCTAAGAAGGGAGATGGGACAGAATCAGCCAAGTCAGAAACAGACGTAGCAAATAGAAAAGAACCTTCTCTCGCCAACTATAGAAGTATTTGTGCAAATAGAGCAAAATCGGGTAATAATTGTTCGCAACCACTTTATCTTACACCTGAAGCGATTCGACCAGCTTCACGTTTAAATACAGAAATTGGCAGTCAGGAACCTCGAATAGGTAATATACATATATGAACTAGTCTAAATATTTTATTGGGCTTATCAGATTTATTCCTTATTTTCCAGTGGATTTACCAATCAATTTAGATGATTTAAAAGAGGGACAGATACCGAATACAGATCAATGTCAACCTCAATACATGGTATTACCACCCGATGTTTTAGATGCAGCCTATACAAATCATCCCTCAGTACCAACGCCAGAAGATCAAATTAAAAATATTGTATTCTCCGATGGTGAACGTCAACAAAATACGCCACAAGATAATGCACCACTCGGATATAATCTCGATCAAAGCGCCATGCTAAATCTGAATAAAGAAGAACAATCGCAGTTCGATTGTCGACACGACAATAATAATGTACCGATAAAAGATATCGATGTTGCGGAATTTGAATCGTTCGCCCAGCAAGAAGAACCCGTTGAAGATGAAAATCATGATAAATGTGAAAATAGTGAGAAATATACGGCGGCCAAACTCGAGCGTAGTGTCGAGGTGAAAAATGAAAATGCCAGCGTTGAAAGTAAGAAGAAGTCGAGTAACCGATCAAAATCGAAAGGTTCACCTAAAGATGGAAAACAGTACGGGCTAATATTAGGTCCGGTTGAATCAAATGAAAAAAATGTTAAATAAAAAAAAACTTAGGAATTCACCAAAATTTCTTTCATTTTGAAAGTAGTGCATTGTACAGGGTGATTTAGTGTAATGTACGTGTAACCCAATTTAATGTTTTTTTTTTTTTTTTTGTTAAAAATCAGAACCAAACATTTAACATAATTATAATTATGTATAATGAAATTTACAAAACATTTTACATATTATATCGAATATACATTTTTTAGTTGAATTTGCACAAATATTTTTTGAACTCATTTTAATGTATATGGTCGTTGTTGTTGCTCTCGCTTTTGTACGATTGAAAATTACGGAAATGTTCTGAGTCGACATTTTTTTGTGGTTTAAATTTTTTATTTTTTATTCGAATAATAACAAAATTATTCTATAAATTACTTGTAAATTTAGTTAACTCGATCAATATAAGTTGTCGTTTCAAGCTTTGTCGATTATTAGTGAAATATAAGAAAAGAAAAATCGAAATGAAAATTTGGAAAATTGTATTTCTCGTTAGTTGTATTGTGTCGATTGGGCGGTGTGATAATGACAGTGAGAGCATCATAGAAAACGAAATTGAGCCCGAGTATAAAGAGGATAATTTGGTTCGACAAAAAAAATCGCATCCTAGTACAACCTGTATACCGGGAATAACCGATGAGACATGTAATTCGGATGACGAGTATACTGTGAGCAGTTCATCAAATTATTATTCGCCACCGGTTCAACCTGGATATGGACCTGCCCCACCACCGCCACCACCACCACCACAACAACAACCATCACCAAGACCATCATATCCTACACCACAATATTCGCAATATTCACCACAACCGCCTTCAGCATATGGACCACAACCATCATCGTACGGAGCTGGCCCTTCACATTATGCACCGACACCGTATAAGCCGCCAACACATGCATACTATGCACCACCTCAACCACAAAAATTGCCATATGGTGCACCATCATCACCACCACAAGCAGTTCCGCCACGATCGTTATACGGACCCCCATCCCAACCATTGTACCGCACATTCGACATGATGGACCATCAAAATATGCAACGACCCTTTATGATGGAAGAAGTTGGATCATTTTTGCATAGACCAACGCAATCCCAATGTATACCATTCCATCCACCACAAGCACCGTTACCTGTAGCCCCACCATCACCATGCGCTCAACAATTCACCGTCAGTTGTACACCACAAATATATGCATCAGCTAAACCACAACCTCCACCCGTATATTATCAACCGGCACCACGACCACCAGTATATGCTCCACCACCAATTGTATACGCACCAGAACCAACTGCAATGTATGCAATACAACCACATCCATCTCAAATGCAACAATCGAATAATAAATTACCGCAAAACGCGTATCGTACGAATGACAATGGTATGATATCAAATCCAATGATGAACGGACAACAAGCACCAAACGATCAACAAAATATGATGATGGTGGATAAAAATACATCAACGACGCCATCGGTACGTAATGAAGCTCCAAATCAGCAACAATCACCATCCAAACCAGCCAATATGATGCCGAGTAACGATGGTGGACCACCAAAAGTTAACAATATGCTTAAATTTGCCGATCAAATCAAAGAGAATGATAAAAAAGCGGGACCAAACGGTATGTCGGTACCAACCTCTTGGGATAATAAAATGTAGACAATGTTATGGCGAATATTTTTGTACTTTTTTATATATATGATTGTATATCAAATGAAATAATTTAATAATAAAATAAAATTTTAACTAACAAATTACGAGAAATCTATTAATAGCGATTGATATAGTAATGATGAGGTTTTGCCCAATTTTATCACGATGCACCACGAAGACAATTTACCTGAATATTATTCAACTATATATACATAATATATGTAATCAATATAGTTTATCTTTTGAAAACTATAAATTGAGTTTATTTATTTTTTGGTGATGGTGATATGGTGGCTCTTTTCTTATGATATGACCTCATTTAGTCTCTAGGAAGATAACAAACAAATAAAAACACCGAGGAACACAGATAAAACGAAATTTTATTTCATTATTGCAAAAATTCTGGAAAATCGATTTGAACTTTTTTATAATTTTTTTTTTTTTTGTCAAGAGACAACATAATATTCAATGTGATGCAAGTCTTAAGATGTATAAAAATGAAATGCGGTTTTCATTATGACAGTTCGATAATAAGAATAATAATAAACGGGTTTTAAAAGCGATTGTTGGTCCGGACTGTTTCATCATTATATAGCCGGCTCATGCAATATGTATCCCATCCGCTGGGATATAATTTTAGCCTATCTCCTTTACCTTTGCCGCTCTATGATATGGTATCAGCCATTTTTATTTTTTCTGAAGTTGGAGAGGTCGGAAAGGACAGAGAAATTATTTATCGAATATATCCGATCTCTGACTTTTATCTGTCAGATCGAAAAGGTTATTTTTTGTGTTTTCTTTAGTATCGAATTGTTTATTTCTGACAGATTTTATTAACAAGATAGTTGAAGTTGCCATTTTAGAATTTAATAAAAAACACAAAGCACAGTAGACAACAGTATCAAAATAGTTAAAAACACAATTCAGAGACATTTTCCTCGGAGCTTCTTAGTCTGGCTAATTTAAAATATGATTTGTTGCAGATTTGGGAAATTTGATGGTTCGTCACCAGTCATGATGGTCATGATGGATTCTCACCAGTCATGATGGTCATATTTACTCAATCAAATCCTTTGTAAATATATTTGTAAATCTATTTTACAACAATCAATCCTCAATGTAGGGTGCGCAGCTATTCGCATCCATGCATCATGCGTCTTATTATTTTATTTTTTTAAACTAAGTTGTTACAACTCATTTAGCAATTTTTCTTTCTTTTTCATAAGCAAGTAAACTTAAAGGCATATCTCCAAAAGTTCAAACTAATGAAGAAGGAAACATCTCAACTGCGTTAAACAAGCTTACAGATATGATGCAAAGCTTTATGTCAATGATGGAGAGAACCATGGATCTAATAATGCAAAATATGAACACATTGATGCAGTTAGTAGTGAAAAACCAAAAATGACTGTCCTCAAAATAGCCATATGGAATACAAACGGCCTTGCCCAACACAAAACAGAGGTGGAAGCATTCCTTATCGAGCACAATATTGACATAATGTTAATATCAGAACAACACTTCACCAAAAAAAACTTTTTCAAAATTAATGGGTATTCAGTATACGACACTAAACATCCTGATGGTAAAGCACATGGTGGTACAGCTGTGTTGATTAAAAGAAGACTAAAACACTTTGAACTTGAGAAATATGACAAAGATCATATCAAAGCGACAAATATCTGCCTGGAAGAGTGGTCTGGAAACTGCGTACTATCATCAGTCTATTGCCCACCGAAACACGCAATAAAAAAGAAACAATTCTTAGATTATTTTAACCATATAGGCAATAAATTCATTGCGGGAGGTGATTATAATGCAAAACATACTCAATGGGGTTCACGATTGACGACTCCGAAAGGAAAGCAACTCTATGAAGCTATGGATTAACTTTGTTTGGATTATCTATCAGCGGGGTACCCAACATATTGGCCTACGGATAAAAAGAAAATTCCTGATCTAATAGACTTCTGTATAACTAAAGGCATTGCACGTACAAATGCTATGGCAACAGATTGTTACGATTTATCATCCGATCATTCACCAGTAATTATAACAGTGAGTACTGATGCCCTAAAAACTGAAGCACTGAAACGCCTGATAAATAAAAAAACTAAATGGGATCAATACAGTAAACAAATTGAAGAGAATTGCGTACTGGATATTCCTCTTAGCATACCAGCAAATATTGATGCAGGAGAAGCCTACCTCAGAGATCTACTGGAAGTAGCAGCAAAAAAAGCAACACCTAATATCAGTGTTTTTGAAAAAGTTAATAAACTTCCTAAAAACATCCAAGAATTAATACAAGAAAAGTGAAAAATTCGACGGTAGTTTCAGCAGCAAAGATCGCCGATATTAAAATGGAAATTAAGTCGAGCAAATAAATCCCTGAAAGTAGCTCTGAGGGAAGAAGAAAATGAAGGTATCCAAAACTATTTAAGTGAACTCTCGGCAACAGAGAGAACAGACTATTCCTTATGGAAAGCTACTAAACGTTTTAAAAGGCCGACAAACTCGTGTTCGCCCATTAGATTGCCAAGTGGCAACTAGGCAAGAAGTGATGAAGAATAATCCAATGCTTTCGCTGTTCATCTTAAAAGCGTATTTTTACCACATGAACAAGTTAACAACTACATGCTACCAAACCAAACGGTGAATGATCCAAATTTTAAACCTATAAAGTTCAAGTGAAAGGAAGTTAAGAGCACAATAAAAAACTGCATAAGTTCAAAAAAAGCACCAGGACATGATCTTATTACCGGAAAATAGGTTAAAGAATTACCAGACAAATGCATTAAACTAATAACGTACATCCTCAACGCAATCATGCGAACTGGTTACATTCCTCAAAAGTGGAAGATATCGCAAATTACAATGATACATAAGCCTGGAAAAGATGAGACACAAATCTCATCATATCGTCCAATAAGCATGCTTTCCACGATATCAAAGCTATTTGAAAAATTGTTACTAAGGAAACTGAAACCAGTACTAGAAGAACGGCATATTATACCAGATCACCAATTTGGTTTCCGAAATTAGCACAGCACTATAGAGCAAGTTCACAGGATTGTCAACTAAATCAAACTCACCTTCGAAGAAAAAAAATGTTGTTCTGCTGTCTTCTTGGATAGTGCACAAGCCTTCGACAAAATTTGGCATAGAGGTTTAATATACAAAGTTAAAGAACTTTTGCCGAATCAATTCCATGTAGTTCTTGAAAAGTATCTTCTTCAAAGGAAATACTTAGTTAAACAAAATGCAGCAACCACTGGTTTAAATGATATTAGCGCAGGTGTTCCACAAGGAAGTGTCTTGGGACCAATTTTATACTTGTTTTATACAGCCGATTTGGCTATTTGCAATGAAGCTATAATATCAACATTTGGTGATGATACAGCCATATTAGTGTCTTGTAAAAATCCTCAAACTGCCTCAAAGCAATTGCAAAATCATCTGAATAAAATTGAAAACTGGCTAAAGACTTGGCGAATAAAAGTCAATGAAAATAAATCAACACATGTTACATTCACACTTAACAAACTCACCTGCCCACAAGTTAAATTGAACGGTGTAACTATTCCGCAGCAATCTAGTGTCAAATACTTAGGGTTACATCTGGACAGAAGGTTGACATGGAAAAAGCATATAGAAGCAAAGCGTAATCAAATAAAAATAAAATTTGCTAAGATGTATTGGCTAATAGGAAGAAAATCACGATTATCACTCGACAATAAAGTTTTACTATATAAAGCGATACTTATGCCCATATGGACATATGGTATTCAGTTATGGGGATCCACCAGCGCATCAAATAGAGAATTTTTGCAACGTACACAGTCGAAAATACTTCGTAGGATCACGGATGCACCCTGGTATATCCGAAACACCAACATACATCATGACCTCGGTATTTTAACCATTAAAGATACAATTAGAACCTATAGTTCGAGATATTGTTTAAAACTAGAGACACATCCCAATGCTTTGCCCGGGACATTCTAAAACAGCCGAGATACAGACGACTGAGAAGAACTGATCCACTTGGACTATTGAATTTATAAATTAAGTAAATGGTGCACACTAATAATAAATAATAACATTGGTTAAGACTTATAAAAATAGCAGTAAGGTTAGATTGTTAGATTCGTATACATCTTGTTAGTTTATTTTTAGAAAGATTCAAGAATAAAACCATAGGCAGTTGTAATAAAAAAAAATTTAATTCTCTGTTAGCTGGGCTATAACACAGTAGTTACTCACATTGGGCTCAGTTCTTCCGGTTACATCAGCAACTTTGCCCTGAGGAATTAAATCAAGCGGCTTCGTTCTTTTTAGCCGTTTTGTATCTACGCTGTCGACGTCGTTGACAATATGTTGAATATCCGTATTTTCATGGAGTTGTAAACGCTGGATATATTTTTTGGCATTTTTTGTGATTTCTTCGTTGATGGTTTCCATCTTTAGATCTCTATGTATTATCATTTCTAATAAACCAAGGTGTTATCAAGGTAGTACTTTGTTCTGGAATGTTTGTATAATCTTAACGTTAGTTTTCTTTGTGCATCCCCAGAGCTGGATGCCATAGGTTCACACAGGCTTAAGTATTTGCCTGTATAAAAGCAGCTTATTGTAAATTGCAAGCTCACTGTTTCTTCCAATGAGCCAACGCATTTTTCTGAACTTTATATCCAGTTCTTGCCGTTTTTCTTGACATGCTCTTTGCATTTTAACTTGGAGTCGAGCGTCATACCCAAGTATTTTGCCGTGTTCGCATGTGGTATTTCCTGCCTATTTATGTAAATGGGTAGGTGATCTACTTTTAGATAGGTGAAGGTTGTGTGAACTGATTAAAGCTCATTCAATTTTATTCTCCATTTTTTTTTCCAGTAGACAATCTCATTTACTGTGTGCTGTAATTTGGTGGTTGTCTCTTCGATTCCAACCGCCAAAATTGCTGTATCATTCGCAAAGGTTGTAATATCTGTTTCTCCAGTAAAAGGCATGTCATTCGTATAAAGCAAATACAATAATGGTCCCAGCACGCTCCCTTTTGGTACTCCTGTTTCAATTCTCTTGAGTGATGATAACTCTCCTTCATATTTCACTCTGAAATATCTCCCTTCATTGTATGATTTTAATATCTCATAGAACTGCTTAGGGAGGTCGCGATGTAATTTATATTCCAGTCCTCGACGCCAGACTTGATCAAAGGCCTAGGCAACATCAAGGAAAACTCCAGAACATACCTTTTTGTTTTCAAGCGTCTTCTCAATCACGTTAGTGAGTCTGTGTACCTGCTCTATGGTGGAGTGTTTCTATAGGTCTGTAAGACGTTTTCTCATTAGGTGGCTTATTTGGCTTGGGTATCATAATAACTTCTGTTATTTTCCACTGCTGAGGAATATATTTCATTCTAAATGCGTTGAATAATGTATATTCAACGCTGCTTTGATTATGTATAGCAACTTCTTAAGACATTTTTCTGGCAACTTTTTAATAACTTTTTTTATGTAATAAGATCGTATCCATGAGCTTTTTTCATCTGCTGTTTGTCTAGTCGAACGTTTAAACGTTTCTTCCAGATATTCAGCAAAAAGATCAGCTTTATCTTTGGGGCTTTTGGCCTAAGTACTATCTGCTTTTTTAATTAGTGGCATCTGCGATTTTGTTTTTTTTTGTCCTTTTGTAGCTTTCCATAAAGAATACTCACTTTCTTTGTGGCCGCAGACAGATTTATTAAATATTTGTTGAAGCTTACCGCTTTGGTTTCTTGTATTAACTTCTGCAGTTTGTATTTGAGCTGATTGTTAAAATTGTTTTGCTATCTGGTGTTCGATTTCTATGCCAGAATTTGGGAGCTTCCCGCTTTTCTCTGACCAAGTTTCTTATTTCCTTTGTATATTTTTCATTCTAGTGAGGTTTATTGTTGGCAGGAGAAGTGCTTTTCCAAGCTGCGATCTGATTATTGTTTATGAGCAGCTCTACTTTTTTTCAAGTTGTGGTTTTTGATTGCGAGGGTTTCCTAATTGGTCTTTCCGCTTGCTAACCTTGGTGGCTTTTCTTTTTCAAAGGAGGATGATCCGAATATAAACCTTCATTATTTTCCATATGGATATAATTTTCTCAAATGCCTTTAGCTATGAAGAAGTCAATCACGTCTGTTATTTTGTTTGTGTAAGTAGGCCAATAAGTAGGAATACCACTTGAAAGAAACCAGCAGTTTATTTGATATTCAGCTTCCAAAAGTTCTCTTCCTTTAGGTGATATTAGTCTTGAACCCCAATGCGTATGTTTGGCATTAAAGTCTCCTTCTATGATAAAATTTGAGCCCATCATTTTGAACATTAAGAGATAATCATCCTTTTTAAAGTTGATGCAGCAACCCACAGTTTTGTAGCGACCATCGCTACACACACAATTAAAATTATTCAGATATTTCGTGCAATTCCATATAATTCGCTAACGCTACATGTACACTGTACATAAATATATATAGAGCGTAAAGTAGCTAATACACATAGCACTCGGTCGCCATGGCCTGATGAGATGACAAATAATTTTTAACAAAATTATTTACGATTCCTCATCAGATCGAAACTGAGCTTTGCTTCTCACAACATCTACATCTGAATAATTAAAATAATGACGTCAACCGCCGTCGTTATAGTTTCTTGTAATTATTTAATAGCATCTTTTTCGAGTTTGACATCTTCGATGTGTTTTCTCTGATGATGATAGTTGCTCTACCCTTAGCTCTTTCTGCTGGATGTATAAGAGGTCTAGAATTTGATATAATAAAGTTCTGAATTCTTCGAACGTTAGTAGTGTCGGTGCAATGGTTTCTTCATATTTGTTTTACTTGCGCTTCCCATAGACCGCCAAAATGTAAAGATCCTGGTGGAATAAAATGCCACTGTAGCCCTTGAAATTACAAGTTGTTCGAAATATCGTTTGCATATGTTTTTTTGCTGCCACAAAGTTTGATGCCTTATCGCTATATAAATTTGCAACAATTCCCTTTAGTGCTCTGTAGTTTTTGTATTATATTATTATATTATTATATTATTATATTATTATATTATTATATTATTATATTATTATATTATTATATTATTATATTATTATATTATTATATTATTATATTATTATATTATTATATTATTATATTATTATATTATTATATTATTATATTATTATATTATTATATTATTATATTATTATATTATTATATTATTATATTATTATATTATTATATTATTATATTATTATATTATTATATTATTATATTATTATATTATTATATTATTATATTATTATATTATTATATTATTATATTATTATATTATTATATTATTATATTATTATATTATTATATTATTATATTATTATATTATTATATTATTATATTATTATATTATTATATTATTATATTATTATATTATTATATTATTATATTATTATATTATTATATTATTATATTATTATATTATTATATTATTATATTATTATATTATTATATTATTATATTATTATATTATTATATTATTATATTATTATATTATTATATTATTATATTATTATATTATTATATTATTATATTATTATATTATTATATTATTATATTATTATATTATTATATTATTATATTATTATATTATTATATTATTATATTATTATATTATTATATTATTATATTATTATATTATTATATTATTATATTATTATATTATTATATTATTATATTATTATATTATTATATTATTATATTATTATATTATTATATTATTATATTATTATATTATTATATTATTATATTATTATATTATTATATTATTATATTATTATATTATTATATTATTATATTATTATATTATTATATTATTATATTATTATATTATTATATTATTATATTATTATATTATTATATTATTATATTATTATATTATTATATTATTATATTATTATATTATTATATTATTATATTATTATATTATTATATTATTATATTATTATATTATTATATTATTATATTATTATATTATTATATTATTATATTATTATATTATTATATTATTATATTATTATATTATTATATTATTATATTATTATATTATTATATTATTATATTATTATATTATTATATTATTATATTATTATATTATTATATTATTATATTATTATATTATTATATTATTATATTATTATATTATTATATTATTATATTATTATATTATTATATTATTATATTATTATATTATTATATTATTATATTATTATATTATTATATTATTATATTATTATATTATTATATTATTATATTATTATATTATTATATTATTATATTATTATATTATTATATTATTATATTATTATATTATTATATTATTATATTATTATATTATTATATTATTATATTATTATATTATTATATTATTATATTATTATATTATTATATTATTATATTATTATATTATTATATTATTATATTATTATATTATTATATTATTATATTATTATATTATTATATTATTATATTATTATATTATTATATTATTATATTATTATATTATTATATTATTATATTATTATATTATTATATTATTATATTATTATATTATTATATTATTATATTATTATATTATTATATTATTATATTATTATATTATTATATTATTATATTATTATATTATTATATTATTATATTATTATATTATTATATTATTATATTATTATATTATTATATTATTATATTATTATATTATTATATTATTATATTATTATATTATTATATTATTATATTATTATATTATTATATTATTATATTATTATATTATTATATTATTATATTATTATATTATTATATTATTATATTATTATATTATTATATTATTATATTATTATATTATTATATTATTATATTATTATATTATTATATTATTATATTATTATATTATTATATTATTATATTATTATATTATTATATTATTATATTATTATATTATTATATTATTATATTATTATATTATTATATTATTATATTATTATATTATTATATTATTATATTATTATATTATTATATTATTATATTATTATATTATTATATTATTATATTATTATATTATTATATTATTATATTATTATATTATTATATTATTATATTATTATATTATTATATTATTATATTATTATATTATTATATTATTATATTATTATATTATTATATTATTATATTATTATATTATTATATTATTATATTATTATATTATTATATTATTATATTATTATATTATTATATTATTATATTATTATATTATTATATTATTATATTATTATATTATTATATTATTATATTATTATATTATTATATTATTATATTATTATATTATTATATTATTATATTATTATATTATTATATTATTATATTATTATATTATTATATTATTATATTATTATATTATTATATTATTATATTATTATATTATTATATTATTATATTATTATATTATTATATTATTATATTATTATATTATTATATTATTATATTATTATATTATTATATTATTATATTATTATATTATTATATTATTATATTATTATATTATTATATTATTATATTATTATATTATTATATTATTATATTATTATATTATTATATTATTATATTATTATATTATTATATTATTATATTATTATATTATTATATTATTATATTATTATATTATTATATTATTATATTATTATATTATTATATTATTATATTATTATATTATTATATTATTATATTATTATATTATTATATTATTATATTATTATATTATTATATTATTATATTATTATATTATTATATTATTATATTATTATATTATTATATTATTATATTATTATATTATTATATTATTATATTATTATATTATTATATTATTATATTATTATATTATTATATTATTATATTATTATATTATTATATTATTATATTATTATATTATTATATTATTATATTATTATATTATTATATTATTATATTATTATATTATTATATTATTATATTATTATATTATTATATTATTATATTATTATATTATTATATTATTATATTATTATATTATTATATTATTATATTATTATATTATTATATTATTATATTATTATATTATTATATTATTATATTATTATATTATTATATTATTATATTATTATATTATTATATTATTATATTATTATATTATTATATTATTATATTATTATATTATTATATTATTATATTATTATATTATTATATTATTATATTATTATATTATTATATTATTATATTATTATATTATTATATTATTATATTATTATATTATTATATTATTATATTATTATATTATTATATTATTATATTATTATATTATTATATTATTATATTATTATATTATTATATTATTATATTATTATATTATTATATTATTATATTATTATATTATTATATTATTATATTATTATATTATTATATTATTATATTATTATATTATTATATTATTATATTATTATATTATTATATTATTATATTATTATATTATTATATTATTATATTATTATATTATTATATTATTATATTATTATATTATTATATTATTATATTATTATATTATTATATTATTATATTATTATATTATTATATTATTATATTATTATATTATTATATTATTATATTATTATATTACTATATTATTATATTATTATATAGCCTTGGAGTAATTAGTCTATTAAAAGATTTTTTTTGTTTTTTTTTCAGAGAAACATTGCATTGTACAGATGAATAGTTGCAGTTTGGAGATAGCTGATAAGAGATAGCAGAATGAAGAGCAGTTGATTATACATGTGATTGTTTTGTGCTAATAGTAGTTTGCATATTGGCTACCGGGAAACCAAAACCATTCTGTCATTACTGACCTACTTAGCTTTTCCTTTCCCACAAAGAAAAACTATCGATCTCTAAAGTTTCAGTAACCGGGCCGAGTCTGCCTACTATTTCTATCCAATTTGAGTTGACTTCAATTAATTACCAGGGGAGGGGGCTCTCAGGGCATTGTTTATGTGGATATATTGTTTGATTACCTAAGATCTTATGGGAGTGAGGTGGTTCTTCAGTGGTTATATTCGCACCTACAGATCAAGGGTAATGAAAGAGCAAATATGCTTGCAAAAAGGGTTGTTTGAATGAGAATGTAAAGGAATATGAGTATATTAATGCAAGGGATGTACTTCGTTTGTTTCAAAACCTCAAGTGAAAGGAAAGAAGTACTTCGAGTTGTGTAGTGCTTCCTTGAAAACCTTCCTTTTCCTCTTCTTTTTAAGGAAATCAAAGGAGACACTAAATGGAACGAAATATAGAACGAGTGAGGTTGAATCATGGGAATTGAAAGGAATGTTTGTGTAAACGTCATTTATGCCCTATTATGATTTTTATTTAAACGCCACCAGGTGTCACTACGTCACTAAATTCGAATTTTGGTATTATGATTCCCGCAGTGAATGAGATTTATGTCACTTATTGTCACCGTCAATTTGTAGGTGACTTGAAGAGATTTTCTTTATAACAAATATTTATTATTTTTTTTGTAAATAATAAATATTTGTTAGAGCTGTAAATGTATCAACACAAACAAAAAAACTCGAAATATCAACTCAAAAAATCGCATATCGCTGCGTACGTCACTCACTAAAATTAAAGCGAAAATCATAATACGAAATTTTGACTCACGTGGAATAAGCGTCACTGTGAGTGACAGGTGAAGTGAAAATCATAATAGGGGTATTAAGTGAAACAACTCAGTGTGAAACTTGTATGGTTGTGGAGGACATCGAAAATCTACTCCTAAGATGCTCTGAATATAGGCACAATATAGTAGATTTCAATACACTCAGAAATGGAAGAAATGATAGAGTTACTACAAATGAGTAATAGTGCATTTTAAAGGATATTTATGAATTTATTAAAATAAATTCATAAATATCCTTAAAAATGAGATGTGGTACGTATCGCACTTGCTTTTCAGCTAGCTTCACTGCCCTGTATTTTTATTTTCTTATATTTATCACATAAAACTAATTAATTTTATAACTATTTTGACTTATTTCAATAAAATTTGTTTTTGTTAATCGAATAAACCTAGTAATTTTTATAATTTAAATTCTTTTTTAACATCGTGTCAAAAGGGTAGATAGCAGAACATGTCATAATTTAAAATGCGATCAATTAAATGTTTTGTCATAGTAAGCATAGAATTATAATAATATTTCAGCAGCTACTTCAATTGGTTAAGTTATATTTTTATTTAAGTTTTTATTTGTAAATTAAATATAGATTTTGAATTGAAGCAACAATTGACGATTGGAATAGATTTCTGGTGGCAAGTAGCGTAATCGGTCGATTCATATAAAATATTAACAGGTCGATGTCTCTATGTGTTTTCAGTACCAGTTGTATTTTGCAAGTGAAAGTAAATACAAAGTTTTTTGAATTAAAATTAAATGCAAATATATAACTAGTGCCGTTGATAAAAGAAATGTGTAAATTATAAGTAAATAACTTTTGTTATTTGATTTTGTAAACATATCAGCAAAAAATCTTAAACCAAAGCTACCTATTTTATTGTGTAACGTACATTAAGTATCAGCAAATTTGAATAAATTTGATTATAATCAATTTAAACTTTATTTAATTAAATTAACATTATACGAAATTATAAATAGATATTTTTCGTGTATTTTTCATGATTATGTAGTACTCTCCGTTTTTGATAAAAGACATGGTTTTTAAAATCGAAACAACTATTTTTATTTTTTAACGTGCTTTATCTTCCACTGTTAGTACTACTCTAACTAAAAAACTATAATAATGACATCTCGATATTAAAAAATTAATTATAAATGATGTCTATACTGACATTTTCGTTTGTCTAGCAGAACTAAACATAATTATCTTAGACAAAAATACAAATCATTTGACCGAAATAATATAACTGCGATTGCTACAATTATCACAAAACCCTCTTTACTACAAGCCGCCTTTTAACTTTTGTTGACATATATTATCAAGTATGTTTAAAATGTATTAGTGAAAATATATACTTTAGATGGATTAGTAACTGTAACAACATAACGAGTTGTGATATGTTGTTATGTAAGTTAAGCATAACGCACTGCGAATATTGTAGCAGTCGATTATGATATTGTGAATGTACAAAATAAAATATAATCATTCAGCCTAAACACTTTGTTTCATCAACATTTCATTACATGGTGTCAGATGTGGGGTAATACTACATGGATCTGCAAATCCTCTTCTTCACTGTTGTCGTTACTGTTTTTGATATCACGACTTAGAGCATCAGCTATGGGGATTTCTGTACCCTTTATGTAAATTATTTTGGGCGAGTACATCATAACATCAAATAGAATTCGTTGGAGTCTAGGTGGAGCTGAAGTTATCGGTTTTTTAAATATTGACTCCAATGGCTTATGGTCGCTCTCTATTGTCACTTGTTTTCCATAAATATATGCGTGAAATTATTCAAATTTGCTGATCCTCCAATGTACTTAACACAATAAATGGTAGCATTGATTTAAGATTTTTTTGCTGATATGGTTACAAAATCAAAACAAAAATAACAAAAGTTATTTATTTATAATTTACACATTTATTCTATCAACGGCACTAGTTATCTATTTCTTACGTTTAATTTTCATTCCAAAAATGTATACATATTTACTTTCATTTGCAAATTACAATTAGTACTACTGAGACATCGAGCTGTCAATATTTTACATGGATCGACACATTTCATATTTCATATGGCTAGTGCCCGTCAGAGGCGCTATTTTTCTATTTCCAATCGTCAATTGAAGATTGGAATCGATTTCTGGTGGCAAATAGCCATACCAAATAGCATATATAAAAATAGCATATATATATATATATATATATATATATATATATATATATATATATATATATATATATATATATAAATATATATATATATATATATATATATATATATATATATATATATATATATATATATATATATATATATATATATATATATATATAACAGCTCGATTTCCTTATGTGTTATCAGTACTAATTGTAATTTACAAGAAAAAGTTTGTCTACAATTATTAAATTAAAATTAAACGTAAGAAATATATAACTTGTATTTATAACCAGAAATATATAACCAGAAATACATTCCAATCGCGGAAAAAAAATTTATTGCCAACGGCACGAAGTGTTCCCAAGCGGTCACCCATCTAAGTACTAACTTCGCCCAATGTTGCTTGACTTCGGTGATCGGACGAGAACCGGTATTCTAAACATGGTATGGTCGTTGCCAAAGTTACCTATTTACGTTGATTACAAAAACATAAATTCGGTAATTTATTCATTAAAAAAACTCATCTCTCTGCACAGTTTATAGATGGCAGGACATGTCATAATTTAAAATACGATCAATAAAATATTTTGTTAATACGAGCATTGACGATTAAAAACAAAAATAAGGCCTTTCACGGGCACTAGCCATATGTGTCGACCCGTATAAAATATTGACAGCTCGATGTCTCATAGAGCTTTTAATTAAGACTTTAATCGGTCAATAATTATTTCTTTTATTCAACTTTTTAAGCGCTTCATAGATGTGTTTTCAGTACTAATTGTAATTTGCAAGTGAAAGTTTTTTGAATGAAAATTAAACGTAAGAAATATATAACTAGTCCCGTTGATAGAATGAATGTGTAAATTATAAATAAATAACTTGTGTTATTTTTGTTTTGATTTTGTAACCATATCAGCAAAAAAAATCTTAAACCTTTAATAGATAGCATTATTTTATTGTGTTACGTACATTGTAGGTTCAGCAAATTTGCTAGGACCCCTTGTCTGCATTTCGAAATCTGGAAATAGAAATATTATTTACATATTCTAAATTATTTCGTATGGTTGACCAGATGATTGGTTATTTGGAAGGACGTGGATCGTCCCAACCCAGGTTGTTAGCCCAAAACATCTACCTAAAAATGTTGAAACTTACCACAACGGGAGACAGCCACCCCAATGAATTAAATAACCGATGGCGCACTGTTCTTTTCGTATAGCCTGCTGAATCGGTTAATTGCGTGTTAAATTAGGGTTGGTTTTAGAGTCATTAGATGGAATGCCATGTAGTATTCTACTACTACTGGGATTCCATTTTCTCATTAAAGCCATAACTGCTGAAAATTGTGATGATAGTTTCTTTTAGGTGTAATGCTTCATCTTCATCATCAGCACCGCACATTAACTCATCAACATAAATGTTTTTCAAGATTGATGAATGGGAGATGTGCCAAATATCCACTTTGATACCAAAAAATGGGCACAACTTGCAGATGAGCTACAACTTGCAGATCCACATTACATAAGTGCTAAGCCATTGATGTTAAAATTGGCGTTGATTAGGTAATATCTCTTGATTATAAACACCAATATTATCAAAGAAGGTCAGCTAATCAATAGCGCCCATTAAGACCATCGAACAACAACACAATTTGCTCATCAAAAATGATGCTATCTTTCAGTAAAGAAAACACCGAAGAGATCTTATTATATACATCACTATGCGGATTAATCAAGAACGAAAGCAGTACCACGAAATTTATAGGGTGATAATTGTTGCGTACAACCAAACAATATCAAGATTACTTCTCAATGACATCATGTTCAATTGAGGGATGGGCCAAAGATTGATGAGTAACATAGCTGAAATCCTTTTGAAATGGCGAAAGCTTAAATTTGTACTAACTCAGATTGGGGTAAAAAGTGCCGCTCAGCTTGGATTGATCACCACCAGATTTTGCAGCAAATGATGTAAAGACAAGATCCCTCGCAACAAGTCTATCTTTTTACGGTCCTGTGCTATAATGATTAGGTGTGTTGCCTAAGACAGACAGAGATCGTGGATTTTTACGATTATCATGCTCGTTTTGATGTAATTTACTAGTCACAGAGACTGCAGTATAATAAATGTACGAAACATTTTACTATATTTTGTTCAGCCAAAGTGAATAGCAGCAACAAGTGCCATTGCATGCAGAGTCATTTGCATTTTTAAAGATTATGATCGTTTACATTAAATATTCAATAAAAATAAACATCGAATCATATACTTGTTTGCATTTAATTTATGTACGAATATGTTGCCATTATATATGGCCAATAAATTAAAACAAAATTGCAATCCCCCTAGACAACGAATATAATATATACATGTGTGTTAAATAGCGTGTGTTTATGTCCTATATGTACAAACAGTCATACGCTGTACAGAAGGAAATAATAAATTAAAACTATAACACTTTGACCACCTGTTCATCCGCATATGCATACAATAATTAATACGACGGGCATATGTGCATGTTTGAGGTAAAATCAATTTAAACATTTTTTTGTTGTTACTGTTGTTGTAAATAAAAATTTACATACGGGGCTGATTTAATTTTGCAATCATATAATTAGTTAAATTGTTTGTCTGTGATAAAACTCAGGATTTCTGAGATTAAGCTCATGAATCATACTATCATGAATTTGATAGTAACATATTTTGTAGGGGCCTTACAAAATTTAACTTATTACCATCTACAATTATAAATATAAGCCAAATTTTAATATTCAAGAAGAACATTACCGAGTATCTTAAAATGAACTAAATGTGCATTCAGCAATCAATATTAAGAATTGCTTACCTGTCCGGCTTTTTATGCTTAAAAATGATTGGTGACAATGTATGAATATTTTGTGGCAGTAATTATACTGGTGCCACAAGCTTTTAATAAAGGTATCATTCATCAAAATCGGATCACTATTTCGTGTGCTATTGACTATTCATCGATTTTCGGAAATTTGCAAAGGGGTTCCACTGTCCGGATTTTTATGCTTAAAAATTATTGGTGACAATGAATGAATATTTTGTGGCAGTAATTATACTGGTGCCACAAGCTTTTAATAAAGGTATCATTCATCAAAATCGGATCACTATTTCGTGTGCTATTGACTATTCATCGATTTTCGGAAATTTGCACTGTCCGGATTTTTATGGTTAAAAATAATTGGTGAAAATGTATGAATATTTTGTAGCAGTAATTATACTGGTGCCACAAGCTTTTAATAAAGGTATCATTCATCAAAATCGGATCACTATTTCGTGTGCTATCGACTATTCATCGATTTTCGGAAATTTGCAAAGGGGTTCCACTGTCCGGATTTTTATGCTTAAAAATGATTGGTGACAATGAATGAATAATTTGTTGCCGTTATTATACTGGTGCCACAAGCTTTTAATAAAGGCTTTTGAATGAATGGCTAACCATCTAGCATATCCTTGATTTTAGAAATTCTCTAATAGTAAATTTACGTAAACGGCCTACATCTTTTAAAAATCGAATGTGCTTTCCTTCAGTCTGATTTGGTGTCTCATAAACTTAATGTCTCGAATATGGATCCCATTTATATGATTTATAGTTCTAAAGCTTACTCTTTGAATGTTTTAATACTTATCTAAAATTCCTTCGCTCCGAACCTTCCGTAGTTCATCTCGCCCAGTGTTCCAGTGTTATTTCTTCCGTCCGTTCAATTTCACGCCTTCATATCATAAAATAAACCAATACCGCTAATTGCAATGTTTAGATAAATAGAACCAAACAACAAACAATGTTTTTGGTATATAAATTCCATTATGATAAAGTAATCCCGCAGCTGATAACAAAAACGATCAACAACAAAACAAGTTTTATGACCAAATTTAGATAAGGACACAAAAGACTTGTGTCTGGCACAACTGAATGTCATTCAATGGAAAATAGACCATGCTGACCATAAATCCACACCGGAAGTTATTATCTATAAACAATACATTAATTGAACGCCACACTTGTAGTGATCTAAACAAAAGATCGAGTATTTGTTATCAATTTTAATTAACTTTGAGCAAGAACAATTTTTTTTATCATAAACGACAGTTAAAGTTTATTGTAATATTATTAAATTGATACAAAAATTATGTTGAAAAAATTACGATTTAAAATATCTTAATTGGTGGGATCATTCCAAACCTCACGGCAAACACCATTTTTGTCGGGTTGAAAGCCGGGCTTGCATACAATTGGTGTTTCGATTACATTCAACTGTGGACAGTTAAACGGTTATTAATAATCAACTGATAATATTCACTTTATACAAGTATACTCACTGGAGTTCGAACTGGTTCGTTTCCTTTTTGTTCAGCATCTGGTACCGCATTCACTGCCACCAAAACTAGGAGTACAATCAAAATCACAGAGCGCATGATTAATCGAAATTTTTCAAATTTTAATATTTTTTTTTTTGCACACTTATATCGCTACCGTTTTGCTATTCGAAATGATACTAAACGTGCAAAACGCAGACACCGATTATTTATACTGTGCGGATATTACACAACAATCTAAGTAATTAAAATCAAATTATCTATTCGCTAGACATTCGAAATGTTAGGACACGCACTGTTCAATAGTCCAAATTCATGTAGACGTATAGAGAATAACACATGGGATATTGCAAGCCCTTACTGACCACCAAACAGTACGTGATTTGGACGAAGACGTTGTTATTTTATATCAACAATACAGGAAGGGTGACAGTAAGACTTGGGCAGTAGATTTCTCAAATCAGGCTGCCGTTTATGGATAGTCCCTCTGACGCAGTTCAAAAGATAGCTGGATTGTTCCCGTGCACTGGTCGACCGAGGAAATAACTAAACTGCGTATGAAATGCCTTCGTGCTAGACGCTTATATCAACTTGCAAATCCCGAAAAAAATACAAGTTACGGCAACAATATTTAGCTTCTTGTCCATACAGAATATAGTTATGACAAGGCTCAAAGGAACATAAAATGTGTGCCCGTCGAGGTCAGAATTGTTGAAGAATATTGACTGTACGTTACCGTCACTACAGCATGATTATGTGAGAATCATCGAGCCACAGAACGAGGAAGAAGTAATTCCGCCAATATTAACAAGGAAGGTTCTAAGAGCATGTGGAAAAAAGAAACAACAAAGCTTCCGGTCCTAATAAATTTCCTAATATAGCATTGACAACTACAGTCCGTACATATCCAGGGCTATTTGTTAACCTGTATAATACTTGCCTAGAGGAAAAATTATTCTCTATGCAGTGGAAACTCAAACAGGCTGGTACTTCTGGCGAAAGGAACGAAGGCATTCGAAAATCCTTCATTATACTGCCCAATGTGCTGGCTGGATACGGGTGATAAAATACAAGAAAGGACCATATGCGAAAGACTGCAGGGAGCCAGTAAAAATAAAGGAAAAACAATATGAATAAGGCGTGACAATTTCCGCCATTACGGATGCTCACATTGGCTGTGGCAAAACATAGAGAGGCAATGGAAAATATATGTACCTGCAGTCATTCAGGATTGATTAACGTCTATGGTTTTGCAGTTGGCGGAACAGAAGACGATAAAAGTGCTAATATCCAGTAGAAAAAGGATGAAAAGCATAAATGTTAAAGTGCATGGCCAACAGATTTTATCTAAACCTTTTATTAAAATAATCAACCGTAGACTATTATTTAAAGTCCATTTGGACACTTTGTGTGAAAAGGCTGGTAGAGAAACTGGAGCATTATTGCGTAAAATGCCGAACGTAGGAGGTGCTCGGCAAAATGACAGATTTTCGTAACGTGTTTACATCGACCGATTATTACCGGTTATTTCGAATGTGGCAACACTTACGTCGTTCGTGTTATGACAGAAAATTAGTTTAATATTTAACACTTTAACGCTTGAACAAAATTGGGAAATATTTAAAAGTGGTGAGTCTTTTTAAGGCAATTTGTGTATAACTCTGTAAAGTGAGCTAAAATCATCTTTTCCGGCGAAGCTTATTTTTACCTCGGAGGCTATGTCAAAAGGCAAAATCCACACGTAACCATAGAGAAGCACGAGGTTTTGTAACCCTAAACTCAAGATAAGGATAGACACGACATTTGGTTTCAACAGGACGGCGCAACTTTCCACACAGTAAATCTAGACAATCGGTCTTTTGCACAATGTCTTCGAAGATCGAATAATCAGTAATAACGGAGATATTAATTGGCCACCAAGCAGCTGCGATTTGTTTTTTTGCTCGTGGGAAGCCGTTAAGGATAACTGTTACGCTAATCATCCAGAGACTTGGAAGATCAAATTGTCGTTGATGAGATAGGAGCTCATACAATCAAAAATGTTCTGAAAAATTGGGTTGACATAATGGGGTACTGTAAAGCGGGCCATAAAAGTCATTTGAATAAAATTACGTTCGAGAAACCCGCCAATAGATTTATAAGCTAAGAACATCTTAATATGTATGCCCGCCGTGGGGCGGACTAATACTCATAGACTAATACCTTCGATGGATAAATGGACAAATAGGAGATATGAAGAGGTGGATTTCTACAGTCAATTCATAACTTGGCATGGTTGTTTTCGTGCTTATCTATAAAAGACCAAGCATGATAGTTCTCCATACTCCCCTAAGTGTGAGGGTAAAACTAAAAATGTAGAGCACGTGATTTTAAGCTCTGTGCTACTTAACCTAGCACAAGCAAATATTACTTACTGTATGCTGAAGTCCTAGGAAACGTAGAAAATGGTAAGTAGTATGACTGTAAAAATTATGAAGAAACTACGACACTTAGAGAGGATTAGCAGAACAAAGCCAAGTCGATCTCTATACGCCGAGTATTGATCAAGGAAAAATAGTTGACGAGAGTGACTTACGCCTATTAGATGATGGACATCAATCTCATTGCTAAGATGTTAAAAAATTATCAAAAAACTAATTGGAACTTACGTCCTCTAAGTTTGCTCTTGTTGTGTCATCGTCAAAAGATGAAACCGTGATTGCTATGAACTCTTATTCTCAAAGGTTCCATCTTGAGAGGATTTTACCGGCTGAACCAGCGTTCATCATTCCCTAATAATGATTAATATTTTTTATCATGCAAATAATGGCAACGTTAAATGGTAAACAAAAGTTTTTGGGTTTTCTTCGTCCGTATGTTGTCAGACTTTTTGTTTTGTTCAGGAACTGTGGGGTGATTTTGGCTTTACCAATTTCTTTCATATTTAATGAAAATCTTCGTATAGGCATTTTCCGGACCACTGGAAGATTTCCGTTATTCATCCGGTTTTTAAGTCAAGCGAGAGGAATGAGATATTTTACTAACGTGGTACAGCGATTTTATCCGTTGTACCCAAACTTTTTGAATCTATGGTCAATAAGTACATGTCTTTTCACATCTTATATTCCCATGAACAACACGGTTTCTTTACTGGTAGGTCAACTGTTCCAAATTTAGTCTCATTCTGCGGTGATCGTTTCAACAGCACTAAACTGCAGTTCGATGTTATTTACCCCTATTTCACGATTAGGTGATTACTATCCTATATTTCCGATAGACAGAAATTTGTTAAAATACTTGACTCCTCTTCCCATTACTTTCGTCCAATATCTCGTGATCCTCAGAGCAGTCACATTGGTTTCCTGTTATTTATCACATTCGTGAATAGTGTAGCTAAATGGTCATATGTTAAAGGTGAGTTCCCAGTGTTTGTTCTTGTATGCTGACGATATGATAATGTTCGCTTTAATCGCTAAACCGATTGCCGTCTGTTGCAAAGCTGTTGTTCGTCCGGTCTCTCTGGGAGTACTCCCCACCAGTCAGGACCATGTTTTGTAAGTGCCATTCAGTTATTACAATAACACTGCCTTGTGGGATAATGATCAATTCATCAATTGCACTCTTGTTGTCCCAATACATAACAGTTACTCGTAAAAAGCTCTTTTTCGATTGATTTAAGACAGATAGCTTCCTGAATAGCAGATGACGCTGCCATATATTCTGCTTCTACTGTAGATAACGACTGTTGGTTGTTCTTTAAAATTCTAACATATCGCGCCACTTTAATGCAAGAACATATAACAGGTTATGGATTTGCGTTCATGTTCATCACTACCCCAATCAGCATCGCAGTAACCAGTGATACATGAATTTGATAGTTTAGAAAACTAATTTTGCGCTGACAGTGCCCTTCAACTATCGCAGAATTAACTTCACTGCCAATCAATGCGCTCTTCTGGGATCATTATTGAATGTGCTAACTGCATAGTTAATGTCTGGTCGAGAATCTTGGGACAAGGTAGTATCTCGCTTCTCCAATGTCTTTCATCTTAAAATTGTCCATCAATTTGGTTTTAACCGATGAATTGGATTTCTGGTCATTTGAAAATAATAAGAAATCATCGACATATACTGACAAAAACAGCATTATACCCCCTTCTATTTTGTAGTATATGCAGGGATCAACTTTAGAATGCAACAGTCCAACTTGCTTTATCACTTTATCAAATTGTTGATTCCAAACACGACTAGACTGCTTGAGTCCATAAAGTGACTTCTGCATACTTTAATGTTATTGTTGAACTTCTCGGGTTGAAGCATGTGAACTTCCTTTTAAGTAAAAGCATTTACAGAGTACATTTGTTTAATGTCCAAATCGAATTTTGCTGCAAGTAAAACTAGATATCTTAAAGAGGTAAACGTTAACACTGACGCATTGGTTACATTGTAGTCGACTCCTTTTCATTGTGAACATCCTTTCACAACTGACCTCGCTTTGTATCTGTATATCTGCTCTTCGGCGTTACGTTTCGTTTCAAAAATCCATTTGTAATCGATTGGTTTTTTGTTCGGTGGCAAATCGGTGAGTTCATATGTGTTATTTTTAATGAGAGACTCATATTCTTCTCGCAATGCATTTTCCCACATTAATGCATCAGCCCTTGTCAAAGCTTCTTCGATGGTTGTTGGATCATATACTTCACTGTGATGAAACATCTTTCATTTGTTTTGGTTTTGGCTGTCTCGACACTTTTCTCGGTATTGTACTCACTGGTATTTCTTCTGTCGAGGTTGATGGATGGTATTCGTCAATGTATATTGGTTCCTTAACTATTTTTTCATCCGAGAACAAAATAACGTGACTATTCTGGTCACTCGGTATAATCTGTAAACGTTGATCTTCTAGGAAGATAACATCACGACTTACAATTACGTTATTTGATTGTGGTTGATATAAACGGTATCCTTTCGAGTTTTCACAGTAACCAACAAATATACATCTTTCAGATTTTGAACTAAGTTTCTTTCTTTTTTGCTTCGGCACATGAACCATTGCCGCGCATCTAAAAACACGTAAATGTTTAGGGCTGGGTTTTCTTCCCATCCAGATTTCTTCAGGTGTTACGTCACTTTTATTACTTCGTGTAGGAGATCAGTTTATTATGTAGCATGCCGTTGATACTGCTTCCGCCCCGAACTCGTTGCCTAATCCGGCATCAATAATCATACATCTCACTTTCTCAACGATTGTCCTATTCATTCTTTCGGCGACTCCATTTTGTTCCGACGTATATGGAACTGTGGTCTGGTGACATATCCCAGCTTTTTGAAAAATCTTGACAAGAGTCTGGTTAATTTACTCGCCTCCATTGTCGGTTCGGAAACATTTTATCGACTTCCCGATTTGATTCTCCACAAAATTCTTGAATTCCTCGAACTTTCTTCCAGCTTCGGTTTCTGATTTGAACATATAAACAAAAACTTTGTGAGAAAAATCGTCAATAAATGTTAGGAAATAACGGCTTCCTCCTATCGAGTCTATCTGCATAAAACCGCACAAATCTGAATGTTCCAAAACTTCTTTGGTATATGTTTCGGATTTTTTAAATGGTTGGTGTGTCTGTTTACCTCTTATACACGTCATACAGTTACTGTCAAAATGATCAAGTTTGACCTCGGATGCAATACCACTTACTATTCTCATACCGCTGTAACTCAAGTGTCCAAGTCTACGATGCCATAAATCCATTTTGGGAAATCCTTTAACTAGGTACGTTAATGCCTTTGGTCGGTTTATTTTGTACATGTTTTACACTAGACTTGCGGTTCGCCAAATTCATTGAAGATTTCACATCCCGTCTTGCTAAATTTAACATTATTCTAGTTCATGACGATTTGACTTACGGACAATAGATTTGTACATAAAGCCTTGATGTACAAAATGTTTTTAATAGTTACTTTCTGGAGTTTGCCTACTATCACATCAACCACAGTACATCCAACTGAAGTTACCTTCAATTTTGAGTTATTTGCAACTGTAACTTCATTATTCACTGCATAAATGACCTCTGTGAACCAATCGTTTCTCATGGTCATATGCGTCGAAGCTCCGGAATCCACGTACCAATCGTCGTGGGTGATAGCATTTACTGAAAACGTTGTGTATAGCATACTTTGTGAATTCGATTTTCCTTGGCCAACAACTTTTATTATTGTTTGGGCAATTTCTTGCATCATGCCCATAGTTTTTGCAATTGAAACAATGTGGGCCAGCAGACTGATTCTGTTTTCTTTTATTATTATTGCGCGGCTTATCCTTTTTTTCATCTTCTCCGGTTACCAAGACAAAATCGAACAGTTCTTCAAATAGATTTGAACTGCGAATTTCCACGTGTCGTAATTTTCACGGCCTTATAACTTTTCGATTGATTGTAAATTATTTGTCGCCATCTTGTCAGAAATTTTACACCAAAAAAAACGCACAAATATCTTTCGCAAATATAATTAAGAATTCACCAGTTTATATATTCTTATTTGCGGAGTATAAAATGCTTTTAGCACTTGGGTCTTCATACAACAAAATAAAAGTATGCGTGTTAGCTGTTAACCGACTCGAAACGAACAAGCACCGAGAGCATAAACATTTATTGTAGGTATACAACTTTAATACAAGACATTACATATATATTAGGTTTTACTATTTCAACATATTTAAACCATTATGTTCGCTTGTTAGTCAGATGTCTTGGAGGATCAATCTTCAGAAAATCGGTGCTTAGTGTTACTATTACAGGTGAATGGTCAGGTAATAGAGCAATCTATGGCATTATTCTAAGTCATTATTATTTGAACGTGCAACTCCTTTGGCTACACAGAAATCTATTAAATCAGGCATTTTACTTTTATCGGCAGACAAGTAAGATGAATGTCCGGTTGGAAGAATCCAAAGATTGTTATAGCTTCATATAGTGGTTTACTCTGCGCTGCTACAAGTCTTAGACCACATTGAGAGTGTTTAAGATAGTAGTCATCTTCCGCAAGGAATTTGTTACCCAGCTGACGATTTATTGTTTTTGGAGGCCAGTGCACTGCTGATAATCATACAAAAAACAGGTACTAATTTTATCGGACACCAGTGTTTGATTTAAACTGTACTATCATATAAAGACAAAAATTTAAGCAAATATTTTTATTTTTGATAAAAATAGCAACTGTTATCACAATACCAATTGAAAGAATTTCGATAAGCTAACAATACATACAGCACATCGATAAAATTTTACGAAATGTTATAGCGAATTGATTAGCATGAAATATTTTCACTAATTGTTAACAGTTAATTAGAACCACGCATATAAGTTTTACGAGGATTAAAATGGATTTTGGTTAAATGGATCTTAATTTTATCTGATGACACATACCCAGTACGATGATACGTTAATTATTTAATTTATTAGCAGTTTCTAGGAATGGAGTCAGTTGAATTTGCTTACATCGTTTTTAGTGATATATAAATAATAGCATTTGAGTGCGTTATCTTACTGCAATCATTGTTGTATCTATGAGATCAGGATGCTTATCTATGAAGATATTGAGTGCACCCAGTTATTTAACCTTATCGTCATGAATTTAACCTACTGTAATTTAAGCTACTGGTAAAACCAATATCTGCAGTTGAATGAAAGCAAACATAATCAATACCAAAAATTAAATTTCTCTGGATCAAGTGGTTGCAGGCATGTGCAAATAGTAAGGGTAATTAAATCATTGAGAACAAGAACAGAAGTGTTAGATTTTGACGATACGCTAGATAAATTATTTTTAACATGGATTTTCAAAATGATCGTTGGAAAAGGAATTCATAAGAAAAATTTCCACGATCACTAGACTAACTTCGCAGAAATTTTGGATTAAATGTTAAATTTGAACCTTAGGAAAATTATCGCTTTTTGTATGTGTTGGACGAATTCGCACTCCGTGTACGACACAGCTAAGTCAAACGAGCAAACATGAAGTTTGATTTACATATGCGACGTGTGGCTTGTTACGGGTAGTAATAAAAGTGACGCTTCCTTGACAACTATTTACATATGTGACGGGTTTAGCCATGCACACTAATTAAATAATTTTTATTGTTTATTATCGAGTAGTCCGTTTTATTAAAACAAATAAACATGACGTGGCAAAATGATCAAAAATTATTTGTATGTGTTGAGTGTAACCGTGACGGGAAAGATAAAATTAAACCATCTCTCGAAGTGTGGCGTGTGCCGTGTATAGATTTTCAAAATACTCGTTTCTGATTGGGTAGTAGCACCCGTCACAAGCCACACGTCGCATATGTAAATCAACCATTAGTCCTTATTTATTCCAATAAATTTGTTTGTGATCGTTTAGTGAATTTGTGAAAATCTTTTGGAAATGTGTAAACCAAGTAAAAATTAGGAAAACACGTATTTCTGAGTGATCATTTTAACTATTTGGAATACATAATACTTTTTCTAGTTTAAGTTTATGCCGTTGATGGCGTTTGGATTATAAAAACGTTCTAAAAAAAAGATAAGTAGTAGACTCATGGGTAGCAAAAAGAAAGGAGAGATAAGAAATTGTTTGGATGGTGGTGAATAAAATAAGAGGATAGAAATTTAAAAATTGGCTTTAAATCGTGTTCGAGGGAAGTTTTTTTTTTTGTTATTTTTACATCAGAAGTGGGATAAACCAAATATTGAAATTATTTCAAAATTAAAGAGGAAATAAAAAATTGTCGTAAACGAAATGGCCGATGACGCTAAAAATTCGACGAGAAGGATATCAGTACGAAAGAGATTTGTTGAATTATCGGCGGGACAAAATTGTTCGTCGTGAAATTGAGTTAATGTCACGGGAACAGAGATTGTTGTCAGAGAGGGTTCAGGGTTTCCTTGCGGTACACTATGCATCACTGCGTTTGAGGGGCACGGCTCAGTTGTGGTTTAAAAATGTCCGCGTTCCCTTCCAAACATTTAACGATTTCCGTAGGCAGCTGAAAGAATGATTTGGTAGTCGAGTGTCTTCCGCTCAAATTCACAAAATTCTTGCGGCCCGGGTGAAAGGACCAAATAAAACATTGGTCGAATATTTTTATGATTTGCTCTCCACGATACAGTCAGGGGGTATGACCAACCCGGATCTAATTCAATATTTTGTGTGGGGGTATCGCATTTGGAAATTGGGAAAGTCATGCCAATCTACTTCCAACGGGTTGATCGGAAGAGAATAATAAGTTGGGTGGAGGTATAGAAGATCGGATTGGTCAGATGACAACTAGTCGGAAGATGGAGACTCGTACCGGGGGCACCAGTTTGTTATAATTGTAATGAGCTAGAGCATATTTCTCGGAATTGTACAAAACCTTGGAAAACCGCTCCGCAATTTGTAAATAAAGATCGCGAATATGGTCGATTGCAGCGACAGACTAAGATAGATAGCCTTCTAAATGAATATATGAAATGAATATAGACCTCGGGAGTGACTGTTTTACCCTTCGTCAGGACGCAGAGAGAACGATAAAGTTCGAGTTTTACCCGTACGTTCAACGGTTAGCAGGATTTGGGGGTGGTCGAGCTATGACACTTAAAAATCATGACGGTAAAAATCGAGGGGAGTTAAATATTGACGGAGTATTAATATCAGTGGCTATTCCTGTGGTTAGTGAGAGTGACCAGGATGATGCCATTATCATCCTGGTCACTCTCACTAACCACGTTTGTCGAAGAGCTTTGGATCAGGCTCACATAAAGATAACTACAATTCTAGGGGATTTCCGCGTAGAGTCAAATACTTGCGATTCACAATTAAATAATTTCATTAGTTCATGAGGCGAGAGGCGACCCGTTGTCGATAAAGATGTATACGAGTAATTAGAATTGTTAAAAAATGTAGTTTTTAGTTTAAAGGAGGAGATTACAAATATGCGTATGTTAAGGAAGATAGCAAACTTGTTGAAGCATATTGTTAAAAATAATATGGTATTATTCGAAAAATGAAGGAAGACGCTATCGTCTACTTAAACGCTGTGATTATACCAAGTCCTACAGTTGAGAGTGGGTTGGTTCGCTTAGAAAAACTGTTAAAATTTTTTCAAGAGTCTGGCTTGACATTTAATCTAACGAAAAGTCGTTTTTTTGAAAAGGAACTTCAGTTTTTAGGTCACGAGGTATCTGGAAAGGGGTTAGAGGGAAAAGATAAAATTCAATTCGTTAAGAATTTTAAGCGACCAGAAACGGTCCATGAAATTAGGCAATTTATGGGGTTGGCTAGTTACTTCCGCAAGTTTGTTAATAATTTTGCAAAAACTGCAGAACCTCTTATTCGTCTAACGAGAAACAAGGAGGAGTTTGTTTGGCGTGAAGAACAAGATAAGGCACTAGATTCGATCAAAGCAACGTTATGTGATCAGCCAGTTTTGACATTAAATAGGTTCATCAAAGAACATCAGGTGCATACAGATGCTAGTAGTTTAAGAGTGGCTGGAATTTTGATGCAAAAAGAGGAGGAGGGATTCAAACCAGTGGCATACTACAGTAGACGGACTACGGAATGGGAAAGCAAGTACCACAGCTATGAGCTGGAAGCCTAGTTGCTGAGAGCTTTTAACGTTTCCAAGTCTATTTGCTAGGAAAAAAATTCATCTTAGTGACAGATTGTCATGCACTAAAAACTGCATCGACAAAGCAGACATTAATTCCTCGGATTGCTAGGTGGTGGTTGAGAATTAAATAAAGGATAGTTAAATTATCGAGAACAAGAACAGAAGTGTGATATTTTGACGATACGCTAGATAAATTATTTTCAACATGGGATTTTCAAAATGGTCATTGGAAAAGGAATTCATAAGAAAAAATTTCCACGATCACTAGACAAACTTCGCAGTAATGTTGGATTAAATGTTAAATTTAAACCTTAGAAAAAGTTCGGTTTTTGTATGTGTTAGACGGATTCGCACTCCGTGTACGACACAGCTAAGTCAACCGACCAAACATTAAGGTTGATTTACATATGCGACGTATGTCTTGTAGTAATAACGGGTAGTAATATAAGTGACGCTTCCTTGACAACTATTTACATATGTGACGGGTTTAGCCATGCACACTAATTAAATAATTTTTATTGTTTATTATCGAGTAGTCTGTTTTATTAAAACAAATAAACATGACGTGGCAAAACGATCAAAAATTATTTGTATGTGTTGTGTGTAACCGTGACAGGAAAGATAAAATTAAACCATCTCTCGAAGTGTGGCGTGTGCCGTTTATAGATTTTCAAAATACTGGTTTCTAATTGGCTAATAGCACCCGTCACAAGCCACTCTTCGCATATGGAAATCAACCATCAGCCACTTATTTATGCCAATAAATTTATGATTGTTTTGTGAATTTGTGAAAATCTATTGGAAATGTGTAAACCAAGTAAAAATTAGGAAAACGCGTATTTCTGAGTGATCATTTTAACTATTATACATAATAATTTTTCTAGTTTAAGTTTATGCCGTAGATGGCGTTTGGATTATAAAAACGTTCTAAAAAAAAGAAAAAGTAGTAGACTCATGGCTAGCAAAAAGAAAGGAGAGATAAGAAATTGTTTGGATGGTGGTGAATAGAATAAGAGGATAGAAATTTAAAAATTGGTTTTAAATCGTGTTCGAGGGAAGTTTTTTTTTGTTATTTTTACATCAGAAGTGGGATAAACCAAATATTGAAATTATTTCAAAATTAAAGAGGAAATAAAAAATTGTCGTAAACGAAATGGCCGATGACGCTAAAAATTCGACGAGAAGGATATCAGTACGAAAGAGATTTGTTGAATTATCGGCGGGACAAAATTGTTCGTCGTGAAATTGAGTTAATGTCACGGGAACAGAGATTGTTGTCAGAGAGGGTTCAGGGTTTCCTTGCGGTGCACTATGCATCACTGCGTTTGAGGGGCACGGCTCAGTTGTGGTTTAAAAATGTCCGCGTTCCCTTCCAAACATTTAACGATTTCCGTAGGCAGCTGAAAGAATGATTTGGTAGTCGAGTGTCTTCCGCTCAAATTCACAAAATTCTTGCGGCCCGGGTGAAAGGACCAAATAAAACTTTGGTCGAATATTTTTATGATTTGCTCTCCACGATACAGTCAGGGGGTATGACAAACCCGGATCTAATTCAATATTTTGTGTGGGGGGTATCGCATTTGGAAATTGGGAAAGCCATGCCAATCTACTTCCGACGGGTCGATCGGAAGAGAATAATAAGTTGGGTGGAGGTATAGAAGATCGGATTGGTCAGGTGACAACTAGTCGGAAGATGGAGACTCGTACCGGTGGCACCAGTTTGTTATAATTGTAATGAGCTAGAGCATATTTCTCGGAATTGTACAAAACCTCGGAAAACCGCTCTGCAATTTGTAAATAAAGATCGCGAATATGGTCGATTGCAGCGACAGACTAAGATAGATAGCCTCCTAAATGAATATATGAAATGAATATAGACCTCGGGAGTGACTGTGTTACCCTTTGTCAGGACGCAGCGAGAACGATAAAGTTCGAGTTTTACCCGTACGTTCAACGGTTAGCAGGATTTGGGGGTGGTCGAGCTATGACACTTGGTAAAAATCGAAGGGAGTTAAATATTGACGGAGTATTAATACCAGTGGCTATTCCTGTGGTTAGTGAGAGTGACCAGGATGTTGCCATTATAGTTGGTCGAAGAGCTTTGGATCAGGCTCACGTAAAGATAACTAAAATTCGAGGGGATTTCCGCGTAGAGTCAAATACTTGCGATTCACAATTAAATAATTTCATTAGTTCATGAGGCGAGAGGGGACCCGTTGTCGATAAAGATGTATACGAGTAATTAGAATTGTTAAAAAATGTAGTTTTTAGTTTAAAGGAGGAGATTAGAAATATGCGTATGTTAAGGAAGATAGCAAACTTGTTGAAGCATATTGTTGAAAATAATATGGTATTATTCGAAAAATGAAGGAAGACGCTATCGTCTACTTAAACGCTGTGATTATACCAAGTCCTACAGTTGAGAGTGGGTTGGTTCGCTTAGAAAAACTGTTAAAATTTTTTCAAGAGTCTGGCTTGACATTTAATCTAACGAAAAGTCGTTTTTTTGAAAAGGAACTTCAGTTTTTAGGTCACGAGGTATCTGAAAAGGGGTTAGAGGGAAAAGATAAAATTCAATGCGTTAAGAATTTTAAGCGACCAGAAACGGTCCATTAAATTAGGCAATTTATGGGGTTGGCTAGTTACTTCCGCAAGTTTGTTAATAATTTTGCAAAAATTGCAGAACCTCTTATTCGTCTAACGAGAAACAAGGAGGAGTTTGTTTGGCGTGAAGAACAAGAGAAGGCACTAGATTCGATCAAAGCAACGTTATGTGATCAGCCAGTTTTGACGTTAAATAGGTTCATCAAAGAACATCAGGTGCATACAGATGCTAGTAGTTTAAGAGTGGCTGGAATTTTGATGCAAAAAGAAGAGGAGGGATTCAAACCAGTGACATACTACAGTAGACGGACTACGGAATGGGAAAGCAAGTACAGCAGCTATGAGCTGGAAGCCTAGTTGCTGAGAGCTTTTAACGTTTCCAAGTCTATTTGCTAGGAAAAAAATTCATCTTAGTGACAGATTGTCATGCACTAAAAACTGCATCGACAAAGCAGACATTAATTCCTCGGATTGCTAGGTGGTGGTTGAGAATTTTAGAGTTCGATTTTGATAATATGCATAGGGAGGGAAAACAGATGGTACATGTCGATGGCTTAAGTAGATTTCCGGTTGAGCCAGCAAAAGAGCTGGAATCGGCAACGTTGAATATTTGGAGAATTGAGTTGGGCAATACGTGGATGGGGACCATGCAGACGCAGGATGATGATGTCGTGCACATTAAGGGTGTCTTAAATCGTGAGCCTCGCAGCAACTGTGAGAAACAGATTCATGTTGATTATGGTTTAGAAAAGGATCGGGTTTACCGAAAGGTGAAAGATAAAAAAAATATTTTACATTCCTAAAAGAGTACGGTTTCAAGTAGTGCGCAATTGTCATGATGCTACGGGGCATTTAGGACCCGAAAAAACGATGGACGCACTGCGAAGGGTTTGTTGGTTTCCTAAGATGAAGGCCTTTGTTGAGAAGTACATTTCGTCTTGCCGGACTGTTTATATTTTAAGAAAAAAGCTGGAAAAAAGAGGGTCAGTTATACCCTATTCCCAAAACTCCTATACCATTCCATACTATCCATATTGACCCTTTAGGCTCTTATCCGAAAACTCCTCGCAAGAATCAGTATCTGGTGGTCATTGTCGACGGGTATACTAAATTTACGTTATTGAAGACAGTCAAAAATACAGCAACGAAATCAATAATCAATGCAATCAAGGAAATGGCATCATATGTTGGAGTACCTTCTCGTATTATTTGTGACCGAGGCGCATCGTTCCAATCCCGAAGTTTTAAAGTTTTTTGTAATGAAAATGTCATTGAATTGAATCACGTCGCCACCGCGTGTATCGAGCTAATGGTCAAGTTGAACGTTTTAATCGGACCATTAATCAAATGTTATAAACAATTGGTGGTGGTGATACGAGTTGGGACACTCAGATCAAGAAAATTCAGTGGTCGTTAAACAGTATGGAGATTGCCACCACAAAAAAAACTCCGCAAAAATTGATGTTGGGGTTTCAACCGCGACCCATTACGGAAGACAAGATCGCGTTGACTGTTCATGATTTGGAACCTATGAGTGCACCTCAACATCAAGAGTTAGTAAACCAAGTATCGGAACGAATTGAGTGTAACCAACAAAAATAAAAAGAAAGATTCGATGCCAGTCGTAGACTATAAATATCGTTTTGGTGACTATGTAATGGTTCAGTCGGAAGCACCATCTACGGGTAAAAGTCGAAAGTTGAAAGCTAAATATAAGGAGCCATACCGAATTGTCCAAAAATTATACGGTGATCGATATAGGTAGAAGGAGAATCTTCGGAGGGAAAAAGACGATACAAGAGAGTAAAAGCAGTGGAGCGAATGAAGATATGCCCACCGCCACCCGATGTCTCTGATGACGATGAAGAGAGTGACAGTCGTGATAGCGATTGTTCGGATTAAGAACAATCCGTGGTGTTAGGATAGTCCGAGTGGAATACATAATAATTTTTCTAGTTTAAGTTTATGCCGTTGATGGCGTTTAGATTATAAAGAAGTTCTAAAAAAAGAAAAAAGTAGTAGATTCATGGGTAGTAAAAAGAAAGGAGAGATAAGAAATTGTTTGGATGGTGGTGAATAGAATAAAGAGGATAGAAATTTACAAATTGGTTTTAAATCGTATTCAAGGGAAGTTTTTTTTGTTATTTTTACATTGTATCGATTGTTGCCGTAAATATTCAAATTGGGGAGGTGCATATTCAGAAGTGTGTCAATAGGTTAATTTTACATGCGAGATGAATTCTTTCGGCAGTACACCGCAAAACTGCTGGAAATGTGTGATCTACTTATAGAATTTATTGAGATTTTGATTTCAATTGCAAGATCAATGTCTTTTGTTTCGATTGGTTTGCTGTAACATCACCATTTCGTTCATTGCAATGCTTTATGATACACGACATTTTTTGTTTTATTGTTTGACGAGCACACAAACAAAGCTGATTAGTTTCCGACACGGGAACAGGCGACATCCAATTGACCATAAGATAAGCCAAAACCAACACTATTGTATATTATACAAGCCATGAAGCTTGGCTAAGTAAAACATATTATGACTACTATATGGCTATGTGTTAGAGAATTTGACTACAGTAAAAATCGAAACAAAAAATTATATTTCGCACTGTCCATACTCCTTTAAACTTAAAGTACATAACATTTCTACAAAAAAAACGAAACAAAAATTATATTTTGCACTGTCCATTCTGCTCTAAATTTATAGTATATAGTATAGTACATAATGAAGTAAATAATAATAACAATACTTCTCTCTCTCGTTAAATAATAAATTTGTTTTTGCTTTGTCATAAAGAGCGCAACATACTGTTGTTCCATCATTCGTATTCATTTTTTATTTACATCAAAGCATATAATAAAAGTATATACAAATTATACTACGTCACAATACTAATACTTAGGTATAGTAGTCACTTTTTGGCATGAGTATCGCAACTTCATGGCTTGTATATACATTTGTGTTGGTTTTGCACAGATACAAGACGGCTTGTATAATATAGAGCGTTTTGGAAAGAGATAACATCAATTTTTCCTTTTACATTTTTTTTTTTGACACTTTTTACTCTCTCTTGTTTTATAGTATCGGAATACATTGTCCACTACATTCTCTTGTGTATATGATTATATAGCATTGGTAAGCAATAAATACGGCTTGTATAATAGAGGGGGTTTTGGGTACAGCACGGCTTGCATAAAACATTTGTGTTGGTTTTGATATTGGTCATAAAACGGTTAACTCAATTGATTTTTATAAAAAATAAAATTTATTCTGCAGCTTGCAGAAATCAACATATTAATAAAATTGGTTTTTAGGGAATTTTTAGGGAACACAGAAAACAGAATGCAGAGCAGTTCAATAAAATTTTGATTATGTTATGCTAACAGTAGCTTGAATATTGGCTACTAAGAAACCGGACCAATCATTCTGACCTGTCATTACTAAGAAACCTTTCCTTTCCCTGCACCAAAAATATAATAGAATTGTGCCGTAATGACCTTGAGGTGTCCGAAACCGGGCCGTTTCTATCATGCATGGAAATAAATTATAGAAATATAAATATATGGAAAATCCCTCCTAACCAACCGTTTGTTAAATGCAAAAAGGCTGTGGAAATATGACCGGCGTTAACCGGAAGCGACTGATGTTACTACTATAAGAATTTCACTCTTCTTGTTAGTTTCGTATAAAGAAAGATTCAACAACAAAGCAACTGGTTATAGTTGCAAAAAAAATGTGAAAATTATCGCGGGATACATCTGCTTTGCACAGCAAACAAATTACTGACTTCCATAATATTGGAGAGAATCACTCATCTGCCAAAGGAAATTGTATTCAATCAAGTTTTCTATTCAAGTTCTATTCAACGACGAGATCAGGGATTTGAGGAAAATCAAAGAAAAGAAAGTATGGTGCAGCAATTTTTAGAGGAAACCCGCCATTTGGCTATAAAATCGTGTATTGCTTTTATTATAATATGTTTACTCGTCTCGGACATAAGTAATAGGTAGACGGTTATTAAAAATCGTTTTGAAAATTTTAAATATTATCACGTTATGACCGTAGTGCCTTGTACAACCAGTTTCAACCGATAATCTTCAAAGGCTGTGGTAAGATCGTCAAACGCAAATAGAACATAAATTTCTTAGTGGCTGTGTGTTCTATCTACCAATCCAAAACCTCATGTCGTACTTATAAGTGAAGAAACAAACCCAACATAAAATGTAGGTTTTACATCATCCAACACAAGTTAATAGTCTACAAATGAAATATTTTCATCTCATCAGAGCTGGATATATTCAACGAAATTGTAAACAAAACATGTGCGTCCAAAACAAATATTAAACGTTCGAATTTCCGTTCAGGTTCATTCAATTAAATTGAATTAAAGATCGTTAAAGATATTTAGTGATACGCACATTTCAACGTAAATAACAGATGTGTTTACGACCCCAATCTGTATACACAATTTACATATGTATTGTTCAGTCATTCAGCCTTAAAAATCACCACCTCCATTTTGATTCTGTAGCACAATGCTTAGGCATGTACATATATGAACATTGATCATTTGTAATGTATTTAAATTAATGATCGCGTCTATTATTCTTATTTGTGTGTGAAGTCAGTCGATACAGATATCATATTTTGTTGGGGTTACAAAATACACTTCACATCGCATATTATTATTGTATTATATTGTTATTATAAATTAAATAAATTAAATTTGATTTGATTTAAAAAAAAAAAAAACTTAATACAAAATAAATGTTTATGCGACACCGAATATTAAACATTATGATTGCGGATGAAAAACATCGAGACTAATCTTAACGATTTAGACCCTGTCTAACAATTGGTTAATACATTATTATAACCGAGTTTATGCATTGTACAGATTCGACTCGAGTAAAATGAAGTTCGATCGCGTTTAGTTTAAATTTGCACGTAAACCAAGTGAGTCGTTAACATTTACCGAAATACGAACAAAAACATATATAATTTAAAAAAAAAAAAGTGACCCGAAGTGATTTTGTCCAGAGATAATATGATGAATCGTAAAAAATCAGTGCTGTGGCTGTTATTCTTTCTTTTATTTTGTACACTCGAAATCGAAGCAAAACGTTCATTTTCGATTCGTACACGAAGCAAAAGTACCGGAACTCAATATAATTCTCGGCGAAAATCACATCGTGATGGTGGTACCGATGGTGTTGTTGGACCTGGCGGTGCGGTCGGAAGTAGTGTAAATACGGGTACAAGTAATAGTCAAGTTAGTAATAGTCATATTGTGCCAAGTGGTACCAATAGTCATAGTGTTGGCAGTAGTGTACATAGTGATCATTCATTGTCGAATACTGGCCGATTGGAACGTGAAGCATCGGTCGGAAAGCTAACCGGATCTGGTATTAATTCTAAAGCTAATGGACCTGAAATTGGTGCACCAAACCAGCGACCTATTGGATGGGATATCAATAATAATCATAATAATAAACCACCAGTTGGACCACCACCACCGTATCCAGGATTAGGAGGTAGCTCAAAAACATATAATCAACATCCACCATCGTACTATCAAAGCATGGGTAATCCACCGACTTATGTTGCTAGCCAAGCCCACTATGGAGTTGGTAATACTTATGGATATCCAAATACGGGAACTCATGGCCAAGGTGTTCCATCCGGTGCTGGTTATTCTGGTGTAAATGGATTATCATCACCAACGTTAAATGGTGCCGGATATACTGGTTACACTGGAGCATCAATGGCTGGAGGTCTGTCGAACCAATATCCAAACAATCATGGTGGTATCGGTGCTGGTGGATTTAATAACGGGAATGGAATGGGAGGATACGGCTCAAATTATGGATACCAAAAACCAGGTTTGTTCAGTACAGGCAATATATTAACTGGTCTAGTGACTTGGCAGGTCGCCCGGGCTCTAACACCATCCCGTCATCATAGTCATGTACATAATAACTACTATACGAATAATGGTACACAACCAGTGGTGACTGATCCAAATCAAACCCCAATACCGCATATAGCGACACCTGTAAAACCGGAAACACAAATACCAGCCGAATCCATAAAAGTACCAGTTCCTGTGCATTAATCTCATAATATTGTTGGTTAAACCAATTTTAAAAAAAAAAAATTATTCATAATTTTGTTATACAGATTTTTGATAGTTGTTGTAAATTTTATACATAATGTACTGCTATATAATAACATATACATATATTATAATATGCCTTCTTCAATTCTTTATTAATTTATACAAAATGACAGAATGATAAAATATTATTTAATAATAATTTAAGTTAGTTAAGCAAATTTATTATTTTATTTACTTATCAATATACTCGCGTACACACTTTTATTATATTAATGTGTGTATGGCACAATGAAATGGCCAGCAATGGAAATTTTTATTTTTATTTAGCTTTTTTTTTTTGACGATCAGCGAGTTAATTTAATTCGTTTTGATGTTCGATTTAAATAATGAATTTCCACATAGATTAAGGTCACTGCTTAACAGAGCCGTTGGTACAGCAATCGGACGATGGAAAGAAACAATCTGATCATGGGATGCTATAGAGATACCAAACCTAGTTTGTCTCTGAAGTCATTGTTGCTCGTTAATTTCGTAAAATCTTAAGTTGAGAAATAATTAAGTAACATGTGTAAATATCACATCAATCGTTTTTTGAACAGATCCGCTTATTGCACAGATACCGGCAGAATCGTCTTTGATTAATACAGGTTTTGCAGCATTTGTATTGAAGACACTGATACAATATCACCATTTACGTAACCTACGACACCAGAACCTCTTGCATATATATCTAGAATCAATTGTAAAATAGATCTCAGTTTCGGTTGATTCAAAAATATCCACTAAATTAAGAAAATGGTAAGTTTTAACGTATATACTATAAGTCACTGGACATTACTTATTGTGAGTCATTAAGTTCTTCGACTTGTTCTTTGTCTAACATTTTAATTTTCTTACAGTATGGGTCAGTAATTATCTGGTTGGAACCACACAATGATTGGTTTGAAAGAAACAAACAATATTTGGTAGAAGGTCTCCCTAATATTTCGGTTATTCTAACTAGTCATTAGGGCAACTAATATTGTCACATCTTTCACCGTTGTAAAGTGTCAACCTATCGATGTAAATAACTTTCATCTTGGTCCTATGACTTAGTTAAATCCGTTATAATAATAATAATCGGTTTCAACATGCCATTTCCGGCCCTTACCATATCAACCAGATTGTTCTTTAACAGAAACGATCATGAGCTAACTCTTCGTATTTTGCTACTAGAATGCTACTACTGCTTGTTCAAATTTGGCTACAACCTCTTCCAACTCTGTCACGGTTTTTTTTACGTTCTACATTACGCCGTTAACTACTAAGTCGCGAAAGTGCGAAGACAGATTTTTTTTTAATATGCATGGATTCATCTCTTGGATTTTGCAATCTAACATGGAGTCATAGTTGTGACTGTCTTTAAATCACTCCCTTATTGGGGTTTGAACCCGATACCTTCCAATCCTTACCAGCATTAACCATTGCGCAAAATACTAATTAAATTAATAAGTTATGAGTTGTGTGTGAATGTTGTAGGTACTAGGTGTTAGCCCAATGAAAGCTTGTTTACAAAAAATTCTATCACCGGAGCAAGTTATTTTTGTGCTTTTATAAAGATTAATTTAGGAGCGAAGCGCGTTTACTTTGCTGGTCCTTTTGACTCTATTAGGGGCTTATACTTTTATTTCCACCCATTTATAAGTTCTATTTCTTCTGCTAGCACAGTTCTTGTCCTAGTCATTGCTGGTCTTTTGAATTTCTTTTCGTCTTGTGGATTCCATTCACACACAACTTGAACATTCCTATCTTGATCTTGCGATACAGGACATAGATATTTCAAACTCTACGTTACATGTTAGATGCATATCTTTGTTTATGAATTTATTATGTCTCCCAGCATTAGCGAGAATACGCATCCTTGCTAAGAAGTAAGTTTCACTTTGTTTCCTTTTGTGTGTAGCTCCAGCATTCCGATACATTTCTTGTATGAGTTCAATTAATTTTCTTGTGATATCCATTTCACAAAGCATCTGCCATATTGACTTCCTATTTATCGTATAAAATGCGCGTTCGAAATCAGCGAAGTGCAGTTATAATGAAAAGAGGCATTCATTCGATTGTTCGCTGATTACTCGAATAAGGTTGATGTGATCTGGGCAACTTGTTTCTTTATTGTGCTTGAACTCTGAAGCTCTCCCAACTCTTTCGCAGTTAATTTTTAACGTCCTACCTTACGCCGTCACCAGCCAAATCGAGAAAGCACGAATACAGGTTCGCTTTAAACCCATCTGCACATTGCACTGCTCCAACCAGCCTGTACTGACATGGTAACCCACCCCCATTGGGATCCGAATCCGGTACCTCCCGACCCAAACACCACAGCTTTAAAGCCAATTGCTCGGTTTGTTTGTTTCTTACTTTTGCATTAATTGCCGATAAGATTCTGTCAATAGTGATCATTTCGAGTATTTGTTGTGTTTGGGAGAAAGATAATTCGCCAGTTCTAACACTTAGATCATCTTTTCAGGGTTCATAAATGTAAAGCCTTTTTTCCATTTGCGTGGTATTCTGCCAAAATTTCATACTTCCTGTATTAATGGTGTTAATGGTGTTGTCTGTTTTAGCAGCATTATTGTTATTTAGCTTTTCTAAGACACCTTTTACTTCCCGTTCCTGATCTGTGTTTCAGTTCTGCCACTCGGTGAAGTCCATGTATATTTAGGACTATTTGTGTGAAGAAACCTAAAGTAGCCTGCGAACACCTGATTTGTGATATAAAAGTTGACGAGTCTTGCTTCATTGTTATTTCGAAAAGAATCCAATGCATTTTTACCCATTATGGTGTTAGAAGTGGTCTGTTTCAATTTTTTCATTGAAATCTCGTTGCATTATTTTGACGTCGTTTCTGTGCATTCCTGCTATTTTTGGAGCTGCTCATAGAACTCGTCTTTCGCTGGTTCATCTGCATCTTAAGTTGGAGGTTGTGTTTCTTATTTTTGAATGGCATCTTGCTACCATTATTCAACTGCTTGTTGGATTCCATTCTATTGATGCTTTCTTCGCTTTAGCTCCTTGTACGCCGCCTCTTCGTTCGCAGTTATATAATAGAGAATATTATGTAATTGCCATTGCTTATATTTATTTCACCTCTATTCTCGATCTGACTTCACTAAGACTCAGGTTTTAAATAATAACGTTTCATATCCATCTGCCAGCCTTTATGTATCAGTTTTGATGTTTCAATTCACGATTCCTATCTGTCTAGTATAGCCTAAGGTTGATATTTGGTTGTTTATCCGGATCCTTTATTTCATCTAGTATTCGTTTCTTTAATCATTTGATATTCAGATTTATGAATGATTGGTTCATTGAATCCTATGGCTGCTGGATATAGTATACTGGTATATCGGGAGGAGATTCTTATCCCATTATTTTTAATACTTTCTATTTATTGATGTTATCAAGCGGTCAACCAAATTTGTATTAAGCTATTTGTATGTGCCGTCTCTTCTATCTCATTTAAGGGATTCGTTTTTCTCTGATCAACGGTCCTTTTGCGCGCTTCACTACATCACGAATAATATATAATTGGCATTATCTATTGCAAATATTATTTAACACTTAAGCTGCAGTGTATCATTGTTTGAATTTATGAAACATGAAATCGCAGGTTGTTCTACAATTCGATCATTTAATAGACCAGCGGATAGAAGCAATTTAATTTGCTACAGATGTCAGGAAAGAGGGCACGTACAAGCGTGCCCATGATAGGTAGTAATCGAGAAGTAGGAGGGTTGAACGTAGTAAGTGCTCCAGGAACCCCAAAATACTGTATCCAGGGTCGCGGAAGGAGTACAGACATGAGGAATCAAGACCAGGATGAGGACGCAGATTGCAGGTGGATGCGAGGTGACAGCGGAGGTAGAAACAGAGTGAAATAGTATGATTCTCAACGGACTAGTAGATACTGTAAGTGCGGTAAGTACGAAAACCAACAAATGAGAGAGGAGAGTATATTGGAAAAAATGGAGGGATAAACGGGAATTTAGGAGAATAAATAAATCTAAACTTAAGATAATAGGCCAAGTAAATAGAAACTAGGAGTATTTATACGAGAAAACAAATATAAGGCTGACTTGTTGGACGGACGACTAAAAATGTGCATTAATTATGGAGGATTAAACGAGTTAGTGGAAAAAGAACACTACCCAATGCCAGTAATAAAAGGCGTTATAAAGATGCACGGAAAACGATATTTTATATCATTAGATTTAAAAAATGGGTTTTAACATGTAGATTTAGAGAAGATTTAGAGACCTCGAAGAACCACCGGTAGCATTTATAAGAGAGTGAGGACGTAGTATGTTTTATGGGTAACATATATATGGGAATGTTATGGGTTCTTTATTTAAAAGTAAAGAAATGTTTTTTATTTTAAAATACGTTTATTCTTCTTTGGTTATTCACGAGATTTACTTGTTCATTTTTGTAGTCAATTTACAAGGTAAAAAAGCCTTTTCAAAAAAGTATTTCCCGATGAACCAAATTGAAGTTGAATATGTATCGACGTCTTGGATTTACAGGATGACCCCACAATACTCCGCCTTTAGTGGAAACGTGCGGGTATGTAAACTTTCCTACCCGTCTTTGTAGTTTTCACTGGAGCTGATTCTGATGTCATAGTGGTCGACGATGTAATACCTGGTTGAGTTTTTGACGTATCTGGTACAGTTCCTGTCATCGGTGTTGTTTGTTCCGTGTTATGTGGAATAAATGATGCTTTCAAACGATCAACCGAAATCTTTTGTGTTGAATTGCAATTTTTTATCACAAATTTGATTATTTCGTATGGTCCTGTATATGGGCATTGTAATGGTGGACGTTCGCTGTCATTCCTTATAAATACGTGTTTACAACTTTTTAAATATTTTTGCATGAACATTTTTGTGTTATCGTGATGAGCGGTCGTCGTAGATCGCATATTGGAAATAAGGCTTCGAAACTCCTTTACGAATTCAGATCGTTTATTTAAAAGTAAAGGAATGCTTTTGGTTCCGATGAAGTTGAATATGTATCGACGTCTTCGATTTACAGGATGACCCCACATATAGTAGTAATGACGAAGACAATAGAGGAGCATAAGGTAGTATTGCACAAACTTTTGAGCGTGTTGGCAGATACTAAGGTGAAATTGCAGTTTAAGAAATGTAGTTGGAAGCGGACACAAGTTGATTTTTTGAGATATAAAGTAAATGAGGAGGATATTGAGCCGGGAAAACACCACGTTAAAGCGGTGAAGGAATATCAAAGATCAAAAGATGTTAGAGAAATACAAAGGTTTGGAGGATTAGTAGCGTACTTTAAAGTTAATTTTTATTTTAAGGATTGGGTAGCGCCAGATGCGTTGAGTAGGATAAATATGTTGTTACTTTATAGATGAAGTAGTAAAAGAGGTCGATTTGGAAGAGAGAGAAGAAAAAGTAGGTGAAGCAGGGTGAAAGGTGAGTTTAATGCTAGCTCAGTTAGGAGACAAGAAATTAAGGTTAAAAGGACAGATATTACTAGGGAAAAAAAGATTATGAAGTAAAGGATAACATTGTTAATAAGGAGGACAAAAGATTACAGTTAGTGATACCAAAGAATATGATAAGGAGTTTGTTATTTCAGATGCATGACGGGATGGGACAAATAATTAAATCTGTCCAAAAACATACATATTTCAGTTGTCAAACGCCGATTTCATTAATTGGGAGCCCTAGTGAATTTAATTGCTTTCGCAGATTTGGCCATTGTTCTTATATAACTTCAACGCCTGATTTGGTTAAATTCTTTGCAATCTCATGGTCTATATTTGTTGCACGTTTCCTTAAGGGTCATCAGCGTAAAGTGCGAATTCGACGTTTTTTATTTAGTCCGTTATTACTTGGGTTTGCCGAAATTTTTAGTAAGGTATTTTCCCAATTTTTGTTTTTGTCAGTTTGAATTTCATATGTTATAATTCTTGTTAGCTCATTTACTATGGATTTTAAGTATGGATACCTACAATTGTCGTCTTCTAGTATTTCGTAATCTTATAAGTACGAAGAAAAACTGATGCATTTTCCGCATAAGAAAAAGTGCTATTAAAAAGCTGAAGACAATTTCCAATAGCACAGTACGGATTTTTGAGGAAGCTGAAAAATCAATTTTGTCTTTAATAGCTTTGATGGCCTGTTTGCATTTGTAAAATCTTTACTTTGAGTCTATCCAGAAAGGTGCTGGCGGTTTGCTCTAGAGATTATAAACTCAACTGGAAGGTGGTCGGAACTAAGTATTTGCTTAGTGATAAGCGTCTAATATTAATGAGTTGTTTGTTAATAGAATGTCGAATGTTGATCTGTACAGAGTTTAAAGTTTAACATGGATGGTTTTTGGGATGAAAAGTGTGTTTTCGGCTCTATTGGATCTATAGCAGTCCCAATTTTGGTTATTCACGCCTATTCGTCAGTGCTTCAACGTAATTTGTTAACAGATTAAGTTTATGATTTTAACACCTACCTGGATAATATGCTGCTATAATTTTGATGTTTATAGATGATGTAAGTAAATTTATTCCAATCTCTTCGATTATTTGTAAATTTAATGACGGTAGAAAGAAATGTAGAATTTTTTCTTGATTACTATGCATACTCCGCCACACAGTATAGGGTTTAATAGCTATTATGGGTTTTTGTGTGATTCATTTTTTACCATAAGAATATTTAACTGATAGTTGTGGTATCACTGTGAATTGTTCTGCATTGGTTTTACATGTTGACAAGTTGTGAATTATCTCGCTTAATAGTTTAGTAATTTTATCCAGTGAAAATAAATGTACATTTCTTGCTTCAGTTGAGTTCACCGTCGAAGATTTTGGTGAAAGACTGGGCTAGTCATATTGGAAGTTTATATTCCACGTAGAATGTAAGGACGTTTGCTTTGGTGGGTGAAACTTGAGGAAATCCTCATTTGTAATTTTTGGCACTTCTATATTAATTCTTTTAGGTTGGAAATTTAATTGTTTATATTGTTGCGTGATAAGATCATTATTTTACTTATCTTGTAACTTTTATGACATTTATAAAATTATTATTTTCCTAAATTGATAAAAACGAAATAAGGAACCATGTTTTGATAAAAAACAAATAATCAATATTTCTCGTCTAAATATAAATAAAAGTACAAATTATTTTCAATATAGTAAACTTTCTTTTTTGTGATAATTTTTTTGTTTATCATAATATGTGTTTCACTGCCCTCGGTTTTAGATAAACATTCAAAACGGTTTGGTGTTGTAGAGTTATCATTACTTCGGTACATGTTTAATGTTCTTATTTTTATAAGTTCTTCAAAGGTCATTGATGTTTTTTATCTCTTCTGCGTAGTTGGAAACCATTCAGTATTAGAATCAACGGCATTTAAATTCGTCGACTAAATACTTTATTTTCGCGACGAATTTAAATGCTTATTATTTAAATATTTACTACTAACAGTTTTTAATTATTGGTATATTGTGGTTATGTTGATTGATCAACGACCCGCGAAACTGATTATAGGAAAAATAACAATGTACTATTTTAGAGTACGAATAAAGGACCATGAAGGCTAGTTACTTTTTAATCAGCACTGCAAACTTTTTTTTTTAATTATTGTTTTATTTGACGACTGCGTAGTTTACTCATTTAGACCCCGTTCGATTTCCATAATAATTATGATCTTTGTAATAATTATGACGTGAGTGAAATAATTGTCTCTTCCAAATTTAGTAATGAGCTCGTTTGCTGTCCGAATTCTGTAATAATTTTGACTATTGTAATTGTGGCGTTTCGAGATAAATCCTAACAATTTTAAATTAATTAACACTATGATTAATTTCAAATATGGCTTTATTAGTTTATTTATGATCACATCTGGACATATGAATTGACTGTGAATAAAGTACTTTTCATACCGACGACTTCGACTTTGACTTTGGAAAACTTCAAATTGTTAAAGTCGAGATGTGGTACGTATCGCTCTTGCTTTACAGCTAACATTATTGCACTGTATTTTTATTTTCTCATATTTATCACATAAAGTTAATTCATTTTTTAACTATTTTGATTTATTTCAATAAAACTTGACATTGTGGACCGAATAAACCTAATTTTTATAGTTTAAATACTTTTTAAAAAAATTTCATTTTTAAAGTCCAAAGTCGAAGTCGTTGGTATGAAAAGTACTTAACGCGTGAAATCAGAAACAGGTGCAAAATGTACTAACGTACATCTGGTGACAATACAGGTATTTCACCTCGGACTCTAAAATGTATTGTGCTTTACACTGTATCTGTAATGTTATGGATTATTTATATTGATTGCATTGAGTCGCCCAATAATGTATACCGTGCTTTCCACCAACAACATTATTAATTCTATTTTCACGATTTAATGATCAGAATGCATCTAAGAATTTCAATCAATTCATGAAATTGGTAGTTCCTGCCATTGGTAGTTTATTATCCAAGATGGAAATATTATAAGTTTTGCTGTGGTTGGCCAGTGAATTTAAAACTGGTTTAAAAATTTAAAACTGGCGAATTTTTTACCACTGCCCTATCTATAATCTTATTATCCTATAAGTTTTTCCCCTACTTTTGCATCACATTTGGAAGTATTTCTATGTTTGCTGGGCAGATTTCACACCAACACTATACATGATTTAGTCAACAACATTTTGGGATCTATATGTGCATCGTTCAACAAATTATTTGACTTTACGGTATAGAAATGATAATGGCACAAGTGACAACATGGCCAAGCAATGGTCTGTCTTTATATTTTTATAATTATCACTGCACTTATCCTCGTATAAATAATTATTCTATAATAATCAGAATAAAATTATCATAAATTTTATGTACACGGCGTAAAGTTTACTATAAATTATTTCGGGAATGTCAACATTATTTCATGTAGCTGCTATCATAAGTTGGTTGCATTCAGAATGCTGTCAAAATTGTTACAGGAAAAAAATGTTAACAGAAATCGAACGGGCCCTTAGGAATTTACATCCCATATTACTATGCATTTATTGGAATTAAGCCTTATAGGTTTCTTGCGCTGCTGATACTCTGTCTTCTAGGTCAAGTTAGATCAATGGATTGGTTCTTTGTAACCTTCTTGTTTTAGTGATGTTGATTATCATACAACGTATATCCCGATTTGCATGCTAAATCAGTCGTTGGTAGTGTTTTCTTACATGATAATTGACTTCGTCTGCGACAAGCTCCATTTGCCAAGTCTCTAAGAAGGTTATCGTTTCTAATGTACCACGGTGCATTTACAATGGATCGTAGTATTTTATTTTGGAACGTTTGAATTATTTTGATGTTCGTTTTTTTAGCACAACGCCAGAGATGTATGTCATAGATTCATAGCAAGTGCATTTTTAATTTGATATTGATTTCTTCTTTTCTTTTTTATGTTCCTTCCTCCTTAGTTTGATATCCAAGGTCATACCTAAGTATTTAGGAGTTTTTGCATACGATACATTTTGAGATTTGATCATTATTGGTATGTGCTCAACTCTCAGATTAGTAAAGTTTATACAGGTTGATTTAAAATAAAATAAAAAATAAAAATTAGTTTTATTCTGTATCCCTTTCAGCACGGTCTGATACAATTGTGTAGGTAAATTTTAACATTTACATAAAACCAGTGACATTCAAATTTTTATGGTAAGTTACGACTGACTAACAAATTTGTGTATGAAAATGGTTTGATAATATAAAACCAGAATAGGAAAAAAAATGTATGACTTGGCGATCGAATGTTACATTTGTGCAGAAAATTTAAAGTGATCGTTAGAACCAGCTGAATTAATACCCAAATTAGCACTGTATTTTTTCTGAAATTTGTTTAATTATGATAATAATCTATAAAATTTTTAATTTTGATCTTCAAAATGTAATTGGTATGGCCGATGTAGTACCCACACAATTGTGTGACTTGGATTCAAATTACGTCACAATTTTATAAATAAAAATGATACAGAATTGATAAAAAAAACATTACTTTATTTAAAATATTATCACAAAATTCATTTTTCTTATTCATATCACAAAATTCAGGTTTAGTTTCGAAAAAACTAAAATAATGAACTTAAAATTAATTTAAATATAGGTATACTCGTATGTAATTCAGTCTTTCGTTGTATGAAATTCCTTAAAGCAATTCTTCGTTTTTGTAGAACATAAATATATATTACATTTCTCGCACCTGCATCTGGTGCGACTTTTACAAGATTTAAGGCGACACATTTTAGCAGTCGCCATATCATCCAAAAACAAAGCCACAGTTGAAAAATATCTGTCGAAATACAGAAAGCTTCCTTCAGGTAATGTTTCAGTGAGTCGCAACACAACACTTGGCCCCAAGCCGAGCTCTTTAAATTTCAAATTAGTTGAAATTCCCTGATACAATTCGAAGTCCATTATTAGCCCAGTTGATGTAGTAACAACAAAATTTTTTATGCCAACTGGTCGTGGCTTACCTTTCACAAATTGTCGAGCAGGCATTCGCCCAGTAAAAGGTATCATTTGCTCATCGATTGAAAAGTGCCCAATTTTGCGCTCGATTTCATGGCACCTTTGTCTTACTGCTTCGATTATTGGTTGCACTCGCCAAAAAAGATTTGTGATTGGTTCTGGCACTTGTGTAGTATCCACAAAATGAATCGATGATCGCAGAGATTGAAACCTCTGTCTGGACATACAACTGGAAATTTTTGAAAATCCAATGCTGTTATTCCAAAATAAATGCAATCTTGGATACGGAATGCATCCCATATACATCAATATGCCATAAAGTTTTCGAATTTCACATCCGTTTGTTTTTAGTTCTTTACCGGTAGTTGTCATATGATACAAATTTGTATAGCGAGCGGTATCTTCAAAATGTTCATTTTTAAAGTATTTATAAAAATATTGTATCGGATTCTGGATTTCAATTTTGACAGCGCACGTATATTGAATCGGTAAGATTTGCCTTTGCAAAGATGCTTCAGTCCAAACAGGAACAGATTGATTTATTGGAATATTAGATGAGTTGGCTGCATCGCTACACACTACATCGTTAACATCATCGTTACATTCATCAGAATCAGATGAACTTTCATGTTGATTTCGTTCTGCTTGTTGATAATCTTCATCATCTGAATTATCTGAAGCTTCTAATATTTTTAAAAGTTCTTCATTATCAATTAGCCATTGGCCGTTCTCGAACACAACTAGAAAAGTTAACATCAATAATAAAAAATTTGGTAATACAATGCAGATACATTTTTTATATAGTAAATAAAATTATCATTTTAACTCCAACCTACACAATCGTGTTAGTCGTTTTTGTCTGCAATTTTTACAACACTTTGGGTTACTCATTTGCGATTTTTAATTATTAAAATGAAATTTGAATATTTTAATATAATTTTTATAAAACCTAATCATAAAATATTAATTTCGAAATAATAAAAAAGTGTACTTACTTTTTTCGCTATTGCGCTGGTTCGACATTGTTGAGTTTCACACGTGACAATAATTTTCCTGTCAATTTATTTTTCTATTTGACAATTCATTTAAATAGTTAAAATATCTAAAAATAGATTACACCAGCATTAACAATGATGAATTGATCCGAATTGCAACTAACAAACGTTAGGAGGAACTCAAATTTTACCTACACAATTGTGCTACTTGGATTTCAACGCTGGTTTTAATGTAACTGTCACTGGTTATATGAAGCAATGTTATTATACCCACACAATTGTGTAAGTTGGTTCTAGCTTAAGACAAATAAATAAAAAATTCGGATTTATTCGACGAGATTTATTTACCTACACAATTGTTACAATCGGTTAGTAAGACATGCAAAAATATTTTTTTGGTCGGTGCTGAAAGGGGTATAATACGCCATTTTGCCTAACTGCATAATTTGTTTGTAGCTCTCTGCAGTTTGTTGGTAGTCACTTATGTTTTGTGCTGACGCTAATATTGCAGTATCATCAGGAAATGTCGCTATTGTTGGGCATGGGCCCAGTATTGGGCATGGGCCCGAGGGCATTACCTTAGGGTACTCCCGCTGATAATCTCTTTAATTCAGAGTATCATTCTCATACTTAACTCGAAAATGTTAGTCTGAAATATACGATTTCAATAGCTTATAAATTTGATTCGGCCGATCCCAATGCAGTTTAAATGCAAGCCATTGATGATATACCTTATCAAGCGTTTGGGCCCCATCTAAGAATATCCCGAAGCATATTTGTTTGGATTCAAGTGGTTTTTCGATTACATCCGTAATTCTATGAACTTATTTTAAAGTCGAGTTTCTCCCTGACCAAATTGATGTGAACAAATAAGGTTTCTTTCTTCTATTATTAGTTTCACTCTTTGTAAAAGTAAATTTTCGAACAATTTTGAGAGTTGGAGATATAGAGGCCTATATGAAAATTTTTTATTCGCCGGTTTGTTTGGTTTTAGAATTATTATTCTATTCATTATGTGCAAAAAAGATGGTTATTCTTTATTTTCCAATTTAGTATTTGCAGTGCTATACCTCATTCCGAGCTCATCAATTTTGTCAGCTGGTGTAATATCTTCCTTTGCAGATTGTGTTGTAAATGGTTGAATCTAAGTAGTCTAGGTGGTTCACAAATAAATCTGCTTTTTGTTTAGGATTTGTAGCCCAGGTATCGTTGTTTTTAATTGAAGATCTTTTCAGGGCATTGGTTGCCTTTTATGAAGAATATCCCGAGTCTTTTTGTCCTGTCAGATTATTTAGGAATCTATTGACTATCTTTTGGTTTTTAATCTCCTTTATTAAAGCTTTTAATTTATTAATCAATTAGTCTTTTCGCTTCCGGTGTTCGATTTCTTTGCCAGTTTTTACGAGTTTTTTTTTTAACATTTCTCTCACTTCTTCGGAATATGTTACGTTTTGATTTGTTTCGCGAATGTAACTAGGAGTACTATCCCAAGCACCACTTATATTTTTTATTAGTTGGTCTAGTTTATCTTTTAATTGCTTTGAATTACGTATTGGGACTTGAATATTAGTTTACCTGTATAAGAGTTTCAAAGATTTCAATTAGTTTTGTTATTTGTTAACCTGAGTTTGACCTCTTTTCTTATTACTGTTTGACTAAGCGTTATTATAACTAGCGAATGATCCGATGAAAGACTCGATTCGTTGTCTACATGGATATGATTCCCTGATATAGCACTTGTTACAAAGAAGTGTATAAGATCTCGAAGCTTATTGATGTCCGTAGGTCAGATATTTTTTGCGTTAAAGTCACCTCCAATTAAAAAATCACTTCCAAGAGTTTCGAGATGCTATAACTTTTTGTTTTACTTAGATGCACTTTAATTGTTGAGGCTTACATGAACATTTTCTCAATTTCCAGTTCTTTATTGTGTTGGATATTATCTGAAACAAAAATAGCTGACCCTCCTCTAGCTTTACTCTCAGTGTGTAACGCATGATACAAATTATATCCGCGCAATTGACAATATGAGGATTTTGTGAAATGTGTTTCTGATATCAAACATATATCTGTTTTGTAGGTTTAAAAATATTTCTACCTCTTGAATATGATGTAATAACCCATTTGCGTTCTAGGCAAATGAAAAATAACTTAAAAGTTAAATTATAACTTTAAATTTTGATGCAGCGTATAAAAGAGAACTGGTCGTAAATCTGGCGGGAGAAATTGGAAGTTTATAGTGTACATAAAAGTGACATTCGCGATTTGTATATAGAAAGGTAATTATTTAATTATTTATAAATAAAAACATTTAAAACAAGCAATTAAGACATAAACAATGTTTTTTTAATTTAAAAACTATTTATGTTTTCCAGTGTTATTTGTGGACATTTGCTTGGCGCTCTTGAAACAAATTGCGAATATCAAATTTTCATATATACTATCAGTTTATTATTTTGAATTTCTTCCAAAAACTTTACCAGTTCTCAAATGCATCGAATACAAACCATTCAAAATATAGTATAGGTAATACAATTTTTTATTATATTTTGTCAGAAACTAATTTTAAAAGCACTTTTCTATTTGATAATAGAAACAATAATACATTAAATAAAATAAATATGCAGCTATTATTTTTATCGATAGTAAAAAGCTGAATGAGAAAGAAAAAGAGATTATCAGTCACTAAATCTAATTGATTTACGTTACAAACATCTAAGGTATGGTATCCTTACATATTTTTTCACTCAGGCTCTCGAGGAATTTCCTGTAATATAAAATCAAATAAATAAATAATTTTATTTATTATTAAATGTATCGACTACATACTCGATTTTCATTCGGCATATCCTGAAGATGGTCATAATTCGATGAATTTCCAACCGTATTCTGTTGATTTACTTGACCATCTTCGGCTATACATTTTTCAGTTAACGTCTCCTCATCTACAATATTACTACTCGACGGTGCATTATAATTGGTCGAATCAAGATATCGATTGTATAAATCCTGAATCGATTGTAAGGCCCGTTGACGTAGTGGATCCGATGAAATTAATTGTAGCTCACGGAATAATTGTATTAAAAAATGTGGACGTGTTTCGTTTGCTGCTATCAATGCAGACACTTCTTGATAAACATTTTCTTTTAGTTCATCGAATATTTTCGATGTAGGTTTATTCTGTTGGGTCGTTGACATTCGATTAAATAAATTTAAATCGATATCAATATTTTGTATGGTCGACGACGATGCTGACTGTTCAAACGTATTATTTGTTTCGTTTGAACGTAAATACTGTTGTAAATATTTCATATTATTATCATAGCGTTTCGGAGGCGTTTTATATTTAGCATTAAAATCGCACACACCTAAATTTATAGGATTCGTATGAAATTGTAATAAACTGGCGGCTGGAATGTAATTCGCATCTTGATTCGGTGCCGAATTACCATTACATAAATTTATTGATGCATCGGGTGGTGGCGGTGGCGGTGGATTGCCCATCGTTTCTGCTTCTCCCGGTTGATTTAAATTTATACTAACCGCTGCATCATGATATCGTGACGACACGTTTACCGGATTAATTTGATTACGAAAATTATTTGCCAAATTATTATAATTATTCATCGATTGTTGATTGCGCAACGATAGTCGATCAATATTTACGTTATGCTGCTGTTGTTGAAAATTCGATTGATTTGTCGACAAGCAGTACGACGATCCATCGTTACTTTTGCACGAATTGCTCGATAGTAAATTTTGTCGTGAGTAACTGAAAATAAAAAAATAAGTTTATTTCAATAAAACAAAATTCGGACGAACACAGATTAAGCGCAATACACAATGAAAATTTAATTGTTTAGTAGTCAATCGAACGTCAAAATAATTAAGTTAAGCCAAAAGTATTTAATACAAATTAAATGAAAAAAGCCACACGGAAATCCAATATAATTTACCTCGTTTCGCGCGTGTGCTCAATGATAATTTTAATAAATAAAATTAAATAAATTTTCTATCCTAGAAAATTATAGTGCAAAATATATATATAAATATAAATCATCCCCCCAAAAATGTAAAATAATAAGGAAAAAATCCCAACACCCATCGACCTCATACCATAATAACTTATATAAAATTTAAAAAAAAAATTCAATTTTAATTCGAATTTTTTTTATTTATTAAAAATCAATTTGAAATATTAGAAAAAAATTTGATTTGAAATAAAACAGAAAATTTTTCATTTATTTATTTGATTTCTAATTCAATTTGAATATTTTACCTTCGAAAATTATCCCAATAATTATTTGCCCGATTTCCTGGTGGCACTTTATTATTTAGTGCCGATTGATTGGCATTTGTTGCACCATTTCCGTGAAACAATTTATTATTGATATTATTGTTATTATTGCTTGTATTGCTGTTTATATTATTATTGTGATGCATAAAAATTGGTGTGGCATCATTATGATTCGATGCCATTGGATGGTTATTGTTGTTGTTTAGCGGTTGATTATGTATCAAAGATTCATTTTGTTGTGACGCTTGTGCTGAATTTAAAAGGAAATGATTATGATAGACGGACGAAGAGGTTTGTCGCTGCTGCTGATGATTCACCAAATCGTTTGTATTCTGAAATAAATTTGGTTGTAAATTCGATGGGGGTCGATTAGTTCGCATCGGCGATGTTTGATACAAATTATTATTGATTGTTGGCCGCAATGGTGGCGGAATTTCAGATTGGGCACGTTGATAGTAATTTGGAATTTGCATACTTGCTGAAGTTAACGGCGGAACTGATTCAGCTCGAAGTTCTGGTGGTTGTGCAGCATCAATACTTGCATTTTGCGTTAAAAATTTTTCTTGTAACTGAAAATTTGAATAAAGTTAATTTTTTATTGATCATAAAACGAGCATACACGCCATTTATATTGTAAACTCACCCACACAACAGCATGATTCAAATTATTAATCTCCTTCTGTTGACTCCAGAGCAGCTCGTTACATTTACAAATAGTATTCACAAGTAATTGTTGGGTTTGTAAAAATTCTTGAAAAATTGAGCTGTCATTTGAAAATGGTGGGAAATTTGGCTGACAGTGATGCATGTGCTCTGGTCCACCACCAACACTAACATTACCACCACTCACACCACCGCCCGAATGATTAAAACCCGATGTAGGATAATGCCATCCAGGACTTTGACAATCGTTATATTGATTGCACTGATAGTGTTGCATCATCCACGGTGAACAATATCCCCGAGATGACATGCAATAATTTGAGTTTTGCATATTATGATGTTGCTGTGACTGTGAATTACGTTCGGGTAAGCTAGTTGGTCCAATATTTAGTGAACGTACACTATCCGATTTAATACTGCCGACATCTATATTGACACCAAACATGTCAGCTGCACCCGAATCGGCTGACAATTTCCCCATATCGTTCGGTGTCACTTGATTTTTCTGTTTGTATTGCATACTTTCCGATCGTTCATTCGAATGTATCGATGAATTTGATGTAGGTAGCTGCGAATTTGACGAATTCTCGTTGAAGAATAAAAATCCATTTTGACGACGTAATTTTTCATCGTCTTGTTCGACCTAAAATAAGGTTAATATGTAATTTATTATGTTTTGTTGTACAAACGATTATAGCTTACCTCTTTTTCGATCGCTTTTAATATTTTTTCTTGTTCCCGTTGCTTATCCAACTGCTTTTGACTTGGTTGTTGATGTAAACTACTCGGTAAACTTTTTACACTACCAGCTGCCTGCATTTTACGCTCTTTTTCTAATTCTTTTTTTAACGCTTCATCTTTTGCTATTTGTAGCCGATCACGTTGAGCTGCCAACGAAAGAGCTTGTTGCCTAAAATATTCAACACAATTAAAAATTGTTTGATTGGTATTTAACCGAAAACCACCAACCTTAAGTCCTGAGTCAATGATTGCAGTTCGTAAACACGTTGATTTATGCTCTGAATGTTTTCCGTGTCTTGCATTGTGTGTTGTTGAAAATATTCATTGGTATTTGATGGCTTCGACACTTGAGGAGATTGCAACGCTTGATTACTAACCGAATCACCTTTTTCCCGATTGATACTTTTGTTGACGAAAATTTCATGTATTCGTTCATTATTTTCTTCGTGTTCATCGTCACCATCATCGGCTGCACTTTGATCGGCCCCACCTTCATCATCCATTTCGATTTCTTTAACCGTATCCATCATTTGTTTTAATCGTCGTAACTGATCTTTCATTGCATTTATTTCAGCAATTTTATCATTGATTACGGCCTGATCGGCTTTTGAAATTCCTTCGTTTATTGGCTCGATATTTGCATCATGTTCCATTTGAATTGGAATATCCCGTGTTACTGGTGTTCTTGCCGGTTGTAACGCCCTTGTTGGTTGGCTATTGTGACTATTAGTGCTGGTGCTATTACTGTTATTACTATTATTAGTATTGTTTCCATTATGATTCCCAATCAACTCGATTGGAACAATTCGCTGATATTCAACTAAAACACTTCGTGTTGGCGTTAGTTCACGATCATCTTCCTCGTCTTCATCTTGTTCGGGTTGATTATTTTGATCGCCAGATTCACCATAATTATGCAATTCAGCTACCAAACTGTCCATATGGTGTTTCTTATTTTTAAGTTCAGATAATTTTTTCTGCAACATAAGCTGTTCAGCCATAATTTCTTCACCATCATCGCCGAGTAAAGTCGATAAATCATTTTGATTTTGTATAAAATTTGTAAGCGTCTTCATGCGATTCATTAAATTTGAAACATCGCTCTGAACTTGTTCAACCGAATCGTAGCTTGGTGGACCACCGGCCACACGATTCGCAGCATTTGGATCGGCTGCTTGTTGCACACGAACTTTTTGTAATTCAGATAATTGTTGTTTAGCCAAATGTTGTAAGCAAATTAATTGATTTTGTTGATCCTTAATACTTTGCATATTTTTTGTTTGATGTTCTAATCGAACTTTTAATTCTTCGTACGTTGGTGTTGTTGGAGCACTACTAACATTTGTGTTTATACTGGAAATTGAATGGGCGCGCATAGATTGGGGCTAAAATAAAAGAAAATTCGAAATTTTATTTTTAAGCGAAAGAAAAATCGTGAATCATTAGGTCGCAATTGTTATGTTTTACATGCCAAGTTTTATTTTTTTTTTTTTTTGGATAGAATTATAGTAGCCCGAGGTAGACGTTTGTTAGTATGCATTATCTACATGGCATTGAGTGGCACATTTTAATTTTTGAACATCTTGATGATATAATAAACATTTATAATTCAATGGACACAATGTAAATTCGTGCACGCACATCCAAAACACATGGAAAAAAACTTCAAACAAGTTTCTAGCAAACGCAGCTAGTCTTGCCACATATAAATATTTTTGAAAATCAAACTGTTACGATCCCTTTAAATTTGATCGATCATTAGAATTATGTACCTGGGGTAAATACATATAAAGCATGGATAACAACAAAGACAATGATAGGGTGGATTTATCATTTTAGCCTATGGTCGGAATTGCAATAATAATTAGGCATATTTCTTATCACTGCCCGTAGAAAACAATTATAAATTACAAACAAATTATAAAAAAAAACAAATTGAACAGCACACATGAGTTAACAAAAAAAAATATTCATAACACAACGCAACACGCATGAATTGTTGCAAAACACACAGCACACAACACATCGTATAAATCACCTCATCGTCAACGTTCTCTAAACATTTTGATGTAAAAATATGTTCATCCTCGTGTATGCTATCCATCTCACTCGGAGTACACAACTTATCGTATTTCGTACTCAAAATAGTTTGTAATTTTTCTTCACTCAATTTTAAATTTTCTAAACTTTTAATTAAACGCTCTTGGCCTTCGTTTGGTGGCTAAATATCATTAATTTAAATAGTTCAATTATCTGTTCGTAATTTAAATCACACTAAAATATTACGTACCTCTTCAAGTTCCATCGAATTAAGTAGCGATGTTGTTATCTTAATATATTCCTGGATTTGAGTTAATTTTTCTTCGACACTTGCCCGCGGCGGTAATGGTACGTTAGAATTATTCGATCGCTGTGATGAAATTGAACTTTGGGATAGTGTATCACTTACTCGATTAGGTATAGTAAATGATAATGATTCATTTGTTTGTTGCGTAGGAGTTGGTATTACAATGCCTATCAAGATCATAAAAAATCGTTTATATATTGCACAAAATATTCAAAATGAAACACTTACCGATTGCCGTATTATTTTGATTCGATGAAGCAGGCTCATTCATTTCCGTATGTAATAAATTTCGTCGTACGATTGGCCGTACCGTAATAAATCTACTATTGTCTTGTAATCCTAAATTATCTAAAAATATATACCAAAAGAAAAAAAAAAGAAAATAATAAAAAATAAAAGTTATATCATTCGAACTGACCATATATTTTGTTATAAATAGTTACACACTTACCAATATCATAACCAGATTCATCAACTGTATTTCGATTATTTGATTGTTTTAGATAATTCGCACTTCCCGGATTTTGATGCGATGTTGAAGACCATTCAACAAATTCCTTAAGCCAAAAAATAGAAAAATGATCGATAAATTATTTCAAGTACACAAAATTTCAAATATCGAGAAAATCTCGGAAAAATCTATTAGAAAAAAGATTGAAAATCTATTTATAGAATTCGCATTTCGATTTTTTATTTTTTTTGTTAATTTATCTTGGATCAACATAAATTAATGACGTTACCACCGTACTTCACAACAACAAAATATTGACACGAGAAAAGCACAGCACAATTTTCACGAATAATATTATTACGTGCGTGCGTTAAATTTGACTGAATGAAAATTCGCTTGTAATACATAAATAAAGTATAAATAAAAAAATTTTCCGAACTCATTTTGCATATTGCCGAATTCTCACATACAAAATAAAACAAAAAAAATGAAAATTAACGGTGTAGATGGATAAAGTACTGAGTCAATTTAGAAAAGTGTGGGTGATAACAACAATGCGGGGTCTCATCAACTATAAAACCATTAGTTCATAAAATGGATCAAATTGTGGAATCTAGAATAAACGATCGTTTAATCAAAACTTGTAAATAAAAACTATGATGTCATAGATGTTTTATAAAACTTACGATTATCTGTGCAATATTAATAAATTAACGGTCTGTTTGGCATGTTGCCAAAAACGGCTTTGCGAATGTAGGTCATGAATTTTGATTTAAGGCCAATCGTTTTAAATTATGTATGGCCTGAATCACGATAGACTTAATGGTTACTTTAATTATTAGGAAATTCTAAGATTTTAGAGCACCTTCTAAAAGTTTGGAGATTAACACGGATTGAAATTAGCAAATGATCATCATTATTTTTTAATTATCAGTCGCTAGTTTAATTCTGAATAAGTGCACATTTAAGCAGTTTAAAATGTTTTAGGAGCTCGAATTACTTTTAAAATGCTTGATCTAACCTTAAACCTAACCTGCCATAACATTTTTATCGAAAAAAATCCACCTGTCCCACGAGGAACCAGAAGCGAGCAACATCTATGGTGCCGCCAAAAAGCTCCTCCGGAAAAAAACATTTTGGTCGGCCATTTCGAGTCGTTAGATAACGCCGGTATTGTAAGGCCCCTCGACAAAACAAGGATCGTCCCATCACTGTGGACTGTAAGAGGGAGAAACCACTTCCGAGTTGCTGATTTTCAGTCGCTGCTCACAAAAGACACGAGCCCCACGAAGCCCACAACTCTAAGGCCAGAATTCCCAATCAAACCGGCGTTTAGACGCCATAAATCGGCATCACCAGCGATTAACGCAACATCTGGAGGCAACATTACTCTCACCGACATTACTCTGCCGTTTCTTGCTGCGCGTTTAGCCAGAGGAGCAACGAAAATAATGGAACTTCAAAATATGTTTGGATTGCTGTGTAACTATGCAGTTACATGTACAAGTAATTTTCAGAAAAGCTACCAGCATGGCACAAGAAGAGGAACTCCACCATTGGTGGTCACAACAACAAAAAAATTGACAACAAAAAAGTGTTAAGAGTCTATGAAGAAACCATAGTGCTACAATTCCTAAAAAACTCATCCAAGCCAGTCAACCAAGAGTAACCAAGTTCAAAAGCCCTAAATCACTCAAAAACAAACTACGAACACCCATTCCAACAAGTAAAGTTGTAAGTATTGCCGCAGATATAGAACCAAATAACTAAATGCTAACTGCTGCAGCCAATTTTAACAATCCCACCACACCACAGAATTACCAAATATCAAATTTTGAAAATTAAAATTCGAAAACGGTTGGTTTTTAAGCTCCTTCATTTTACATGAAGTGACAACTGATGTATTACTTCAAGTGAAAATCGATATTTCCTTAGTCGATCGAGTGTCATGACCGGTCAAATGTCCTTTCCTATATAAATACATTTTAAAAAATTTAAAATTTGCGGTTTCCATTCTGCCATTTTATATGTATTTCAGGGCTGACACTTCAAATTATTAAGTGACGAAAAATGTCGTATCAAACGAGGATCAAGTTTTCTTACGACAGCTCGAAACGACGATTTTTTCGATGAAATAAATTTAGAGGCTATTTCTAATTTTATCCCGCCAACGAAACAATGTTGCCAACTGTTTTTTATTTTTTTGAGTTAGCTTTTTAATAAAATGAGTTCTAAGCAACCATGTTTTCATATTTTTTATTGTTATTTTTATGTCGCGATAGCTGACGCTTTTGTTTGTTATGTTTACAATAGCGATATCGCTGTCGAAATTTGTATTTATTCGTTGACATTCTTGTTCTGTTTGACCTTAGAGAATATAATTTCTGTTACTTCAAGTGACGATTGTCGCTTCAATCGACTAAGAAAATACCAAAATTGTACTGTCGCCTGAAGTGAATAGTGACACGACTAGAGGGAAATAGAGGTATAGTAATTTAACCTTTTGTTGAATAACTCAAAATGGAGTGGTGTAAATAGCATTGTGAGCATTATTAATCATTTTTGCCAGTTGAAATCCCATTAGATTATTCAACCTATTTTGTCATGAGGTTGGCTAACGTTTGCGAACACAAACTGTTAACAACTTGACTAACCTTACGTGAAAACGTAATTTACTTATAAGTTACCTCTGCTGTAATGCAATATTTAACTTTGGATCACAGCAACCAGTTCTAACCAATACTGTTGCTTGGCTAAGATAAGACACACGAAAGGTAATAAAATCAGGTTTAAACCTTTGTGAAAAAATATATTGTTAGAAAGAATTCAAATAACTTCTCAAATTTATTCAGAATTCTTTCGACTAGCTGAATCTTAGAGAGACCAAAGATAGTCTGAACAAAATTAGATATGTCAAATAAAATATTAGACAGTAAATATAAACCAGATAATGAAAAACGTGAAGAAAAACGTTAAGGCACCTCCCGAACAAAATGGTTGCCAAAGGAAAAAAACGGAAACATTAAAAAAACTTAACTAAAAAGCAAAGCTGAAAAGGATAGCTAAGCAAAGTCGACATTGAAAATAGTAATAACGTAGTTTTTGCAGGACATAGTTTACCACTTCTTGTTTTAGACATCACAATAATGTTAGTTCCGCATCAGCAGGTCATTATTTTTTAGGATTTAAGGTTTTGGAGCGAACTTTTATCTTATAAAAATAATATAATGTCAGATGCCGTTACATCCGTCAGACCGTATTGGGTCTTAGATTTTAACATTTATACTGTTCCTTTTAATTTTTTCGATTTTACTTAAATATCGAGCTGATGGTGTTGCTAATACCAAATTTTCTAGTAATTGCCATAAACAAAGCCAATATTAAAAGAAAAAACATCGAGGCAAATACTTAACAATAAAACATACAAGTAATGTAGGTGGTCAATATATGGATGCTTTATTATATGTTTAGTTGAAGTTTTATTAAAAAACCAAGAAGAGATCACATATTTTACCTTATTATACAGTGTCCCAAAAAAATGTATACACATTTTAATACCTCATTCTAACTAATATTATTTGTTTTTTTAGAGTAAAATTTATAATCATGTCGGAGATTAGACTAGACTTTGTAAAACGTAAATTTATTTTAAAGTGCTACCTTAAGTTTGAAAACATAGTGGAAGTGCAAAGACAGTTTAGAAGGGAATTTCATATAGATCCACGTACAAGACTCAACATTACTCGCATCAGAGATAAATTTGAAAGAGACGGGACAATTCAAGATGTCCACAAACAGCGCTCTGGGAGACCATGGACATCCACAAGCACCGCAAGAGAAGAAGAACTGCTTGAAACATATCGCGAAACTTCAAGAAAATCTGTTCGCCAAGCAGCACGTGAAGTAGGGATTTCAAAATCAAGTGTCCATCGCATTTTGAAGCGCGTACGATGGAAGAATTATATTCCAAGATTAATTCACGCCCTCAATGAAGACGATTTTGATCGGAGAGCGGAGTTTTGTGAATGGTTTTTGGCGAAATGTGCAGAGGACGTAGAGTTTTCACATAAAATCATTTGGAGTGATGAGGCTTGATTTAAATTAAACGGCTCGGTCAACCGCCACAATTGCAGCTACTGGGCACCAGAGAATCCTCGGTACAGAGGAACATAATTTAAATTTACCAGGAGATACAGTGTGGTGTGGACTGTCAGAGCGGGGTTTAATTGGGCCATTCTTTTTGATAACACTGTGCCTGGTGCCGTTTATTTGAATTTGCTACGGGAAAATGTCATGCCAGGTATTCTTGAACAGTTTGGGGATGGCACAGACTTTTATTTTCAGCAAGATGTAGAACCTCCTCACTACCATCGTGATGTAAGAGCTTACCTAAATGAAAAATTGCCAAACAAATGGATTGGACGAAGAGGCGCCATCGGATCGCCCCCGCGCGTTCCAGACCTCACGCCATTAGATTTTTTTTTGTGAAGACTCATCAAAGATAAGGTTTATTCATCAAAACCGGCAACAGTCAACCAATTGAAGGCGGAAATTAAAAGAGAATGCAGTGAGAATGCAGCCACGTTTGCGATTCTAATGCTTCGCGTTATCAGCAATGTTTAGATAAAAATGGGCATCAATTTTAATACTTGCGCTGACTAATGAAATTCTACATCTATCTTTTTTATTTTATACTATTAATTTGTAATATATCTAAATAAATACTGTTTTTATAATCAAGTAAAGTGTGTATACATTTTTTGGGGCACTCTGTATTATACCTCAAAAATCGTCTTGAAATGACCTGAACCTGAATCCGGTGCTCCTAAACATGCAGGTCTAACCAATATACATTACAAGGCACGATGAAACTTTAAGTTTGACGTTATAATATTTGAATTTGTTCACCATTAAACTCTAGCCACTTTAAATCTGCCTTTACATCCAAAAGGGGATCCTGACTACATGAATAATTAATTAGTTTCGATGATCAGAAGCTTCATTAAATAATCACGGAATTAAATATTGTTTATCTTATTTAGTAATTTTTTAAGTAATAAATAATAAAATTAAATTTTTAGTTGGTACACACTTTCGGAAATTACTAAAAACGACAAACAATATTTATTTTCGTCATGTTTTGCTGAAGAAATATTACTAAAATTTTTTTATGACAGTGGCATGATCTACTAGCTCAGATAACTAAAACAGATAATTATCTTATATGGCTTAAATTTACACAACTAAATTCATACTACGCAACTTAAAGCAACCAAAATCTAACTAAACAAAAATAGAAGTAATAAAAACGAATATTTTCGTCCTTTTCTTTTTTTTATAAAAATAAAACAAAAATTTTTAATACAGGGTGTCCGCCGGGAAGGTATACTACTTTGTTTTGCCGCCATTTTGGTAAACGTTAGTATTGACAGTTCATATTTGGCAGTCGTGAAGTAGACACGTGGCAAATTTATTATGAAAAAATATTCGATAAACCAACGTGTTTTAATCGTTAAAACATTTTATCAAAATCAATCATCGATTAATGTGACGATGAGAAAGTTACGTGAAATTTTTGGGAGAAACAGCACTATTTATCATGTAGTGAATGATTTCGAAGAAAGAGGGTCTGTAAGTGATACGTCCAAGCATGGGCCATAATGTACTGCAAGATCGGCTGAAAACATTACTGCTGCTCAAGAAAGTGTTCAAAACAATCCATCAACCTCAATTCAACGCCGTGCTCAGGAGCTTGGTCTTCAAAGAACAAGTTTGACCACAATTTTGCACAAGGATTTGCATTTGTTTCCATTTAAGATTCAGTTGACACAAGAGCTTCTTCCACAAGACCATTTACGCCGCCGTACATATGCCAATAGGATGTTACAGCTCGCCCATGACAACCCCGATTTTCATGAAAAAATCATAATGAGTGACGAGGCACATTTTCATTTAAATGGATATGTGAATAAACAGAATAGTCGGTTCTTGGCAATGGAAAACCCTCAAATTATTCATCAGTCACCTTTACATCTATTAAAAGTGAGTCTAGTGTGCAATTTGGTCAGGAGGAATCATTGAACCTTACTTCTTTGAAAATCAAAACGGCGTAACGGTAACTGTGAATGGGGAGCGATATCGTGATATGATTGAAAACTTTTTAACGCCACAACTGCATGCTTTGGGCTTGATTAACTATCAACAAGACGGTGCCACATCGCATACAGCCATACAATGAATCGCATACAATGGAATTACTGCGAGACCTCTTTCCACAACAAGTTATTTCAAAAAATGGTGATGTTGATTGGCCTCCACGGTCGCCTGATTTGACTGCTCCGGACTTTTTTTTGTGAGGATATCTAAAAAGCAAGGCTTATGCAAACAAACCAGAAACGCTTGAGCAACTCAAACAAAATATTCGTGATGAAATTAATGAAATACCGCGTGAAATGTGTGAGAATGTAATGAAAAATGTGCTCAAAAGGTCTCGCATTTGTGAGGCTAATAGAGGCGGACATTTATCTGATATTGTATTCCATACATAATTGCCGACATTAAATAAAACATTTAGCAATATATGATCCATTCATATATTGAATGGATCATATATGAACCTGAATCCGGTGCTCCTAAACATGCAGGTCTAACCAATATACATTACAAGGCACGATGAAACTTTAAGTTTGACGTTATAATATTTGAATTTGTTCACCATTAAACTCTAGCCACTTTAAATCTGCCTTTACATCCAAAAGGGGATCCTGACTACATGAATAATTAATTAGTTTCGATGATCAGAAGCTTCATTAAATAATCACGGAATTAAATATTGTTTATCTTATTTAGTAATTTTTTAAGTAATAAATAATAAAATTAAATTTTTAGTTGGTACACACTTTCGGAAATTACTAAAAACGACAAACAATATTTATTTTCGTCATGTTTTGCTGAAGAAATATTACTAAAATTTTTTTATGACAGTGGCATGATCTACTAGCTCAGATAACTAAAACAGATAATTATCTTATATGGCTTAAATTTACACAACTAAATTCATACTACGCAACTTAAAGCAACCAAAATCTAACTAAACAAAAATAGAAGTAATAAAAACGAATATTTTCGTCCTTTTCTTTTTTTTATAAAAATAAAACAAAAATTTTTAATACAGGGTGTCCGCCGGGAAGGTATACTACTTTGTTTTGCCGCCATTTTGGTAAACGTTAGTATTGACAGTTCATATTTGGCAGTCGTGAAGTAGACACGTGGCAAATTTATTATGAAAAAATATTCGATAAACCAACGTGTTTTAATCGTTAAAACATTTTATCAAAATCAATCATCGATTAATGTGACGATGAGAAAGTTACGTGAAATTTTTGGGAGAAACAGCACTATTTATCATGTAGTGAATGATTTCGAAGAAAGAGGGTCTGTAAGTGATACGTCCAAGCATGGGCCATAATGTACTGCAAGATCGGCTGAAAACATTACTGCTGCTCAAGAAAGTGTTCAAAACAATCCATCAACCTCAATTCAACGCCGTGCTCAGGAGCTTGGTCTTCAAAGAACAAGTTTGACCACAATTTTGCACAAGGATTTGCATTTGTTTCCATTTAAGATTCAGTTGACACAAGAGCTTCTTCCACAAGACCATTTACGCCGCCGTACATATGCCAATAGGATGTTACAGCTCGCCCATGACAACCCCGATTTTCATGAAAAAATCATAATGAGTGACGAGGCACATTTTCATTTAAATGGATATGTGAATAAACAGAATAGTCGGTTCTTGGCAATGGAAAACCCTCAAATTATTCATCAGTCACCTTTACATCTATTAAAAGTGAGTCTAGTGTGCAATTTGGTCAGGAGGAATCATTGAACCTTACTTCTTTGAAAATCAAAACGGCGTAACGGTAACTGTGAATGGGGAGCGATATCGTGATATGATTGAAAACTTTTTAACGCCACAACTGCATGCTTTGGGCTTGATTAACTATCAACAAGACGGTGCCACATCGCATACAGCCATACAATGAATCGCATACAATGGAATTACTGCGAGACCTCTTTCCACAACAAGTTATTTCAAAAAATGGTGATGTTGATTGGCCTCCACGGTCGCCTGATTTGACTGCTCCGGACTTTTTTTTGTGAGGATATCTAAAAAGCAAGGCTTATGCAAACAAACCAGAAACGCTTGAGCAACTCAAACAAAATATTCGTGATGAAATTAATGAAATACCGCGTGAAATGTGTGAGAATGTAATGAAAAATGTGCTCAAAAGGTCTCGCATTTGTGAGGCTAATAGAGGCGGACATTTATCTGATATTGTATTCCATACATAATTGCCGACATTAAATAAAACATTTAGCAATATATGATCCATTCTCTTTTATTTAATCAAAAATTATAAACAAACAAAGTAGTATACCTTCCCGGCGAACACCCTGTATTTTCGAATACGTACTATTTTAGTCTGGATTTTTGTTTGATTTTTTTATACTATCAAATAGTCGTGCGAAAAAAAAAGAAAAGGATGAAAATATGCATTTTTATATGTACATCTATTTTTCGTTTGGTTTGATTTCGGTTGCATTAATTTACGTAGCATGAATTTACTTCTGTAAATTTAAGCCATACAAGATGTTTATCTGGTATAATTATCTGTGGTAATAGCTCAACATATTTTTAGAGACTTAGGTTAGTTATTTAGTGCAAAACAAAACATAAAATAATAGTTTAAAACTTGTAAAAGACATAGTGGTAAACCACTTATTTTTCTGGGCGAACACAATAACAAACAACGAACTTCACAGAATCACAAAAAAGTTGGACATTGAGATCTAAATAAAGAAAGGGAAATGGAGAAAGACTGGTCATATATTAAGGAACCCACGATGTGATATATAAAGGATGTCATTGGACTGGAAACCGCAAAGGAAATGTAAAGTCAGAACACCAATAATGACTTGAAGAAGAAATGTGCTAGCAGAAGCAAAAGAACTTGGCAAATCCTGGACGGAAATACCATTAACATCTCAACTTTTTGGAAGTTTCTATTAGTAAGAGCTGCGGGTGATTATATTATGTCGGATTGTAATAGACCTTTTTTTATCTGTTACCGAAAGAATTATAAATTTTCCACATGCAATTAATCTAAAATTTGACTTAAGTTTTGAAGGTAAATTTTATTGAAGGTTTAATTTTAAACAAAACCAACCAGAATATATTGAGCAAGTAACCAGTACATCCTTAACGGGTAAAGAAACAACTTAATGCAATAATGGTAATAAACCAATGAAGATAAATCGAACACTCGAAGAATAAACATATCGAACACTAACCATGAAGCTTAACGCTGACAAGTTTTTATTGAAATACTTATGAAGATAAGCAAACTAGGCCATTTAATGTTACGGCTAGAGACCTACGCTAAAAAAGACTGAAAAAAGACAGAACATTGAGATAGTTCAATGCAGAAAATTTCCATGTTATAATTATACCCCGAAATACTGCAGATGTGTGCAAGCATCTTACGAGCATATGCTCAGAAGACAGCATCACTCAACATCCCGCAGATTACCTTGGATGAAAAGTAGCTAACGAATTACAAAAAATTAAAAATCGGGCACGAAATTCTGAGCAAAATCAAAGAAACCCTGGTACAACAAACCAACAGAATAAACATGGACTATTATACAACATTGGACATAAGGAATCATATAAGAAGTAACGATACACATCTAGAACCAACAACAAAAGTAAATAAGTAAATTAAGTTCAAATAGGTTTCATCAAAACTGTAGAAGCATGATATTCATCCAGCAGAAAGAGACAGATAGGGAGCTGCCATCTTCATTAAAGATAATATCAAACTCCATGAAGAACTTAAGATTCAAACCGAATCCATGCAAGTGACAACAATCACAATCCAAACAAAGATGTAAATATATCAGCTATATACTGTCCACCGCGCTGTAACTTGGAAAAAGAAGAATATGAAGAAGTACCACACCTTGGGACGATGGTTCAGTATTTGCAAAACACTTTTTGAGGCTCCAGAATTACAGAGCCAAACTGTTAAAAAATTAAATTAACAGATAAAAAATTAAAATGCGTTTGGCACAGATTAGAAATAGAATGTCTGACAACTACATACGAATGGAAAACAAAGTACAAGTACAGCTTATATAAGATCACTCTCCTCTTATCATGACAGTACGCGAAACTATTACCAAAAAAGAGATATCTCTAAGATTTTACAACAAGAATACTAATTGGAACCGTTTTTGTTGAACTGAACAGTGAAAACATCAATCTTCAAGTGTCAATAAGAAAATCAATGCAAGTTCAAGAGACTTGAAGTAAGAGAACTTATTAAAGCAGCGCTTAGAAATCTATGTAAAAAACTGTAATTTCGTATCAGAAAAATTAAATATTTATCTTCGCTTCCTGATCAAAAAGACCCAAAATAATACCAAAAGAAAGCAATATAAGCGACCAAATTCGACAGCACCTATTAAAAATTATAGGTTTTTACCCTACCCAGATAAACTGCGAATGAAAATGTTAATTTTGTACATAGATCGAATGAGCTTGAATTACAAACTGGACCGTTCCGTGAGCTAAAAGAGGAAAAAAACTTTAGAGGAAATTTAGATGCAAAACAAAACTCCCAAATGTGATTTAATTACAGGACAAATATATAAAGCACTAAGCGAAAAGGGACTACGAAAGCTACTTCAAATAATTATTGTAGCGTCCAGATTTAACTATGTTTCACACCAATGGAAAGTGGTAGATGTGATAAATGATACCAAAACCAAGCAAACCCCCTAGAAAAAATCGTATAGGCCAATTTCTTTGCTTCCAACTATTTCTAAATTATTCGAAAAATTGCTGCTTAAGAATCTCAAGTAAATTCTAGAACGGAGAGTTCTTATCCCTTCCCACCAATTCGGTTTCAGAGAAAAACATTCGACTATAGAGCAGGTCCACAGAATCACAGTCATAATTAAAGATGCGCAGGAAAGCAAAAAACTATGTTCAAGTATCATTTTGGATGTAGCTCAAACCTTCGATATAGTATGGCACAGAGGCCTACAATATAAACTGCAACGAGATCTATCAAAGCAGTTTTATCAGATTCTAACCCTAATTAGCTGTTCGACATTTTCGGATAAAATGTAAAAATGAAGACTTCATTGTCGAACAGCAGGAGTACCACAAGGTAGAGTTTTGGGGTTTATTTTATATACCCTATATACAAGAGATTGGCCAAATATACATGAAACTCACATAGCAACATTTGCTGGTAACAATGTAGAGCAAGAAACTAGCAAGGTGCAAAGAGCCACTAACATATTGAGTAGCTGGACAAAGAGATGGCGAATCCAGCCAAATGAAACCGTATCAATTCATATAAACTTCACCAACAAAAAAGTTAAGTCGATACATGGGTGTTTTGAAACCATAGTGACTACGGAAAATGTTTATTCATATTGATTCTATCATAGAGGTAAAAAGTATGATTATGATAAATGTTTTATGATTCTAAATTGTCATATATATTCGAAAATCAATAACTTGGTAAGTTTGGTAAAAACTTGATAGCCCCCCAAGCTTGTATTCATTAATAATAAACTTGTAATTTATTATACTTGATGAATGCAATTAGTATGATACATTTTGTCCAGTCCAGTTTAAATTCCATAACACATAAATTATTCCAACATGGCAGCAAATCCACCGTCCCTCAAAACTCAATACTTAACATTAACAAAAACGATATGAGAAATTACTTACGCTTAAATGATGTTGTAGATCACGTCTGGTTGGTACAACAATCTCTTGTGGTACCGCATTATTTTTTGATGTTGATTTTGCCTTGGGTACGGTTCCCGTTTGTCGCACATTGCTGTTATTATTTGCCGTGTTATTGTTCGCGACAGGTGCCATTGATGACTGCAAAACAATCACAAAAAAATATATTCTTTTAAAATATTATCACAATATTGATTTAACTCGATTAATTTTGCACGGATATTTTTTAATGTACGGTCAGTTTTATTTTAATATTTTAGGGAAAATTAAAAGTAAAACAAAATATATCAATAGAATTTGTTTTTTTTTTGATTTGCAACAAAACAAATCGAACCAAATTCTAATGAAGTACTAGAAATTTTTGTTTTATTATGAAGGTAGGTACGATTTTGATTAGTAACCCTAAAAACAAATTTTTTCTAAACGCACAACGTTTGAAGGTGAATCTACAATGGATCTATCGTGTCCGCTGCAAGCAAACATTTTAACGTATTATTCTACATATATACCAATAAAAATATAGTTTATAGAAGAGATGAAAATGTCTTGTATTTCGTTCATTCTAAATGGAAAGGAAAATGCAAAATTATTTTAATACCCACTTAATTTGATAAAAAATAAAACGTTCATGTAAAATGAATATCAGTTGTTATTCTACCATTGAATGATTTCTGAGTGCCATTTGCAGTAACACATTCGCATCGTTCTGGACAATTTTAACATTCGAATATTCTAGTTGGTCGAATTTGGTTGGTTGGTTTTACAGGCGTATTAATATAATTTTGTGTATTCAGCCGATCCAAATTGTCCTCAGCATTTATAGTCCGTGCACTCTGTTCACTTCCTTCTATCTTTGCTATTATTTGTGTACCTAATTGTGCATTTAACTGATATTCAACCCCATAATTATATATTGATTTCCCAATGATTTCCCTTTTTGAACAAATTGTTTTGACGTTAATAATGCTGCATAAACAACATTTTCCGACTGCACCGATCAAGTCTTTAATTCGTTTGCATCAGAATTATTTTGTTGACTCAATTCGCCAATAGTGCAATTAATGGTTTCAAACTTTCGTAAAATTGCCATTATTTTGTTGCAACTCACAACCATTTTAACTGTTCACTTGAAGTTGTAACTGCAACGTTTCGGTTTCATTCATTTCTAACCGTTCTCCTAACATTTTTTATTTTCCGTTATCTCTTAAACCACCTTTTCCACATTCAATTCTCAATTTTGCAACCAAAAGATTTGAAAAATCTATAATAATATTTTTCGAATCACCCTGTGTTATCTTTGTCTAGTGTGCCGACTCAGTCAAAAATGCTCCTTTTTCCTTAATAACGAAGAAATGTTTTATTATGTCTTCTTTGAATGCCAGGTCGTCAAATGCTGCTTGAATCTTCAATTTTGTGTTGTCACAATGGTTATACTATTCTTGTGTAGTATTTATAGGAACTCTCTGCATGCACGGTTTAACACATTTTTATTTTCCTTTATTGCCTCTATCTCTTTTTGGAAGTTGGATATATTGATACCGTTTTCTTATTCCCGACTCTGATTGTGGTGTTCACCAATGAGTTAATCTCTGTTACTCGATAAGGGCCTAGGAATAACAATAATACTAGGTGTTTTTTCGAAGACGAGCTCGTAAGGTGTATACCCAGTGGTGGAGTGTGAAGTGGTATTATATAAAAAAAAAATTGCAAATGGAGCTAGTTCATCCCAGTCGTCGTGATCTTGCGTGATAAAACATCGCAAGTATTCCTTAAGTGTTTTGTGCGAACGTTCCAGTGCACCCCTTGTCATAGATGGAAAAGCTGTTATGGATAGCTTTTTGATTTTGAGGAGTTTACACAGATCTGTGAATAAACTAGTTTCTTTTGCGATTGTACGTGCTCATTGGTTCGGCACGGGTGATGAGGTATTTATTTGCTTGCTGGAACATTGGGAGAGGACCTTCTATGTCAAAAGCTAACCTTTTAAAAACCTGTTTTGATGTGGTATTTAATTTTAAAGGAACTCGGGTGTTTTTGTGGGTCTTGTTTTGAATAATATGCAATTGTTAATGAATCGGGAGATGTCCATTAGCATTATCGGCCAGAAATGAAACATTTTAATTCTCTGAAATGACCTATATATTCCCGAATGACCATCGCAAAAAGTTGTGTAACTCTTCCAGGATTTTCCATATTTGGCTTGGGTTTGTGATCGAGTGTGGGGTCGTTTGAAAGAATTTTGGATGTGGTGTTATCACATTTTCAACTTCACTCATCCGTTACTGCGTTCACTTGTTTATTTCTAGAGAGCGCACGGCATTTGTGTTCTGGAACCTGGATATGTGTTCAATAAAGAAATCGTAATCTGCAAGCTTTAGCCTCCATCGAAAGAGTTTTGAGGGAGTGTTTCTGATGTCACCTACTAGTTCTGATATCACCTATCTGTAACAACGACCATATTACGTCCATTGAGGTATAGTCGAAAATGTTGTACTGCCATTTTCTCGCCATTTCATCGCCGCTATAGCAGAGAGGAAAGCTTTTTCACATTCTTCTGACTAGTGGAAAGTATAACCTTTTTGCAAGAGTCAATTTTTCGGTTTGGCATTTTGTGAGTATTTCCTTTTTGTTCCTCGGTGCGAGACATGTGATCACGCTCTCTGCTGTTTTCGGGTTAGGCTTGATACTTCTCCCTGATAAGATATGATCTATATGAAGTTTATTTCTCTCCGTAGTAAATGACATTAGCTGGTTGAAATTTCATAAATTTCTGTGAGCTTGTGACTGTGGTAATCTATGTTTTTATCGTAGACGATGACATCATCAAGAGTTTTGGTGTGCCGTTGTTCGACATTCAAACGAAATATACAACGAAAAAAAATAAAAAAAGAAGATAATAAAAATTGTAAGTTCTCGCCTGAGAGAAACAAATTTGTATTCATTTTTTTCGAGTAATTTATCGTTACGTATTTTTAAGTACTTTATCCCACTTCTGAATCGGGTTTTAGCGATTATATGCTCGTTTCAAAATTAAAATAAACACAAACGGTTTATCGTATCAATTTTATTAAAAACATTTTAATTAAAAAAATTAGATTAAATCAAAAATGTATGTCTTTATTCATTGACATATTCTTTGCAAGTTCGCTACTACTCTACTTCTCGTGTGTTTTACGTCAACCGTTTTATATCTTTTTAATTATTTTCCCCTATTTGTTATCCGTTGGTTTATGTTACAGGGTATTCCCGTTTCATATAGTTTTACATTAATAAATTTAAATTTTAATAGATCAGACACATCAGGCGCGTTGCGTTGATTTTCAAACAATCCACAATATGGTAATGTATAGTGTACATTACCACGAAATGTCAGTATTTTAGGTTATGTTTTGCGATGATGGAAGAATAGTTTCTTCAACTTCATTCGATATATTTTCTTATAATTGAAATTTTACTAAACCAAATCTAAAATTTGTTAGTATTAGTAATTCTATTTTTGTTTGTACTATGGATTAATATTAAATTAACACATGCAAGTTAGTGTATATTTTAATCGAACGTCCACCACCGCCGTTTGATATATCATCCTTAAGAATGTACGTTGATGTAGACGGGAATTTTGACATATTTCATAGTTGAACCCTACATACCGTTTGTGTTTGCGACTTATAAACATTTCAAAGTTGCAATCAACCCTCATATAAAGAGACGTCTGCATCAATAATATTACGAGCCGGGCATTGCAATTATCCTAATTACATTTTTAATTTCATCACGATCATACAACTTATTCAATAATCTAATCAAAATGATGATTGCAAGAAATATCTGTGCTTCAAAGTAAGTAATTTCTAAATATTTACGTTTGAATTTATCATCAAAATAGTTCGTGACCTTTCCAGGAGATTACATAAACTTTAATTTTCTTTTTGCAGAAATGTTGCCGCAACCATCGTACGTAATAAGCATACTCTACAAAAACTTCCATATGATTTTGCGGCATTAGAACCAATAATTTCTCGTGAAATAATGGAAGTTCATTACACAAAACATCATCAGACCTATGTAAATAATTTAAATGTGGCCGAGGCGGCACTTGCCGATGCTGTACAAAAGAGTGATACAACTAAAATTATTTCGCTCCAAGGTGCTCTTCGTTTTAATGGTGGTGGTCATATTAATCATTCAATTTTCTGGGACAATCTAACACCGAACAAAACCAATTTGTCGAGTGGTTTAAAAGAGGCGATTGAATCGCGCTGGGGTTCTGTCGATGCGTTTAAAAAGGCTATGACAACTCAAACTGTTGCTATTCAAGGTTCAGGTTGGGGTTGGTTAGGTTATAATAAAGGATCTCAGCAATTACAAATTGTGACATGTGCGAATCAAGATCCATTGGAAGCTACAACCGGATTAGTACCAATCCTAGGCATTGATGTTTGGGAACACGCATATTATTTACAATACAAAAATGTACGTCCCAGCTATGTCGAAGCAATTTTTGATATCGTTAACTGGGAAGACTTATCAAAGCGCTTCGCAAATGCTAAAGCTTAAAATTAAATGTAAAATGTCAACCAAATTTATTATATCATAAAGTGTATTTCAATAAATCAGATTTATAAAATTTAATTCGCTTTTACCCGTTTCGTTTTCTGTTCATCGGCAATGATCTTTCGTTTCTGTTGTAGGATACGTTCTTCCTTTTGTTTATCGCGTTTCTCTTTAAGTAGTTTTTTAAACAGGAACCTATGCTGACCTTTAACCATTTTAGCTTTAAGATGTCTCTCTTGAAGTTCATCGGCTTTAACTTCCTCCGGGTTTTCTGTATGCACTACACCACTCACAACTTTCATGTTCTTTTTCTTTTCGTTTATAATTTTGGATTTTTCATCAACTTCTTCGTCACTTTCATCATCCTTGGTTTCTTCAACATTTTCTTCCTCCTGTTCTTCTTGGAACGCTTTTTCTAACTGTTGGATAATTTCAGCTGTAAAATACAGCAACATTAATATTGATTCTCAAACATACTCAAACGGTTTTAACTTACGGTTTGTATCGATTAAATTAGGATCGTGAATACCTTGCTGGTTGGCCTCATCATCATCTTTATCATTGATAACATAGTCGTAGAATGGCGATAGATGTGGTGGCAATTCAACTCCAATAAAATATTTATTCGTAGGCAATAATTTACATTGATTTACACTGTCGAAAATCCATTGTGGCTGCACATAATCACGCGAAATGTATTGCTTACTAATTATTGGCCGATCAACAATTTGATGTGTGATCCGTTCATCATCTTCTTTGAACGAAGCTCCACAAAATAATTGTTCGTCCCATGAAACTTTTCCACCAAAACAACGAATCATAAAAACTAAAGGTTCGCGTGGCACCTCTCGATTTATATAGAAATACAAACCGGCAAAAAGTTTTTTAAGATTACCAACCTGTTGCATTTCGTCTTTCATTTGATTGATTTTTGCGGAATCTCCATCATTCGTAAGCAATTCTAAATCCATTTCTTCTTCCTCCTCATCGTTGACAACAGTCGAATCTGTTTTTAACAAATCAATATTTAACGCATTTATACGATCGGACACGAATACCGATTCATCTTGAAGTTTTGAACTATCAGTTTCTGTGATCGCTTCGGGGAAAGTAGGTGGATAGATTAAATTTAACGAATGATAAAGACGAAAGTTTACAAATCCTAACATAATCGTATAGAATTCAACAAAAATCGACATTAATTTAAAATCAACTTCGGTCTTCTTTTGCGGCTGGAACGGATAATAATGTGGCACAATCCATGTTACTTTTTGTCCTTTGATATCGGCTTGAAAATAATATCCTTTGATCGATATGAACGCTTTACGTAATGATTTACCAGCGATAACAGCATGCATAAATTCGACTGTCAATCGGCGACAAAGTGCCGACTGATCTCGCGGTAATTTATCTAAAGATGGGAATGTGCTAAACAAAAATAGTAATGTTAAGCAATCGTCTAAATCTTTAATGGCATCGATAAACGTGGGATAACGTTCTTTCACAATATGATCGATTTTCATTTCGGGCGCATTTTCAAGTCTCAATTTTAATTTACGAAAATCTCGTACCGCACGATCACGACCCGTACGTCTACTAAATATTTTATAATCCCGCAATGTCCACACGATGGGTTCATGTGTCAAAAACCGAATATCTTTAGCATGATACAAGATTTTAATTTCGGATGAACTTCCCTTTTGTGCTTTCCGTCTGTTTTTTGGTTCACGGGGATATACCCCCTTAAGGATGCAAAGACGTCGAAAATCATTTAACGATAATTGTAATTTTCGCAATGCTTGGGCTCGTGAAACATAATGTGTCGCTTCTCCTTTACTATACTAAAAATATTTAAATAACAAATTACTCGGTTTGTACACTTCCAACATAACCTCGAAAAAAACTCACTTTTTTGATTTTACGCATTTTGAATATATATTTTATTGATTATAAATACACAAATAAGCAACTTTAATATGTAATCTAATTAATATTCTTAAAGAACTTAATTATTAATTAATTAAAATTTAACGTGCACTAAAGACTGAAAACACGAGTAGACACATGTGTTGTGTTTGGCAAAAGAATTTGACATGTCACATTGAGCAAATTATATCGTTTGACGCAGTATCGATCGATTTATTTTGTTATAGGTTGGATCATACAACACATTTTACAAGACCAAAGTAGCATATAAAATAAAAATATATTTTTAGTTTTCATCGTAAAATCATAGATAAAGTTATTTATCTATTGTAAAATCTCTAAATTTAAAATTGTTATACACTTTAAACTGTTATAAATATCGTTATTATCTATTTTATTTTGCTCAATTTAATTTTGATACAACCCCACTTTCATTTGTCAAGTCCCCACACACGGCCATATTCAAAAACAAAATAAAAAAACACAACAACAAGAAAGTAGTACGTCCCAATACGAGTTGTAACTATCAAAAAAAAAAAAGGGCAAAAAAGTAAAACTTGGAACCCAAAATTTGTGAATAATTTTAAATTAAGTGCAAATTAATTAACATTTTTATGTTTAGTGTACATTAGTGTCCTTCGTTGAAAACAAAAAATACACTAAAACAAAATGAGTAAACACATGTATTCCACAGCAAATTTAACTGATATTGAACTCAAGGATCAGGGAAATCGAATGTTTTCCGCCCGAAAATATGATGATGCGATAAATTGTTACACAAAAGCAATAGTAAGTTATTTACAATTAAATGTGCAACATTAAAATAATAATCACAATTTTATTGGTAATCATCAGTAGAATAATTAAATTTCTGATCATTGAGTCCAAGTTCAAGATGATGATTGTATGACAAATTTTTGTATTTGTATTTTAGAATGTGAATTTATATTTAATTTCGATTATTTATTTTTGGGTATATTTTCTGATTTGTTTATAGCACAATTAATGTAAATAATGTAGTCTAAAATTAGTTTGTTCTACAATAATTCAGAAAATGACCAAAGTTGTTTTCATTTCTCAAGTGCGAGGAGAAGGTCACTCCAAAATTATTGTAGGAAATTCGGATTTATTTTCGAATAACCAAATAAATTTATAATTTTAATTTAATCTTATCTTGCTCATTGTATAATTTAGTTGCGTAGAATTGATTAATTCGGTGACATGTTCATTTTTACGGCCCAATAATTGTATAAATCCGTCATGGTGAGACCACAACAATTTCGTGATTTGAAATAAGTGAACATTTGAAAATAAGAGTTTTAGTCCTCATTACTCAGTTATAATTGCATCGGATTCGATACCATGCGTTTAGAATCGGAACTAAGAACGTGACTGAGCCAGTGTAATAGCTGTTCTTTTACTATAAACCTCTATAAATAGACACACCCTCGTAAGACGTCCCGAAGTCAAATTTACCATATGTTAATTTCTAAGAAAATATCTCGAGTCATCCAAGATGTTAAGATCTTATCGGTCGGCTGCCAAATTTGTAGGCAGTGATCATCAATTTGTCACTGCCAAGCTGGCCAAGATGGCAGTTTTCGTATAAGTCAGGGATAACAGGAAAACGGAACTTTGGTTCAACTGAGGCGGCATAGCTCTACTTTGCACAGCATGCAAATTACTATCTTACATTATACTGTAGAGAATCACTCCCCTGACGGAGAAAATTGTAGATGACTACCAAGAAGGATTTGGTTTGAATTGGTCATTCACAATATTACGAAACATCTAGTGAAATACATCAGGTGTTCATGGATTTCAGCAAGCCTATAATTCAATCTATCGGAGCAGCTTTTGGTTTGCTTTGCGAGGTCTGGTAATATCTGACAAATATGGTCGTTTATGTTAAATGACGGTAATGCAGTCACAATGCTATGTCAAAATTTAAGAATGAATTATCGTGAATTTTTGCAACTATCTATGGTGTACGGCAATGAGATACGATACTTTTTAATCTTATGTTATAATTTATCTTTTTATACCGTCATTCCAACCGGACTCTGGAATATGTAAATGATATCTGTATAATTAGACTGAATGACTATGGTGTCGAAAGAACTACTGTAATATTGACGTAATTCGTAGATATTTTTAAAGATTCTTTAGGGGAAGTTCTTTGCTTTTATGAAACATTTTTTCATCCCAATAGCCCCAATTCAAATTTAAACGAGCAACTGACACGAACTCTATCACACAGCCAAAGCCCATTGATGATTGTCATTTCGTCGAATTAACAACAACAAAAAAATAACGGTACCACCTGTTACAGTGACAAACAAAACATTAAATGAAATAAAAACTTTATTATCAAACATAATATTAATTACAGTCTGTCGGAAAACAACTATTTTTGCATATGTTTGTCAATTACAACATCTTAAAAAACTTAAAATCGATTCAGAGTTTTAGACACACGATGATCCACAAACAAGGCAAATGAAAATAGTAGTTTCTGGACTTCTTGACTACACTCCAGGGAAACTATATTTTTTATTTTATTTTGAAAAAGGTGCTACATCACTAAACGATTTGCGCAAGTTTAAATCTATTAACAATGTCATAATATGATGGAACTAACAAAGGTGCAACCTTTGGTCAAGCTCATTAAATCAACTGCAATGAATTCAACGGAATATCATCCCTTAAGACCGACAAATGGAAATCAATACTGGCTCCAAAATTTCATTGGCCCACAAAGATATCAGCAACACACAGCTACAAATGTTTATTCCTCTGCCTCTAGCAAACCAGTATCTTATAAGGGTTCATTCAATCGTCACGTCATGAAATCGGCACTATAGTTTCAGAGGTTAAAAATCTTTTATGTTTGTGGTAATTTGAATGTGCGTCACATGCAATGGGGATGTTTCAAAACTAATGCAGCGGGAGGAACTTTTTATGATGAATTTATAAAGAATTACTTTACTATTATTTTCCCGTCAAATTATACGTTCATCCCAAGCTCCTAATAGATTTCGCTCATCCACTTTTGATCTTGCATTAACAAACAATGTTCATAGAACATTGATGTTCATAGATCTATTCCAGATAAAGCTATTTTCCAGTTTGCCTCTGACCAGTTATCTGTTTTATTTGATTTACCCTCAGTGTCGTTAGCCCTAAATAGTCCAATTGGGAGTGCTCCTAAATCTTACATTTAATAAAAATCTTGTAGTTTTACTATTAACATCAACATAATCTTGCTTTTACTAAAAGTTTATAAATTCTCAATTATAAATTTAATTAAACGCACACTTAATTGATTTTTGTTGAACCCATCTGTTGGACGAAAATTCTTTGTTTTTTGTTTAAAGAATTCGCTAATAGAAGCCAACTACGCTTTGCAAGGGAGTATTGTATATTTCATAAAGAAAGCAAAAAAGGGATAATTATGCGATAGAACAAAATAATTTAGTTTTTTTTTTCAAAAAGAATAGATCATGACGGACTGTATAGATTATATTACAAACGAAAATACTGCCATCTGTTGGAAAGTGGTATATTTTACACGTATGTCTTAGTGCTTTGATTATGTCGCTAGATGTCAGTTAAAGTGGCAAAAATATGAATATATTTTGTGGCAAATAATTCTAATTGTATATAAATACACTATAAACAACGAACATAATTCCTGTTGGAATTATCTCGTACAACAACAAATTTTAAACAAGAAAAAATCATGGCTATCATTTTCATTCAAACAATCTGTTGCTTTGAAATATTACATTTTCTATGTTAGATTTAGTGTTTTTCTTTCTTATTTTGAGCTATTTTGTTGATTTGTAATATTTTATATTTTCCGTTTGACTCGAAATGATTTAAAGAACAATTATAACAAAAAAATCTTCCAGTAATCTTTGGTACTACATACTTTGATCGTGCTGCCTCTTTCGGAAAATGTAGCTAACTACATAGTTTGATCGTGCTGCCTCTTGCGAAAAATATGGTATACTAGATACTTTGATGGTGGCGCCTCTCGGAAAACATGATCTATAGATAGGAAAACAAAAATTGAAATCAGGTACATAATAAGTTTTTATATATGTATATATCGGGAAAAATTGTACTTTGATTATGTGAAATGTCAAATGCGATTGTCGATTGCAATAATCATCACAGTGTAGATTTTTTATCTTGTATATAAGAATATCCCTTCCCGCTATAAAATTAAAGAATTTCACGATTCATAATTATATTAAAAGTAAAATAAAACATCCATACCGCTTTAAATTTAGTATCCACAGTTAAAACTACAAAAGAAATTGAATTTCTCAATAATTTATTACCTAAAGCCGGTCAATTAGTCCACAAATACCAGTTAAATCAAATGATCTCAATCTACCAGGTCAGCTTATCAGACTAAATTATCGTTTCCTAAACAAATCTTTCTAGATTTAAAGGTGATAATATTATATTAACAACCAAATTTTATATTAAATTGGCAGATGAATTCTTGAAAGTTCATCAAATTTCATTTAATTTTAGCGATAATCAACTTAAAATTGGTATGTCCTCTGTCATAAACGAAGTCACTAACTGTAGCTTTCATCCTTGTTCAGCTGACAGAGTAACCTCCAAAGGAATCAGATCTCTAACTAAAATTATTCGTTCGCAACAATAAGATGATGGATTATTGTAATTTCTATTCCAAAACCATGTAAAGACTCATCAAATTCCGCGAGTTATCGACCTATAAGACTTCTAAATACTTTTGGAAAGCTTTTTGAAAAAATATACACTCAAGAATTGTTAAGTTCGTGAACGAAACTAATATACGCAATTCCAAACGAACAATTTTGATTTCGAAATCTACATTCAACCAACCATCAGGTCCTCAGACTTTCAAATATTATCAAAGACAATTTAAATATCGGAATATCAACTTGTGTTTTATTGTTGGATGTTGAAAAGGCATTTATGAGCGTTTGGCATGACGGTCTGATTTATAAATGCATTCAGCAAAAATCTCAGTTTGCTGTTAAAGTACAAAACAAACTTTCCAGAGTAGAAAAAATAACTGCAGGTGTACTACAAGGCTTTGGATTAAGTCCCATGTTATTTAATGTATTTCGCTCTGACATACCTAAATTGAACTTTTTTTTTGTTTCTGAACCCTGTAATCTTTTCTGGGGCCGAAGCTCTCCCGACTCTTTCGCGGTAAATTTTTAAAAAAATATTGCATTGTGCTCTAGTCACCCTGTACTGACATGGACGATGGTTCGGCCCATGAATTCTGCACTCCAACAGAGAGTCAAAAACAAGTTGTGTCTTTCTTCATCATCACCGATCGTAATCAGGTGAAGTTTAAAAATCCCTTTTCGAACCCTCCCCCGTTAGGATTCGAACTCGGTACCTCCCGTCCCAAACACCGCAGCTTTAACCACTGCGCCAATTGCTCGGTAATTGAACTTTTGTGATATTTTATTATACGCTGACGATTCAGCATTAGTTAGTAGTTGCACAAATCCACTAACCATAATTAGACGATAGGTGAATGCTACCAACAGGTTAAATGATCATTTCTACAAATGGAAAATTAAGCTAAAATCAACTAATTCGCAATGTTACTTTGCATTTTGGACAAGACTCTTACTTTCTTACAGCATACTAACCATCTAAACATCTAATAACAAAATCGAATAAATTTTTCAAAATATTATACCCTTTTATTTGCAAAAATAACATAGAGAAAATAATGTAATTTGATCTAAAAAACATCAACATTAATTTAACGATAATTAGTTTAAAAACCTTAGGTTAAGAGTTAGTTTTTAATTAGGTTAAGAGGCAGTTTTTTAAACACTAATGATAAGGTTTTTTTCAGCTCTAATTTTTCATAATTCTATTAGATACTAGTTTGTATAATAAATTTAAAAATAATTAAATATCACAGCCAAAGCCAGAGAAGAAATTTACTTCAGCCAAACCCAAACTTTCCATAAAATGTATTATTTTAGTTTTATCACTCAAAAGTAAGTTATGAGCTTTAAACCAAATTGCTAGATAATCTAGATCATGTTCCATAGCAGAAATGATCCAGCAAAATGGAAAATTCCATTTATGTAAACCAGGAATAAGAGAGTCCCGAATATAGATCCTTGAGGAACCATAGTCGTAATCGCACGTTCCTCACTTTGATGGTGATTAACAGGCACTACCAGGGTTCAACCAAATTATTCTTTGAAAACCACATCAATAAAGAGCTTCTTTAAGAAATTCGCTTGGTCTACTGTATTAAGAACTTTAGTCAAGTGAATGACCACTGATCAAAACAAAGGATAGACATTTCTTTTCCTAGAAAATTAATCATTCCACTTTTTATATTCTTTTCAAAACTTTGAGGAATATTAAAATTAAAAAATGACTCATTATTTTTTTAATTGGGATAACTACAGCTCATTTTAAGGAACTAGGGAAAATTCTAAGTTCATAATAAAACATAAAATATTTACAAAAAAATAAGCCATCTATTCCAGGGGACGAATTATTGGGACGAGAATTAATGAATACATATACTTCAACCGGCCAAAAGATAGAAAATAAAAGATTTCGTTTTAGTCTCACTGATTTTCAAATCATTAAATAATAATTATGAAAAATGCCAATAATTATGAAAAAGGTCAAACTAGACAAAAAGGTAGAAATACCGCAATGAAATTAGGCATATTAGAGAAAAATGCAGTCTGTATATGCAGACTGCACATAAAATTAAGGCTTGATTAGTAAGTGTACCATCCTCTATTTTAGAATCGTTAGTTTCATATTTGGAGATCCTCCAAAGACTAGTAAGAGATCGTACGGGAAATTTTATAAATCTCTTCTAGTTATAGTGTTTGTTTGGTTAATTCTCGTGTATATTCGTTTAAGTAGTTTATTTTAATTTCACTAGTCTCCCAAAAATCTACGTTGTATAATAAAAATGTAAGAAAAATGGGCAAATTATGTCATTACTCCAAAATCCACCACAAACTGTTTTCAATATTTTGAAAAGCTTTTCAAGCGACAACTTGATCGTGCCGCTAAACATTATACTGAGGAGCGAGAAAAATTTCAAATGTTGCCATAGGCTATGATTTAAAAACAGACAAATAGGAAATGATAATGGGCGAGCCATTATCATTTCCTAATAGCTCTATTTTTGAAAAAAATATTCCAGTAATTAGTCCCACCTGGCATACAAGGGCAGTGCAATAAGTAGGCAATCTCCAAGATATGGCTCACAGATCACCGAATGTATTTATTTTTGGTGAAATATAATCTCTTAGTAGGCTACTTTGAAATTTTTGGGATCGAAGTAGGCAAAAGTGATTGCTTCGCCTGTACAGGTTATGGCGATTGTTTTTTGGTATGCATAAGGTGTGATCATCGACTATCTTACGATAGAAAAAACTATCACAGGTAGATACGTTAAAATACATATCTACCACCTAGTGAGTACTTATTGTTCCCACCTTGAAAAATGGGAAAAGAGATTCACGCCAAAGACGTCGAGAAATTGGGAATTGGCAGAATTTTAATTTTTTTTTTATTATTTTTTTTTAAATTTTTATTTTTTTTTAATACAACATTTTTGCACTTAATAGTTTTCTCATGAGTGCTGTACTTTTTGAAATATTTACAAAACTCGAAAAACCCCTATGGAAGCAGCCACTTCCGGTACCCGATTTCCGCCAAAATTAACTAATCTACGTACTTATTTTTAGCCGGAGAATCCGAATTTGCAATAAAAAATAATGGTTCATATTTTAATTTCAAAGTTTTGATATCCAAATATACAGAAACAGTGGTTTGGATCAGGATTATGTTACTAGGCATATTGCGTTAATAAATGATGTCTTACTTAGTCCTAGGTAACTGGTCGATTTCCAATGGGCTTAGTTTAAATGCGAAGAAATCCCAGTCCATTATAATTTATTAGAAGTCCTTAAATACTTCCTCATTCCAGGGTTTAATCTTCAGTTTAACCTAGCGAGTGGCGCAGGTTAAGAGCTGGGGCCCTTGGAACGGGAGGTACCAGGTTCGAATCTCTGTTGGGGCAGGATGCGAAAAGAGAATTTGTCACACTATTACGATCGGTGATTCATGTCATACTTGTTCAGAGTGACATGAAGCAATGCAATGCGCAGATGGTATTCTGTACTTATGTGTGCTTGGGTTGAATGAATTGTGTAAATGTGAAAGTGTTGATTAAAGCTAGCTTTCAAAGGATCCTAAATCCATTGGCTGATCAATACTTAAAAAAAAATCTCTTTATCCGTTTACAAATACTGTTAAGGATTTAGGATTAGTTTATAATAAAAACCCTTACTTGGGGTGACCTTTTAGTTGTTATTAGTAGAATGGTGTTTGGGATGCTTAGTTATTTGTATAAAGTAGGGGGGTTTACGAATAGCGAAATAGGTAAATTCTAATATTATCCAAAGATGTTTCAATGGTTGTACCCGGTTTATTTTTAGTAGTAGGAAATTTGACTCTTATTCGAGTATTGTTTCTCTAACTTTCGTAATCTTAAGTTTGCCGAGGTCATCTCCATCGTAAAGTAACGTATATCTTAGGGACTGGGTTTCTTCACTTTTAGATCATCACGTTTCTTAACGAGCAACGAGTTCAAAACAAAACTCTTTCATGGGTGATATGGTGCTTCCAAACACGACTGGTTTAATTTTAGGTGACCATTTTTTGTTGGTTGATTTTGAGAGAAGTCAAGGATAATGTGGTGGGATTCGAAGTATATAATACTCGCTTATATGGTATTTTCGTGACTTACGAGATCCCTTTAATAATGTTTGGGTTCCAAAAAGAATCTGTACCAGTAAAATGGGATTGATACATTCATGAACCTGAATTTTAAATTATTGATTGCTACAATATGATTTCACAACAAAATATTTTAGTTAATCGTTTTGTTTTGTTATTTTTAATTTAAATAATTAAATTAAATACTTCTACCGCTTTTAAATTGGATATATTTCATAATAAATTGTAAACTAATCCATCGACATAATGCCTCGCTCTCATCCTCGAAAGTTTTTGTTCGTTCACTCCCATAACTATGGCAAATAAATTTTAATTTATGTTTACTTATTATAATATTTTCTAGATAAAAAATCCAACCAATGCAACATACTTTACAAATCGTGCCCTATGCTATTTAAAATTAAAAAAATGGGATCTATCGTGTCAAGATTGTCGTCGGGCTCTCGATATGGATCAAAATATGGTCAAAGGACATTTCTTTTTAGGACAAAGTTTAATGGAATTAGATTTATACGATGAGGCAATAAAACATTTACAGCGTGCTCATGATTTGGCCAAGGAGCAGAAACGTAATTTTGGCGATGATATTGCGTCACAATTGCGTATCGCACGTAAAAAACGTTTTGGCGTACAAGAAGAGAAACGTATATGCCAAGAAATTGAATTACAATCATATCTAAATCGTTTGATGCGTGAAGATTTGGAAAATCGTGTTTCCAAATTAAAATTAGACGATACAACAAACGAGGATACGTTTAACGAGAAGCAATTAGGCATCGAACAAGAATGTGTAAGTGTATACAAATTTATACGATTTCTCTTTGATTACATTTTTCATTTTCTTTATAGGAAAATCGTATAACAGAATTAAATAATATATTTGCAAAAGTCGACGAAAAACGAAGGGTAAGTTTTTTTTCTCAAAACCTTAAACTTTTTACTTTCAATGATGATAATGAACTTGTAAATTTCAATTTTAGAAACGTGAAGTACCTGATTATTTGTGCGGTAAAATAAGTTTCGAAATTTTAGTTGATCCCGTGATTACACCATCTGGTATTACATACGAACGGAAAGATATCGAAGAACATTTACAGCGTATCGGACATTTTGATCCGGTTACACGTGTGAAGCTCACTCAAGATCAATTAATACCAAATTATTCGATGAAAGAAGTTGTTGATGGATTTCTCTGTGAAAATGAATGGGCTCATGATTATTAGAATTGATTTAAAGAGAACAGAAATACGATTAGAAATTATATAAAAGTTAATATTAATGATCTATGATAATATCTTCGTTTTTTATTTTATTTTATTTATATGTAAATAATGTACAGAATTGGTGAGACATGAGAGGTTGATGGTGCGTAAATTAAAGTACACACCGGTACATATACACCTTAAGTGCATCAACGATGGGTTAAGTTGACTCTTTGTTGTAATTTTCCTACTATATTTTATAAATTGTGTTTTTTTTTTTTAAATTTAGATAAGGCCTATATTATGATTATGATTAAAAATATTAATAGTTATTAAACTATATTATGATTTGTTTAAGTTAAATTTTAATGTTTATCATTTTGGATGGAATACATATTATATACTCTAATTGTAGAAATTGATGTTGGCCCTACTTAGGCTTTTTTCAAGTAATTTAATGCCACTATGAGATTCTCAAAAATCGGAATCGATAGAGTGAATCTAAGCAGAACATTTCAGTACCTAACATATATTGAGTGCGATCTGTTAACACGGTGTCGTGTGTATGGAGTGCCGCCTCATACAATTTTCCAGTCGAAACACTTCAGGTATTATGGAACGCTATGGAGGTTTCTTGCAATCCTAAGTCGTATCCCATATTCTTCACAATTACGATCCGAACGATTGGAAAAATGGAATTTTAAATTGCAACCTCAAATGGACGAACTAGCGCAGGCATCGATACTATTGGGTTTCTTAAGCTATTAACTATCGTAATAGTTCGCCCAGTCCAAATATCAAATATAAACAGCGTTCAAATCCCAGATTCGTAAGTATCACGTAACGATTGTATGTACTGATAAGATACTGTTTAGCCCTGTGGTTGGGGGCACTTCCATGCCTCGTAAAAGACTTCTAAACGAGCATGTTATCCTTAGAATTCCACGACAGCATCCTTGGCTTGTCGTAGAAGGCAACTAAGCAAAGGTTGGATACCGCCAAAATTTAACATGACCCCGCTTATTTTAACGGACACGCAGTTTAGGATTGGTACGTGGAACGTGCAGTTGCAAAGAAAACCAGGCGCGTTTGATGGCACTTCATCAACCATGAAAGAGTATCGCTTGGAACTCGATGGCCAATAAGTGGAGACCACGGGTCTTAAGGCTATACATTACCTTACAGTGGAGATGATCTCGGCAATCTTGGTTTTCTTTATGAGCCCCAGGTGGAAAAGGCTGTTTTGGATTTCAAAGCAGTTTAAAATCGTATGTTAACGCATGCGTCTAGCCAACCTGTCAATCATTTGTATTCATGCGCCTAGAGTTGGCAAAAATTAGACCTACTTATGTTAAAACATAGGTCCGTACTCCCGACACGATCTAGCGACTGATATTGGTGAAAGAATGATGAATTTTGCGATCGCGCACGACCTTGGTCAGACCGTATCGGTCAGTCAATGATCAAATCTTTGACACCTTCGCAGACTTAATAACGAAAGACAAAGGAGCACTTCCATATACTACATTTAAAAATGAGGTAATTAGATGGATGGGAGATTCGGAGAAATGTAAATTAAATAAATTATTGCACTGTGGGAGACCAGAAACCTTCCCAACTTTTGGCTCGATTACAGTTGAATGCGGGTACTAATTTTAATGAAGGTTCTATTAAGCAACTTTGGTTGAAAAGATTACCCCATCAAGTCCACCATTCGAAAATGATTTAGCATTAGCAGATCTGGCAGTACGTGCTGATTCAGGTTTAGAAATAATGTCTAATCTGCAGATCCATTCGATTAAAAATTCGGAAAATATTCAGCGGCAAAATTTTAATCCTGTTTCCGTTTCTTCTAAACAAATCATTCGTCATCGTTTTCGGAAACGGATTTAAATGCAAAATTTTGACAGTTGAAAACTGTTTTGAAAACAAATTCTCGTTTCCGTTCTTCCAATCATTCAGACTCGGAAAATTCAAGAAATATAGGTCGCAATCAAATAGTAGAAATTTTGATAAAGAAATGTGTTTTTACCATCAGTGATTCGGAGACAAGGCGTTAAAATGTGTATCGTCTTGCAAAAGGCACGCTGAATTCATGCAAAAATCGGTAAATACAAAAAACTTAATGCTCATCATAAAGAGACGACTAACAGTGATGACTAAGCAGGTTCGAGTCGTCTTCTAATCACGGACATTTGTGCAAAACGCAAGTTTTTAATTGATACAGGAGCCGATGTTTCTTTTATACCGCAAAATTGGTATAATAATTTAGTGATCGATTTAAAAGACGGTTTATTCGCGGCTAACGGAACTCGGGTAAATGCTTTTGGAACTTGCGATTTAAAATTAAATTTTGGCCTAAGACGAAATTTTGTTTGGAAATTTATCATCGCGGATGTCACTTTGGCTATAATTAGTGCAGATTTTAGTGCAGAACCGGACTCTTTGTCGATTTGCAGAGACAGAGGATATTTGATCCGTTAACCTCTCTATTTTCGGTCGGGTCTATTTCAAAATTAGAACTTTATTCTTTATCCAACATTAATAAATCCAATTTGGCCCCAAAGATTACAAATTTACTTTCAAAATTCATCGAAATTACGAAAGACACAATTGGTTTGAGTCCCGTTAAACATGAGGTTTCACATGTGATAGAGACTCGTGGACCATCATTATCTTGCAAAACGCGTAGATTGCCACTAGATAATTTGGAGGACGCTAAAATTGAATTTCAAAAAATGATGACACAAGGAGTCTGTAGACCCAGTAACAGTGCGTGGTCAAGTCCATTGCATCTCGTTAAGAAAAAAAGATGGAACTTGGCGAGCTTGTGGGGATTACAGAGCCTTAAATAACGTCACAGTACCTGATCGGTATCCAGTTCCATACCTGCAGGACTTTCCGTATCAATTGGATGGGTACAAAAGTTTCTCTACTTTGGACACATCAATTGGTGCAGTGGTACAACAACTAATTTCAAATTCTTTGCAACCAATTAGTTTCTTCTCTATGCGTCTCACTGATACACAACAACGTTATAGTGCATACGATAGAGAGCTACTCGCAGCATATTCCGGCATCAAACATTTTCGGTATATTTTGGAAGGTCGAAATTTTTGGTCCACTACCGGTTTCTGAAGATCAGCGATATTGTGTTACATATTGTGTTATATTGTAATGATTGATTGATATGCACGTTGGCCCGAGGCACTTCCAGTCACAGATATTTCTGATGCGACGGTCGCTTTTGCTGTTTATTCAAATTGGATATCTCGTTACGGTGTTCCAGAATTAAACTTTTTTCAGAATTATCTAAATTATCGCGGTTCTAATATAGGTCCCTATTTCTTCCTGGCGACATGACTAATAAAATTCAACACTCTTAAGTGCTTTTATTTGCTGATGATCTTAAAATATTCCGACCAATTACTGATGCAAACGACTATTACAAGCTTCGAGAGTATATTGACCAGATTTGTGAAATCTGGTGTGAAGTGAACCAATCAAATTAAAACTAATATTCAAAATTGCAAGATAATGTCATTGGAAAAAGTTTCTAATAATTATAATTATAATATAATTGTATGTGGAACATTAATTGAACTCGTCACCACAATCAAAGACCTGGGTTTAATATTTGTCAGTGATATTTCAGTCTCCAGTCAAATTGATCAGAGTGTATCGAAAGCCAACTCCATGTTTAGATTTCTTCGCCGATGGACCACCGAGGTTAAAGATCAAAATGCACTATTTGTACTGTGCTTTGAATAGATAAGATCTAATCTAGAATATGAAGCAGCAGTTTGGTGCCCTCATAACGCTGACCACATTAATAGAGTTGAGGGTGTAAAATAGCGAGTTTTACTGATATTATGAAGAAATAAACTGGAACTGGGTGATAAGTTTTGGGTCAGATAAGTTAATATAAGCGTGCCTAGTATAGAAATTTCGATCAATACAAGTTTTCCATTAATACAAACGGCGAAAATGAACAAATCAAGAGTTTAGACTGTCTAAAGGATAGTTTACCCTTAAATTGAAACAAAATGAGGCTAGCACATTCTTTCCTCATAAAACATCCACTTGGAAACATGTACACACCCTCGTAAAACGTCCCGATGTTAAATTGACCATGTGTTAATTTCTAAAGGAAGGCCTCGGATCATTCAAAAAGTAACATTATCTTATCGGCCAACTGTCATATTTGATCACTGCAAACTTAAGAGAGCAGTTTTCGTACAAATCAGGGATCATAATAAAACGAAACTTACGTTTCAACTGTGAAGGTCTCATAAACGAAAATGAGAAAGTACAACATCAGAATTTTGGGGAAAACTATTGAAAATGTCGGTGGCCGATGCTGCTCAGGCGACTCTATAGCTATGGTAAAAATGAAACCCTAAAATTATTGGTTTGATGAGTAGTGTCGTCTTGCTGTTGAACAACAGAATATAGCATTTAGAGAAGCATGAATACGTTTCACAACTACACGGATGAACAAACCGGTCCTTGCTAGTAGAACCGTAACGCGAATTTTTAGACGGAAAAAGCGTGAATGTTGGAAGGCTAAATTCTTAAGAGGAAAACAACTCAGCAACGAGCACAGTTCTCGTAATTTCTTTAAATGAGTCACCGGACTGCACTATACATTTAGACCTAGGTACATCGCCATTCGGGACCAGGATGGAAACCTCCGTGTTAACATCGATGCAGTGTTCGACACTTGGAAGGAGCATTTCTCTGATTTACTCAATGGTAAACCAGTGACAAATTGAAAGTTGTCAAATACAGAGACTGTAGAGATGTGCATAGAGGATCCATCCTACGAGAGGTAATATGCTTTTAAGATCCATCTGTACATTGCATTGCTCCAGCCAGCCTGTATTGACATGGATTCTGCCATGTTCGGCCCATGGATTGTGTACTCTAACAGGGGATCACAGTTGTGTTCATATCGTCATCACCTATCTTAATCAAGTGATGAAAAATCCCTTTTTCAACCCTACCCCGTTGGGATTCAAACCCGGTACCTCGCGACCCAAATACCACAGCTTTAACCACTGCGCCAATTGCTCGGTAGCATACAAATTACTGTCTTGATATCTGTGTAATTGGACCAAATAACATAACGTTGTTAAAGAACTACAGGAATCGACTTGTACGATTCTCGGCGTCCGTTGGTTTCAAAATCAATGGGTCCACAACCAAATATTATATGCTCACTGGTTTTAGAGATCAAGACTTAGTGGAACTTAGTAGTGGTGTCCACATATTTGAAGAAGTGATAAATCTCCGATACCTTGGGTCCCTTGTCACTCATAATAATTGTAAGGAAGAGCATATAAAAGCGCGTTTTGTCGCCGGAAATCGTGCTTTGTATACCTTACGTCCACTGATAAAGTCAAAATAACTTGCAAATGCCGACAAGCAGAAGTTGCACAACATGTTGACCAGACCCATTATTATGTCTGGGTATGACAGTTGGACCCTGAAGGAATGCGCATAATATATTGCCCCAAACGCGACGATGTCGATACATATCGAGATTTCTTCAACCACGAATTCAGAAATTTCATGAAAATTCATGAAGTATTGTTATTTTATGAAGTAAAACCACAGCTCATACTCTGGCTCGATCACGTTTTGTGAGCTGATCCAAAACGGTTGGCGCTGAAATCTTTGAGAAGAGTGCCGTGATTTGGAAGGCGCATAGGCGATGCCCTCGACTTTACCTTGGCGAGGTAGAAAATGCATTGTCTTCTTCGGATGTGCAAGTTTGGAACCGAAGTAGTTGGAGCGGACTGGGAAAAAACGTCCTCACAACCGTAACGCATTTCGAAAATTAGTTTTTGATTCAGTTCAACATTTGGCTAACGGCCAAACATTTTTTTTTTGCTATATCAGAGCCGAAACCGTAGAATTTGCTTTATTGAATTATTTGATGGCTCGTTTCGATGTGCCGAAATCTATTGTCACCGATCGAAGGGTCTCAATTTGAGTCTGAACTATTTTCGGAACTTTCGAAATTACTTCGAACGGAAACAAACTTCAAATTTAATTCTAAGGCTAATGGTTTTGTAGAAAGATATTTGCTGAAAGGCTGCGATAGAGCGTTCACTTTATCAAAACGTTAATTATGTTTTACAATGCTGCACTTTGATGGTGAATTTTTAATCTTGATTTATTAGACCTTCACAGGTTACACGTAAAGTATTAATTTCAACTATAAACCAACGTACAGCATTGGAACACATGGTTTCCACTTTTTGGCCATCAAGTTTCACAAGGCCGACACTACTGTCAATGTCATTTTTCATGGATGATTACCATTCGGTGAACGTGATCTACTGATGACGAGAAGGCAATTAGAAGAAACTTAGAATTCGAATAAAAAGAAAAACCAAAGGAAACGGTTGAAAACAAAAAGATGCTACATTTATATTTGTTGACACATGTTGCACTCAGCTGCGCAACACTAAAAATTCCACAAATAGTATTGCACGGTAAAGTTTTCGTTTGTAACGAATTTTGCGATTTTTAATGTGCTGATTAATTTGAGCTGATGTAACATTTTCTTATCATTATTAAAATAATTACTCAACTAAATCAACAAATATTAAACCTAAATTCCAAAAAGTTTGGAGGGTGTGCTTTAACGCTCTAAACGGTTTATGATAAGAATTTGGGTGGAAAAATTAAAGTGTTTTTAGGCAAAAAGAAAATTTACTGAAATTATTTCTGTATTTAAAATAATAATTTCCAGGCTCATTTCTAATTAACTCATTGAACTATGAACGAAGCCGTTTATAACGAATAGTTGATTTTTTATGTGAGATATATACTGAAATTATACATACATCGTGTTTAAGAGACGCGGGAATAATACACAATATGTTAGCATATATACACCATCCATATTCTCATTCCAATCGATGATTTACGCATCATTGAAATTCTAATTATGTATTTATGTATAACATTATTATGCTTTCATGGTATGTGGTATTAATAAATACGAGAGCTCAACTGATTTGCTAAATAATCCATTTTCTTTTTTGAGGTTCTCTGCTCAACACAAAAAATATATACATATATCCTTTTTGTTGTTGTTGTGATAATTTTAAATCACCCACCTGTTTTCCAGGATATATAGCTATACTCGTATTATATAGTAACCATGTTCGTGTTATCCTTTTTCCACCTCAGTTGTTTCTTGGTTAGGGCGATATTAAAAGGATACAAGTAGTGAGATGATTTTGAACGCATGCGTCCTTTGGATATTTTTGGCTAACATTTTTTTTTTACTCTACGTCGTCTTCCAAAATGTATATACAGTCGTCTTAATTAGTTTCGATAACATCCTTGAAATGGGAAAAATGTTTTAATTTTGTCCAAATTTACAATTAGTTTTTTTTTACTGTGAGAGAACACAAATTTACATATCATCGATAAAACGACATAAATACCAAGTGAGTTGGTTGTGCAAAGTGTTTTTCTTGATTTAAATTGTGATTAAAATTTTAGATCAAGTAAAAATGGTAACAATGAGTACGGCCGATCCTCCGGAGAAGAAAGTTATGTTCATGCAGAAAAAGTTGAGTAATGCGAACAAGACAACTGAAAATGAGGTGGATACCCCCAATAAATTGGTCTATAAAAAGGTTATGGTTTATTAATCAAATTAGCTAAGAGCCGGTGTAAAATGTACTAACATTTTATTTATTTTTGCACCCACAAACATTTTTTTAGATGGAATCAATTGTTGAACGTATGCAAGAAGAAGGACGTGGTGTAATTGTACGTACGGTTAAAGGTTTTATGAGTAAAATACCATCGGTATTTACGGGCGCGGATCTAGTGGCTTGGATCGCTCGTAACCTAGACGTTGATGATGTATACGAAGCTGTCCATGTCGCTCATTTAATGGCTTCACACGGATATTTATTTCCAATTGATGATCATACGCTTACGGTGCGGAACGATGGAACATTTTATCGATTTCAAACACCTTACTTTTGGCCGTCAAATTGTTGCGAACCAGAAAATACCGACTATGCTGTTTATTTGTGTAAACGAACAATGCAAAATAAGACACGATTGGAATTGGCCGATTACGAGGCAGAAAATTTAGCTAAATTACAGAAAATATTTTCGCGAAAATGGGAATTTATATTTATGCAGGCCGAGGCACAAAGCAAAGTGGACAAAAAACGTGATAAATTGGAGCGAAAAGTTTTAGATTCACAGGAAAGAGCATTTTGGGATGTACATCGGCCAATGCCGGGATGTGTCAATACCACCGAAATTGACATTAAAAAAGCATATAAAAAGTAATTTACATTTTAAATGTTCTGGAACAATATAATTGATGTGTTTTTACGTTTCCAGAGATTCAAGCACAACCGCCAATACGACGCAGACAATACAACAGTTGCAGAAAAAAATTGAGCTACTAAAAGAGCGACTACAACGTCGTACATTAAAAATATCTCAAGTGAGCGAACTACATAGTGCGTACTGCGAACAATATCAAGAATTTGACTACATCATCAATCAACCTGACCTACCCAATCCATGGACAACCGATTGTCTTGAATACTGGGAACCAGATCGTCAAAAGGATATATCAATGAAACGTGTAAAACGTTGGAGTTTTAGTCTACAAGAACTCCTCAACGATCCGGCGGGTCGTGAACAATTCACTAAATTTCTCGAGAAAGAATATAGCGGTGAAAATTTGAAATTTTGGGAATCTGTACAAGAAATGAAAACTCTACCACAAAATGAAATTTCAAATGCAGCCGAAATGATTTGGAAAGAATATCTAGCGAATGATGCACCGTGTCCGGTTAATGTTGATTCAAAATCATTAGAATCGGCACGAGAAGCATTACAACAGTTGCAACAACCACAAACGTCGAGTGGTAATAGTTTTGGAATAACACGATGGTGTTTTGATATTGCGGCCGCCCATGTCTATCAACTAATGAAAAGTGATTCGTACTCACGTTATTTACGCTCGGATATGTACAAAGAAATTTTCAATGGTTCGAAAAAGAAAAGTATTCGACCCATTCCAAATATATTCGGCGGTGTTAAACGACAATTAACTAGTTAAATACATTTTAAAATTTCGTATATTATGGTAATTTTTTTTATATATATTTTTCCAAAATACAACACACGACTATCATAATAAAAAAAAAACTATTAAATGTGATTAATTTTTGAAAATTAACAGATGAATTTAAGATTTACGGGCATAATCATTGTAATGTCCATCGGTGTAATTACTGTATTGATAATTACTTATGTAATTACTACTGGTATTATAATTACTATTTAAATTGTTATTTTGTATGAAATTCTTTTTCATTTGTGACTTAGATAGATCTTTTACGGCCGGATTCATATTACTATTATCGATCACGTTAATTTTAAGGGTTTGTTCAGCTGGTTTAACGTTAAATTTTGTTATGTCCACCACATCACCGCCATGATAATTATCTGAAGTTGATAAGTTGCCGTATAGGGATTGATATCGTTCGGTTTTGATTATTGTTAATATTTGGAACAATGATACGACACAGGACCACAAATATCCGAGAATTACTAAAATAAAAAAAGGAATTTTTAAGTATACGATGTAAATATATAGAGAACACACTCTACTTACGCACAGTGAAACCGCCACCAACCGAAGCCGTTATTAATTCGCCCAAATTCATTTTAGTTTTAAGCGTAATCATAGCGACGACATGTATACAAAATATTAGTATAATGCGGGCAGCATCCATGATAATAAATGGCAACAGTAACCATTTATTTAACTAAAAAATAATAAAAATTATATCAACATAATTTTGGTAACATATAATAACATTATATACCTTTAATGCACCAATAAGTTCCACCACACAGGCTACAATATACAAAGACAAAAATGCGACCAAAATCATTTGAATATCTTCCGATGATTTTTCCAGAAATGTTACAATTTTATCAAACAATTTAATCTTCCCTAATTCGGCTTGATCCTTTTCCTTCCCAAAGCCATCTGATTTAAGTGTTTGTGTTTCAATTAAAAATGATATTACTAAAAATACAATTGCTTGTAACTAAAAAAAAAATGAAATAAATTATTTATAAAATTAGTAATTGGTTTAATTTAAAATGTATGCTTACGATAGATAAAACGGCAGTTACAGTGGCCCCGAGTCGCACAGAACAAAATGAGACAAAATGGTCCATTATGACCATATTGAATAGATAATACGTTGTCTATAAGTAAATTGAAAACTTAATTATAATTTGATGAACTCTTGTAGGGGTTTGATTACCCAGAGTACCTTCCCAGGGGCCATATTACGAAACCAATCGCATTTCGCATTTTTTGCGATTTTGTGGATGCGAAGCGCCGCTTTCATTTGTATTAGGAAATGCGACTGTCGCATATCGTATTGCCCAAAGGGAAATTTATAGAATAAATAATTATATATATATATATATATATATATATATATATATATATATATATATATATATATATATATATATATATATATATAATAATTATATATTAAAATCAATCAAAATAAAAAAAATTGCACATAATACTTCAAACGATTTGATTTAATTGCGAAATTCGCTATTGAGCACTCGCATTTGTCAAATTTAATTTTGCAAAAATCCATAGCATTTTATAATACGGTGCGTCATTCGCATTTATGCAAGAATTTTCGTTTTATAATACAATTGTGCGATATCGCATGAAATTGCGAAATCGCATTTGTTTCATAATAGGGCCCCAGGTGGCAGATAGGGCAAAGTCCATCAAATATAGCAGGTACAAGGAAAGTCAAATACTCAGGGAGGATAAAAAACTACTACACAATACGCCGAAAGCTGCATAAACAAAAACAAGAATTGAAAAATAGTTGGTAATGATACTATAAAGTTTCATACTGAGGAGGAAAAGTATAATGGCTAGAACAATGAAAAAAAAATTCTCTAGAAATAGCTGGTAGTTCCTAATCCGAAACTCTCAATGGGAAGGAAATAAAAGGAAACCTCAGAATGATCGACAGCAAGACAAAACACCACCACTATAAGCATAATTAAATATGCAGTTTTGAAAAAAAAGTCGAGATTTTTTCGATGAATCTTCAAATTTATACAGACTTTAAATTATTGTAATTCCATTCAAGAAGAGTGGATTTTATGATTGTATAAGCCAGAAACCCCTGGTCACCAACCAAAGATGCTACACATCTTTTTAAGCGCTGCTTCGAAGTATTACATTTTAATTTTTATCTAATTCAAAGACCCTTCTGAAATATTGACAATGATTTTCCTAGGTTTTGGCAAAAAAGGACAGGAATAAGATACATCTACATATAATTCTTCGATGTCCATCACGCTGCTTGACAATATATTTCTAATTTACCAGTTGATTCTTTATTTCCAGTTGATTCCCGAGGAAATTTCTTAAAGTAGAAATTTATTCAAGTGATAAAATTAAAAATGGTAGATTTTCGTGAATGAAAACTATCCCATATTTAAGAATAAGTTTGTCATAGAAGAAGCCATCTGCATCCGGTAAATGGCCAGTCTCGGTAATACACTCAAGTTTCCATTGTTGACAGCAAAATGGCTGCGTAAATCGGAATACAACATCTTTACACGTTCTTTACGTATTCTCGATAAAATTGGTCTTATTCCTATACCTATATATGTCAATCCGCCTTTTGTGTTGAAACGCCGCCAATTTCCAATTATTCCAGTATGATTAACAAGACCCAATGCAAAATTTTCGAATGAATTAAACACATGAATATACCGAGAAATCTGTCAAAGTTCGTGATAGATTAAGATGATTTAATACTCCAGTTTTTATCTTACGACTAGAAAGTGCGAAGAAGCATATAAAAAGCTGCTCACCAGCTTTGAGTTTGGGCCGCTTGGCGGCCAGCGGTTTCCCCTGGTAAAATTTCCTTCGTTCATGCAGAAAATTTCTCTTCATTCATGCAGGAGCTTTCCTGATATCGTCAGATTCACCTTGATGGTGCACGCGTGGACCTTAATAATTATTAGTGCCTACTAAATATTAGTGCTACAGAAAATGTAAATTATTTATTTGGGAATATGGCAGATTGAATTAGTAGTTTTACTAAATGGTCAAAGCCGTCCTTGCGACTTATTTATTGTAATTGCAAATGCTGGTGTGATTATGAGTTCTCGTATTTGCGCCGTTCAATCGTTCAATTGGAATCAAAATTCTAATTTCGTCCTTCCTATATTGGTGCTGCTTCGAAAGTTTTTTGTTCTAGCTAGACCTATTTGAAACATGATTCGTTGCTGATTTGGCAAGTGTACTTGTAGTCTCATAACTGTATGCGAGCGTTAATACATTAGTAAGCAAACGCTACGTTTACTACAAACGCCAGCAATTTTTTGTTGTAAACATAATGAATTGATCGAGAGGACAGTGTTTTGCTAAAGTTGTCATTGCATCGCTCATTCAATTTCGGTTCGTGTTTGCTGCGAATGCGTTGACAATAGAATTCAAATTATTGTCTTTTGCCTGCAGGCTGCATATAAGAACCGATAATCCATTGACCGAAAGTCTTCCTGCACTAATTCGCGGATTAAATTCTTACTTGCTCAATTGACTTGAGCTCCTTGATAATCTTCACACTGCCAGTTTGGCTGCAACCAGCTTTGCCATATAGATTCAATAATGAAAACGACCTCGGTTCAAAATTTGGGTTAAGAATATTCATATTAATAAACGGGTGCTGCGAGTTGCGGTAGTTTCCTTAAACAACGAAAAAAGTTCGAACGACTACTGACTGTAAAACAACTGAAACGTTTTTAGGTATGTTAAACTTTTATCGACACTTGGTGCTGCTGCCGATCAAGCATTACTGAACGACTACCTAAAATGTTTCTATTCAGTGGTCGACAGCAGCAATTGAAGCATTCGATAACTGCAAAAACAAACTTATGGACACTTTACTGTTTCGTCCATCATGATTCAAGCTTTCGATACCGCGATCGGAGCATTGGTTAAGCATTTCATTTCGGATACTTAGCATTAACTCGGTTTCTTTTCTGTACATCTCAATAATCCGCAAAAAAGATAAAGTGCTTATGATCGTAAATTTCTTGCGGCTTATTCGGGGACACTTTTGAAATCTTCTCGAAGAACTACATTTACTCTCTACACGAATCATAAACCACTGGTCGATGATTTTAATCAGAATCCAGAAAAAGCATATCCTTGTCTTAATTGACTGTTTACTGGCCAATTCACGACTGATATCCAGCACATCTTTGACATAGAAAATGTCGTTGCTGGTACTCTCTTACGCATTAATCAAATTTCTATCCCAATATGTATTGGTTATGCTGTAAACGTCGATGCTCAATCCAATGATGAAGAACTTCAAGGAATCTTAAGGAGTAATTCTGTTTTCGAATTTAAGTAATTCCCAGTTTCCTTCAATTCGAAAAATCTTATTTATTGCGATTCTATTACTTCTGCACCTAGGCCAATCATTCCGCTAAAACGACCGGCTCATGATGTGTTGGTACCTTGTAAGACTCATTCATGACGCGTAACCGTGATTCACGATAGACAGCACCTCCCATGTGGGCGAATAGAATTGCCTCGTGTACCGTGTCGGCTATATTCGAAAGTGCGTCTGCCTCCTTATTTTGCTGTGGGTTTTTTTACTATAAGGGTCACATAAATCTGTCGGAGGCCAGTGCTTAAATGCGTCGTAAAACAACGGATGGACAGTGGTTGCCAAACTCTGTTTTATCCATCAGAACTTTCAATTTTTCTTCGTCCGAGAGCGTTGTTCACAAAATCAGGACTTTCTTAAGGGCTTATTACTAGTCGATTTTAAGAACAGGAAATCGATTGATCCATCGACATAGCTGTCGATCAATGTGTTGCTAACACACCTTTGCCATAGAACAGTTTTTGATCCAACGGGATATATGTTGTCATGCCCATTACACTTGGTTAAAAATACAAAACACGATTGTGGTCTCCAATGGGAATTACCTCAGGTTAAACATGATAAGGATACCAGACCGTTATCCAATTTCCCAAATCTTGCATCTACATAGTATTCCTTGCACCTACAAGGATGCAAGTGATTCTCTAAGATCGACTTGGTTCGAGCTTACCATTTAATCCCAATATATCACACTTGAGAATATTCATAAGAAGGCAATTTCTACTCCATTTGGCTTATTTAAGTTTATTTGACTTACTTGTAGCCTCATCATCGTAGGAACAATACATGTTTCATCTAGAAACACTGTTTCAGAAACTTTGTGAATTCAAGGTAAGCATCAAAAGTTCTGAATGCGGTTTCGGGACTAGCTCCCTAAACTTCCTTAATCACAAAAAATATTCCTCTTTCGATAGAGAGCGATTAAGCATTTTCGATATTATATCGAAGGTCGAGATTTTACAGTCCACACCAATCACAAACCGCTTACTAGCACGATTTGACAAACTCGCCACTTGGATTTTGTGTCCCAGTTTTCAACGGACATACAAAATATTCAAGGCAAGGATCCGCAAGGATTTAAATTAGCTGAGCGATTTACTGTGAAATTTCATCAGACAACAACCGTCCGTACATTGCAGAACCAATACGTTATGCGACGTACCATTTTCGACGCACTAATAACTTTTATTTACTGATAAATAAAAATAATTTGATTTACTAAACAAATTCACATTTTAAAGTTAATTTCAAACGTTTTTTTTTTGTAACTCAAAAACTTTCGACATCGAAAATTATAACTTCGAAAGCTAACCTTAAAATTGTTGGTACATTTAAAATAGACTGTCAAAATGTTTACAGGAAATAGCCTCGTATTTGACGTTTCTAAAAATCATGTTAAATTAAGGCTGTCAAGCGCATAAGTTTAATGTTGAAAAATTTAATTTAAAAAACCGTAAATTTATAATAAATTGCCAAATCATAATGAGTAAAGAAGCTTTTCAATGGAGTGATGATCAAATAGAAGCATTAATCGATTTGGTAAAAGAAAATGATGCTATTTATAATACAAGGCATTACAATCATCGAAACCGACAGGCCGTCGAACAGATTTGGACCAAAATTGATTTGCAATTAAAGAAACCACGTAAGTACTTCTTGTATATTATAATAAGTATTTAAGTATATTAATTGAAAAAAAAACTTTTTAGCCGGTGTTTGTCGCGAGCAATGGCAAAAACTGCGAATATGCTACAGACGAAACTTCAGTTCCGATGGTCCTAAAGCACGATGGAGATTCTATAATAAATTAAACTTTTTATCTGAATATCTAAGATTGTAAGTTACACATAATTTTACTAACATTGATTCAACAATGAGTACCTCTATTTTCAGTATTGATCCCGATAACAGTTTATCGATGTGCATAAAACGAGCCGAAGAAAAAATCTTTTCCGACTCCAGCGATTCAAATCTTGTAGAAAATACACCGGCTGAAGATGACGAAAAATCAGAGGATCAAATTAAATCTGAAGATAATATTAGTATTTACTATTTAACAGACGAAGAGATGACAATTGAAAATGACGAGCATGATGGAAGTGATGACGAGGATAATGAATATCATTTGGTCGAATACATACAGGATGAAAATGAAACATTACTGACAAGCGCTTCTAAGGTAGAATTAACGAAAAGATCAATAAAAACCATAAAGAAAAACATTAAAAAACGTAATTACTACAATGAGGATAATGGTAATATGGACACTATTGTTGAAAATGTAACGTCGTCGAAGGACGAAGATGATGTGGTTAAATTAAACGAAGAACCAGACCGAAAAAAAATTAAATCATACTCACCAACAAATGAAGATCAAGTAGTTATTCCTACGGCGTTATCACAAACTATTGTCACTATCCAAAAAGAACAACCACCGGCAGCAAGCTCAAGCGTGTCAGCGCCAACCCAAACAATTATTGAACAAATCGAACAGCAACCAGTAAACGTAGTAACATGCTTATGCCAAAATGATACCGATACGATATTTTTGCGTTCGATTTTAGAGGATTTCAAATCAATGTCGAAGAAAAATAAATGTTCTTTTAAAATCAAAGTACAAAAAGCAATTCAGGATATATTATATCCCGATGATGACTAAAATTTTATGGTTGCGTGTATAATTATCGAATAGATGTACTGTCGTGTTTTGATTTATTTGTCAAGATAATATTTAATGGAATTTATTAATCGTTTTTTGAATAATAAAATTATATAATTATTAATATTCTATTATTATTATTGATATAGTATAATGTACAGATAGTTTATAAAGCATTATTGACTTAGTCAGGAGAATAAACTTTTTCACAAAGGATATAAATTACAAGAAGGTTATCAAAAGTTTCAGATAAACATAAAAATTATTTTTTCACAAGAATTTTATTTTGTCTTTCAATTAGCGGAACGTCCAAGTTGTGCTGTGACTCAATAATGTTGAGTAAAACTCTCTTCAATAATGTTAGTTCCATTTGACTTAAATACTTGACTTCGGTTTGGAATAGTTTGAAATTCTTCGGAATAAATTTAAGTCTGGTACACGGTATCGTTCCATAACATTTACCAAATTTTGGTCAAACTAAAGCGAGCACCTATTCGTTTTCGTTATAGCATTTAATCAAATGATAAACGGACAAAATTTGATGAAACTCGACCGGTAATTGGAATCATACTGGTAGCTCAATTGCTATCTAATATATTGCAGAAAATTGTCTTGTATGCTCTTGCGACAGTTGCTGTACTTAAATACTTTTGTGTGGTGGATCCTCTGTCCATTTCTGGTGGCTTCCCTCAACATTTTACTGTTGTGAATACCTTATAACGCTTCCTGACGATTGTCTCTTTCTTATATTGTCCGAATTAGTCCTCTTCATTCGTTGATCGGGGTTACAAGGGGGTATATTGTGGAATTTTCGGCGCGCGTATTTTTTCGACACCGTCGACCGATTCGACAACGTCGAAAATATCTATTATGAAATTTTGACATCACCGAAAATATAAATGATAAATAAATTCGACGACGCCATTTTGTTTTATTATTAAATAAATTATTAACATTTTTATAATAAATAGGCAACTAAACTAAAGAATATACTAATTAAAGAAAAAAAAAAAATATTGTATAAAATATAAACCACACATTTTTCATTTAATTCGTCACCGTACTAGCTGTCGTAAAATTTTCGTCTTTATCTAAAAAAAAACGCGTCGTTTGTTACATAATAGGAAATTTTCTATAGTCGAAAAAAATTCGCGCTTCGAAAATTTCATAATACCAAATTTCCGAAGGGTGAAAAAAACACGCGCGTCGAAAATTTCATAATAGACAGACCCCCAGAGCTTTCTCGATACTAATTTCTTGGGATCCTTTTTTTATTTTGTTGGCCTCCACAGCCCACCATATGGGCTACGCAATACAACTTTGCAATGTTCACCCTATTCAAACCATTTAGAATTTGTCCAACATACTCTTTTGAGTTCGAAAATATCTGCCAACCAGTACAAGATGCGGAGCAATGTAATGTGCAGATGAATGAAAGTACCAATGTAAATCAACTGCTGAGAAAGTAAATCACAGAGTAAATCTCTGTGAGAAAATATGAAAGCGCATTCAAAATCTTCAAAATCTTGGAGATGCTAACTAGGAAACGAAAACTGTGGAAACATACACAGAAACATGTTGAGAAGTTTACGGTCGTCATGAGCCGTCACTTCATGATTCGAATCAACTTAATGGTGGTTTCATCGGCACAAATTGCCTAAATCTGTATTAACAACTAGGACTTTCAACCGTGCGTAATAATAAAGCAATCGTAAGCAATATACACTCAAAGAATGATTCGACAGGGATGTCTTCTGGTTGGCGAAAACCATTCGAAAAATTCGACAAGATGCCACAGCAAATCGGTTCATAAAGGTTCTGAATGAGAGCAAAAAGTTTTCAGCCATCTCCCACTAAAGCATTCTTCTCGTCGATATGTCTTCATTAAAACGCGCCTCAACAGTGCTACATAGTTTTCTGATTTGTGCTGACTCGATTAGACTTCACTAAAATTGAAACTAGAAGCCAAACTGCTGTCGTTCGAGTGCTATTGTATCGACGAGCTGACGACTCTAAGAACTACTTCCATGGCCTTCTTGCCCAATATTTACCATTTTGGAATGAAAATGAACTATTGGCAGTCCATTGGAAGATTTACAGAAGCAACATTGGTGAGAAAAATTAGCTCAACGTTTCAAACATGCATACGACAATTCACGTAAACCGCGACCGACTACTGAAAAATGGCAGAAATCAGGCTAAAGGCGGCTGCACGTACGCGGCGCATATTAGCCGCATACTAACCAATCAAATCAACACGTTTAAACCATGTGACAAGATTTACCAATCAAATCACTCAAAAAAAAATATCAGACAAATAAAAATATAGAATATCAACATACCACAAATTAGGGATGCAGCAGGTCAAACTCTAACATCATAAAATGAACAGCTAAATAGGTGGAAAGAATTCTTCAAAGATAACCGTCACTGAAGAAATTGTCATACATAGTGCAACTTAAACATGTTTTTAGAAAAACAAAATACATCTGCCAGCTCATACTCCAGAAACCGTTACTATAGTTAAAATACTTGTGAAACTTTTACGCAATAAAATCGTCTTACCTTATATTATCTTATCTTGAAATTGTAAGTAATCAATTAGTGTACGCCATTCTTATTATGGATCATAATTTATTTACATTCATCAATAATTAACAACAGTACATTAAAAAAAAAGTTCAAACACAGACTAGGGACTTTGCCTCAATAATTAAATTTATCACAATTTAATTTATCTACAATTTTAACGGTACAATATTTGGAAAATTTGATGCTGTTAGGCTAATTTTCTTTTCATCCAATGTTTTAGAATCGTCACTGTCCGTCGTTAGTGTTGTCGTACTGCTACTGGTCAGATTTTGTGACTGTTGTTTATTCTTCTCTTCGGCAAACATCCAATGTTTTTTATTCACTAAGAATAGTACCATAATTAAAGGTAAATGTAGTAATGAAAAGCGAAATAGTTTACGAGAACTTCCACTATCAGAATGTTTATAAAACTTGTATGCTAGATATATGAAATAACCGTTTATCGGTAGGGTTTCGAGGGCAAACCACATATTTGTAACATCTAATATAGGTGCTAATATGGTGAGGCCTCCTAATACTAGTGTATATCGTAAAGCTGTTCTGCGACATAAAGCTGGATTTGTTACGGCCATCATTCTGTAGCCAGCTCGCGAATAATCTGGACGTAAGTTCCATGAAAGCGCGTTAAAATGAGGAAATTGCCAAGCGTATAAAAGACCCGCCAATATCCATGCACCTGAGTCTAGTGTTCCAGCGCATCCTACCCATCCCATTAGCGGTGGAATTGCTCCAACTATGGAACCTACCCATGTATTAAGTATACTGTACCGTTTCATTGGTGTGTATATCGATGTATATAGAACTAAATTAGCGGCACCCAATGCAGCAGTTAGTCCATTTACACCGTAATATAATGTACCAAGTCCAATGGTAGTTGCACCAATTGCAAAACCAACAGCGTGTGCTTGTGATAAAATTCCCTTTACTAAAACACGATTTTTGGTTCGTGACATTTGGGCATCAAATGGAACTTCAAAAAATTGATTAATGGAATTTGCAGCTCCTGACACTAATCCGGTTCCAACGGAACACAATAAAAACGTAGTTAAATCAAATGGAGCCGGTGCCATAGCATATCCCGCCATTGACGTCAATACAACTAAAGAAGTTAACCGAAATTTTGACAACATTAAATACTGTTGGCCGAGTTTTGCCAAATCGGATACCGGTGTTATTCTCCATGGCAATTCTTCTTCTTTGTTTTGTACTTTTTTTGGTCGCTCCTTTACCAATCGAACTGTGTCTTCGGCTACTAATGGTAAAGTTAGGTTAATTGCTATCGGAATATTTGTTGTATCCGTCGATTTTTGGGCAACTGTTTGGTGATTAGCCTTCGATGAGGTGACTTTTGTAATTTTTGTAACATGCTATAAATATAGAATTTTTATTTACAAAATTGAAAAATTGTAATTCGTGATTGTGTAACAACACAAGCACTTTTTGGATTAACAAAAATAAAACACACAAACCTGGCGTGAAATAACGCAAGACACAAAATTGTAATCAAGCCGAATTGGCTTTAATAAAATTCTATACATTATCTATTAAAACATAGTTACTGATATAATAAATAAGGGAGGAAAATTAATTTAACTAAATGAAAATATTATGATACACACGACATTGACACCACCATGTGTTACGTCAAATGACAAATTAATCACAGCGATTGCGCACAACTGTTCGAAAGATAATATGGTCGAAAAAATTTATAACAATTATTATGGTTTTATATAATTTATTTTTATTTTAGAAATATTGTCAGGTTAATTAATTAAGAGTCTGCCTTTAATAAATTATCGGTAAGTTGTATTTTCTCGCCAGGTTTGAATGCCGGCATTCCCAAATACGGACATGACGAACATCGGAACGCATCTCCGAGGTAGCACTGTAAGAATACCAAAAGACATTAGAATATTTTAAGTGTCACCAATTAAATTTGCAAACTCACACTTCCGCAAGATGATTTTTGTGTTTGATTTTTATCCATATCAATGCCAGCCAATTCTTGTGCCAATCCACAAGAACAATCTTTGCATGCCTTACGTTTTCCTGTGGTACCACATACTCGCAATGAAGCTGGATCTGGTATTTTTAGATCTTCTTCGTCGAGAAGATCGTCCGGGTCAATAAGTTCGTCGTCGATTGCATCGATTTTCCACACTTGTTCAATTTTTTTTTGTTCTTCACTCTTTTTGGGAGCAAATGATAATTTTGCAGACGACCCTACTTCATAATTCGGCTTTTCACACGACACTAAACCATTTTCAACTTTTATATTAACAAAACCAGTATGTTTAAGTTGTATTTCAGATTGTTCTACATGTTTTAAAATAACTCGACCTTTTGGTAGGACAAGTTCTAGAAGTTCCTTGAGCAAATCAGGCGAATGGCCTTCATTCGAGGCAATATTTGATAAAATAATATTAAACGTAGATTTTGGGTATCCGGCTACAAAATACAATAAACAAGTTGTCATATCATTTCAAAACAATCAAAACACGAACAAATTATCTACGATAAGATTTTGTGTACAATATACAAAAACTTACCAAGTGAGAGTCGATCTGTGTTTTCAACATTAACCGTGACATTTTTGATTTCTTTTAATTCGTTTACTTGTTTTTCGATATCATTTGTCATTTGTCCACCCCATAAATATAAGACACGATCATTTTCTTTAATAAATTCCATTTTTCTTAATTTGATTTCACCACAATTGACTTCTAGAAATTTTTATTTGTTAATGACATGCACAAAGCACAACTAGTAAGCAAAATATGTTCACTATTTAAAATTTAACAAAATGACAACTACATAAACTTTTTATACTTATTGAGGTAGTAGAATTATATTATTTAGTACTTTCTTCTAAAATTTATAATGAAATCTAAACTTGGAATAGAGACATCTATTGAAACAATTTAAAACTAAGTTATTAAAATTTTAACTTTTCGGTTAACTTTTTTCAGTTTAATTTAATTGTTCTTGTTGATTAATAAAATCACATAATTGGAAATATTGATAGCAATAATACAAATAATAAACACTTTTTAAGGCTGCATTGCGGGCCCGTACCGCATGAACAATGTGACTCCATCGATTTTGATCACAACCTAGATTTTTATATTGTTCTAGACAACCTAAGAAGTAATAACGTCCTCTACCCCGAGAAGTAATCGTCGCCGTTAGCGATATCTGCGACTGACAAATGGCGGCTCGCTTGTCAGAGCTCACTTTACCATCCGTTCAGGATTGGCTCGCAGAACGTGTTTGTGCCATGGTATTTGCTGTCCTTTTACTTCATAAACGACAACAGGAATTTACAATTAAATTCCTGATCTCGAAGAAAAATCGGTAAAAATTGTTTTTGTTGTATTTGGAGCCAATTTGTATCTCATGCGCATCGACTCTTCTCTCGATTGTCATCAGCCATCTCTCATGAGACTTATCCGTCAGGGTTCAACTCGCACACTTATATATGATTTACTTCAGGTTGTCCACATTTGAAAGGTATTTAGACTTTAGCAATGGAGCTCAGTTGTATTAAATCAACGTCCATATCGTCGAAAATATCGTTGCCAACAGGCACCGTCTGACAATAGTATTCGTCGTTTGGTGTTGAATTCTGTTGTGCACGGAGAGATTGTCATCATACCGTTTTTCAACGATCAAGACGTTCCAATGAACTGAATGAAGCGGTCAAAGAGAGCGTTGCCCATTTTGGCATCAGTGAAACCACTCTGCGGCGCATTTTGAAGGACGACTTGCATTTGTGTCCGTATAAAGTGTAATTAGCACAAAGAATATTGTCGACAGATCGTCCATGTCGCATGAAATAAGGCCAAACAGTTCCTCGAATGGTTGACACTGAACCTGATTGTTGGAAGTTAATTTTGATGATCGACGAGGCCCATTTCACACTCTGGCGGCGTTAATAAGCTAAATTGTTGCATTTGGGGAACGGAGAATCCACGAAATCCTTGAAATGGACAAATCCATGAAGTGACTGTTTGGGCCAGCGTTTGCGCCAAAACTATCATTGGGCCATATTTTATTCTACTCGATCGCTAGCTCGGTAATTTTTTCGACTGTTGTTGAGTTTGGGTCTTTATTTGCATGCTAGCTCCTACAATATTTGTCCCGCAATCACCAAATATTTTAGGATAAAGCCTTTTCGGGATATAAACCGCTTGAGGACAGCTTGGAAGGCGTCATTTGTTAATTCGCTGACCAGTTCGAGATGCAGCGCCATTGTTGCCATGCATACAAAAATGGCAATATCGTCTTTGTAAGTTTTAATGCAGCGCCCTTTGAATATTTTTAAATTGATAGGCCGAGCATAGTCAACCCTCTGTTTGTAAATGGAGATGATGGAAGTGCTCGTTCTAGAGGTAATATACCCATTGTTGGAAGGTTTGCTTTTTAAATCTAGCACGTTTTGTGAAATGGTGTATCATGTACCAGATGGATTTCTTCGCATGCAGTATCCAGTAATTTTGTACTACGACTTGGTATGCTTTTGTTTGCGGCTAAATGCTCTATCTCGGTTTCAAAGGCTGCGTGTGTTAAAATTTTTTAATTATTGTCTTTAAAGATGTGCTTAGTTCCCCTGGCGTTAAATAAGACACGATTTCAGCTCCTAATCTGGTAATGGATACAAATCGAAGGTAGTATGCAATACTTTTAACAAGCCGGTGCAATCTAAATCGATTTTACTGTAGCTGTAAATGTTTTTATAGTTTTTTGTTCCATGCTACCAGCTTGTTCAATTTTTTGAGTGCCGATGGGTGTTGTTGGATAATTTGAATTTTGTAGCCAGGCCGGTTCTTCCCACCAAATCTTGTAGGTTAGCTGTCTTCCTTAACGATAGAATGATGAGACAAATATTAAGCTGGACAAACACCTAATATCAAGTCATCTTGTATTACTTCCATATGGTTGAGTCGTATGTATTCTTGCATGAACTTGTGATATTCATTTTTTAATTTCACGTCTTTTGCAAATCTGTTTTCCATCTGGAGTCTATATTTAGACTCACCAATATCTTTTCCGTGGAGCTTTTGATTATTTAGTGGAATTCGAACCCCATAACTTCCATTCATTGTGATTCTCGCAATGCGATTCTTCGACGGTTAAACTTCGCCTTGGGAGCAGTTTTCTGATTCCCAAGATCTTTTCACTTGTTTATCTATCAGCTAAAGACGTAATGTGGCTGTTTGGTCGTTTAATTGGTGCGTTACTATAATTTTGAGTGATTTTGCGTTTTGATTTTTGAGCCATGCATTTATGATGTGGATCTCTTTTTATGCCTTCTAACATAACTTCTCTATATATGACAGCATCTATTAAAAGTTTGATAGGCCCAGCAGTGTCGAAGGTGGAGTCGGCTACTTAGCATTAATCCCTTTTGTATAGTTAGCTGTCACTGGTATAGCGATGGTTAAGATAATTGCTTACCACGACGCGGTCCCGTGTTCGATACTAAAATGGGGGATTTTCACTGGTGCACGGTAGACGAATTTCGATTGGTTTTGTTTTGCAGGTTTCCTGTTCTTCAAATTTCGCTGTTAATCTAATTACAACAATGTTGCATACTCATTATTCAAGTTTTGGTAGTTTTCTACGAAATAATTTATGTCACTTGCTTCAGCTTCAGAAGCATCTATACATATTTGTTCATAAAGATCCTTGATCTGGATCATCGTTCTCTCCAAGCTTTTCAACTTTAGATTTAATGCTGGTCTGGTTTTGTTTATGGTTGCCAGCATTCCTCAGCCGAGCGTGATTCTCTATATAAGCCGCGTATCCGAATGTCCTGTTGCTTAATTAATCTTGATGATAGATTATACTCTGTTTTTGGAGTTGACTTGGTTGCTGACTTATCTTGGTCTTCCGTGTTATTTTTTGGGCTGCCAGATGAGTTGAAGTTTAATGGTGATTATAGCGTTGGTGTAGCTGATGAACCATTATGGTGGCGGTTGCGCATGTTCTCCACGAGGTTTGTATCCAGGCGATTTTTTTTGTTCGGAGTTCCGATTTTGTTTGTTCCGCCTTCAATGGCGGAATATTTGCCCGAAATTTATTGTCATTACTCACGTATTTGCTGACAACAATTTCAGCGAGGCTAACTTGATCTTACCATATCTTTGGGGTTTTCTGGCTTTTCTATCGGTTTTGTAGTTGGAGTGAAGTTGCCATACTTTTTCCCATACTTTTTCCACTTTTAACCATTTCGCCTGTTGTTGATTGGCTAATGTGAATTATTCTTGTCTCGGTTGTTTGTTGGCCTCAAATATTGCAAAACAGACTTTTTCACCTGTGGCCCAAGAAGAAAATCAACATCAAGATTGCCGAGGTTATTTTCATTGTAAAGTAACGTGTATCCTTGAGACAAATGGTCTTCACTTTTTGGCCATCGAGTATTTTGGAAAGCAACGACTGATTGACACTATTACATGGCTCATAAAGTGTCATTAAAAGTGTCTGGTTTTGTTGGTGCTAACACGTTCCATCTTACATGTACCAATCCTTAACCGCATTACCGTTAACATAAGCCGGGGTTTAGTTAAATTTTTGCGATATCCATACCTTTTTTTACTTGCCTTCTACGGCAATCCAAGGCTGCTGTGGTGTGTGAGGTGATCATACATACTGAGGAAATTAACAGGTGATGTAAATGGGATATCATTAGACTGGAACCCACAAAGGCAAAAAAAAACTCAGAGGGCAGCAACGAATTATGGTAAGAACTGTGCTCTTCTGAAAATTGGAAAAAAATCAGCAGTGCTACAGGCCATAGTTGACCATTTGCTGAGAATGTTTACAAGATATTTGAGATCTTTTTTCTCGGAAAAACGAGAGTCACTAGTTAATGACGGGTGTACGGACCTTTATTTTTACTTATTGAGAGGTTACCCATGCAAATGATAATGTGACGGAATTTTACGCATATCATGCAACGTGCAATACCCTCCAACCACAGTGGCCGTATTACACTTTGTACGTATCAACATTTTATTTTCGTTTAGCTTAATAACGCATAACACCATTATTTGTTGTGTATTGTATCTGTCTGTATATACTCTCAGTAATAACAATTTCAGTTGCAATTTAGTGTTTGTAGAGTGAAGTCCATTTAAGTTTTACAAAAAGTTTGTAATTTTTATAGTTTTTTTTTGTTCGTCTAAATTGTTACATTTTAAACATTAGAAGTGTCAAGATCATTCGAAAGTGATAATATCGTTAAAAATAAAGTGTTTTTAATAGTTATCTAATAGTTTTATGCAAATAAAATAGTTCAAAAATGGGAAATTCTGGATCGATGTGTTCAGACAAAAAGGCGGCAAAACTGTAAATAAAAACTTTTAATTCATGTTTTCTATTTGTAAATAAAGCAGGTCTTATGACTTTGTATTTTGTTATGTTTCCAAAAAAAAAAAAAAAAAAAAAAACGGTAGCTGATTTTACTACAGAAAAAGATTTTAATCGGTTTTTTAATGATACTCAGTTACAGATATACACAGTTGTTAATTAATTAACAAAATTATATTTAAAGATTATCTTCATAAAAATCAGATTTGGTTATATAAAACAATTAAAATGAATTTAATTAGTGACAGAGTTTGCACTTATGTCGGATAAGATAGTGATTCGATCATCAATGAGTATTAATTAGCACGTTCATGGTATAACGATTTACAATGAATAATACACGGCAACGTGAATTTCAAAAACGTATTCCGCAAAAATTTTCTAATAAAATTATAAATATTTCTAATTTATTGTAATAAATTGTTACCTTTATTGATTTTCTACAATAATCGTGATTAAACATTTTAATGTCACACAGACACACATTTTACATTGAACATTGTAAATTCATGTTTGAATTTTTTTTTTAAAGTGCCTAACAACCACAACCTTCAAACATGCGGGTGATATTTCTACGGAATGAACATGATTAATCGATTGTCGTGCCGTTGTAATAATTTACTAAATGGCACAAAGGCGGTTTGCGGCTCTAGCATTAAACTAACAAATCACTATATTCTGACGTCCTACTTCCACCACCAGCGTGGGCGCGTTAAGACAGACGATTGACAGGTTGGCTAGTTTCATGCGTTAACGTAGCTTACACGAAGTATTATCGACGGGTTTGAAACCGAAAACAGTATTTTTATCTTCTACAGCAACAAACAGACTTGGTCCATTTTTCTCGTTGGTGAAGTAGTATCCGCGGTGCCAACGTTCCCACCCAAAATGTCTGGACCCAATCAAGAAATGGCCGGGTGTTAAACAGGTCAAATCACTCGAATCTTCCGGCATTGAATCATTAGGTCGAGAATTCAAACCAACTTTAATTTCTATGGAAAGAGTATCAAATTGTTCAAATGTAAAAGCATTGTTACCAACGAAAAGTTTTTAATGGGACCAAATTTGACCGCAGCCTTCCATAAACCTCCAAAATGAGGAGACCATGATGGAATGGTATGCCAATTAATATTTAAATTGATACAGTACCATCAAACTTCATTTTTGTGCACTTTACACTTAAATAAGTTTGTAAATCTTCGGAAAGCAGCGATAAAAGATTCTGTTGTTAAGTTAGAGGCCATCTTCATATGGACGGCTTTAATGGAAAATCATACACAAAAATCGCTAAATATCCTTTTTCAGTAGTTCGTGATCGTGCTTTATTTATTATTTGAAAAAATCAAGATCGAACACATCACATGCATTGTTTTACAGAGATTTCTTTTCCCAATAATCCAAAACCGCTCCCGAATTTTATAAATATAACAAAGCTTATAACCCCTGAAAAATTCTTATTAGCGGGATTATTTGTAGTTGGGAAATAATGCCAAGTATCAAAAGTCTTGGATTTTTGAAATACGGGTTGCGACAATCCTTCTCGGAAGCGTCTCCGAAACCATGAAGTCCAATCTGATTTTGTCTGCTTGAAGTAACACAACGACAAAACTTGAATAGATCTTAACTGACTTTTGAATTCAATCCAATAATCTGTGAATGAAAAGTGAAACAAATCTAAATCGACATCCCAATTTAGGCCAATTAGATTTGAGGGCCCACACCAAATCAACGTCTAGCACCATCGGATTCGACCCCGAGCTTGTTCTTTGTATTGTTCTAGACAACCCTAAGAAGACAGTCGTTCTCTACCCCGATGAGGGATCGTCACCGACATTGACCTCTGCGCCTGCCAAATACATAGTAGCTCTTCTCTTAGAGATCGCTGAACTATTCAAATAATTCAATAGCAACGGCTTTTCAATAATGGGAATTTAGTATACTGACATCGAAGCTCAAAATTTCCATAAATTTTTTTTATTATACTTGACTAGAATGGTAACGACATATCTACCAAACTTATGTCTCTTGGCGCTTACTATATTTTTCGCACAGTTTCTCCTCAATGACGTGATTATTTGGCATTATGATGTTTTCTAATTCCCAAAATTGTTGAATTCGATCATTGAGCTCGAGAAAAGAAACAGATAACGACGATAAATGAGGACACGAGATAATCTCTGATGGTAAATTCTCACATATCCGACCCCATAAATCCCATCTAAACATCAACATTTTGTGTCCTCATTATTTTAGAAAATAACTCAACCTCTAATAGTAGATCAATTGTATCTGGTTTAAAAAACCAGTGATCCGCTATACTTGGAATTTTACCTGTATATCAATTTTGACTGGAATTGACGGAGTCGCCCTGCAATTTTTAATTTTACAAGACATTCTAAACTAGAGCAAAAATCAGATTTCTGTGACAAATTTCTCGAATTTTACAAAATTAAACCGCTGATGTGGATTGACTTTTAGGCCTTTAAATTTAAGACACACATCTAAAAGAAGAAAAAAGGCAAATTATTTTCTGTTCCAAAAGAACACGAGCCTGATTTGTAACAGTTGATCAATTGGAATGATGATTAAAATTTGAACTTGTCTTTGATTGGAAATTGGAAGAATTCTTTTTGGCATCCAAGATCCGAATTCGACTTTTGAAAATTTCGATAAACTTTCCAAGTTTTAGAACCATCTGTTCTAAATCGATAGCTCGTTTATGAGTCATTTACGAGGCTTGCGGTATCACAGAGGCAACAACCTTAATAAAACAACATTTTTAAGAGAACCTTTTTATTCTATTGAACAATATTTTTGCTTAATTGAATATTGCTAAGGACAATCCTTAATTTCTTTTAAAGTTTTATTTCTTTTAAAGTTTTTACTGTTCATAGCTCAATTTTAACGTTTTTGTCGTAGGAAGCTTTTAAAACTTAAATACTCATAACTATAAAAATGAGCTATTGACTTTATTTTATGTGACTAATTGATAATTTTAAGTATTAAATTATCAGAAGTGATCAAACAACATGTTGCTCAATTTAATAATTGATCTATTTTAAGAAATGAAGTTGAAAGTAAACCAATTTATTGCTCAATTTTTGTTTTAAAACTCAGTAACAATTAGTTGTAACTTGTAATACCTAGTTGTACTGGATTAGCCATAATCTATACCCAAATATTTGATCAAACATTTGTGTTGCTCAATTTATTCGTTAACATGGAGCAATACAATTAATTACAATAGAACTCGACATATTTTCAATTTGAGAAAATAATTTTCAAAATAGATCAGTTAGCTTAATTTATTCTTTATACTAGGTCCATACACAAAAATTTGAGCTAGTTATTTAAGCGAGTTAATAATTGTGAACTAATTTCTAAAACATTACTGAGCTCCTCAACGATCGTTTATTATAAAACTGAGCAACTCAAAATTCAAGTAACATTTTTTGTGATTCGATTCACACACTAAAACCAAAATACACTAAAAAATGCTAGTTAGGAATCTAAACTATAAAACAACCCTAAGAAAGTGAGCAACAAAACAAGTCCCAAAAGTATGAAAAAATAGCATTATTTTGCCAGTTCCGATTAAACGACCAACAGTAAATAATTTCACTAAAATTTAGTTACTTTAAAGTAAGAAGTGAAAAGTTATGTTAAGTTGCTCAGTTTCACGTGCTTTTTGTATTTTTTTTTTAAATTATTGTTTCCAAAAAGAAAATTATTTCATTTTCCTTATCAATATTTTCAAAATGTAAAATATAAAATCAAAAACTATCCAGACTTTTCCACAAATTCAGGTTGATCAATTCTTATTTTGGTTAGTTTAAGCTTGAAACTAGCAGGTTAATTTACACAAATTTCGTTTGACCAAAAACCCATAAGTCAAAAGTTGAGTTGCTCAATTTATTCGGTAAACTTAGCGCATAGAAAAAAATTGATTTTTTCACAAAAGTAAAAATAAAAAAAATATTAAACCAAATACTATAACAATTATTGAACTAAAAAGTCAACAATCGTTTATTATAATACTGAGCTATGAGTTACTCAGAATTCAACTTCAATTTTTCGCAACTTAGTGTTCGATCAACTGACCGTAAATAATTTCACTAAAATTACAATTATACTTTGTTAATTGAGGCAATTTTAAGTAAGAAGTGAACGTTATGTTCAGTTGCTCAATATTACGCGGTTTCATTTGCTCTATGAACGTTTTTAAGATTAAGAAATAAAAACTACAATCAAAAATTGCAAGATCACTGTTATCATTTAACTTTATCTTAATAGTTTAGCAACCACAACTCATTTACAAAAAACGTCTGAGTTGAATTGCAAACTTGTGACTCAGTACTATTTAATATAACACAAGAAATTGTCACGATTAAATCTGAGAATTCGATAAAAATCCTGCTGAATCAGTTTACATTGATGCCAAAAATTTAAGTGGAAGGTAAATGAAAAAGAATGAAATTCTTCTTAAAGCATTTGGATAAAGTCCGATGTAGGGGAGTACGCAATATACTATTTATCATTAGTTAAACTGAGAAAGAATATAAAAAAATGCTTGTCCTATAATTTTTAAAGATGCTATAATTTTTGATATTAGACTTTAATGATCCTGTTAAAATATGACAGTTTAGCTAATCAGTAGCTTACAATATGGAATATAAAGTAATAAAACTACAACTCAAAAAGATTTATAAATTAACAACAGTGCATAAAAAAGACAGCAATGCATGCTAAATTTTGCATGTTTATATTGTTTCTCTTGTCATACGAACGGAAATTTTAATAAAACAAACACTCTTCTTGTTTTATATCAATTTTTTTTATTAAATCGTTCTTTAATCAGCTCTAGACTATTGGACTTAAATTTTTTTGAATTTGAACCTGCTACAACACTAAAACATTAGAACATCAAAAAATGTTGATTGTTGGTCGTGTACATATAGACATAACGTTTTGGAATAGATTGTGTTGTGGTTGTATTTTGAACGGTATCGGAAATTTGGTTTTGTTGTCCTATAAAGTTAATAAATATTCCAATTTGTAAGAACAGCTATTACCTACGGTTTTGATTGTCATGCTTAGAGCAAAAACTGTGTAGTGCATCTTTAAATACTCAAGTAAAGCAAAACTTAAAATTAGGTTGTTTGTCATTTGTATTGGGATCGACTCACCATAAACATAACCCCTTGTTAAAGTACTGAATTAATCGGACAAATTTATCTCCACCTCTTTACAGGACAGCAGAAATTGCTGAAAAAGATGAAGGTGCCTCTCGGCTCCAGTACTTCTAGCAGAACAAAACAAACAAATTATACTATTATTTATTAAATCTTATACTGAGTTGAACCTTAGGTTGAACCAATTACGACATTCAAATCAAACGTAAACAACAAATGGTTCGAAAGGTCTTGCAAGATACGTCACATACAACGATGATAGATTAGAACGGCAACTTTAACTATACTATTACTATTATTTTGGTACGCGGATGTTTATGTACTTAAATAATTTGTCATGCTATCGTAATCGAAATCATTCAACTTGATAATTTTTTTAAACTATATTTACTACATATTGATTTACTATAAAATTTGAAAATTGTAACCAAAATTATATTTCCACTATAAATGAAGGACGAGACAATGAGTGGACAGTGATATTGTACCAAGGTAGTAAGCAAACCAATTTTAACCAAATAAACGAATTTTCGATTCATTTCATTTGCAACAATCAACCGTAAAATACGAGAATCATGATAATTGATTTTGTAGTAAATGAATACGGAAAATGGTAACGATAACCTCGGTATTTAGTTAAGGGTAAAAATTGTTATAGAATTCGGTCAAAATGCGTGGTACAATTTACACATAATAAACTGATGGTGTACTTAACATCACTGCTGAATATAAGGAAACCCATATTATATCAGTAATAGGAGGTTTTTATGCACTACACTAATTTATGTTTCTTCATAGTAACTCATTGATAGGTTAGAGCAAGGCCAGCACTAGTCAATATAGTATGGTAAAGCTTGGAGGCATTTCCTGAAAAGTTATTTGCATCAAGCCACAGCAACCATATATGCCGCATTCGTATCAAATATATTTTCACTTAGTTTAGATGATTCCACCGGATATTTGACTTTACTGAGTTTTTTTTACAAGATATTTCAGACCATATTTTTAATTGGTGATCGTTGTAGGTGGTCAGCACAACGAACAATTTTACACACAAATGGTCATGGCGTTGTGGTCAGCAATGGAAATAAAACTCAAGACCGGGCCTGTTTAAGCCAAGCAGCACTAATGACGTTGACAACGTCATATCTTTTAACATTGGCGCGAAATTTACGCTGAGTACTGCAGCAAGACATTCCAGCTCGGGTCTGGTGACTTTTTCTGGATCTACTAGTATTCATCTTTCACCCACCAAATGGCCGAGATATCGCTTAGTTGCGAGAGTACAAACTTGGATTTCTGCACGTGATGGTTGCACTTTTTAACCTACTAGCAACTAACTCTAACAGTTCCATATGGTCGGGGAATGAAGCAGATGTCACTAATAGATTAAGGCGACATATCGTTTAAAAAGCATTCCACAAACTAAAAGGCATATCAGTAAACTGATATAATGGTCTGCCTGAAACAGTAAATGCGATCTTAGCACAAAATGCTACCTGTAAAGGAATTTTCTAAAATGCATTCAGGTTCAAACCCTAATTACGGATGCGAAACTTCTCAATCTCGCGACGCAACATACTATACTGTTGGCTGCTTTAGTCAAGCAATTTCTCAAGTTGCTTATACCACTCAACCATACAGCATAATGTTGTCTCGTTTAGAATAGATATCCGCCGAATAAATGTAGTTGTGCCTTAATCTAAGCAGTACGCTAACTCAAGTCTAGTAAGGGGTCTGTGTTCGATCCCACTTCCTCCGGTGATGTCTTTGGTCTACTTTGCAATTGGTACGGGTCCCGAGAACTTTGTATTTCGCTTTGAACATTTCCCGATGAAGTGTAATAAATACACTTAAGCACTTTCGTAACTGGCCGCTGGTAATCCATAAACGAAGGGGAAGTATCCAACTGAAATTCCTATGCTCACGCAGAGAAAAGTACTCCAGTGCATTTAAAACATGTAGTTGGAGATGTTAAGGCGTTTGATTTTGTGCCGATTAACCCACGACGATATTGTCCGAGATTTTGCTATTGACTCGCTGTTTATCTGGAATATTTGATCATTAGGCTGATCATTAACATCATTTGCCTCATCGTAATTGTAATCCGGCTCGATTTTATCCAGTTCAGCACCTAGATACGTCATTTGATGTACCTTAGGTGGTCTAGATCCGCCGCTAGGCCCAAGTATCAAAGATGACTAAGTTTACACATAGCATAACTTCCAAAATATCGCTCCTTATTCGCAGACGCACTCTGCTAAACGAGCAGGTGACTATCGTTGTCTTTTCGGTCAAGCATCCAAAGTTGGAGAGAATCCAACTTTCTCATTGGAGAGAATCCTGGACTCTGGAACTCCGTAACATTGTGATGATTTTTTTTTCTCGATATCGCCTCATTCCCAAAACTGTTGACATTGCCACCTGGAGAGAGACTACGATGTTGGATGGCGTGGTGTTGGCTAAACTGTTGTTCTTGTTGAATATCGCGATCCGTACCGTGTTCTGGCGTTCGGTTGGTGTTGATCGATATGCGTCGAGGAATTTGGTGAGTACTTCCTTGTTTGTCCTTCCCCTTTTGCCTTATGCAGTGCTCTATTTAGAATGTCCACAAATCTTTAAGCTTGCCCGTTCGACATCGCATGATAGTGTGGCGTTGATATGTGATTAATTCCTCGAGCACGACAGAATTCACTGAATTGTTTACTGACGAATTGAGTCCCGTTGTCGGTTACCAATGTTTTCGGATTGCCGTTATGTGAAAATAATTCGCTTGATGCAAGTCGTTGACGTGATGTTCGTGTACACTTTTACCTCATGAAACATAGAATATGAATCGCGATAGTAACCAGATACCACTCTCCATCAATTGGTCGGGCGATGTCCATAGGACGAACTGCATATGGCTATGATTGCAGAAGAATCTTGATGGGTGAATTGGCGTTCTATGATGTCGTAATCAATTTCAGGCCAGAACACACTATACATAGGCTCGGGCGAGTATTTTCATTGCCGCGGCGCCCAAATGTGCGATAAAATTAGCTTGAAGTTATCAAATGATTTTTGACCATTCCTATTTCACATTTCCATTCAAGAGTCGGTTCAGTGGAGCTCGTAACTCTTGCATTTGCCGGAAAAACTTTCCGTAGATGTTTATTACTGCTAAGAATGATCGAAGCTGTGGAACATTTTCAGGTGCCGGCATCGCGTCAACAATGACTTGATTTCATCAACTTCACTCGGAATTCGTATTCTTCTAATCGTTTAAAAAGTCGTTTGAGGATTGCTTTGTGAGTCTCCTCATCCTTGGAATGAACGAAAATATCGTCGAAATACGCGATGGTTCCGTCAAGGCTGGCCAGCACAGAGTCTATGATTTGCTGAAAAATAGATAGGCGGATTTCACTCCGAAAGACAGGCGACTGAATACTTTACTGCCAGAGAGTAGCGCGAATATTTCTGCTGGACTTGGAAGTGGATATACCTTTTTCTCGATTAATAAACTCGTCCCAGTTGATTAGTTGGTGCATAAGAATATGCGGCCGTTCGGGCGTTTGACCGCGACGATATATTCAATTTATGCGGATGCTTGATTTATAGTCTTTAAACACTTGGCCTTCTCTGGTGTATCGCTGAAGTTGGTTTGAGGTTCGTTTTTCAATTCCGCAATGAATACATCATGTTCTGGTTTTGTCGTACGGATGACACTGTATATTTTGTTTATCGGACGGTCCTAAATTCTTAAGCGTTCGATCTCATCTATGCCTAAAACATTAAGCTCTGTAATATTTGTGACTTTACAAGCGTACCAGAGTATACTTGCCCGATATTTTTAATCCCCAATTCACAGTCGAATTCCACGATAATATAGAAATGTGGTTCTTTGAAGCCGATTTTATTCCCCTGTTTCAGTAAGTGGTTCCAGGTGACCCCATAGTTTGCCATGTTTGCTTTGAGATTATGGTAAGTTCGAACGCCGTGTCGATCTGTAATTTCACGTTGGTTTCATTAATCTTGACGTTGATGTATTTGCGTCGGGATGTCGCCATGCCTGTTGTCATTGGAGATTCCGTCGACACGTAGAACCTACACGTGGCTGATTACTCGGCTTTTTAGCTGTCGAAACTCGTAGTTTCTTTAGTTGTCAATAACCCTCTTTATGTACCACATTATGACATTAATGGTACTTGTGTGTCGTAAATTGTCAGTTTCGAACGAAGTGTGTACCACCGCAGAGCCAACATGGAAATTCGTTTTCGAATTGCGGCGTCTTGTTAAGATTATAAACCGCGAACGAACATCAAACATTTAAATTGGTTAACGTTTTTTCAACTTAAATTCTTCGCATTGAGGGCTTATCAGTGCCACGCACGTGACAAAATCTGTGCTCCCATTCTTTGAGGCTTAAAGATACTTGTGCCGAGTATTGAACAACGATTCTTGCCGTTTAAAAGCATCTTTCAGTTTATTCACAACCTCGGCGAATGAAAAATCATTCCAAGATTTCGGAAGAAGCATATCCTTGAGTCTATCATGAAAGTTTGCGTCCGACTTGAGCAAAACTAATAAAATTATTTCTGCATCGTTGATGGCTTTGGCGTCTTTCTGGAATATTTCCTCGTATCGTCGATACCATTCCTCTACCCAAAACCTGCATTGGCAAAACTTTCCATTCGTTGAAAATTTTATTAACGATGTTGAATTTATAATGTAACCGGTATCCTCGTTGCCATTTGTTACCACTTTCGTTTTACGTGATCAAAAATTGACCGTGTACCAACCAATCCTATCAACCCATTTTAATCACATGGCATGCTCAGCAAGTTAAATTACGACTAAACCACGTGTGCCAAAAACAAAATTTTGTATTTCAAAATTGACACAAAACAAAATCAAAGATAAAAATACTTTAACTTGGTTTTTATTTTTTAATCGCGAATCATAGTAAAATTAGTAGAAATTTCACTGGCTGAGCATGTCATGTGATTAAAATGTGTTGTTTACATCATACCAGAACTTCGATTCGCTGTCCAATATTTAGTGCGCCGACATACACTTTGTTAAACAAAGTGCTGTTGTTACTGAGCTTAGTTATTTTAGCCATCTTTCAAAGTTAATCTTTCAACAACTATAAACTTCACTGCCTTGCACTGTGATATATTCGAAATAGGAATATCTTTAGAGACATAAGAATAAATACGGCGTGTTTCCATATACGCAGAAATTTATTAGATCTAATGAATTTATAAAATGTAGAATCCAACTACCAAGCAACAAACATTTGAAACCAACTTATAAATAGATATTAATGCATATTCATACTAACAATAAGTATTAGCATAGGTTAAGGTTTAAGCTATTATATTTTAGATTGTTTTAAAGATTTTCACACATCTTGATAGTTTCATTTAAAAAAAGATCAAAGACATTGAATTAATCATAATTTGTGGTTTGAAGACCATTACCGCGATTTTCTTTAATCAAACCCAAATCACTCAAAATTTGGCTTAAATTATGTTTTAAGTAAAAAATGAAAACCTTCCACTTTACTCTAAATTGATCTCATTCCGTTAAAACAATTGAAAGGAATGAATGTACCCATGTGTGTATGAATAATGGCTCGAAGGCTTTTATTTATATGAATGGTTTAACATTTCACTTTCAACCTTGTCACTATTAAATCGATGTTTTCATCAAATTAAAATTTACTACATAATGCATATTACAATTTAATTTTATGTAACTAAATATTTAAAAAAATTAAAAAATTATATTTAATTAATTTACTATTAACCAATTTTAATTCTACACTATATGTACATATCGTCACCTCAGTATTTAAATTGCATTTGAAGTTTAAACAGTTTAAATGATTATAATTTGAAAACCTTTTTTGTTTATAAAACTTTTTTGATTGATTTGTTCAATTTTTTTTGCCCGATATACCCCGTACTGGGGTTGAATTCTGTTTCGATGATATGATAATGAAAAAAAAAAATTAATATCATCAAGTTTTTATTTGCTTTTATCAGTGTCAACATCGAAAACGAGATTCCGGTTTACCAAATTGATAAAATACATTAGTTCTGAGTTTTTTACGCATGATGGCAGTGAAAACTGTTATACATTTTCAGTTTAGTGTTATATATCTAAATAATATATATGTCAAAATTTGAAATAGATTTTTTGTATACACAAATTTATATAAATTTATGTATTATTTTGTAAAATTGAAGCAAATTGTTAATAATATTATGGTAAAATTGAAATTACGTGATTGTTTTAAAAAAATTATTTATAACAAAATATATACAACACACATATAAAATACACACATAATGATATAGAATATTATTTAAAACAAAAAGGGAATCGTGATTTGTGTTTTATCGATGATAAGTTTATCATTTAACACAACTGTTTTCCTCTTTTTGGATTTGTATGGTATTTAACACTTTTACAAAAATTGTCAGGTCATTATGTAACATTCAAATACTGAATTCTAATTTGGATATAGGTCATAATTTCATGGAATTGTATCTATGTAACGTATAAATATTGAGCAACTGATACTAAAATATAAATATGTAAAAAATTATGTTATATCAATATATGCGTTAATAACAGATATGTAACATTTATCATATACTGATATTTTTTTAATGGTAAGAACTATCAACATTTTGAAACTATCAATCAAAACGTTTCGATTTTTTTAAGTAAGATGGCAGTGTTAGCTCAACAATGACAAACATGCAGTTAAATCATTTAAAGACTGAGGTGACGATATATCATGTAGTATGATGCGGGTATACTTCAAATTCAACCGCTATCTTACTATACATACGTAACGTACATTACATCAACATGAATTCGGTGTGTGAACATTTAATATCATCACAAATTGATCTTATACTCATCCGTCTGTGTCCCAATTTTTAGCAGCCAACTTTCATTTATAGGTCAATAAATTGTATAACATAACTAAGGCAACAGTATGTGCTTCATAATAAACCATACCTCAAAATTACTTTTTGTTTACTAGTTTGCGGTTTAGGCACTTCCCCAGGTGGTGGATAGGAGAAAGCCCGCTAAATTTTCCGTCGGCAGGTACCGAGGAAATCAAATACCGACAACACTGCTTTCGCCGAAATCTACATGGCTAAGAATAGGCGTATTTTTTTCCTTTATATCCAATTTAGTACCATAGGGCGTCTACTAGACTAGACCATCTCGCTCTATTGGGGGCTATTGCCTTTAACTCACTTCTTGTCTTACCTAGATGTTTCGGTTTAGTTAGCATAGTTCTTTTCCATGTCACCGGTGGTCTTCCGACTTTCCACTTTCCTTGCGGGTTCCAATCTAATGATATCCTAGTAATGTCACTTGATGGCTTTTGAAGTGGATGTCTTATCCAAATCCATTTTCGTATCCTAATTTCATTCTCTATATCGCTTTACCTTGTTTGCAGAAGAAGCTCCTCGTTCGTGGGTCTTCGTGTGATTTTCTGCGTGTTTCCTATGTTTCACAACCATCATACAGTAGTACTGATTTTATACATAGATATTGAACATTCGTAGTTTTGTGTTTCTTGGCAGCGCGGATATATTCCATATCTTGTGGAGCATGTTGAAAATATTTCTGGCTTTGTAATCCTTTCACTTATATCCTCCTCAGTGCCGGTTGCTTTTGCCACAGTACAACCGCAAGATATACGAATTGCATGATCTCTTCAATGTTTTATTGATTAATGTGAATTGGTGTATCAATGCTTGTGTTAAGTCTTATGACCTTAGTTTTTCTGATGTTGATTTTAAGACCAATTCTGTTAATATCTCAGCTTTCTCCTGCATATCGGCGTATTTGGGTGTTAGCAGGCATATATCTCCTGCGTAATCACGATCATTTAGTCGACTAATGAGATCACATGGTATTCCATTTGGGCTAGCTATGTCTAATCTGAGCAATACATTGTTTAACACTATTGAGAACAAAGTGGAGATACTACACATCCCTGCTTAACTCTTCAGTTGTGGCATTTTTCACTTTGCTTGCCTTTATATCAAACTATATTTCCAGCACCCGGTACATTTTTTTGATTTCTTCAGAATGCAAGACGCTCACTTAAACTTCACGAAGAGTAGGTACGGTGGTGAGTTTCATTCATAAGATTTTTCATTTATGATCCGAAGTGTATTAATGTAATCCGTGCAGCTCCTACCAGGTCTAAAGCCAAGCTGCTCATTTCATATGTGATTGTTGGTTACATGTGAAATACGTTCCAGCATGACCATGGCCAATACTTTCATTATACTGTTGAAGGAGCTTCCTCTTCAATTCTTGCGTTCTCTTAAGTTTTCTTTCTTCGGGATTGGTAAAGTTATCCTTCTTCCCATCTCTCTGGTATTCTACCTGTACTCCAAACTTCCGCTAGTTGATCAGCTGGGATGTTGTTCTATCCAAGAACTTTGTTGTTCTTTAACTTCCTTATGGCACTTGTAGCTTCCCTCTCCATTGGTGGATGGGTGATGATTGTTTCGTAACAATTTCCACCTGGAAGTGCATAATTTTCTGCAGTGTCTATGCTGTTATTTTAACACCTGTTTACCTGTTGATTTTCTGCGCATATTTCTGTTTGCTGTTCCTTCAGCTGTTTGGAGGATTTCCTCAGTGAATTTCCTGCGATCACTCTGTGCCGTTTTCTTTACCTTTCGAGTTGTATCTTCGTATTGCCTTCTAATTTCTGCCGTGTTTTGATTCAGCAACCATAGTTTTGTTACTTGTAATGTTAAGTTGTAGATCTTCACTGAAGGGCATTCTGATGATATTTTACTGCGGCGGGTTTTACTTTGATTGTTCCGTCTGTTCGTGATTGGTCGGTATATCTGCTCAGTGCTCTGACATCTGGGAGGGATGATAGAATTTCTTATTTACCACACATGATCTATTTAGTTTGTTGTTCTGCAATCTGGCGACATCAAAGTGTATTTATGTATATTTTTATATTGGAACTTATTACTGGCACCTATGAATAACTGATTTGTAACACAGTAATCGATGCGTCTATTTTCGTTTGTTGACTCTAATGATTTTTTACCCATGATTGACGTCTTGCTTTTATTATCGGTTCCAATTTTTGCGTTGAAATCTCCCTGAACAATTTTGATGTAATTACGATAGGCACTAGGTAAAATTCAACATTGATTGTGCCATCAGCATCTCCCGTAGATGCGTAGCACTGAATAATTGTAGTATTTCTTATTTTCGGCTAGAATCTTGCTGTTATTATTATATTATTCGGCTGCTTATTGGTTAACATTCGAGTAGTGCTTTCTTGCTTCTAGTTGTTAGTATTCCTACACCTTGATCGTGTGTCCAGACAGACATCCATTTTCTGGATCATGCATTTGCTGGATTTTGGAAATTTTCGATTTCTAGCATAATTTTCTCAGTTTTCTGGATCTTGGGAATTTTTGATTTGTGGCTAAATTTTTCCAGTTTTGATAGGCTAACCATCATGGAGTTTTGATAGGCTAACCGTCATAAATTTTCTGGATTTTAGCAATTTTCGATTTGAGGCATAATTTTCTCGGTTTGGATAGGCTAACCGTTATGAATTTTGTGGATTTTGGGTATTTTCGATTTGTATGCATAATTTTCACAATTTTGATAGGATTACCACCATGCATCTTCTGGATTTTGAGAATTTGGTATTTGAGATTTGTAGCATAATTTTCTCAGTTTTCTGGATTTTGGGAATTTTTTATTTGTGGCTCAATTTTCTCAGTTTTAATAGCTTAACCATCATGCATTTTCTGAATTTTGGAAATTTTTATTTGTAGCATAATTTGCTCAGTTTTCTAAATTTCGGAAATTTTTGATTTGTGACACAATTTTGATAGGCTAACCATCATGTAGTTTTTAGAGGCTTACCATCATGAATGAAAACGTTTGATATATGGCATAATTTTGTTGGTTCTGATAGGCACTTTCTAGATTTTGAGAATTGTAAATTTGTAGCATAATCATCTTAGTTTTCTGGATTTTTGATTTGTGGCATAATTTTCTCAATTTTGATAGTTACCATCATGTAGTTTTTATAGGCTAACCAACATTCATTTTCTGGATTTTGGGAATGATTGATTTGAGGCATAATTTCTCGGTTTTGACAGTCTAATCATGTACTTTGAGTTTGGAAATTTTCGATTTGTAGCATAATTTTCAATCAAAATAAAGAGGTGGTCACTTTTGGGAATTTCACTGTATATTATTGACAAATAAATCAACATAAAACATTTACTAAAACATCACGGTACTTAAATAAATCCAAAGACAATGAATCATATACAAAAAACCAAACTATTTTACACATTTATTGGTATTTTCCCCTATAATAGTTTTTTGCTATAGACCGATTTGCTTATAGTTTCGTGCAAAACAAAATGCACAATATACAAAAACAAACAAAAGCATTGACATACATAAATTCTCTTTTAAATTTTATTCAATTAAAAATTTTAATTTTCTTTATTCTCTTTTTTTTCTTTCATTCTCAATATGATTTAGGTCTGCTAGCAGTCAAACAACCCCAGTTGTATCGGTTTCTATAACAAATTTGAAAGGTATTAATAATACAGTGGATACAACAAATGCGCAAGATCCAAATCAACACAATCACACCATCGATCGTTCGTCGTCGAATTCGAACAATAAACAAAATAATATTATTTATGAAAAAAATTCACGAGCAAACTCAGTCGACGTTGGACTGTCACATGAAAAAGTTGATAAATTTTATTTAACGCGTGAAAATCAATTGAATTATTCTAAAATTAATAATAATAATAGTAATCGAAATTGTGATAAAATGAGTGGTTCACGGGATCGTTTGGGTTTATGGGGATTAAGTAGTGATTCGGAAATTTATGGTAATATCGCGGGTTATGATCGATTAAAAGCAGGACGATTTAATAAGGTAAAGAAAATTTTTTTTATTATGAGTTTTTCAAGGTGAACATTTTATTTTAGATTTTTAGAATATTTTAAATTTTCTCGTTTTCGGTTTTTATTTATCTTCTTTTATTTTTTTTTTTGTTTGTGTTGACCTACGAAGTTGAATGAATTTATACATATGTAAAGCATTATCGATTTTCGCGGAAATTACGCGATTTGTCGCTTTTTTCTTTTATTTAATGTTCGGCGAGAATATAGACCTACATAAGTTAAATAATTAGTGATGACTTAACAAAATGCAATTTTTGTGAATTTTTAAGTGAATGTATGTCAAAATAGTGTATAACGGAAAGTAGTGGTGTTAGTGTTGTAAAGTGGATTTAACCAACAGTATATTTTCCGGGAGCGAAAAACTAAAATTGTTAGTTACATTATTTAAACACGGAAATGCACATTGTTGCGGTTTCCCTGATAAACGTATTTCACCTTATCAATGTTTAACCATAAATATCATATAGTTAACAATCATATCAATATTATCTAGATTTAAACGTGTGACCGCTACTTTTCAAACCATTTTTATCATTTATGACCACAAATTTAAATTTATCAGTGATTTTTCCAATTGCTTTCAATTTTGTTAAAACAGTAATCTACTTAATTCAATGAATATAATAATAAACGTCTGACAAGTATATACTATCTGAAATTACGAATTTTGATAAATATCAATTTAATTTCCCAATGTCATGCTTGTTTGCGCAAAAAATTGCGGATGTTATGTTATAATGAATAATGTTTTTGGTTTATCTTGTTGTTAAAACCAAAACTAGCCACTTTATAAACTATTATAAGCATGTCTTAGCGGTCAAAGGCTGTGTTGCCTTGGCGACAATCATTTACTATTTCCAACAGCTTTATCTTCTATTTAAAATTGCTAAATAAATATTTTCTAAAAAAAATCACTAACCTTTGTCTAGAGTCATTTATCGATGTTTACTAATCGTTTGTTACCATCCACACAGTATAGATAAAAAAACATAGATTGTTGAGTCAGCTCTGAAAATGAAATAAAAAATTAAATTATTATCTGAAGTACATATTAAAAAAATCATATCACACCACCACACAACACAATGATGTACCAAATTAGTTTGTAAATAATTTATGTTGTTGCTATATTTTATCTATAATCTGGCTCACTAATTAAAGTGTTTTCGAAATCGGCACAAATTCATTATCAATTTTTAGAAGGAGGTATAATAGACTAACAAAATACGCATGCGCTGATCATAAAATTAAGGGACACAAAATTGTATGTGACATATTTAAGAGTGAGACATCTTTATTGATTGTCATTTAGACTAGACATTTTATTACATATAAAACGGATGGGTTTAGCGTGCAGTATAGTTGATGACGATATATGACAAAAATGTATGATGTTAACGTATTAACTTTATACACGTTTTGTTCTCATTTGGCAGACGGATCAATCTATATTGAAAATATTTTAAGCTGTGCATATAACATTCTTTATTTAATCTTCTGTAGAATTTCTAAGCCGCAAGATTTTTTCCTACAATTTCCTTATTATAAACTAACCTTCTGCATTACATTCTGCTACGGAAGGTTTTTGAAATGATTTTTGGAAAAGCTGCACAGAATTGATGCGCTATACGTACATCTCTATAACTGGTACATATTTTACTAAGAAACCTATAACGACGATGTCGTTATTTTATTTATTTAGATTTTTGAGATGGTGTGCGAAGCAAAGCTTAGTTTCGATCTAATGAGGAATTGTTAAAAATTAATTGTCACCTCATCAGGTCGTTGCGATTTTTTTTTAATCAAACAATTTAATTTAGTTAATACTTTAGATAACCATCCTTAACTAAGATTCTTAGCCTAAACTTTATCATCTTTCATCTTAAACAATTCTGTTGTCTTAACATACTTATAACTACTATGCATACTATACTTATACATATATAGAACATTGATTTAAAATTTTAAATTTCATTTAAATCGCTCAACTATTTCTGAGCTGCTAAGACAAAAATTGCATCCACTTTTTGACTTAAATCAGAGCTGTATAAAAATCAAAATAGCCAAAATCTGTAAGTGGTCTATCTGTAATACTGATTGGAGTCAATGATGCCTTATTTTGTAGAGGGATAGTGTCTCAGAATTGGATATTTCATCGATGTACTTCAATTGGAGTCGTCGAGTAAAGTTATTGAGGCTCTCGGGAGATCTTTATGCCTTGAGCATTTGTAGATTGGAGGTTATGCCATGGTCAAATAGAAATCGAAAGGTTGGTTGATTTGTTTTGAACTGTTTCTCTGGGCTGTATGGTTCTATTAGGGCTGAAGCCTGTTGAGAATGACTATTTCTATAATCTTACTTACTCTATTTAGAAGCGAAATTGGGCTCTATACTATTGGAGGGAATTCTTGATTTACTGGTAGGAATAACTTTGCAAATTTTCCAACTGCCTGGAAAGTATTCTTATTTTTAGGATTGCGTTAAGAATCTCGGTGAGCTGTGATACCTTTATTTGGTAAATTTCTTAGTTCTGAGTCGGGCTTTTCTTTTATTTAGATGCCGCAGAATGTTGGAAACCAAAATTGGGTCTTTCAGGTACTCATTCTGAGTATGTACCTTTTAATAATGAAAATAAATTTTCCTGCGCTATTAGGTTAGGATCTATTATATAGTTAAAACCAGGGCTACGAACCAAACCCGAACTGGAACCGGAACGGGGTTCAGAGATTTTTCCAAAATCTACCAAATCAAAATTCGGGTTCGAGTTTAAGTTAATTTTTTTTTTCAAAAATAAAAAAAAATAAAAACAATCAATTTGGGGAAGTTTTTGGAATATTCTCCAGTTTATCGGATGATAAAAATGACCACGACGTATTGGAAGAAATCTTAAAGTTCAAAGGAATAGTTTGATGGTAGTTACAGAAAGCGAATAAAATGACAGCGCCAACCGCTTTGATTTTATTATAAAAAAAGAGTTTGCTGCATATCAAAAATTTTTTCAAAATTTCAAAGGAAAAAATGTTTTGCAGCCCTGCAAACCCATAAATTGGATACCCTATTATTATACTTCAGTATAAACTTTTCATGTCCCTAAATTCATTTTAGCGCCACAGCGTATCCAATTGAATGAAAATTCCTTAAAAAAACATTTTCGAGATCCTGCGGTTAAAACCTTTAGCCATTGAAATGATGACATTTTGTTTTTAACCGTTAAGCTTCCGAATTTTTAAAAAAATGTCGGGATTGTTATCGGGAACCTTTTGTATTCTATTTGTGAATTCGGAATTTTCCTATTCACTTTGGAATAGAAATTAGTATTAGTTTCTAAGTTAGATCCGGGATACTTATAGTACAGCCGACTCATTCAATTGCGTAGCTTAATCAATGAATGCAGTTTAGGAGGAATATTAAGGTTACCTTTGCTCTGAGTGAGAGGTATGTTTCCTTGGGATACCGGTCGAAACTGGATATTTTACAAGTGGATTTGACGAAACAGGATAATTCAAAACTGAATATTTTAAAACGAGATAAGGTACAAAACAAGATATGGTGCAAAACTGGATATTTCAAAATTGGATAATTCAAAACGAGATAAGGTACAAAACGAGATATGGTACAACAATGGATATTTCAAAACAGGATATTTCGACATGTGATTTAAACTTAAAATGATTTTTTAGGAAAGTTCTGGAATATGGCCAATTAGGGAGGAACTCGGCGAGCTCTTAACCGATTTTGATGAAATTCGATACGTAGGAACAAAATGGGATTTTAAAATGATTTTTTGGAAAAGTTCTGGAATATGGCCAATTAGGGAGGAACTCGGCGAGTTCTTAATCGATTTTGATGAAATTCGATACGTAGGAACAAAATGGGATTTTAAAATGATTTTTTGGAAAAGTTTTGGAATATGGCCAATTAGGAAGGAACTCTGTGATTTCTCAACCGATTTTGATGAAATTCGATATGTAAAATGAAAATGGGATTTTAAAATGATTTTTTGGGAAGTTCTGGAATATGGCCAGTTAGGAAGAAACTCGGCGAGTTCTTAACCGATTATGATGAAATTCGATACGTAGGATGAAAATAGGATTTTAAAATGATTTGTTGGGAAAGTTCTGGAATAATACCAGTGAGGTTTCAAGGAGAGAAATTTCTAGGGAGAGAAATTTCTACGGAGAGAAATAGAATTTTCCTTCACTTAATGTTTTTTTTCTTTAATTGTATAATTAAATTTGATTTTAAAACCTTTTTTTGGGAAAACCTCTGGAATATGGCCAATTTTCATCTTACGTATCGAATTTCATCATAATCGTTTAAGAACTCGCCGAGTTCATTTCTAACTGGCCATATTCCATAACTTTCCTAAAAACTCATTTTAAGTTTAAATCACATGTCGAAATTTCCAGATTTGAAATATCCAGTTTTGTACCATATCTCGTTTTGTACCTTATCTCGTTTTGAAATATCCAGTTTTGAATTATCGAGTTTTGTACCATATCTCGTGTTGTACCTTATCTCGTTTTAAATATCCAGTTTTGAATTATCCTATTTCGTCAAATCCAGTTGTGAAATATCCAGTTTCGACTGGAACCCATTTAAAATATATGTAAAAAAAAAATAGAAAATAGTCGAAATCAAAAATTGTAATGATGTAATTTTATTGCCCAGGGCCTCAACTATCCAAAATAATTTTACCCGTTTGGAATGCGTCACGTGTGCGAACACTTGAATGTTCAATTTTACGATCAAAATCACCAAGCCAATTATTTAGGCCCTTCTTTGATGATCAAGTTTTAATTATGATTATTGAAGAGACAAATCGTTATATTATGCTAAACAACAAAATACCTAGAATTTAGCAACAGCTACACCGTCTATAAAAATGCCACACTTAAGAAAGGTAGTATCATGCATATTTCTAAGGATTTTTTTCAAATATTCTTGTATTTAGTAAGCAATTGTCGGTGGATGAACAAATGGTACCATATTTTAGGCGACATTCATGCAAAATGTATACATACGAGGCAAACCGATTCGTGTCGGTTATAAATTGTGGTGCTTCTGTTATGACGCTGGTTACCTCTTTTATGACATGCCTTATGCTAATTCGTCTGATAATTATGGTCAACAACTTGAATTAGAATCAGATGTGGTGCTTCGATTGTTGGAAGATGTTTAACATCCAACACGTCACATTATATATTTTGATAATTTTTTCACCTTATATTATTTTATGTGACTTCTTTAAGTGACAAGTAGCAACAGAGCATGTAGTGTCGAAATTAAAACTGGCAATAAATTAAAAAGATGCAATCGAGATTTCCAGTTTGATTTAAACAACAAAATTGGCCATCTGTGCAGGTCAATAAAGAGGTCACAGTAGCTACCAACTACGATTAAATTAAACCAAAAGTGGTAGCTAAAAGAAAGAAGAAAGAAAAAAGGAATAATGAAAGACAAGTTGTTGAAGAAGGGCGTTTTGTTTTATCACCAACGACAACTTTTACATAATTACAATAAAGGTATGGTTGCGGAGTTGATCTCTATGATAACGCGACTCAAAACTTTTATATTAGCATCCGATCGGAAAAGTGGTATTGGCCACTATGGAATTATGTTCTAAACTAAATGTGTTTTTTACTCCGATTCACCCTAGAATACTATAAGTTTCCTCAGAAAAATTTTAAAAAAATGTCCGGTAGAATATGGATTAAAAAGTCTAGAATAAACTTTGTCCGCATAAAGAGATACAGTGAAAGATGCATTTATTTTGACTATCTATAGCACATTTGTCTATCTATAGCACAATTCTCCATAATTAAAGCTTAACGTTTACAAATGACAGCTGAAAAAAACGCTTTATTGCCGACACAAAAAGTTGCGGTAAATTCAAAAGAGGCGTACTTTATATCCTAAATTAAACAGAGATATGGTTTAGGTTTAATTTAGAACCTAAATTAAACCTAAATTAAACAGAATTAATTCAGAGGGGACTCTTTGGGTAACTATATTTCCGATTTTATTTCAGTTGTTTGGGCCTGGTATTTGTAAAAGATATTTATGCGTTTGAACTGAATTATGTCGATTGAACTTATGTTGGTCTTACATTCAAAGAAGATTTTAAATTTTAGTGCAATATAACGAATAACTAGGCACTCATAAATAACTGTGTGATAGAGAATATATTCTGAAAGTAGTTTGCAATTGTGATACTATAGGAGTTAAACCTTTTAAATGTTAACATTTATTATGATCTTAGTAAAAGTAAAGCGAGCATGTGAAACGAACACTTGGAAGTAGTCTCTATGGCTGGTTCGTTAGTTGTTCACAACAACACTAAGTATTGGCTTGTAACCTGGTTGTTGATAATGTTCCGCAATGGCCTAACTTCTTGTTTACATTGAGTCAACTCTCTATACATACTTCAAAATAAAAATCATACAATTAACTACTTAAAATTATAGCCCTAATTTCCAATGAAAATAACTAATTTATCAGTCAACAAACAAATTAAGTTGATTTCAATTTAACAAAATCAAAAAATTCAAAATAACTTTGTAAATGTTATCGATTATTATTTAATAGTAATTATTAGTCGTGTACAAATGCACATAATATAAATTATTACGATATGACTTAGAGATAGTAGTAAAGATAACTTTTTTGCCATCAATGTCAAAATAAAGTGGAAGGAGTATATAAACATAATCGTTTACTATCACTAATTATACAAATATTACGAGTGTCATGTGTCAGAATTACAATGAATATTTATGATGCAGGTCAATATATTAATTCAGGGGTGAATTTACCCATTTACTACTATAGGATTACTTGCCAATTGTGATAGAAAGTACTTAATGTAAATAATATTTGTTATTGGAACAAAAGCTCTTTCAACTCGTATAGCAAGCAGTTCTTCCGTCTGCGTAACTGTAGCATACTAAACTTGGTTGGACTCACTGAATATGACAGATTATATTACCGCGATAAATTCACTATATACATGATTTAATTTTAAACTTATTGGTTTAATATTTGAAATGGGCAAAATACCGGAGCTCGCTTGTAAAGTTATATTAGTATCGAATATTGTATCGATACGATACAATACAATTCAGTATTTAAATCTAATTTACCTAACACATATACTCATCCGAAAGCAATATCCTCTTGTATCAAACTTTGTATTCTACTGCCCTCAAAAAATGAAAATTTAGCAGATCAATTAATACAACAAAATGAAGAAGTGCAATAGAAAAATAATTGACTGTGACAACAAAAATCTTGAATTAACTGCAGATATACTAAGCAACACTGGTGAACCGAGCAATTGGCGCAGTGGTTAAAGCTGCGGTGTTTGGGACGGGAGGTACCGGGTTCGAATCCCAACGGGGGAGGGTTGCAAAAGGGATTTTTCATCACTTGATTTCGATCGGTGATGACGATGAACACAACTATGACCCCCTGTTGGAGTGCAGAATCCATGGGCCGAACCATCGTCCATGTCAGTACAGGCTGGCTGGAGCAATGCAATGTGCAGATGGATTTAAAATCGAACCTGTGTTCGTGCGTCCTCAATTTGGCTGGTGACGGCGTAAGGTAGGACGTTAAAAATTAACTGCGAAAGAGTTGGGAGAGCTTCGGCCCCAGAACAGATTGCAGAGTTCAGAAACAAAAAAAAAAAAAAAAAAAAACACTGGTGTAAAAGTTGCAGAAAAACTTATTTACGTTTGAAATTGGACACATTCGGAGTTTGGACGTATTGATATTTCCAAAATTTCAATTAACTGATGGGAGCAAAGGTTTTTCTTTACATTCGGCATTATTTTACGATTCCAGAGCGCGATGTTCCCTTGGTAGCGATAACTAAGCATTGTCTATAGGCACAAATTTATTTCCTAAATATAAACCCTACGATTTCAACAACTCTTCAAAATAGGCGTTTGTTGAATCTCTTTTGGCCGAGCAATTTCTTCAAGTTTGGAAATAGTCGCAGGGGGCTAAGTCTGGAGAATATGTCGAATGTCGAAGCAATTCAAAACGTAATTCATGGTTTTTGGCTACTACACACGTATCCACCCGTGCATTCTTTTGATGGAAGAGAACTTTTTTCTTCGCCAAATGCGGTCGTTTTTTTTCAAAACGTCGTTGAAACGGCCCAATAAGTTGCAGTAATATTCGCCGTTGACTGTTCTCCCCTTTTGAAGGAAATCGATGTGGGGTATGCCGCGTGCATTCCGTAAAACTGTAGTCATGACCTTGTTGGCCGATAAAACCGCCTTAGCCTTCTTCGACGCAGATTCGCCAGTAGAAATCCACTATTTAGACTGTTCTTTGGTCTCCGGTGTATAGTGATGGATCCATCTTTCATCCACACTTATGAAAGGACTCAAAATTTTTATTTTGCTTGAACATCGCTAAACCTGTCTTTGAAGTTGTCACACGTGTGCGTTTTTTGTCGATTGTAAGCAAACGCGGGACCCAACGCGCGGAAAGCTTTTTTATATTCAAATGTTCGTGTAATATATTGCACGGGTGCCGGTTGAAACTGGATATTTTACAACTGGATTTGACGAAACAGGATAATTCAAAACTGGATATTTTAAAACGAAATAAGGTACAAAACGAGATATGGTACAAAACTGGATATTTCAAAACAGGATATTTCGACATGTGATTTAAACTTAAAATGATTTTTTTTAGGAAAGTTCTGGAATATCCCTTAATTGGGAGGAACTCGGCGAGTTCTTACCGATTATGATGAAATTCGATACGTAGGATAAGAATGGGATTTTAAAATGATTTGTTGGGAAAGTTCTGGAATTAGGCCAGTAAGGTTTCATACTTGAATATTTCTAAGGAGAGAAATATAATTTTCCTTCACTTAATGTTTTTTTTCTTTAATTGTATAATTAACTTTGATTTTTAAACCTTTTTTGGGGAAACCTCTGGTTTTCCCAACAAATCATTTTAAAATCCTATTTTCATCCTACATTTCGAATTTCATCATAATCGGTTAAGAACTCGCCGAGTTCCTTCCTAACTGGCCATATTCCAGAACTTTCCTAAAAAATCATTTTAAGTTTAAATCACATGTCGAATTATCCTGTTTTGAAATATCCAGTTTTGCACCATATCTCGTTTTGTACCTTATCTCGTATTGAAATATCCAATTTTGAAATATCCAGTTTTGTACCATATCTCGTTTTGCACCTTATCTCGTTTTGTCAAATCCTATTTTGAAATATCCAGTTTTAAAATGTCCAGTTCTGAGCGGTTCCCATTGCGCACATGTTCATCTGAGATGTTTACTATCTCAGCTATCTCGCGCACTTTCACTCTGCGGTCTAACAAATGTAATTCAACCATCAGTTACATCTGTTACCTTAGCATATTGTAACTAATGCACATATGTGCAGGTAATTAATATTAGCCACTCATTGAATATCATTCAAAATAATAATATGTTCTGAGAATTTCGAGTGCAAGTTAAACGGCATAGTAATTAAAGCTGGGGTGTTTGGGTCGGGAGTTTTTACCATGTTGGTGAGTAAGCATCCTGGTATTAACACTTTAATTGCTGCTTCTTCTTTCGTTACCGCATTATGTAGTATAGGTAATATGCACTTTCTAACTCTTCCTTAGTTTGTTTCAGATGGTCTTTAAGCCGTTTATGTGAAATTTGAAAAATTTCTTTACATTACATCTGTGGTGGATGAAGTTCCTCCAGCACCCAACATTTTTTTGAATTGCGCTTATTTATTTTCTTTGGTGTGACGTGTGATTTAACTCTTAATTCGGGTTTTCTGCTCGGTGCTGATATTCTTCTCAAGATGGTTGATCCAAATTATATAAGCTGAGAGCTATGGCTTCGCTCTTAAATACCGTTATGATTTGGGGTTTAAGAATTTGACTGTAATAGTCTGCGCGTAGTAGCTGAAAGCAGATATGCTGAAAGTAGATCGTTTATGTGTTGCCATTCTTATAATTCAAATGGCGCTTTTGGCAGATTTTAATTTTTTTGGTTAATGCCAAGGCTTTTATGTCAACAGAATATGAATATTATGACATTTGTGATTATATTCCCTGCAACTGAATTGGCAGTAACATTGGCGCAAATCGTGTCTGCAAGTTGAACATAGATTATATGTAGTTTGAAAAGCTGCATTCGTTCTATCTGGCTCATTTTGAATTTTTTGCAGCATTCCAAGCTGAGAGCCCTCGAGTATACGATGTATGATTGATTTTTTAGTGCCATTGCACTGAATGTGTGCTACTTATAGTAAGCTTTGATGACAGTTATTATTCGTTGCCATTGGTGTTGGTAATCATAAGGTTTCTAGCGCTTGATATCTAAGCTCTAGAAATCCAAGGAAATTCTCGGTTGCCTTGATATTCTTAAGATTTTTTAATGACATCGCAAATGTTTCAGAAGTCATCTCAGAAGTGGCTCGTTGTCTAAGTTTTTTGTTAAATATGGTACTATCCTTGCACTTCGTGTTTCAAATATCTCCGGTTGAAATGTTAATTTCTAGATTTTGTACTGCATGAAGTGTTATGAATTCTGCATTTCAACAAGGGTTCAAATCAAAAGACTTTCCTTGCCTCATCTATAACCACTGTACCATTTGCTTGTTATCAAGATTTCTAAACTGTCAAATCATATTCGCTTTTTCTCAGATTAACGCGACCAAAAAAAAAGAAAAACGATAACACATAAGCGCGTGTAACGACATTGTATACGTTGTCGTGTGTGTTGTCTTGTGTGTATTTAAAAAAAAAAATTAAAAAGTATAAAGTACGACCGTTGTGTGTGTATATAGTCTAAAGAACTGCGATCAGCTGATTTATAAAATAAACATTAATTTTCTTCAATATATAAATAAACAAAGATGTTACTTACACGATCTCGTACATTTAGTAATAGAATACATACCATATGAACTTGAAATATGTATTTAGTTGATTGCAATGTCTTAAGATAAGTGCGATTAAGATTATTTCTACTAATTTAGTCGATCGTACATATTTGGTGTAAGGTGATATAATCGCGTGCGTAAAACTATGTCATTGAATAATCTTTAAAAAGTTCTCTTAGTTTTTTTTTTTTTTTTTTTGTAGGACAAGGCAAGGTTAAATGATTATTATTACGAATTACTGATATTATGCTCATATCATGACTTAGTGATTATTTAACTATAAACTTTAATGCTTCGTAAAGGAAGTGAAAGTAACTGAGCATAATATTGTATAAAATGTAAAAATGCAAGTTGTGGTTTCGATACCGTTTTTTTTGGTGTACATCATTATAATGGTTTGGTAACAGGTGTGGTTCTATAGTTCTGGAAGGTGACCTTGTTTGTAAATAGTTCCGCTTTGAGGACAAAGTAATTATTTATATATATACAATTGCGATGACTTAGGGCATTATTGATTGATTAGAGTGTGTATACAACATTTACTAAACATGTCGAATTGTGTGAACACGAACAAATGTTTTCTTGAAATTATAATTATAATTTTTCATATAGGTAATCAATAATATATAGTATGGTTTGTAGAACACTTTACAGACGATAATGTGGGCAGAGGTTGAAATAAAAGGCGGCATTTCTTAAAAACGTGGTTGCAGCAATTTGTTGGCATAAACCTTTATTTGAGCAAATAAGTTTTTTCCGGTTTTGTTGGATTTCTAACATTTAATTAATGGATTTACCGGATTTTGTTAATTCATTTTAGGGAAAAGAGCACACGATAGTAAAATGATACGACTAAAAATAATTGGATCGATGCAATATGGCCAGGAGACCCGCTATAGCTGACAAACCGTCTGACACAGAAAACAATGTTGCCAATTTAAAGTTCTCCGCCTTTAAAAAAAACACCGTTTACAAGGTGTTAATCCGATTTGTTGTCATATATATGGTGTGGAAACAAATTAGTTACACACTGGAGTTGCTGATAAAAGGTGATAGGAAGCAGAGCAGTTTATAAAAATTTTGATTGTATTACACTAACATTAGTTTGAATATTGGCTACTGGGAAACCGGACCTATTCTGTCATTACTAACATAACTTAACTTTCCTACTCCACAAAAACCTGTAGAATAGAACTGTTCCGTAATGATCATGAGGTGGCTGAAACTGGGTCGTTTCTGTCATGCATGGAAATATATCTATACAAATATAAATATATGACAATCTCTTCTATCCTACCGTTTGTTAAATGTAAAAAGGCTGTGGGAATAGTAATCGTACATTCCGCCAATTGGTTGAATATTTATTTTTGGTAATTTCACTTCAGATGACTTCGAACTTTTGTTGCCTTAATTGTTTCGAGAAACGTCGTTTGATTTAATGCTATTTGAGCCATTGTTTGATTTAAACGATGACCATTATCAGATGTATTTACATTCTTGCGGTGATTGATGTGACGTTGTAACATAGCTTTAAGTTCATAAAACTGCGTTTCAAAGTCAATGATCTCTGATATCTGATCAGGAAATGCCATAATTCTGTCCTCGATCTTGCGGAATTCTATCATTACCTCATTGAGTGCTTCCAAACTTACAGCAATTAGTACGATAGTTTCATCATCAATGGTCTTCATGAATTGTACTAAACGGTTTAACGATTAAAGCATTCGCTTACGTTTCTCTAACGCATGCTCACATGTTCTCTTGTCGTTTTCCATCCATTTTGTTAACACACTATACTTTTCACCACAAACTATTTTCTACGATATTGTGAATTTAAATGAGAATCCCGGGTTTCAGCACCAAAAATATTACAGCCCAAATATTTAATTTTTAATTAACAAATATTTTAATATGTAATATAATTTTAATTATTAAATAAATTGTTCTCCCTCGAACGGTCTCGACAAAAACGAAAGAATTTATTTTATTAAAATGACACTCTACTTGTGTCTATAAAATAAAGGTGGAAATTTAATCATGTTCCACTACTGTATTACAATTCTCATTACAATTCTCAATCTGCCATTTTATAATATTTTGATTGTAACGAGTTGTGCAGGTCAGTTAAATTTATTTATTTTTATTTTTTTAAACGACTTATCATTTTAAGTGTGAACATGTTCAAATTTAAATATGTGAAGTCCCCGCTTGTCGCTAATAATTTTTATTTGTGGTTGATCTGTAAATTAATGTCCCACCAACTTAGGAAATTGTTGAGATTGATCGGACACGACTTTTACTTCACATTTTGCTTTCACATCATCTATTTTTAAAATACATGTAAACACTCCTATCGGTATAACCTTACCACCGCCAGAAGCGGTTACTGGAGGAAACCCGTTTTCAAAATAGGTGATTTGTAATTTTTGAGCATCACTTTCTCGCATCAAAGTCACACTACTGCCTAAATCAAAGAAGCACTGTATCGATTCTGGCACGTTGTTTATGAATGCCGTCTTAATGTACGTAGCATGTGTATTCGGATGATGGTGTAATATCGTTTCCAATACCTCTGTTTTTTGTGATGGTATATTGTCCCGCAAAATCTCCACGCTCGTTACATATGAAACACGTTGCTCCATTTGGTAATTGACTGAATTTATTTTGGATATCACCTTGTTTGGCTGCTATTCGAGTTATTACTTTTTCAATCGATATTTCGACTTTTGCTTACATTATGCTGTAACTTGTTAATAATTATTCGATATGCAACAACCACTTGATCAGCTTCACGTAAACCTAATAACTGTGCTGGAGTCTCGGATTTTCTTAGCGGGCCTAAATAGTTATCAAATCTGAGTTCACACAATCCCTCCATAATCTATTCGATTGTTTCTTCATTTTTAACACTGTCGCGCTTCTTGGTTACGTCCTGAATGGTCACATCATCCCAATTGTACATACAACCAAACTCTTAGATTCGCTCAACCCAATCGTCTACCATTTGTACTGGATCGATACCACTACATGATGGTAATATATCTACCTTTTGAGCATAACCTTTGCATTGTTCATGTCGTCGGTCCAGCTCGATCTCGTTATTAGCACTAATAATTCTTCTGCCTTCCTCCACGTCTTCCTCGTTCCACGATTTTATATTATTTCTTCATTCAAACTGCTTGTACTTTTGAGTGCTACCAGTGTTTCAGAATCATTTTTGTTAATTCTTGGCATTTTATACGATTTTTTTTCTACAAAATCAACAAACTTTCACTGATTATTCTCCGAAATAAACACACACGAGTAATAATCCCACTTCTGAAATTTGTCAGATGCCAAATTAAAAAAAATGATTCCGCCCTATATCGTTTTTAATTTTTTATTTTATTAATTTCAATTTCACTCAAATACATCCGTACTACAGTGGCGTTTTCGGCTACCAACTAATTCTATTTCTTTTTTTGTATTTTTATACATAGTCGGGATTCAAACCCAATAAAGTTTATGACATTATTTCGTGTACAAGTCTATAGACTTTTAACATTTATAACTCACGCAAAAATTAAAATTAAAAGATCAAATGGGATCATTAGATATATCTATGGTTACTCTTTCAATAAAATATAAACTTCCTGTTGTGAAGTTATTACTTTTACTTTGATTACATTTGTCCGAATTTCTTGAACAATCATGCGAGTACTTTTGCAAAGTTCTTACCTAATTAATGGATTCCCCAAGACATATTAATTGATCTACACGTTTAGGTATGGAAGAAGTCGAGTCCAGCAGGATTCACACTATTAAAAAATTATACTAACATTAATTGTTTAATCAAGATTTTTTTCGGCTTTATCAATTTTAATGCAATCGATCGCCTTGTAAACAGTTGTTGCTTCACGGAGCCTTTCACAATATTTTCATTTTTCGGTGTAAGTATGGCCCCACTTACTAAAATTTACTACATTATCAAATAGGTAGAATGTCCAAAATTTATTCGGAATTTCAATGGAACTGCCAGATTTACAATTGTTTACAAGAGGAAGTTCTCCATTTTTTAGAGTGACTTGGCAAACATATTCCTTTTTAAATTAAAAATTTAAAAACTGATAAAATCTTTATTTATAACTGGTAGAATTTGTTAAATCTCCATCGAGGACGACGATCTTGCCGCGAGATGGAATATCATGCAGATGAAGTCTAATGCATAGTACATGCGCCATTGGGTGTCCTCTCAAATTAAAAGATTAACATTTTAGAAATCCCTTTTTGGTAGTAAATGATCGAGGAAAATGATCCAACTAATTGGCATCAATACTCTTCCAAACTACTATTAACATCTTTAGTTTCTTCGGATAAAGCTTTAGTTGTGTTTTACCGCTTGTCATATAGGGCTTTTGTCAATGTTTTTCTGTTGCCTATTATGCAACATGGCACTTTACATTTATGTTTCTTTGATCTCCAATTTTAAGAGAATAGGGCGTTTATTATCTTAGTTTATTCTCACTCTAACCTCACTCTATTATTGAGATATCCATCTCCATTTTTATGTCCTAATTTCTTCCTCTATATCGATTTGCCTTGTTTGCAGGAAGATCTCCTCGTTCGTTATTTGTTTGGCCAGAAGCATCTTGTTAATCGTCTGAGGCAATTATTTACAAATACCTGGCGTCTTTGTGTGATTTTCTTTGTGCTTTTCCATGTTTCACGACCATATAAAAGTACCGATTTTACACAGGCATTGAACATTCGTTCTTTGTATCTCTTGGCATCGCGGGTGTGTTCTAGATCTTGTAGGCATGTTGAAGGCATTTCTAGCCTGCTTTTGCCACAGTACAACAAAGGTATACGAATTTCCCGACCTCTTCAATGTTTTCTTGATTGATGTGAATTGGTGTATCAATGCTTTTGCTTAGTCTTATGGCCTTGGGTTTTCTGATGTTCATTCTGAGACTAACTTCTTGTGCTAGTTCTGTTAACATCTCAGCTTTCTCCTGCATATCGGAATATGTGTGTGTTTCCAGACATATATCATCTGTGTAATCAAGCCGATCATTTAGCTGACTGGTGAGGTCCCATTAAATTCCATTTGGGCTTGCTGTGTCTAATCTGCGGATTATATTGTCTAACACTATCTAGAACAACAATGGGAATAGTACACATCTCTGCCTAACTCCTCGTGTGCTGTGGTATTTTTCACTCTGCTTGCTTTTATATTCAATTAAATAATTGGAGAGGGAGATTCTCCAATTCTTGCACTCTCTTAAGTTGCCTTTCTTGGGTATGGTTATAGTTATCCTTCTTTACATCTCTTTGGTATTCTAACTGTATACTCGAAACTTTTGTCAATAGTGGTGTTAGAACTGCTACTCGTTTAGTTATGTCACCATTTTCTGAGGGTGTCATTTTCTTCAGTGTCTATGCGGTTATCTTCAAAGTATTTTCTGAATTTAGAGTTTGACGTGCTGCATCTCGTAAGTTGTGGTATGTTAGTAAACTTTTTGGTTACCCTTCTATCGTATTGATGTAGCGTTACTTTGTTGTTATTCCTAGTTGATGACCCTTGTGCATGTCTACTCCCCTCATTGTACTGACATCTTGCAGTGCTACACATTTATGTGGCTGCTAACAATTGTTTATGGTTGAGACTACTCACATATTTGCTGCAATAGCAGTCATATTGTCTAGAACACTCTGTTTATCAACGTAATATAATTCTGCGGGTTCGATAGAACAATTTTACTACAACTGAGTTCCAGTTTTTTCAGTTGATATTAAACTCAACTATAGGCCGGTGCTTTTGATGAACAATATTACAGACAAGGCTAGGTTAAAATCGTGCCACAGTTATTAAGTTGTCTTACAATTGTTCTACAGTATCATTCACCGGAATCTTTCACCAAACCTTTGCTTTTGCAGCTTTACGGTATAGCTTCCTTACATTTGGCCATAGAATCTTAAATGCTATTAAAAAGATATAGCTTCATTACCTTTTACGGCTAGTAGCACAAGTCTCAAATGATACAATTCGGAATTGCATGTTGAAACAGTTAGAATCTAGAAACCATTAGTATCTCTAGAAATTAAGTCGCTTAAAGGTTTCAATAAGGCAAGAAAGCAAAAGTGTTTCAAACAATCCTTTTTACCGGTTTAAAAAGGATTGTTTGAAACACTTTTGCTTTTGCTGACCTGTAATACGCTTTAGAGAAGGGGGTGGCTTTTCCAAGTTTGATCCCAAAAAATAAAAAATTATTTTACTCTAAGCGCGGTTTTGGACCGGGGTAAAATAATAGATGGATTTTTTTCAAATATTTCAGTTTGAACTTTCTCAACAGATTGCATCCCTAATGTTAAACAGAAATATACATTGCCCAAGAGATCTATAGGATCTGAACACTTCGCAACAGGTACAACAAAAAGACGTGCATTATATATCGAAACCTTCTGATCGATTGGGCCGGTCTCAAATGATAGATAAAGATAAAATCATGATCAAAAATCGAAACATGCAGTTGCACAGGTTTTTCAATTTTGACAGAAGCCTTAGTAATGGTTAAGCCTAGTAACTTTTTTTTATCTAATAATTTGTCTTTAATATCTGGTGTTGTCTATTTGTGGGAGATAACCCATTATAGTTAGTCCCGACTTAGTGTACCTTATTCTGGTTGCCCAGAGGTTTCGTTCTTAGGAGACGTCTAACTAAATTTGTTTTATCCATCGTACAACGAATTTTGACATTTTCATGTTAAAAGGCGAAGTATGTCTTTTCTCGCATGCTTCTATTCTATCTTTAAGTTCTTCTTTTTCTTTTTGTTCTTTTCACTTGAGCTTAGTGTCAAGTGTCATGTCTAGATATTTGGCTGTATTTGCATGTGGAACTTGCTGTGACTCAAATGATATCCAGTTAACTGTTTTATAGGAAAAGTTAACATGAATAGGTTTGGTTTCATTTAGCAGAATTCACCATCTTTTTGCCCAGTTACTTACTATGTTAGTGGCTTTTACACTTTGCCCGTATTGCTTCTTCTAGATTGTTACCAATTGCTAAGATTGCAGTGTCATCAGAAAATGTTGACGCTACTTTGAACCTTGTACCTTGTTATACCTTGTGGTACTCAATTAAGAGTATTGATCATCATTTTACCATAAAATCTCGGTCAGCTAAGTAGGATTTTCGAATCTGATAAAACTGCTTTGGTAAATGGTCTCGATGCAGTTTATATAATTCTAGTCATCTGTGCCATACTTTATCGAAGGCTTGGAGATAATTGAACATATTTTTTTGCTTTCCAGCGCATCTTTAATTATGTCTGTGATTATGTGGACCTAATTCTATAGTCAAATGTTTTTCTCTGAAATGACCGAATTGGTAGGGAGGAGCAAGATCCCTTTATCCTATGATTAATTTGAGTTTCTTAAACAGCAATTTTTCGAATAATTTAGAAATAATTGGAAGCTTAGAAATCGGCCTATACGATTTTTTGTCGTTAGGTGGTTTGCTTGATTTGGTATCATTATCACTTCTGCTACTTCTAATTGGTGTGGAACATAGTTTAGTTTGAACGCTGTATTAATTATTTGAAGTAGCTTTCTTAATCCTTTTTCAGGTGGTGCTTTAATTATTTAGGCCTTGTGGCGATGCTGTTTGCTAAAAATTTGAAAAAAGAGTGGGTTCATCGTTTGGAAGGTAACTCAGGCGTTGACTGGCCAGAACTTTTTTTAATTTATAATCCATATTCAAACTGCCGGAATTAAATTAGGCCATTTTGATACTATCGGAGATAGGATTATTAGAGCATTTCATGACACATTTAACAATATTGGTAGATAAAGGGCTCTCAACCCTCTCAATGACACACCAAAAAAGAAATTTCTGACAATTTACTGCAAAGAATAAACCAAGTCTTTTGGTTACGGCAAAATAGTTAGCTGATATTTAGCCCATAATTTAGTTTAGACTTATTTCAATTAAAATTTTCTTTGATATATTGAGCCCATCTACAACAAAAGCCAGATATGAAGCATCTATAATGAAAAATCGCATTCCATCATATTTTTTTGCAAATGCAGGAATCACTGAAAACTGGGTACGTTAAAAAAACGTAAAAGAGCGACTGATTAAGTTAACTGAATACGAAGAATTAAAAGTTTAAAAGTTTGTTTTTAAAAACGCTATAAAAATAATATAATTACAATTTTGTTGGAAATTTTCGTGCCGCGAAACATCAAACTGAGGAGCTGTCAAAATTTCAAGCGTTGCCATAGTTTTTTTTTTCATTTATTAATATTACAACTGGCTTATTATATAAGTCATCTAGTAATTTTTCTATCTTAATTTAATTCACATTTGTTGGGATAAAGCCCAAAGATAAATATAATTATTTAAAATAAATATTTGCTATAATATAGTATTATTTTAGTTTGCTATCACTAGATCCATTGGTTTGGTTCTTTGGAAGTGTGATATTGCTATCGGACAGTCCAGCATACGACGTATCTCATGTTGTTGAAGTCGTGAATCATGTTTGGCAGTATAAACTGCAATTACTTCATTGATGTCTTTCCATCTTTAACTCACGGTGCAGGTTTTCATTTCGAATGTACCACGGGGCATTTACAATATTCCGAAGTACTTTATTTTGGAACGTCGGAATTATCTTAACGTTAGTTTTCTTAGTACAGCCCCAAAGCTGTAACCCGTAACACCACACAGGTTTCAGAGTTTGTCGATATAGGAGCAATTTATTATGTATAGATAGTTCAGAGTCTCTACCTATGAGCCAATACTTTTCCTGTATTTGATGTTTAATTTGGTCTTGTTTTTTTTACATGTTCTTCCCATTTAAGTTTGGCATCTAGCATCATCCCTAGATATTTCGCTGTATTTGCATAAGGGACTTGTTTAGAGTTTATTACGATTGGTATACTGACATAGCTTGTTTTATTAGTACAATTCACATGACCTGATTTTGTTTCATTGAGCTTAATTCTTCATTTCTTCATCCAGTTACTAATTGTATTAATCGATGTTTGTAATTTTTCTGTAGCTTGCGTTACATTACTCCCAACTGCCAAATTCAGCATCCTGAATATCTAATCCTTTATTCTGTAACTCAGCTATTATATCATAGTTATGATACTGCCCTCTAGCCATAACCTTAATTGGTCTAGCTTGCTGATCTTCATAAGTATACCACTGAAACTTGTCAGCGTTAAGCTTCATGGTAAGTGTACGATATGTTTTTGAGTCTGGTACATTTACCTTCCAGACATCGTTGTTTAATGCTATTACCTTTAATCTTTTCCGTTATATTTTTCATCAAGGCATTGATAGTAGGGTAGTCTTTGACACCAACTATATTAATAGGTGTTGGCTGAATTATTTTCTCTGGTTTAGGATCTCTATTGCTCTGAGTAGTTGCATTACCCGATACAGATGTCCGGGTTACTTGCTCAATATTTTCTGGTTGCTTTTGATTTTCTTTCTGCTTAGTTTTATCATTACTCGTGTTGGGTGCTGCTTGGCCAATATATTCTGGCGATGATTCTGCTTTTCTTTTCTTTGTGTGCTTGCTTTTTTTCAATGCCCAAGCAGTTTCTCTTGGTGGCTTGTCTTCGTCAGTAACTTCTATATTTATTGTTACTCTTTTTTTAGGTTTTTTTGTCACTAGTGTCCACTGAGAATCACTTTCAGATTTCTTATTCGGATGAATTTCTCGCTCGAGTTCTTCTTCATCTGTACGGTATTCAATGGTATCCTTATCGTTTGCATGTCGACCCGCTTGAATAATGCGTTTAAGGTCTTCATTTTCTTTTTTTAGTAAAATAACTTGGTTATTCAACTTTGACACCATTTCTCCTAGACTCTTCAGATTTGCATAGAGATTCCGGTTTTCACTCTCTATGTCTGAGGTAGTTTTATTTTCACCCTCTTTTCTTGATGGATATGGATTATTCTCTCTAATATATCCTATTGAATTAGCTTTTTTAATTGTTGGAGATCGCAAGATTTTGTCACCCCTCAAAAATGGGTTCTCGTTTTTCCTTGTAAAATTTACTGTTCCTGCAGCCAAGTTTGACACAGCAGTAGCAGTGCTTGTTGTATTATCAGTTTCAGCAGCCAAGTGCGCCACTGCTGAAACTTTGCGGTCATCAGATAATGACTACTTAGAGCCTGCTTGCACACTCTCCAGTCGCCGGCACTGGGTTTCCCACCGATATACTGATGACAAAAGTAAATTTGCCCATGCATTCAGTCATGCACTGATTATTTCCAGTTACGACGCCTGGGTTATTCCGTTTGAAATTAACCAATCACGGCCTACCCTGCCGATCAATGGTTATACTTTTGGCGTTACCCAGGATGCAGCGCGAGGAGCGTGACTAACCGTCGTACCCCAAATAGTAAAAACGTGTTGCCATAGTAAAAATGTTGCCATAGTTTATATGATTTAAAACCCAACCAACACGTATGAGTAACACAATACAATTTCCTTTCAAATCTAATTTGTGGCTGTTTAGTGTTCTACATATCATACTGTAGATACGAGTATATACACGGTTTCGAACCACCCACAAATATAATAAAACACCTAGCATGAGAAATATTAAATTGATCGTTCACTATCCAGTCATATACGTACGTAAGTACGTAGCATAAAATAAAAATTCACTTTCATTCGACCTTTAACGGCCGACAAAACATTCTTATGTTTTAATAGTGTAATTTTCTCCCCACAATAAATAACTAATTATTTTTAAAAATTGTGTTGTCATGCCGAAACGTAAATTTGTTTAGCTCTGTCCTACACGATACGTCATAAGCGAATTTGCAATTTCGATTTGATGTTGCATGATTCAATAAAATTCCCAAATTTAAAAACCATAATTTTGTGGTCCTCTCTAATTTTTCGATTTATTATTAATTGATTTGTTTACGTAATATTTAAAAATTGTTGCTTGGAGATTGTTAAAATCGATTTAGAATAAATTCACAAAAAAAAAAAAAAAAACAATGACCTGTGAGTACAGACGTTTTTCGATCAACACACTATACAGTACACAGTAGTATTGGTAGTATCTTATATATGTATATTTTATATTGAACCTAATTTCATTGACGCAATATTTCCACATTTAAAATGAGATATGCGATTTGTAGCTTGTTGTGGTACTTGAATATGTAATTGGAAAGGTATATCCAAGTCCGATGCAAATCGGACATAAATGAATGGATACAATGACCGGGATAAAAAAAAATAAAGTCGCTTTATTTGTAAATAAGAAATATTGGGTACATCCTTGTTTTGCACATAAAAGTTATAGGCGATTGTATTAAAACCTTTCATAATAGATTGCTAAAAATATCAATAAATGTAATTCATCAATCACCATCCTTTGAAAGTGACAGTATGGTATGCAATTTGGGCTGGTGCATTGGACAACATTTTTATGAAAATCCGAAAAGTTCAGCTGTTAGAAAGACTAGCAAACGTTATCGTGATATGATAAGAAGCCTTTTTTACACCAGAATTGCATGCCAATGGTTTGGTAAACATGTGGAGAACAGCAAGATGACACATGCCATAGTCCTAGAGAATCCATAAAATTGTTACGAGAATTGTTTCCACAGTAGTTGATTTCGAAATCTGGTTATTGGTTATTGGATTGGTGTCCAGGGTCACCTGGTTTTGACTTTTTTATGGGATTTTCTTAAAAGTAAAATTTATGCAATCTTGGCCATGTCAGCTAAATGAATTACGCTCCACTTAAATTAGGTAAAATTGAAACTATTACAACAAATATCACAACAGAACACAATTTAAAATTTTAATTTTAAATGCGACATTTTGCTTTAATTAAAATAGTTTAGGTTTAATTAAAACTAATTTATGAATTGTACGTAACTATTATACTGTGTTTGATTTAACTATGGAATTAGGTGCATAGAAGTATTTGTGATAGTTTCAATGTGCAGTAAAATTTGGGGTACCAAATCAGGTTAATAGTTCAGTTGATTTAATAATAATAGTATTATTCGATTTTTACAGGCTATTGCTGGCTCGTTGATTCGCAACAGTCCAGTTCCAATGGTTTTGGACCCAAACTTGCTCTTCGTATTTTTCTAGACTTTGAAGAAGTTAAGGCGTTCTTTACCCCTAAGAAACCATCGCCGCCGACAACAACCTCTGCGTCTGCCAAATGGCAGCTCTCCTTTTAGAGATAGCTGCTACACTTTCTGTTTGGGATCAGCTAGAGGCACGGGACCGAGCCATGAATTTTCATCAAATTCCTGATTTCGTGGTTAAATAGAACTCGCAAAGTGTCACGAGAATCGTGCAAGTGGACCAATTAGTATTTAACCCCGTTGCCATTTACACTGATATCATCTGCAGATGCCGTATTTCCGACTATGTATTGGGAAAAGAGCACTTAAACATTTAATTTCTCTCTCTTATTCTTCGTTTTTTTATAGCATTCCCTACTTCTTTCCGCACTTGTTTTTTCATTGGATTTGAGATCTCTTTTCAATCGTCGTGCACCCATTCCCCTTTCTTTTACTTCTTTTTCAGATTTTAGGTTTTGAAAGTCTTAGTCTTCATTTTGACGTTCTTGTTTTGTGATATTTCGTTTCATTCGAATTGGTACATTCATGAAGAGGTCTCATCGGTGCTACGATGGCATTCTTGGCCGCCTTTTTTTCTTTTGGTTCGTCTACGATTGAAACTATACCATCTTGTAGCACATTTAGATTAACGTCACTTTCTTTAAATCAAAAACTTTCATTAGCTTATTTTTCATTTGCATTGGGTAAATTTGAAGTGGAATTTTTATCCTATAGTTCAAATAGGCTTTTATGCTGAAGGTCACCGCTGCAAGTACCTGTTAAGCTGTAAAATTCTAAAAGCAAATTCAAACGTGTTTTACTTTTTTAAACATTTAGAAAAGTCCCTGAATTTCCAATTTCCTTTGCAGGCGCAGTGCATCAAGATAACAAAAGAGGGGCAACGTTTGCCACATTTTGCCACAATTATTTTCCCACCTGTAATTATGCACTGCAGTCTGAAATTCAGCTTTGATTGAATGAAACAGTCCGACGTCGCAGCATTGCAAAACATGAGTTATGGTAATTATTGTCGAATACTCCAATACTCCAATCCTTTGGCATTTTTTTACTATTGCATGGGGAATTCATTTATATGAAAACAAGACAATTGATGGTACAAGGTCACCACATGCTCTTACTGTAACTAAAACTGTAATGCATTCTTTCTCGTCGTTCGAAATTCTCGAATAAACTTGTTTGGTCCGTCTTTTCATAAAAAAACCGAGTTTTCCTTAGGTGCGGTGGAATTCTAAGGATAACATGAACGTTTACTAAATAATATACTTATAGTAAATTTAAATAATTATAAATAAAAATAATAATAAATAAATATAAATATAAATAATTATTCTTGAAACTTTTTTATTAGCGTAATTTACCTAGAAAATGATCTAACAAATATTCTATAATAAGTAATACATAATTCATGTAACGAAAACAAGGAACACGCTTATTGGACATGACACTACCTAAAATAACATTTTTCAACTTTGTTTGTAAAAAAAAAATTTATTCTCAACATACCTAACCTAAATTGTTAAAATCGTTTTATGATATTAAATAAATTCACTTACCCCTAAATCTAATGTTTTATATTTATGTTCCATGTTTTCCGCAACATGTCACGTATAGTTCACACTCCACTGGCACACCACAATATTTTAGCACCACCACTGTAAAATCAAAAACAAATAACACTTCATTTAACACTTACGAAATATTTTTATTATCCGATATATTCGTAAAATTCTCGATAATTTTGCGGACAATAAATTGCCAGCATAAATTTTTAACTGCCTGAACTCTTCCATACATTATCATTCTTGAACTTTTCGTCGTTACTAGCCAAATCCGGAACCCGTGACGGTTCGTTTTAATTAAGCGTCCGTAAATGGCATTGCTCCGACTATGTTGGAAATTAAAATAAAATTATTTTTATTTTCACGGAATTCAACAATAACAATAACCAAATTAATTAAAAAAAAAAAAAAATGAGATTGCTGTTGTAATTTGTCAATTGTCAAATAAATACGGAAGTATTTCGCCAAGGTGCTGCCATCAAAAACTGCGGCAAACACTCGAACAATATGAAATATAAATAAATAAAATCAACGTTAATTAACAACTAACCTGCGCGTTTGGGAAAAATCGAATTCATAAAATGTTTATAAGTTACAATCCTAATGAAAATTTTCATTTTTTCATATGTTGCAATTTTACTGTTTATGTGAGACTTTATTAACCATCTGCGAGTAATAAAATTTATATTTATCGTTTGCGTTCGTTTGTTAAGTTATAAACAAATTAAGATCCGTATATTTCTTTGAAATTTACCAGTATACCAAACTGTATATGATCATATAAATGCTATCTGTGGTCAGGGGGAATTCATACGTCTCGATACGTGCTGGTACCCGTGCTTTTCCAATGCTAAAGTCAAAATACGTTGCAAATGCCGATAAGCTGAAGTTGTTTAAGGTATTGGTCAGAATCGTTGTCAGGTATGCATGTAGGAGTTGGGGCGTAACACTAACGGATGAGTATGATAGATGGTTATTGATATTCAAAAGAAGAATCATGCGCTAGATATATGGCCCCAAACGCGACGATGGCAACACTTACTGAGTTTCATTCAACCACGGGATCAGGAATTTAATGAAAATAATTCATAAAAAAAAAACGACAGCCAGTACACGTTCTGCATGCCGATCCTAAACGGATGGTTGTGATCTCTCAGGGAAGAGCCACCATTTGGCAGGTGCAAATGTTTCTGTCGATGGAGCCAGAATGTTGATTCGGCGCGAGCCAGCAATGGTCTGTAAAAAGCATTTTATTATTAGATGTAGTATATTTGTAAATTTCCCAGTGGTCGTTCTTTATCAAAGATAGTGTGCGCGTGTTGTTATTTGTTGCCACCGGCAACAATATTTTGCTATTTTCTAACCAGTCAACTAATAATCAGTGGCCGGTGTTAGCGGATAAGAGATACTCACCTAACAACTGCATTCAATTTACTATTAACACAGATTTGCACTCTATACATCTCCACTTACATTTAAAATACAAACATTAACAGTTTGCTGATGTTGTTCAGATCCTAACGGATCAGTAAAGGACGACTGATAACATTTGAGACAACGATTGCTTCTCATCGTAATAACCGGCTAAGCTGTTTGTTGTGTAGAACAATACATTTAACAGATTCACTATCAAAACTGAAAAAGACCAACTGTTGAATGTTAGTTAATACAGTAAGGACCAGTAATGGCGTATAAATCACAGTATAATTGTGATTTCTTTATTAATTATATGAGACAACATAGGTTATAGTCACAAATGATTTTATCCGCCGTTGAATGTAAAATTATGTAGCGCATATGAATTATGTGTTTTGATTAACTTTTTTATTTATTTATTTTTAGGGGCTGGCATTTACATTACAAGAACGTCAATTACTTGGCATCCATGGACTACTTCCGGCCGTGGTTAAATCAAACGAAGAACAAGTTCAACATTGTCATATACTTTTGGATCGGCTTACAGATGAACTAGATAAATATCGTTATTTAATGGCTTTATTGTCGCGCAATGAACGATTATTTTATCAGCTATTGGCGTCCGATATTAAAAAACTAATGCCATTAGTGTATACACCGACCGTTGGCCTAGGATGTCAAAAATTTAGTTTGGTATTTGAATATCCGAAAGGAATGTACATAACAATAAACGATCGTGGACATGTGTACGAAGTGCTAAAGAATTGGCCCGAAACTGATGTACGTGCAATCGTTGTTACCGATGGTGAACGGATTTTAGGTCTTGGTGATTTAGGTGCTAATGGAATGGGCATTCCGGTTGGAAAATTAGCTTTATATACCGCATTAGCTGGTATCAAGCCACATCAATGTTTACCAATCACTCTCGATGTTGGTACTAATACCCAAAGTATTTTAGATGATCCACTTTATATTGGATTACGGCACAAGCGTATAACTGGGGCCGAATACGATGATTTTGTTGAAGAATTTATGCAAGCCGTGGTGAAACGTTTCGGTCAAAATTGTTTGATACAGTATGAAGATTTTGGAAATAGTAATGCATTCCGATTTTTGGATAAATATCGTGACCACTATTGTTTGTTCAACGATGATATTCAGGGTACGGCATCTGTAGCCGTTGCTGGCATAATTGCAGCAATACGCATAACAAAAACTAAATTAAGTAACAATACAATATTATTCCAAGGAGCTGGTGAAGCTGCTTTAGGTATTGCCGAATTATGTGTTATGGCCATGAAAAAAGAGGGATTGTGTGAACCGGATGCAAGAAAACGAGTATGGTTAGTCGATAGTCGTGGACTAATTGTTAAAGATCGACCAAAGGGTGGTATAACAGGACATAAAACAAGTTATGCTCATGCACATGCACCTGTTGATACTCTTGCCGAAGCGGTACAAATGTTACGTCCGACCGTATTGATTGGTGCCGCTGCAATTGGTGGAGCTTTTACACAAACAATTATCGAAAACATGGCCGAATATAATGAACGACCAATCATTTTTGCACTTTCAAATCCTACCTCGAAGGCTGAATGTACTGCTGAACAAGCTTATACATTTACACGTGGCAAATGTATTTTTGCATCTGGTTCGCCATTCCCTCCCGTTGAGTATGATGGAAAAACTTTTTATCCCGGCCAAGGTAATAATTCATATATTTTCCCTGGTATTGCACTCGGTGTTTTATGTTCGGGTGCGCTACGAATACCCGAAGATATGTTTTTAATGTCGGCCGAAGCATTGGCCGAACTCGTTACCGATGAGGATTTAGAATTTGGTCGTATTTATCCACCACTAGAAGCAATTACGAATTGTTCGATTAAAATTGCTACGAAACTTATGGAGTATGCGTATAAATCTAAATTGGCTACAGTTATGCCAGAACCGGAGAATAAAGAAGAATTCATAAAATCACAAATGTTTGATCCTAATTATCAACCGTCAGTACCAGCAGTTTACTCGTGGACACCTAAACTATAAGAAATTGATATTTTTGGAAGCATTCAATTTTTTTATTTTTTATTATTTTATTTTAGTTATTTTCTGGGTAAAGATTTTAATTATTGTTTTAATAATGTTAATTAATAATTTAAATTATTTTGTTGAATGTTTTATATAAATTTTATGAAAAGTTATAGGAAGATTTTCTTTTTATAAAATAAATAACACAAAACTATGATTCAATGTTTTATAAGGTGGCGGCCGAGACTCATTGGAAATTCAAAGGTAAGTTTTAAGCTGGCAATTTAAAATACCAAAGGTTCTGTAATCGATAAACGGTTTTTACAGGCCATTGCTGGTTCGTAACGAATCAACATTCTAGTTCCTAATTCGATCCCGAGCTTGTTCTTTGTATTGTTCTAGACAACTCGAAGAAGACATCGTTTGTCATCATCTCCGACAGCGTCCTCTGCACCTGCCAAATAGTAATTTATCATGCCGCTAAATCGCAGTATATGTCTGATTGATCGAGGGGCTGTGAACTCCCGATCGGCCTTAATTCATCCAGTGAAAGTCAGAATACCATATGAGCAAGTCTACGGAGCTAGTACCAAAAACGAATTTCAAACTGTTGTCAATCACGTTTTAGCTGCAATCAATGCAGGAAACGCCTTCACAAATCAAAGCAACTGAAGAAATCACGAATAATCATGCAAATGTCGAAACACTTTTGGTAGACGGCGTGCAGTCAGTGATCACGAGCGGTGCTACTACTGGAAACAAAAATCAAGCAATTCAATCAGTTCAGTTACAACCAGTACTACTTCCAACTGCACGTGTGAATGTTGGAAAGTTAAGTGATTGACCGATTTCATGTTGCGTATAACGAGGCGGAGTGATAAGTCTGGTAAAACTGCAACAGATGGCGCCAAAATTGCAAATCCAAGATGTCATGTGGCAATACAAAATTAGTTCAGTTTTGACAGCCATTGAAAACAGACAACCCATTGTTTTTTGCAAACATGGAAAAAAGTGAATTTCGTGTGTTAATTAAACATTATTTTTTACTTGGAAAAACCATTATGCAAACCAAAACAAAGCTTAATAAATATTATGGATTTTCGTTGTGGTTCGTAACACGAACATTTGAATATGAAAAAGTTATCCGCACGTTGGATGCCGCGTTTGCTTACAATCGACCAAAAACGCACACGTGTGACAACTTCAGAGGCAGGTTTAGCAATGTTCAAGCGAAATAAATCTAAATCTTAGGCGTTAACAAAACAAATTGAAAACAACTTTTAACATGCTGTCAGAATCATCTATAATTTATGATACGATAGGATGGTGGGCTCCATTGGTAATAGCTATCAAAATTTTGTTCCAAAGGATTTGGTTGAAAAAGCTTGGAGATTACCGAGATTATCTCCGCTGTAATCTAACGTATAGCTTTGGGACAAATCGTCCCCACTTTATCCAATCGAGATTCTTAAAGCCACGATTTCCAAACGATAGTTTCATGGCTATAAAACTTTTAAACTCCTTGAGATTTTTTAGCGACTGTTTCTATGGCCAATTGGAACTCACGTGTCGATGTGAATTATTGCAGCCCGGTTATATTTTGGCGTTATCCATTTGTTAGTTTCTCATTAACATAGTTATGTGCTTCATAAATAGGTTATTGCACGTGTAAATTTAAAAAAGGCCCAACAATTGAAGCATGTAAGATTCCTTAATAGTTCGAGAAAGTCCATATGTTTGTCATCCTACAATTCGAACTCTCTATGAATGATTTAACGGTCATTTTATGAAGAGCACATTTTCCTGAATTAAACAGAATATACATATGCGTTAAGTGTTAGGACTACTACGTAATTTCGAATGTAATTGAGTGGCGAATGTGAGCACGACACATGCATACTTTAACGCATTCCATATCAAAACTCAGTATTTGTCAAAAATAAATAAATAAATAATTTATTCAATAATATCTTCATTTACAGCTTTGCTATTGTTTATTTCGGCCAATAAATTTGGGAATATCGAAAGCGACGCTTGCTTTGAAGCCAAAAACTCTCGACTTTCATTGTACTTATGGTAGCTCTTTGATTTTTTCATCGCCTTTATATGAAAATCATCCGAATCGGAACCACTCGAGTCATTCGCACGCTTATCGTCCGCACTATTTGCACGTTTATCGTCCGCATCATCTATCGTAATCCCTTTCGATGCCAAAACTTCTTTTTCTTTAATTTTCATTTTCTCATTAATAGGTTCGATTTTCTTTTTCAATTGATTCAGCACTGGCTTAAATTTTGATTTAATCAAACGATTATTCGTCGTTACTAGTTCATCGTCTATATTTATATCGATACTATATTTTCGATGTTGATTTATTTCATTCATCATATCGACGGCAAAAAAATCATCTTCAATCAAACTGGGCGATTGTTCGGAAATTGTTTTCGTTAAATCGTTTGCAAACGCGTCAGATACTGCTATCGGTTGTTTCAGCGCTGTTTCCGAACTTGTACCAACATCTAATTTATATTTATCGTTAATATACTTATTGTATGTCAGTATAAATCGTTGATACTCGTCGTGGCACAGATTAAAACTATTTTCTAGCGTTTTCATTCGTTCGTACAATTCCAAAAAAAATTCTTTCGTATATTCCATTTTGTTTTCGAGACTAAATTGAAATTCATCATCAAAGTGTCGACATTCGTTGGCTAACATCATGAGTTTCGATGAACAAATTAATGAGAAATTCTTTAAATTGGATATTTCGGTTGCGGTCGATAGGCCAATGGCCATCGATAGCTCCGATTTAATTTTACGATCTGAATTTATTTTATTTTTTGTGATTTGTTCGTCTATTTCGGTTAATCGAGTAAATAAATTCGAATGAAATTGTATTTCGGCTCGTAAATTTTTCGAAATTATCCTAAAATCGGTTAGTACCAGACACGTAAATTGATGGTAACCAGCCGTCATACCGAACCTTAACAAATACTGTGACTGTGTAAAGGCGAATATATTAAAAAAAGCTCGGGCATCACGAGACGATAATTTCGAATATGAATTTTTAAAATAATCACATTCCAATAGATCGTCTAATTCTTCATAAATTGTATCATATTTTTCAGGCATTTCGAATTCGTGTTCCATTTGTCTGAGCAAATTATAAAGTGTCGTTGACATATGTTTGATCGATTCGACATAGACAATTTCACGTTCTCGCTCGATTTTACTCGAACACTGCAAGGATTGGTTCATGCCCGATTTAAGTATATTAATTTCATTGATAAATATTAAGTTACGTTTGATACATAATTCATATTGATCTATTAGCGCTACAAGACATTTTAGCCGATCTAAGAGAATTTTATTTTTTAGTTGATGAAATTTTTTTATACCATAAATCGATGTATAACCCAATGTTAGTGCCGGAATTATGTATTTCCAGCTATTTGTAAGGCGCTTTGTAATCGACGAAATACCTATCAAAAACAATGATTGGCTAAAACTAAATAATTTAGTCGGTTCTATCGATTTATTTTGTACATCGCCATAGGCGATTTCTAGAACATCGATATGATCGGTCAGCAATCTTTTCGAATGGAGAATTTTGAGTATCACATCCTTTTGAATTGTCTGAAAGATTGGAATATTATAAAACATATAATTTTTTAAGTTTAAATCAATATTACATGTGTTTGGAAGATTTCTTCAATAACTGAATTGTAAAAATATTCAAATTTCTCCATGACGGATAAAACGATATGTACAAAATATAGTTATGCTAAAGTTAAATTTTAATCGAAAATCATTTGTCGACTAATTTGGTGATATAAATAGCTTTTTCATGCAATATGAGACCGTATAAATCTTATTTTAATTTTTAAGAAAAATAAAAACGAATACAAAACCTCTTATGAAAAAAAGAAAACAAAAGTAATTTTTTGTTGTGATTACATTTGACAGTTAAAAAATTAGCCCAACAAGCACAAAAAAAAATTAGTAAGCCGACGTTGAATGGGCTCGCCCTATGTTTTACATGGATATGTTTTAAAGGTGCATGCACATAGTTTTCGTTTCGTGCATTATTTCGCCAAACATGTATTTTTTTTATCGGACTATGACAATGAATAAAGGAATCGTAAGTGCCAAAGCAGAGGTTAGTTGATTCAAGAAACTCAATTTTAATTTTAAAGTGCCATTTCGAGGCAATATCCATCTGCACATAGCATTAATCCTGCAATTGCCGTGTTTATAATATGAATTCAATTCACAATTGAACTCAATTCAGACAATATGAATTCAATTCAGCATTTTACCCTCTTCACATGTTTGACCAATAGACCAATATTGTAATGTGGTCTCTTTTATTTTAATCTATTATGAAGTTAATAAAGAAACATAAGTTTTGTACAAACTTAATAATATTAAATTATCTCATCTATTGAAACCTTTAAGATAACTGTATATACTACGGCGTTTCAACTGGTTATGGGATCTGTCTTGAGCTATCCAAAAATATTAAGGAGTGTATTAAAAGTTGTCTATATTACAATCATCAAAAATAACAAAGTTTGAGGTTATGTCTGAGCTTATACAATTTTCAATTTCCAAATTAAACAATCGAGATTATCATCTATGGAAGTATAAAATGGAAGTATTACTCATTAAGGGTACACTATGGGATTCAAATTAAGAAACAGAGCCGAATCCAGTTACTGATGAGTGGAAATACGTGATGGTCAAACAAGGGAATTGATTGGGGCATAAAATGAAGCGGCTCTTCACAGTTTATACTTTTTTCACTTTTAAATAAAACAATCACGTCTTTACTCGTCGTTTGACTACAATTCAATGTCGATTTATTTTTATTTTCTTTTTCTTTAACATGAACACTTTTAGTGACATAATACTAAATTTAAATCTCACTCGATAACATTCTCAGCTCACCAATCAACTACCTATCGATAGTTGTTCACCCTCGATATCTTGCTCTACATATCGATCATTACAAATGCTTTTTGTTACCTCATAAGGTCTCTTATTTGTGGGTAATACCTTTCTACTGTCACCTTTGGCTTCTTTCGTCTTTTATCATAATTATCTTTTATTCGTTATTATTTCGAGAAGTTTTGTTAAATTATCATCCTCTTTTATTCGACCCTCCACTAGCATAAGCGGTCATCCATCAAAAACGGCAGAAATGTGAATTCATGGAATTGATGAAGACTCAATTCGAAAAGGCACCAGAAACATTTCGTTCGGACTGAAGACACCACAACAAAATGATGTAGCTGAGGGTTTTGTCACTTATAGATGTTGAACTAAATAAAATAAAGATCTATCGCCCAAACATATGCCAATTGAAAAAGTTGGGAGTGATTTGAATAATACGAGTCCAGTGGTTCAAAGAATTCCTGCAAAAGTATGGCCAAGATTTTGACAAAGGGAATAAAAACGAAGTTTGTATGATTGTTTTGGTCCTATCAAAGTCGTTGAGAATCAGAATTGGATTTAGATACATTTTAAGACTAAGCAATTTCTCGGAGACTGCGACATTATCGAATTCATCAAATCCAACCAAAGTAGTTGATTTGGGCTCGTCCAAAGGGCCCCATCACCTCGAATATTTAAAATGAGTCTCAAAAATAACCAGCAGCAGGTGGTCGTCAGAGGGGAAGACCCAGACTACGCTACGAGAGAGAGAGAGAGCATTATAGTCACCAACAACCATTCCGAAATCATGTTGTCTTTATTAACTGATTGACTACTGCTATCCTAGACCTCTTGTGGAGTTAAAATCCCCAAACAAATAGACGAATTAGACTATTTATACCCACAATAAAAATCGAGTTTTAAAAAATATTTTCAAAATATTAAATTTTATTTGCTATTTGTAATTTATCCTACGTAATATTAACATTATTAGCTATAGGTAGAGTACTTTCACGCACTGTTGTATATCGAACCGGGGACGCAAATCCAAAATCACTTTCTCTTAGCTTTCGTTTAATTATAACAATTCCAAATCCGATCAACAGACCTAACAGCACCACACCAAGCACCGATATGATTGTTATTGCAATTGATCGTGGCCTCAAAAATTGAGGTGGATCATAGACGGGAATTCGAGGTTTTTTTAATTCGGTTATATTACAAACGGGTCGTTTCATTAAATCCGTTAGTAAAGTTCCCGCTAGTTCGTATGGTGCTGAACACCTTGCTTCCAGTTCTTTATCATGATTTTCTGCATTTTTATAATAATCCAGCTGTTTTAAATGACGCAATAGTTCACAATTACATAACCATGGATTATCCTCTAATTTTATGATCCTTAAGTTTGGAAACAACAGTGTAGCATTACCGATATCATTTGGTTTAGTTTCGGCCGAATTATTTGCACCGTTCCCGATATTAATTTCCAAATGGTTTAAGCCGCAACTAGAGATATCCAACTAAAATTAAAGCTTAAATATATTAAACATGTAGCTAGGGCGTAGCGTAATAATTACTTCTCTAAGTTGTGGTAATGTGGCCAAACTGGTTAAATCAAATCGGACAAGTTGCCTATTCCCAAATGCTTTAAGTACTTCGATTGATTTTAATGAGGCGAACGATTCTGGACGAATTTCAGTTAAATTTCGTAATCCAGACATATTTAAATGAGTCAATTCAGTTAATCCCAAAAAACTATTGGCATTCAAGTACCCGATGGGATTATCGCCAATGTATAACGACATTAATTTTTTTCGAGCATAAGCCAACGCCTCCGGAACTATAGTAAAATTATTTCCGTAAACGATAAGAACTTTTAAATTGTGTAATGGTTCTAGTAGCTCCTTGCTCAGATCAGACAGACCCGTTGTTGCCAAATTTAAATGCTACAAGCATATAAAACATATTATGATGAGCTGATAGATATTGTTTATTTATGTAAAACTAACCTCTAAATACTGTAGAGATGTGATCGCGTTTATCGAATTTTGATCGAGAACATTGAATGGATTATGTTGTAACGACAGCCTTTTTAAATTCGGAGTATGTTCGAATAATTTCGAATCGAGTGAATTTATTTGGTTATAGCTCAAATCAATGTCGGTCAGACTAATTGGTTCGTATAAATGATCATTGTAGCGGCCACGGAAAGTTTCTGGTTTCAAAACATCTCCTAAAAATATATTAAATTAAAAAATTAAATTCATTCGGCTATATAGTTAAATCGAAAGTTATCTAACTATTGTAATCAAAAAAAATTTCTTATCGCACAAAACAAATTTGGCCTGATAAGAATATTTTTTTTTGTTTACCACGAGTTTAAATAATTGTTAACCCACCTGTTAATTTATTATAACTTAAATCCAATCGTACAATATTTGGTGTATTTAAAAATGCCCCACTAACAATATCATTCAGTTCACAGTGGCGACAGCTAAATTGTATTTGAGCATCACTCGGCGGTAGTGGTTGTAAAAATTTAATACTATTCCCTGAAAATGTAACAATAATATCCTTATGATAGTCAGTGTAGCGTGAAAGTGGCTCATCAATATTGGTCGGATTCATTAGCTTGTGATCGGGCCAATCGGATAGCAAATGTTCGAAATTACGCCTCGAACAATCGACCACCAATTGATCAGCTTTGATACTATCGTAAATCCCCTCATCACATTCACAGTGTTTGCATATATCAGACTTTGATATTGGCTCGAATATATCTTCAACTGCTACCACATTTATGTATATTGAGATTAGAAGCTGAAACGAAAATGAAAATCATTAAATGGATGTAACTTTAAAGTCAACTTATTCTCAAATCCCAACCGAATTACTGAGCAAAGTATTTTCCTAAATGTTGACTAAATGTTATTGCAAAAATATTAACGGTAATTTGTACTACTAAATATAAGGGTTCTCGCTAGAAAAATTGTTGAAGGTAAAAAAAATTGTTGGCAGCTGAATGAAGTTCTAAGGATGCAATCAATCAGCAATGGATGACACACTGAATTGCACTATACCTGCAGTCCAAAATATATTGCCTTTCGAAACAACGATGAAAACCTCCTTTTTAACATCTACTATCTGGCTCTTTTGTTAGATAATGTGCCTATATATAGACTAGTGACAGAGTTTTGTAGAAATTTGCGCTATTTATGGCTTACAATAGTGTCACAAAACCTCTTAAAAGCCATAATGTTTCATGGAGCCATTACAACTAGTTTGCTAACTGACTACCCTGCGTTTAGCTCCATCATTAACTGTTGTCTTTCGCCTTGACAAGATTGTTGCTGTAGAGCTTACAGCTGCTCGTTTCACTTGCATGGAATCTTTCTAGGTAGAATGCTATTTTGCCATGCTCTGTAAAATTTGCATAAACAGTGCACTAAACGCTATTCTTTTTTCAATTTTTCTTCGATTAATTATTCAATTATAAGTTGTACTGCCATCCAACGAATTATTTCTTTCTTGCCAAATTGCGATAGATGTTTTTCGCATCTGTCTTTCTGTCTTTTGAGCGAACCAATAAAGTTTGTACCTAGCAACATTTCTTGCAACAATGTAATTGCTATTACGTGGGTCATTTCTTTAAGGACGCAAGTTTCTTTAGCTACTCCTTTTAAAGTAAGGAAGACTTTTTTACTTTCTGCGATCGTTTTGACATGTGACGTAACACCGAGTCTTTCAACAAAATCAACTCTAAGCCATTTTTCAGTTTTGACCATTTTAATTTTCACTTCATTCACAGACGCCAAAGGTGGTTTTCTGATACTGAGCGTTTCTTTAAGTTGGATCATAATTTTGGCTGTAAATAGCTTCAGCTTATAGCTGCAACACCAATCAGTAATTTTGTTGATAGCACTCTGAGTTACTTTCTGATCGCCTTGTCTAGAGTGTCCTGCAAAGACTATTATACCTTATCATGCGCGATTGCTACTTCTTGGACGTTGCCATTTATGCTACTGTTGAAGATCCTTGCAAGCACCCTTTAGTCGCACTCTTTTGAAGAGTGCCATTAATATTTACTACAGTCGGATCTATCAGAGAAATAGTTGTTTATGATTGAGCCAACCTGCCAGTCGTCAGTTTCAGTCGAGTAACTTACCCACGACTGGTAGTAGCATGATCGGCCTATAGGGTTTTGAAATGATTATTCTTTCTAATGATAATTATTATGCTGTTTTTCCATGCCTTTAGAAAAACTCCTATTTTTAGACAATCGTTCAGTAAGCGTGTGATACCAGTCCCTATTATAGGCCATGCTCTTTGTTCGACCTCAATATTATAAAGGCAGGATGCTTTGCCCGACTTCATTGACATTATTGCGTCCGTGGTTTCATCATTGCTGAATACTCCCAAATTGTAAATTCTTGGTGTTACCAAGTTGCTCCCGTCAAAAAATAGAGTTAAAGCCATTTTGAATTTTTCGGAGCCAACATCAATCCGCATTAGTGAAGAAAGGCAAAAATGTTAGACACTTCTCTTGGACTGAAGATTGCATAGCATCAAGCCTTCCCTTGTTACTGTTATACTTTTGACACAAACGGATGTGACAGATACGACATCTCGACTTTATATTGCCTATAGTCAATACCAACATTCACTACATCAATGGTAACGAAAATATACGTCTTAGATTTAGGGAGTTTTAAGGAGCCTGAAAACCGCTTCGATGCCTTCGCGATGGAAGGTGAAATCAACGAAGACGATGAGTATGGTAGAAGAGCGACCTCTTCCAACCTACCTAAGGGAGACATACCATCGAACTAGTTGGTAGCAGCGTTGAAACATGAAAAAATGGGGATTATAAACCACGGATACAAGCATGAAACATCGGCGGCTACAAAAAGATTGTAGTCACTCACGAATCACAAAATAAATCCTTATACATTTACAAATTGAACAGTGCCAAAGGAGTCACAGTTGTAATAAAGATATTGGGTCCACCGTGTCAATTAATGAGGTAACCAAGAAATTTAGAGGTTTGGGCTTTAAAGTGAATCATGTAATTATCTTTATAAATCGGAACCGAAAGCCACAACCCATGTTTAAAGTAAAGATGAAACCCGAAGTATTGAAATCCAAGGGAAAACATTTTGCCAGCGATTTGCAAGCAGGATAAAACCAACACAGAAGGATACAAATCCAGCAATTATGAAGAAAACTACACCGCAAACTACAGAGAATAAAGGGCTTCTGTCTGATTTAGCCAAAAAGAGCATATTTACTGAACACCTATAAGCAAGGTGTTTTCATCTAAGATCATCAGTTCGAACTTAGAGAAGAACACTGATCTGAAATCAGGTACTGTCTGGAACAAAAAAGTATTGTTCTCCAGAATTTCTCAAGGCATCGCTCAAGCTTTTTACGCAAAAACCCCATTCGGCAATTATGTTGGGCATCCAAACATGTCAACAAGTAAAGAAGGACCATTTCAACTGCTTTAAACAATCTTAGAGATATGATGCCAAGTCTTATGGCAATGATAAAGAGATGAATCTATTGATGCAAAATATGAAAATATTGATGCAGGTATAGCTGTAAACCAAAAACTTTCCCAAAAAGAAGATTCGGCTTCAAACAGCGTCTGTATTTCATAGTTCGTAGTGTTCCAGCAGTGGAAAACTTGGCTTCCCAAACATAAATTGTTACAAGTTTGTTTAGTTCACCTAAACGAGGAATGGCCAAATTTGTGTCAAATTCTGATAATTAATCCTTAACTAGTTAGTTGGACCCATTCAAGAGAAGTAAAAGGCTCACAAATTCGCCTACAGAAACACTTATATTTGGGGCAGTTTCATTTTCTTATCTAAATGAGGACCACGTAAAAGAAGGCAAAAGAATTGAGCTCGACCATCCAAGTGTTATAATGAGGTCGAAAAGAAATTTGAAGAACACAGTGAGAAGTTGGGAAAATCCGAAGTAGCTCTGGAGATTGTACGCTCTGGTGATTTGAGACCCCTTGTTAGAGTGAAACCAGTAGGCATTTCGACTAATCAAGATAAAGGGCTAAGTGAAATCCTGAACGTTTCTAATTGGAAAGAAATGAGATAGGAGATAAACCAGAATGACAAAAAGTAACACCAAAAAGGCGGAAAAAAAATCGAACTCGACCGAATGCTTTTTTGTTTTTAAAAAAGGAGCTATGTCGCATGCTGAACTGGTAAGGAAAGTGAAAGGGACTCGGAATTTACTGGTCTAGAGAAAAATGTATCGGCCAGGAATCTGATGTTAAAGCCTTGACACAGGAAGCCCTTGTAGAAATAAAGGGCATTGACGTACTGACTACACAGGATGAAGTATTTAAGGCTCTTGAATACAAAAAAAAAAAAGAAATAAACGAACCTTTAAAATGTTTCAAATGATTTTCCTGGGACCTGACGAACATTCGAAAGCTTACCGTTGCTACAATCCTTCACGAACGAACGAGTAAAGTAGTAGTCAGTCGAGATGTTTGTTTTGGTTCACTAAAAACAAAAGACAGCGAAATTTCAATTGATTTGGGTGAATGTGAAAAACATGACAGTATCAGTGAATAAATAAACGCTGAGGAGGAGATGGCTTCATGGTCTAAAACAGGCTGCCAGATCTTAGAATTTTGAACTTCACAAAGTACTCATCGGAGCTGGCTTTCAACAGAACTAAAACGATCAATGCTTGTATTTGAAGAAAGTTGACAATGAATTTTGCTATGTAATTATCTTCGTGGATGACTTAATTGTGGCAGGTTCGCAAAAAAGCAAATTATAGATATTGAACGCAGTTTTAAGCCACATTTTGTGATGCAAGATTTGGGACCAATCAATTACTATTTAGGCATGCTGGTTACAAAATATGATGGGAATATTGAATTGAATTAATCAGCATACATCATGAAAATTGCATCAGATTTCGTACTAATTGACGCAAAACCGACAAAAACGCTAATGAATACCAATATAAATAACAAGAAATATCGATCACTGCGTTAGACGGTTGTTGTATTTATAAGTGAGTTCAAGACCTGATCTTTCGGTCAGTGTTACCCTCAAAAGGTCTCACGGCCTCGCATAGAAGATTGGAATCCACTCAAGCGTGTTGTGAAATATTTAAAGGAACACACCAATTGAAGCTTAAGATGAGCAACAAAGATGAGCAAAATCAAATCGAGCGAATTACCTTTTTGTAGGATATGCACATGCAACATGAGCCGATGACAGAATCGGCCGTAAATCAAATAGTAGTCGTATAATATATTTCAACGGCATGACAATAAGTTGGTCGTGTAACAAGCATGGCATAGTTGCGTTGTCATTTTGCGAAGCCAAATTTATTTCAATATCGAAAGAGTTGGGACAGTTATTGGAAGAAATGCACGAAGAATTTAACTCGCTAACAGTAATATTCGAGGACAATCAAGGTCGCATTGATCTGGTACGCCATCACAAATGCAATTTGTGCTAAACGAGGAGGTTCATCATGCATTAATGATTTTTTTTAGGCAAGTAAAGGTAAGTAAATATATCATCAAGGTATTCTAAAGGATGCTGACAAAATGTCAAGTGCATTAAAACAATTGGAAACTGGCGTAAGCTGGTCAAAGAGAGTGAAAATCTGCAACCGTAGTGGAAAAAACATACCCACACTCAGTTCAATTTGAAACCATTATTTTGACAACAACAACAATACAAATACCTTTATACCACCATTATACCATTATAATGTCCTTTGTATTGTCCACAAATTAACCCATTGTCAACTTGACTTTGGAACGGTGGCTATGTCCATGTTTCCGAGTGAATGTTTTTGAGAAAAAAACGTGCTATAGTGGTCGATCACAAATTTAATCATTATTGCTCCCATTATTGATCGCTAGTTCATGTCGGGCGTACCGACCTTTATTTTCACATATGTTAATCTGATTTTTGCCAGTGAATGTCCTGCTCCGTTTTAAATTCCACGAGATCATCTAAATTCATTTAAAATGAGTTTACAAACGAACCTAAATCTTTCATTGCTGACATACCATCAAACGCGGCTGGTTTTTTTGACTGTGCCAATCTCGAACCGCGTATCCTTTGAAGTGAGTGGGGGTCCAGTTAAGTTTTGGCGGTATCCACTTTTTATAGGGGTGCCCCGCGTCCACAGAGATTACTAGCACGTAGTTTAAAATATAACGCTTACTTAGGGTGACAATTTAGGCTTTTTGTTTATATAAAGTAGTACTGAGTTTACGGACAGCTAATTAATAAGGTAAATGTTTTTGTCTTAACTCATCCCACAAATTTAGTTTACTTAATTTCGTTAGTTTAGTCGATTATGGCATACAGTACAAATTGGAAAATCCCACAAACGCTGTTGCGATACGTCATTATTAGACCAAAAATATGGGTTACCAAAAAAAAAATACTGTCAACGGTAATTTACATAACATTACCAACATCAACTTCATTTGAAAAAAAAAAAATTAATTTTTACTATAAATATTTACCAAAATGTATCTTATCATTTTATTATAAAAGTAAATTAGTCATAAAAATTGATAACACTCTATTAATTTTAAATTTAGGAATTTTAAACTATTTCACTTTTTAAACACTTAAGTTAAAAAAAAAACCACTATTAATTATAAATTTTAGATGTTCACTTTTTTTGGTATGCACAATTCATTCTTCATTACTACACCAAATCAATAGTAACCCACCCCTTAGATATTACACTTTACAATAAAATTTGGACACAATTCTGTATCATCGCACAATTTTAAAATTTTTGCTTATCTTATCGTTATCGCGTTATCAGTAAAATATAAACTATATAATACATCTACATTTTGTTATTTTATTTATTTTCTATTTAAACATAGCATAAAAATAAAAATAAAAAAATTGTATGCACTTATAATAGATAACGAAGGTCAGTGGAGTAGTTTCGAATTCGATTGCGATACCGTTTATGAAATATCGGTCAATATATCGATTCGCATTCTATAATTGATTGGTAAAGTGCGCGCTAATGTCAATATTATTTATCGATATCCATCGATGGTCGATATCGATGAAATAATTTTGTATATTTTGACAGTTTCGAGTATAATTGAATTGTTTTTGTTTTTAATTAAGTCACACTAGTTTATCGTTATTTTACTGTTTCACTCCTCTTATATGTATAAACAATAAGAAATTAATAATCTAACTAGCTGCCAATCCTGTATGATGATTATAATAAATTATGTCATTATAATAATAATATATTGGTGCGATAACGATAAACATTAAATTGTCGTCGAGTAACTGATCGTTAAAAAAAAAAAAACTTAAAAACGCATCACGTAGCTAATCGAAAGTAATTAAAAATTAGAAACGGTCGAGCATATTTCTGATTTGCGCGCACATTTTATAAAGACTACGACACTTTGATTTAATTTCATTAAAATATCGATATTTAATTACAAAGTAATCAATACGACAATATTTCATTGTAACATTTTGTGTAACGTATCGACGAGTGAATCATTTTCGCTTCTACAGTTTTTTTCTTATTGGATTAAGTTGAATGAAACTACTTGTCTTTGTTTATATAGGTGCTTGCAAAATTGTACTGAATCGAATTGCATAGTCGAAAATATGTCATATTTATGTCAAAGTGTTGGTATACAATTTGATTGATAACAATGACTGCATTATCGGATTTCTAAATAGAGTTTGCTTCACAATTAAATAGCCTTATCTACGTACACGGATCTCTACGCAAATTCGACGCAAACCACAAAAGATTCGGATACAGAGCAGGTTAAGGCAACCGTGAACAACCGTTGCCCTAAGCAAAAAGCCACGTGTAGGGATAACAATTCCCCAAACTAGTAGGTCTATAGGTTGGCTCGGCTAATCATAGACCGAAGTACACTAGCCGCTTATTTATAAGAGAAGTCGTACGCCGACTTAGTTTTGTCAACCGCATTCTGATGTGATTATGTACTTAAATAAATAGAAATATAATCCGAATAAAAAAGACAAGCGTCCATGCACGAGGTATTTATTTTAGAGAATAAGTACAAGAAGGAAATAGAACGCCACAAGCGGCTAGTATTAAAAACAAAACAAAATAAAGGCTCTTTCACACTTAATAACTCAACACCTCCACTAGAGCCTTATTTTTCAGCACTCAACTCTTCACAAGGTTTACTCCCATTGAACAGAACCTGTTGGTAAGGCTGTCTGCTAACATATTTTTTGTGTTGACGTAAACAAATTTAACCACCTTGTCATTAACCTTCTCGCGCAGAAAATGATGACGATATGCTTTGTTCTGGGTGAAAAAGTCTTCTCCGTTAATTGGATCGCCCCTTTGTTGTCGCAGTGTATGATGGTTGAACATTGATTTTCACCTAGCAACTCCTGACATATACCCGCCACCAAATAGCCTCTTAGGCTATGTCAAAGACATATCCATGTATTGGGACTCTGTTGTAAACAAAGCAACTGTTGGTTGCTTCTTTGACGCCCATGAAATTGCTCCACCTTGCAGTTGGAATACATAGCCTGTTGTCGAACGTCGATCTACTGAATCACTTGCCCAATCTGAATCACAATAACCTTGCACTACTTCATTTCCATTTTTTGAATAAGTCAGTTTCATCTCGATTGTACCTTTCAAATATCGCATGATCCGCTTTACTGCCAACCAATGAGCAACGCCTGGATTTGTATTAAATCTGCTGAAAGCTCCTACGACGAACTGTATATCTGGTCGTGATACCTGGGCAGCAAACAACAAGCTCCCTACTGCTTCTTGATATGGCACATCCTTCATGGATTCACGATCTGATTCATTCTTCGGCGACATTTCTGAACTAAGTTTCTGATTTGGATCAGCTGGAACACTTACACTAATACAATCGGCCATTTGGAAACGTTATAGTATATTTTGAATATACTGGCTTTGATTTATTGAAATCGTTCCCGTTTTGCAGTCTCGCGTAATCTGCATGCACAACACATTTGGCTTCGTCAATGTCCTTAATTACCCATTTGCTTTGAATTGCTCTACGGCCAGGTGACAAATCTGTAAGCGACCACGTCTCGTTTTCGATTATTAACGAACGATACTCTTCTTCCATAGTTTTTTTCCATTGAGACGCATTTGAGCTGCTCATAGCCTCCTCAATGGATCATCCAATTGAACACGAGATACAATATAAACGAAGTCATTACTTTTCGTCGACTTGTGCTCTCTCGATGAACAACGCGATTCTAACGAAACATCGTTCTCTTCCTCATTTGACGGTTCACTACTACCCGAAAAGTCAAGTCTGTTGTGACAATTGCCTCATCCTCCACTTCATTGCTATCTTCTTTGAATGGATAAAAATGATTAGAAAATTCGTTACAATTAATTACCTTGTTTTCACAGCGTTGGTCCTCCAGAAAAATGACATCACGACTGACATCCACTCGTGATTTTTTAAATCAAAAACTCGATAACCTTTACTATTCTCGCTGTAGCCGACCATGATGTATTCTTCGGGAATCCAAATTTCTTCGGGCGTTTTATCGATAGCCCCACTATATGGTAAACGATTCACAAGATAAACCGCTGTGTTGACAGCTTCACCCCAAAATCTGTTGTCAAGCTTCGCGTCAAAAAGCATACATCTCGCACGCTCCACATATTCATTCTTTCCGCCTTACCGTTTTGTTCAGGCGTATGGGGTACAGTTGTTTGATGCTGTATCCCTGAATCTCGGAGGAATTTAGAGAACTCCTTGTTGCAGTATTTTGTTCCATTTGTCACAAAATATCACGAGCTGCCAAATGAATCAACTGACATTGGACCACACAGGTCAGTTTACACCAGTTCTAGTACTCTGGAAGCCTGAGATTTGCTTCCTTGAACGGAAAGCAAGTCTGTTTCCCCTTTATACAAATTTCACACTTGTCCTGTTGACCTCCGACAAAACTCATCCCATCCACAAATCTATTTCGTAATCTCATCAAGCTATCGTGACCCACATGTCCTAGACGTCGATGTCATAATTCCCATGTATTCTCAAGTTTGACCCTCAAACATGTTTCACTCGTGTGTGTCACTTTGAACATCCCTGCATTTACTTTTGCCTCAATCAGTAATTTCTTATTTTTGTCAAAAACTTTGCAATCATTTGCACTAAACTTGACAATTAAACCTTTGCCTACTAACTGACTAACTGACAATAAGTTTGTGCAAAGTCCTGGCACGTATAGAACATCATGAACTTTAGTATTTAATATACGATTATTCACCCGTAGCTGGAGTAAAACATTGCCAATCAATTCGGCCTTCAATTTTGATTGATTTGCAATCGTGACCTTCCCTGATTCTGGCATTGGTTTGAGATTTTCCATCCAAAGTAGTTCACATGTCATGTGTGCAGAGGCACCAGAGTCTATACCACTCATTCGGTTTAATATTGCATGCCGTCAAACACGAAAAAACTGACGAATGATTAGCCATCTTCGTATTTGGACATTTGTTTTTGGAGTGAACAACTATGCCACATCCAAAACATTTCCCGCCCTTTACTTGTTTCTTCTTCTTCTTATAATTGTTTGACTTTGCTGGCTTTACGTACATGGCTGATGCAGAGACAGAGCCTTCAACTCTATCATCCCAACGAATTTCTTGAAATAGTTTGGTTTTTTATTAAGTCAACCACAATTTTTATGCCAGAATTTTCTATCACCATAATCATGGGCTTGTATTCGTCGCTTAATCCGCCCAACAACAATGTGCCAATCCACTCATCGTCTATTTCCATTTCCGGCACCTTTTAACTTGTGGGCAGTCATAATAATTTTGTTGACGAAAAATTCTATCGTAGCGCAATCCACTAGTCTTGTTGAAACTAGTTCACGCAATAATGCTACACGACGCAGTTGACCGGAATCTTCAAACGCCACTTTCAGACTGTCCCAAACATCCTTCTCTTTATTTGCTTTTTGAATATGTGAAAAATTCACATTGTCCACTAATAAGACAATCGATGCCTTGGCTTTGAATCTTCAATTTTTTTTTCTGGATCACTTTCCTTGCATGTGCCCTCAACATGACTCCAAAGGTCATTCATAGGTCTCATAGTTATCTCTTCCACGCAATTTCTCTAAGGACGAAAACGTTACCGCTATTTTAATTTTTTTTTATTAATTTTTTTACACAAAAAAAAATAATTACGCTAAACTCGTTAACCACGAAATTTAACAAATTGAACTTCTTGTTTTTTTTTATTATTTAAGTGGGTCTGGGCCCATAACCTGATGTGATTATGTAATAAAAAGAAATAAAATCCGAATAAAAAAGACAAGCGTCCATGCACGAGGTATTTATTTTAGAGAATAAGTACAAGAAGAAAATAGAACGCCAGAAGCGGCTAGCATTAAAAATAAAACAAAATAAAGGCTCTCTCACACTTAATAACTCAACACATTCACTATTGCGAAAGAAAATCCACCTATCAATAGTGCAGGGTTTCTAAAGAAATACGGCTTACTATAGTTGATCTTAAGAACAGGAAGCTGATTGATCAAGTAAACACAACTGTCGATCAATGTGTTATTGACACATGCGAACATACCTTCGCCAAAGTACTTCATGACTGACAACTCGCCCGTTAAACACAATATAGTACACCACATAATGACTTCAGGACATCTACTAGTGTCAAAACTAAGAAAATTGGATCCGACCCGACACAAAGCGGCCACAACGGAATTCAAACACATGATCCAACTGACTATATCGGGAGTACAACAGGTTGAACATGGTAACGGTACCTGATCGTTACCCGATTCCCCACACCCAAAACTTCTCTATGCACCTACAAGTATGCAAGATATTCTCAAAGATTGACTTGGTCAGAGCTTATCATTTAATCCCAGTCACACCTGGGGATGTTCACAAGATGGCATTCACTACTCCATATGGGTTGTTCAAGTTAACTAGAATGCCATTTAGACCTCGCAATGATGCGCAATCGTTTCAACGATTCATCAACAAGGTGGTCAATGATCTTAACTTTGTGTTTATCTACATTGGTGACATACTTGTCCATTGGACAAATTAACGCCATTCGGAGTTTCTAAAATCTACCCTCCAGAATCCACAGCTATCCACACCCATTTGGATACTCTGCCTGGAGCACCAAACCATGAAACTTCAACTGTCGAGACTCACTTGACATGAAGAAAATCGCTTAATCGTAAGAAGCTGACTCGGAACTTTAGGATATACTTTCTGGCTCCTTAAAGCAATCCATTTGGAAACTAGAATGTTTGAACGTAGCCCACTGGGCAAAATCCTGTTTATCGTGCCAAAAATTCAAGGAACTTTCCACCGGGACGTTTCGTACCGTTTTGATATCGTAGGACCATTACCACCTTCTAATGGATGCACAAATTTACTAACCTGTGTCGATCGTTCCACACGATAGCCAGAAGCGTATATTACATGAGAGACCATACTTGTGTCGAGAACTGTATCTCCAGATTCGGGGTACCAACATCATGAATCAACAACACGAATCAAAACTGTGTGGTGAGCTAACTAAGCTTTTAGATTCCAACCAGATTCTTACCACCCTCAATCAAACGGCATGGTTGGGTATTTTCACCACCAGTTGAAAACATTCCTAAAAGCCGGATGTAACACTGTACATTGGAGCTCCGAGGTATCCATAGTTCTACTAGATATCCAAACTACAGTAAAGGAGAATGTAAAATGGTTTGACATCATGTGGTCGTACGATGGCCAGTACAAAGGGCATTCGATGCTTATAAGAAACCATTTGGAATTCTTTCTTTGGCTGAAAAACTTTCTCTAACAAGAAAACCCCGAACAGTCCGCATAAGTGTGTGAAACATTCCATTGCACATTAGTAACGTCCTCACGTTCTATTAGACACTAGACAACAGTAGTCAGCAACGAGGACTTTTATAAAAAAGTAATAGCTGAAGTAGACAAGTTGTCTGGCCAGATACGCGCTTACGGCTATAAGTCTCTATTAAGGCTAAACAAACTAAGGTTGAGACTATAAGGGCACACACGAATTCTTGGAGGCTCTTCTATGAGTAAATGGAGGTGGTCTCAAGAACTTCTCGTCTTAGGAGTATTCTCTCCACTAATCCAACTAATAATTTAATGATTATTAACCATTTTATTTAACCTAACGGTTCATGAACAGCTTCCAGTAAGAAATCTTTGAAAATCCCCCCTGAAACCTACTTTCCACGGAGCTTCGACGACTCGGTGAAGCTTAAAATGCAGAGTATCACATTCGTTGTGCACAGTAGATATCGTAAGTAAAAAATGAACTCTGTGCGCAATAAAATGATTCACGCCGTTTAATCGGATGCCCAGATCGGATTATAGCAGCAAAAATCCAGAACAGTTCGGAAATTATCCTTTTATGGTCTGTAGGGGGAGAAAAGACCAGTATACATCCTATGCTGATGTCTGGCTTTGGCACAAAGAAGCCATAAACAGAGTAGCCCAGGAAATTAGTTGCTCAGGATGGTGCCAAAAATAGTATTAGGAGAGTAAGATCATGTGGTATCACAATAGAACAATTTCGCCGGGTTTAGGTGGGCTCGTCGTATGGCTGTGTAAGTTGGTTACACATACAATTATCGAATGTTTTGAAATCCAAAACTGCCTTACCCCAGATCATCTTCATTGTAAAACGTATAGCTTTGGGATACATGGCTACCTCTTTTTGGCCATCGAGTTTATCGGAAAGTAACAAGTTCCAAGCGATACTCTGCCATGGCTGATACAGTACCATCGATCATGCCTGGTTTTCTCAGCAACTGACAGTTGTAGTAAAGCGACAACTACAAGAACCAAATAAAAAAAATTAGAAAAGAAGTTAAGGGAGAATGCAGGAGTTAGAAATCCGATTGAAAGAGTTTAAAATTCTAAATGGAATCCTCGTTCAACCCATAGAGATTTCTCAACAAAGCATGATATTAAATGAACCAACTACAAGATTCAAATTAAATCTGGAATGGTTCCTATTGTGCAAATGAGCCACGAAAGTATTTTAAAGGGAACTCCAGTTGAGGTATAAGTCGTCCCAAGTTCAGGAACCGTTATCGTAATACGATAATTCCTTCAGGAAGATAAAGAAGAATCTAATAAGAAAAAAGGTTAAAGTTTAAACAGCAAATTCATCAAAACATTTAATCAAAATGTCCATCCACAGGAGACGACAGTCATTGATGGTCACTCTTCGAAATAAATTCTCGGACTAAATTTGTATTCGATACCGTCGCGTTTTTATGACGTTCCATTGAACAAAGTTGCACTCCCGCTTATTCAAGCACGAGTTTATCTTTGGAAAAACCCCACGCCATACCCTGAGCTTAGCCGACTAATAAGCCACAACGGACCTCCAAAACTCGGGTCTATAACGGAGTCTTATGATTTCGTTAAGCTTATGGTTGTTAGATTGTGGTTTATACTCGTCCCTCCTTTGGTTCTGAGATTCGATTTTTGGAAAATTTACTTTCTATTTCATTCTCACCGTACTGCACACCTTTGTATTCATTTACTCCAAATCTTGGTACTAGTTTTGTCTGACTACCTCAATGTTCCTTGCAGGTCCCATCGCTTGCGTCGTTTGACGTTGCGGGAATGTTGACCTTTTTGGTTCCAAGGGTCCTGTGCACTAAGATGGTAGATCAGCTATGTCCATCACTGGAATGTTGATTGTCCGGTTCGTAGTCTCAATGGTCAGTGGTACATCCGTAATCACTTTTCGATAAATTTTCGTGTTTTCTTCTTTTAACGCAATCAAAATGTTTATAAGAATTTATTTTTTTTTGGGGCCGAGTCCAGACAGAGTCAGGAGGAGGCGACTAGCAATACAGTTGGACTTCGCAGTCAAACTCCTTTTTTAGCAAAAAAAATTCCATAGAAATTTTTGATTAAGAGTTAAAAATTATATTTTGAGGAACGTTGACTAATGAGGAGGAGTACCATCTCGTCCGTGTTGTCTTTCGAAGTCAATAACCCCAGGCCCTCGAGATTCAAAAAAACTTCCACCATTGGTACGGCTAGCGGTCAAGCTAAACGAGTGATCAGATATATTCTTGCGGACGTTATATATTCTTGGATCCTTCGCTGGAACTGTCAACTGTCATTTAGGTATCGTTTTCTGGAATCGTTTTGGAACTGTACCAAACATTTCTACATTGAGGTATCACCATCTTCAAAATTTTACACTTTTTCTAGTGGAGAACAACAAGAGGTGAACCAAATTAGAAATTATTTTCCTTCGAACAAGTCAATAAGGCCTCCGTCAAAGCTTCTGATCAACGGATTGTTAGATACTAATAATGTTACTGGAAAATTTCAGAAAATTATCTAGTCTTCATCGGCGGATTCATCTTTTAACGCTTTGAAAATCTGATATAAAATCTGATAAAATGTGATGCCAGGCTCTTTGGTGTAGGCAGTGTTTTATTTCAGTTGGATTCAAGCACGGTGAGTGACCCATTGAATAACTAATCGGTAATAGAATTGGAATGCTATACGCCGCGATGCTTAGTGTCCTTTTGTCAGCTATACCGATCGTGCTAGTTTAAAATAGTTGATGACTCAAAAGGATCTGTCAGGACGCTTAGCACGGTGGAGTCCTAAAATACAAGCTTTCAACAATTAAATTGGATACCGAAAAGGATCCTTAAATGTTGTACCAGATGCGTTGTCTCGCGTTTTTTGCGATGATACACCTACTTTTGCTGAGGATTTTGAAAACAAGAGCGATGTAAAGGCTGGTGATCAATATTAGGGTCGCCTGTCTGGGTCTAACGTTATAGGATGAATTAGAGAATGTCTTATTATCTTTACAGGCTACGGTACCGGTGTTGAACATTGATCGCTCCTCGCCATCATTTCAGGATCCCGTTCGGGTATGTCAGTCATATAGGCGGCAGGAAAACGCTTGAACGACTTGAGCGAAAATTTTACTGGAGGCAAATTGTAAGTCAAGTAAAGCTGTATGTGGATAGCTGCGCTAACTGTAAAATGAATGAAGCTGTGAATTTTTCCACCAAACCAGCCATGGTAAGACAATGGGAAATAATTTAATTCCAACTTATTTAAGGAAATACTAAACAAATATTAAGTTTCCAATATGCGTGCTCCCGTTTATTCTCCGCAGAGTAATGCGTCAAAATGCGTGAATCAAACTTTATGCTTCGCCTTGCGGGCTTATGTGTCCGTTCATGAACTTAACGAGTTGGATATAAATATCTACAAAAGAAAGCCGCCGCCTTGCCCAACACTATTCATAACACTCTGTATTGTGTCCCTCGCTAGACACTATGTCGTGTACGGGCAACATATGTCATTATATGTTGCCGATTACGTGTTACGAATGCTGTTAGATGAGCATAACTCAGACGAAATACAAGTTTTATTTAAACCTGATCGTCTTAATTTACTGTTAGTGACAATCGGTACGCCTTTTAAAGCATTCGGCACTAAATGTCTAAATTTAGATATTGGCCTCAGGCGATCGTTTAATTGAGAATTTGTAGTTGCTAATGTGTCAATGCCCATCAAGCATCAATAGATCATCACAACCCGTTGAAATTCAAGAAATGTTTTTAAAATTTCCGGAAGTTACTCAACAAACAAAAGGAACCCTGTGTGTCAAACATGAAATTACACAACGCTTGGAAACTACCGAAACGCCGATCGTCAGCGAAACTCGACGTTTGCCACCGGGCAAGTTGCTGATAGCAAGAGCGAAGTTTGAGACAATGATCGCACAAGAAATGTATTGATCAAGCAAAAGTTCCTAATCCAGTCTTTTGCATTTTTTACAGAAAAAAATGATGAATGGAGACCTTGTGGAGATTACTGCGGTTTAAATCAATCGAGTCATTCGATTCCTGATCAATATTCAATTCCGCACCTCCAAGATTTTTCAATTCCTGGTATCTGTCCCCGATTCTCTTTAATCTCACGTTAGAATTTATCTTGTGTTAAAGGGTTCTGAGAGGAGAACGATGACGATGGCTCTTCAGGATGGAGAGTGATTTGTCTTCTTCGGGTTATCTAGAACAATACGAAGAGCAGGCTCGGGATCGAAACCGTTGAACTCATGGAACTAGATTGCTGAATGGCAATGGCCATTAAAATCCGTTTATTATTATCATATAAGCCGGCTACCAAAGTGGTATATAGGCAGTGATCATCAATTGGTTAATGCAATGCTACGAACGCGTGTGATCATGTCATGTCGTATTGCATTTGTTTTTTGTGCACAGTTCTATCGAAAATGCAATTTGTAAAAATTACGCTATGTAGTCCTGCTAAATTACAATTTGCGTAAATTATAAAAAAAAAATGTTAAGTGATTCACGAACTCTTCAAAAAAATACAATTTCGATAAATAAAATAAAACTGTAAAGGAGGCTGTAGTAGTGTTAAGTTAACGATTCGCAATGTCTAGTCTAAACAAAATGGTGTCAACACAGAATCCCCGACATTTAATGTAAGTTGTCTATATAATCTTATAATAATATTAAAATGGTTATGGCTGAATCAAGATCAAATTGTAGGGCACCTAATTCATTTGAAAAAGCTACTATCCCTTGGAATACAATAAACGTCAAAAGTATGATTCCATGTTATGAAGAAATTTGTTTGAATGTGTTTTGCATTAACAAATATTTTTCGGCTATTATGACACAATATCAGCAACAAAGTGCTGAGGTTGTTGAAATTTAAGTGACGGATTGAATTTATATAGGCCAAACCAATGCTTATGCAAAGTTAATGAAATATTATTACACGTAGAGAATGTCTAAATATGCCAACAATGATATTGATTTTCTAGATCTATTTATGTTAACATATCGATCAACTTCTAAATAGAAATCCTGTGGATAAAAACATATTTGCCGTATTCATCATCGTTGCTTAATATCATAAATCCGGATCAATAACATTACCATTTAATTCCTACATACTGTCAAGTACTTATTGGATGTCAAATATTCCAGCTTTACTGGAGTTTTCTGACAAGAATAATGTAGATTTTTAATTTCATAATGTACTATCAAGAACTACTTTTGACATTTCATAGATAACCAAACAAAATGAAATCTATTTTATAATTATTTTGGAAAATTATTGCATTCCATCTGTTGTTACGAGAGTTCGCTGAACTTTTAAAATACAAACAATCAAAATTATTGTTCTCAAAAGTCGTGAATAAGAATGTTACCCAAACGACTTACCGAGTTCACCCTCAAGCTAATATGGGTCAATTGATAGCTTGGCCTTAATAATTTACAATAAAATTTCAAAATAACCTAACTCTCTTTTTATTTTAATATATTTTTAATTTTTTTTACAAGAAATTTATTTTTTTTAAAAAAATTACAAGAAAATATAGAGAAAATCATAAAATTTTAACTTAAAATCTTTTTTGTTATTTTTAGTAATAGTTACGTTTACAAATAAACTTAAAATTATCGATAAAATTAAAAAACAAAACGAACCAACTGTTTGTTTTGTCGTGTGGTGAATTAATTCAAGATCTTCCTTTTTTTACTTTTACATTTATCCCACTATTTTACTAAACTTGCGATAAGTTGTTTGTTGCTTTTGTTAAAGGAAATTAAAACATACATATACAAAAAAAAAAGGAAAATTTGCTTATTATCTGATTTTTTTTTTTAATTTTGAAGTTTTTATTCGGGACCTCCTTTTTTACCAATAAGAGATTTATGAATATGAGGAATAACACCACCACCAGCAATGGTCGCTTTGATCAGGCTGTCCAATTCTTCGTCTCCTCGAATGGCTAGTTGTAAATGACGCGGTGTGATACGTTTTACTTTAAGATCCTTTGATGCGTTACCAGCCAATTCCAATACCTATACGAAATAAATAATAATTTAAAATTTATATATATTATATTTATATAAGATTAAGAAACACATTATGATAGTAACAATATTAATATTGTAACATGTAGCGTTGTAATTACAAAAAAATTAAATAATCATGCCCCAAAGCGTAATCAAAATGGCGCCTACGATCAACAAACCCAAAATATTACTTACTTCAGCGGTTAAATATTCCAAAATAGCTGCTGAATATACGGCTGCCGTTGCACCAACGCGTCCATGACTGGTTGTACGATTTTTCAAATGTCTGTGAATTCTGCCAACGGGAAACTATAAAAAACAAACACAGCCAAATTAAGTAAACGCGCCAAAAATTACGTCACTTATCGCATACGAATACGAAATTTATATACCTGTAATCCCGCTCTTGCCGATCTCGACACAGCTTTTGCCTTTGCTTTACCTGAATCTTTTCCAGCTTTACCACCAGCCTAAAAATTATACGTAAACCATTATACAAAATAGCACACTAATTGAGGTTATGTTAACACCAATCAACATTTATTTTTTTTTCAATCGTAAATATTAATATTCATACCATTTTTATAGAAATTGAATGTTATATGTAATTCACAAAACAAATTAAATCAAAATAAAACAAAAAGTTTACAAGAAATATTTAATATATATTAAATTTGTAGAATATTATTTTTCACTTTCTAACATCAGAGAGGAGAGACGCCACAATACAAACTAAAAAAAAAAATTAAATTCCAATAATACCCGCCGAACAGCATCATCGTTTTGTTTGGCAGTTTTATTTTTTAGTGGTGCCATATGAACATTTTATAGCACCGACCCAATAGGCAAATAGTTAGTGGTTCTAAAAATTATATATAGAATATTGTGCTATAGTTTAACATGTTTTACACATAAATTAGAAGTAAATTATTAGAATATGATACTGTTATGCAATCAATACTTGTTAGTTTGGGGAAGCAATTAAATTAATTAATTTTCTATTATTAATTTGAAAATGGTGGCATTCCTCCAACAGATCGCAGTTACGACACCTTCTCACTGCCATTTTATTTTGCTAATGACATTAAGATTTTATATCAAGTAGCCATCTGTGCTCGCTTATACAGCTTTAGCTTGTTGCCATTTGCAAGGTATTTAGACTTTAGTTATGTGCGGCCAGACCATTTATCAAGCCAAGTTAGGTTCTCTATGCATTTCTATATTTGACAACATTTGGCACATGCTAAACTGTGAGTAAATCAAATAGTATTTCTAAATATCGAAATACCGTTTAGATCTGACTCCTTTAAAGAAATTATGTGAACTAAGCTCATTCTTGAGTGGTTGTTTTTTTAAGACTTCAGACTTCCACTAGTCTTCAAATTGACCAATTAATGACCACTGCCTACCGATTTTGATAATTAACCAATATGATGTAACATCTTACCCGAGACTGTCCCTTTTGACGTTTTGTGCGTTCACAACGTATATCATCTTTCCTTCCCTATCGGATTCTAGGTAGCCAAAATCTGTAATAATGGTCGGGTTATACTCAATGATACCTCTTAGGATAGGTTTTGTAAAGTTCATAAACTATATCAAATATATCCGATTTTTGGTTAAATTCGAGCGATCTCAAAATCAAAAAAGGCAAAATCTGTAATATTGGGTTAAATGGGATTTGTATAATACATAAACTGATTAAATTTCATTTAAATTATCGACCTATAATACTCTTACATAAATCAGTCCGATGTTTTCCGCCCTATCATTTAAATATCCCAATCACATAAATCCGAAAATGAGATCTTCAATGGACACTTTTGGCCCAAAATAGTAACAATGGAAGATAAATTTCATGGAAGTTTAAAATTCAGTTTAGTTTCTCATATTTTTTTAAATCTTATAAAACTAATTTAAATATCATAACCGATTCGACTAAAACTAATGCATTGATATTTACTGCTATATGGGACAATATTTACATAAAAACACCCTATATGCAAAATATTTTATTAAAATTTCCCTTTTATAGCAACAAATTATAGCATGCTTTCGTTTTGTCAATTGTCGTCCAAAATCACAACAACAGTCAAAATTCATAAAATTCGAGTTGGTTATGTACTACTGAATGTTTATTTTTCTAAAAAAAGATTTTTTTTAAAAGAACTCAATAATATTTATATTTATTTAGTAGTACAATAAAAAGTTCATTCAAATGGCAGATAATAAAAAGAAAGCAGCTGCAAAAAAAGCACCAGCCAAAAAGAAAGGTGCAAATGGCTATGTCAAATCGGCGCCAATTGCAATCGGAACTGTGCTTGAAGATACGCGAAAAGCTAAATGGAAAGTTGGTCCAGCAATTGGTTCCGGTGGATTTGGTGATATATATTCATGTTGTTCGGGCGACAGTAAATCAAAGTCAATTGATAAATACGAATATGTTGTTAAAATAGTAAATTAGACGAGAGTTTGGAGATTGAAGAACGAGTTTATTTTTTTTTTAAATTTATTTTACAGGAACCTCAAGAAAATGGTCCTCTCTTTGTGGAAATGCACTTTTATTTAAGAAACGGAAAATCAGAAGATAGTGAGTTATAAATATTATTATTTCGACAATGATAAATGATGTCATGTTTATTTTTAGTTGAGACGTACAAGAAGTCGCGTAAATTAACCTCGTTTGGGATGCCAAATTACGTATCGAGCGGAACAGTCGAAATAAATGGAAATAAAAGTAGATTTCTTATAATGCCAAGATTCGGTCAGGATATCTGGAGTTTATTTTTAGCTAATGGTCGACGAATTCCCGAATCAACAGTATTACGACTTGCGATTCAGTTGTTGGATGTGCTGGAATATATTCACAGTCGGACATATGTGCATGCCGATATAAAAGGTGCAAACATACTTTTAGGTTATGGCAAAGACGATAAACAAGTGTATCTAGTTGATTTTGGGCTAGCAAGCCATTATACAACGAAAGATTATAAACCGGATCCTAAAAAAATGCACAATGGAACGATTGAGTATACGTCACGTGATGCTCATAATGGTGTTCCAACGATGCGAGGGGATTTAGAAATTTTGGGTTATAATTTGTTACATTGGCTTGGTGGAAAACTACCGTGGGAATCGTGTTTAGAAAAGCCAAAACAGGTTCAAGAACTAAAAGATGCGTTTATGAAAAATGTTGAAGCTTCGGTTAAAAAATCTCTTTCAGAAGTGCCATCATCGGTTCTTCAACTTTTTAAGGTAGTGTCTACCATGAAATACAACGATGCACCCGATTATAATAAATTACGTAAATATTTTGAAGTTGATTTGAAGGCGCTCGGCTACTCTAATTCCGGTAATTTAATATTTACTTCCAAAGGGGCAGCGGTGAAACCGACTAAAGTAACTCAAAGCCGGAAACGCACCACTAGTCCCGAACCTAATACCGAAGACGATTTTGAACTAAAAAGTGTACCGGCAAAAAAGAAAAAATCTGAATTCGTAAAACCTATAAAGTCGCCAGTTCAAAGTTCGGCTAAAAAACAAACCGGTGGCGCTCCAAAAGGTGAAATCATCGTTAACAATAATTTAAAAAGTCAAACGGGCAGAGCGAAAAAAGTTTACGAATTTAATTTCGAGTTGGATGCAAGTTTCGATGCCGACGTAATTGTTAACATTAATCGTAAGACTAGCAAAAATGCCCCCAAGAAGGGCACCATCATCGACGAGGAAGACAATAGTGAAATTATCATTCCAGATAGCCCTGAAGTAACACCCTCGAAAACCCGTGGCGCTAAAGTGACAGTGCGCTCAAATACGCGAATTGGAAGTGGGCGAAAAAAATAATTTTTCCGCTCGCGATAAATAGTTTTTTCTTTTTTTATCTAATATTGTAACTTTATTAACTATTTTCTTAAATAAAAATTTTGTTTTTATCATTAAATCATGTGCATTTTAATTTCACAATATTCGCAAATTTGGCAACAATGCGCTGGCGAGCAACTGTCATTAATGACAGCCGATATCACACATAAAAGATAGAACAAGACAACACAATTTACAATATTCGATAGAGCGAGAACAATATACATTACCATTGTAAAAATAGGAAAACATACATTTGTTTTGAAAATATAACCATTTAACAATTGTAATTTGAATTTAATCGTGAAAACACCAAAATAAAATCGAACTTAACAAAAACAAAAAAAAAAATTAAAATATATACATATTATTAAACAAAGAGTGAATGATAAGGTGTGCTGCTATCGTATGGAATTATCAGTGATAACAAAATAAAAAAAGAAATTTGCGTGAAAATGAAATTGTTTAGTTTTTGTGTATTGAATTTACTATTAGTGATTTCTGTGTGTGCCCAAGTTAAAAACCCCGTTGAAGTAAGTACCCGGCTTAATCCGATGGATTTAAATGTTTTTTTTTATGCTGGCTCCAAATGGCCAATGTTGATAAATTGCGTTCTAGTGAAAAAATATAGCGAGACAGACAGAGAGTTTTCCTTTTCGGATTGCTAGACAACATGACAGTTACCAAGTCCTTTTCGTTTTTTGTATTATACAAGGTTATAGGGTATGTCATTTAAATAAGGGATGATAGATAATTTTCCGATTTATTCTTTTATGTTAGAGATAAGAAATACAATAATTATACTGTTGACTCTTAAAAATATTGTTTACAAATAAATATTTATTCAAATGTCTTTGTCATTAATACTATTTGTTAGGCAACTACATATTTAACTACCGTTCACGATGTAACCATTACGCGAGCTTAAGTTTTAAATCCCTGGTGTTGCCTATACTTAACGAATAACCTTTCTAGTTAGGAGTCGTTTGTTAAAAGCAAAAATAATTTGCGTTTGTATATTTTATTTTTTTATCTATATATTCCGTTGATTGTGCTTTGTAAGCATTTTTTTGCGATCAGTAAAATTTGATCGCTTATATTTTATGGTTTTATTACTTTGTAATTGTAATAAACAATAGTGGTAATGGAATTCGCTGTTTTAAAAAGTGGTGGTGCACTTCAACCTCACTTAAAAGCTACCCGATAAATTTATCGCAAATCGAGTCAATCGCTACTTTAATCGGTACCGGACCTCAATGTATCTTAATCGGTAAGTTTAACTTCCACAAATGACTTTAGTTTTAGTAAGACAAAGTTTGAATGGTTGCGTTCGATGCATCCATTCGATTTTCAGTTTAATTTACACATCGTATAGCCGGAAATTTACTGGTACTTACACCGATGTTAAGTGGCTTAAACCCGGCCGCATCGGTATACTTCATACTTCGGTATATTTCATCATAATTTTTAAGTTGTTTGGAGGCCTTTCGGTTCGTTTAATGGTGTTTCCATTTACCTTAGAATACCACCACAGTATCCTTTGGTTGTCGTAGGAGGCGACTAAACAAACATTGGATCGTTGGGCTGACAACTGGCATCCTTTAAAAAACATATGGCTATAAAAAATCAACAAGGGAATATAAATCGATTCCACCAAAATTTAGCAAGAGTCTTACTCACGTACTCGCAATGTGTCAGCACCTTTATCAGGTTTGATGACCGTTTTATCTTTGAATACTCGGAATCCCTTTATTCTTTCGTTTGTTTTATGTTTTATTCAAGTTCTAGTTGTTTTGTCAGGTTTAAATTATCCTCCGTTGGAAGACGAATTATCTTTGTTCCCATCTGATCCTGGTTGACTATCTATTATTTTTCCCGATGCCCACCTTGTAGGTGGAGGAAGGCATTCATCCTTGATTAGCACTAACCGCCCAATCTCATAGTTGGCTCTTACTGTCCACTGGAGCTTTGTTGTAAACTTATTAAGTAATCCTTAGACCAACTATCTCAAAATCCCTTGGTAATTTTTAAAAATAGTTTCCATCCATCTTTGGATTACTGTGACGTAAGTTTTGACTGACTCAGAAGATGAAATTAGTGGTCTCCCGATTGAGAAGTGGCCTGGTGTTAGGGCTTCGTAATCGTCCAAATCAATGTTGTTTCACCGAAAACATTTTTTAATTGATTTTTGGTTAGTTTGATGCCAGATACCCAAATTCCACCGAAATGGGGACTACTGTTTATCCAATGTTTTTGTCTATACGTAAGTTGATATATTTGTAATCTACCGCCAAATCTTAATAGACCATTTTCGTCAATAAACGGAGTGATGACGACAATTTACTGTTGCTTTAGTTTGGGTTTTTAGAGATTTGATATCTGCAGCGATTTTGAACCTTTGTATTGCTCAGGAACTCGTTTTTTAAGGATTAAAATGAATTTCAAGGAATAGGCTATTGTTCTTCCGATTTAAGAGTTGACAGAAACATTGAGAATCCCAATAATTCTGGAATAAAAACCGTGTTGGGTTTAACTCTCTAGTTGCTGCTTCTTTCATTGGCGCATGATGTGGAAGGTAATATTCATCTTCTGACTCTTCCTCTTTTTGTTACATATGTTTCCAAAGGGTTTCATAGTTCATAAGGTCCAGGATCCCTGGACAATCTTTTCTCGACTTGAAGAAATCTGGCTACTATCATTTGTTTTGCATCTCCTAGGTATGTTGTTGGATCCTTCTGGAAAAGTATACAAATTTCGTAGCGTCGATCTTTAATCCGTTTATGTGAATTTTGAAAATTTTCTTCACATTCCATCTCTGGTTTCGTTCGGTTGCTTGGTGGATGAAGTTCCTCCAGGTTTCAACATTTTTTGAGCTGCTAATCTATCTCCGTTAATGTGACGCGTGATTTAATTTGAGTATAATAGTCTGCGCTAGCAGTTTCCAAATGAGTCTTCCGCTTGCAATTTTCGACAGATCTCCGTAAAACGTTCCGATACTCCTTGGTCGCCCGAAGTATAAGTCGACAATTTAAAATTGGATACAGAAAATCTGATAAATGGAGAAACTTCATACTATAAAATCCTTTTAGCAATAGCATTGTGAAAATAAAGTCTTGACGTTATTAACGCACTATGGGAGGTATTGAAAACCTTTGATTTCAGTAATGACCAAGTGCCTGCTGCTAGGTATGGTTAGAACTGATTGTTCAAATTAGGAGTGCCGTCTTGCTTAAAAAAGAAAACTGTCTTTTCGGTCCTTAGTAAGAGAACCATGCTCTTCCTGCCTATGCATAAACATAGCTGGTTGCATTACTTTTAATTTGTAATATTCGAATGGAATATTTTGTGAAACTATGGCTTTCCCCATTACTCGATTAGTATAACGAAGCGAAGTTATGCCAGATCGACGGAAAGTGGCTGTCATATCTCCTAAACCAAGAACAAAAATCTAAGGATGATACTTTCTGAATACTTCATAACCTCTCTTGACGTGCATTAAAAGTTCCCCGGTTTCCAGCTAGCGGAAGATTCGATGAAGCGGCAGGTTTTTTAGGTTGCTCTGGTAAATCTTCTGGAGTACGGCAAGGACTCTATCTCGGTTCTCTTATTACTCATAATAATTAAAGGAAGAATTTAAATCGTATCTACAGAAATTTTACACAGTCCCAAAGCGACGATAGGTGTAGTTACCGAGGAGTTTTCAATCACGAAATCAGGAATTTGGTAAAAATTCATGATGATATGAAGTAAAAAGGCAGCTAGTACGCTAATTCTGGTTATCTAAAGCAGCACGTAAAGTTAGCTCGGGGAAGAACCTGAAAGCGCTGAATTATTACTATATACGGTACGGGCAAGTAATGACATGAAAACACCAATTATTATTATAGGAGCGGAGGCATAAAATCGAAGACTCGAGTCGAATCACTACACTCCTTTGTTAAAACTAATAAATCCTCAGTTTATAAAGCTGTAAAGGAACAGAGTATATCCTGGATTGGAATTGAAGTTTTTCCAGTTAGATTTACGATATTGCAAATTATTTCTTGTGTTGCACTGCTTCCGAATCTGTCAACCTTCCGAATCTGTAAATACCCCAAAGATGTCAGGAAAGGTACGAAAATTGTGATGGACTCTGTGACTGGGTAATGTTGGTTCTGTCCAGATTGTTCGATACGGATGCACAATTATCAAAGTATAGTGAACAGTTCACTAGCGTAGCACATACTCTAACTAATTGCAAATTAGCCGCAAACATCTATCACAGGCACAGAGCCAAAATCAGCAGAGATATCAACAGATTCTAAAATTTTAAGTTCATATTTATAGCACAGCAACCGTAACTACTAAAGAAAGTGAGGATATAGTTCAGTCGGCTTTCAGGAAATAAAAGCAGTAGGTCCTCGACGATGACTATTTGTAAGACAAATCTCTAAATCTTTGAATAAGGAGCAATTTGAAAATTTCATTAAATATAAAATATTACCAATTTAATCATCAAAATCACACCAAAAGAATTAAATGATTTAAAAAGATACGGCTACCTACAATGTAGCCATCTACGCTCTTTGTGGAATAATTCAAATAGAGATTACCTCTTAACATTTGTTACTGCCCCAGTTCATCCATAAACCTACAATAACCACCTCAATTTCTCGCGCAAAACTTCCGTCGTCTAACACATCCCTGTTAGATTAGAGCTCCATTATTCACGTATTATTTTTAAAACGTAAACAATCAAAGTGCTAATAACTTTACATTTCTGTGAAACCTTGGACATGATAACAATCATAGTGACCTATTAGAAGGGTTCATTGCCTTATATTGCAAATGATTCTAGTCTCTTCGATGTAACTGAGTCGTTGGTTCCATTTGTCTCGTATGATGGTCATCACAAAGCGATGGAAATCTCGTTTAATCCATCTGTTTTAATTTCTCCATGCGTTTAGCACACAGATACGAGAACCAGCTTTAATTTTAAATAAGCCAATCTGGATTAAGAAGCGCCCTTAATAAGGTTGCCTGGCAAACGGAGTTGTCTGTCTTCAAAGGATTTACCCAGAGATAACGAAAAATTTTATTTCATAACTCTTCGGGCGTTCGAAAATGAATTTCGGATCTCAAAAATTACATCAAAGAGTCTTCCACTTTAGTACGACTCTGCACTTAATAATGATAAATAACAATACGGACATATTAACAACAAATAAAGCAAAGAAATCATTGATGGAGCGGCAACCAGTTTACAGAAAAATTATAGTGGTTAGGTTCCATTCAAAAATAAGAAACACAACCATCATTCAGTGCTATGCCTCAACAGAAGGTGCAGAAGATACAACAAAAGATGAGTTCTATGAGCAGTTACAAGCCACAATAGCAAGAACGCACAGAAATGACGTCAAAATCTTACAAGGAGATTTCAATGCAAAAATTGGTACAGACAACATCAACCTAACCACTATCATGGGAAGAAATGGATTGGACTCTGTGCGAAATAACAATGGAGAAAGACTTGGAGAAAACATTCGAAGACAAATAAGAGGAAATTTAACACAAATAGATTGAGAGACACTGAAACAAGAAGCACTTTTCATGAAACGCTCCAACTCAATCTTCAGTCTGAAGCCACCCGTATAGAAGAAAGATGGAACCAAGCAGAAGAAGCCTACATCAAGACTGCCACGGACGTACTCGGCTACAGAGAATACAATCGGAAACCTTGGATCAGTGATGATAGATGGCAGAAAGTTGAGGAACGCCGTCAATTTAAGTTGCAAATGTGCCAACATAACACGAAAGAGGTGAAACGTAGATATGAGGAAACAGCGCGTCAAGTAAAAAAGATGGCAAGGAATGATCGAAGAAAATATACAGAAAGCATTCTTAAAGCTGCTGAAAAGGCAGCAGCAATCCAACATATGCGAGCACTACACCAGTGTGTAAGAAAGGTCACTGGTAAAATTACAAACATACCACCTATAAGGGACGCTAATGGTCAAGTACTAACAACAGATGAAGCGCAGTTAAAGAGATGGAAAGATTATTTCGAGGAAGACGTCGTCGCCGACCCCGAAAATCTCCAGTCATTAATTAACATCAATAACAAAACTAGCAACACCCATCCACCAACGGAACGGGAAGTTAAAGATGCCATTAGTAGACTGAAGAACAATAAGGCCGATGGAACAGACAATATAACCGCCGAAATATTCAAAGAATATTTTTTCTACAACTTTAAGCATATTAACACCAATAATCCAAGAAATCTGGAATTCTTGCAACTTCCACTGAAATGAAAAGAAGGCTTCATAATTACGATACCCAAGAAAGGTGACCTAAGAGAATGTAGGAACTGGCGAAGTATCTCCCTCCTCAACACAACAATAACGGTACTCGCAATGATCATCCTTGACAGAATCTCACCTATGATCAAATCAAAATTCAGAAACAAACAAGCTGGATTTAGACCAGGAAGAAGTTGCACTGATCACAATCCGTATCATCACTGAGCAATGCAATGAATGGAATTCACCATTGTATATGCTCTTCGTCGATTGCGAACGCGCATTCGATACGATAAACAGGAACGCAATCTGGCAGACACTTTGTGAAATGGGCATCCCAAAGAAATTAATTGAACTCATACAAGAAATGTAACGGGATGCTGGGAACCGAATTCAATACAAAGGCAAACAAAGTGAAACATACTACAACACTCGAGGAGTAAGGCAAGGTTGCGTACTCTCACCAATGCTGTTCCTAATCGTATTAGACAGTGTAACGCGGAAACTAGATAACAAGTCCCCTAATGGCATTCAATGGGGGTTAACTGGTAAACTCAATGATTTGGACTATGCAGACGACATATGCTTGCTCACACACAAACACTCCGACATGCAGCAGAAAGTGCAACAGCTATCAGATCTAGCTAATGAAGCTGGTCTAAAATTAATATAAAGAAAACCAAGACGATGAGACTCAATACAAATATAACCACACCGATGGACATCAACAATATACAAATTGAAGATGAATATGAATTCGTATACCTTGGTTGCACAATAACGAAAGCAGGTGGAACAGAAGAAGACATACACAAACGTATAAATAAAGCCAGACATACATTCAACATGCTACACAAAATCTGGAATATTTCTGTCCCGTCGCGCAAGACCAAGATACGAATGTTCAACTCATGTGTGAAATCGGTACTACTGTATGGGTGTGAGACATGGAAGCATACAGGAAAAATCATACAGAAGCTAAAGGTGTTCGTAAACAAATGCCTTCGAAGAATACTTAAGTGCTTCTGGCCTAACACGATTAGTAACATCAATCTGCACAGAACAACATGTCAGTCAGACATTGAGACCGAAATAAAGCGACAAAAATGGAGATGGATTGGCCACACACTAAGGAAGGCATCAAGTGATATAACGAGGATGTCATTAGACTGGAATCCACAAGGAAAAAGAAAGGTTGGAAGGCCAGCAATGACATGAAAGAGAACGATGCTAGCAGAGGCAAAACACCTAGGAAAAGCATGGGCGGAAATTAAAGCAATAGCCCTAAATAGAGTAAGATGGTTCAGAATAGTAGACGCCCTATGCTCCTAAATTAGAGTTAAAGGAAAAAAAAAACAATACGGACAAGCGCAGAAACTTTTGCAAGATGACAGCTTTGCCTCCTTTTGCATTAATAACAACCCAAAATACTTTAAAACAAAACTATTGGAACTATTTTAATGCGAAACGTAAAACAACAGAATTACCACAATGTATTATGAAAACGAGATCTCAAACGATCAACACCGTGAATGCCTCAAGGCTCGCACTAATAGATCATCTTCATTGACGACATAAACAAAGTTTTTGAAAACTCTGATGTGCTAGTTTATGCCGACGATTTGAACATATTCAGGACAATAAAGATCACTGATGATTCGAGATTTATGTGTAATATTTGTGGAAAATGATATTTAAAAATCACATTGACATAACAATAGCCAAAACAAACTATATTGGGTTTTATTAGATGATGTTCAAGGAAGCTAACCGACCTCAAATGTTTAGTCCCATACTATAGTAGGGTTACCCAATAAGAAGTTTCATTTTGAATAGCCTGCTTTTGGGCAGCTGTCAATTTTGAAGCTGTCATCTTTTGACATTTGACAAGTAAAAACTACGCCATTACTTAAAACGCTTTAACAACACATTGAAATTGTTAAAGTTCACAGTCACGAAATTTCACAAAAATTTTGTCACAGTTCGCAAAACTAAGCACTTTTTGGTCGTCGTGAAGCACCTTCTCGGTCGCACCTTCTCGGCACCTTCTGAGAATATTGCTGCTGTAACCCGTAGTGTTGAAGAAAACCCAGGTTTGTCGATTCCTTGTCGATCTTTGGAATTAGACATTCCACAAACTAAACGTCGTATCTTCACTGATTGGGTCCTTCAGATGCATCAAAATGATCGTTCAGATGCATCAAAATGAAAACCTTTCCATTCTCAACGTGTCACTGTTTGGTGTGATTTTTGGGCTGGCGGTGTGATTGGACCTTACCTTTTCGAAAATGAGGCTGGTGCAAATGTTACGGTGAATGAATTGCGCTACCGAGTCTTTTTTTTTTGGGTACGGCCCAAATTGGGGAGTTATAGGAAGATTTGAAAGGTCTAATTCCATCTGTCAAAAGCTGATGGTTTTATTTTTGATTTTATCTTTAAGCCTAGATCCTGTTCCTAGATCCCGTTTGTCGGCATAATGGAGAGTAAGACACTTAGCAATTTTCTGACAATTAAGTGGGGTATTATAAGACTCAAGTGCAATGTCTGTGTTGCCTACGATTTTATTTGTGATAACGTTTATAGTGCCATACTACTTCGGCGTTCCCTTTAGGTATTCGTATCTCTGTAGGATCCTATATGTACACTTTTTTCCACGAACTTAATCCATCAGGTTTGCCTGAAAATTTTTGGCATTTAAATATGTCGAGGATTTTGATTAGCTCTGTACAGTTAAAGCATGTAAAGTTATAGCATTTTAAGTTTTGGTCAACAAAAGGAGTTACAAAAGAAGGGATGTGCTAAGTTGATAGATAATACCATGCATGTTATCAAGCAGCGTGCGAGGTTTGTTATTGCAATTACGAGAAATATAATTTACTGCATAAATGTGGGAACCAAGTTATTCAATGTGTTAACTTATATCTTAGAAAATATCAATCAGCACGTTCGGTCCAGAGGCACTTCGACAGTGAAATTTAATTGAACTATAGGCCAACACCAAAAAAAGGGTTAAATGTTCTCAACGACCAGAAATATTGTTATTGGCATAATATGTCCGTTCGAAAATACTTTAAAGCTTGGTGAAGCTTAATCTGTTCCACTATATATTTTTCAATCAATTTTTGCGCAAAAATGATCTAATATTTTTTTTTTCTGAATTAATACCCATCTCATCCTCGTTTGGTTATTTCTTACACACATAATACCGCTTTGTCAAAATAAAGCTTTCGATAACATCAGACACATTTGAGTATTTTTTATGTTTCTCAAATTATGATTGGCGACTTGTTGTCGAATGTGTCAGACGCTTGAAAATTTTCAAGTCTTTTTTTCCATTAAACTGCATTTTCTAGTATATTCAAGAATATTCGTCCTTGTCCCAGATGTAATAATTTAAATTAAGACATAGTATTTCGACGCTGCTTCAGCGATAATGAACTGCTGCTTAACAGTACGTAGACCTTTTTTGTATGTAGCTACATTCCGCTTTCGACAAGGGCCAAGGCCGGATTAAGTCTTCGAGTTGCCCTAAACTTTTCAAAACATGTAAATATATATATATATATATATATATATATATATATATATATATATATATATATATATATATATATATATATATATATATATATATATATACAGTACATTTTTCACATTTTCCAAAATTCGTCTCTTAGATTTTCATTTTTCCATTTTTTTATTGTTAATAGGACCAAATGAGAAGACTGGTAAGTTTTTATTTTTCATTTTGACAATTGATAGTCCCGTTATTCGATTTGTCAGTTTTGGCATGTTTTGAACTTTTTAAATTGTGTCTATGGTGTATGTTGCGTTATATAAAATATTTTTTTTGGTTTTGCTACGTCAACCAGCTAGATCGGTGCATCGATTTTGATTTCTAAATGGCGTAGCCACCATCATCTTAAAGTGTTGATCTACAATTTTAAAGATCAATCTTTTAAATAAGGTATAATTCACGTTTGCACTAGGCCTAGTTTAGCCGCTATATGACTTCAAAGTTGAATAATGATTTTTTCTAGTTTCGCGAAAACTAAAAAAAAGATAAACAAAAAATATTGTTTCCAGTATTCAAACCCGTCTTTATTATACAAGCCGTCTTTTAAATTTCGTTGACACAGTAAACAAAACCTATATACACAATTGAGTGTATTAGTGCTATGAAAATCCATACCAAAAAATGTTTAATTCTCTCATTCCTACTACCACTATTTAACATTTTTATCTCTAAGTTACGCACGCTATTTAATGTGCATGGATAATTAAGAATTTTTTCGTCTCTTTTTTGTTATTTGTGTTTTTTATAGGAAAGAGACAACATCAATTTTGCCTTTTAAATTTTTTTTGACACTTCTTACTCTCTTGGGTACCGATCGAAACTGGATATTTTACAACTGGATTTGACGAAACAAGATAATTCAAAACTGGATAATTCAAAACGAGATAAGATACAAAACGAGATATGGTACAAAACTGGATATTTCAAAACAGGATATTTCGACATGTCATTTAAACTTAAAATGATTTTTTAGGAAAGTTCCGGAATATAAGGAAGGAACTCGGCGAGTTCGTAACCGATTATGATAAAATTCGATATGTAGGATGAAAATGTTAATGGAAATTAATTAATTTTTCTCACATAGGTTCTCTAAAGTGAAAAAAAGTTATATTAAGTAGAAGAATAAAAAATTATTGAAGATAAATTTTACTGACAGTAAATTCGATCAAGTCAATGATTATTTTAATAAGATGAGAAAAGTAGCAATTTAAAAAAAAACAATAAGTGAAGGAAAATTCTATTTCTCTCCTTAGAACTATTCAAGTATGGAACCTTACTGGCCGTATTCCAGAACTTTCTTAAAAAATAATTTTAAAATCCCATTTTCATCTTACATATCGAATTTCATCAAAATCGGTTAAGAAATCAACTCTTCCTAATTGGCCATATTCCCGAACTTTCCTAAAAAATTATTTTAAGTTTAAATCACATGTCGAAATATCCTGTTTTAAAATATACAGTTTTGTACCTTATCTCGTTTTGTCAAATCCTATTTTGAAATATCCAGTTTTATAATGTCAAGTTCTGAGCTGTTCCCTACTCTCTTTTGTTTTATAGTGTGGGAATGTTTATTTTATTTTACACTATATTTTAAATCATATATCGACACGTTTTTAAGTTCCAATACATTCTCATGTGTATATGAGTATATAGCATTAGTATGCAATGAATACAGCTTGTATAATAGAGAGGGTTTTGCCAGTATTGATTTTAAAATGCAATTAAGCAAAGCATCAAATCAATCTACAAGCAAACAATTATATAGCTCAGATTGGCCACTAGAGGATTCCAAATTTAAAAAAGGAGAAACATCTTGCTTGTCTTTTGTTTGGGCGCGGCGCTAGCAGTTTCAAAGTTAACGTATTGGATTTTTCCTTTTCTAGTAAAATTTGTTTAAATTAAACAAAAATTGGAAAGAATCAACTTCTGACAAGTATTATAAAATAAAATAAAGCAGGACTTCAATTTGTTTGGCCACTTGCACTAGAGGATAGAGGATGTCAATAGTGGAAATGTTACTTTATTAATTTCTTTTGTTTAAAATATGAATACTTGTGATCATTATTTATTACACGACTGATTAAAAAATAATAATAATAAATAAATAAAATGCAATAATAGATATTTCTTTTAGAGTTACAAAATAAATTTGCAAATACATAAAAAACATCCATTATTCATAAAGTGCTTTTATTTATAATTAAAGGTTTGGAAAACATTTTTGTGTTATTAAAATTTAGATCACTGGCTGTTTGTAGGGTTTCTCGTTTTACCGATTTTTGGAAAACCGATTTTCGGTAACTCAAATAATGAAAAAAACGGTAAAATCGGTATTTACCGATTATACAAAAGATCATGTTGGAATGTTAGGAGTTAAGACTATACTACAAACGAAAATGTTGCCATCTTATAGAAAGTGGTATATTTTACAAGTATACCTTAGTGCACTGATTATGCCGCTAGTCTGTCAAAGTGCCAAAAATAAAAACAAAATATTTTGTGAATATCGAGTTAAATTTAACTGTACATAAATACACTAAACGTAGTGATTATTCCTGTTAGAATTTGTTAAAATATTAAATTTTTATGTTAGGTTTAATGTTTTTTTTTTTGCCTATTTTGTAATTATTATGATTTGTAATATTTTATGTTATCCGTTTGGCATGAAGTGTTTTCGAGAACAATATAAAAAAGTCTTCTGGCCCAACCATTGCCTACATAGGTTTGTAGGCAATATTTGTTTTTCTTTTTTTTTAGTTTAAACCAACATAAAAAAAAATTATCATTATTTAACTTTGAAGTTCTATAACGGCTAAACTAGGCCTAGTGCAAACGTGAATTATAGCTTTTTTGAAAGATTGAACTTTAAAATATTTAAGATTTAAAATGGTAGGTCAACTCTTTTAAAATGTTATTACTACATCTTTTTGACGTAGTAATAACATTTTATACATAGACACAATGTAAAAGTTCAAAACAAGCCAAAACTGTCAAATCGAATAACGGGACTAACAATTGTCAAAATAAAAAATAAAAATGTCCGAGTCCTCTTATTTGGTCAAATTCAGAATAAAAATAATGAAAAAATGGGAATCTAAGAGATGAATTTTGCAGGTCCCACGATATATATATATATATATATATATATATATATATATATATATATATATATATATATATATATATATATATATATTTTTTTTTTTTTTTTGCGGTTTTTCTTTATTGTAAATTGTTTGATAAGAAATCATCAAAAATAATTGTTCGCATCTGCTTCTATAATTAGTAACGATAATGAATGTTGTCTACCTTGTTGCATGGTCGTTCGATATACGGATTTTTATGTTTTTCAACTGCGAAAATGAACGTTCAGCTGAACAAATTGTGACCATCAATGTCAAAAATATTCAAAAATAAATATCTACATTTGGAAAAGTCGACTTAATATTGTCTACCACAATTATGACGCACATATGCGTGAAACTGGTTAAGGTCAGTTGCGAAATTTGCGTTTAAATCCTATGGACTTGCGATTCATTTACATGTTTCTAAGGACAGCTTCTCGTTTTGTAAAGTTTGACTGGTTCTATGGAAATTTTTCAATATAAAATCCCAAAAGTTTAACATGAAAACGAATTCCTAAATTGTTTTAGGAAGCTCCTAAATTGTATTTGAAATATTACTGGCTTCTCTCCTAGTGCGACAATTGAATTCAAAATTGCAGCTGTTGCCATAGCACGTGGTATGTGCTTTTATCTGGTATTAGAAAGGGATTTTAAAACGCTTTCATCACCAATAGATGATTTAAGGATCCCCCACTGGCTAGTTGAGGCTGAAAAAGGTATTCGCAGATCAATTGCACTATAGAAAAGAAAGAAAAGAAGTTCACTGCCTTTTAATAGCAATCGACAGTGGTTTAATCTCAGGCCAATATGTGCCCGATCTAGTGTTGAATCAACTGACATACTAAAATAACCGGAGCAGTTTATTTCATCAACAATGACGGCGTGAACTCAAAAAGTCCATTAATTAAGTTAGTTCCTCACAGATATAGTTTTCAAAATATATAAAATGAATCAAACTGGTTAATTAGTTTAAGCAGTCCTAAAAATTGTCCATTGTGCAAAGATCTAAATTTTTCGTTTGTTCCTCAAAAATCCAAGCCACGCTCCGCAAAAGCGCGCGTCTTAACGTTTTTGGTTGAAACTTTACTTGTTGAATTAGTATTGAATTGTTGCTACCGATTGCTTCAAACGATTTTCTAGAAACTTCGAAAATTGCTTGTTTCTTGAAACTTGCTTGGATTTTCTTGACAGCTTAACGTAAAGACATCATGGCTAGTTTTCCAACTTTTTTAGTAAGCTGAAAATAATGAAAGGCCCCATGTCCCGAAGTTGATGCCTGTGTTCTTATGGCGTATATACACTCGGTTGTTGTGTCATGTAATGATTTGATTGCATTTGATTGTCATGTTGATCCAATAAAGTGTACGATCGTATAGTGATCTACGCAATATTTTGAATTATCTTCCTGTTTTACGGAAGTTTGCATTCATATTTTTTCAAGATGTTTTATGATTTGTGTCATTATCCTCTTCATGTTTTTTAATTTAAAGTTTAAAATTGGTCTGGATCTGTTGTTACTTGCCAGTATCGAACGAACCCTCGTTCGCCAATAAAATGATACAAAGTTACAGGATATTAGCGTTGCATGCATTTTCCGGAATTTGGTAATTTTCGATTTGTAGCATAATTTTCTCAGTTTTAGTAGGCTAACCATCGCATGCATTTTCTGATTGTTGGGAATTTTTAATTTATTTCTTTACGGGCTTCCTTGATCTCTCTAAACCTTGATGTTATAAGTAATATTTTGTGAATAATCGTCTGATACCTTTTTGAAACATTTTAAACACCTTTTGATGAAACGCCGACAGTTGCGTATGATACGGAATAATTTGTTCACCTTGAATATCCTTTCTACCAGCTGTTCAAAGGGACTGACGGCTGTGGAGGTTGGTTTTAATTCGGGGCCCATTATATGCTCAATCATAGAAAGTTGTAGCGGTCAGTTTTGAGTATCTAGATGAAGCTACGCTGGCCCAGTCCACCATAATGTGTGTTTCTTTAATTCGTTTGGACGAACTCCTCTAGTAGCGCAATCAGCAGGATTCTCTTTATAACTTATAAGTCTCCAATGTACTGGACTTAATCTTCGTTGAATTTCTGAAATTCTACGAGCCACAAAAGTTGTACGTCTAGTATACGCCTTTTCATCAGAAGCATCACAAAATCCACGAATACTAATTGTGGATGCTGTGGACCCATCTGGATATAGTTATCTCCTCTAACGATAAAAAAGACATTTTGAAGTCCTTCTATTGTACTGATAAAGTCTAAGGTAGTGGTTAATCCCAGGAAAGCATCATTAATTTAGGTACTATGGTAACTGGTGCTAACCATTTCTTCAGGTAGGTTCTTGGTTATATTTTTAAAGACCAAATCTTTAGTTTGAAGGTTGATGAAAACCTTATTGAAGTTTGATGAAAGTAGCTTAAGAGCCCTGATCAATATGAACGTAAACTAAATCTTCTCCAATCATCTTGATCATGGTGGTTGCCAAAAATACTCTACCTTGTTTTGGCTTAAAATTTGTCTATAGTCATTGTTAGAAGTTCCGATTTCTTAGTTACTTCTTTTCAAGTGTCCCAAAAAGGCTTTTGCTTTCGCAATATCCAAGACTAATCAGCTCAGATAAAGGATGCATTAGCCGTTGCAACAAGTGTTGTTCTTTTTAGAAGGTTTTGTAGTTGTTTTGTTTTAATGAATCGTTCTCTAGAGTGTGCGGCAAGCGATTGGAATCTTGTTTCCAAAATAATGGAAAAACCCGCCGTTGTCTGAATTGTTTTTGGATTTTATCGAAGTTTCGTACATTCGATGAATCTCAGCATCTAACTTTCTAGTCAGAATGCCAATGCACTCCAGTGCTCTGTTTGAACACCTAATGCACTCCAGTGCTATGTTTGAACTCTGTTGTTATATGAGTGCTGACCAAAATTCGCTCGTCTTAATATTTAGTGATTAGAGTGCTCCACGATATCAAATGATTATTTTCAGTGAACAACAGGTGACTAAACAGCTTCGCTGCGTGTCCTCTAAACAACGACAGTAAATAATACATTTTTTTTCGTTTGATAGAGCCTTATTGCAGTTTACAAATGTACTGAACAAGCTGTAGGAAGCTGACTATTGCTTATTGTCACCGTAAAACCGGCTTCGCCTGCAGGTAAATGATAACGGCCTCATTCTCTAACTGTATTTCATCAAATAACGGGTTTTTCAAGTAATCATCTTCAATTTCGGCTTCAATAGTATTTGCTAAAATCTTCTCATGATTGTTACTGAAGGACCAATAAGGTAGATTTATAGGCTGTATACAGTATTTTTTTTATATTATTGGTAATCTGTGTAATAAATAAATCTAAACACCGAGGAGCCATTATGGCCAAACACAGTCTCTTTGTCAACCAAATAGTCGAATTTACAAAATCACTTCATTATTTCCACTTTCCATAAACTATCGTTTTTTAAGTATTCCGATGTGATTATTTCTTTTCCCATAAAAATGCAATCTGTTTCGAAAAGGCAGGACAAAATAAAATCATCGGTTAGAATATCGATTTGCGACAAACAACAAGTTTGACAAGTTTGGTCTACACCATTTGGTGTGTTTCTTGGGTTTCATTAATTTTTTCTCTCTCTTTAGCCTTATAGATTTGACAATGTTTTATCTCTCACTTTTAACATAATATTAATTTCGTAAATTATGTAGTTCGGTTGACGTATTTTAAAATGTGTTTTAAAAATTTATTTTTATTTTCCGTTTCAGTTACAAATAAATGGTGAAAATTGTCTTCTAACCGAACCACTTTATAACAAAACATTTAATTTTAAATCGCTCGCCTCAGACATTGCACATGTCGTTCCAATAACTTTCAATCAAAAAATTGAATTTAACTTATGCCAAAATCTAACAAAACCGTGTAATGGAACGAATGGTGTAAGTGCATGTTTAGTAGAAAAAATCGACGATGGAAAAACTAAAGAAACGATTTTAGGATATAAACAAACATTAGGTTCGTACAATGGACGAATTGATTTTAATTTTACCGGCGACAAATGTAATGAAAACGAAAATTATCAGTTCCATGTTGTTATGCACTGTGATTATGAAGCAGAACCAGGCGAATTTCAATTTCAAATATTTGTAAGTACATTTTTAGTGCTAGTCGATAGATATTTTAAAATAATAAAATTTTGAATTTTCAGGGTTCAACTTCGTGTATTTATTATTTATTTTGGCCTACACCAGTTGCATGTTTACCAGACGACGATACAAATAAAAGAGGTGTGGCTGATTGCGTAGTTAAAGATCAACACGAGCATGAATATAATTTGAATGCTCTTAATTATCATCATCACAGGTATGTTCTAATCTTTAGGTGTATAATAATATTATTGATTAGATGTCTCATAAATATTTTTATTTTGTTAACCAACATTTTTTAATCTCAAGAGGGAAGGTTAGGAAAATTTCAAAGATTAAAAAATAATTTCTAATAAGTATTTATACATGCCAAAATACTAAAAGTGACTAATACCGATTTTTATTTATAGATAAGTTGTTATCGAAATTTAATAAAGTATCCAATTAGCGATCAAGCACAGGGTTAACAAATTGTAACTAATATTTTTTACGATACATAAAACAAATATCAATTTCTTAGAAATTAATTTGTTATTCGCTTGAATAAGTAATTTTTGAAAAAGTTGGTTAAGATCGGTTTTTTACAGGCCATTGCTGGCCCTTACCGAACAACAAGTCGGCGTCATGTTGGCACATTTAATGTTGGCGATTTAATATTTTAAGGTTGGGAGTGAGAACGTCAAGTTCATCATTGTTGGTCTTAATGAGAGTTCTATTTGTGTTAATACCGTATGCAATTTGACGGGATAAAGCGCCAGTCAATCCTATCCTGTAACAAAAAAATACTTACAATTTATGAGTTTCCTTTAATAACGAATAGACTTTGTTTACCGCGGCAGGCGATGAATCTTAACGCGGCAAGAAAAGATTCTGTAGTGAGATCGCTTACGAGCTCAATGTGTACGGCCTTTGTACTGGTACGAACAGTGTTATATACACTTTTTGAACTATTTGTTCTCGAGCTCGTTTTGGATAGGTAAATAGAGGTCCTGAATAATCGGCACCAACGTAGAGAAATGGCCGCTCAAATTTGACTCGACAATCTAAATGATCCGCCATAATTTCATTTTATATTCGTCGTAGGTAGCTCGTTTTTTGCTCTTAATATCCAAAATCATTGCTTCAAGGTTCTACTCATCAGCTACGTTATACCAGCATGGCCTTGACGAATTTGAGGTTCACCGACTGTTTAGTTTCAAACGATGCTAAGGAGTTACTTATTCGGCCACCAACTGGTAAGATTAGTAATTTACTGATGTATTTTGTGGCTTTTCTTGCTGCTTCGTGAGGTATTGACACTTTTGATTTGGCCATCGCGATTTATCTTAAATAAGCCAATCTGGCCGAAACCATCAGTAGACCGAACATTTTGCTGATCTTTGACAATATGGTTCGTTTGGTTAATCGTGTAGCCCCTTGTAAAGTTACAGAGAACTGAAACTTATCGTCATGTGGTTTCCAAAAAATTCCCTGCACCTTTAGACCAGCTTCTTAATGAAGCTCTTTAATTTCCTTGCTCTGTGAAAATATTTTGTTGGCTTGTCAGGACTATCTCGCCATTTAATGCGCTGCATCGATGGAATGTTCGTCAACCCAGATCTTGCGGTACATTTTTTCAATGTTCGCACTGATCACAACCGCCTGCTTTATGAATCTTATCATAACCTCAAAAATACTCAATTGAATGTTTAGTCGTACTGGAAGTATACACTCTATTAAGTGAAACTTTATTAGTGGTCTTTGCCGAAGTATCGAATACCACTCGCGGATTTATGGTCTTTCTTTCTTGAAGACTCCGTAGTGTGGTAAGTACATGGCCTTATATTGTTTGGTGCCGCTTTTCTCTTGATTTCTTTCATATGACCTAATTTGGTATACTCATTCATAAATTCGTTATAAAATTCCAATAATATATCACCGCGGTAGAATTTTCGCTCCAGTCTTCTCTTTGGATGTTTGCTCTACAAAGTGTTGCTCACATAATTCTTCTTCTTCCGTATATTTCAGCTTCAAGCCAGCAACCTCCTCAATCTCCCAGAATCTACTCAAGTATTTATCGATATTGCATGACTGTTGTTGATCGCTGACTGCAGTCATTATCGAAGTTGAACCTTTTCTATTTGGTGTTGCCTTCATACGAGAAACTAGCCCTATGTTACCTATAAGACCTATGAAAATTGTGGCGAAATTGAAAATTTCCAAAACCCGGAAAATACATAATGGTTAGCCTATCAGAACTGAAAATTGTGACCTAAATCGAAAATTTCAAAAATCACTTATCCGTTTGTGTTAGCCCTTGCCCTTTTAAATTCAAATGTCCTTATTGGAAAATGGCATTTCGTAAAATATCCTGCTTGTTCTTTTCGGGTTTTCCGAGGTTATTAAATGTTGCATCGAGTTCTGTACCCGCTTTTTTCTTGCCGAAATATTTAAGCTGCAGTATTTTTAGCAGCGTCTGCCAATGATGACACTGGTGGTTTGTCAAAGTATTGGTAATAGTAGTATTGATAGTGCGTATTTTATTATTGCTTTTGCACCTTCTAATGTGACCTAAGGCATATCGCTAATTACAAAATTGGATTTTGACTGACCTATTATCGGTCATGGAATGATTATATTCTTTCACTGATATCTCTCTAGTAATTCAGCAAAAGTTCTCTCTACTTCGTCAAACTTTAAATTTCAGATTATTTCGGAGAGATTTAAATGAAATCGTTCGATTTTTCCATTTATTTCCCTCTTGTAAGGTGGTCTTCTAAAAATGTTTATATGTAATTCATCTTCGTTCTTTGACGTTATGGAACTTGAGTTAAGAAATCTGTCATTATCAATCACTATAAACTCGATAAAGGTCTAGTGTAATTTGGAAATAAGTTCAATTTCAATATTTGATAAACATTTTCTTCGCCTGTCATCGCTGTGTTGCGTTGTTGACTAAGTTTATAACTAAGTTCATAGTTAAGTGCGTAGATAGGCGGCTGATGATCAGTAAGAATTTTTAATTTTTTTGGATATGTGTATAGAAAATTCCTCAATGAACCCAGTGCCCAGATGATAGCAACGACCTTCTTCACATTTGCTGCATAATTTTCTTCCGCCTTATCAATAGTTCGCGAGAGAAAAGTGATTAACGCTACTGTGTCTATTTGAGAAATTTGAAAACTTTGCCACTCTTCGCTACGTCTATATAAGGGAGCGAAGAGTGTCTTAGTCTAGAAATTTGTGTCATCTACCTATTTTGTTCAACGGGATGGTTGTCCGAATGATCTTCTTCGTTTATATTTTGTAACGGATCAAGGTGCGAGTCCCATTGGTGTCATTAAAACGACACCAGTAGGATCTGCACCCCGATGGCGCTATCAGAATTCTTCCATTAGAGGCCTTGCTATGGTGTAGTAGCCGGCTAGAGCTCAGGAGCAGATGAGGATGGGGTGTGCAAGGCATAATGGAAGCTTGAATAACCGCAAGGAGGAAGAAGACGGGAAAGCGTGTTCACTTGAACAAGTCTTGGCACTCAACCGGACTTGCAACCATCACATCACGATAGAAATAAATATATAAATATCACAAAAGAAAAAATAGGAATTTACAAATTGAATTAAATTAAATAAATAAACAAAAAAAAAACAAATAAAATCTTAATTAACTTAACTAAAGAAAACAAATAAACAAACTGTAACTTAGCTAAACCAATTGGAGCAAAAACTTGATTCAAAACAAAAAATAAATAATATATATCATAATTAAGTAATCGACAAAAATAATAATGATAATAAATAAAATCAAAAATTAACTAAATTTTATCCATAATATGTTGTTGTCGCATAAAATTAACCATAAATCTGGGTACTATGGTCCCCGTCTATCTCCGCTTGCGTATACTTGACCACAACTGTATCATTAACTGTCTTCATGGTTATTTCTTTTGGTTGTAAATGTTGCATATTCATACACCACTGGAAACCATCTTTACTAATAGTTGATTTGAATAACGTGGTTTGATTAATTAATATACTCGTTTCGATTTGATGCAACATACTGCCGATGGTAAATGTTTGGCCATAATTTTGTACGGTCAAGCTGGGTTGTTGATAATGTAATCGTCGGAATTTATAACAAAACGCCTCGTCTAATGGATTTTCAGCCAAATTCATTTTAATTTAATTTTAATTTATTTTTTTTGTTACACAAAAAATATCACTTTTATATCTTAAAATTATTGACAATTACGTTTTCACAAAAATTTTTATTCTAATTTCAAAACTATTTTATTTATAAATAATAAAATTTTTGTTTCTTCCAAAATTCCAATAACTAGTGAACAAAACTCTAAAATTTCTGATCCAATTCATCACGAATAACACCACAACACGACTTTATATACCTACTCATAACCCGTTACACAATTAAAAAAAAATAATGTAGGGGAAATGAGTAGGTATACAACAACACTTACATTAAAAATAAATTGAATATAAAAAAAAACAAAATCGGCGTGGACAACATATAATGAATTTTGGTCCCAGAGGAACGAGCACAAAAGTCGCTCGTTACAATTTGTTATTTCTTGTGAGTTAGTGTATTCTATTAGAGTCTGGCCGTATTTCGAATCAGTTAAAACCATTTGGTCGTAGTAGGATTATAAACTGGGATCTTCATAAGAATGTTCTGTATGAAAACCCCTTTGAAATTTGTTCGTTTAGTGTGTTTGGTCTGAAACAGGTCTTTTGTTAACCATGTTACTTACGTGTGGCCTATTCTGGTAATTTGCTGGCCTCAGGTTTTATTTTTATTTTTTTTAAGTATTGATCAGCCAGTAGAATTAAATGCCCTTGAAGGCTAATTTCAATACTTTTTTACATTCACAATTCGTTCAACCTATTCACACAAGTACAGGATACCACCTGCATATTGAATATGCTTTATGTCATCCTGTACAATGACATGAAAGATGGATCGGCCCATGAGTTTTGCACACCAATAGGGGGTCAATATCACCATATTGATGTGTCCATTTTGGATCCTGCTTCTATTGAGATTCGAACTCGGTACCTCCCGCTCTTAGTGCCGTCGCTTTAACCACTGCGCCACTCGCTCGGTAAATCTGGTTTAGGGAACTGTTTGCGTTTAAAGATCAAAGAACTTGCTGGTGTTCTTCATCATCACCGATCGTAATTAGGTGATGAAAAATCCATTTTGCAACCCTCCCATGGGCCGAACCATCGTCCATGTCAGTACAGGCAGCCTGTAGCAATGCAATGTGCAGGTGGATTTAAATCGAACCTGTATTCGTGCGTTCTCGATTTGGCTGGTGACGGGGTAAAGTAGGATGTTAAAAATTAACCGCGAAAGAGTTGGGAGAGCTTCGGCCCCAGAAAAGATTGCAGAGTTAAAAAAAAAAAAAAATTTGTTGGTGAAGTTGGAGTACGAATTTTCTAGAATACTGATTTCAAGGGTATGCTTTTACTAATAATGTACTAACTCTGGATAAACATTTAGTGGTTGCATTGTACTAAGTTGGGAAAATGGAATAGTTATGTTAAGAGGATTTGGAGGAGCTGAGTTGGATTGCCATCTTGCCACGTGCATGTCGACAAGTTATGAAAATCTAAATCAATTATTCAATAAAAAAAGACACTGCTCTCCACACCATTCTTAGATCATTAAAATAATAGTTATATTCATCTGGCCAGTCCAAATTAATTTTTTTTTCATCGGAATAGACAATCATATCTCTCTGCCCATCTAATGTGTTGCTTTGCAAAGTAAAGATGCTGGTCTCTGCGTAGTTCATTTAAAGGCGGGTTTTTCTTAATTTTTCTTAATTTCTTTAGAATTTTCTTTTTTTAAATAAATTGAATTTATGTAATTTGTTATCGACTCAATTTACTAAGTTAAATTTATCTGTGACTCAGACCTGTAACAATTAAACCAGCACCAAAAGTTTGGTTATTTTCAGTCTGCTTACAATTTTGGTGTTGATTAAGAGCTGAATTGTCTCGATATTCACATGTTGCTGGAGTCTTCTTTCGTGTTCCTTTGCATTTTTTGAATTTAAATTGAAAGGAGATCCACTTTAAGGTATCTTAAGGTTGCTCGGTTTCAACTCAAAAGTTGAATACTATGAGCCCATATTAGTTTCAGTATTTGCTTATAAAGTATCAGCTTGTTGTTTGATTATAGAAAAGAGTGTCTGCCTATCAGCCTCTCCTAGACTGTCTAACTTGCCTGAAATCTAGAATCAACCAAGCGGTCTCTTTACTTGTGTACAGGACATTTCGCTATATACACATTAAAGTACACCGAATCAGATCATTATATTAGGGATCCATCAGTTTCATTTGTTTCGCATTAAAAGGAGTACTAAAAATTTTTGTATCGATATATGCTGCACCAATTTTAGCGAAAAAAACATGCCATTCGTGGTCTTTTCAGTGACAACTCATACTCTCCCATCAGCTTCTGAATGTGTTTCCACTACGCTACTAAGTTGCTATTTTCCAGGTGACAAGTTTTGGTTCTGTATCAATACGATGTCGTCAACTTTAGCTTCTAGTCTTTCCGTTTTCCATTTAGATCCGCCAAACGATAGCCCAGCACTCTATAATTGTTAATTCCCACGTACCACCCTTGTGTGGAGAAATTCTGCAACTCATTTAGTCAATTAGCAGTGCCGGCCAAGTTATTGCCATTATCGCACAGAATAGTGGCGAATAATTAGATGTTTTTTATCAAATTGTGTCAATGACTTCTGTAATCTATCGCCAACTCACATTACTCCAGTTTAGTCTTAAAATGGGGATAATCATATCAATGGGCTTTTGGAAGATACGATGGATATTCCTTGCAATTGCTTTTAGCCTTCCTTGAAACATATCATTTGTTGTTTTCTGCATAACCATGATTCTGCCTTAATTGACTTTTTTCACTGAAAAATTGATCTGTTTTGTCCTAGGTCTGGAACGTCGCTTGCTTCCAACCGCCATGTTTGGCTTGAAAGCCAATCGAGAACCTGTAAATCTTTTTCTGGCCTAATGTAAAAAGTGTCACCCATGACAATTGTGTAGGAGATGATATAAAAGCGCGTCTTGTCGCCGACAACCGTGCTTTGTGTGCATTATGTCCACTGCTAAAGTCAAAATATCTTGCAAATTCCGAAAAGCTGAAGTTGGACAAGGTTTTGATTAGACCTGTCGTCATGTATAGGCGTGACTTACCCCGTACCAAAGATTGTTTGCTTCCCAAAATTTACGCATTTATCTTAAAACTATATTTTCTTTATAATTTCAGAGTCAAAAATACGAACGACAACCAATTCTTTTTGATCAACGCATGTAAACCAATAAATTATGGCCACAATGCAATGTGTCCACCCGGGTCGAGCATTTGTTTAGTCGATGAAAATGCTAAAACACTCGAAACGAAATTCATTAATTTTGGTAAAATCAGTGGCAAGCCATACTTCGAGAACGATGTAATTTCGATTGATTACAAATCAGATGCAAGATGTAATGATACCACTTATACAGCTAAAATCAGTTTTCCATGTAATCCAGATATTGAAGTTGAAGAACCAGTATATTTGGGCTTTATCAATTGTCAGTATTTTTTTATATGGCAAACAGCATTAACATGCCGATATCAAAAACCATGCACCGCCATTAATGCCCAAACTGGTGATGTGTAAGTTTTATATAGTTAAGCCTGAAATGGATGAAATATTTTTCTAATAATTTATTTTAGGTTCGATTTATCGCCGCTATCCGAAAATCAATATAAAGTGCAACATGATGGTGTCGAGTATAATTTTGGAGTTTGCAAAAGTACAAAAACTGTGTGCCTTAATGACGCTGGGATATGTAAAAATGATAAAAGCGTTATAACACTAGGAGTAGCAAATAACAATGTTTTATTTAATACAACGGGCTCGCCCTATTTAATATACGAACATGGTGCCCAATGCGGTGATACTCTTGGTAGTTATTGGAGTACAAAAATAGATTTTATCTGTGCCCCGTTGGATGCATCGGTTGAACAAATTAAAATAATTGAAAATACGAATTGTCGAATGGTGATACATTTCGTTACACCGTTGGCGTGCCCGAAAGAACAAATGAAATGTAAAGTAGTGAATGAAGAGGATGGTAAAATTTATGATTTATCACCGTTACGTAATGCAAAAGAAAATTACAAGGCCACAATTAATACGACCGTTTTAAATGATACATTTGTTAAAACAAAAGATGGTGAACTTGAATATTTTATAAATGTATGTCGTCCGCTAGTTCCACAATTTGGACTAAGTTGTCACGGTGGTTCGGCTGGATGTCTTGGTGTAACCGCAGCAAATTCGACACCTGAAAATGAATTAAGTCTTGGTTTTGCCGATCCATCGGTTACCATGGTTAATAATCGGCCACATTTATTATATGTTCGTGGGTCAAAGTGTCCGACCGATCCAAATTTACAATTATCCAGTGACATTGAATTTGTTTGCGATCCAAAAGGTGGTTATGGTAATCCCGTGCTTAACAATTATACAGAGTGTCAGTACAAATTTAAATGGGCGAGCAATATAATTTGTCCGAAACATGTGTGCACGTTTGATTCGAACACGTGCGAAATAACGAATGAACAGGTCGAACAAAAGTTTGATTTGAAAAAAATTGAAAATAATGGAATTATTACGGTTTGTTTGATTTGTAAAGTATTGTCGAACGTTTTACCAAATTTATGTTTTTTTAGATTAAGGAAATTTTACAACCCTTAAACATAAATTTATGTAATGTTAGCGAACTTAAAGCGACCACAAATTATGAACAAAGTTCGGTTAATATTTTCTTTATGATCAATGGACCTTGTGAAAGTGATAATGGTAAGTGATTTAAATTATTTTACTCAATTTTTTAAAAATTAACGTGAGTTTATATTTTTTGGATTTATTGAAGGAAATCTTCGCGTAGATTTGAATTTAATCTGTAAGAAGACACGGCAACTAAATGTTAATCTGGTAAGTGGATATTTTTTATGTTGATATAATATTAACAAAATTTTAACTTTAAAAGTGATTGTTGTTTCAAATTTATTTTTGAACGACAAACTGAATCAAATTATAATTTTCAAAATAAATAGTTTTAAAACAAAGTGACATAATGTTCGCAATAAGTTCAGTCATCTAACAATTTTCAAAAGATGTTGTTTGACTAAATCGATGAGAGATTTCTAATTTAAGTTCATTTCAAGATATTTAAAAGATTTTACTCTGTCTATAGTAAAACACCTATTTGTGCAATAAGAGTTACATATTCTTGGTCGGGGTATATAATGTTATTCACGGTATATTCACCACTTAACTTAAAAAAATACTTATAGTTTATCATCCAAAATCATAAAGTAAGTATTAAACCTGTAAGCATTTATTTTTTTTATAATCCTGCCAATGTCTTTATTCTTAAATCTTTCTTTACCTGAAGCTAACGACAAGTGTGCAAAACTTACAATCTAAAATATCTTGTACCATTATCGGATACAATTGTATCTGGCAACCCAAATCGTGCGAATGTTTCTCGTAATTTTGAAATTGTATATTCTGATGTAATTGTTTCTATTCTAATGACTTAGACCCATTCTGAAAAAGAATCTCTGATTATTAATAATTGCTATCTATCGCAACTGCAAAAATCAACGTGAAGTCTGGGCCAATTTTTTATGTATTTTCCCATAGAATTAAAATACACTTTAGAGGATCTGGTCGAACGGACAATCTCGCACGACAACCTTTAATTGAAAGTCTGACCACCACAAATACAATCGAGCAATTTATTTAGACTTGACTATCCCGAAATGACTCACATTTGACTCAGTTATCAGTTATGACTCAGTTATCATTTAGTATAACATGCTTTTCCTTAAACTGCTTTGCATAATAACACGATAGTCCCACACTACAATTCCGGATTCGATGAATATATCGTTTTTTCGCATAATAAATGGAATAAATTTATCCCCAATTAATTTTAAATAATCATCTGCGGGAACTCCAGTATAAACTTCTGACAAAACATCATCCTTTGTTGTTTTTTCGGCAATGTAGCTAAAACTTATATTAATATTTCTTTGTCCAATGAAATTTACGTAATTTTCTCTGTCACTCCCGGTCTTAGGCTCAGCGATATCATTCACAAGTAGTCGTTGAAAAACAAGAGCCTCGTTATAGTAATTATAGGTAATGATGGATCGAAATGTGGCAAAACTACATTTTTATCTATATCATTTTTAATATTTTTAAAACTTATATGTTACTCTAAATTCCAATTAATATTTTTATCTTTTTGTAAAAGCCTATAAATTGGGTACATTTTTGTTGCTAAATTTGTCAAAAATGTTGCATAATAATTTATGAGATCTGAAAAAGCTCGTACTTCCGAAATATTTGCAGGCTCTATTATTAATATTATTATTTTTCAAAATACTTAATTCTATATCGTTTTCGGTTCCTGGTTGTCTTCACGGTCCACACCGTCTTGAAAATTGTCAAAAACAATTTTACCACACTTCCGGCAATTTGCCTCAATATACTTAAAACTTTTGGATTTGTGATTATTATAATCACAACGAGAGCATTTTGTCGACTTTGTATTTTCTGCACGTATCCCTTCCTGATATTTGTTGACTGATTCAAAGGTCATGCGATCTTTTTTTGTCACGTTTTTGATTACATTAACCCTAATTTCTTGCAATATCTCGTATTTAATTGCAATGTTTATTGCCTTTTCCAAGGTCCACACTTTCCTCGCACAATCTTTCAAATATTTTTCCCGACATAAAAGTGACAAATTTGTCAAAAATATAATTTTCCAATTGATATTCAAACTCACTGTTGGAATCCAGTCTTTTTAATTTTGCCATAAACTCCTTTGCTGTTTCGTCGTCTTCCATTATTGCGTTAATGAAAATTTTCCTTTTTCTATTTATTTTACACAAATCCTCGTATGTCATTTTAACTAAAATGTTTTCGGCCCCATTTAGTTTAATAAGAATTTTTTTTTTATCCGCTTCATCAATCATCCACCTCAATAGCATCGAAATATATCTGTAGTCGATACTGATATAATAGCCATTCATGATTTTCACAATTTAACTCAGGGAAATGCAATAATTTCGCCATTTTGAAAAAATAAAATGATAACTTTTTTTTTTATAACCTCAAAAAATTTTTTTTTTTTTTATTTTGAATTCCTCTTAAATTTAAAAAAAAAATTAATTTAATGTCTTACGATCCTCGTTGCCACTGTAATATACTGTAATATCCATTGGTTTTTAGTTAGTTATAACATTATTTTCACTTATTAGGTATTTAAATAAAACGCGTGTCTTCATTTCTACGAAATTACCGGAAGTGAGTTTTATTATTTTTATTTTACAAGTACATATCACTTATATGTATTGTAGGTTGTAGCATTCAACTCAACCAAAACCCTCTTTACTACAAGCCGTATTGTTTGCATACTCATGCTATACAAAAATATATACTTTGATTGTATTGTAAGTAGAAAATCGTGTCGGGATATGATAGCGAATATTGTGTAAAAGAAATAAACAATAAAATCAAATAATGCGCATGCGTTTACAATTTTTTTTATTAATTTTATATGGAGTTTTGATATTTACCAATACATCTAAAGTATATATTTTCACTAATGCATTTTAAAAATACATGATAATATGTGTCAACGAAAGTTACAAGACGGCTTGTAGTAAATAGGGTTTTGAACTCAACCAACACCACAATTAGTATAAGTATTTTACTATTAATAATTTTTATTGACAAATGGGTTAGCTCGCCATATTGTAGTTAAATGCAATGCTGTCTATATTTTGGATTCCGTAAAAGTTCCCTTATTCCAGCGTCGTTATAATTCCAGCGGATGATCGATTTAATAAATAGACTGCATAATTAACTCGTAGACTCAGTTCCGTTATTTGATCATATAATTTTTAACTTTTTCTATGTTTGAAGTTCGGCTGCTATATCACCACCTAATAATGAATCTTCGATAGGACCACATATATCCGAATGTTTGAGATTGAGCAATTCAATAGTTAGGAATTCGGCTTTCTTAAAACTTTTTCAGTCTTTCTTCACCGCTTTTCATTATATTTGATGCCTTCAAATGACAATTACACAAATTGCAATACCTACATCGCCATTTAAACTTAAACTTATGCATTATCAAAGAGTACTTTGTGATTATTTCACAATTTTCTTCACAATTTGGCACAGGTTTATTTTAAATCTGAAACAGTCAGAGATCAGATTCTAATGGATGGTTGACACCAATTATCATCACATCCAAACTTATATTACAAGAACTGTGGAACACAGAAATGAAATGGGACGAAAAATTTACTAAAAGCTACAGTTATAGTAAAATGGGTGAAATTGAGTGACGAATTGGTACTTGAAACCCTATCAATAATTCTACGTTGGATAGGAACCGTATCTTCAGCCAACCAAAACCTTTGTTTACATGGATGCCGCGGTGCGTCAGAAAAGACAATTGCAAGCGGTTATCTACAGCCGAATTGAATTGTCAGATGGTACAGTAGTCACAAGGCTACTGACCGCCAAAACCATTCAAGACCAAGTCTTGAATCATGGCAGAACTCTTCTTCGGTAACGTTTGATTAACCAAATGGTCAAAATACTAGAACTGCATTCGTCTCTAATCGGGTGTCAGAAATTCTAAATACCACTATAGAATCGAGGAATGGAAACACATAGCCTCAACTCTGAAACAATGGCAGCGCTATGGAATAATGGTAGATGCGAAACCTTCATTAAGGCAAACAAAATTGCATTAAGAAAATAAAATTATGATCCAAAACCAACGGCACTGAGCTGCTTATTTCGAAGGATTATGGGAGACTGCGGTTAAACGAACAGTATGTCTGTGTGACTGATCTGCATGTCTGATTTATCTCAGCTTCAACACCGGATCAAGTGGGAGATAAGACACCCTAACGTAACGATGGGTGACTTAGTTCTGATAAAAGTAGATAATTTACCTTCTTCAATTTGGGAAGGCGGTCAAATCAAAGAAATTCTCCCGGGTAAATATAATCTTGGAAATGACGCCTTTGGCATCTTTTCTTAACGAGAACCAGAAAATTATGAATTGAAATTTGATTTAATCAAACAGAATGAGCAACACCTTCTGGGAAATGAATCAAACCTCTATTATCGATAATATCTTACGGTTATTTAAGCAAAATAATATTTACACCATAACCGATCTGTTGGAGAGAAGTAACTAACGTCAACACATCATTATATGAGTCAGATAGCGCGGTTTTAAAAAAAAAAGAGAAGAGCTTAACACATCAAACACATGCAATATGAACGTATTCAGCTTCGGGAATATACCAAGAAGGCCAATATGGCAAATAAAAATTATGACAATAAATTCAGTAAAACGTATCTTAGAATTTTTATTATCTCCATTTTTATTTATTTAATCGATTACAACATGCATGTCACGCTTCTCCCTATACTCGAGACAGTAACTAGCTTCAATATAAAAATCATTAAAAAAAATATCGTTTGCATTTAGTTCGCAATCACATGAGTTTGGGTTTGAAGTTTTTCGTGCTTTAGTTTCCCAATCCGTAATATTGGTCACTAAAAAGTCAAATAAATCTATTTGCCATGTTTTCGGCATTACATGACATATTGGTTCGATTTCTTTATCGAATGTAATCATCGCGTTTAATTTTAAAATTGAGACATTATATTCGAATGAGTTTTGATGATAATTTCCATGTGTCGTGACATTGGTAACATCGTAACTATTATTTTTACTATCTAATACTATCAAATTGGTTTGGTTTTGAATACAATCTGCTGCAGCGATAATAGCCGTTGGTCCAATTATAATTCCATTGCAAATGTCTTGGCTTTGGTTTAATAAATCGTCTTTAACGGATAAGCGTACACTCCACGTTTCATTAGAGGACAAATTTCCGAACAGGTTAAATATTTGTTGCATATTTGATGCATTTTCTTCCAAACACGAGTCAATACCGTTGATTACAATCGATTGAATGCCAGTAACAGTTGAATTTATATTTTTCGGTTGTATGGCTACCGTTAAATTATTTGTAGCAGATATTTTAAATTCAGTTCCATCCTGATATAACACTTTGTACGGTAGAATCCTACTATCGTTTACGTAACTTCCATGTTCTTCAATAAAATTAGTATCGCCGCTCATTTTAATATGAACATCGATTGTAGTGTTGGAATCATATCGTTCGGGCGCCAATTGTGAATCTATCGTTAAACACCATATTTTAGTTTTAGAAACAGGATAGTTAGCAAATAATAAGTTAACTTCTTTTAATTGTTCGCACGTATTTGGAATTTTACGAAGTCGAATACGATTTATTCGTTGACACGTTTCATAAAATCGTAAAGAATTTAAAACTTGCTGATTTGGAAATATTGGATCTGGTTCATTCGTACGACTCGGATCACATATTTCTTGTCCATCAACTTTTATCGAAATTAATCGACCGATCGTTGTGTTTGGAAAAAATCCATTTGTTACCGCCACACTAGATTTTGGAATGGTATGTATAAATTTGGTTTGATTTGACAAATTCACATAGGTTTGTTTTACATTCGAATCGAATGAATTTAGTAAAATTATATTTTCGGATGGTAGAAATGATGTGAACTAGAAAATTTGTTAGGCTGTAGATTATAAAATCACTAATAAAACTACATCGCAATATACATACCAATGCCGGTCGATCGTATTCGAGTTCGATACGATTTCTAGTACCATTTCTATTATTAATGATGATACACCAAAATGTGTGCGTTAAATATTCACGTTTTTCGACCCTAACGTGAGGTAGTTGTTCGCAACGATTTGGTGAACGGTATATATTGCTAGATCCAAGTTCATCATTGTAACATAAATTGTTGAAGTCTTCTTGAACCGACACATATGGCAAACCTTCAACAATGATTGAAAGTGTGAAAACTAACACAATTTTTAAAATCATTTTAGTAAAATGTGTTTTTGCTTAAAATATTGACAGATTGCCTAATTATTTTTATCGTATAACTAGTTCTGTTTCTTCTTAAATTTTAACTAAGATGATGAGTATATATTCTCATCGTTACTTACTAATTTGTATCTATCGTAGTTTTTACCTTGAAGATTTACATTTTTGTAATTTTAATCACGTTGACTCATCGGTTGTTAATGTTAGTAGTTTCATTTTTTAAAGCTTTTACTGAGTTAAAAGCGTTAATGACATTCCAATGATAGCAAGAGAATACATTTAAAACCTTGTGACTGTTAACACTATAGGTAATTTCTGTCTACTACATTGAAAATATTCAACATCCGTTTAAGATCAGCTAGCACAACGTTACCAAGCCTTACTCGCTGTCCTTTTATTTCATGAACGAGATCAAGAATTTTAATTAAATTAATTTCGTGGTCGAAAGAAAATCGGTAAGTGTCGTTATCGTTGCGTTTGGGGTCATATATCAAGCGCATGATTCTTCATGCGTCAGCTTGTGACGTCAGCTTGTCGGCATTTACACCGTTACCATATAATCCAATTACATAGATGATGATATCATCAACATATGCCAGAACACTGTTGGACCCGGGTCACTTGTACGAAACATGAATTTTACAGGAGATTAAAGAGTGTCAGAGACAGAGCATCTCCTTGCCGTACACCAGAGCTAATTGCAAAAATTCCTGATAGCTTGTTCTCAACTATTACACAACATTGCGTTACTGTGATCATTTTACATAAACCCACATATTTGTCAGGTATTCCCAGATTTCGCAAAGCAAACCATAAGCTATCCCGATGGATTGAGTCATATAGGCTTGCTAGAAACTCAAGAACATCTGATGTACGTTACTAGATGTTTCCTAATACTTAGAAAGAATTATTCTTAGCGAAAAAACTTGATCAGTGTAGACTGACCAATTCAAGCTGTAGCATTTAAGTCATCAATCATTATTCTGCCATCGTGCTATGATACGGATCTCATCAGATCATCCAAATTGTTGTAAAATGAGTCTTTATCTTTGGGGTTGGCTTACATGATTGTCAGGTTGGTTTGTCGCATGCGTAAATGTAGCTTACACATACAATTATCACCTGGGGCATAAAAAGAAAACCAACACCAAGATTCCCGAGATCATCTCCACTGTAAAGCCTTATGGGACACATGGTCTCCACTTTTGGCCATCAAGTTTCTTGAAGAGCAACGAATTCCAAGCAATACTCTTTCAGGGCTGATATAGTATCATCAAACGCACCTAATTTTCTTAGCGACTACACGTTTTACGTATCGATCTTAAACTTCGTGTCCGTTAAAATAAGCGGAGATCGGGTTAAATTTTGGCGGTATCCATATTTCCTTTTGATGATTATTTTAACAGTGAAGCTTTCTACGGATGCGGGTATAGTCAGCCCAACCTTTTTTAGTCGCCTTCTACGACAAGCCAAGGATGCTATGGTGAAATTCAAAGTATAACATGCTCGATAGTACAATTCATGGATAGTAGAATTCATTGAAATCAGTTGTATATTAAGTGCGAAAGAGTAATTAATATTAGTGTCGTATCCCTACCCAATAGTGTTTAAAGTGGAAACTATTGTGGAAAATAAATATTGGTGGAATTTATTAACAATCCAGTTAAAAAAACAAACTCGTTCTATGTATATAAACAAAATCGTTACAATTGGTGACAATAGTGGGATTGTGAAAAATGTGAATAATAAAAGAAAGATGGTTCTATACGAATTGTAAGTTAGGGAATTGAAAAGGGAATTGAATTTACCAACTAACGGTAATAAAGAGACGTTACTAGTACGACTTCAGATATGGTAACTATAGATCTTGAAGAAAATACACTAAAAGAAGAACCAGAAACGATGTTTTATAGTATTGATAACGGACTACGGCAATCCAATGTTATGCCATTTGAATTGTGTAACTCCGATTGTATAACTAAATATAGCACCAAACTTGGCCTATCCTACATCCAACGTCAAATTTATTTTGGAAACCGGCTCAAGCAATGATGGTAAAGGAAGTGCTATCTCAAAAAATATTACATTAATGCATTACGGTGGCTACTTCAGTTAAAAACTCTGGAGAGACAAGAAGTACGTTGACTCAAACGACTCCAAGTCTATGAATTCAAGATTATGCATCGAAGGAAAACGGCACATTGGCATCCACAGTCGGATATATGGATATATTCTTCATGGCTTATCAATTGGCATCATTTGGAGAGAATCTACGGTTATTAGAAGATGTGACCAGCATTATCGATTTCTTTATTCTGTCTCCTTCTCGTAACACCCCGTTCTCCATCAAAAAAGGATTTGGCGTTATAATTGTGCTCTTTTTTGATAATGGATTTTGTTTTTTTCATTGCTTGATTTCATCTTTGAAGTCAACCGCTTGTACTATCCTGATAATTGTTTTTGCTGCTATTATTAACTCTTCTGGTTAAGTCTGAGAGGCATCTTTCGATTTTGATCTTCTATTTGATAGGACTCGATGACAATATGCGACAGAAAGTTAGAGTCGCTGAAATGACGAGAACCTGTGATAAATAAACATTAATCTGCTGACTATGCCAGGCTCAAAAATGACCGTTATATTAATAAAAATTAAATGAACAAGAAATTGTGAGCATATAATTACTTTAGCATAAAACATATATAAAAAAGCATTAAGTTGGCGAGTAAGGGTCTAATGATAAGAGGAAGATAGATTGCAAAATAAGTGACTAATTAAAGTATACAGATTAGAATAGAAAACAGGTGTAAAAGAGAAACACTAATCGTATCTCCGTATCTTCAAAACACTAATCGTATCTCCTTTCAAAACGCAAGATATATTCAGTGTTAGAATTCCTTCCTCTTCGATGAATGTTTTTGTTGTATCTGCAACTATGGAATCCATAGAATGGTTGCGTCTATCTTGATGATCTGACAGCTTTTCGGAAGATGATCAAGTTTTTTGATGAGCTGTAACTTACAGTTACTTGTGTTCGCGTTGTATCCGTACAGTGTTTGTCGTTTAGGTGGGTGCAAGTATTAAGTTCATCTGCGTGGACAGTTTCATGTTTTGATTTTGCTAAATCGTAGGGCTTACCAACTCTGGAGCAGGCTACATATAATTGACCATGAGCAAAGCATGAATTTCCAAATCTAAGCCTCCGATTTGCATCGACTGGTCTTGAGATTTGTTGATTATTATTGCATATGCCAGGCGAATTGGAAATTGTAAGCGTTTAAATGCAATTGGAGAATCTGTTAGAGTTTTCGGGGCTCTTGGCAATAAAACGTGCTCTCCTTTAAACTTGCCATTGATAATTGTCGATTCAATAATGTTACCCAATATTTTCTTGACAACCAACCGCGTTCCGTTACCTAATTTTGGTGCATTTAGATTTCGTAGCAGTATGATTGGTGATCCAACTTTCTAAATTAAATTATGTGGTGGAAGACCTTGCAAATCAATTGAATTTAAAAATTTGTAGCATATATTTGACCGTTGACTGTTTTTAAATATTCAAATGATGTTGCTCCTGGAACATTAATTAAAAGATGTATTCCATGTAAAATAAATTGGTACGTCTGATAAAGTATGATTTTTGCGAATCGTCTATTTTGTTGTTGGCTTAATTAAAAAAAATTCCGTTAACGTCTTCTGCTCGACTAACTGCTTTTCCTTCTTTGAAGTAAACCCGTTGCCCATTTTCAAAATGGATCGCCAAATTAGTGACAGATGGATTTCTTTCGTGAATACGGATAGAATTCGGCCGACTGCTTATGTACCTGCCCAATTAGTAACGCACAACTTCGTATTTTTATTAACAGTGTCGACAGCAAAAATGGAATTGCCACCATTTTCAGTAGATCGGCGACGATTGGTGGATAATTGGTGACTATCCATCAATTCCTGTATTAGTATCCGATAATAAGTTCTTGGAAAAGCCGAGGTCTTCCAGTAATGACGAAAATTTTTGGATGTACATTTGACCGATTTCATTAGGGTTGTTTACATTTCCATTCACATGTTTGTGGTATCGCGTAAATGGATGTATTCTTCGGATCTTAATTGTATTTATTTATTTAGTTAGTATATAAATATTTAGCGTTAAGAGGAAAAGCACTATGGAAGCAATTAACCAAATTTAAAAATAAAATAAAAAAAATAACATAAAAATTTGCTTCCATTATGCATGAAAAACTCTTAAATTCTTTCAAAACAATTTCACCCAAGTTCACACTCCATCTTAAGCCTTACTATTTGCAAAAAATAAAAAAAAAAATTTGATTTTAAATTTAATGTTGCCTGGTTGAATTGAATATAACGGAGACGTTCACTTTAAATTTTAGCGAATATATTGATTGATTGATTGATTTAGAATGTACGATCAAGCATTAGGGACCTCCCAGATATATAGCTGGGCCCACTGTACACTCGTTTTACATAAACTTGGAAGATAAGGCAGGATATTAGTTAAATTATTGAGATCGACCCGGTTACAGACACCTTGGCGGCCAATAGTTAGTAAATTTTTGTTGGGGTAGGGAAAGGTATAGGATACCGGTCGAAACTGGATATTTTACAACTGGATTTGACGAAACAGGATAATTCAAAACTGGATATTTAAAACGTATATATTTTAAAACGTCTCATTTTCATCCTACATATCGAATTTCATCATAATCGGTTAAGAACTCGCCGACTTCCTTCCTTACTGGTCATATTCCAGAATTTTCCAAACAAATCATTTTCAAATCCCATTTTCATCCTACATATCGAATTTCATCATAATCGGTTAAGGACTCGCCGAGTTTCTTCCTTAGTGGCCATATTCCAGAACTTCCCAAAAAATCATTTTAAAATCCCATTCCCATCCTACATATAGAATTTCATCATAATCGGTTAAGAACTCACCGAGTTCCTTACTAATTAGCCATATTCCAGAACTTACCCAAAAAATCATTTTAAAATCCCATTTTCATCTTACTTACCGAATTTCATCAAAATCGGCTTAGAAATCACCGAGTTCCTTCCTAACTGGCCATATTTCAGAACTTTCCTAAAAATTCATTTTAAGTTTAAATCAAATGTCGAAATATCCTGTTTTGAAATATCCAGTGTTATACCAGATCTCGTTTTGTCCTTATCTCGTTTTGAGTTATCCAATTTTGAAATATCCAGTTTTGTACCTTATCTCGTTTTGTACCTTATCTCGTATTGAAATATCCAGTTTTAAAATGTCCAGTTCTGAGCGGTTCCCATTTTTAACATGTGCGCAACGGAATGTGCGCATGGCGTTAGTAAGCTCTGAAACCCGATGAAAACGCCACAGCCGTAAAATTATTATTTCAAAGAATTCACTCAAAGAGTGTGGTTAAATATGCCTGGTTATTCCTTCCCCAGTCATTTGATTAGCTACAACGTTGTTGAAATCGGCATTTAGTTTATTGTTAGCAACTTAGTTCCAATAAAGTTCGTGGCGTTGTCATTGTATATATCGCTGCAAACCCCTCGTCTAGAAGTGAATCGTTTTAGAACTTCAATAAACGCCTCTGTTGTGAGGTCTGTCACAACCTCTGTATAGGCTTTATAAGTTTTCCTTCCTCATACCTTGCAAATTTGTATTTGCAAAGAGCCTGTGTTAGTATAATGGTTGAGATGGCTGCACTCTTTAAGACGGCAAGTTATCCATAAGCTGGCTGCCACCTGGCTTCGTCTTGAAACTGTGGAAGGTGATATATTTTGGGATGACTGCTTTCGTAGTTACACTATTCATGATCCAATACTTATTCCGAATGAATGCCAGAGTAAGCTTTGTTCCTCCATGCATAATTGTATTGTGACATGACTGATTATCGTTTTGCTGAGATGATGGCAGTAGAAAATTATTGCTTGATGTTTTGACACCCTAGCGCCACCTATCGGGCCCAAATTTTGCCAAAATCTTTCTTTTTATTTAAATATTATATGGTTAAATATTAATTTTCGAAAAAAAAACTACCCCAGCGTCACCTAGTGGAGAGGGCTATTATATTTTGCATGTTACAATCCACAATCAGAACGGACGGGGCTTATGTTGTCGCCATGAAGGTCGTATTAAGCCTCGCGCTTTCTGCTCGAAGAGTTTCAATTAGGACAATTAGGATTTGCTATTAGAAATGGACTTTTCGTTCTTACATTTGGCCAACTGTTGGGTGAGTATTAAAAACCTAAGACTTATAACATTTTACACGGATTAACGCTTAGAGATCAGGAACCATCCCAACTTCTTAATAAATTCAGATTGAACTTTGAACGACCATGTGACGAGAATGCACTTCGTCGACTGGCATAGATGGCAGATTGTTTAGATTGATTTGACTTTTATGATTGCTAAACTTTGTGGTGCATTCGAGAAGCCGGTTATTTTTGCCATAATTACAAAATTTAAATTTTTAAATGACATTGAACCAAATGTGTCAGTCATTCCGCAAAAATTCTTGCAAGGTTCACCATCAGCAGTGACCTGCAAACTGTATTCAGTAAATGGCTGTTCAGTGCAATCTGTTGGCGCAAAAATTTTAAGATTAGACTTTAGACTTCGACGTGAATTTAGGTAGGAATTCAGAATTTCAGGTTGATATTCAAGGCCAGACGAGTTTAGATCCGTTGACATTTCCTTAAATGTCAATGGCATGATTCCAAGCAAACCAAATACTGGATTTGACCGGGGGTTTATCTCTCACACGGTCCTCAACGACTTTAAGATAAAAACTCAATGGTCAGAGGAATCCATACTTGCTTTTGAAATATGTAAGAAAAAACTCGCCATTATGGTTGATGCCTCGGATTCTGTACTTGGGGCTGTGGTGTAGTGCAATTGGTGAGTGTTCACTGGCTGAGTGTTAAGGTCCTCCGGGCTATGCAAATGTTCTTGTGAATCTACGGCAGGTTTTACCCGTGCCACTTGAGACAATTTCATTTTGATATTTTCTCCATCTTCCAAATTACGTTTGCACTAGAAAAATTCGTTTGTCTAAATATTTTACTACTTTGCCTGACACTACTTCATAACTCGGTCTCCTCTTACTTGGTTTAAGTAGAGATAACAATGTTCAATGTGATCCACTGTGAAAATTTAAAAGCTATAGCATTTTGCTATGACTATGCCTATCGTAAGAGCTTGCTCTACGGTCATTTGGTCCTGGCATTTCGGTTTCGTAATTGTCTCCTGTTGGTTCTAGATGGTTGATGAGTTTTGCTGCTGAACCTCCGATGTAGCTTTTCAAATGGTTAATTTTGTGTGTGTTGGTGTTTTACTTGTTTTATGATTGTCTCTTATACCAGAGTCATCTATGTAATACTAGCATAAGAAAAATTGAGCAAACGAGTTATGTTTAGAAAAAGAATAACGTAGACATTTCTCAATAAATAGAACGTTCGAGATCCAATGTGTTTTTACTATATAAACGGTGTATTGTTGTTCATTGGGTTCAGTTGAAAACACTAACGATTAAAACAGGTTAGTGTCAAGTAACAAGCTGCTAATCTAATGAAATTAAATCATTACTAATTCGAACTCAATTATTATTAAGTAATAGTGTTTTAAGTGGAAATTATTGTGTTGGTCTCTTGGTAAAATCTAGTACGACCAGTACTATCGACACTTAATAGATGTCTCTAGGGTTAAGCCTTGAGAAAACGTCATATATTTGAAATTGTGCTATCGCACGGTAGGTGGTACCGTAAAACTACCCCCCACCTAAACTTGTTCGTCCCGAACAGGATCCAAAATCTCTCCTCTATAAATGCTATCCGCTCGAGATGCACCACTTTTGGTTTACCTCGTCGCCCTTTCTTGATCCTATAAATCACGTCGTTTATCTTCGTGATGATAGTGTAAGATCCCTTCCATGCTGACTGTAATTTCAGTAACAAACCCTTTCGTCGTTGCGGGTTATGAAGCCATATCAATTGCCCTTCTTCGAAGCCTTTGCTATTTGTCCTATATCATATCGAGCTTTCACTTTGTCACTTGATATACATATTTTGTGTCGTACAAACTGATGTGCCTCCAGTCTACATAATCTTGTCCGCATAAGGTGGCTGATGGAACAACCCCAAACTTCAAATCTCCAGGCAGGCGAAGATTATTTCCGAAAAGCGTCTTTGCTGGTGTCATCCCAGTAGTGTCATGTACTGCTGATCGAAAAGCCATCAAAAACATCGGTATATGTTGATCCCAGTTGCGTTGGTTTCGATCTATCACCTTTAGATATCCTTCCAATGTTCCGTTAAACCTTTCTACCATTCCATCCGATTGTGGATGCAAAGGCGTCATTCGCGTTTTGTTGATACCGAGCATCTGACAGATCTCCTGGTATACAACCGATTTAAAATCTCTTCCTTGATCCGTATGAAGTTCCATTGGTACTCCAAAACGACTAATCCAATTATTAACCACGGCATTCGCTATTGTGGTAGTTTCCTGGTTTGGTAGTGGATACACCTCCGGCCATTTGCTGAAATAATTCATTATAACTTGCACATATTTGTATCAATTATCGGTAGTGGGAAATGAACCTGCCACATCTATGGCAATTCAATCAAAAGGTGCCCCAACATTATACTGTTGCATAGCTCCTTGACTTTACCGAGCAGGTCCCTTTGCGGCCGCACATAGATCACATTTTTGGCACCATCCAACTATCGACTGTCTACTCCCGGACCAATAAAACAGCTGACGTACCTTAGCTAGCGTTTTGTTAATTCCTAAGTGACCTCCACTAGCTCCTTCGTGATATTCCTTCAGAATTTCCTTAATACGACTTTGTGGTACCACGATCAAGGATTGTTTAACGTTGCCGTCAGTGCTTTCCCACACTCGTTTTAAACAGCCGTCTTCTAATTTAAGGCTTTGCCATTGTGCTCAATAAGCCTTTACAGTGGGGGCTTTGTTCGCGATCTTACTCCATGTTGGCCGGTACTTCCTCTTCTTATATTCCAAAATTATCGACTAATTCGGATCTCGTTGTTGTTTCTCTCGGATTGCTTCATTGGTCCATTCATCATGAAGTAACACTTGCATCAGCCTGACATCAATAATATTCTCCTTCCCTATTAATTCTTGGAAAGTAGCCTTTGGTAATAATATCACTGTTCTGCGTGTACCTTGGTCTCGTATACCATCAATAAATGCGTCCATTTGAATGCTTTTCATGAAATCGGAAGCAGTATTTGCATGTGCTAGATGTGCTAGCCTCTCGACGGCCGATGCAAATTCTTGTAAAGTTTCTCCAACCTTCTGTGACCGTCCTTTCAACTCCATTCGATAAATTTCCCGCTTATGGTTACTTCCATATTTGCGTTCCAACGCCTTCATTATTTCACCATATTCTTTGCGTTCGTTTTCTGGAATTGTTTGTAACATCTCGGCTGCTTCACCCTTAAGTGCAACTATTAACGATGCTACTTTATGCGCTTCGTTCCAGTGATTTTCTGTGGACGCCGTTTCAAATTGAAGCTTAAAAATTGCGAACGATGTGGTTCCGTCAAACGTTGGTGGCTTTAATTTAAAAGTGTTTACTGGTTGGACTATTTGCGCTGATGGTTCATTTAGTTATGTTCCATTCAGTTTCATTACACTCAACTCCTTTTTGTGACGAAGAAATTTCTGTTCGACATATTCAATTTTGTTGTCCAACTTTTGATCAACAGGTTTAACATCCGTTTTATAACTTCTAGAATCTTCGTCGTAAATTCGTCTTTTACTTTTTCTACTTCGCTTTGAAGAGCACTGGATAATTCGAGAAGTTTTTCTTCCATTTTGTTTTGTCCTTCTACTACGAGTATTTCTAGTCGATTAGTTTGGTCGGCCATCATCTGTTGCATTGGCTGCCATCAACTGCGCCATATCAAAATTTCCAGATGGTGCTTCGATGAGCTTGCAAACAACTGGTGTTATTTCTTCGACTGATTTTATTTAACCTCCTTCTTTCTTCTCTTCACTTACTAACACCGGCGTTTCTATTTCAAACTCATTACTTTCCGGATCTAAACACTTACGCTCCATTGCTTCACGCAATCGTAACATCAACTCGTCTTTACGGCTTTCTGTCTGTAAACCACGCTTCTCCAACTCTTTCTTTAATTCTGGAACTTTCAACTTGTTTCATTTTTATTTTTTATTCACAATCCCACCGTTGTCATCAATTGCTACGTTCTTGCCTTGTCACTTACAATTCGTATCTCTGGATTGTGAATAACTACCCAAACACCACTGTCTACTAACAAATTTCACAAAACTTCACAACAAGTCCCACTTTAGACGCTGTTCACTTTCACAGACAATAATTTCCTCAATAAAACACAATTAAATACTGTTAACAATTCTTTATTTCACAACAAGAATCACTTCCTATCACTTTTGATTTTAACCGCTTACTTGTTATCGCTTTCGTATTTCAAGTACAACTATTTATCGCATACAACATCGATCCGCTTATATACACAAATTAAAAATATCTCGAACTTCCTACTTCTATCGAGATGTCACTACTACATTCCATATGCTCAATTTTTATACGACCAGTACTATCGATACTTAATAGATGTCTCTAGGGTTAAGCCTAGAGAAATCGACATATATTTGGAATTGTGCTATCGCACACTAGGTGGTACCGTAACACTATCGTTTTTAGGTTTGAAAATTTACTAAAATTTAATTTAATTTTTTAATTTCAATAATAATTTTTAATAAATGAAAGTCTTTCGTTATTATTTTTTTCGTTTTTTAATATATAAAAAAAATGTTAGACCTCATCTGTAGAGTGTAACACATAACAATTTAACATTTGATCCGGCTCGAACAAACCTGATTTCGAAGATTTGGGGATATACCAAGAAAATCAATGTGACAAAAGACATTTGTGACAAAATAAATTCGATAAAACGTATCTAGCATTCTTATTACCTCTATTTATTTAATCGAATACAACATTCATGTCACGCTTCTCCCTATACTCGAGACAGTAAGTAGCTTCGTTATAAAAATTATTAAAAAAAATATCGTTTGGTGATATGTTTGGTTCGCAATCACATGAGTTTGGGTTTCTAGTATTTCGTTCTTTAATTTCCCAATTCGTAATATTGCTAACTAAAAAGTCAAATAAATCTATTTGCAATGTTTTCGGCATCATATGACATATTGGTTCGACTTCTTTGTCGAATGTAATCATTCTCTCTAATTTTAAAATCGATAAATCATAATCGAACGATCTTTGATAATAATTTCCATGTGTCGTGGCATTGGTTACATCGTAACAATTATTTTTACTATCGAAAACTATCAAATCGGTAACGTTTTGAATACAATCTGCTACAGCGATAACAGCCGTTGGTCCAATTATAATTCCATTACAAATGTATTGGCTTTGGTTTAATAAATCGTCTTTAACGGATAAGCGTACACTCCACGTTTCATTAGAGGATAAATTTCCGAACAGGTTAAATATTTGTTGCATGTTTGAAGCATTTTCTTCCAAACACGTGTCAATACCGTTAATTAAAATCGATTGTATGCCAGTAATAGATAAATTGATATTTTTCGGTTGTATGGCTATTGTTAAACTATTTGTAGCAGATATTTTAAATTCAGTTCCATCCTGATATAACACTTTGTACGGTAGAATCCTACTATCGTTTACGTAACTTCCATGTTCTTCAATAAAATTAGTATCGCCGCTCATTTTAATATGAACATCGATTGTAGTGTTTGAATCATATCGTTCGAGCGCCAATTGTGGATCTATCGTTAAACACCATATTTTAGTTTTAGAAACGGGATAGTAAGCAAGTAATAAGTTAACTTCATTTAATTGTTCGCACATATTTGGCATTTTACTAAGCCGAATACGATTTATTCGTTGACACGTTTCATAATATCGTAACGAATTTAGAACTTCTTGATTTGGAAATATTGGATCTGGTTCATTCAAACGACTCGAATCACATATTTCTTGTCCATCAACTTTTATCGAAATTAATCGGCCGATTGTTGTGTTTGGAAAAAATCCATTTGTTATCGACAAATTATTTTTTGAAATTTTATGTATAAATTTAGTTTGATTTGCCACTATTGTCTGTTTTACATTCGAATCGAATGAATTTAAAATAATTATATTTTCGGATGGTAGAAATGATTTAAACTAGAAAATATGTTAATGCTGCATATTATAAAATCACTAACAAAACTATAACGTAATATACATACCACTGCTGGTCGATCATATTCAAGTTCGATACGACTTATATTTCCATTTATATTATTAATGATAATGCACCAAAATGTGTGCGTTAAATATTCTCGTTTTTCGACCCTAATGTACGGTAGTTTTTCACAACGATTTGGTGGACGGTATATATTGCTAAACCCAAGTTCATCATTATAACATAAATTATTAAAGTCGTCTTCAACCGACACGTATGGTAGACCTTCAATAATGATTGATAGTGTGAAAACTAACACGATTTTTAAAATCATTTTTGTAAAATGCGTTTTTGCTTAAAATATTGACAGATTGCCTAATTTTTTTATCGTGCAACTAGTTATGTTTTCTTTTAAATTTTAACTAAAATGATTAATGTATATTCTCACCATTACTTACTAATTTGTGTCTCTATTATAATTTCCACCTTGAAGATTTATATTTGTTTACTTTTAACCATGATGAGTCGTCTTTTGTTTACATTAGTAGTTTTTTAAGTTAAAACTTTAGGCGCGTTGTGCAATTTTTGGATGGGGTTAATCTTATGAGTTCGTGTCACCGCCATGCTAGTATTATTTTGCGGTGATTCGTACGTTGATATGGTAATAGTCTGCTGTTTATTATTTGACGATTTTTACCAATACAACCAAAAAAAAATGATTTTGTAAACAAAGTAACACAGAGGATAGACTAATCTAACCTAGTAGACTCTACTTGCGCTGAGTGTAACTTACAAATTTTTTTAGAGGTTGTTGTCTTCGATGACTTTCAAAATAATTTTAAGCATCAGCGAAAATTACGTCGCATCAAAAACAAAATTTTAGCAAATGCAAAAACCAAAAAAAAAACTTAGTAGACTCTACATATTTTTTAATGAAATTTTTTTAATCCAAAGATATGCAGAGTTTTCGAAATTTTTGTAGTCACTACGTGCCCTTTATTGCAAATCATTTGGATAAACAATATTTTTGGTTTTCCCATTTGGTGAGAAAATGACAAATTTTTTAGCATTCGTACTCTGGAGCATGCAACGTATATTTGACCATGCGAAAAGCTTAATTTCAAAATTCACACCAGCTTTTTTTAAATGATTGTTAATTGTCATTGCTAAAGCAAGTCTCCCATTGTTAACATTTTTGAATTATGCAAAATTTAAATCAGATATGATGGATGGTGTGGAAACTTATAAGACGAGTCCAATTGATTCAGACTACGAACCATTCGGATTCGAGCATGTCACTAATTTCATTTAACCGCTTTCCTAAGCCCATTTCAGTGTAAAAATTAATATCGTAAGGTTTGTTCTGGACCTGTAACTTATACATGGTACAAATTTCATTACGATCGGTTGATAACCTAAGATGCCCACTCGGAACAAATAGATAATTGATTGTATCTATGTAAAAATTAATTTTTGATCCAGGTGCGAACCCCTCAAATTTGAAAATGTCACTAATTTTATATAACCCCTTTCCTAAACTCATTCCCGTAAAATTATTAAAAAAACTGAAATTGTAGAAAAAATTTGTACCCGAGCCCGTAGACTCGGGGGTCCAGCCCCTTCAGAAATACCGTAAGGTTTATTCTGGACATGCAACTTATGCATGGTAAAAATTTCATGAAGATCGGTTGAGTGGCTAAGGCGCCCGTTCGGAACAAACGGATAATTGTATCTATGTAAAAATTAATTCTTGATCCAGGTGCGGACCCCTCGAATTTGAGAATGTCTCTAATTTTATATAACCCCTTTCTTAAACTCATTTCCGTAAAAGTATTAAAAAAAAAATTGACATCTTAGAAAAAATGTGTACCGGAGTCGCTAGACCCGGTGCTCAGCCCCTTCATAAATATCGTAAGGTTTGTTTTGGTCATGCAACTTATACATGGTACAATTTGAAGATCGGTTGATCAGCTGAGACGCCCATTCGGAACAAACCGACAGGAATTTAATTTTTTATATTTTTTTATATGGTGAGAAACATTGTGGAAAGCTTCGTAGGCCTTTGGACGAAATGGTTTGGGAATAAACGGCCGCTGTGTGCCGGTTGAAACGTCGCATATATGATTTCTTTGTTTGTTCCGAATATTGGAAATTTTCCAAACTTTAAAGACATCGTTTATTTGCTCGTCAGCAATTAACTCATAGTCGATCTGAGGTAGACTTGGTCATTACGTGACAGCGTGTCTGTCATGATGAAATCTATAAGTGGCGTCATTGAAGTCTTTTCGGGGTTTTGACGGAGTGTGAACGTTAACAGCTTATGATCAGAGAATAGAATAAATTCTCGACTCTTGACCAAATTTTGAAATGTTTTATAGCCGACTTTTTCCGTTTGTTATTGGAGTACCGCTACCACTCGGTCCAATTTTTCGGTGATTTGTCCTTCATTCTCCGCCCTTTAAAGAAATCATATAAAATTGCCTGGCCGTGTGCGGCCTTGGGTAAGAAAACTCGAAAATAGTTAATCATTCCTAAAAATCTCAGAAATAGCGTCGGTTATAGCTAAGCGTGGAAAATATTAAATTGCTTCCACTCGTTGTTTGTCGGGAGACATACCTTCTAGCGTGATGTGAAATCTGAGAAAGGATTCAGCGAATTATATGCTGAAAAACCACATGAAGGTGTTTGGAGATCATGTCTGGAGATCATCGATGTTTGGAAATACATGAATATTGTGGCTAGGGGTGGTTATTGATGCTGGTATATGTTAAATTGCAACTGGCATTCTAGTTGTAACGGAGCGAGGATCGATGTTATTAATGCCATTATATGATTTTCATTATTGTTGATGGTCCGAAATTGGTCAGAATTCCAAACTTGTCCCCTAAGATAATGCCTGTTGTGTCTCCCAAACCACGTTTTACCCGTCGTCGTTCTTTGTTAATAGGATATCATTGTCTGCAATAAAGTTGTTAAGGTGCCACTGAAGTTGTTCCAAGACATAATCTTACATAATCCTTTCCAAGCTGCTGCTGGTTTGCCTTGTGCTTGCTTAAAAGCTTTGATCTCGTCCCAATACCTAGGCTTGTGCGTGCCCCAGTATGCATCAAATTGAGAGTACCGCTAGTGCAAAATGATTTACATTAAATCCATTCTTTGCTTGCCTGTGAGGCTATTTCCTTAGGGTTTCATTGTCCTTTGTGTGTAGCGGGAGTCCCTTTTCTATAGACTGTAAGTTGTTGTCCCTAAGCGTGGGTGTTATTGCTGGTACCGTGTCGTCTAGATTTTGTGGGGTTTGGTATATATTGAGCTATGTTTGTATCTTTAACTACCATTGTACAGTTATAGGTAGGCAACATATTTAAGTAATATTCCTTTTTATTTATTTTTTTTAATTTTATTATAATGATTCTGCTAGTGACCTGGTCAGTGCGTGGGAGGTAATTATGTTCATCTTTGGCGATCACTAATTCTCCCAATTCGAGGTTCGGTTGTTCTTGCAACCATTTTGTTCTGCGTTGTAGCCGTGATTGATAATCCGTATGCCATTTTTTCCAAAATCCTTGATAGATTTTAGTCAGCAAGTTCCATCTTGCCACGGTATGGATATTCTCAATATCAGATAGAGGTGTTAATATAATGCCGTACTTAAAAGACCGTCATCATTTGAGTCATTTGAGAGAGGAGTTAATTGCCTAGAGCATAAGCATGCCTCTATTTGCGCCAGAAGTGTTGAGAGCCCCTCAAAAGAAAATGTACGAGTTCCAATTACTTTGCGGAGGTGTTGTTTTGTTGACTTGACCCCGTTTTCTAATACTTCTCCAAAGTGAGAACTTCCTGGGGGTTCAAAATGTCACTCCGTTGCCTCTTGGTGCTTTGCCTGCCTGCCGAGTTGTTTGTCTGCTTCCATGAAATTTGTGCCACAATCACTGGATCTTTTCAGACAGATTCCTCTTCCTGATATGAGCCGTCGGTATGCTTATGGGAAAGCATCTGTTGACAGGTCCCTTACAAGTTCGAGGTGGGTTGCCTTCGGGCTAGGCAAATGAATATAAATATGTAATATGTTTTATTACAGCGGCCTTTCCATAATTTCATGCTAATTGGCCCTGCATAATCTACCTCGCTATTCGTAGACGTTGTTGCTTTTGATGCCTCTGATAAAATCGTTCATTTGGATATTGTTGCTTTAGTTGAAGAGTTCCAAAGGAGTCCAAGTGTTATTACTGTATCATTAAATTGTATTGTATGAAGTCCAGTTTCTCTCATTTTCGTAAAGTTCGTCTTACCTAATTGTTGCAATGTTTTTGTAGCCAAATAAGTTGCCGAAGCTGTTTCATAAGTTACAGTTTCTAATCTATAACTGCTAATTGGCTTATTTGTTTCAAACCGCCGCAGAGAATTCGTCGAACATCTTGACCTGTGTGGGCTATTTTAATCTGCCTGAACATTTTTTCGATGTCCAATAATTCCATAACGTATTTTTTCCGAAGTGTTGACTGATCCGGTGCTTTCTCATTCGTGTATTGTTCTAGAAATGTCATTAATCGGCGATTTAACAATTTTGATGATGGTATGTTAGCAGACACAATTGTTTAAGTTTGGACCAATTTGGTATCGCCATTGAATTTGGTAGAAGTGTTTGGAATATATTGACTTCATGGCGTTTATAGCTCTTTATATGCTTTGCACTAGTTAGATCCTGACGTAATTGCGTTTTATGTTGTACAATTACCGTCTTTTCACAATAATTGCAAAATAGTATAGACCCGCGCCGATCAATTTTAATTTACTACTTAAGTTTGGTTTGGCTTTTGGCATTGTCAATTTAATTAAAATATATCCATTGCAAAATATTTAATTTACACAAATTTTAATTTTAATACTCCAGTTTTATTCGAAATAATTTAAATAGAAATTTTTATTCAAAAAATAATATAAAAACGGTTGATTTAGGTTAGCTGTCAAATTCTAAATAAAAGTTTTTCCCAAAAATTATGTAACTATCGTGGTGGTAACAAGCGTATATAAAAAGAACTAATATATTTTGGTTGCAAAATATTTTGTTATGCTAGTATAAAATAGATGTCGTTATAGAAAAATAATTTTTATATTTAGATTTCATTGTTTTATCGAAATAATTAGTAATTGGCAAGCATGTGGAAAATATACAAAATATGTATTAAAAAACAAAATAAGTGAAAATATGTAAAAATATGTAACAACATATAGGGCTCATTGGCTTTTATTGGTTCTAAATTTCTAACGAATAAATACATAAACAAATTTTGGTTTGAATGTTCCAAAAAAAATATTTATACTTTCACACACTGTTATATTTTATAACAGTATTTATGCTGAGGTCAAGAGTTTGTTGTTATGAAGCTTTGTCATTGCTCTAGAGATTGGAATCTTCCTTCTAAAATCTTTAGAAACTATTAATTTGTTAAAATTCCTTTGGGAAAATGGCTAAATTAAATCTTCACAATATGTAACATAATATTCATAGTATCTAACAACTTCGTGTTATATAATAGACCTCAGAAGGTTTCATAGTTTTCTCCTGTTGATTCTAGATAGCTTTTACCAGAGACATCTATGTAATTATAGCATAAGAAAAATTGAGCAAATATTTTACGCATAGAAAACAGCGTAGACACATCTCGAAAATATAAACGGCTTATCGGCGTTCATTGGGATCAGTTTTATATTAAACGCGAATGGGGAAAAAGATTAGTGTCACATCCCTCACCAGTGACATGGTACTATTCTAGTGAAATTAAATCATTATTAAAGTCAATTATTGTTGTTATGAAGTAACAGTGATGGTGAAATTTACTCACAATTCATTATTTTTTTTATGACCTTAGAATTTTTTGGCTTTTGGTACTTCTCACATTTGAAAGTAGTGGCGCTAGTAATAATCGATTTATGTTTTTAGGTTTGAAAATTTGCTAAAATTTAATTTTTTTGTTTTTAATTTCAATTTTAATAAATGAAAATCTTTCGTTATTATTTTTATTTTCTATTTTTAATATTTAATTTGTTTTAAAAAAATATATATATTTATTTAATAATATTAAATTTTATTTTATTCATGTATAAAAAAAATCTTAAAAACTATTTTGTCTATATATCTATACATAGTTGCTAATTTATAATAATATTTTTGTTTTTTTATCATAATAATAATAATAATTTTATAATTATTTTTTTTATCTATCTATAATCATTAAATTTTTTCTAGTTTTGCATTGTTCCCAATTTATTTATTATTATAAATACTTTTAAACACAGACTTGAATTGAACATAGGATGGATACTCATTTTCCAATACTAATTTGTAGTATAGTTAAATCTTGTATTTGCACCATTCTCACTTTTCAGACGACTGTGATGAGCTTGGCAATTAAAGCGAAAAGAATTAATTAAACTAAAAATGTAACTAGTAACTATAATTAGTAGATAAAACAAAGCGGCTTTGTACATAAAATTAAAAAAATAAAAAGCGGCACTTAACAGGAGCTAATATAAAATGTATAATCTAAAAATTTGTTGCAATGCTATGTTTTCGAAAATTTTATTATAATTAAAAAAATATTTTTTACATTAAATTTATTCATTATGTGTGAAATTTAGTTTTGTCTATAAATTATTTTTTGGTTGATTCACGTTCAGCTATATGAGGGAGCATAATAATTATTACACCTAATAAGTCATCATCCGTCGTAGTATCATAAACAAATTAAATTCAAGCTTATATTTTTTTGACCGATTTTATGTCGTCGACATACGTTCATTTACCCACATAATGCAAATAAAAATTTAAATAATTAAATCATTTATGACGCATAACAAAACATAATAATATATAGTGTTTTAATGTGTATGTATTTCTATGTTTTTTTTTTTTTATTAAATTTATCACAATTTTATAATATTGATTTGTTCTCTATAAAATTAGAGAATTTTTGATAAAATTAAAATGAAAAGTTTGCAAAATAATTAAAAACTATTTTCAATTCCGTAATGTAAAATTATATAAAATTTTCAAATAAAAAAATTAAATGTACTTGAATCGTCTATCTAAGCTATTCAATAAGCTACACATCACTCTGTTTTGAATTCGTATTAATAATAAAAGCGCCATTCGCATAACCATTTATACCTTGGCCATTTGATTTATCATGATTATGATTTATCGAACCGTTTAATTTCGCCGCTATATGATTATTACTTATTGTTTCGGCCGGGGGTGTTGAAGGCGGTGGTGTCGATGGTGATGGCATGATTAATTCTAATTTATCGTCGACTGAACTTTTAAGACCATTTTTAATTAGGCCACGTTTCGAATGCATTTTAATATTTTGTGGATGCGGCATAGCGTACCGAAGTTTATCCCAAAACCATGGATCACCCCATTTTACATATGTATTCATGTTAAGATATGCTTTTAATTCTGGTTCTAAATTACCAATGTTACCAATTTCACCGTAAATTATGACAATAACACGAGCGCGACCTTCGTTCAACGCATTTTTGTGCGCGGTACGAAATTCCATACGGCCCCATACCGATTCCAAAAAGTTTGGTGATAACACCACAATTGTACGTCTCGAATCTTCAACTGATTTTGCTATTTGACTCGGTATCCATTCGCCAACAATCCAATCACGAATATGTAAACATAATTTAAATGGATTTTGACCACTTTCTAAATTTGGTACCAAATGATCCGTTATAAATTCTTCATCTTTATGACTGTACGATATAAATGCATCGTATTTCTTATCTTTGTCCAATTCTTCTTCGGTCACAAACCACAAACATAAATTATGGGCAAAAAGCCATACTTTAATTTCTTGATTATATTTATAGTATAGAGCGAGTAGTATACCAATTATAATTCCAAAGATTCCTAGTGTTACGGACGACGCGATTATAACGGTATTATCTTCGGGGCAAAAATCCGATGGTCCCATTTCAGCGATCAAATCACCATTTTCACATTTTAAATTTTGATAATCGGATATGATTTTAAATTGACTTTGGGCAAACAATAAAAACGGTAACGATTCACAATCACAATTCCATTCGTTACCCGCCAAGCCGATACGCTTTAACGATTTTGTCGTATTCATTTGTGTAATAGCCGTCTCGTTGAATTGCACCAAACGATTATTACTGATATCTAAAATTGTTAAATTATTTGGTAAATTAATCGAATCAATATGTGTGATTCGATTATTTTGGGCATACAATCGACGAACATCTGAATATCCCGGCGTTTCGGCTAGTGGTAATTCACTTATACTATTATTTTCGATATGCAACTCAATCGAATTTAAATGATAGACACTCATTCGTGGCAATGCTGGGACTTTTGTTAAATTTGCATTCGAACAATTAATAATTAAAGATTGATCCGATACTCGTACCATACAATCGCAATTTTTTGGACATCGTTTTATTGAACTCTCGGGCGAATCGAGCGGGCACAATAATTCATCTAATTTAAGTTCGCTGACGTGTTGTCCCTGAAGGTTGTCTGGTGACGAACACAATAAATCACCTGGTATTATACTAACTACTTTATAGATCGAACTATGCATATCGTTTTGTAAATATTTAACCAAATGCAATACCAAACAATCGCAATGTATCGGATTTTTTTCTATATAAATTTTAACATCGTTTGACGGTTGGGCTTCGTTTGCAAACCCAATGGTCTCAATTCCTCGCAAATCAATTTCCGATATATTATTATTTGTTAAATTTACCACGATATTCGACGATAAAAAATTTAAATCATTCATCGAGATCGTCGATATATTGTTATAGCTTAGATCGAGATTTTTCAATTGCAGCGCAGTAACGGTCCAGTCACGGAATATTATACTAATCGAATTATTTCGTAAATTTAAAATTTGTAATTCGTTAAGATGCTGGAATGGTGATCCCATATCAAATCCGTCAATCATCATATCGGCTTCCATAAATGTTAGGAAATTATTTTCGAAATTAACGTGTTCGAGTGCGTTCGTATCGATAAAAGCATTTTGATGGATTCGATACAAATTATTGTTGTTGATTAGTAGTTCACGTAATTTTTTTAGTTTTTGGAATACGGTTCTGAAAATAGATGGGAAAAAATGTTTTCATTAAATTTGGAAAAATTTTATTAATTATCTATCATCTAATCACAAAGTTCATTGGCATGGATTTTTTATTGATGCATTCACAAATTAAATCAAATCTGACCCACTTTGAGGTTAGGCTTATTTTAATAGTTCAAAATCGAACGAATATATCTAAAAATGGTAAATTTAAAAATCTATAGTTTAAAAAGAATGCCAGGAATAATTAGATCGAAATAATTTCAGAAATTCGATTCGGTAAATTAATAACAAAATAAATTGCTTCATTTTAATAAATTAAAAAAAAGTAGATTTATTTATCATAAATAAATCATAAAATTCTTCCAATATTATGTGAAACGAGTGTAAAGGTTTTTGTTCGAGAAATCTTAGCAAATGCTTGGTTGTAACTTGTACTATTATAATAGAAAATAAAAAAAAAACTAGATTTCTATCACGCGGAGTCATCGTTTCCGTCAGTAAACTTTACGTTTGCTAAATGGCAACTTCTCTCTAAAATCGCTGCACGATCCGTTTAGGATCGACTCTCAGAACAAAGCACGGTTATCAGCGCCAGACATGAAAACTATTATCTTTTTCGAACTCAAGTGCAAAAATTAAACTGCCCCATTTAACAGAATCAGAGAAATCATTTTTGTTTTACATTATGTTAGTATTATGCATTTTAATTCTGCATTACCAATAAATACTTGTTTCAAAATTTGTATTGTTACGATTTCTATAGAGTTTAATCTAGAGACATCTATGGAGTAGCATTAGAACTAACAGATATAGAACAAATATGTAATTAAAGAATAGCGTATTGAAATTTCGAAAAAATTGAATGATATAATAGTCGTTAGTTAAGATTAGTTGTATTTTAAAAGCGAAAGAGTTACGATTCGTGTCATAGCCCTCACCAGTGGCAGCTCTTTTTTAATGAAAAGATCTTTTGTGGGATAACTTATTGGGACATGAATAATACATTTTTAAGGGTTGTTTTTGCAAGATTTCATTTTGTTTTATTTTAGTCTTTACTGCACCACTCCATATCGGGGTTAGATATACTAAACGCGAGAGAATATGCATGGTCATATTCGTTTTTTTTACCAAATTTATATTCAAGTTGTAGAAGGTTATATTACTAAAAAATTATATATTAAAAAGTCGCGGTTCGAGTATAGAACCTAGAAAAATCCCAAGTACGATGATACCCTAAGTAAACTAAGTCCATTTCATCATCGAACGGTTCCTACATTACCATCCATTTTACAAGTCAAAAAAGAGTTTATATAAATGATAAAAAGGAACTAACTAATAATAGTAACTAATAATAATAAATTATGGAACTCCATAATTTATTATTAGTTACTTAAAGTCAACATCTAAAGCTGCAGTTTTGTCCGATTGATAGACTAGTTGAAAAAAAATTACTAAAGCGATCTAACAAACTGAAAAAATGTTTTTTTCCAGTACCGTAAAAAATACGGGAAGCAACGAAATTGGCCGATAGTTATTCATGCTATACTGATCGCCATTTTTGTATACCGTTATTATAATGGCTTCTGTCGTTATATCCATGAAAACTCCCATTTAAAAAATTTAAATTAAAATACATGTACTTGTGAATCCAAAAGGATCTGGGAAATTTTCTTCAATGTAACGGAACTGATACCATCAGCACCGTGACTAAATTTTAACTTTCCATTCTATTCGTTGGGAAGAGGAAGACATTTTGTTTTGAGATAAGAGCTCCAAATACGAAATTTTTATCATATTCAACTCTATTACCAGTCAGATAAAGTCCAATCAATGTGCTATTCGCCACTTCACATATTCACTTTCATATATATAAATATATATATGTATATATATATATATATATATATATATATATATATATATATATATATATATATATATATATATATATATATATACATATATATACATATAGCTATTTATTAAAGATGGCAGCACTTAATTCACCACTTTGTTAAAGATTCCATATGTTATGGTATGATGGCACCACAAACAAATCTGGATTCGCGCTTCACTTATCTCGAAAAACGACGAGATTGACTAATCTTGAACTAGACACATTATAGCTAATCTCGAAAAAATGACTAATCGCACTTAGCTAGTTCCTAGTATGTCAGCAGTATAAGTTTTGTGACAGTCACTTTTCCTACTTGCTTAAAGACACAGAACTTGCACTAAAGAACTTTCACACTGTATACTTAAGTTTCCTTCGGTGAGGCAAGTATCACATATTCCAAAAAAAAAAAAACAAATACAAATCGGTTATAATGATGCAAATTTTTTATCACTAGACAGTAGAAAAACTGGTTTGGCCATAGGTGTAGAATCAAAAACAACGAACATAATCACTCAAATTTACATAAAAAATTATCAACGACCTCATAAACTCGAATCAAAATACCGCTCCTGGAGAAAACCACATATCGTATAGACTCCTAAACAATTTTAAGAAAGGAAAGGAACACATCAGCAGAAATATAGTGGATTACTTCAAGCACATTTGGACTGAGCAATATTATAAACAATAATCAGGCGATCTACCTGCTAAAAAAATGAAATAAGTAAAGAGTGGTCAGGCAAAGTTAACCAGCGCATGAAAGGTATATGTCACGAAGCAGATTAGAGATTGGAGTTCAACTGAATTCCCAGATACTTGAAAAAGTTTACTGAAATATGCAAGCAATCTGGATGACATATAGCGGGAATGCATTAAGCTGTATTATGATAATTAACAATTGTAAGGCCGGAGAGCTTGAACCACATAAGCTTATTTTTTCACTTAAAATTAGACGAAGCTAATAGAGTACGTCTTTTTTCACTCTTAACTTCAGCTATGACTTTTTTACAAATAATATCGTAGCTAACTCAAAGTCTTGCATCCTTAGAATGTTTCATCAACTTTTTATGCAGCTGGCTTAAATAGAGTGGCAAATTTATATGAGATCCATGAGATCCAAGATTAACACAATGAAACATTTGATATTCCACAATGAAACATTTATTGTAAACATTTTTTTTACTGTGAAACCAGAAGGAGAGAAAAATCCTAAATTACTTTAGAACGACAAAGACAATCGTTTTTGTTTTTTTTGTATTTTTTTTTTGTTGTTACAACAAAAAAAATTTTTTCACAGTAAAAAAATGTATAGTAAATGTTTCATTGTGGAATACCGATCTTAAGTCAAGAGAAATCATGTACATTTCCTTAGTAAATACCAACGGCAGCATGATTTCGTTAAATTTTATTTCAAAAAAAAAATTCTAGATGGCACACCAAACATTTTTAACGAGAACAATAGATGGCGCGAAGCAATTTTTCTTATTTTTTTCCCAACATTTTATTATAAAGGAGAACTCCATGTCATTATTTGACAGTTTCGATTTCTCCTCTAGGTATTTAAGCAAAAAAAAATTTTATTGTAAAGAAAATTAAAAAATAAAGTACAACATATAACAAACATAAATACTATAAATAGAATTATTGCTCAGTTATTTAAATCGAAATACTTCTCATACTGTCAAAACAAAATAGCAACAATTTTCACGTAACGACGCGAGATAAATTTAAGACGTCCGGCATTACGAGTAGCCAATCTTTAACTCTGGACAAAAAGATTTTGAGTGAAATAAAATCTGGTAGATTGTTAAAAATAGTTGGTGATGCAACAAGGATTTAGCGACGGAAATGATGGTCCTTTTCTTCCGCAATAATGTTCGCAGCATCATTTTCTGTTGCCTATACAACGGTTTTGAGAAAGTTGAATAACAACCTCCCCAACAAGATAAACCATAGTCCATTTTAGCCTTAACCAATGCATGATGTCATCTTCAGCACAGAAACAGGACAAACATCTCGAAGGAGGTAGACAATTCTAAATGTCGATGTAAAATAATGTTTCAAATTACTGACATGAGTCTTCCAATTTAATTTATTTGGTATATTTATTGCACTAGAAATAACATAAACAGCATAAACTTGGTTTTATCGCTTGGAATTAAATGTTTTTGAAACCATTTATTTAGGACCTTAAGATCGGAATTAATCATTAAAACAATTTCATTGGTAGATTTAGCAGCATAAGCAAAAGCTAAATCAGCAACAAACCTAGTATAATTGCCTTTCAATTCGAGTTTGAAAATAGAAAAAAATAAAGGTCCTAACACGGAACCCTGGAGAACCCTAAAATCCACGGATCTAGGATCTTTTAAAATACTAGGATCATTCAAAGTATTATTTACTCTAACTCTAACAGTTCTATTTTCTAAGTAAGAAGCAAACCACTTGTTTGCTAGGGGAACCGCTCAGAACTGGACATTTTTAAACTGGATATTTCAAAATAGGATTTGACAAAACGAGATAAGGTACAAAACTGGATATTTCAAAATTGGACAATTCAAAAGGAGATAAGGTACAAAACGAGACACTGTATATTTCAAAACAGGATATTTCGACTTGTGATCTAAACTTAAAATGATTTTTTAGGGGAGTATGGAATATGGCCAATTAGGGAGGAACTCGGTGAGTTCTTAACCGATTTTGATGAAATTCGATACGTAGGAAGAAAATGGGTTGTTAAAATGATTTTTTGGAAAAGTTCTGGAATATGGCCAATTAGGAAGGAAATCCTTGATTTCTTAACCGATTTTGATAAAATTCGGTATGTAGGATGAAAATGGGATTTTAAAATGATTTGTTGGGAAAGTTCTGGAATAAGGCCAGTAAGGTTCCATACTTGAATATTTCTAAGGAGAGAAAAAGAATTTTCCTTCACTTTATGTTTTTTTTTTCTTTAATTGTATAATTAAATTTGATTTTAAAACCTTTTTGGGGAAAAAAGGTGAATAATTATTAATAACTATTAATTATTAATAACTTGAATAATTTTAAGCAGAGAGATAGAATTTTCCTTCACTTAATGGTTTTTTTTTAATTGCTGTTTTTCTCATCTTATTAAAATAATCATTGACTTGATCGAGTTTACTATCAGTAAAATTTATCTTCATCTATTTTTTATTCTTCTACTTAATAAAACTTTTCTTCACTTTAAAGAATCTATGTGAGAAAAATTAATTAATTTTTATCAACATTTTCATCCTACATATCGAATTTCATCATAATCGGTTAAGAACTCGCCGAGTCCCTTCCTTATTGGCCATATTCCAGAACTTCGCCAAAAACTCATTTTAAGTTTAAATCACATGTCGAAATATCCTATTTTGAAATATCCAGTTTTGTACCATATCTCGTTTTGTACCATATCTCGTTTTATAATATCCAGTTTTGAATTATCCAGTTTCGTCAAATCCAGTTGTAAAATATCCAGTTACGACCGGTACCCGCCTTAAACATTTACTGAATAAAAGAGTTGCTTGTACCATTATTCTTTATAAGCTCATTTTTCAATAATTTCTAATTCCGATTATAAAATTAAAATTTTTTTTTTAGATTATTTTAAATTTTTGTTTCGTTAATAATTCGTTGTATATAAAAAACTGTAGTTAAAAAATGTAAACCTTTCGTTCAACTCCTACTATTTCTCTCCAGAATGATATCATGCTGGCACATGATATCGACGCGATTTCCCTTATAGTAATATAAGTTATTTGTAATTTATTATATCTTAGTGACCCATTAAAGTAACTTTAACTAAAAAAATTATAATAAAAAACCCCTATATTTGACAAAATAGTTAAGTGTTTCAAATCAATTTTGGATAAGTTAGAGATTATAAGAACTAACAATCAATTGATAACTCAAATTTTGTATGATTCCACTAATAGGTTAAATGTCATTTTTGTCAAGATTATTTTTTATTTTATATTACAATTGATTTTAAATCATTTAGTAATTTATCTTTCTTAACTTTGGATTCACATTTAACAGGCAGTAAACTCAATGATTACTCCCGTTTAAATTTACATAGTATATTATATTTCTTTGATAATAATTAAGTACAATGTGTAGATCTAAAGGTTAATGCCTTCTAACTGAACATAGTGGTATCCAATAACCGACGTATCTCCGTTTTTTTCAACAACTCGTTGGGGTTATTGCTATTTGAAATGTAGTTGTTGCTTCTAATATACATTTCTAGTTGCCAGTATAATTGTACCATCTAGAAATGTTGCCTTCCTTGCAGATCACAACTAAAATAAAATTTCGATATTCTCCAGACCAAATAACCATTCTTTCAAAAGTCTTTCAAATTCCCTACGAGTTTTTGCTCTTAAAATACCAAATACTGGTCTTTATGTGAAAGACTTCTTTCTAGAAGTGATAGGGGAGGTTAAAACAACCCGAAAAAATAAAGTGACATTTTTTTCTAAGAGCTTGGTTTATGAGTTAGAGGTTTTTAAGTTTTGAGAGTCACCATTTAACAAATTTAAAAAATTTGCCAACCTATTAAGACCTGCGAGGGCTTCTTTTAAACTTGATAATCTGTGGAGAATTAACTTTAACAAAAAAATGTGATTAAAATTAAAAATTGCAAAAATTTAAGAATTTTTCAAGCTTTTTCAAGATTTTTCCAGTATAAATCATAGTTTTTTATTTCCAAAATGAAAAGGTCACACTTTTTTGTGTGTAGAGTAATTGATATTTTTGAGTCTGTAAAATTGAAATATTTTCAAGCTTTGGCCAGCAGTTAGAAAGTGGTCATTGAATGATCTATAACTCCTTATTTTTTCCATTAATTGTACACTCTTCTAGTTGGTTGCCAAAAAAATCCTTTTTTTTTTTTTAATTAATGACACAACGTGCTGTGAAATCGTTTTATGACGATTAAACAGGTATACGCTACTAAGGTTTGATTTGGTTATCCAATTAGAACCATCCTTAAATTTTTACTACATCCTTTTTCACCTTGAGCCCAAGAAGAAAACCAATACCAAGATGGCCGAAGTCATCTCCACTGTGAAGCAATATATAGCCTTGGGATACATGGTCTCTACTTTTTGGCCATCGAGGTTCCTTGAGAGCAACGAGCTCCAAGCGATACTCTTTCATGGCTGATGAGTACCATCAAACGCGCCTGGTTTTATTAGCAACTGCACGTTCCACAAACCAATCCTAAACTGTGTGTCCCTTATCATAAGTGTCGGTCTGGTAAAATTTTGGCGATATCCATATTTCTTTTTGTTGAATTTTTTTTAAAATTCCTTTAAAAAGAAGGCCTGCACTTACTCCCTCAATAACTTTTATACTTAAATAGATAGAATTATGATCAGACACATAAATATTCAAATTCTTTAGTTCTAGGGTAACCTGTTTACCAAGAATCTCTGAATGTACTACATCTAAGTATGTCTGTTATTTTATGAACTTGAATAGAATGATTTTCTCCAAAGCCTTTAATTTTGACTGCGGTAATTATTTGAACCATTTTTCGTAGTTGCTTTTCAGGAATCGTTCTGACTTTTTGGCCAGTAAATAAATTATATGATTATCAATTTTGCTTGATGTTCTTATTTAAGTATTTAATGCCTAAATTCATCCAAAATCCAGAAAATACATGTTGGCTACCCTATCATAACTGTCAAAATTGTGCCCAAGTCGGAAATCTCCAAAATCCTGAGAATACATGATAGTTAGCCTATCAGAACTGTGAAAATTGTCACCCAAATCGATAATCTTGAAAATCTAGAAAATTCATGATGGATAGATAGCCTATCAAAATTGTGAAAATTATGAACCAAATCCAAAATTTCCAAAACCTAGAAAATACATGATGGTTAGCCTATCAGAACTGTCATTTGTGTTCAAGTCAGAAATCTCCAAAATCCAGAAAACGGCTTTCATCATAAGTTTGTCTAGGTCAAGGTTAAAAGTTTTCTTCCAGATGAGCTGCATATCAAGTAGCTTTTAGTGACTTTGGCCCAAGTTCGTTCGTCGTTTCTAATAGGCGGTATATTCATTTTGGTTCTTTTTAATCTCTTTGTTGTTTTTCAAATATAGTTATCAGGATTCTTATGTTCAGTGAGACTACTTTAAATGGTAAGTAATAGTACCGTTATTTATTTCTCTTGTTTTAGTTTATTATATAGATAAAAACAAAATGACTTCCTGTTTTCTAGGCCTTTAAATAGAACCTCAAGACCACGTTCTTGCTTTGTTTGCCGTGCATTTATGACTTCAACGTATTCCTTCAAGAAGGTTTTCACTAACAGTGTTAGATGGTTTCGCTCTTCTAACCTTAATCTGTTTTGAGCAAATTGGAACATTTTATTTCTTAACCTTTGAAGATGTTTCAGCTTCTATAGTTTGCAGGATGGTGTCCTTTACAGTTTATACATTTTGCAGGGCTGTTTTTAATTAGTCTTTAGATAGCCTTTATTTGATGTATAGCCAAGAGAGTTGAAAGTTAGCTCAACGTTTAGTTTTTATTTGATAAATGTCAAAATTTAATATTTAAAACATGACAGTGCGGTATGTTGTGATCTTATTAATTTTATGAATATACATATTTTTAAAAACAGTAAGCATCATTTTAGAATGGTATGACCTTCTACTAAATTTCATTCATGCCGAAAAAATATGTATATCGAAAAAAAAAATAATTCTTTCACTAAGAAAGTTAAGCGCGATCGCATTAAAATAACAAATAAAAAAAAACAGATCGATCGTGCGAAGTGTTCGAATCAACGGTATAATATTACGTTACCACAATAAAATATATATAGGTAAAAAATAACGAATCGATGACTCTCATAATTTTTATTCTTATATACTTTATGATTAAATCATTCAACTGTAAATAATATCATTTACATTTTAATCCATGTTTTATCGATCTTGAATGAAACACTTGAAACGATTTTAAGAATTTAATAAAGAAAAAACAAAAAAAAAAAAAAAAAAAAACAAAAAACTTTCTGTTTTGTAAGAGATAAGCTGATTGAAGAAAATCTAACCGCTATTGGTTAAGATTATTTAAGTAGGATTTAATTAATGTTTGTTTCTGTTTTTCGTTTTTACTTCTGGATTTTGGTTTTTTAATTATTTTTTTTAATTTTACTTGTTTTAATATACGAAAATACCACCGGCTTTGGGTAAAGGATAGTTTTTTAATTTTCTATTTAACTTGATTTATGTATTTGTGTAACGGTTCGTTGGTTTTTTCTGTGGTTTAGATTTTTTTAATTATATATTTTTTTTAAATATATATAGAGAGGAAAATGAATAGAAAAGAAAATGGATCGATACACAATATTTTTCGAGATAAAAAAAAAAAAAACAATAATAGTAAATCAATGGATTAAAAAAATAAAAATTACTTACCCAGAAATATTTGTCAATTGATTCTCGGATAAAATCAACTTCACTAAATTCGGTGTACTATCGAACACATCGTTCAACTCAACCAATTTATTATTACTTAAATCGAGTTGATATAAATTGATTTGGTCGTCAAACAGTCCTGATGGTAAAATTTCCAATTCATTGTGTGCCAACGATAAATTTAATAAATTTATAGCACCCTTAAAAAGTCCCGACGTTACTTCCATCATATCGCCACTTATACTTAAATCGGAAAGTTTCGAATTATTTCGAAATAAACCATCGGGCAACGATTTTAATTGTACACGATTATTTATAAGTCTTAGTCTCTCTAAATTTTTACATTGCGCAAATAATTCGACGGGCAACGATGTAATATTATTGCTGCTCAAATTTAAATTTGATAAATTTTTTACATGATGAAAAATATCGGATTCGAGTACCTCGATATTACTGGCACTAAGATCTAAGTCGCGTAACGATGTTAATCCGTCAAAAACATGTTTTGATAAATTTTTTAAATCATTTCCCCACAAATTCAGTAGGATTAATTTATTTAAATTTTTAAATACGCCTGGTTCGAAGGTCTCCAAATTATTGAAACCGAGTTCTAAATATTCGAGTTTATTTAGATTTTTAAATATGTCACGCGGTAAATGTACTTTATTCCGTTGTAAATCCAACCATTTAAGGTTCGCAACATCGTTAAATAAATCATCGGGTAGCTCGGTTAGACTATTACCGCTCAAATACAATCGTTCCAAATCGTTTAATCCGGATAAATGTTGTCGCACCAATGACACACCCAAATTAGCACCATAACTCGAAAAAAAGAATCCACGAATTTTTTTAATACCCAAATAATCGAGTATCGATACGATTGGTTGTCCTTTTGGTAACGGACATCGTGCTATTTGTACCGTTGGTATATCACCAATATTGGTTTTTGGTAGCAATGAAAAATCTTGATCGTTCTGTGTTGCACAATCGATTTGAACGCGAAACTTTGGATTAATGCGTAAAATTATCGATGGATTTGCATATGGACAATTTAATTCGTATTCACCGTAAACCGGCGAACAACTACATGTCGTCGATTCGGGACACATAAATGATTTTGAAATAAGTCGTCCGCCATCGTATTCATTCGATTTCACTAGTACCAGTAATGCTGCTAACCATGTTACTGCACTTAATGTATATTGCAGCATATTAGATAGTTTTTCGTATTTTCTTCTTAAATAGAAAATTTAATTAAAATAAAGATGTTCGTGTATCTTTGGTGTTATACGGAGGTAGTTGTATATTTTACATGGTACATTAGATCTAAAATGAAAAATAAAAATAAATTAGATTAGAAAAAAAAAATTAAGTTAATTCTTAAACTATCATTATTTACACAGTAAATGATTAACGAAATGTTCAATCTATCATCTTTATTTTTTTTTTTTGATCAAAAAACGTGACTACGAATGTGAAATTAGATTTTAGGACAGAAGACATAAATAACCTAACGAGAGCTTTTTCATTTCATCATCCATTAAAAACAAAAAAAAACGAAAACTAAATTCAATCTATCATCTCTATATAGCACACAATACGATGACGACATGTCAACTAGATATTATAAACATTTATTTATGTTTATTTGCTGTTTGTCTATATTATGTTGTTTATGTTACAAATGTAGCATGTACATGTCTATATTACCTCCATCATCCTTTTTGTAATCAAAAATATAGAATTTTGTTGTTGTCGGAAAAACAATACAAATAGAAAAATGGATGTAGGAAATACGGTTGCGTCTAGGAAATTTAAAAACCAATAAAATTACTGTTTGATAAACAAGAAAATGTATATACTATAGTTGGAAAATTTTAATATGTATTACATATGCCAAAGTATAGTCATGGAAATTTTTTAATTTGTAAATGTCATTTCCAGTATTTTCTATTGATTTTCACTTTGTGCGTGTTACGTTTTGTTTGACATTTGTTAAAATATACCTAAACATTTATGAAGGCCTGTTTAAAGGTTTGTGAACACAATTTAAATTTGTTAGGCTTAGGCTTTTCACCTAAAAGATTCGAAGTTTATATCTTGCATTCTTCCTTTTATTGAAGTATTTATTTATCGCCATATTTTAGCATACATAAACCATTTGTGGAATCGAAAAAGGCCAGTTGTATACCTTCAAAACATTCCAATCAGTAACAACACCTACACAAACACATTTGTATAAACAATTACTGAACTAGAAATATGCTAATATTATAAAATGCAATACTAGATTTATGGTTTGTCCTACTGTAGCCTTACCACCATTTCATTTGGCTCGGAGGATAGTATGCCTACTGATTTGCCTTTCTATAATATTTTTTGAAATTTTCGAACCCATTTACCGCCTCATTTAACGCATTTCTCTTATTTCTAACAGTTTTCCCCTGTATTTTCCTGTTTTAAGACATTTTGTTAATTTATTTATTGTCTGCCTTCTCGTCACAACAATTAAACAAAACTAAAAACAAAAATATCCTACATAAAACAAACGAACAAACTTTCTACGAAAACAAAACAAAAAAAAATCATGTTCCATCGTGATTCGTGTTCAAATCAAATTCCTGTTAGATTTAAATTTTTTATTGTCGTATTGCCTTTGATTTTTTTTTTGTTTTAACGATTTATAAAATGTACGCACAATATATAAAAAAAAAATGTAGAATGAAAAATGATTAACTTTTCGAACTAATCTTAGAATTGGACTTTTGAACAAACTGTTTAAATACGCATCTATGTGGAACTAAAGACCTAAGAAAAGCTAAGACTGATAGCATATTTTCAAACGTTTTGGCAAAACGCTCCATTAGGGCTGTAATTTTTCCCGACCATCGAAATAAAACAATGGCGTCCATTTAAGTAGTACTAAATTTTACGGCGAAATAAAAAAGTGAAGTGCGGCACAATGAGGTAAAACCGGTTGAGCGCTCTGTTGAATCCATTACGCTTAATTTCTCAAAGGCAAAACATTTTGTGTATCAGTGGTTCTTTTCTGGTAATTACCAGAGGAAGCGAAATTTTAACTTTAAAAGTAGTTTTATTGATTTTTCTCCATATTCTGTATTTGGGAACACATATTAATGGGATGCGCCTGCCAAATGGAGCCATCTCTCAGATTGCTGAACCATCCGATTAGAATCGACTCGCAGAACGTGAACATGAACGAGATCATGAAATTTCATTAAATATCTGATCACGTACTTGAAAAAAACTCGGTGTCGTCATCGTCGCGTTTGGGGCCATTTATCAAGCGCATGATTTTTCTTTCGAATGTTATTAACCATCTTTCATACTAACTCGTCACGGTGCAACTATCACACCCATACATGACGATGGATCTGATCAACACTACTTGCTTTTAAACACAATGTGTCACATAGTTTGTATTTATAAAGCTGCGTTCATAACATCGGATGAATATCCTATGATTTTTCGTCAATCCTCTTTATCTCTACTTTCGTTTTTTTATTTTACATATTCTGATGATTTGCCCATAAAGAAATTAATTTTAACTCGATTGCGTTGTTTGTTTTCATATGGACGATTTGATTGGGTAAAGAGCCCGGATAAACATCTTTCAGTTATCATTCGGTGTTCGCTCATTTTTGATTAAATGGATACGTTAATTAGCAGAACTCCCGCATTTGGTGTGCAGCCACACCAAATGTAGTGCAGCCACATCATCATCCAGGAAAGATCCAGTTTGGTGCAGTTTAAGGGCCAGTAGAATCATCGGTCCACATGTCTTCAAAGATAAAAATGGCCAAACGTTCATCATCGGCGCTCCCTGTAGTTCGATGAGTTCGGGTTTTTTTGCCCAAAATTGCATGACTGAATCTGATTGATATAAGATTACAGCAAGATGGCGCCACATGCCATACCGAAACAATAAACTTGTTCGCTGTAGTTCGGACTTTTTGTCGTAAACCAGAAAAATAATTGGTGCACAAAATTTTTTTTTTTATTTTAAATTTTTGTGCAAGATTTATTATTTTTATGTACGAATAATATTATCCCGTATGTATTGTCATCTTTTAATAATTTTTCTACAAAAAGATAAAACGTTTCATTCTGGGTTTGAATCTGGGGTTTCGTCTTTTTATTTTATTTTCTTTCTCGGTTTAGCTTGCATAATTTTTTAATCTAGTGTCTCGCTTACTACTTTAAAGTTATGTCAAAAAATATTACATAGAGTACGTCCGAATTCCATGTTAAAATACTAATTATGACAGTTCATTTGCTGTTCGAATTGTGAAATTTTTTTGACATTTTAACTTAAATAAATTAAGTTATAGTATGAGCTAGTGTATAACTAGCTTTTGTTAATGGTTCAGGTAGTCTACACATTAGCTTAAAAGTTTAAAACTCAAAAATTGTTGATTTAGGTAAATTATTGCCCAAAAATAGTAATAAGGCCAGAACAATAATTTTTGATAAAACTGTTTGAAACCAACAGAACTGTCAAAACTATTACATTTACATGTTGATTCTGACGCTTTTATATCGCACACATATGCTGCATACAATAAAACGATAAGTCGAAATTGTTCAGTAGAAGCATAGATTAAGATATAATAAAGATGGCCCAAACACAAGCAACAAAAATTTATGCTTAGAAATAATAATAGAGAAATAAAAAATAAAAAACCGAGCAATTGGCGCAGTGGTTAAAGCTGCGGTGTTTGGGGCGGGAGGTACCGGGTTCGAATCCCAACAGGGGAGGGTTGCAAAAGGGATTTTTCATCACCTGATTTCGATCGGTGATGACGATGAACACAACTATGACCCCCTGTTGGAGTGCAGAGTCTATGGGCCGAACCATCGTCCATGTCAGTACAGGCTGGCATGGAGCAATGCATTGCGCAGATGGGATATTCAACAATCGCGAACCTGTATTCGTGCGTCCTCGATTTGGCCCTAGTTGGCGTAAAGTAAGGACGTTAAAATAACCGCGAAAGAGTTGGGTGAGCTTCGGCCCCAGAAAAATTGTAGGGATTAAAAATTAAAAAAAAAAAAAAAATAAAAAATAAAAAGATGGAACCATTTTTTATGGTTAATGTATAATGAAGGTTTATGCAATATGCATTCGACAATGAAAGAATAAAAAATAAAACCAAGTAGCTTTTCTATTCTATGCAATGAAATATTTCTTTGTAGTTGAAAAATATATTTTTGTACTTTGTACAGTAACCCAAAAAATGTTTTTAAATGTTTATTCCAACTAGTGGTATCTGTCGGCATACTAGAAGTACCCGTTATTTACTTTTATTTTTTATTCTAATTTGATCATCTTTTTATATCTTAATCTATGGTAGAAGGCTATTTGAAATTACTTATGCTGTGTGTCTTAATCGACTAAACTAACTAAACTAACTAAACTAACTAAACTAAATTATAACGAATTAGTTCAAGCTATATCTAGATAGATGGAACTACCACAAAAGTCGCTTACTGTGCCTCAATTTGAAATTAAACTAAACCAAAAAACATTATAGTTTATTAATAGATTAAAATTATTATTATTTTATATTTTTTGTGAAAAGTCACCGAAAAGTTATTTCGTAAATGTACTTTTAAGTTACCACCTATGAGGCAATAGCTTGAACAATTTAATAAGTTTAGTTCGAAAAGTCGATTAAGGCACACAGCATTAAAAAAAAGGAGGTTCATGTAAATATCATACAATAACGCGGTAAGTAGTACTTATCGTTTTATTGTCAAAGTTAAGAGGTTTAATACCATCTTTTTCATAAGTATTTAATTTTAAGAGAATTTTAAGAGAATCTTACAACTATGTGCATTGTAGAATCGCACTTCAGAGAAATTTCTTAACTTAAGAGATTTTTTTTTAGTAAAGAGTTCTGTGAGTATTTGTCAGAGTCGACATGTTAGCTGCTGTAATTATTTGGTTGCATACAGTTCAGCGTCATATATACATCTACTGAAATAATTACCACGGGATTCGAACGTACCCATGATTTCAAACTTGCAAGAAGGTCAAACACGAAGAAGTTATTTTTGCGCTATTTGGCTTGAACTTTGATAAGCCTATCGAAAACTACTTGAACAATAATTTCACTGCATTACCAAATTTCTTTAATTATAAACTTATAAAGTGTATAAATTGAAATGGTTGGTTGAATTTTAATTTCAATCTCGGAAACATTCTTTTATTTTAATTATTGCTTAAACTGTTTTTTTGTTTGTTTTGTTATTTGTTTGTTATATAGTTTTGTTTTACTTTATATATAGTTTTGTCGAAATTATGAACTGTAAAAATAAATATAGATTTGGTTTGTTGTTATGTTTTGTTGCACACAAACTTTTCATAACGAACACACTACCTAGTTGAAATCGTAAATTAGTTGTATGAAATTATGAAAAATCAACGTAGCGAATGGATTTTTAATTAAGTATTTTAAATTAAAAATAAAAATAAAAAAATTTATGAACCCAATCGATGCAATGATCATGATTCATTTTTAGTGCTGTAAAAATATAAGAGGAGGTATATGATTATGGCCATCGATAAATCAAAAAAAAAACAAAAGTATTATAATTTGTGTGTGTTCAAATTGAAATTCGTGATGTGAAATGGCCAAAAATATACGTACATATTCATATAATATATTTCTCAAAGGAACCGAATGAAGAGCGAAAAACAAAAAAAAAATCACATTAAGGAAAACAGGTCTCATTTCTTGGAAATTCTAACACCCATTCAACCAAATAGGAACATACATATTTATAATACATGCTACATATTAGACTGTAAATCGTTACTAAAACATACATATGTATATATATATATATATATATATATATATATATATATATATATATATATATATATATATATATATATATAATTCAAACCACTAAATCTTAAAAGATACACCACACCGTAACAAAGATTTTTCGTAAAGTAGAAAAAGGAAGGTTTTTTCCTTTTTTACTCCTTTTCAACGGAGCAAAATGAAAATATATTTTATATTTGTCTGCATATGGAAAATAATCGTATAAGCTCTTCGAATGGGAAAGAAAATGTACGGAACAAAAAAATAACCGCTTACCTTTTTTTTTTTACGAAAGGATTATAATATATCTTGAATAATAAAAACGTAACATTTATGAGAAGTGTTGCTCGCTGATCATTCCAATTAAATATTTAATCACTGTATATAGACGTTGCGTATATTTTTTGGTTTTTCACATCGTAAAAAAATGTATGCGTCATTAAATTAACATAACATAAGTCTCTTTCTATACCTTTCAAAAAACGCGCAAACTAAAATTTACTTATCATATTATAGTTATGTATATATGTATCTCTTCACATTAATAACGATCAAGAGTGTCAAACTATATACAAAAAATCACAACAAAAAAAAATAAATAAAATTGATAAGAAAATGTCTTCCTATTAAAACTTTATTTTGGCAAAGTTTTTTTTTTTAGATTAGCGAAAGAACGTTTTCAAGAGGCAGATAACAACAATTTTTCTTCATTTATATTAAGTTTGGCTCATTTGACATGAACATCTTACATCAAATTTAATTTGGATATAATTTTGATAAAATCTATTATTTTAAAATATTCTTAAATTCTTTTTTTTTTGTTTTTTCTACAGAAATTCTACTTTAAAAGTTACGTACGTTGATATTTCCAATATTTTCACTTTAAAAAATAGACACAGCTGTGCAAATTTCTTGTTTAAAAAAATTGTCAACAAGATAGGAAGTATTTTAATGCACAAATAATGTAAACAAAAATATTTATGTGTGTACACCGGGTGAGTTTTTTAACCTGAAACTTTTAAATGTATCGAAAGATAAGCACTTTCCGAATAAGAAAGTCAAAATTTAATTTTTTCTCACGGGGAATACATAACTGCTAGGATTACTCCCTCGTTTGTCTTAGTTTGTGGGGCAGGGGTAACTTTGAAAGTACATGATATTTGTCTGGGACATTTTTTCGGTTTATGATAAATAGCTGGAGTGGCCCATAATCCTAATAATAGTCTAAGAAAAATATCTCACGATTCCGGATAATTTTAAAACGTCTTAAGTATCATCCGTACCGTGTGTTTTACACTAAGTTTTTCATTGAATCAAGACAAATCAATATACAGAAAAAAAATTAGGAAAATGGAGATGGATTGGACACATACTTCGAAAGCCATCAAAAGAAATTGTTAGGACATCATTAGAATGAAATAAGGAAAGTCGAAAGGTCACCGATGACATGGAAAAGAACTAAGCTAACTGAAACGATTCGACTTAGTAATACATGGGGTGAGTTAAAGGCAATAGCCCCCAATAGAGTAAGATGGTCCAGTCTGGTAGCCCTATGCTCCTAAATTGGAGATAAAGGATAAAAATGTATTCTGTGATTTCATGTTCATTTTTTCAAAAGTAAAGTCGCTCTCATGTCAGTTAAAGAAAGAACAATTTTATCTATTTTCACTATCACCGCAATCTAGCGATGCGTTGACGCACTAAAGAAATCTACCATTGATTAAGTAAACAATAGTTTTTTGGAAATTCAACAAATACTTTTTCCAAACCCTTTCCTTTAATCTGTATTAGCGTAAACTTGACTAACTAACGTGAGAAGTACGATAAAAACTCAATCAAGTACAACACAAATACTGATAAGAATTATTTTATCCATAAAAGGTAGTATGTATTTTTATAGTGTAAGTACTTGATTTTCAAGTAACTACAAATTACGTAGATGCCTTTTACTGGAAGTTGTTTACTTAAGCTTGTAATTTATGTTGATGTTAATTCATTACCTTTCGATTACCTATTTGGTATAATTCGGCGCCATATTACTCGATGATACGATAATACCTTCATAAACTATCATTTTTTGATCACATCTCGACCAAAACCTATTATTTTTTTTTTATATTTGCGCATCAAAAAAAAAATAATAATGGGCAAAATTATTGCTCATATCTTTTTATTATTTTTTTTATTATGTTGGTCGTTGTGGATAATTTGCTCAAAGATAAATATAATTTATCTCGATGGGCGTATTATTTGTTGTTGTTGCGAAAGTGAGTGATTTGATTGTCTAAAAATGAGGTTATTGGTTATCCTGATTAAAGATGGTTTAGGTCAGAATGTTTTTGAAACTTTTAATCTATAATGACCTTTAATACTGGTGTTTATATTAGGTATTACCTAGGCAAACAGCTGATGAAATTGCAAAATTAAAGATACCCCAAACCTGCAAAAGGCAGAAAATCGTATAGGTTTATTTTACAACTTCCTGTCATTTAAAAATTATTTTAAAAAGTTACTATTCAGATCATAGCAGATTTCGTTGTTAAGGCTGTGTCCGAAACCCATGATAAATATTTGTGAATAAACTTTTTGACATTTATTTGAAAAATATTCCCCTACATTTTTTTTATTACGCTATCCGAAAAAAAGTATAAGAATTGATTGAAATATTTCCTCGCCTTATATGTTTTTAAATTCTCTTTTTGCGAGGCGTTAAAACTATAAAGAAAAATAACAAAAGCCTTTTAAAACTATTAAATATCTCGGAAAATCAGCACTCTACGAACAAAATGTCTAAGATCAAAATGTTAATCATTCCGTGGGGTAAATACATTATTGCTAAAATTAGTATCCCCTCGCTTACTTGTAGGTGGGGCGGGGATAACTTTGTAATTAAAACCCATATTTTTATTGCAGATTCAGATTCTCCGGCTAAAAATAAGAACGTAGGTTAGTTAACTTCGGCGGAAATCGGCTAATCAGAAGTAGCAGTATTTTTTTTAAATATTTTTAATTGTTTGTTTATTTTTTTAATATAACATTTTTGCACTTAATAGTTTTCTCATGAGAGCTAGACTTTTTGAAGTATTTCCGATACTTCCAAAAAATCAGACAGAGGTTCCGAATCTGCAATAAAAAATAGGGGTTCCAATTATAATTTCAAAGTGACCTCCGCCCCACCTCCAAGTAGGGGAGAAGGGATACTCATTTTAACACTAATGTATTTTCCTCGTGGAATGATTAAGTTTTTGGTTATGGACATTTGGTTCGAAGAGTGCTGATTTTTCGAGATATTTGAAAGTTTCAGCTTAAAAAAATCATCCGGTATATATAGACTATACTTTGTTGAGTATGCTTTTTTGTAATTATTGTGCCCCATTTAGTGACTTTAGGTTGTGACTTTTTTGTTCAACTATTATAAATTTGTTTTTTTTTTTTGAAATGATAAAATGAGAACTTTTTTTTATGTAAATTTTCGTTCAGTGTTTTATTATTGGATTTTTTTTTCAAAATTTGTATTAATATATTTTTTTATATTGTACTGCTATAATTACCGTTATCAGCTGTATTAGTACATGATTATTGATTTTTTTTTAAATTTTTTTGAATTTTGTTAATAGGGCACGTCGGCATTTGCCGACAGACTCTCCTAAGTAAGTTTGAACTGTCAAATATGTATTCATCCGATTACGATCCCAAAACATTAATTATTAATCAAAAATTATAGCATGTGTCATTGTGCGAATTTTTATTTTAAAAATTGTGTCCGCCAAAGGGTTAATGTTTATTGAAATTGTTATATAGCAATGAAAAAGTTAAAAATTTTCTTAAATGGTTTTTGAATGATTTTATCAAGTAAATGTAAAAAATTTGTATTCACAAATATTTGGTTTCGGACACAGCCTAAATAAAAATATTAAGGCAGCCCTAAAAGGTTTATGTTAATTCTCAAAATTCAAAAAAATTAACTTTTTTGAAAAGAAAGTTTATAATAGTTCAAAAATATCCCACGTGCTATAAAAATTTCGTCAAATGCTTAAACTTTTAATCAAGTAAATCATTTTTAAAACTATATGTTTTTATTAAAAGTGCATTTTGAGATCGAGATCTATAATTAATTAAAAAATTGTGTAATCTTTCAATTTTGATCAAAGTTCTCTAGCCTAAAAACAGTTAACTGGAAACACCGTTCCAAAATAAAATAAAAAAAAAAAAAGTTTTGAGGAAGTACTTAAAAAAAAAACGAGAAATACATTCCAATAATTTTTATAAAGACATTCAAACTACTAAAAGTTTAGCGTATTCATTCTATTTAAGTGTGAAAAAATTAGGTAAATCGAATTAAGAGTCCGAGAAATCATTTTTTTCTTCAAAAAACGTTATGACATGGCAATGACTTTCATGCATTTTGGTGAAATGATGATCGGTGGCTGGGCGTGGAAAAAAAACGTTAATTTGACAGTTTCACCGAATTATAAAACAATCAAGTTTTATTTTTTTTTTTGGTTATGTTTTTAAATTGTAATTTATATCATTTAAATCGTATTGAAATCATGGACATTGAACTGATCATTTTTAATTTTAATTTTTTTTTGTTTGAGATAATCGATTAAATCGAATTTTTTTTTTATGTACCAGTATATTTTCGATAAATCTCAACAAGTACAATAAAATAATTTTTGTACAGCCCTGTTTTATATATTACACATATTTTCTTTTCATATAGTCATCGTCTCTTATGCATATTTTGTTAAACTTTATCCATCTTTTATGAGATATTATTTCCGTTCCGTCTGTTTGAACATATACAAAAACAAAAAAAAAAATAAAAATAAAAGAGTTTTTTGTTTCAACAAAGGGTTAATAAATCTAACCACAGCGTTAGACGATTTTTTTTTAAAGTTAGACATGGAAAAACGACATGAAAATCAGATTGCATAAAAATTATCCCATAGGTGAACGTATTTACGTACGATTTGGACGAAAGAGTAAAACAATACGTGTAATGTATGTAAATATTTAAATATATACAGTCCACGCCACAATTATTTGTACTTTACACAAATTAACGGACATCTCAGACAACAGAGTTAGTTTGCTGACGCCAGTATAAAAAAAACTTAAAACCATTTTCTTCTTCACTATGGCGACCTTCTAACATTAGCCGTCTTCGAACAGTATTTAGGCTGATTGTGACTTTAAAATTTTTTAATTGTTTTAAACTTTTTTTGTCAGTCAATGTGAAATTTTCTTAAAGTACAAATAATTGTGGCGTAGACTGTATATACATACTCCGTTTATACAACCGCGTGTGTGTGTAATCAATATGCATACATACACGTTAAGATATTTTGTACGGGGAAAAAACGTAAACTCATCCAAACAAACGTTTTTTTTTTATCTTACGCGATATACGAATAATTCCGAAACAGGTAATTTTTTTATTTTATTTTTTTGATCATCATCTTTTATACGTCGAGACATTAAAACCAACAAAACAATACATAAGATTCTCGTACACAATGCAAAATTACGAGTATATAATGAGAATTAAATTGTTTATCTCGTAAATAATGTAATAAAAAATAAAAATCTTTAAGACTCAAATGTATACGTATGTACCTTAAAACCAACCAACACACACACACCTGTTGATGATTACAATAATGAGGTGAATTTTATTTAACATATATGATGTTAAAATTAACATACTTCTGCATATATTGATCAATAAATTGTGGTCCAATGTTTTTCGAATAAATTTTGGATGTTGCTTCTATGTAAATCAATCCGATTTATGAAAATATGTTTTTTTCGTGGTGAAAATTGATTTTTAATTTTTATATTCAGTTGCGGTTAATATTTCCGTATATTTATGGCTATTGAGCGTGACCTACTGTGGCGTATTAAAAGCATGATTATTTTTTAGTTTTTTATGGCAAATACGAAATAGTCGCCACTTTGGAAATAATTGGAGCTTCCAAATAACGTTAAAATTCGTTCGGATCTGTACCATATCATAAAATGATGTTGGCTTTGTTACTTTCAAAAGAAATAAAGAGAAACCCCAAGAAAGTCAATTTTGAGCAAGTTTTAAGCAGCAAAATTTGCTCCGTTTAACTTGAAATTTTTGCTTTTCCAGGACCGTAATATAATTTTCCACTCGGTTTTAACTAGATGGAAACATGCTTCATAATTGTTTAATCTTTGTAGAATTCGGCTAGATATGCAAGATGGTTAGCCTATCAAAATTGTAAAAATTATGCCCAAAACTTTCAAATCCAGGAAATTGACAATTTCCAAAATCCAGAAAATAGACGGTGCAAATGTAAAATTTGAAATCAAGCCAAGTAACTCCTATTATTTAAAGCCAATGTAAAAAAAATTAAGTTGAGAGAATTGGGAAAAAATAATTCAAAAATTCTCAATTTAATATTCCCAAATATAAATTTTGGTTTATTGGGAATAAATCCCAATGACCCTTGTACATGATTCCCAACAACATTTATTTGTAAATATAAATGTCAAAACTGCTATGATTTCAAATTATTTATACAAAACATTTCCAATTGCCAGAATACGCTTTATGGGATACAAAATACCCAACTACTAGAAAAACATCAAAAATTTTACATTGTATTTCTGTTAATTTGTCGACTGCTATAAAACTTGCTATAAAACTTCAATTTGTCTTTTTTTCCCATTCCTAATGGCTATAATAGTGCATACAAAATATGTATTTATATAAATAACTGATTGATAGTTAGCATAGATAAAATAACAAAACATCAAAAATATAGCAGTAGCTCAGTTTTTCTCGTAGTTAATATTAAATTTTAAATTTGAGAGAATTGGGTAAAAATATTTAAATTATTTCCAAATATAAATTTTGGTTTATTGGGAATAAATGCCAGGGACTCTTGTACACGATTATAAATGTCAAAACCACTATAATTTGGTATTAAGACGCTTTTACGAATTAAAAAAATACCCAACTGCTAGAAAAATATCAACAATTTCATATTATCATTCTGTTAATTTATCGCGAATAAATCGTTTTAATTCAAAGTACGAACTTGAACAAGTTTTTTTTTTAATTTCTTGGGAATAATTCGAACCATCAAAATGTCCGGAAAAAAAATATTGCAAAACTGCAGTAAATTTAAAAGAAAAAATTGCATTTTAAAGACTGCTATAAAATTTAAATTTTTCTGTTTTTTCCCATTCCTAATTGCTATGATGTATAGCAAATTTTAAATTTTGTATAAATAACTGGTGTTTATACAGTTAGCATAGATAAAATACCAAAACTTCAAAAATAACAGTAGCTTAGTTTTTCTAGTAGTTAATATTAAATTTTCAATTTGAGAGAAATGGGTAAAAATATTTCAATTATTTCCAAATATAAAGTTTGGTTTATTGGGAATAAATTCAAGGGACCCTTGTACACGATTCTCAACAATATTTATTTGTAAATATAAATGTCAAAACTACTATAATTAGGAATTATTTTTACATAATACAAAAACATTCTTAATATTCAGAACACGCTTTTAGGCATCAAAAATCTCCAACTGCTAGAAAAACGTAGAAAATTTCACATTGTCTTTCAGCTAATTTATCGATTATAAACCATTTGGTTCAACGTACGAACTTAAATAAAATTCTTTTAATTTCTTGGAAATAATCTGAACCACAAAAATGTGCGGAAAAATAAATGTCAAAACTTTACTGCAGTTTAAGAAAGAAAAAATTGCATAAAATCTATTAGAATAAATATTTGAAAAAACGTATAACTGCTATAAAATTTTAAAATTTCATTTTTTCCCATTACTAATGTCTATAATAGTGCATACAAATTATGTATTTGTATAAATAACTGGTGTCGATAGTTAGCATAGATAAAATACCAAAACGTCAAAATTATAGCAGTAGCTCAGTTTTTCTAGTAGTTATTAAATTTTAAATTTGAGAGAATTGGGAATAAATTCCGGGACTCTTGTACACGATTCCCAACCAAATGTATTTGTAAATATAAATCTGCTTTAAATCGCCAGAATATGCATTAAGGGATATAAAATCCTCAACTGCTAGAAAACGTCAAAAATTTCAAATTCTCAATCTTTCTATTATTCAACTTACGAACTTGAATAAGTTTTAATTTCTTGGGGCAGTTAATCCTAATCACAAAAATGTGCGAAAAAAGTATAGTAAAAGTCAAAACTATAGTAAATAAAAAGTAAAACTTCCATATTGGAGTTAGAATAAATGTATGAAAAATTTCATAACTGCTATAATAGTGCATACAAAGTATGTATTTGTATAAATAATTGGTGTTCACAGGTAGCATAAATAAAATACAAAAACGTCAAAAATATAGCAGTAGCTCAGTTTTTCTAGTAGTTTATATATCAATTGTAGCGAACAGATTTTTTTCAGCATATATAGGCAATTTTTTCAATTTTATTATGGACAGAAACAATCCAATAAGTTTTTCCAAAATTACAAAATATATAATACTCAGTTTTTCGCCCTGTTTCGCTTTAGTTTTTTTACAGAATTATTATAGGAACTTGAAAAAAGTGAGTACCATAATTATAGGCATTAGTGCTACAAAACTAGTTAAATTGTTTTTGCACTAAACAATACATAAATATGACAGTATTGTCAAAAGAGGTGCAAATTAAATTTTCCTACAATTCACCAATCTATTGCTAGAATAATTCAATTTACTTCTAGAGCTATAATTATTTTTTCTTGTAATTGTTCAATTAACTGCTAGAAAATATTGAGCTATTTATTTTTTGGCGTTCTTTTCGTTTGGTTCTCACCAACCTTGGAACCGCGTAATTGATGAATTCATACTGAAATGTCAAAAACCGAGTTAAAATGCAAAAGTACATAACTAAACGATTTATCTTACTATTCGACCACAGCCTTATTACGTTTGATGAACGTTTCTTATATGATAAAATATTTTATTATGAAAGAAGAACTTATGAAATCAATGAGCTACATAAATACGCTATTATATTATGTTTATTGCCATTAACAGTTGTAACTCTGCATACATTTCAATTTTATGAATGTTTAGCAAAAGGAAATCCACACACATTCTGTGTTATGTTTGTACATATTCTTAAAGAATTCCCCCTTGTATTTATATATTTTTATATATATATAAAAACTTAAGGAACTTCATATGTGTACTTATGTCTTGTTTTTCGTTTTGTTGTATAATAAATTTAATAATATTAAGTCGTTTTTAAAATTTTACCTATATATACCAAAACGAGAGGTGCGGCATATTCTTCCCTATACAAAATTCACACATCAAATGCTTGACTAAATTTCAAAACAAAGGTATGGGAATAAAAGTATTACTGATTAAAAAGATCAAGATCTATTATGTGCGTTAGTTTAGGGGTTTTAAACAAAAAAAAACTTTAGCAACACCCTTTTCAATAAAAATACACAGAAAAAATTTGAATCCTTTCTATTTGTTATTTTATCATCATGATGTCGATGATAACAAATCAACCATCAAATTTATGTTATGGAAGGAAACACACTCTATAAATTTTCTTAATGTTTTTACTAACTTGGGAAGAAGATGACGAAGAAATCTAATATTTGTTTAAAATTATGTTTTTGTGTTGACTTTCGTTTGGCCTTTGAACTTTATATGTGTGATGCCCTTTTTTATCGTAACGCTACATCTATTGGAACTATAAGCTTTTGAACATTTTTTTTAAACAATTGAATTATGTTTTATATGAAAATTTACTAAGTAGTACGCTCTAGTTTTTCTTTTTAATTGTAAATTTTTTTTTTTTAAATGAATAAATTAAATCACAAAAGATGAATTTATGGCGTGAAATATGTAAATACATAAATTATTTATATTAACCGACTAAAAAAAAAATTAAATTTTGCATATTATGATTAATTTAGAAAAAAAAAAAATTAATAAAATCAAAATCAAAGCAAGTACAACATATATTATGTTTTACGCTTGAAAACTGCAAAACAATATGTAATGGTTATGTAGAGTAGGGTAAAATTTTTTATTTTGTATTTTTTGTTTTATTTTTTAATTGCATAAATAATTAGAATATCCGTTTTTATTTTCACGCAAGAACAAGATTATTAAACATCTATGTGGTTTCCTTAGCTAAAAGGCATATCTTGATACATATATCTAACATTAAGTAGCAATAATTTCTCTTTTAGTATGATTGATATATTGGGACAACACTAATTGGAGTAACAACGTAATGCTAATACAGCTTCGGTGATTTAAAAAGGAATACAGAAATTCACTCTTATAAAAGTGTAAGTCGCTATTCAATCCTCACCAGCATGAAGTAGTGTTTCTTCTTCAATGCCCAACATATTTTTTCAATCTAAAATCCTTACTCAAATAAGCAATTGGGCCCTATATATAATACCATCAACCATCAAATTTTCCTAAAAAAAACTGTCATTTATCGCTAGCTTAACGTCTTAGCAAATTTTATCAAATGTTTGATTCCTAAAAAAAGGTGATAAAACTTCTTCTAATTACCGCCAGATTGCTTTGTTGTCGATCTTCTATCAATTTTTCAAAATAGGTTTCTTATTCGTTTTGTCTATTTAGCTCATAACCATCGATCGTCCCGATCAAGGTTAGATGATGGCATGTCATTTAACTCGTTAATGATCAACACTGGTAGTGCAATGCCAGTAGCAAGATTCAACCTTGTTGCCTACTTTATTTTTGATTCGCTGTTTTGCTGGTGATACTTTAGTGTCTGATCACAGATTTAATATAATATGTGTGGAATATCGGATTCTTTGGCTGCGTCCGCATCAATTACAAGAATACGATCTGAATCCATTACGGTATACAAACGATGTGCAATTGTTAGTACAGTGCACTCAGCGAATTTTGTACGAAGTTTTTTCAATTAGAGCATCCGTTTGAGGATCAACATTGGCCGTCGCCTCGTCGAGTACTAAAATTCGATTTTGTCGTAAAATTGCGCCAAACAAACCAGTTGCCTTTGTCAGACACTAAAATTACTGCCAACCTCTGTGACTAAGAAATCCAAGTGGCTAATATTATTTTTGAGCTCAACTTCTTCGAGTGCTGTCCAGATTTTTGCATCGTTATATACACCGAACGGATCTAAATTATAACGGATTGTGGCCGAAAATAGTACATGATCCTAAGGAATGATTGATATTTTTTGACGTAGTACGTTCAATGAAATAGTGCCTGTATCTAAATCATTAATCAGGATTGAACCATCGATATGTGCAAGTCTGAATAGAGCTCCGATAAGAGACGATTTTCCAGCACAGCAGCTCCATTGATGTCGTATTTGAGTGACATTTCTTGAAACTGAAGTTTTCCCTGAATCGGTCAATTTTTCGGGGATTCTTTTTTTGGACTATGTTCTTCTTGTATATCGGTATATTCAAGTACACATTCGACACATGTCATTTGTTGCAACGACTTGAGTATCATCGATTGAGATATGGCAAGACCTACATTGCCAGCAAATACTGAATCATCCATGAGTAAAAAGCTGAACGATACAGCTGACACAAATAATAAACTGATACAATCAAACCAAATACCACAATACGCCTTGGTTAAGTACGATAATCCAATCCGCCTCTTTAAGAAAATGCACTTGATGCGTAACTAAAATTCGGGTTTCTTGCTTTTTTTGGTAGCCAGTAGGCCCGAGCACTTCATCAAATAAATGGCGGCCAACATGAGCATCTACGGCCGAAAGCGGATCGTCCATTAATTAAATACCAGCACTCTTGTATACAGCGCGAGTTAAGCTAATTCGCGCCTTTTGACCACCGCACAGTGATGAACCACGTTCTCCGATCAACGTCTTATCCGCATTAGGTAGTTTTTATATTAAATCTGTGGTCTGATTCTTTCGAGATTATTTTCGAATGATCCTCATCTCATTTGCATTAATAACTAGGTATAATTGAATGAAATAAATCTAATAGGGTTAAATGTAATCTAAAAAATTCCAAGCGTGTCTGTTTTCCCTTTAACAAAATTATGTTACAAAAAATTATATTACATCCCTCTTAAAAATAAACAGCGTTCTCGTGAATCATGCTAGCAATCTGGCGCAGTCAACGCGTGCACTTAGAATATCATAACAAAAATTACGATTGCCACATCACCTCGATGGTTCAGTGTTCTCACGCTGTAATCTCAACAAATTACAGTGGTCTTGATAAAGTGGTAGGGCAAATATTTATGTGTCCGCGCACAGTTTTAACGAAATTTTAACTCAAGTGGGAAACGTACTCAGAAATATCGGAGACCGAATACAGCAAAAAAGGACTTGCCTGTATTCAACAAAAACTTGTTGGTCACAAATTGACCAGTCACAAAATCTACTCAAATAATTCTTTACCTCCTGGCAATCGTGGCCAATATTCGCGAGTCATCGGTGAGAAGGTGGCGGTTCGCAAACAGACATTCTAAATAAATGAGGGGATAAATCAAAAATATTAACGAAATGCTAACGATTAGAAACATATAAGGCAGTCTAGACAACATAAGACACCCACTTTGATGGAGGAAAAACATTTGCAATTTAATTTCTCCAGCTGAGCAATACGAATTGAATGATCAATTCCACAATATGATATAAGATTTACTGTAACCTATACCGGAGAAAAATTCATGTCGCCCTGGGGTAATCCGATGAAATTCTGGCAATTCATTGGGGAACAAAAACCAACTACTTTTCTTTTATTGTTAAAGAACCTTCAAAACTCCTTCGAATCGGATGTCATTTCCCTCTCGATTCGCAGCATGGTCGCTGACCATACATATAAAAAGTTATCCCGAGGTAGTATGTTTAATGAAAAAACCTTCTAGATATATATCTATACATGTATTAGCAATAATTTGTCTTAATACAAAATTAGGACAACACTAATCAAAGTAACAAAATCGAAGACCTAATGATCCAGTTAAATGATTTCGATTAATTATTTTCGATGAATAATGTGTTTCAATTTTCTAATTTTATTGTTGGAAAATTCTATTAACAATAATACAGACAACTGAACACATCAACATTTTTTTTTTATTTTTATTATGATCCTAAAAGGTTAAAGTGGCACAGTATTATTATCGTGTTGACAAGTCTTTTATAAAATTACTCTTTAGCAAGTTTAAAAATAAAAAAAATTCAATTCATTTTATTCGTATATAGATCGTTCAATTTTCAATTAAAAATACAACTTTTCATCCAACTTCCTTTCCAAACACAAAACAGAAATCAAAAACTTTTTTTCTCTCACATATATAATATTTCTATTAGAAAAGTTCCTCTTTAAAATATATCCGTTCGTTCGTTCGTTCGTTAGTTTATTAAACAGGAAACAAAAAAAAGTTTTGTGATTTGAAAAAATATAAAAAAAAAAAAAAAATATTCAAGAGATAATAACTTGGGTTGTGTTCTTATTAGAATTAACTTTTTCATAAAAATATGTTAAAACTTGCTAAACATCCAAACCAACCATTTTAATATCTAAACTTTTTGTCGCATTCTTTTTTTTGTACAAAACTTACTCGAATAACTATGTATAATTTAATAGAAATAAATAAATTGTTTGCGACCCCAAAAAAAAATTAAGGAAGAGATGGGGTTTTATAATTTTTTCAAAACTAAAGATCTAATTAGTGATACCAACAGCTTTCATTGTTTTAGAACTATATAATTAGATTTGTGTTAAGCGGATTTCACACAATTGTCATGACTAGCGTGTATCATCGTTTGAGCATAAAAATAGAGAGAGTAGAATAGTTATCGTCATATTTCCTTTTTAACAGTAATTAATTCAATAATCGAACTAACAAAAATTACGACAATGTGAATGATTTCTTCCCATGTTTAAAATTGTAATAACTTATACTAAAACAAAATGGCGCCCATCATTTCAAACGTCATGTGTAAACATTATACATTGCTGACATTTAGGCGTCAATTTTGACACATTTTAAATGTATTAAGTTAATTTGTACAAATTTTAAATTTTAAAATTAAGAATCAATACTAAAAATGTTTTTAGTACAAAGTTTAGTAAACATGATATTATTTTGCACTTAATTACTAAATATACTCTGCAACGTTTGACATACGCTATTTCGAACAATTATATAATATAAAAGAATATATAATTGTTTTATATAATTGATATATGTCCCGTATCGTTCGAAAAAAAAAAAAAAAGTTTTACATACTTTAATTATTTTATGATGTGTGTTCTTGGGTATACACATATTGAAATGAAAGGTTGCAGTATTTATGATATAATTACATTTTATAATGAATAAGTCGTGTTTTGCTGTTAATTTATATACAACACAACGGTGCATATACCTACTTTGTGAATCACATACAATAATAAATACCCAAGGCATATTTACGAACTAAGCCACTACATCAATTAATAAAATGGGTTAGAAGGTTTCTCCCAGGTGATCGGCACATAAAATAGCTCTATGGTACTTGCAGGTTCTTTTTACTTTGAAGGAAGACTATTTTGACAATACTAATTTTATCTAGGCCAAGAAAGAGGATTATTGTCAAAATTATTGGGTCCTGCATTACCTGATCGTACGAATTGTTTCTTTTTTTAGCCAATTTCGAAATGTTTCGTAACTGCTTCTAATTTTATTTTTTTTATCATGGATCTCCGGCCAAGCCTTTACTGACCCAAGCATAAATTTTCATATATACATGTAAATTGCCCGTGATAGAAAAAGCTACCAAAACTGTAATAAAACAGTTGACATATTCCAATTTTTTTGTAAAACATTAAAATTTCCGTGAAGAACTCATAATGGCGGCATCCACTCTGGGAATCTAGTAGAATTGCGTAAGAGCATCTTTTCTTGAATATAGTTAACAATACTAACTACTATACCAAATAATATGATCGAAGGTTTCATAGCCAGACCCACAATCACACATGGCGTCCTTGACGATGTTGACTCTTTAAAGATGAGATTTAAGGCAGTAGTGATTAGACAAAATTCGCGAAATTATCACCTACTAGCTATCGACTTCCGACTAATGTTTGTTAGACACTTTCGAAAATATTGAGTTTAATCAACCGTCTCATTTCATCAAAACTCCATCTTGTTTGCCAGTACTGTGTGCCGTAGAGCTGTGCAAGGACCAATTGGGAAACCTTCAGATTAATTCTAGGTAACTCCTTAACATAATTGGTCCCTAAATCTCCTGAATCAACACAGGAATTGAATGCCTTGGTCGACTGGGGGTCCAATGCTTTCAATGAAGCTATCTTAGGCTCGAGGGAGCTACAAGTTACACGGCTGAAATGGAAGAAGCTCTTCAAAATCGCGAAGAGAGCAAAGGCTGGCGTGGACTGGGACTCCTATAAGTCCTCAAATCATATAAATACGAATTAAGAAGTGACAAAAGCAAAGCTTCAAGACTATTCTGTGATACAGGAGTCCTTTGAGGCAGCTAGGCTACGTAAGATTCTATCTACTTTTCCTGTCATTCCATCTACAACGACCGGATGGTATCTAGAGTACAACGGGGGCGGAATCTCCAGAACTTCTACTGGGAATTCATTTCCCGAGATGTTTCGAAACTCCGACTGTCCTGCCTAAAACCAATAGGACTACTAATAGGTCTCGCTGGGAAAATTGTCAACAGGAGGAACATCTTGTTGTCAGTAAACAGTTTTAAACCTTGTAAGTCACAGCAGGTCCGGATGGCATTATTCTTACCGACACCCAGCAAACCAGTGACTAAATGGTTCCCTGTCTTGAAGTGATTATTAAAATGAGCCTGGAACTATGTCATATTCCAAACAAATGGACTGAAGTAAAGGTCATTTTTATACTTAAGGCGGAAAAACGCTTTCAAAAAACCTTAGGCCCATTAGCTTATCTTCGTATTTCTTGAAAACTCTAGAGAGACAGATAGAAGCTTATATTAGAGGCTCAATCGAGCCGGTAAAGTTAGCAACGTCTCAGCATGAATACTGCAAGGGCAAATCAGTGGAAACTGCACTGCATTCCCTCTTAAGCCCTAATTCTCTTTGGTGACCTTCCATGATATAGAAGGAGCCGTTAACAATGGCAAACCAGAAGTAATCACGCAGGCACTTTCAGATTTGGAGCTGGATGTGTCACTCGTCCGGAAATTTGTGATTAGAGGTACACCACAGAGTGGTGTATTATCTTCCCTTCTTTGGAACTTGGTTATAAATGACCTGTTACAAAACCTAGAGAGGTTTAGCTTTAAGTGGTTGGTTATCGGCAACCAAATAATCGGAATTAATTGCAGGGTCGATTGTGGGATGTTCTGCAAGGAACTAAATTTAAACCTCTCTTTTCGCCTCCCTGATCACAGTAGTGTTTTTCAGGCGGAGCTTATCGCAATCAAAGCGGCCATAGACTGGATGAAGTATAATGTAATACCAGTTAGGAATATTGACATTTTTACGAACAGTCAAGCTGACAGTAAAGTTCTACTTAGGCTTGATCACGTCGTAAGTAGCCCGGAACTGTCTCTCATCTTTTAACGAGATGCCAGAACAGTTCAACATTCAGCTTAAATGGGTGCCAGGGCATTTCAATATAACGAGGAATTTAAAAGCTGGTGGACTCTCTTGACAGGGTACCTCCTGTCGCATCTTACCATGTCAGGCTAATACAGAAGTACAGAATTACCGCTTGCTCGGTAATTACTCGGCAAAATTGGCCTACGCTAGACTTAATCAGGGCCTTCCAACTAATATCCATGCAACGAAGTAATATTTGTATAATCGTGGGTGTCATTACTGGACACTGTCTCATTAGTAAGCATGCGAGTAGACTGGGTGTTCTCTCGCATGATTGCTGTAGAAGTTGTAGGGCACCTGTCCTAGCCAGGCTCGTTACAGGCTGAAGTTTTTTGGAGTTTGGTCGTCATTTTGTCCTATTGTGTAAACATAATTGGGATCAAAGTCAGGAGCTATATTCTCTATATTCCTGTTTCAGTCATTGAAATTCAAATGATGCAGGTGTTTCCTACGCGCCTAGAAATTTGGAATGCTTTTTCTTTTGTTTTTTTGCTCTCGTGAGTCCATATCCCACCATTTGTTAGGTTTTTTGAAAAAGGACGCGGAATGCATTTCCGTTACATGTTCTTGAACAAATAGATGAATCTGTTTACATTTTGCAAAAAATACTGTCAAATACAGTCGTGCAGGTTAAGACCAGCCTTTTTCTATCTAAACCTCATCATACTGAGATGTTTTTTGATGAAAAAATGAATAACTTTTTGGATTGGTCTTTTTGAAAAAAAAATCTAGATTTGTAAAATGTGACCTTCAATAAAAATTTAGTTTCTTTTAATCTGTCATCTGTGTTTTGCAGACGAAGGATTACACAAAAAAAAAATGCTACCTTTTTTGAAAAAAGGCTGGCAGGAAAGCCATGAAGAAATGAAACATGGATGCAAAAATGATAATTGGTAAAGCCAAAAATCCTCAATGTTTTAAAGATGTTGACATACCGATGTATTACCACCAGTCATCCAAAAAGCTTGGCAAACTTCTGTCAAGGAGCGGAAGAACTAACTTTTCATTCATCTTTTTCCTGCCTAACTATACCGCTTATTGCAACCGCTTAACCAAACCAATATACAATTTCTTATGCAGCGAAAACGAGAGAAACGGTGCTTTTGAAAATGTTTATTTTACATATTTTCACCGTAACAAAGCTTTTTGCCATGAACACTATTCTGTCTGTATCATAAAAAAATTCAGTTTACCATTTAATAATTCGCTTTTTCGCATTCATAATATTTTCAAGTTTTTTGTATATCTTAAAAACTAACTGTATCTTTGTGAAAACCAAAAATTAATTAGAGGTAGTTAAAGTTTTAATAAAAGCTTCTCAAATAACAAATTAAAATTCTTTTTTAATTTGCAATATTATTTTTCCCTCTGTTTTGTTTTTAATTTAATTTTTTTTTTAATTTTCTATTTACAAAAGCTTCAAAAGTATTTATAATGATTAAAATGAAAATTATCATTTAATTTAAATAAGCTCGTTAAATTGAACCATATTGCTAAGAAACACTAAGAAACACTAAAAAGCTTCACCTGTATTTTATTTTTTTATGAAATTAAAAGTTTAAACGTAAAACGTGCTTTTTGCCGTGAAACTTATTTTATTTGTCAACTTTCAGTTTTCTATTTTGAAATAGAATATCATAAACCTTGTATCTTTATAAGTAGCATCTCTATGAAAATTAAAATAAATTAAAGGAAGTTTGAGTTACACCAAAAAAAAGTTCCTTCAATTATATAACAAATTAAAGTTTAAAAAAAAATTTTTTTCACTATTTTCGAGTTTTTTTTAACCGTTTTGTTTTTAACAGTAAAAACTTTTATATAAATTTTACGAAAAGTTTTTTTTCACTATTTAAAGCTTTATAAAGTTTAATTATGTAGGAAAAATCGAATAATTTAATTTATCAACTTTTACAAGTACCGTCCCAGTTTAACTCAAGCATTGTGACGTAATTACAAAGGAGTTAAAATTAAAATGAAAATGGGTCCCAACAAAATTACTTAAAAAAAAAAACACATAACTCAATAAATCATGTTTCAAGAGATTTTTTTTTTCGTTTGTTTTATTTTTGAAATATAAAACTGATTAGATCTTTGTGTATATAGGGTCCAGCTTTTGTTATAAATATATTGATTTGAAATTGGAAGATACAGAAACATAAATACATAATAGGATTTAGAAATAAGATTTGGTAAAGCTTAAACTCAATATATTTGAAATCAAAGTAAAATAATTTTTCCCTTTCGACAACGAACCATGGCATTTAAAGGATGATTGGAGATTTACTTTAATAAATTCTACGCTTTCTACGTAACTTGTTGAGTATGACATTTTGTTGCAATATTGCCCGAATTGTTTTTTGTTTAATTTGATTTTACTTTATTATAAAAATGAACAAGCTTCTAATTAAATTCATAAAGATAAAAAAAAAAAAGTCCTTTATACATCATCCACTCATTTCAGAATTCCATTTTATCGTCTCGTCAAAATGTATGGTTCCATAAATTTATAATCTTTTATATATATATATATATATATATATATATATATATATATATATATATATATATATATATATATTATATATATATATATATATATATATATATATATATATATATATATATATCAGTGGTGTAGCGTGGTTTTAAGAGGTACCAAAGTTTGCAATATCACGGTTTTTGCGATGCATCCGAGAAGGCGTACTCAGCAGTAGTTTATTTACGATCTAAAAACGTTGATGGAGTTAGTTTTTTAGGGTTAGTATGCGCCAAAACAAAGGTTGCCCCGTTTAAACAATTGCCTATTCCTCGTCTCGAGCTAGGTAGTGCGATTCTCTTAGCCAAATAACTGCATAAAGTTGCAGATGTTTTCGAAGCATATATACCAACACACGCATTGCACGCTGGGACAGACTCTAATACCATGCTATTCAGGCGCTCCAAAAAAACTAGTTTCACTATTGACAAGCTATCGAAAACAATTGGCAACACGTACCTACAAATTTAAAGACTCATCTTTGGAGAGATCTACAGGAATTAGCGCCTACGTTGAAAGAGCTCCAGACACTATTAATACAAATAAAGCAATAAGCAATCCAAGACCTCTAGCACTGGTTAATAATTCTATTACATCGTTCTGAAACTAAATGGTAGATGGCAAGGAGATTTTAGAAAAAGTGGCATACAAAATACCTTATTATGCTACAAAAAAGGTCCAAATGGCAGCATCAATAATTTAACTTTAAAATCAAGTGATCTCGTTTTAATAAAGGAAGGAAATACAAAAGCATTCAATTGGGCCCGAGAAAGAATAATCCAGATCTATCCAGGCGCTGACAACGCAATCCAACAGTTGCAAAGTACAAATACACATACAATACAACATTTTTTTAATGGATCCAAGAAAGCCGTTAAGAGAAGAATGTTGCGATTTCTAAATAAGCTAGATTGTTTTTAGTAAATATAAAAAAGGGGTTTCGTGATAATCTTGGTACTGAGGATGCTCTTGTCTCATTTCTTGATTCAGTTTATATTATTGGTTGTTTCCAGGGCTTAGTTTTAGGGCCTATTATTTTTTTTATTTTGTATTAATTCTCTGTTGATGATGAGTACTTCAGGTAAAAAGGCAGCTTTCGTAGATTAATTGGAATTCTTTTATATTTATCCTATTAACTTTTTGAACGGTAAATAAACTAAAGCGATTGAGACAATTGTTGAATGGTATGATTCTAAGAAAAAGTCAAAGGCAACAGACGCTTATATCCCTGCAGTTAATTTCGTTTAGCCAAATTTGGTTTAGGGTTTGATGTTGGGTCCTATATGAAGACAGAAATAAATCCCTTTTGACTTAAAAACATAATTGTGTTAAAATTGATCAAACAATCCCGTATTCAGTATGGAAAACCGTGCTGGGGTTCGAATTATTTTCCGAATATTAAAAATTTGATAATTGGTCAAAAATACTGATTGAGGATTAAATGATCCATATCGCTTCTTTTCCAGCACATCATAGTCATTATAGCAGAGAAACACGTGAGAAAAAATTCTAAGGACTCGATATGAATATTTAAAAATTATATTCTTTAAACTTAGAATTCTGTTCTGAAAATTCGGTTGAATCTCAAAATATAGCAAAAAAAGTATTTTTAAGCCCGGAGGTATAGACACGACATGCTAAGCTTGAAAAACATAACGTTAAAAGTAATTTCGGTGTACATCTCTTGGAACCAAAAACCAGGTGTAATTTAAAAAGCAGAGACAACAATTTCAAAAAAGAATAAAACATTTGATCTGTAAAACTTTCTAAGCACCTCTCTTTTGACTAATTGCATAAGTTTTTATAAACGGTAGCTTTGGACTTTTAACTATACTATTTATGAATCTTCAAATATGTCTGCCCATTGTATGATATAGGATGAATTCAAAGGTGGCAATAGTTGAAATGAAATGGCTGACTGTAATTTTTGAAACTCTCAGGTAGAAGAAATAACGATATGAGATGATAAATGTTACGGTCAAAATAAAAACAAGGCGAAGAGTTTATACTTGTTTTTTGGATTCACCCTGTATTCTCAAATTAAAATTATTAATCGAAACATTTTGGTCATGGGCTTACCTATGTGCAAGGTGATACTGTGCATGCTCTGGTTAATAAGAATAGAAAGAAAATCAAAGCTTTGACAATTTTAACACTTTATGACTGACAGCAATTGGTACGCCCATGTTCCAACAGATCCCGTGTGTACAATATAGAACTACTTGATTTCTTGATTTTCTTAAATCGAATCCACCATATTGTAGTTTTTAGCAATCACATGGTACTGTTGAAAATTAATTTCATTTCAGGGGTAAAAAACACTATGTGTTGTTACTACTGATGGACATTATGAGTTTCTCAGGATGTCATTTAGGTTGGTCAATGCCCCAGCTATTTTTCAGAAAATTATGAATAGAATAGTTAACTAATGGGGAAATAGTGGTATATCTATAGATGATATAATAATCCCTAGTAAGACGATTGCAAAGGGAATGTGAAAATTAGAGCGGTTGTTAGTTGTAATAAACTAGCATGAAGAAGTTACCGATGATTGATCAAAAGGGTTAGGCGGAATTTTGTTGCAAGCCAATAAGTATAAATCTTGTATTAAGATCAGAAAAGCATGTTCTTAATAATTAACACAAATACCAATCTGAAATGATTCTGTGATGATTGTGGCGACATATTTAACAAATTGGCTCGGAATATTGGTCTCGAAAGAGGGTATTATGCAAAAGCTTGTCCGATGAAATTAAAGGGATTGTTCGTGACAAACCCGATAAAAGAGTAAGGCGCTTAAAAGAGTAACCTCAACAAACTGATTCTGTTATTGGTAGTTGCAAAAATTGTGATGGATCAATAAAATCGAATCCTGAAAGGAAGTAATTTATGCTTCTAGATTTGTAAATATACGGTCTCTCCTGAATCGTTAAAAAAGTATCTGAGGGATAAGCTTGATATATTAGAAAGCGATTATGAATGCATATTACTCGTATCTGGCGATCAGGACATCAAACGGCTTAATTTCGTGTCTTTTAAAATTGCAGTTAATTGGATATTTCAATACGAGATAAGGTACAAAACGAGATATGGTACAAAACTGGATATTTCAAAATTGGATATTTCAATACGAGATAAGGTACAAAACGAGATATGGTACAAAACTGGATATTTCAAAATTCAATATTTCAAAACGAGATAAGGTACAAAACGAGATATGGTACAAAACTGGATATTTCAAAATTGGAAATTTCAAAACGAGATAAGGTACAAAACGAGATATGGTACAAAACTGGATATTTCAAAATTGGATATTTCAATACGAGATAAGGTACAAAACGAGATATGGTACAAAACTGGATATTTCAAAATTGGATATTTCAATACGAGATAAGGTACAAAACGAGATATGGTACGAAACTGGATATTTCAAAATTGGATAATTCAAAACGAGATAAGGTACAAAACGAGATATGGTACAAAACTAGACATTTCAAAACAGGATATTTCGACATGTGATTTAAATTTAAAATGATTTTTTAGCAAAGTTCTGGAATATGGCCAATTAGGAAGGAACTCGGTGATTTCTTAACCGATTTTTTATTCTTCTACTTAATATAACTTTTCTTCACTTTAGAGAATATGTGTGAGAAAAATTAATTAATTTTCATCAACATTTTCATCCTACATATTGAATTTCATCGTAATCGGTTAAGAACTCGCCGAGTTCCTTCCTAATTGGGCATATTCCAGAACTTTGCTAAAAAATCATTTTAAGTTTAAATCACATGTCGAAATATCCTGTTTTGAAATATCTAGTTTTGTACCATATCTCGTTTTGTACCTTATCTCGTTTTAAAATATCCAGTTTTGAAATATCCAGTTTTGTGCCATATCTCGTTTTGTACCTTATCTCGTTTTGATCAATTATATTGATTTAGAGGATGATTTAAATAGCAATCGAAAGATATTTTGGGAACTTGTTAAGTTGAAGAATCAAACTAACGGTTTACCATCAGTTATGACATTTAACGGACAAAAGTCGAATGATCCTCTTACAATTTGTAATTTTTTGGCGGACTACTTTAGCTGTGTACTTGCCAAAGATACCAATAATATTCAATGGTTATCAGCTAGCATAAACAGCTCAATCATCACGTTCTCCCAACAAGATGTTGTAAATGCGCGTCTTAACCTCGATTTCTCCAAGTGCTCTGGACCAGATGGATTTAATAAAAGTTGAAGTTAGACAAAAACGGTACTACTTTGCTAAGGCTTCCGATAAATTAAACCACCGTTTATAGTTAGATAAGCTTAGTAAGCTCAATTCCGACTTTATACCGCTGAATTGGGTTACTTTTTACTTAACTAATCGTAAAATGTATGTTAAAATTTCCTGTCGATGTCTTTGGTAAGAGAGAGCGGCAACTACGGCTGCACGATTCTCTGCCGTGTTTGAGTGGAAATGTCTACAGTCGGGCCACTCGACGATTGGCAGTTTGCTTAGGAAAGACTTGGCGAATAGTGACTACACAATACCGATTGTATGCTTTAAAAAAGGCTTCCAGACCCTTATCCGCTCAAGGGAATCCTGGAGGAACAGGTCATAAACAGAAACTGGAAATATACAATTCTACACTGACGCTCCAAGCTAAACGGCAAAGTTGGAGCTGGAGTCTATTGTGACAAATTAAATGTGAATATATCCATTCGTCTTCCAGATCACTGCATTGTGTACCAGGCAGAGGTGGTAGCGATTGAGAAAGCGCTGACTTGATTGATGCATAATATCTTATCCTCAAGAGATATAACAATATATGTGGACAGTCAGGCGGCAATCAAGTCGCTGGAATCAGTTTCTCTGACGTCTGTCGTGATTATTACTCTTAACGAGATCATATCTACAAGGGATATCACAATATATGTGGAGAGTCAGGCGGCAATCAAGTCGCTGGAATCAGTTTCTCTGATGTCCGTGGTGGCATTGAAATGCCGCTCATCTCTTAACGAGATGAGTGAGCATCTCAATATCTAGAAAGTCTGGGTCCCCGGTCACTCGAACGTTCTGGGGAACTGTATGGCTGACGAACCGGCAAGGAAAGGTAGAACCCTCTATTTGAAACCAGAAAGGGCAAATCTAGGGAGGCCTATAGCAGCGCTTTTTATGGCGCTTAAAAATGAGGCGATAGCCTCGGCACAGAAAAGGTGGAATAACACCATAACACGCAATGTAACGCGGCAAGTCTGGCCGAAACTGGACTTGAAGCGCTCTAAAACACTACTATCCCTACGTTTACTTGACTTAAGTATAGTCGTGAGGAGATATCTTACGCTAATAAGTAGCTCTGAATAATTCCAACGAAGATTTGAATTGTTTTTGTGATTGGCTGATCGAAACTTAATGTGAAGAAATGTCAAGTCATGCGACAATATCTAAATCTAAGCAGCCTTTAATTTATGAGTATTCTCTTACACATAAGATTTTAAAACGGGTGGAGTCAGTAAATGTTGTCTTCTGGTTCTGGCTATACAGTGATTTTCGTCTAGGCATAAGTGTGTAAGTTCACATTCGTCGCGTTTTCTAACTAAATCACGTGGCGTTTAAATATGCTCCAGAGAAATTTTTTCTTCCACAACGCCAAAAACGAATAGCCAATATGAAAGATATACCCGTACACAAAATTATTACTCGTCTTTACAGAAGAAAATCCAATTGCTGAACTCAACGAATTCAGAAGAAAATGAATCGAGCTGCGGTTAAAAATAAAGAGATGTTCGATAGTAAACACCAGACACCAAGGAACTATAACGTGGGTGATATGGAAAATTTTATTTTTATGAAATGTTTCTAACTCCGCTAAACGGTGAAAATTGAATTTAAAGAAGTTCTTCGGCACGTATCGACGAGATGGTGTCATGTTTGGACAAAATGGTAAAATGTTTTTGTTGCATATTCTGACAGTTTATTCCGAAACATATAAAAACCTGGAATCTAATGTTACTTCCAAAAATAAGCTTCACGATCGTAGAACCCATTTTTTTGGTTACTAAGTTCGCCAATTACCTTCAAAAACTGAACATTTGATTTTTCTTAAGTTCTTGGATCTCTGAAATCTCAAAATTGTCTTAAACTGTGGGGCAATTGTATAATATTATATGTTTATAGTTTTATACTATTTTTAAGTGTTTGTTGAATTTATTTTTTTTATACTCATACTCATGCAGAGTATATTCTAGTTCCTAATAATTCCGCTCTTATCATTGAAATAATAAAACAAGTGCTTTGTCCTCCTCAGACATTTTTCAAAGATGGTAGGCCTACCGCCGAGGTTCAAAATTTATATATATATATATATATATATATATATATATATATATATATATATATATATATATATATATATATATATATATATATATATATATATATATATATATATATAACATCATAATCCAACTTGATTAATTAAAAGTCACAAAAGACCTTTCAATTTAAAACAAATTAGTTTTTCACAGTTCAATGTAGTTATTATAATACATATATTAAGAAATATTTCATCTCATTATTTAATTTATTTATCTAGCTTCTACTGAAAAAAAACAATAACCTTTTTGGGTGAGCTCCTTGTTTTTCCTTTTATATACACAGACAGATACACATATATTTAAAATAATGACAGATTCTAATTATTAATTATCAAAATTAAATAGAAACCGAAAAAAAACAAAAGACTATTTTTGTGTTAAGAAAATTTTCAAATGTAAAAATTTTTTGGTTTTCAAAGGAAAATGTGAATAACAATAGAAATTTTCTTTTTTGTCGAATTAATTTCTTTTTGTTTTTCTTTTTAAATGTATGTTTTTATGTAGTTTGTGACCTTTTCATTTTGTTAGGTTTATGAATAGATTAAAATAAATAAATTGTACTCTATACTCTTTATATATATAGAAGGATTATATGTTAGAACAATAGAAACTACCTCTCGATTTACTCGGAAGCCATAAGCGTTACAAATAAAAGTGTTATTTAATTGAATTTTTATACTTGGGTCAAAGATGGGCGAAATACTTTGTATTTAGTTACCTGCAATGACTTAAATCGTTTAAATATATGCTCAAAACTAACACAAACTGTATAAACATCACAATAAAGTTGATGAGTTGTTGCCTGCGAGTTATGTTAGTAAAATTAAAATTGTCAAGAGAATGGTGGAAGGTAATGAAATGTTGACGATAAATCGAGGATTTTTTTTTTTTTATATATGTGTAAGAGTAAAGAAAAACAATAAACTTGGAAAGCACAATGTCATGGTGATAAACGCAAAAGAAATGACGACGACGACACAAAAAAATACCCTCATTGATCCCATTGACCCTTTTTTTTGCTGGTTGGGTTTTATAACAACAAAAAACCATAAATATTATTAACAAGAGCGAGACAAAAAAAAGGGATAATTTAAAAAGATTTAAATTTTTTTGCTTTGCATGTATAAGGCCAAAATAGTTTGTAAAGTTATTAGAACTAAATAAGTGTGAAGATAAGAGATTGCTGGATTTAATTTTTAGATAAATTATATATAGTTGTCGGGGAACACATCAAAGCGACATTTTTAGCATAAAATCGTAGAAAACATTGTTTATGCATTTATCGACTAACGTCATTGCTAAATATAGGTATTTTGATTTTATTTCCAAACAAGCTGCGGGACATTATTCTTAAGAAAACAATAATATCCCTAAACGACAGTGTTTAGCTATGAAACGATCAAAATCTGTTTTTTTTCAATTCTAAATTCAACAACATTTTTTTTGTTTTGAAATGATTTTACGGAAAGAGCTTCCTACATCAGTAACAAATTTGAAAAAAAAAAAAAAAACTAATTTGACATAAATTGAAATAAAAAATATTTATAAATTGGATGAAAATTGACTTTGATTAATTGACACTTTGAAAACCAAAAAAAAAAAGTTAACTAAAATTTGAATAAAATATGTAGGAGTGGTTGTATGTGAATCTTTACAGAATTGAAACGGATATTTGATTGAATGAAGATTCATATAATGTAAAGTGAAATTTGATATACAATTACAGTATGTTTGATTAACATGATAAATCGATTTATCAAATCGTTGATACTGATTTAGAAAATATACGAAATTTGCATTTTCATAATAATCAGTTGACAGTTGGTAAATGTAAATACATATAAGTAAACGAAGCGATAGGTCAATTTTAGTGATTTGTAATTTTTTATCCTCTTTTCGAGAGGATCTCCCTTTTCTTTTCTCTTTGAAGTAGATTTTGAGGTTGAATTGCAGCCTCATTTGAAATAATTTCATACCCATCGGTTAATCACCACACAATTTCACTTTGTATTTGCTTCTGGCCATTTAAAAGTTACATTTCGTTTTGTTTTAAAAATCCGATCCTTTTCGGTAACTAAACAAAATCGCTTGATGGTTTTGAAAACATATTTTCCTTTGGATGGATTTATCCAATAAATATGTAGTCCCAGCGAAATATGTTAAAATATCAACAGAAATTATAATATGATGACATCCGAAAAAAAGTTTCCCTTAAATCTCGATCAATTTAACTAACATATCACAATTTACAAAAGATGGCACCAGTAGTAAAATGCGGCAGTTTTAAGGTAGGCTTAATTTTTATTCTGACGTGTTTTCGTTAATTTTGTTGTACATTTTATGTAAAATACACTTATACTTTTCTCACAAAATGCATTTTTTCCCTAAAAATCCAAATGATAGTGACATCTATTGGTATAATTTCGAACAACATATTAATCCAAAAACATAAAAGAACAGAAGGACTTGTTTTTAAGTGTAATCTTTAAAGTGCAGTATAATCTCTAACTTGATCATTCAATCTCGATCAATTTAAGTAACATATCACAATTTACAAAAGATGGCGCCAGTAGTAAAATGCAGTGATTTTAAAGTAGGTCCACTTTTTTTCTGACGTGTTCTTCTTAATTTTGTTATACATTGGTTGCGTTTTTTGTACTTTCATACAAAATTCATGTTTTCCCTATAAAACACAAAAAAGATGATAGTGACATCTAGTGTGATATTTTAGAACAAAATATTAATCTAAATTCACAAAGATGAGAAGGATTAGCTTTTAAGTATAATTTTCGAAGTGTGGCATCGTTCAATCTCGATCAATTTATTTAACATATAACAATTTACAATAGATGGCATCACTAGTAAAATGAGGCGGTTTTAAAGTAGACGCATTGTTTTATGTGACGTGTTCTCGTTAATTTCGTTGTAAATTTATTGTGAGTTGTATGCTTTTTTCACAAAAAAAAAACATTTTACCCAAGGATCAAATACAAAACGATGATAGTGACATCTAATGGTATGATTTAGAACCAAGTAAATCCAAAAACACAAACGATGAAAAGAACTAGCTTTTAAATATAATCTTAACAGTGCGGCATAATCTTGAAAATTAGGCGAGGTCATCTCCACTGTAAAGCAACGTATAGCTTTAGAACACAAGGTCGCCATCTTGTGGCAATCGAGTTTCTTGGAGAGCGCAACTAGTTACAAGCGATACGCTTTCATGGCTGATATATAGTGCCATCAAATGCGCATGGTTTTCTTGCCGACTCCACGTTCTACGTACCGATCCTAAATTGCGTGTCCGTTAACATAAGCAGGAGTCGTTAAGTGAAGTTTTTTTATGAAGGTGGGTAGTTAGCCTACCGATCCAACCTTCGTTTAATCGCTTCCTACGACAAACCAAGGATGTAATGGTAGATTTCTAAGTATAACAGCCTTTCATGAGGTATGGGACTGCCCCCAACCACATGAGCCATAATGGTAAGTTTATAAATGTGGTTTAGTAACATTTTTCTTTAACTCATCTCTTTTATTTGTTATAACTTTTTGTTTAATTCTTTTTATTGTTAAAAAGTACATTTTCTTTATTCACAATTATTATCTAAGTGGCATTCCCACATGTTTAGATTTTCGAATAAAACATTTAATAATAAAAAAAAAGAAACGATTCGCACCCACCCATTATTTTTATTTTTCCGTTCACATTATGTGAAATATACAGACCAACTTCGACTTACTACTTTACAATTTGTTTTTTTTTTTAAAGTCAACATTTAACGGATAATGAGAGCTAATATTTTCACAAAATATTACTTATAACTCTAAAATGTTTTTAGCACCTTTGTTTCATAGTTTTACAAAACGTAAGTCGAGTATGACCTGTTCTATAAAACATAATAGAATTTTTTTATTTAATTTATATTTTTTTAATATTTTTTCCTCTTTATAATTTAATAATGTTTCCAAGAACCAAATCCCATAAACTAAGAATATATATATTTATTTTTTAATGTTCTTACGATTTGTCTTAACAACGCCCTAGAAAATAAATACCTCGACGTGTATAGTTTGTTTTTTTTTCGATTAATATTATTTACATTATGTTATACGAGCGACCGCGCTGTGGTCGAGGGGTATATACTCGGATGTCTCTTAAAGTACTTATGAACGAGCATGATGTGTGTAGAAAATTTGACCACAATTTCCTTTGCTTGTCGTTTGATGGAAATATATCAAATATGAAAGAATATTGGTAGGAATGCAAATCTTGAGATTGTAAGGTTTCCTAGTCGCAGTTGTATCTTTTAAAAGTTGAAATTGTGGCCAGTAGAAAGCTTATTGAAGAACTAATGGAAGTGGTAAGTGTTAGCTGCAGAAATCTTTTTAAGTCAATAGCATTGGCAACACTGTGTGTTAAATGTGTGATTGATGGACCAGAAGATAATCCAGTACTCTTAATACCTAAATTGTCTACTTCTGGTGGATTATCGGATGTGGGTAAAAATTCCTGTTACTGATAATCCTGGTTTTAAAATAGTTGCACCAAAATTTGGTAACATCTATCCAGATTTGTTGGAAAATAATCCAGATATTTTGAAGATGGCGAATAGTTGTCAAGCCATTAAATTAATTCCAGAAAGTGCAAACTTGCAAGATTTAGAATACATCTGCTTCTAGTAGAGCATTAATGTTGATTTGCGTGAATTATTGCTTAACCATCATACCTAGTATACTGGGGTGTTTATTCGTCCTTTTAATAATAAAAATTTTCGGGTATCAGAGCCTTCACGGATAAAATTACGGTTGGGGATCACAACTTCAAGCTTAAAAGACCTTTTAATGATATATCCGTTTTGTTGCATGAGCATCATTTTGATTTTCTTGCTTTAACTGAAACTTTTCTTTCAAAACAGGTTGTTTTGTGAAAATTTTGATTATATAAAACCCACCTCTCGCGGTAAATGTTGAAATTCGTAATTTTAAAATAATCTATTATGAAAAAAAATTTTTTTTTTATATTTAGCAACCAACTGACTGCTTGTCTGAACATTCAAGTCGGACTGCTTATACAGTAAAGGCCAGCAATGGCTTGTAAAAACCGATAATTCGTATCACTATACCTCCATACTTCATTAAATTGATTTAGTTAATTTTCTTTGGACATGCCATTGAATTTTGTGATATTAAAGAAAAATTTACTATTACAAAAAACGCTTATCAGTAAAAAAATTTCATAATACACGTAATAAATACTACATCCATATAGCTTCCTCCCCCATATTAATAATTGCTTTATAATGTAGATTAGTGAACATAATTTTCTAAAAAATAAAAATTCCATAAAATTAAAAACAAATCATCTTCGAAGCATTGCTTATTTTCTTTGGTTTTATGATTGTTGTTAAGAAAAATAAAATATGTTTTTGAGGGTTGAGTGAGAACTTCTTGACTACACACCAAAAAAATAAAAATAAAAATCAACTTAAATAAATAAAAAATAAAAAAAACGAAAATCCCATCATAAAAAAAGCGTATTTTTGTGTTCGCTTCAATTAAATAAAATAAGCTAAACAAAAAAAAGGGCAATTGAAATTACAATAAGACGATAATTTTATGTTCTTCTCCGAGACAGTTTCTTCGGTTCCCAGGTAGAATAAGAATCATATTTTTTTTTTTTTGTTAGGGTAATAAAATTTAAATATTATATTAGGAAATTGGTTGGTTTTGGTGCCTCGCATATTTATTGTCTCCATCGCCTTAATATTGTAAAACTGGCAAAAATATACATTTAAAGATATCGCGACTTCGAAGGTCGTGGAAAAACTATAACAAAAAAAAGAACCAACAAACAGTTATATTAATTCTTTCGTCTTCCAAGATATCTAACGAAACTATTTACATTTATATACTGTGTAAATTTGTCTGCCTTCATTGTCTCTGACTGTTGTCTATATATTATCTTCTGTATATGTTATGTGCGTGATTGTATTTCTAAATTGAGCAGTACATACTGAGAAAAACATTATTATGTTGTTTTATTATGTTCGCCTCATCATAATAATACATAATATACTATCGATTAGAGATTGTATACAGTAAAATATCTCTAATATATACATAAAGATAGATAGAGAGAGAAAGACAGTGTGACAAAGAGAAAATGAGAAGGAAAACAAATATAAATTCAATGAAACTAGAAATTCATGTTTCAAGACTATTTATTACGCGAGATTAAAAATAAAAAAAAAATTTATATAAAGAAATTAATTATACCAAAGTATTGCAAAATATTGCGTTCAAAGAATTATTTACTAAATAGGATTATGTTTTAAACAATAAAGTTGTGTATTAAGTAACTTTGAAAAAATTAAAACTGTACAAAATGGTTTATTGATCTTCATAAAGATTGTACCAACTATTCCCGTAAAAATACTATTATTTTATAAGAATATCGATTGCCATAAAACACTATATACGAATCGAACTATAATTCTTGTTCGACGACTACAATCAGGAAATTAAAAAATGGAAAATTTATTATTATTTTTCTATATACATTTATAGTGATTAAAATCGTGTTGTGGGAGAATGAATTTAATAGAAAAACGAAAATCATCGTAACCCTAATCAGTACACTGGGTTGTGTCTCGGAAACTAAAAAAAAAAAATCTATGATCATAAAAAATTTTCGAAATATTTTTTAAATTTAATAATTCGTATTTAAAAATTTGAATTTTATGCTTTAAATTTAGTTGACTCAACAGCAAACTGTCGCGCAAAATTACGCCGTCGAACGTGACCAGATTTTATCTATGTTTTCTAATCTCGTGTCCTTATATAGTTTTATCCTCTAATTTATTTTAATTTATAAATTTAAAAAAACATTCAATCTACATGAGAAGATGTATTAAGAGATTCTGGGTGATACGATATGGTAGGAGAGTGAAGGACTCAATCATAAACAAGAAGGTTTAAATCCTTTAATCTCAAAACCTGAAGCGATCGAGATTTACCAAGTTATATGCGCTTGTGAAAAAAGTTTTTCAAGAATATTCTCTTATTTCTAGAATATTCTTTCTTATTTCAGGAATATCCTTGCTTATTTCTATATATTCTAGAATGTTGTTTCTTATTGAAGAATATTATTTCTTATTCCAAGAATATTCTTGCTTATTTTAAGAATATTATTTCGTTTTTCAAGATAATTTTTTCTTATTTTAAGAATATGGTTTCATATTTCAAGAATATTGTTTCTTATTTCAAGAATTTTCTTGGTTATTTCATTAATATTGTTTCTTATTTCAAGAATATTGTTTCTTGTTTTAAGAATATTGTTTCTTATTTCAAGAATATTGTTTCTTATTTCAAGAATATTCTTTGTTATTTTAAGAATATTATTTCTTCTTTCAAGAATATTTCAGAAATATTATTATTAATTCAAGAATATTCTGCCTTATTTCAACAATTTGCCTTATTTGAGAAGATAAATTAAGAGATTCCGGGTGATACAATATGACAAAGAATAAAAGACTCAATCAAAAGCAAGAAGGTTTAAATCCTTTAATCTCGGAACCTGAAGCCATCAAAATTTACCGACTTATTTGCGCTTATGAAAAACGTCGAGAATTCTAGAAAATAGATGGAAGTTAATTTTATCTAAAAATAAAAGCTAGCTTGTCTTGCATTTGTGGCAAACTCTCTTTTATGTAATACACTACAACCAATCAGGATTAACATAGCTTGCATATTTGGGGAAAGATCCACGAGTTATTCTTTACATAGTATCCCATATTTAAGGAAATAAGAAACTAAATTGCATTAAACCTAGGACTTGCGGTGAAACAATTAACTACTTCATAATTTCATCAGTGGGCACAATTCTGTTGATTTCGATTATTTCATTTATTCAGATAATTCTATAAATTTGTTTGTTTTTATTTTTTTCTAATCGCAATGGTACGATTTAATATTTACGTAGTTCCCTTGCCCTCTTGAGTATAACATGAGAAGTAAGCTCTTGCATCCATTTTAATAGGTTTAAACCTCCTCAAGGCAGTATTAACTCTTTTATTCTTTTTGCATTCACAATTTTGGAAAACATACTAAAGTTTTTCGAAACAAATTCGGACTTTGGTGTTTTTTGGTAAACTTGCCCTACCTGCAGATCGCAAGTATTAAAATTCAAAGTGATTCTTTAGCTTTCTAGAGGAGCCCTCTGTATGTATGTTACACAAAAATCAAGTAAATTATTTTCTAAGTAGGCTAGAATAAACCATAGGAAAGAAAAAGAATAGGAGGTAATATTAACATGAAAAAATAATTGGAAGCTATCCGTCACTTAAAAAAAAATCGTGTCCAAATTTGATTGTCATCAGATGACCAGATGCCTAAAGTTTTAATTTAACTGACCGAGTTTGGGTAGCAGCTAAATGATTTATAAAAATGCTTATATTCTGAAGGGAAGATTACTGAAACTAATCACAGTGCCAACTATTAGCCATGCTTAGTTTTGCGAAAAGCTTTATACGGCAAATTATATATTATTTATACAGTTGCTGCCCAGCAGCTAGATTCTGGTTCTATGACACATATGAATGAGAAATTAAAAAAATATATTGTTTCGACCAATAAGTTTTCATTCAGAGTTCCTCAAACTTGCTTTAAATTTTATAGCATACGTTTTTTGGTTTATTGTGATTTTTCTGGGCTTGTCTATTAATTTCTCTTGTCTATTAAAGCGAACTTTAATCATAGTCGTTTAATATCATTTATGTAAATATTTTTGGGGAACCTAATGAAATGTTTTGACATTAATTCTTGAGGCTAACGTCATTGATAACTTTCTGTGTCTTTCCGTTACTTTAAGACTGATGTCTTAAAACCAAGAAAGCTTGCCTCACCATAAATTGTTGTACCATTCTACACAACAACATCATAATATTGCATGAAATTCCAACACATGGCAACTTCCATATTCGATCAATCGACAATGAAGTAAATTTATTGAGTACCGGATGACTCGAATAAATTCTCTAGAGACAGGAAGTTACAGTTAGTTTGTAGCCACATTCGGAAGTATAGTTCAAAATTGCAAAACACCATAGAATAGAAATAGAAATTTAGAAGAGCAGTCCAATAGTTACAAATTACAATTTTATATTGTGAAATTTACTAACGATACGCCGACTAAATTTAGCGGTTCGCTTGATATGTTGTGAAACTGGGCGATATAATATACATATTATATTATTTGAAAGTGTAGTTTATTAGTTTATAGTTTTGATAGTGCGTAAACCGGAAAAGTTTTATTTTGTTTTTGTTTTAAACCCCAAAATACTTCATTCATAAATGAATAAATTATGTATGTAATTTCGGTTTCGCATACACCATTTTTTTTTAACTATCAACAATTAACAAAAAACTAAATAAATTACATAAATAAGTTTTCACAAGCTCTAACTATTAACACATTTTTTTTTGGGAAAATACGAACTACAAATGTTTTACAAATCGTACATTAATATTCGCAACATAATGCAATACTTACTTTAAATATGTTGTGAAGGTCTAATAAATAGAAACAATGCATCTATTAAATCCAGATGTTTAACAGATGATTAGAATAAAATTATGTAAATTTTATTTTTCCTAACATTGAGACATACAAATACCAGATCTCATAGATTTGTGTAACAAAAGCAATATTAGAAAACTACGTGTTTATTCGCCTTTTAACGCAAAGTGGCTGACACCTAGCGATTTTTTTCAAAAGTACAACAAAGATAGTCAAGTAGTAATAGTTATTTTCTAATCAAAGTGGCCTAATTCTAGTTGAATATGCATTAGGACATATAAACAATTGCTGACCACCTTTGGCTCTTATAGTATGTAGCGCCGCCCGCGGCACTTTAAAGGCGAATAGAAGTCAGTGACCAACTTTTCCAGAAACTAGCCAGAACACGGGACAATACAGCCTTGCTGAGTTTACTGACCAAAAGGAAACAGACTATTCCTTCTGGAAAGCAAAAAAAGTCACAATAAATACCTAAAACGCAAGTACCTGTAATAAAATGGGATGATGGAACTTTAGCAGGAATTGCAAAGCAAAAGGATTCCCTTGCATCCTATCTTGGAAACACATTCTTACCTTTCCCAAGGTAAACTGTTTATAAATCTAACACTAGGCAACAAAATCGTCAGTCAAAGTTGAAATCAACAATAACTTAAGCTTAAAATAAAAACTAATTAGAGGACAAACAGTTACCCGAAAAACGAAATCATCAGTTACTAAAGACCAATTCCCATTTAATAATTTAAATTTAAACTGTTAGCTTGGGATAAACAATTAAATTAAAACCCAAAGGGGCTAATTTCAAATTCCGGTCCTACACTAAACATTATAAAACAGAAACGTAACATATTTCGTTTAGTTCGGTAAGTACGCCAATTGAATTTATAATTAGGTGGTATATCCACTAAAAAAAAAAAAATTATTAGAAAAATGTTAGGTCTTTCGATTTAATTTTAATTGTTTTCGAAAATAATTAAAAATTTAAACCACGAACCGTATGTGAAAAACTAGTCTAGAGTTATGGACAGATAAAATGGGAAAAACCATAAAATTTTTATCTAATGCATATCTGCTAAAGAAGCAGCACATGAATAAAAAATAAACCATCTTATGGAATTCCCAATATGCATCGTTCGCAACATATGACCTAACCAAAATTGTCAATATTACCTCATTTACTAATAACACATGTACGCCACTGTGCAATATAAACAATGCAATGCACTGTTATTTATTATTTTATTGTCTTGTACGAGTATCGTATGTATAATTGCAGTTTGTCAGTGTTGGGAAAAATTTTTTATTCCAAAACCAATCGATAATCATAACAAGTATGAAACAAGACACAACCAAAATTTCACGTAAATCAAGCATGCCATCACATTTAAATATGCACAAAGCAAAAAAAAAACAGATTGCGGTTCTTTCTATCCAGTTATTACCACGAGATTATAATTTACGAAAAAAAATTATTTAGCACCCAGCAAAAGTTGTAAACATTTCGTCATCAATTTGAATACAGTTTTAAATATGAATGTAGTTTTTTTTACCTTAAAAAAATATTTAGATCATTACGAAGTAGTAGCTAGACTTCGGTGACATAAACAAAACAAATACAGTTTTCGAAGTATCCAAGGAAACTAAACAAAATTCTTTTCACAATTATTATTATTATAAACAAACACTTGGTTTTCGATACACTTTGAATCACACTTTTTTGACATTTATTTTTCTATCACATAAATATTCACAAAATATATAATCGCACAAAATATATGTAAATTAAAAAAAATATATATAAATTATTTGAACACAAAATAAAAAGAAACTTTCGAATATATTTATTCGTCTTATGATTATGATGACGAAAAAACAAAAACACTCGAAATTATTAAAAAATAAATATTTTTTTTTTGTATTACTATTTGCCTTTGTTATTTTATATTTTTGATGTTCTCAGTTGAAGGTCGTAGAATAAACTGAATTAAAATTTTTATTTTGTTTGTGGAAATGGAAACTTGATTTCATTATGAATGTGGTGGTAGTTGTTTTTTACGATATTTTTTTTAGTGTATGCGTGCAAACAAATATCTACACGATATTTGCTACTATCCACTATGCTTGGTAACGGCGCTAGTGTTTGCGGTTTGTTAATTTTACAGTAAATCCGGGTTTGAAAACTGGATAAATATATACATAGTAGTAAATATGAACATTTTTAATGAGTAAATTATATTTACCGTGTAATTTACTTCGATGTACAATCACACATACAAAATGAAATTATGATCATGCGCAATTTCCTGTTTGGGAGAAAAAAAAAAACCACGAACTATTTTATATTTTATCCTGTCTCGACTCTCGACTTCGTACCATAACAATGAGTTGTTTTTCATTATTTCCTTTAAAACTGTTATTTTGTGAGAGAATAGTTTGTTGTTCTAATACCATTCAAGAAAATATAGGATAATGTGCTGTATATACAGTGATGAGTAAAATTATACGGACAAAATTGTGTATCAAACGAATTGGTTGATTGATTTGGGGTATACTAAGCAGGATTTTCCGGAAATTGCCGATCACTGTGTACGGAAAAACTTGGAATAATAAGACTAGATAGTTACAGACACTTTGGCGGCCAATTCTTAGTATTATGTAATCCTGCATATGACAGTACATTTGGACGTTTCGAAACTTCTTTCACTGTAAATTCTGGAACACAACGTAAAACTTATTTATTCTTCACTTTAGTAACGTTTATTTAATTTTTAAACGAAAATAGTTAAAAAAAACTTAATTTAAATTTTCTACAAAATATTTTAAATAAAAAATTTTGTAAATAGTGTCCTCATTATACTATCCTGAAATATTCCAGTTTAAATCGAGTTCTGAACACAAGTACAATTTCAAATTACGTACTATCTATCTACTTTGCAATACATGTTAACAGAACCTTAATATCACGCATTGTTGTCGATGTCTGGTTAATCTTAGGTTGAAAAGAAAGATCAAATCGAACCTTTCTGACAATTTTTCCTACAACTTCTTTTTAAAAATTATGTTGACTGGATGTCGATGGAAATTCAAATGGCGCTTACGAACGTTGAGAATTATTGGTGTTAACATCGATTCTTGACGATGTGAAAACCTCGTGTGAAAGTTTCTTTCGATGAAGTTTATCGATGGAAATATGCCTGCATGTTTTTAAAATCGAACGTCAAATATTTGTCTTAACGACTGAATATGCTGAACGGATTGCGTGAGAGTAATCGTTCAGCGCTTTCGAAATAAAAATTGAGTTATTACAGTGTTTTAATCCAAGTGTACGAAGAATAGCACTGATGGAAAAATTTGAGTCCGACCCGAATGATCATAACAGAAATTTTGATAACTCAGAAAATAATTGTGACTCAAACTGTGTGCCTTGATCAGTGATTGCAGTAGTGGGCACTCCAAAGCATGAAATCTATTCAGAGTAAATTGCAGCTGCAATCGTTTCCGCTTTTATGTCTGAAACAGAAATAGTTTCCGGCCAACGAGTGTGTCGATCAAGGTGACAAAGTAACGCTGATATTGTGATATTGGAAGGGGTCCAATAATATCCAGCTGAATCTCTTAAAAACGTTTGGAAACCTTAGATTAGTTCCCAATGGGTGATTTGGTGTGCCAAGAAACATTAGCCTTTTGGCAAGCCAGGAAGTTTTGGGCCATCTTTCTTACATCGTTATTGATGGAAGTCCATATAACTAGTAAGAAGTCTGACTGAGCTTTAACTCTCGGGAGGGCAAGATTGTGAAGGCAATTAAAAACATGCTGGCAAAATTGCTTAGGAATATAGGGGCGCAGAAAAGCGGTAGAAGTGTCGCATTAAATTACCGATTTCTACGGGAAATTTTTGAAATTTGAGAGAGTTGCTATATTTGTCTACAAATCAATTTCGAAGTAATTGATTGTTTCTGGAATTGAAAGTTGTGCTATACGCGATAAAGTATCTGCCACCATGTTGTCAATTCCACAAACATGCCTTTTGTCAGTTGTAAATTGACTTATGAAGTAAGTATCGAAACTGTCTGGGACTAGCTTTATCAGTTTTCTGAGTGAAAGCAAAGATTCGTATACAGCGTGAAAGTCCGCCCTTCCAAAAAATAATTAAAATGTTTGATACCCAAGTAGGCCGCCAGTAACTCTTTTTCATAAGCACTTTATCGTTGTGTGACCCATCAAGACGAACAGAGAAAAAGCAAGAATGAGCAAGAATTGCTTGTTCGCTGAGTTGGACTTTACAATATTCAAAACCTCTCAAAGATTCATCCGACCAGATTATAATCCATTTATCGTTTTTCTTGAATCCCTTTAAATAATTGTTTAAGATGACTTGATTATCCCCTGCATGAGGGGTAAAGCGTTGGAAGAAATTAATCATTCCCATGAAACGTTGTAGATCTTTAACCGTTCCCAGACGTAGATAGTTGATGATAACGTTGACACGCTTCATAATGATGGTTAATTCCAAAACTATCGATAAAATTTTAAACTTTGTAATAATTTTGACGTAAATGAAATAACTATCTCATAACTGTTACATATTTTGTCATGAGTTCGTTTGCAGTCAATTTCTGTAATAATTTTGATGTTTCGAGATAAAAATGTAAAATTAATTTAGCCAAAACAATTTCGGATTTATGGCGAGTTTAGTGTTGTCAGTAACGCTTACGAAAAATAACATAAAAAATGCCGGAATTATTGTTAAATTACAGATTATTTCCTAAATAAATGTTTGTCCGGATAATTTTGTTCATCACTGTATATGACATAAATGTAAGCATAATTTATGTTATAATCGATTTGTTTTTCATTTTTTTTTTATGGACTAATTGCATTATTTAATGTTTAATATTGTTTACTGTTAATTGCGGAAGAAAATATTTTCATTAAAAATTAAATTTAATCTGTAAAAATTATGTCCTATAATACGTACGTACCAAATCGGTAGCTGTATCAAAATTAATACTTCCGGAGATGATTTTAAGCATAACGTAAGGTTTAATGAAAGCTATGTGTGACTTAAGTAAACATAATTTGAGGTTAGATAATTTAGTTTTTTATAAGACAGTTTAGTTTAGTTTTTTATAAGGGTAAAACGGTGTTAGTACTATTTAAATTATAATCAGACGAGTTTTTAATACAAGTGGCTTTGGCCAGAATAAAACATAAGTGAATAAAAAAATTACCAATAGCCAATAGCAATTAAAGATTCAACTTCAACAAAATTATTTTGTGAAGTACAATTGAAATCTAAACCTTAGTATAATGATAAATATAATAACGATAGACGATGACGAAATAAATAGCGTCATAATATACACAATTCCGGTGAATAACAACTATGATCCATTCAAACATCATAATTCCCAAAATAACAACGATAACAATAATAAAATAATTAATATCAGTGACATAAATAACAACAACAACAAATTTTTACCACCAATAACAATTTAATGTGCAGATGTTAATAAAATTACTTCCCGAATTCAAATAAAAAAAGTAGTAGATGATATAACATTAATTGAGCAACTTAAATAACACAGTGTACAATCCTTTAACTATGAAAATTCGGAAAATAGAATTTTCTATAACTGTTGATGAAGATGGACAAACTTCTTGAAAATTTAAAGAAGTCAAATAATCAAAATTTTTATCTTGTGAACTATTCCAAAAACTGAACAAACATTAAACAACTTATAGCTCAAAAAAATATTTTTTGTGCGGTGGCCAAAATAATCAAAAATAATGCACATTAACAAATATCATAAATCATTTTGGCTTAGTTTGGTGATGCAATGACTAAAGCTCATGTGACTTAAGCTAATATCTAAACTAAAAGCATCATCAATAAAAATAGAGCTCTTTAAATTTATGTGAGACATATTTGAGGTTAACCAAAACTTTGGTTTGTACAATAGATATTTTATAACCTTAAATTTGGTAATGTATGTCTCAAGATCGTGTGATTTAAGTTATACAATTAGTTTCAGTCATGTCATTTCACCTTTAGTTATATATTTCCAACATTTTCTATTACACAGTCCACATTTTGTACACTTTACTAAAAATAGCTTAATATTTGATGATTTAAGCTCATGTGGCTTAAATTGGATTCTTTACAGTAAACAACAGTTTTAAACTAAATTAAGCCAAAAGCTTAGTTCGGGTTGTATTGGGGCTACATCTAACGACTTAAGTAACAATTAGTTTAGTATTTTATGACTTAAGCTTAAGAGAATTAAGTTAAGATTAACAGTATACGATCAATAAAATAAAAGATAACCTAGACTATGGATTAGGTAATTTATTATGGCTTAAGTGGTTTAAGTTAACATCATAACAAGAGTCGCATTATGACCTAAGTAAATGTGCCTTAAGTTGTACAAATTCGAGGTCAACTAACAATTTGTATATTAGTTAAGACACACTTAACCAACATTTTCTTTCGGTACTTAAAGGTTATGTGACTTAAATTGAGATCAACAGTAAGATACCTTCATCAAAATGTATAACATAACTTGAGCAAGTATTGAATGATGCAAATTGCATCGAGGTTATATGGTCATCAGTCAAATAAATTTGAGGTTATAAAAACTTTTGTTTTAGACAATATACATTTTGCTTGTTTTAGATAGTCATAGTTATACTCATTTTTTTTGATTTGATCAAGCCACATTGTAGACCTGGCTTAGTTTGGAATTTTATGACTTAATGCGATTTTAATAAAGATAAAAAATATGGTACTAAACATAAAATAATACGGCTTAAATAATAAAAATTTAAGGTCAAAAATTATGCATTTTTTTTTATCATGGAGATCGTTATTTTTGATAATTGGTATTTAGTTTTAATTTGCACCATCCCATAGAGATTCTACACCTTTAATAGTCCCGTTTTAGTTTGATAATTTATGACTCAAGCTTAAGAGAGTTAAGTCAGGTTCAACAGTAGAATAAGTGACTGAAGTATTGAATGTTTTAAGCCCAAAACTACGTATACATTTTTTTCGAGGTTTTCATGTGACGTTTTAATTAAAAAAAATTGAGGTTAAAGTAAACTTAATTTTTTGCAATACACATTTTAAACTTTAAATAATCTTTGCCAACTATATGGTGTTTTATGACTATAAAATAAGTGTGACTTAAGTTAGGATTAGTAGTGAGGTAACAACAAAGTAAAATAAATTTGAGGCTAAACAAAATTTTGTTATCTGCATTTTTCACCTTAAATAGTTTTGGTTATATAAACGTATTTCTTTTGCTTACTCTTTATAGAACTTAGTTTGGTATTTTATGACTTAAGTTCATGCGATTTAAGTTAAGATAAAAAAACGATACCAATAACAAGATTCATAACATGATTTTAGTATGAAATAAGTCGACTTAGAGAATTCAAATTTAAAGTCAAAGTTTATTTCATATTTTACAACTTAAATCTTCTCTGCTCAGTAATATATTTTATGACTTAATCTTAAAAAAAGAGTTACTTAGTATTTCATGATTTTTAAGTCTAAAGCGAATCTTGAACTTTATCGAGTATAATCTACATTTTATACCTTAAATAGTCCTGGCTTACTTTGTTATTTTATGACTAAAGCTAGTGTGACTTAAGTTAGTCGCAACAGTAAGATACATTCAATAAAATAACGGTTCAAGTATAAAACTCGCAGCATGACTTGATCAGTCCACATTGTAAATTGTATGACTTAAGCTTAAGTTAGTTGAGTCACGTTAAATAGTATACGACAAATAAAAAAAGTGACTTAAGTATTGAATGTTTTAAGCCCAAATTAAAGCTTAAAACAAATTTGAGGTTAACGTAACTTAATCTTGTACAATCCAGCTTTGTACGTTAAATAGTCTTAGCTTACTGTGGTATTTCAGGATTATAAATCGTGTGACTTAAGTTAGAATCAACAGTAAGGTCAAATCAATGAAATTACTGACTTAAGTAAGTTTGAATGGTTTAAAACATAAGTTAATTCGGACTATAAACTCGGTAATTGTTTATGACTTTAACATTAACATTAAGTTAACATTAACAAGATTCGCTGGATGACTTAAGTAAATGAGACTTAAGTGAATTTGAGGTCAATTAACAATGGGTATATTAGTTAAGTCACACTTAATCACTATTTCCTTTAACACATTTATTATTTTACATGTTAAATCACAGAAGTCCTGGTTGAGGATCATGTTAAGTCTTAAGTCATAAATCATTTAAGTCATAAAAATCAATCCAGGTTTGGTTTAAATTTTTTTCGACTTAAGCGGTTTAAGTTAACATTAACAAGAGCGTGACTTAAGTAAATGTTACGACTTAAGTTGTACAAATTTTATGTTATCCAATCTTGGTCATTAGTTTGGTATTTTATGACTTAAGGTCATTCGATTTAAACTAAGATCTAACCTACAATATGTTTATATTTCTTAAACCACATTTAACCAACATTTTCTTTAACACATTGGTCGTTTTACAACCTAAACCAAAAGAAGTCTTGATTTAGTTTGGTGCTTGAAAATCATGTGACTTAAATTAGGATCTACAATACTTAAGACTTAAGCTTAAAAGAGTTAAGTTAGGTTAAATAGTATAGAATAATTTTAAAAAATGTCTTAAGTATTGAATATTTTAAGCCAAAAGCTAAGCTTAAAAATCTTTGCTAATTATAGCATTTTATGACTATAAATCATGTGACTTAAGATGGAATCAACAATACGGTAAAATACGGTACTAACTTTAGTAAGTTTGGAATGATTTAAGTTATACTATAATCCAGATTATAGATTTAGTAATTTTTTATGACTTAAGCGATTTTAATTAACACCAACAAGATCCTCAACATGACTTTTGTAAATGTAACGACTTAAGTAGTACAAATTTGAGGACAACAGATAAAGTTTGTAATTTGTAGGTAACATTTATCACGTAACATTACTTGTTGATCGTTTTACATCCTAAACTGAATAAAGTCCTGGTTAAGTTTGGTACTTGAAGCTTATGTGACTTAAATTGAGATCTACTGCAAGATATCTTTAACATAATTTATACTAAAATTTAAGCTAGCATTAAATTATTGCATCGGGATTACATGGTGACGACTTAAGTACAATAAATTTAAGATTAAACAAAATTGAATTATGTACAATTTACGTTTTTAATAGTCTTGGTTATAATATAACTTTATAGTTTAACATTATAGTCCTAAGTAAGTTTGGTATTTTATGACTTATGTCATACGACTTAAACTAAGAGCAAACAAATGGTATCATTAACATGATTTATAACACGGCTTTAGTATGAAATAAGATGACTTAATTAACACAAATTTGAGATTATTTTTTTTAGCTTAAGCTACATATAGCCAAAAGTTTAGTTTGCACAGTCCACATTCTACACCTTAAAAAGTCCCAGTTTAGTTTGATGTTTTATGACTTAAGCTTAAAAAGTTAAGTTAGTAATATAGCATATGATCTATACAAAAGAATGACTCAAGTTTTGATGAGTGTTTTAAACCCAAAGCTATGCTTAAATTGCATCGAGGTTCTCATGTGACGATTTAATTAAAATAAACTTAAGGTTAACGTATCTTAATTTTAGTTCAACTTAAGTTAGGTTCAACATTAAGGAAAATTTAATAAAATTATTAATTATTGTTTTATGACTTAACTTCATTCGATTTAAGTTAAGATAAAATATGACAATAACTATATCAAATAACTTTGTATTATGAATTTAGCATAGAGATCTTTTATTTTTGACAACAGCTTAAGCAACATATAACCAAAAATTTTGTTTGCACATTCCACATTCTACACCTTAAATAGTTCCGGCTTACTTAGGTGTTTTGTGACTTAAGTTTAAGAGAATTGAGTTAGGTTCAACAGTATAAGATCTATAATAGAAAAATGTCTTAAGTATTAAACATTAAGGCCCAACCTTTAAAACCAGTTTGACTTAATTTTGTACAATCAATATTTTATACCTTAAATAATTCTTGCTAACTATGTCATTTTATATTTATTAATCGTATGACATAAGCTAGGATCAACAGTAACGTAAAACCAATAAAAGTATACTAACTTAAGTAAATTATGCAATGATTTAAGTCAAAATTTAAACCAGATTATAGATTTGATAATTTTTAATGACATAAGTGGTTTAAGTAATCACGACAAGAGTCGCATCATGACTTAAATAAAAGTAACGACTTAAGTTGTATACATTTAATTTATCTAATTATGTTTGTATTTGTTAAGTCACATTTAACGGTTACTCGTGACAACTTAAGCGAGATAGTTTTAATCATGTTTTTTCGAACTTTTTTTGGCTTAAGCCACATATAACCAAAAAATGGTTTTGTACAATTCCGTTCAAACTTAAGTAAATATTGTATGATTTAAGATAAAATTAAGTCAGTTAAGCGTGAATTATATGATTTAGCATCACTGTTAAATAGATTAAGTTACAAATAATCTGATTTATATGCCATTGATGTTTAAAACCATACAAGTAAAAACAAGAAAATCTGCTTACTCTAAATAAATAAAAAAAGAAAAACTGAAAACTAACCTAAAATTCTGATTTATATCGCACAGACCAAACAATATAAAAAACAGTTTTTCTTTCGTCTATAACAATACAATAATAATTGTGTTAACACTTTGCGGCACCACAATTAAAAAATAAATGTTTTGTTCATAAGCGATAGTGTATATAAGATGCTAGTCGTACAATGCATCATTTTCGACGAAAGTTTTATAATTTTTTATGTTTTCCGTTTGCACACCTCTATTATAGTACTATACCAAAACTATTATTATTATATATTTTTTCTAACCACTATGATTTTAAGTTTACATTGCAATTTTATTGTGTTTGTACCTTTTGATTATTATTTGCTACTTGCGCGATTATCTTACGAAATGAAAGAAATAATAATTTTTTTTGCTGTTTCTGTCTTCAATGGCGCTAATTATGGTAGATTTAGTGCACTTATTTGGGTTACATGAAATTAGAACATTGTTCTTTAATTAGACAATGGTTTATGTTGGGAAAATTTTTGTATCTATATAAAACAATATAACATTATGTTTTTGAAATCGTAATCTTAATTAGAATTAAAGACGATGGTTATGATTAATGTTCAATTACACTTTAAGATAAAAGTTGGAAAGTACGTTTATACAACAAAAATGCTCCTTTCAAAATGTACAACAACAAAAATATTAATTTTTAACATAATCGTGCTAATTGCAAAGAGGTGTCTCTGGTTTCTTTGTTACTGAATTTTCTTGCTGTTGTCTGAACTTTATCAATTAACATTTGTTTTCATAGTAAATAAGATGCAGATGAGGTCTGCTTTGATTTCCCCACCAACCAAAATCAAATGTTGATTTTGATCGACATCAACTACTTCCCGCCTGTTTTTTGATAAAAATCAATATGATCAAGAATATGATGAAACGATAACGGAACTCGTCGATAAAGATGATGAGGAAGAAAAGGTGTTCGATTATCGGGATTACGAGTAGGTATACGTCGCCATCAAGGCAAAATTGTTATCTTTTCTCAAGCTAAAGACACTTTCAATCAAGCCTCCTTGTACCAACTGACCTAAGTTGTGGCAGAGCAATCCATACAGCTCCCGAAATTGCAACTTCCTAAATTCTCGGGAAATTACGGCGAATGGTTTGACTTCAAAAACGAGTCTACTGCCAAAGCTATACCGACATGGGAAGGATTTGGTACATTTTAGGAGAAACGGTCCTCCACTATCGAAATTGCCCATAGTAAAAAACAACCTGGCCGAGTTTTCGTGCAGTCATAAATCGCTCGTTCATCTAACCAAAATCGCCAAAGCCATTCGGCGTTAATATCATCAAATCCGGTTAAGTTATCTTCCAGAAAGCGCAACTCACAGAATTTTGTATTAGTTGCTTGTTAGTTACTGCGCTCTCTCTCTTTGCGATATCAATATGCAAGTATAGAAATCAGTGCCGCAAACGTCACCATGCAATGATCCATTTTGAAGCCGAAAATCTGATAAGTATTCCAGTTTCTTCAGCGAATTCGGTTTTATTTGGCAGAAATTACAAAATGCTCAAACTCGAAGAAGTTTCTGCATTCTCCTTCTAGAATTTGATCCTCTAAACTTGTTTTATGTCCAATTATAACTCGTGCAAAAATTGTCTACCAAGATCTTTGGAAGCTAAAATTTTATTGGGACATGGAGTTAAATGCGGAACTGCCACCTGGTTAGAACAGATTTTGCGGTTTAATTCAGATCTCTTTTGACTTATTATTCCAAGGTTTGTGTGCGGTCATCTCAAAGGCACCAGAATCGAGTTGCATGCATTTTCTGGTGCCGGTAAAAATCATATAATGCGTGCTTTTATCTTCGTTCATGTTTCGAGAGCCAAAGTCCGGTTATTCGATTGTGAACCGATCCTTTAATCTGTCTGTGCTGGTAAAATAACGGCCCCATAGTTGGAACACATTTATTGCTCATCGTGCTTATCCAATATTTAACAAATAACTAAAATTGTGTGTTGACGGCACATTCCAGGGTAAATGAACCCTGCAGATATCAGCAGTCGTGGTTCTGTGAAGAAGTTCTTGCTGAATTTTTTAAAAATATGTCTTGAGCAAATATAGAATTTCATCACAATCGGTTAAGAACTCGCCGAGTTCCTTCCTTATTGACCATATTCCTGAACTTTCCCAAAAAATCTTTTTAAAATCCCATTCCCATCCTACATATAGAATTTAATTTTAATTGGTTAAGAACTCACCGAGTTCCTTCCTAATTGGCGATATTCCTGAACTTTCCCAAAAAATCATTTTAAAATCCCATTTTTAAAAACATGGGTAGTCAAGATCAACTCCAACACAAGCTAAACTAGCTCGATGCTAGAGTAGCACAAATCAAACAAATTTATGAGGTACTATCGTATGCCACATAGACAATGAAACATCCAGACTACACAAGATGTCGATTGAAGATCCTAAAGAAATGACAACAGGCATAAAATACTGACTTTCAGTAACAAAGAAAATAATGACGCCCTCTTCAATATAAGAACTACCTTTAATATGAGAGCTAAAAAGAGCATCCTGCAAATTATAGATTTCGTTGCGGAAATTAAAGCAATTAAATATAGTACCTTAGACATTGAATTTAAAAACCAGTCTTTTTGACCTAGAACTAAAGAGTAAATCTTGCTTAGATTGTCGAGGACATCTTCCTAGCAATAAAATGTGTATTTATAAATTTAGTTGTTCTGATAAATTTCTAGCAGTGGTGCAATCATTACTTCCATTTTACTCAACAAAACCTATCCGGAAAATAACTGAACATTTCTGTTCAGTGTTGAATTAATACAGTGTTGCATACTTTAACTAGGGAAAGCAATTATTTTTCTCAAAATAAATAAATCTTTTAAAGTTGAAGACTTTTTAATTTTTAAGCTCATTCTTGAAATGAAACATTTTTAAATCTTCATTCTTAATTTTAATTCGTTATATTACGGGGAATTCTTATTCTTAAAATTTTATAAATTCATAATAAATTAATTTCAAATAATTTTTGCGAATTTGGTAAACAAATTTAAAATTGAAACGAAAAATAAATAATTTTCTTACACAACAGATTAAAAACGAAATAAAGAGACAGCATTCAACGTAAAAGTATGCGGTTCAATGTCAATTAACAATGTTGCCACACCAACAACGATTAAATTGCATTATTATTGATTATAAGCAAACTCAAGATGAAGTCGGCTGCTGTTGACGATATAATACAAATCTACAAAATTAAAAAAATCATCAAAAATTTTTTTTGAAAAAATAACAATCCTCGCTTAGATATTAATACATAAATTCTTCGTAAAAAATCAAAAATCCATATTCATAATTTATTTGCGCACAAAATCATAACGGGATTATAAATCTAATTATTATTTATATTTTTGGCAAATTCATTTATAATTTATATTTATAAAGGAAGAAACGAAATTAAAATTTTATTATAATGTAAATTGAATTGTCAATTTAGGTGACCCTACTCCTACGGACATTTTCTTAAAAGTTGAAAACAAAAGAAAATATATTTCCCTTGATATTATCTAACCATACACCATATCATAATAATGTTGCGATCAATAAATAATAATTTTATTTTGACAGTTTGACGGTTAAATTCATTTTATTCTGTCTATAACTTCACACCATATTTTATCGAATCGAATTAATCAAATTCAAAAGTTTCAATGTCATAACAAACAAATACTAACACTTTTGCGTCTGTATATATGATGTAAATACCAAGAAAATATATTCTTATAAAAAATTGGTAAGCACGTCTATTTATTGGTAAACAATTATATTCAAGCTGTGGGCGAGACGGGTAAATCGATTAGAACGGTAAATTGAAGTTTTAGAACACAGTTACCTCTGATGTCGTAATTAATTTTGATAAAAATTGTTTGGTGGGTTAAATTCAAATGTATATAGGAGCAAAAAATAATAAAGCATTTGGGATAATAGATGCTTGCCACAAAATGAGTGGTTTAAGGTTTAAGGTTTTAATCTATATAAGGGGTTTAATGTATCAGATACTGAAATACGGTTTAATCATTCAAATCGAGGACTTACTATTGAGTTAGCCTTCGATGTGATTCAACTATAGTTTGAAAAGATGTGACTGCGTATAATGTACAATATTTTTATTTGTTTTACTAAACAAATATGGATACTCCCAAAAAAGAAAACCAGGCGCGATTGACTGTACTATATTAACTATGAAAGCATATCGTTTGTAACTCGTTGCTCTCCAAGAAACTCGATGGCCAAATAGTGAAGTCCAAATGTCCCAAGGCTCTACGTTGCTTTATAGTAGAAATGACCGCGGCAATTATGGTGTTGGTTTTCTTCTTGCGCCTCAGGTGAAAAAAGCGATCAAGCCATGCCAAGTACATGGAATGTGCCATCATGCGGCTTTCATAAAAAAATTTTGCAGAATTTCTCAGTAATATTTCTTCGGCAAAACATGACGACGTTTATCTTTTTTAATTTTTTATGAAAGCCTTCAGCATATCGAACAATGCTTGCGTGTTTGCCAATAAATAAAAATGTAATTGTAGTAGGCATCGTCTGTGCTATCGTGGGCTTCGTTGTCGTTTATTTTTAGGTTAGGTTAGATTAGGTCAAGGTGGCTATAAAGTATAGAACGTGGCCTAGACACAATTGGTCCGTAGCCTTATCACAACAAATATATTCTCCACTCAATACCTACTGGAACCAATTCGAGCTTCTAACGAAGCAGTTGTTATCCCTGACACTCATCCTAGGGAGGTCTGACAGATCACACAGAAGACGAGTTCCCAAAAACTTTAGGCTGTATCGAGCCAGGCTAGGATAGGTGCAGAGCAGGTGTAGTAAAGTTTCCTCCTTCTCCTTATCCCTACAACTTCTACAGTAACCATACAGTAATTACCCAGTCCACTCGCATGCTTACCAATGAGAGTGTCGAATAATGATACCCACGATTATACTAATATTGCACCGTTGCATGGATATTTGTTGGTTAGACCTGATTAAGTCTAGTGTAGGACAAATTTGCCGAGTATTTACATCTTAGGCACAATTTGCCCATCTACTGTTTGTGTTTTTATAAGCTTCTTCTTTAAGGAGCAGTTTACATATGGCAAGTGATACTTCTGTTTCAGCGTATAAATCGCCGAAATTATATTGAATAAAATTGTATTAAACAATTAAATGTTCAAACCCAATCAAATTTACCGTTTTATGCCAAATACCCAAAGTACCTGCATGAAAATCCTATTTACAATCACTTTACTCGTCACAAAATCACCGAAATTATTATAAATAAAATTTTATTAAATAAGTAAACGTTCAAATTTGATCGAATTCACCGTTTTATACCAAATACATAAAGTACTTGCATAAAAATCCTATTCTATTTATTCCTATTCACTTTATTCGACAAAAAATCACCGAAATTACTATAAAAATTTTATTAAATAATTAAGTGCTTGTGTGAAAATCCTATTTATATTCACTTTGCTGGACACAAAATCACCGAAATTATTATAAATACAATTTTATTAAACAATTAAACGTTCAAATTCGATTGAATTTACCGTTTTAAGCCAAATACACAAAGTACTTCTGAAAATTCTATTTATATTCATTTTACTTGACACAAAATCACCGAAATTATTACAAATAAAATTTTATTAAACAATTAAACCCTTATTTATATTCACTTAAATTGATACAAAATCACCGAAAATGTTTTAAATAAAATTTAATTAAACATTCAAACGTTCAAATTCGATCGAATTCACCGTTTTATGCCAAATACATAAAGTACTTGCATGAAAATCCTATTTATATTCACTTTACTCGACACAAAATCACCGAAATTATTATAAATAAAATTTTATTTAAATAATTAAACGCTCAAATCCGATGAACTTTCAAATTCACCGTTTTATGCCAAATACACAAAGTACTTGTATGAAAATTTTATTTATATTCCTTTTGCTTGAGACAAAATCTCCGAAATTATAATAAACAAAATTTTATTAAAGAATTAAACATTAAAATTCAATCGAATTCACCGTTTTATGCCAAATACACAAAGTACTTGCATAAAAATCCTATTTATTCTATTTATTCCTAATCAATTTATTCGACAAAAAATCACCGAAATTATTATAAATAAAATTTTATTAAAATTCACCGTTTTACGTCAAATACACAAAATACTTGCAAGAAAATCTTATTTGTATTTACTTAACTTGACACAAAATCACCGAAATTATTATAAATAAAATTGTATTAACAATTAAATCCCTATTTATATTCACTTACACAATTAAACGTTCAAAATCATCGAAATTATTTAAATAAAATTTTATTAAATAATTAAACATTCAAATTCAATCGAATTCATCGTTTTATATCAAATACACAAAGTACTTGTATACAAATTTTATTTATATTCATTTCACTTGACACAAAATCACCGAAATTATTATAAACAAAATTTCATAAATAACAATTAAACCCCTATTTATATTCACTTAAATTGATACAAAATCACCGAAATTACTTTAGATAATTTTTTTTTTTTTAAACAATTAAGCGTTCAAATCCAATCGAATTTACCGGTTTCTGCCAAATGTATAAAGTACTAGCACGAAAATTTTATTTATATTCACTTTACTCGTCATGAAATCACCGAAATTATTATAAATAAAATTTTATTAAATCAAATTCGATCGAATTCACCGTTTTATGCCAAATACACAAAGTACTTGCATGAAAATCCTACTTATATTCATTTTACTTGACACAAAATCACCGAAATTATTATAAATAAACTTTTATTTTTCAAATTCGATCAAAAACCCTATTTATATTCATTTTACTTGACACAAAATCACCGAAATTATTATAAATACAATTTTATTAAATCAAATTCGATTGAATTCACCGTTTTATGACAAATACACAAAGTACTTGCATGAAAATCCTAATTATATTTATTTTACTTGATACAAAATCACCGAAATTATTTTAAATAAAATTTTATTTAATAATTAAACGTTCAAATTCGATTGAATTCACCGTTTTATGCCAAATACACAAAAAACTTGCATGAAAACCCTATTTTTATTGAATATATTCGACACAAAATCACCGAAATTATTATAAATAAAATTTTATTTAACATTTAAACCCCTATTTATATTCACTTTAAATGATACAAAATCACCGAAAATATTTTAAATAAAATTTTATTAAATAATTAAACGTTCAAATCCGAACGAATTCACCGTTTTATGCAAAATACACAAAGTACTTGTATGAAAATCTTATTTATATTCATTTTACTTGACACAAAATCACCGAAATTATTATAAATAAAATTTTATTTAACAATTAAACCCTATTTATATTCACTTAAATTGATACAAAATCACCGAAATTATTTAAAATAAAATTTTATTAAACAATTAAACGTTCAAATTCTATCGAATTTACCGTTTTAAGCCAAATACACTAAACTTGCATGAAAACCCTAGTTATATTCACTTTATTCGACACAAAATCACCGAAACCATTATAAATACAAAATTGTTAAACAATTAAACGTTCAAATCCGATCAAATTCACCGTTTTATACCAAATACACAAAGTACTTGTATGAAAATCCTATTTATATTCACATTACTCGACACAAAATCACCGAAATTGTTAAAAAAAAATTTTATTAAACAATTAAACGTTCAAAATCGATCGAATTCACCGTTTTAAGCCAAATACACAAAAAACTTGTCTGAAAATTCTATTTATATTCATTTTACTTGACATAAAATCATCGAAATTATTAAAAATAAAAGTATATTAAACAATTAAACGTTCAACTCCAATCGAATTCACCGTTTTATGCCAAATAAACAAAGTGCTTGCATGAACATCCTATTTATATTTACTTTATTCGACACATTACCACCGAAATTATTATAAATAACATTTTATTAAACAATTAAACGTTCAAATTCGATCGAATTCACCGTTTTATGCCAAATACATAAAGTACTTGCATGTAAATCCTATTTATATATACTTTACTCGACACAAAATCACCGAAATTATGTTAAATAAAATTTTATTAAACAATTAAACGTTTAAATTCGATTGAATTCACCATTTTATGCCAAATTCACAAAGTATTTGCATAAAAATTCTATTTATATTCACTTAAATTGATACAAAATCACCGTAACCATTTTAAATACAAAATTGTTAAACAATTAAACGCTCAAATCCGATCGAATTCACCGTTTTATGCCAAATACGTAAAGCACTTGCACTAAAATCCTATTTATATTCATTTTATTCGACACAAAATCACCGAAATTATTAAAAATAAAATTTTATTAAATAATTAAACGTTCATATTTAATCGAATTCATCGTTTTATGCCAAATACACAAAGTACTTGTGTGAAAATCGCCTTTTGAAATTAAAGATGCTAGGTGGAGATTTTAACAAACGTTACCGATTGTACCCTATGAGAACCTATCTACTATCTTAGAAGCGAGTTTAAAATAAAGCAACCTCTGGGATAAACCCAAAATCTTGCAATAAACCAATATTATAGAAATCCAGAAAAACGTTGTTCAATATTTCGAGAAATATTTAGAGAATGCTGAATAGATGGAATATATGTACTTATTAGATGGAAATCAGTTTATTTATTTAAGTATTGATCCTTTTAATGGCGGTTGCAACAATGATAATGTTAAATTTGGTAATTTAACACCCTTCGCCATTTTGTGGGCCTTTTACTATAATGAATAAATACATTTTTTTATAGAGTTTTTATTTTGAAATTTTAAATTTCAATCAAATATAATTATAATTTATGTATATGTTTTAATTACCGTATTTTTAAAATTTATCGACTTATTCTAAATTTCGATTTATTGCACTCAAGCTTTCGACATTCAGATATACATAAAAATTGAAAATCTATATTTTTTTCAATTGAATCAATTAAAACATTTTGTCTTGAAATTTTGTTGTATATGCATATCCGTCCTGTCAAATTATATATTTATGTTAAATTATGTTAGATGAGATATACATTAAATCAAATTTTGTATATATGTATGTTTATTTACTCGATGCACGTTAAAATTTTAAAGGTTTTCGTTCGTAGTGCATGTGTAAAGTGTGTGTATATAAAAAACAGATGTAGTTCTAAATCTGTATCTATATACACGCAGTAAATAATTAACTTCTGAAATACTTCTGTTTTATGTCTTTGTAATTAAATTTTCACTTTTTATGTTGTATGCTGTTGTTTTTGAAATAAGATGTTCGAGTAAATAATAGTAAATAAAAAATTTTGTTAAGTGCCTACGGTCAAGTGTATAAGATGATTGCGACACAAAATCATATAGAAAGAATGGGTTGATCGTATTACGTATATATAGTAGTTTAGAACTATATATAACTACTGTTGTTTACATTTGAATTCAATAAACATAATATTATGTTCTATTCTTATAAACAAAAAAAAAAAGTCTTAAGTTGAACAATCTCTGTGTATATACGGTACACGTTACGCATTATTCCATTTCTTATGTTTCAAGACGCTATACATAATGCATTTTTAATGTATGCACATATAAACAGTAATTAAATAAACATTTGTATGTTTGCATCGTACCATTATATCGGAACAATGTCTTGAAATTGAGTAATGCATTCTCAATTGATATGATTCCATTCGATTCGATTTTTTTTTTTTTTTTTTGTTCTTACACACGAACCAATTTTATTTTTAAATATAGATTAAAATTAATTCTTCGTCGAACGTGACTGCAATTCAAAATCCAGATTATGTATATCTACATAGTCGGTTTAATTAACGCATTTAAAATCAAATAAATGGGGAAAGAAATTTTTAGATTTTCGGTAATGGTGATGTATTTTTAGATACTGAAATATCGATTGATCAGAATATTATACAAAAAAAAAAAAAATATGTCCATGCAACATTGAAATCATCTAACCTGTTTAACACGACGTCTACACTATGCAAAATCGCTGAGATTTTGTCTCATGGGATTAAATTTATCAATGTATGTTGGAAATGTTGACCCTCTCAGCCAATTATCAGGAGGCTATTTCACGTAAAAATAATCATGAAATGTTTACGAAATGTCAAATAAAAATGTATCTTTATAGGTTATGTTTTTTCATTTTAATTTTTTTTTCGAGTGTTAAGACGTACATATGAATAATTATAGCTGCATGACATTTAATGCTGAAAATACATGATAATTTTAGAAAATGCCCAGTTATGGTAATTTTTTAACAAATGTTTATCAATACATAGAAAAAAACATTCACATACATAAAATCTCATGAGATAAAATCTCAACGATTTTGCATAGTGTAGATCCCGTGTAAAAGAGGATATAATGGAAGATCTCAAAGGACAGGGACTGCAAAAATTCAATCACAATTTCATTTTTATTCTTTTTTTGTTTTCTCTGCATTTTATATTTGTTTTTATTTTTTTTTTTTTATTTTTTTTTTTATTTTTTTATTTTTTTTTTACTAAATGATTCATAATGAGATTAAGCTCAAAAAATGCCGTCAACGTGATGCACAGGATGTCTTCGCAAAGCACTTTCTATATTGTTTTGGTGAACAGATAACATTACAGCATTTTGAGACCATGATAGCGACTGTTTAGATATTGCGATATTTCATCATGTACATCCTCATTTTAGTTATTATTTAAACCCCAACTCTTCAACTTTACATGGAAAACTTTACCGGAAATTGGTCCTTCGAGCCGGATATTATTCTAGCTATAGTCAAATGTTTGGTGAATACACCATTTTGTAAAACAAAGTAAGTGAATTGTGTGGTGTACGTAGATTTTTTTGATTGATTTAGAATGTACGACCAAGGACTAACCAGGATCTCCCGTATATTTGACCGGGCCCACCGTACACCCGTTTTACATTAACTTGGAAGGATGAGGCGGGATATTAGTTAAATTATTGAGATCGACCCGGTCACAGACTCCATGGCGGCCAATAGTTAGTAAATTTTTGTTAGGGTTGGGGAAGGAAAGGTATATTTGTAATGACAGAATTAGTCCGGTTTCCCGGTAGCTAATATTCGAACTACTGTTAGCATAAAACAATCATAATTTTACTAAACTGCTCTGCATTCTAGAATCTCTTGTCAGCAACTCCAGTGTGCCACCATTCACCTGTTATTTGCAATTGTTCTCTGAAAACAGAATCCATTAATTAACTAATTGCTCTTAACCGTAGGCTGCAATAAATTTTATTCCCACACCCCTCCCACATTAAAAAAACGGTAGGATAGGAGAGAATTTCATATACCCATATTCCGACAAATATACTTCCATTCATGACAGAAACGACCCAGTTTTGAGCTATCTCATGATCACCACGACACAATTTGACTCTACTGGAGTTTGTGGAGTAGGGAAGCCAAGATATGTCAGTAATTATATAATTGGTCCGGATTTCCGCCAGCCAACACTCAAACCACTACCAGCGCAAGACATTCGCAATCTCAACGAACCGCTCTGCTTCCTGTTATCTCTTGTCAGCAACTCCCATGTGTCACTCTTCAACTGTAAGCTGCAAAAAGGTTCCCTTAGAGAGTATGTAAATGTTACTTAAATTATTATATACACTCATTCATCCTTAATTTTTAGTCTTCATTTACATGCCCGTCCCTACCGCTGCCCCCGTCGCTGCCCCCGTCGCTGCCTCCGTCGAAACATAATTAACAACTGCAATTTGGCGATTGTTTCATTTGTTGATTTTGTGGATTATGCGTTTTCTATAGCAACACTTTACCGGACAAGACCGTTTTTTGCGTTTCAAACTGTTTACGTAAAGTATTAGAATTTGACACAGGATGAAATAAAATTAATTAAAATGAAAATACATACTTTGTAGTTACTATTCAAATTCAAAAGTTAAAGTAAGCCGCCAAAATATTTGAAACAAGCCCCCACATTTCACAACCAAACTTCCCTTCATCCAATGTTTGAATCCCTGACGACAACGCAGTAGTATATCTCAGTCTAATTCGGACAATATTCAGAAAAAATCGGGGATGAATTCATAAAAGTGTCCGAAAAACCAATTACTTGACCGATTTACAAATATAAGTGGAAATCCGTGCTCAGGCTTACTACACTCATAAACGAACAAAAATGACCCGATGTAATCGTAGGTATTTTTTTCATTCTTCATTCTGCATTAATATATCGATTGTTGCAGTCGATTCATTGAGCGGAGGGATTTGTAACTTTTTTTTAATTTCGTTTAATTTGTCTTATAATATGTACAGTCACTCACAAAAATTTGCGTACACCCAAAAAAATTGTACGAATTTCAGACTTAGATTAAGAAATTTTTAAGGAGTTCACTATCATTCGTGGTTTTCGCAAAACTTATTTTGCTCCATTCCTTTTTTAAAATCAGTTTCAGCTGTTCTCTTGTAGTGAAACGATGTTTATAGACACTTCTTCCTAGTTGCTCCCAAAATAATGCTCTATTGGGTTTAGGTCTGGTGATTGAGGTGGTGGATTGAGTTGTTTAGGAACATTAAAGGGCAACCATTTCTTTACTTTTTTCGCCGTATGCTTTGGGTCATTGTCCTGTTGAAAATACCATGATGAATTAAGACCCAATTTTTCGACGCTGGATTGGATATTTTGTTTTAAAATATCTAAGTACATTGCCGCCGTCATGTTTTGATCTATAAACAATAAATTTAAAACACCATTTGCAGCAATGCAGCCCCAAACCATGACTGACCCACCCCCATGTTTATCTGTTTCTTTTAAATGTTTCTTATTAAATGCCGTGTTAGGATTCCTCCATACTTTTCGTTGTCCATCTAAACCAAAAATGTTAATTTGACTTTCATCCGTAAATAAAACATTTTGCCAAATTCCAATATCTTTGTTTTTGTATAATTTTGCAAACTCTATCCTTTTTTTAAGATTTATTTCAGAAATAAAAAGTTTTTTGAGCATAGTTCGTCCATTATAACCTGCTCAATTCCGGATTATGCTTCAAATTCGCTTTTGAACTTTTGGAGTTTTCGTTCTATATTTCCACGTTTCTGGTATATTTCCACGTTTCTGGAAGAATGTGTTCTATTAACAATGGCCCCAATTTCTCTATATGATTTTCCTTCTTTAAATAATTTGATAACTACATCTCTTAATTTTACTGATGTTTTGCATCTTTTTGAAGACATTTTGTTGTAACTTGTTTCAAATTTCAAAAATAACAATTATACGTAGTATCTCGTAATTGAATTGAATGCGACTAATTGCTGTATATGAATTTAAACTGTTTTTATTTATAATAACGGTAATTAATATGAAAATAAAAACCGTTATCACAGAGTGTACGCAAATTTTTGTGACATTCGATTGTAGGAAAACCTTAATTATTTTATGAATTAAATATTTTTTTTTTAATTAATAAAAATATTTATTAATATTTATTAATATTTAAAAATATTTAAATATTAGCCTGGAGCTTCAACCTAGGTTGAAACATACACTACAAAACATACACTCGCATTTTCACAACAATATCATAACCAATAAATATGTAAAATAATATAACTAATAATTCAATAACAATAATTAAATTATCAAATAAGCTTTCCTTTTAACTATACAAATAATATAAAATATAAATTATTTATTTATATATTGGTCATATATATAAATGAACATGATGTATATTTCCACGAGTGTACATTTTAAGTTCAGTGTTTAGTTTGGTAAATAAATAAAAATAAAAATAAAACTTGTGTTTTTGCTACAAACTGATCAATTAATACCAACAAACGATTAATTAATAATTTTCACCCGTTTTTCCACTTTCACTTACTACACTATAACTATAAACAAACTTTATATTATTTAGTACACTATTACACTAAACTTGACTGATAAATAACACTCGCACTATTTAAATTATTTATTTTTCCGCCATCGATTAACAAATGCGTCTATTCCATTTGTTAGCCGAGACTCCCACCGAATTATGTGGTGTACGTAGAGACAAACATTTATTCATCAAGATGGCGCAATTTAGCGAACTCAATAGAAAACGTGGTCAAGCGAAAGGTTTCATAACACGAGCGAAAACATTTGCAGCTAGCATAAAAACCGACACTCAACTGGACATTCGAACGGTGCGAATGGATCTATTGGAAAAGGAATTCCTTAATTTTGCTGACGCGGATTCGGCCTTAGCACTATTAGAACAAGAGTCAGAGATTTCAGCAGTGGAAACAAAATTCACAAACTCGTGAAGGCAAAATTTCTGGTGTTTGTAAATGTTTGTAATTCTGGTGTTAATGTTGCTAACCAAGCAAGCAGCTTAAATGTATCGGTTGACGTAGATGAAACTCCCACGAAATTCTGGTAATTAAGAAGGTTAATCGCAGCATTGAAACTAACGAGAAGTTCGAGCTAGCTGAGCTATGTTTCAAAGAATATACTACGAGAAACTCAAGTGGCAGATTTTTAGTCAAACTTCCGTTTAAACCTAATAGTGGAAAATTGGGCTATTCATTTGGTATTGCAAAGAAAAGATATATGTCAATCGAACGCAGACTAACGCAGGATACAGATTTAAAGAAAAAGTACGTATAATCCATAAAAGAATACGAGGAGCTCAATCATATGTCTAGACTAGTTCCCTGCGAAAGATTAAACGAACATCTTAAAAAATGTATCGCCAGATACAAATAACAGAAACAGACAGGCAATACTAACATATTATATGGCGAGAATATCCTGATCAGGAACTTAACGTTACTGTATTTAGACAAATTACTTTTTGTCTAAATAGAGTAACGTACGGAACTACGTCCGCTCCCTTTTTAGCTACTCGATGCTTAAAGGAGTTAGGGTTGGAGAATTTACAGGAATGTCCTGAGGCAGGCAGATCAATTGTAAACGATTTTTATATGTGGATGATTTCCTGTCAGGTGCGGACACTATAGACGAATTGAAGTGTTTAAAATTACAAGTCAGTCAAATTTAGATTTCTGCTGATTTTGAACTGCGTAAATGGGTAATGAATCAACATGCCGACTGCAAAAAATTCAATCGCGCTAGTCCTTTGAAGTTATTAGGTTTCGAATGGATTCCCAGCATAGACGCATTCACATTCGAGGTAGATGAATTTAAAGATGGAGATATAACGAAACGAAAATTTCTGTCTAAAGCTTCAAGAGTATTTGATCCTCATGGCTGGCTCGCTCCGAGTCTGATCATCGTGTATATCTACTTACGCTGCAACAACGCCAAAATTGGATGAATCCAGTTTACCAAATTGATAAAATACATTAGTTCTGAATGTTTACCGCATAGTGTCAGTGTAAACTGTTATACATTTTCAGTTCAGTGTTGTATACCTAAATAAAATATATGTCAAAATTGGAAATAGATTTTTTGTATACACAAATTTTTTATAAATTCATGTATTATTTTATATAATTCAAGCAAATTGTTATTATTATTATGGTAAAATTAAACATTATTTAGTAAAATTGAAACTACGTGATTGTTTTTTAAAATTTAACATTAACAAAATACATAAAACGCACATATAGTATACATACTATGATACAACACACTAAAACACATAAATTTAGGCGCAAAGACAGTAATTTTATCATCGGCTGAAAATACTTTTCAGCAAGAAAATCGAAATGATAAAAATATCTAATATTTTCACCAAATTTAATACAAGTTTCGACACCCCAGAGGTGCAATTTCGGTACGATGATTATGATAACTGCTAAACTAATCATCGATAAAACACAAACCGTGATTCCCTTTTTGAGTTAAATAATAAACTTTGTGTCAAATTTAGTGAAAATATTAGATATTTTATCATTTCGATTTTGTTGCTGAAATGTGTTTATCGCCGATGATAAAATTACTGTCTTTGCGCCCAAATTTATTTGTTTCGTGTGTTGTATCATTGTATGTATCCTATATGTGTGTTGTGTGCAAAACCCTCTTTATTACAAGCCGTCTTGTAACTTTCGTTGACACAGTTAAACAAAACCTATATACACAATTGAGTGTATTGGTGCTATGAAAATCCATATTAAAAAATGTATAATTTTCTCATTCCTACTACCGCTTTTTAACATTTTTATCTCTAAGTTACGCACACTATTTAATGTGTATGGATAATTGAAAATTTTTTCGTCTCTTTTTTTGTTATTTGTGTTTTGTATAGGAAAGAAATAACATCAATTTATCCTTTTAAATTTTTTTTTTTTGACACATTTTACTTTCTTTTGTTTTTTAGTATGGGAATGTTTATTTTATTTTACACTATATTCTAAATCATGTATCGACACGTTTTTTACTTACAATACATTCTCATGTGTATATGATTAAATAGCATAAGTATGCAATGAATACTTTGATCAAAACCCTCTTTACTACAAGCCGTATTGTTTGCATACTCATGCTGTACAAAAATATATACTTTGATTGTATTGTAAGTAGAAAATCGTGTCGGGATATGATAGCGAATATTGTGTAAAAGAAATAAACAAGAAAATCAAATAATGCGCATGCGTTTACAATTTTTTTCATTAATTTTATATGGAGTTTTGATAGTTACTAATACATCTAAAGTATATATTTTCACTAATACATTTTAAAAATACATGATGATGTGTGTCAACGAAAGTTACAAGTAAAGAGGGTTTTGGTTTTGATCAAAACCAACACAAATGTTTATACAAACCGTGCTGTAAGTTTCGTACACAGATACACTAAAAAAACGGTAAACTTCAAAATTTGTATCAGTGAAAAAAAAACGTATTTAAAATGCACTTACACTTAAATATAACAAAACAAAACAAACATTTGTATTGCGTATGTATTGTGTTTTGTAATTATAAACCAAATAAAAACTCATGCAAAGCAACAACAAAGCTGTCGTTTTTTATTTTATTTTTGTTGTTTGTGGCTCAATCAAAACCAAAACCCTCTTTACTACAAGCCGTCTTGTAACTTTCGTTGACACACATCATCATGTATTTTTAAAATGTATTTGTGAAAATATATACTTTAGATGTATTAGTAACTAGCAAAACTCCATATAAAATTAATAAAAAAAATTGTAAACGCATGCGCATTATTTGACTTTATTGTTTATTTCTTTTACACAATATTCGCTACATATCCCGACACGATTTTCTACTTACAATACAATCAAAGTATATATTTTTGTATAGCATGAGTATGCAAACAATACGGCTTGTAGTAAAGAGGGTTTTGATCAAAACCCTCTCTATTATACAAGCCGTATTCAATTTCTCGTGCACGCAAATTACTACTCATTTTACATACTGCATAACTATGTAAAACTCCATATAAAAAAAAATATATATTTTTTTTTTTTTTATTAATTCTCTTTAGCAGTGCATCAGTATTAGTAGTACCAAAATAATGCATATAAAAAATATTGTACATTGTCTTGATTGTCGCACACCATTAAATCTAAATTTATAAATGAGCCTTTTTGCCTTTGAAATTTTTTTGTTTTTGACAATTTTTACTCTCTTTTGTTTTGTAGTATGCGAATCTTAATTTATTTTACACTATATTCGCTATTATTTACCGAAACTTACAATACGAACGCAGTGTTAAAATACGATACATTAGTATGCAATAAATATGGCTTGTTGTAAAGAGAGATTTAACACGGCTTGTATAATAGAGAAGGTTTTGATTGGTACCCATAACAAACAACAAAGCAAAAATAACATAAAAAACTAACTATATTAGTGTTAGTAAAAATATTTTTTTGTTTTTATTTTACGCTACATGTGTACACAACCAATATTATATTTAAGGCGCGATTTGCCTTTTAAATTTTAGCTTAGTTGGTCTTTATATAGAGACGGTTTTGATTGTTTGTTTATAAAACAGTAAACTCGTTTAGCCACTTGTATAATATAATATAGATTACAAAATCAAACAAACAATTTAACACCAAAATAAAATGAAATAACCATTAAACTGACCAAATAATAAAACTGCTGCATTCCCCACTGACAACGGGTTTGATCAACTCCTTGTACAACTTCTGCTTATGTCGGCATTTTCAAGGGATTTTGACTTTATTGGACAACTTTTAAATACAAAATTCGACACTTGTTGAGCATTAAGTAAATCAGAGAAATGCTCCGATTTTTAACTTCGTCCTTCAGTGCCATCGGGTATATATGCTTTAGAGTAAACCGGTGTGTCTGTTGTAGTCCGAATTTTACCCTTAATTCTTGTCATACATGTAATTTTCTCATCAGCGTCGGCAAATAGTTTAGTTTATTTGTTTATAATGGAAAAAAGTTTTTGTCATTCGTTTAGATGTGGAATCCCAAGATCGATATTGCTTACGTCTTCTTTACTGTGCTATTTAAAAGGAATTATAATGTCTAGGTTGTGGACAAACTGGCGGTAGAAACGTTGATTAAGTTGTTAATGAAAGTTTGGATTTTGATTATTATTACGTCAAAGTGGCAACGGAGGAAGAATTTATCTCCTGTGTAACTTTTGACTATTGTGAGCATATTGTGTTTTAAAGTCGACATTCTGCATTTTCAAGCAAAAAATGTAGTGCTTGAGGTAAATCAACCGGGTTCTTAATACTAAGTAACCGGTGTCTATTGCATATTGTTGCATCGATCTACTGGCAAGGAACGGAAGTAACGCAAGTGTGTTGGAAAGATTTTAAAGTTTCCTCTGGTTTCTCTCACCATAAAATAGTTTGATATCTTCTTAGTTTCTCTGCTACGAAGACATATCGAAACATTTTTGTAACGTCCCACCAAATTTAGGAGGTAGATTTTTAATACGATATTTTTACAATTGAAAATATTTGCATCAAATTATTTTAAACCAAGCAAATTGAAAGGTTTTTGTAAATAATTCGTGGGGCCTTGCAAATAAACACTCGAATTTCAGTATTTTACTGTCTAAACTTAGGCTGCGTGTCGTGTCAATAAGTCTTTGTCGTTTCATTTTTAATTCCACAATATTACAAGCATCTTAGGAATTATATTCTGTTTTTGTATTTTTAACACGTTTCCATTAAGTTAACTTAACGAAAATTTTCAATTTTACGACCCAACGAAATTTTTGTTTAATTTGATGATATAACATTTTTCAAAAAGTAACAAATACTTTTTTAACTTTTTTCAAAGAAATTAACGAGTATTTAACGAAATATTAAATGTTTTTAAAAGGTAAATTAAAATTATTAATCGTTTAATTATTAAATTAAAATTATTAAATTGTTTATTTTAAACTTCAAGTAAGTTTGTACAAAGCGTTGCCAAATATTTGATAGATTTTCATTTCAAACCTATATTATTTGGGAGGCCTAATTTAAAATGAAATAACAATTGGACAGTCACGACCAATATTGTGATATTAATATTTTAAAACTTTTTTCTGTTTGGACCGAAAAGCCAACACGATTCAAAACAATTTGTTTACATCCACAAAACATTTTTTCGTTAAGTTAACTTAACGAAACTTTTCTAGTTTAGCGAACCAAACAAATAATTTTTTTATTTTAACTATAATGTTACTTAAAAACGAACCAATACAATTTAATTTAATTGTACTCAAATAACTTAACGAGTATTTAACGAAGCCTCTTAAAAATGCATCTTACAAGCTTTTAAAAGTAAATTAACGAGTTATGGGTCCAAATTACTTTTTAAATTTCTCGTCTGCTGGACTTGAATATTTTTGAATTTATAATATTCGACTGGCCACAAAAGTTTTATAAAAAACACTCACGTATTTTCAATTCATGTTCAAATCATGTTGGATTCGAAGACGTCCTCATAAATATGAGGACGTCTTCGAATCCAACATGATTCGACAAGACAAGAAGAGCAATGCTCCGCAGTTTAAGACGAGAAAGTGGAACGAAGTTTTTAATCAAATTAACTTTTGTTATTGACGTAAGCGTTACATTAGTGATACCTTCTGAATTTGTGGATTTGTCATTCTAGATGACAGCCATATACGTTTTCTGATTATACGTTTTCTGATGCGTTCTTCTCAAAATGAATGCAACGTCGTCGGATAGATAAATCTTCCAAAAGTAGCAGGGCATTTTTAGATTCATTTTGTTGATAAATGTGACGGAAGTTCTTCGCACAAGAGAGACCTGCTAGCCTGAGTTTTTGCATCTTAAGCTTGGTTACAACTGTTTTTTCAGCCAGTCTAACAGATCAATTTTGCGCTATCCGGAAGTAGCCTTTTAATGACATTGAAGCGGAATGTATCTGTTGTTATTGATTCTAGTGTAGTCCAAGAGTTCAAATGGCATCGTAAAGTTTAAACTCCAATTGATTGTGACTTTACTGCAAAATAAGTAGCTGCTGCTGCACCATACGTGATGCTCACAATATTTTAGCGTACGACTTGAAACTTTGACATTTTTTGCATTGAGGTATTACCCTCGTGTTGTTTTTAAGTGGTTCTGTTGTAACCCTCTTACTTACCGTTATATTTTTTCTTAACTTTTTACAAGATAAACTTTATCCTCAAAAACCACACATAAGTTGTATTACAATTTTAAATTACTTTGCCAATAACTTTTCGAACAAAGCCAAACCGAAAAAATTATTTGAAAGAAAAACAAGAAATGGAATAGATATTTTCATCATAAGATAAATGGGAAAACTATCGTTCACAATACATTGATTTTGTACATTAACAAAAATGGCATAGCAGAAGCAGCATATATTACTTACTTATTGATTCAGATTTTTTACGGCCTCACAGCCAAACCAATATTTTCCATTATATTTACGAGTATCATCATTTATTCATTTATATATAGACGTACGAATATTGAAAATGAAAATTCTGTTTCGTAATTATTTAAAATAAAAATGTACGGCATCTTTCAAAATTTTCTTTTTTCCTTTTTTTCAAAACCAAACCAAAACGGAAAACTCGTGTATAGGAAAGAGTGAAAAATTGATATTCTTGGAAGAAAAAAAATTGTTTCTTCCGTAAATGATTCCTACTGTTTGTCGATATACCTACCTTCAAACAATTTTCTTATGTTCCTCAGACATACCAACGTACCAACGAAATTTTTTAAAGCGTATTAATGAAAATATACTATGCATATTTTATGTTATGGAAAAAATGTGTATACCTTTCATCTATATGATATACATATTACTCTCGCGTAGAGTACATATATCTATATATTACAAACGTTACCGTACATGACTTTATTGTTTCGAATTATTTATTATTAAGCATCTTTAATAAATTTGTGTGTTATATTAAAAGAAACAAAAATAGAAAATTGGAAAGTTATATACAACAACAAATAAAAAAATAAAAAATGAAAATACGGAGTTTTTCTCTTTTTTAGAAAATTTACAACTCACAAGAGTCGCGTTTTAATATCAAATATTTATACAAAAAGATAAGAAAATAAATTTGCATATTTTCGTTAAGTTCTTTTTTTAGACGTAATATTCAATTTAAGGTGATTTGGGAAAACTTTTAAAAAATTTATCTTTTAAAGCTTGAAAAATGCAAATGTTGTATTTTTTTTGTTGCGAAAAACTAGGGCATTAATACTTAATAGTAGCCCCTTTGAGATTATAACATTTGTTATGGTTAGACGAAGACTATTTACTTGGTAAAGTTGAGCAACTTTTTTTTTTACATTTTTTTTTAAAGCTATACTTTAATTTTTTATTAGCTTGGTCGTCCGAAAATTATAATGTAGAAACATTTTAAACGGTTTGTTTAGTAGTAAAATAATTTGTGTGGCTTTTTTGGCTAAACCAGGGGGTTTCAAATGTAAGTAAAGGGAAAATTTTAAATTATTAATTTAAAATGGATTTTTTTATATTAAATTTATTCAGATTTTACAAAAATATTTACCGAAATTATAATTACTTGATATTAGATATATGTTAGCTCTTAATTCAGTCATTGTGGCCAGGAGGCACTCGCATCGTTGTACGCAAAGTTTTTTTTATACGAGCATGATATCCTTAAACTATCACCACAGTGCCTGTTTAACAAATTATTTAAAAAATCAACAAAGAACTTGATAACGCCTAAAGTTATGGTTTCAAATCCCTGGATTATGAATAAATTCTAATGACATAAAACGTTTCAATATTTGTAAAACACTTCAATCACGTTACGCCTCGTTCACTGGTAGAAAAAGAACTTGAAAGTGGTAGCTCTTTCCGTCGATCTAGAGAGGCTACATTTTTGACTTTTAATGAACAAAAATGAAATAGTAAAAAGTTTCCAAAGTCATATGTAATACCTCAAACAGCAATGCTAAAAGATGGACGTGTTGTTAGCTAAAGTGAAACTACATCAAAATCAGCAAGGTTGAAAATTTGATAAAGGCTTATTGTCATCAATGGTACATCTAAAACTTATTAGCATCTGATAGCAATCCACATCGCTCAAAATCCAATCTAAGCTGGTAAGATATTTAAATGATATTTTCCCAAATATTGCCGAGTGTATTTTTCTATTTTGTCCTAAGAACATGATAAGGCCGTTATCTTGTAAATTAAAATAATTGAAATAAATTTGAGATAATTTTTAAAATTCTTTAGTCAAATATGCTGAAGAAGATGATCAGCATTCCTATGGTTGCATATGAGATAGTATAGTGGTGGACGTCATGTTGATTTATTTTCGCTGGTAGTCTTTCATTCTCCTTGAGTATCGCTAGTTGCCTTTCCAGCTCGGCTGTCTCTGGTGCTGTAATTGGTCCAAAAATGTTGTCTGTTGTTTTGTTTTTATTTGTAGGTTGAACTTCCTTAAATTAACAGCTCCATGTGCTATACTAAGTGATTTGTGGAATGACTTGCTTATATATTTGTGTGACGTGCCAATGGCGATAATGCGAAGCATTGCATCTCTTAATATACAACCGGCTTCTATTTTTACTATTCCAGATCCCAAAAAATTGTGAGTATTTATCTCGGAGCCACATATAATGTCGACGGTTGTTTCTTTAGGTACTACATAGATCCATTGATTGGAAGCGTGAAGCTTAATCCAATGATTCGTTGAATTTATCGTCCTAGTTTTGCATATTGTGTCAAGCTCCATTTTTCGCTGCAAGATTGCTACCTCACATTGTCCTTTGTTCGTCATTGCATTAAATATTGGTGATATCTCACATAGAAATTGCGATGATTGCAACCTTTGGCAATGGTTTACCTCTTCTGTTGTTAGTAATGGAAAATGTTCTCTATGAATGTCCACTGCTAAGTATTCTGCTGATGTAATGATGTATGATTGTGTATTACCATGGCTGATATCAGGGACTGGTGTAATGGCTAGCAGTTTATAATCGAGTGCAAATGACAATGGTATGATAATTTCGATTATCACATTCAGTTGTGTTACCCTGCTACGAATATCCATGCCTTGGTATATGTGCATGAGGTCGTGAATATCGTGCCCAGGGATTGTGATCAACGGTGGTACATGCTCTCGAATGAGCTGCAGTTGATCCTCTAGCTGAGCTGGCGTGAGAATTGACGGATGTAATATCTCATGATGTGCAAAATAGACTACGTCAAGCAGACCTTGTTGTGTGTCTTCGAGGTTTTTTAATATTAGAGTTAACTCGATCGTGCTCATAATTATGGTACGCACTCTTTCCGCGTATGCTTGAGCATCGTTTAACTGTGCCATCTCTTTGCTCAATCGCTCTTGTTCCCTAATGAGGTTGTTTAATGAAGACATTGTGAGGTTTGAATTGTGTTTTACCAATTTGATCGTGTTGTCTATGATCGACGTTTGATTTTTTATTAACGCTATTAGATGATTCTCATTTTGGTTAATATTCTCAAAATGAGATTCATACTGACTTGCTTCGCGCTGGGTGAGGATTCCAAATAGGTCTCCTTAAATGACACCTGTCGAATCTCCTAGACCTCGTTTATGTCGACGTCTTTCTTTATTCATTGATTGTAACAGTTCACTGTCTGCTATTAAGTTGCTAAATTGCCACTCCAGTTGTTGTAAAATTATATCACAGCTTAAATCAAATGTTGGTGAGAAACTAGGTAAATCATTGCAGGCAGTTCTTAATTCTAGTTGCGCTTGCTCAAAGACCTTTATTTCTTCCCAATAGATATATTACTATTCTCCATTTCATGGCTATCGTTCTTGTTAATGTAATCGTTTGGCTCATCTGTTATAGACAGGAGGCATATTTTGGTGATATTCCTTTTCAACGTGCTGTTTTTATACTTAAGTGTGACTACCCTAACAAGGCCATTCTGTCCTGGATGTAGTTTAATGACTCTTGCTAGTGGCCTGCGTTTTAGCCGTGATAAATAATCGGTATGCCATTTTTTCCAAAATCCTTGACAGATTTTAGTCAGCAGGTTCCATCTTGTAACATGTGTGCGTGCTCTCAATATCAGGTTGAGGCATTTATATGATAGCTCTTCCTATCAGGAAGTGTGCCGGACTTAAAAATCCATCATCATCTGAGTCATTTGAGAGTGGAGCTAATGGCCTAGAGTTTAAGCATGCTTCTATTTGAGCCAGAAGTGTTGAGAGCTCCTCAAAGGTTAATGTATGAGTTCCAATTACTTTGCGGTGGTGCTGTTTTGTTGACTAGACTCCAGCTTCCCATACTCCTCCAAAGTGAGGACTTCCCGGCGATACAAAATGCCACTCAGTTCCCAGCTGTGCTATTTTACCCTTAATTATTGCTTCTTGTTGTTTTGCCTGCCTTTGGAGTTGTTTGTTTGCTCCAACGAAATTTGTGCCGTAATCACTAAATATTTTCAGACAGATCCCTCTTCTTGATATGAACCGTTGGTATGCGGCTAAAAAGGCATCTGTTGACAGATCACTGACAAGTTCCAGGTGGATTGCCTTCGTGGCTAGACAAATGAATACGGCAATGTAGCCTTTAGTTGTTTTATTGCAGCGGCCTTTCCATAACTTTAATGCTAATTGGCCCTGCATAGTCTACCACGCTATTCGTAAACGGTGGTGCTGGTGTTACTCGTTATTTTGGTAACATACCCATTAGCTGATGTGATGCTATTTTCCTTGCTCTGGTACAGGTCATACATTCATGTATAGTTTGGCGAATTAAGTTCTTGGCTTGATTACCACCATGTAGTGTTTTTAAATGAGATTCTCTGATGAGCAAACTTGATAACTTGTGACTTTGGAGCAGTATTATTGGATGTTTTTCTTCGAATGATAGATCTGAATTGGTTAGTCTTCCCCCTACTCTTAGCAGGTCGTTTCCGGCTATAAATGGGTTTAGGGTTATAATTGTATTGCTTCTTGGTAAGCTTTGGTTTAATTTTAATTTCTTTACTTCTGGTTCGAAAGCTTCCTTTTGTGTAACTTTAATTATTGTCCTTAGAGACGTGTTCAGTTCTTCTGGTTTAAAATGGAAAATATTCTTTGTTTTTAACTTTGCAATAGATGGGAATCGTAGACAGTATGCAATAGTGTGAACCAGCCGCTGTAATGATGAGAATCGACTGAATTCAATTACTGGTTTTTTCACTGTTGTTGTGAGTGTTCTTATTATTTTTCGTTCCATTTAGCCTGCTAATTCCATTTTTTCACTATCCATTTTTGTCATTGGATAGCTCGAACCCTTTAGCCATGTTGGCCCTTCCCACCAAATTATGTGGGTTTATCAATTGAGTTGGGTTTAAACTTCGTGATGCACAGACTAAAAATTCATACTAAGGCTGCGTGCCATACTCACGGTAAATCGTAAAATTCGGTAAATTATAATTTTAGTACAAATTTACCTTTCATGTCGTGCCAAACTTTAGGTAAATATTTAGGTTTAGAGGGTTAAAATCACCGGTTTGTAGGTAACAAATGAAACGTCAAAATTTTTTTGATTTCTTTATATTTAGTCCAATAACATTTTCTTTGTTCACGTATTTATGTCGATTTTCATTAATTTCTGTAAAAAATTTTTGTCTCCAATGAAATTTGTAGAAAGACTGATCCTATTTTGTCATTTTGTCATGGTAGTGGTGAATTGTATCTTTTATTTTTTTTGACATTTGTCAATTTAATTTCAATACAAACCAAAAAAAAAATGTTATAATACAAATAAAACGGCATCTATTATAAAATAAAATCGAAAAAACAAATGGCACGGCCTCTATCATAAAATATAAAAATACAATCCGAAAATTAATAAAAATCAAAAATTGTCATAATTGATATTTCTTTTTATGTTGGAGGTGAACAAATTTCGCGAAAAATCTAGATTTCATAAAATTGATCGAAATCAAAAAGGTCTATTGTTTTTCTCCAATAAAACTACAAATTTGTAATGGATCAAATCTAGATTAAATTTAGGTTATTTTTTTTCGCCAATGAAAATCGACATCAGTAATTATAATAATTAGTCATAATTATACTCTTGGGTCTGATTTTTGTTGCAATAAATAAAAATGAATGTGAAAAAATAATAACAACAATCTATTACCTTTTTCGAATAATTTACCCACCTTTTTAGTACAAAATACCACCAACGGTATTTACGTTTGGGAACTGTATATAAAAGTGAAGTTACACACGAAGAACTTGGTCTATAGAATATGAGCTACATCACGTGTTCGTTCCTGTATCACGTCAAAAATATCAGCGTATGTCTGCATATATACATATACCGTTTTATTTACCAAGTATTTGCCACACTTTTTGAAAGATAACTAGTTTTCAATTAATTTGGTACTGGGTACTTTTTTATGTTCCTCAATATCAAAATGTCTAGGATGACAGGTAGATCCGTTTCCGCAGTTTGAGCACAAAACACAATGCAATTAAAGCTTTTAGTTTGGTGATTTTTACTTTGTATTTTAGATTCTTTGATAAATCAGCGCAAAAACCTTTTAAGGAACTTTGATATGCTGCAGGTTAAATAAATTATCGATGATTTCAGCTCGTATATTTACTGAAAAACTCCAATTGCGTAGTTTATGTTAAGGACCTCTTCATTTTGTATGCTGGGGATACTTGCCATTGCAGCAAGTGTATTATTTCATTAAAATCTTTCAATTTTTCAGTTTCCCTTTTTATTATAATTTTACTGATAACTGGTGCTCGAGGTCCGATGCTAGAGATTCGTTATTTTCCATGTGAATGTAGTTCTGAGATATATCTCTTTCTGGCTCAAAACAATTCTCTAGCCTTTGCCGTCATAAATCTGGATCCTAAATGGGTGTTTTTCGCATTAAAGTCATCTATTATAAAATCACGTCCTACCGATTTAAATTTTTCAATCATAGATTAAGATATAAAAAGATGTTTCAACTAGAACAAAAAATAAAAGAAAGTGACGGGTACCTCTAATGAGCTGGGGTACCACTAGTTTGAACATTCGAAAGCATTTTTTTGGTTTACTGTACAAAAATATATTTTTCAACTACAAAGAAAGATTTCATTGTATAAAAAGACTATGGTTTTTTACTCCTCCATTGTCGAAAGCATTTTTACAAACCTTCATTATACAGTAACCAAGAAAATTGGTTTCTTCTTTTTATATTTACTTTTTCCTCTATTATTTCTAGAAATAAGATTTTGTTGCTTGTGTATGAGCCATCTTTATTAAATCTTAACTATGGTTTGATGTAGTCCTCCTTTTTCAAATGTTTATGATTTGTTGGGTGATTTGTTGGGTCGACCTCTTAGTTATTGAAATTATTTATAACCTCACAGCCTCGATAATTAGCCGGATGTTTTCTTTTCAATTTATACATTTCGCCGTCACACCGATTTTTAATTTTACTCTCGGTTCTCGACCGCAATACCTTTGAGTGTGGATAGCTCGCTGGCAGTTTTTGCATTGTGATATGTGTGCGGCGGTTCTTCTCATTGTTTCGATTTTTACCTTCATGAAAGAAATTCATTTTATACTATAGATGTTTTGAGCATCCTCTTTGTTATTAAACACTAATATCGGTTTCTTTCGGTGTGAAGTATTCTTGGTAGATTCACTATCTCTTGGTTGGTTGACTTCAGGTTGAACTGTTTTTGGGTCGATACTTGTACTTCCGCTACCAGTTGGTGCCTCGGCCTTTATTGATCATTCGGGTTTCTTATTTACTCTTCCTAGGCGGTTTTTATTATTTTTTAAGATCCAGCAATAGTCAAATTTTTCTGTGTTTCGCTAACCTCTATATTTCAGAGATTCATATTTCCTTTTTCTAGGTGTCAAACTAACAGTTCTTTCACTAGATCGAGCTGTTTGCATTATTCCCGCTGGTTTAATTTTGTCATGCAATGTTTGAACCTCCCCAGAATCCATAGGGCCAGCCTACAAAATGCTTTGAATAAATATATTTCGACTCAGACTGTGATTGGTGCCAACCTTCTTAATAGTTGAAATATTTTGCTCGCTGTCTAAAGATCTGCCTTCTAGATTGTATCAGTTCTAGATTGGAAGTTGTAGTAGATGCTTTTGCCGAAATATAAAGATCTTGAAACTCAGAATTCTTTTCAAAAGGTCTCTTCGTGGCTCTCAGTTAGCTAATTGCAAGATTGTATGAACATCCAAATTGTGTAGGTGATTGGCAAAACAGTAATCTATTCACAGTTCCTCGCATTTCACTTCTTCGTCTGTATTTTTTCTTTCCTTTGGAATCTCTTCAACTTACCAAAATCGTCAAAAAATGTCATCGATGTCAAAAAACACATTGATACCGTATACGAGTTCGGCAGGCGATGTCTTGATATCTTATTTCGTATAGCCCAAATAAGATAACTGCGGTAACCAATCTACGTAATTATCTACGCAGTTACGCTTGTCGGAATATGTCGTCCTTCTTCATTTTTTGCTTATAGGAGAAACGATCGAGCATTCAGCATATAGTGGAAGTGCCCAAATTCTAGATATGCACCCAAAAACTGATTGGGAAGTGCTAGATGACCGTGATGAGCTGAAAATACCAAATACATCGGCCTCTATTGATCACCCTGCTTAAGCAGTGTCTTGTCACTCTTGTTGTTTCGTTGATTTTCAGCTTCATTTTTTGAATTGCTTCTATTTTCTCTAGTAAATGATATTCCTTGTAGTTTAATCTAGACCCAGGAACTTAATTTCACTTTTAGCGAACTCGTATTTAGCCTCATTTATCGATAGCTCAAACCGACGCAATCTTTCGAAAACGATTCGCAGATGCTGCTGCTGTTCCATTGTATTTTTGGAAGCGACGAGTAAAACATTACGGTATGGAAAGCCAAATTTAAAACCTCGTGACATTCATGCATTAACCGTTGCAATATCTGTAAAACATTATAAAGGCCGAACGTCATGGCGGTGAACTCAAAGAGTCCAAAGTGCGTTTTAATCGCAGTTTTTGGTATATCATCTGGATGGATACTGATTTGGCGAAATGCTCTTTGCAAATCTATCTTCGAAAAGATTTCCTTCTAAAATAAGTTCGCAGTGAAATTCTGTATTGCTGTAGTGCGGTATTGCATAGTGCACGTTCGGTTTAAGCATTCAACCATGGTTTGCAACCATGTGTGTTGCATGGACTGGCGCAGTTGCTTTGAAATATGCTCGCGCAACAGGAATTTGACGGCGTCCAAGCGTCTTGGACGTGCGAAAACTGGCAGGCATGTCGAGGTGTGGTTTTCTAAAGATATCATCCTCGTGTAAAAATACTTTACAAGACATGTTGCGGGTTTGCGGGGGACATGCTTTTTATTATGTGACTGTAATGTAGCACTTGCGAAGTGGAATCACACTGTGCCAATAAACAAATGTAATAGCGTACTTGTAAAATATTGTCGTGGGCAGTAGTCGATTTGACTAATCAACTGATTAGCCATTTTTGTACACTCATCAAGTCCAAGAAGTTATTGCGATTTACACGAATCACCAAAGCCATCAAAAGTGAAATAACGGTTGAAACCGTTAAATCAAAAACAAAAACATTTGACACGACAATAACATGGCAAATTTAATTTGTATAAAAACAAATAAAGAAAATTTGAATATTTTTATAAAATGTAACGGAATTTTTGTTTTGTAAACATTAACTCAACATGTTCATTCGTGTCAGCAGCATTATTTCGATCACTTTCGATCGGAGATAACATTGTATATACGACGCAAACAAAAATTATATTTTTGGTGCATAACGTGTATAATCGGCGGCCAATTCAAAACAATTTTTTATTTTATTTTGTTTCCGCTTTTATTTGGACAATTCAATCTGTAAAAAGTTTTAATTTCTCTAAGCAAAAAATCGAAACTATTTTTTTTTTATCACTATACTACAACAACAAATATATACATAATATCGGAAATAACAGAATTAATTGTTTATAAAAAAAATTTCTCTGCCAAAATATATATTTTTGACTGACAAAAAACATCGACATGGCTCGGTTGTGTTGCATACAATTAGTGCATGACAGTATTTTTATTATGTATTGTAAATTATGCGTAGTTAACTATTTACTGGTTATGGAATAAAATTATGCAAACATAATTAACTACAAAACATAAATTAAAATTGATTTTTCGAACATAAAATTAACAAAATCCTTACTTCTAAAATATTGCGTGATGTTTGCTAAAGCATTTTTCATATATATTCATGGTATAGTACCGGAGTGGCAACCACATTTTCATTTTTTTTTTATATTTTTGACAGGCAAACATTGTTGACCGTTCATGTCACTCACAAACATATAGAAAAAATGTTGATGAGTTTTCCATTTTAAATAAGGAGATGACACTCGACTGTCATAATATTATATTTTGAAGAATTTATTTTTACTGTCACATTTCAAATTTAGGGTAAAGTATTTGTATTGAAATTAGGAAGTATTTAATTACTTAAATTTACAGTATATTCACTTTAATTAATTTTTTTCAGGTTTTGACAGATGTATTTTGTTACTTTATTTACAATGTGAGTAACATTTGAATAAACTAACCGTATTTTTAACCAATGATGAAAAGGTATAGCCGCTTATTCATTTTTTCTTAGAAGCTTATCAAAAGCTCTGTAAGAGATATGACAGAAAACGTTTTACTGTGGATTCATTTGTGCAAACATTTTTCTTAGAAGCTTATCAAAAGCTCTGTAAGAGATATGACAGAAAACGTTTTACTGTGGATTCATTTGTGCAAACATTTTTCGGCCAATCACAAATAATTCAGGCTGTGTTGCATTATAATTTTTCCCAAAAACTGTAAATTGTGCAACAAATCCTGTTTTTTGAACATAAAAACTGTTTATATGAAGTCTAGAAAAAAAAAAAATTTGCACTACGATTTGTATTTGTAATTATTATTTTTTACGTATAAACATTTTATTACTTATCATTTTTATAAACATATCTGTCCCAAAGACGTTAATACTTAGACAAGAAAATACCAAACGTCAAGTGAGGAAATTTTCAAGGGTAACAGAGAAAGACTATAATAACCCCAGGGCCGTAATTAGAAATTAACTATTTTATTATAATGAAGTTAGTTGTTAAATAAAAGAATTAATTGATTAGAAAAAAAATTTATTGGTACGGAAATTATATTGTATAAATAACATAGCAGATAGTACATATAAATTAAATATAAAATCAAATAAAGCGTTATGGGATTGAACCACCGATTTTTTAAATATTTTTTAAAAATATGTGTTTTTCATTTTCATCGACCATTAACAAGAACCAACTGTTAATGTTAAATGTTAATAAAATCTTCGTAGTTCTGGTCAAAGCCTAGCATCTATGAAAATGTTGGTTACCTAAAAAGAAATAAGCAACGATTTATTTACATTATATCCACAAATTAAAAAAAAACTAATACAAAATTAGTATACAATTTAACGGCGTTTTGTCTAACTAATTATTAATGTTTCGGTCCTGGAATAGTACACTATATTCAATAAAGGGCTACCATTCAAAACAAAACAAAAAAAAAAAAAAAAAAAATATACAGTTGATTACTAAAAGGCTACCATACAAAACAATTCACATTTTTTTTAAATTTGTAACATAAACCTTGATTTTTTTTTTCACTAATCACACGATTACAATCACAACATTTATTTTATTTTATTTAACTCATTAATTAAAATACTTATTAAACGAAATCCCTTTTAGTTTTTTTAGAGTAGTATTACGTCAATTTTTCACTATACACTTCATTCTGTATGATTTTTTTAATTTTATATTCGTTAGTATAACAAATTTATGATTTGTTAATACAAAATTATTATATGTATATAAGTTTTAACTAATTTTATTACTTTTTTTCGATAAAAAAGCAAACCCAAGCGAAGCGTTGTTTTGAATTGTCACAAAAAAAAATTTTTTTTTTTTTGTTTACATTCAAATTGTTGAGTAAGACATACATTTTTTTAAATATCCGTCCCTCTCCAACCGATAACGCGTGAAATAGAAGATTTACTATGGAAAAAATATTTGTGACAAGTCTAGATCTAATATACGTCTATGATCTGTCCATTTTGGTGTTTGATGTACATATTTGCCGTCTGCTTGGATGAACAAACAAAAATTTGTTTTTATTTGACAGATAAAATTAAAAATAAATTATTGTTTTAAAGAACGTATTAACCGGACGCCGCGTTTTCAAAATTGCCCAACAGACAAATAATTGTATTTCTGTATGGAATTTCTTTATCATTTTCGAAAAAAAACCACAAAACAACAAGAAGTAAAATAAATAAAAAAACTTATACAATTCAGAAAATTTCAGAAAAGTAATTTTAGCAAGAAAACTTTCCTATTTAGCAGTAATAGTTGCACTCTGTGGAAAAGACCACAAGTTATACGAATGCGCCGAATTTCTAGCTTTTCAAATTCAGCAGCGAGGAGGCTATGTTAAGAAACATTCCAGATGTTTTAACTATTTAAGCAATTCACACGTGATTTATCAGTGTAAATCCCACGGCAAATACGGTATAATGCATCTTGATTTGCCAACCAAGGAACTAATTGTGGTCATTCTTTAAATAATTCAATTCTTCCAACAGCGCACAAATTAAAGCTAGAACTCAAAACGGTGGCTGGCAATATTGTAGAGCTTTCCAGAGTGTTTCCAGCATTTAGGACTTACTTCGGCGGCTTTACTAAGCTTCGGGTAGTCCTTGAAGACAACACATGAACACTCCCATGCTTAGGTTTCGAACCTTTAAAATTATATTTACGGTCGATATTAAAAAAATGTTTTGGCAAATTTGGGTTAACCGAAAAGACACAGAATTCCAAAAAATCGTTTGGAGGAAGATTACTTAATTATGGTATAACTTCTGTTCCATTTTTGGCCACTTAAACTTGTGCTAGACTACCAAGACCAATTTACCAAAACAACATAGCAACAAGGAATACATTGACCAGATTAGAAGATATTAGGGTTGGCAGATGGTTATATATCGAGGGTCAGGAATTCAAACTGCATAGATTTACAGATGCTTCCGAGTTAACTTACACAAGTTATGGTGGAAGGGTCCACATTGGTTAAAGAAACCAATTATTTGTTGGCCAATCCAGTCAAATCTTAAATCGGAATTTCCAGAAGTAGGCCTGAAAGAGGAAAAGGCTACATCACTGATGTTCTTATTGAAGATAGGTGAAAACAAAAATTGGCTATCTGGTCTCATCGACCATTTATTGCTGGCGTGGATTGAACCATTCGTTTATTTATCAACGCATCACGTTTGAGAGGCGCTACAGTTATCAAGCCATACCTGGCGCTGTTCGTGTGTATGGCCATTAAAGCGGCACATTTTGAATTAGTGATGGTCTGACGACTGAGGCATTTTTCGTAGATCCTTTATGATGATCGAGAGAAACACAACTCTAATGCGATGTCTCACAACATTGACAACATGGGAGTCTATCAAATATCACCTGAAACGTGTATTAGGAGAAACAATACTAACGCTTGAAGAAATGATAACTTTACTGACCCAAATTGAATGTTTGCTGAATTCAAGGTCACTGAGTGAAATTTCTACCGACGATATCGATCCTTTAACTCCTGTTAACATTGCAATTTAAGCCTAGGAGCTTCATATAAACCGCCTGTGATGCTGTCTAGGATATTTAAAAGTGCTTAACTCCCTTCCAGTATGTAGTTTAGTTGTATTAAATAACTAAAGTCCATTCGCGGATTACTATTTCGAATTTGCCTTGTTCCTCGAAATATACTTCTGCAGACAGGTTTAAATGATTTGTTTAGATTGAGCATCGTGCAAGTCACAGAATGCCGCATACTGAGAATATTGAAAGTGCTTCCTAATTTGTTCTTCTTAAATGTTCGTTTATCAACAGAGTTTATTAAACTTAGATCATTGCTGCTATCACTAAACTTAGTATAAAGTGACAAAAACGTTTTAGTGAATTCTTCTTAGTTTGTTAGCTTGCATAATTTTGTTCATTTTGTGGAAGATATAGATATGGAGGTTATTTATAAACCTCGTGACTGATGGCACTCATCAATGCATAGTGTTACAATCTAGTCTTATAAGCCTTTTCACAATATTTGAGAGTATAATATTTGTGACTTTTTGCCCATTTTTCTAAAAAAGAATTTTAGTTTGAAGTCTTTGTATTATGTCGTTGTTGCTTGTTTGGATCAACCTTAGAGCTTAATTCCGTAGGTCCTCAAAGGTTTCAAGATTAGGATATCTATAGAAAGAGTTTATTGTTAGTAGACTGGAGTGTATACGGATGAAAATGTATGTAGAAGGCGTATATATCTTTGCAAATTAGACTTTAAAATTTTTACATTTTAAAATTTATAAAGAGCTGGAATGTCAGGTGCCAATCCAAATTCGAACCTTTAAGTATTTGCCGTTGCTCTGCTATTGAATGCAGCACTGCGGACCGTCCGATCGGATACTAAGCATTCCTGAAGATATGCCTTATGTAAATGAACATGGAAGATCCTAAGCAGGGATGATTTGATCATTTTGAGCATGTGGAAAGTTAAGAAGTTTGCAAAGGAGTCGACCGTGCTAGACTGAATCAAATGCTTTTACAACAACAACACAAATCAGAGGTTTGAATTGGAATCAATATAGGAGACTATAATTATAAACTAAACTGTCAACTATGGATATCTCTCTTAATATACTGCAGCAAATATTAAAAGTGATGATGTACCCTATAAACCTATAAAGTTTAATTGGAAGAAAGTTAAAAAAACTATCAAAATGTGCATAAGCCCAAAAAGGCTTCAGGATTTGACCTTATTTCTGGAATAATAATAAAGGAATTATTTTAATTTTAATTAAAGCATATTATATTATTTTGATACAGAGACAGTTGGGACTGAGATGGATTTGTTTCGCAAGATAGTTGACTTTTTCGAAATTGGAATATGCCATATTTGATCATTCAGTGTTAGTAGAAGTATTTTATTACTTCAGTTTTTATAATTCTATAACTAACTTCAAAATCGAGGTGTGTTTTGTTTTAAAATTTTAAGTTTTTTCCCCATTTGTGACCGGTCATATAGTGGGTATTGGTCATAAAACGGTTAATTCAATTAATTCAAAATGTGGAATCATTTTTTAAAAAATCTAATTTATATTAAATTTAAAGTTTTGTGTCAAATAATGAATATATAAATTAGATTTTCGGCGAGTACATGACGTATTAGTCATAAAACGGTTAATTCAATTGATTCGAAATGTGGAATCAATTTTTAAAAAATGTTATTTATATTAAATTTAAAGTTTTGTGTCAAATAAAGTGTATATAAATTAGATTTTCGGCGATTACATGACGTATTAGTCATAAAACGGTTTATTCAATTGATTTAAAATGTGGAATCAATTTTTAAAAAATTTAATTTATTTTAAATTTAAAGTTTTGTATCAAATAAAGTATATATAAATTAGATTTCCGGCGAGTACATGATGTATTAGTCAAAAAACGGTTATTTCAATTGATTTAAAATGTGGAATCAATTTTTAAAAAATCTAATTTATAATAAATTTAAAGTTTTGTGTCAAATAATGTATATATAAATTAAATTTTCGACGATTACATGACGTATTAGTCATAAAACGGTTAATTCAATTGATTCGAAATGTGGAATCAATTTTTAAAAAATGTTATTTATATTAAATTTAAAGTTTTGTGTCAAATAAAGTGTATTTAAATTAGATTTTCGGCGATTACATGACCTATTAGTCATAAAACGGTTAATTCAATTGATTCGAAATGTGGAATCAATTTTTAAAAAATCTTATTTATATTAATTTTAAAGTTTTGTGTCAAATAAAGTGTATTTAAATTAGATTTTCGGCGATTACATGACGTATTGGTCATAAAACGGTTTATTCAATTGATTTGTAATGTGTATTAAATTTTTTTATAATCTAATCAATTCTGTCATTACTGACATACCTCTCTTTCCCTACACCACAAAAATAGAATAGAATTATGCCGTAATAATCATGAGGTGTCTGAAACTGGGTCGTTTCTATCATGCATGGAAATATATTTATATGAAAATCCTCCTATGCTACCGTTTATTCAATGTAAAAGGACCGGCGTTAACCGGAACACTTGACAAGCGTTTGGTCTCACAGTCTCAACAACCAATCAATTTGTGACCGGTAATTTAGTAATTGTAAAAGTGTTTGCTTAGCACGCCGTGGTTCAGAGTTCGGTTCCCGCAGCTGATCGCAACAAGCATTTCTTTTATTTTCGGGATATGACAAAGTTTCTATTTCTGCCGTGATTTCGTTGAAAATGTTTAATGGTGTTGAGCCTGCCTGTTGTGGAGTTTCTAGAGATTTTGATAATGGTTTGGGTGGTGCTGTACTTCCTTTTTTAAAATTTAGAGGTGGTGCTCCGTGCTGGTAAGTTGGGCTAATTGTTGTCAGTTGAGGTACTGGGTGTACTTCTTTAATGCCAGTGAGAATAGTTGCAAAGGAAACTATAATTTTCTTATAATATTACAAGTTAAAGAAATTTCCATCTATATCACAAAACAGATCAAGAAATAATTTAAAATAATATATGAATAAACCGTTGACATTTTTCAAAACGTCAATATCAAAATAGTTCACAAACATGTTGACATAAAAGCTTATAAAGTTTTAAATTCCTCACAAACCGTTATAATATACATTTTCAAAATTTCATACAATGTATTATTTGCACAGTCAATTAGATTTCAACTTCACTATCTATGTTATGCTTTGTCACACGGAAAAGTTTAATTTTTCTCACAATTCACTTTAATAAAACATTTATGTGATAATGTAATGTACGTATTGTTATATGAAAAACAGAAACAGTAAATAAAACATACAAAAAGCTTTCATTTGTATAGTACAACTTTTAATGCACTTTTTTTTCAACTTAAATTTTTTTCGAAACTTTTTGGATATTCGTTTTGTTGGTTTAGATTTCCTCTATTATATTATAGCATACAAGAGTTTATATGAAAAAAAAAGAAAATGTTGGATGCCATATTATATATTGCAGAGCACTGTTCCATAAATGTGTACATAAAATGCTGTGTTTTGTTTGCGAGAGATTATAATCTCAGTTTCCGAACGAGAACACTATAATATAGTTTGTAAAATAATTTAAACTTTAATTTCCGTTGGAAAATTAAATTTGTGTTTGTGGGTATGTGTGTTGTTTTAGCTACAAATTGCTTAATACTAAAAAATTTAAATGCAGATAAATTTATGTTAGATAACTTATTCACGACATTTTTTTTTAATGTTGTATAACAATTTAGTCTGCATGATAAGTACGAAATCTAATTAAGTTTAATGTAAAGTAAAATTAAAATTGAAACGGAAATATGCTAAAAAGTATTTACAGTAGAAAATGAAAAAGGTCTCCGACCGACACATTTCCTGGAAAAAAAATTGATTAAACATTACAAATCAATTAAATTAAACGTTTTATGATCAAGACATCATGTAATCGCCGAAAATCTAATTTATATACACTTTAATTGACAAAAAACTTTAAAATTGGTACAAATTTGATTTTTAAAAAATTGAACTAACCGTTTTATCGCCGTGATTCTGTCTGAGATGGCTTTTAATTTACGGATGACTATGTAAGCTGTGTCCGCTAACGTTTCAGTAAATTTTGAATATTGTTATTTCTGCGCTATTAACGGAAGTTCCGAAATAACGGAAGTTCCGCAACTCAAATCGCTTCAAAAATCCAAAATTCAAATATCATATTTTCAATTTGTTCATAATATAATAACCGGGTTTTACAGGTATATCTATCAAATTAAACCATGAGCTATAGTCATGGGCCAATGGAAGCGTTCCTCTCAGAGATTGCTGCAAAAACCATCATTATTGAGTTTGGAGTTATCTATTATTTACATAACTCTTCTCTGAAGTGTCTCAGGCCACTTATACACATCAGCCAGAGTTCAATTTTCACACCATTGCAGGAAAAAGGTTCTGGACAAGAACTTGTAGATAACTTCATTTGCATGATGCTGTCTCACTTTTTTCGTCTACAAATTTGTTTAGTGGAAATGCGTGGTACAGTTGTCGGCGAATTATTCGTAAATAAATTAAAAGGCATGGTGCAATTAGGAACATCGGGTCACAGGCACATTGTCAATGTAAACGAATAGGAGACTTTGAAGCTTACAATGATAGGGGGTGGATTCTGAATTCATATTTTTTACTATTCATACAACCGAAACTCGAAGACCTTTTAAAGTCATGTAGATTAAAATTTGTGTGATTGGACTGAATAGTAGTTATAAAAGTCGGAAAATTCGGAGAATCGAAAAATGATGTTTTTGTACGGGATTTCGCGCTTCTGCGATCAAAAAGGTCCTTTACAAGAGAACATTTGGAAAATCTGAGTGGAAAACGAAACTTCCAGAAAAACTCAAAGAAAATTGAATTTTTTTTTCTATGAAATATTAAATTTTTTGCGTGTTTTGATGATTTTAGACCCTGTAAAGCGTAATGGTATTATGACACTGACTAGTTTTCTAACTTTTTAAGCGGATGAAAAAGTCAAATGAAGTGAGAGAAAAAATGGGTATACCAAATACTTATTGGAGTAAGCGCATACAACATAGTGTGAACAAAAAGTAAAAATTGTCAAAAAAAATTTGTAGCTCATTTTTTCTTGCAGTTCAGTGAGCACAATTCTAGCAAAAATAATTAATTTGTAATTATTTTTAAGACGATAGATTCTTTTTTTTGACGTTTTATGGTTTTGACGTTTCGAAACTGTTTGTCACATAATTTTTTTTTTACATTAAAATGTAAATACATTGTAATTTTTTAAAATTATCTTGTTCAATATTATACAGATCTCAATTTCATATGCAATTATGTCGGACCTACATTTAATTGTGGCAGCTTCCATAAATTACTTACAAATAAACTCATATCTATTGAAAAACATAATTTTTTTTTGTTGCTTGACGTTTTAATTTCCCAAAGATAATGCGACGAGGCAATTTGAAATTCAAAACATAAATAAAAAATAGGGAAACAATTGTTTGACATTTAACAAATATGTATAGCGTTGTTACACCCGAAATAAGTGTTTGTCTCTGTTTGGTTTTACTAGATTTGTAGCACTAGTTAATTTGAAAAACTAGTCAGTGTCATAATACCATAAAAAACCGAAGCAAAGCTTGAAAAATCTCAAAAAAAATCGTGAAATAATTTAATAAAAATACAAAGTTAACGAGATAAATAAGAGATGGCGCTGAGGTGTGATCATTAATGCCACAACCCAGTAGACGTTTACTTAGGCGTTGTGCAATTTGACAGGTGTCCTCTTCGCATTGGCATTTTCGATTGTGCGAACGTGTTATGTTTCTTGTTGCTATTAAATTGGTAATTTGAGTATTAATTTATTGTTTTATGATATTCGAATTGTGTGCATTGCATCCATAAACGGTACCATTATAACAATCATATGCGTAATTTCTACGATTTCGATAATTTATCTCAGAAATTTTTAGGTGCGTGACAAGTGTGGTTATCAAAATGGATTGCCGGATTGACATTGATTCGATCGGTAAGTTCATTTTTGTGGATTAATGACGTCAAAGTTGATTAGTCAAATATTCATTGTAATTGATTTTTGATTAAAATGCCGGCTATCAGACGATAGAACCTATAGGACGAACAAACCATAATTCACAAAAAATGCACGGTGTTCGTGAGAATGAAACGCAAGAGCAACGCAAAGAATTAAATGAACAGAGAGGTGCTCATATTGGACAAATTCGCGCTTCACGGCACCAGCTCAGATTCGAAAAAACGCAACTCGACGAAGAACTGCGGTGAACGTCGACTTGAATCGCGCTGCTGACTTGAATCGCCTACAAAGATCTTCGTTGCGTTGTTGGCGCATTGTCTGCCATGTGCCAACCTTGCCAAGCATTAAAGTTCCAAGCTGAAGCTCCAGGACTATGAACGGCAACGTTAAATTGCCGGGTTTGAAATCGCCACTAGAACCATTGCGTACTTATCTCTACGGAGATACATTCCAGACATTACTATCCAGACATTTCCTAGCACACACGCAACTGTATAATCAATGCTATAACATGACGTCAATTAGAACCGATGTTGTTGTTCGCCAATCCGACTACAATCCCACCTATAAGGTTATGGCGTCATCGCGTGTTCATCATTTCGATAATGTTAGTTAGACAGGTTTATTAGACTCAACACTCGACAATGCCACTGTACCTACGCCGGTAAATCAAATTCGTACATTGTTTGCGATCATCATTGCGAAGTGTCATCCCATCGAACGCATTGAGATTGTGGAACAAATACAAGGACGAGGTGGCTGACGACATTTTGCATCTAGTTCGCACTGCAACATCGAAATATGACTTTGAAAAGAACGACGAGATACGCAACGAAGCTTTGATCGTGTACGAAGACATGTGCGGCAGCTATTTGTCGAAATTGGGCATGCCAGCACCAATTCGTTTCATGCACGATGCATTTGATCGTGAATTGTAATGAGAGCAAGTGTACGATCGAGATTCAATGAGCCAAATAGTACAAACAAATGTCGCGCTTTTGAATGCACAGCAAAAGAACGTGTACGACCCATTGATGAAGGCAGTTGACGAAGAAAACGGCAGAAAATTTTTCCTCAATGCTCCCGATGGAACAGGCAAACCCTTTTAATTTCATTGTTTTTGGTCACAATTTGCTCGAGATCTCAAATAGCGTTAGCTGTTGCATCCTCGGGAATTTCAGCCACATTGCTGGACGGCACTTTATGCATTGAAGTTGCCGTAGAATATCCACACGAATGAAAAGCCAGTATGCTCAATTGCCATTAACACAGTGATAGCCAAGGTATTTCACGAATGCAAAATCATCATCTGGGTCGAGATGACGCATGTCTGAAATCGTCGAGCTTATGGCGCTATGTGAAGAAGTTGCAGTTAACCACGAACATGAGAGTCACGTTACAGAATGACTCATCAACGGCGGATTTTCCAAACAACAGTTGGCGCTTGGCAATGGTCAAATTCCTGTTGATGTTTCGACCGGATTGATTTCGTTTCCCTCGAATTGTTGCATTTGCACGACGTCGAAGGAAGAGCTTATCACGAAAGTGTTACTGGACATGCGCCGAAATTATATGAATCACGGCTCAGCGAACGAGCGATTTTGGCAGCGAAGAACAAGGATGTCGACAGTCTGAATTAATTGATTTAAAACCAAACCGCTATAGGGAAATGCATTGTTACAAGGCCGTTGACTGTGTGACAAATCATGACGAGGCAACGAACTATCCGACCGAGTTTTTGAATGAGCTGGATTTGCGGGGAATACCACCGCATGCTCAAGGTGGGATCTGTGATAATCAAGCTACGAAATCTGAACCATCCAAGATTGTGTAACAAAACGCGATTGTCTGTGAAGAAACTGATAAACAACGTGACTCAAGCGACGATCATCAAGAGCAAATTCAAAGAAGATGATGTTCTAATTCCGATAATTCCTCTGATTTGAACTGACATTCCGTTCGACTTCAAGCGCATTCAGTTCCCCATTCGTTTGGCGTCAATCAGTGGAATATCCACTCAACTCAACCATCTATGGAGAATTGAGTTGAGTTGTTTGATTTTTTTTCTCGTCAAAATCAATTTTTTTCGTGAAGGACAAAAGTATTGGAACGGAACGAAGTAATTTGGAGCGGAAAGAGGTTCGCCGGGTCAGCTAGTATTGTATATATTCCATAAGCCATAAGGGATTTTTAAAATATATTTTGGTTCTTTTTATTCAAGATCAAATCAGTTGGTGTTTCGATAATTTTGAATGACCCTAAATAATATACTATAAAAACAAATCTGTGATTTACATCATCCACACGTTGACAAATCATTATGGAAACACATAAATCAATAAAACTTAATTAATTTTCATACCAAAGTTGTTCAATATTTTTCTTTTATTTGTTGTTGTTGTTGTTGTTGTTGTTATTATTCTACCTAGCTGACGATTAATTTTATTTTCAATTCTTGGTCCAACCAATAACAGGAACAGCTATATATAATTATAGAAGGAAACAGCTTTCAAATAAAAATATGTATTAAAGATTTTCTTAACACAACAACAACAACAAATAGGAAACCCTATTTTCCATAATAAAATACTAATTATTTCCTATTTAATTTGTTTTATGTTTATGAGTTATTCTAAATAAAAAAAAAATTGGTGTTTTTTTTATTAATGTTGAGGGTGGTCCCTGAAGCTATGTTATAAGCATTAGAAAATTCGTTTTGTTTTTCTTTTAACATTTTTTTTTTTTTTTTTTTTAGATTTTCTAACTTTAATCAAAATTTGTTTTTGTTCTGTATACGCTAAACATACACAACGCACATACACATATTCGAATTTTCTTTTATTGTTAATAATTTTCCTATTTTTTATTTTTTATTTTTTTTCCGAAGAAAAGTAAACATAAGTTGTGTTTACACGTTATACATTACATAGTACATGTGTACATACATTTTTACAATATTGTTCAAAAATACTTTCCATCAAAAAGAAAATATGAGGAAAATTGAGATGGAGAAGACGTGAAATATAATGGATATATGAATATAGATCGTATGTTAAATCAAACAGTTTATATATATAGCTACATATTTATAGATATTTGTGAAAATGTTTTTAGTTTTTCCGATTGATTAGATTTCTTGTGAAAATCACAAATTTACATATGTATATATATGAATATGTTTGGGGTTTCGTTTCAAAATGCCTCACAAAAACCTACCGATAAAAAATAATAAATCGAAATAGAAAATAGTTCGTAACGCTAAATATCCTTTCAATAAAATGTTTGGATGGTTTTGAATGGTTACCTGTAAAAATTGTGACCCAAATCGAAAATTTCCAAAATCCAGAAAATACATGAATTTTAGCCTATCAAAGCTGTGAAAACTACGGGCACAATTAGGGTTACCAACGCTTGCAAACACCCGATCCGAAGATTCCAATCTAAAACTAAAAACAAAAAAACATTTCCAAAAAAAAAACCAACTAAAATGTTCCATTAAAAAGTAGGTACGCAGCACGACCTAATATAAATTGTCCATACAAATTTGACATAAAATTTAGCTAAGCTTAAAGCTGAAAATGTAAATTTTGGCTTTCGATTAAGTTATCGGTACTTAGAGCTAAGGCGACTTTATGACTTCGAATATTATGCTATAGCATTTTAAATTCATACTGTGACGTCATGGTTGTCATTTGTCGTAAATCAAATAAAGCACGAGGTTTTTTGCATGATTAAGTTGGCAGGCCATCTGCGAATTTTTTGCATAAAGTAGAAAATATTAATATGCATGAATGTAATATTTAATGTCATAACGCTAAAAATCTCGAAAATGATAGTTGCGCGGATTGTAATAAAGATGGTACTACTAACAAGTCTTCACTGAATTTAGCGACTATTTATCTTCTACTGCGCGGTACATTAATTGTACGATATATTTTGACAGATATTTTGAGAGGATGCGTAAAACCGTAAAAAGTAATCAAAACTGGAATACAAGTAACCCTCGTGTTACGTGGTACTTTTACAACGCTCATTGGAAGAAAAAATTACAATATTGATTCTGTTGAAATTGATTGATTTGATTGATTTAGAATGTATCGAACCGGTTACAGACACCATTGTTGGGGTAGGTAAAGGAAAGGTATGTCAGTAATGACAGAATTAGTCCAGTTTCCCGGTAGCATGGTTGCCAACTTTTCATTTGGCAACAACCGGAGAATTATGAATTTTATGTATTTTTATATTACTATATTTTTTCTTTCATGCGACGAATGTACTTCTGTTCTCATTAGGTAATCTTTCTGAAAAAATTAAAAAACTAACTTAGAGTTGCCTTCGTTTGTTTGTTCGGTAGTTTTTTTTAACCAATAGTATTCGTTGAAAATTATGAATGTTTTCTTTGCAGTTTTTTCATAAAGATGGTTCATATCCAACTTTTTACTGAACGAACATGGCGAGACAGAGACGTAATGTCAGGTGTAAAAGAAACACAAATAAAACACACATCAGTTTTGTTTGTCTGTGTCAACGAAAGTTAGAAGACGGCTTGTTGTATGATACAGAAGGTTTTGCTTACAAATACAGAACGAAAGACAAAAGCAAAATCATTCTGAATTGTCTTCATCAACTATGAAGGCAAATTCTCTGATGTCTTCGTTCGTTCATTCATTCCTTCCGCAGCTTCTTTTAATGGATCAAAGCGAATTCAGTGTCGCCTTTATTCGTTCGTACGGTAGTTTTTTTTAACTGATAAAGAAACTGTAGAACGATTTTGCTGTTTTCTTTTGTTTTATATTTGTAATCGTAAGTGTTTTTTATTTTTTGCTCTTTCAAACGTGCCATTACGTCTTCATCACGCCATGTTCGTTCAGACTGCACAAGGAACAAACAAACGAACGAAGACAACTAATCGCCCTAAACCCTCTTGCTTCATTATAGTTAAGAAAAACAAAATAATTTTATCATTTGCGTTTGAGAAGCTGATCCAACGGTTAACCATATTTCTTACCATTTGTGAAAATTCGGAATTAATAAAAAATTAAAGCAGGCTCTCTAATATCTGCTAGAAGAAATTTCTGAATATATTATCTTCATATAAATTTGTATACTATACTTTAGCTTTTTGCAGACATGACAATTGCAATTACCTTTTAAAATATGTATTTCCATTCCGTAATTTCCATATTTGTAAGACAGAACAACACTTTATAAGTTCGATGATATGGCATTCGATGATAAATGCTGGTGAAAGATTTTGAACTTTCACCGTCTCATATTTCAATTTCTTTTGTGAAAAGACCTTATGCGTAAACAACATTAAAACAAAAATAAGGAAAAAATTATCAAAAATAAAAAAAACCGGAGAAATTTGTGTGATAACCGAAGACCGGAGATATAGAAAGAAACTGGAGACTCCGGGTAAAAATTTCGGATTGGCAACCCTGTCCGGTAGTCAATATTCGAACTACTGTTAGCATAAGGCAATCACAAGTTTACTGAACTGCTCTGCATTCGGGCATTTCTTGTCAACAACTCCAGTGTGCCCCCATTCATCTGTTATCTGCAAAGGTTATTTCAACAAATAATTTGTACGCAAGAAAATTAAATTAGCAATGGAGATAGCCTTTGACAATACTGATTCTCTTGAAAAATGGAGAGAAATTCGGAGTGACTGCTAAGATACTTTACTTAAAATGTAAATGCAAAGCGTGCTGATCGAGTGCGCAAAATGTGAATGGAAAAATATAAAAATGTCTCATGCTCTGGATAAAAAATTGTACCCAAAAGAATGCATTTGCAGGAACGCATCAGGCGATTGTATGGCAAAACCCATTGTTACTTAATCGATCTATAAATTCACGAGTGATGAAAGGTATAAGCAAAACCAGTCTACCTGTTTATCGGCGCGCAAAAAAGACGGAATAGATTACAAGTAGCCTGTTTGAAGATTTGTTTTTGAAATGTTTCGTTCCCGAGACCAAAAGTTACACACAAAAAAAATCAATTTCAAAATCTTATTAATAAAAGACAACGCACAAAGCCACGTTTTAAATTTTACTCATCCGAATGTCAGAATAATTGTTTAACCGTGTAATACCACATCCCTCATTCAACCGTGGGACTAAGGAATAATAATTTCAGAGACAGTTCGAAGCAGTTTTAATACCATATTATAAGCTCGAATGGCATTTGGAGCAATACGCTCAGCAGGGCCTTACAATACGAATAATAAAACAGGTTGGAACGGTTACAGAAATGGAGAATGTCTAACACTTAAACGATTAAGGAGTTGGACCTACTATTCTTTTATTGAAGCAGTAGATAATTGGTTTTGTCTTTAAACATTACGGAACACAACCCCTATTTTTGTATGAAATCAATGTCTCATATAACACGATTTGCATTACGTGAACTTTTTCGGGAACATAACTTCCGCGTTATACGAGGGCTACCTGTGTTAATATTCTTCTTTTGCTTAGTTGACAACCAGCGTGGAATTTTAATAATTTTCATTTAATAATTGCCAATGTTTCCTTAGTTCATTTGGTCATTGATGGTCCCAGTCCGATCTTTCGAGTCAGAAACTTTGAAAGAGTATTTTAATCTGGACGATGGGTGGTGCCAGCCATCGTAATTGATTAAAACCGCGCGATGCTTAGACAATATTTGATGTTTAGTTGCTATTGGCTCACCTTCCAAAGTTTCTTGAATTTTATTGATTTGTTATTTTTTTCAATATTTTTGGAGGCCATCTCTCTTTTATAGTCAGGTGGCTCTTGGAGTATCATCGAATAATTAGATGTTTATTTGTGCAATTGGAAGCCCAAGTCTGATGCAAAAGTTGTGCAATCTTGGATCTAAGAACTTTCGCCTCCTTGATTGAATCCGCGTCAGTCATAATATCATTCACATAAATGTCATCCTTCATACGCTTGGCTGCTTCCTGCAATTTAATTTTAACTCCTTAATGTTATCCATAAAATCAATAATATCCAGTGTTGATTTTAGCCGAGGCGTCGAACACCACTCTCAATTTGTGGTGTAATCGAAGGTTTCATGACGCCGTGATGTAGTAGAAAGCATTAATTTGGCTCGTTCATAATGGCTGCATCCTCCGGGTGCCTGAAATCCATAAAGCCAGTATGTTAGATCTCCCAAGTAGATTTGACGAAGCTTTGAATGGTAAACGGACGAAAAATCACCCTTCCGCATTTCTTGTGCTAGTTTGTACAAAGTGACGTTCACATTCTTCTTCGTTTTGTGTAAAGTTATTTAGTTCTGGTAGTTTTTCTATTTTTCATAAACTCCGAAGGGACTGAACAATATTTGCTGCTACTTGAGAAGTTGTCGATTCATAAAACCAACCTGCCGCGCGATCTCCGGTGCTGTTTGCGGTAACCCAATCAAAAATTGTATTGATAGCTATTGGCTGATGGATAGCAACTGCAATCTTTCCATTGCTTATTGTTTTAAAAAAAATGATCGGCTCCTATCAGAAGACGAACACCACAAGGAATATTAAATTAAATTTCGCTCGAAGATTTTTCTCCCAAACCCTAAACCCGGAGATTTGCCGACAAACCCTGTGTCTCCAGTTGAAAAATACTCAGCCCAAATCCAAAATTTTCAAAATCCAAAAAATGCATGATGGTTAGACTGCCAAAACTGTGAATTATGTTTTTGTGCGGAAACTTACTGTCACCTTTTAAAAAATATCATTAATTTTCTGAATATTGGAATTTTAGCCAGAGTAAATTTATTTTAACAAAAATAATATTTTGGTATTCCCCCGAATCTATCAAACATATTTTGTTTTTATAAATGTTTTTTTTTATTGTTTTGGACTACTTTTATATTTTAAAATAGACTAAATTTTACATCTGAAACGCGTGAGTTTTTTCAGCAAATTCGTTTATTTTTTTTTATGTTATAATCTATGCATTCTGTCTTGGGCCCGCATTTCTCCTTAATCTTTCGCAGTTAATGAAGCATGACTACAAGTTCGCTTTTAAATTACTATCTATATATTGCTTTGGTCCAGCCATTCTAGTGACATTTGTATTTTCATAGTACATATTAATAAATTGACTTTAAAATTGTAGGCAAAAAATGTAAACAAAAAAATTGTGTGTGTGCCCTTAGAAAATCATTTATCGCCTAAAACCCTATATAATTAAGAAAATCCAACAAAATAATTTCATCTCCCATTTGGGCGCTTGTTCTCTTTTATCCTAAATCCAATTAATTATATTTTTGTTACTTTTGTTGTTGTTGTCATTTTTTTTTTTGTGTATACCCAGCAATTAGAAATTTATTAAGTTCTAACCCATACACCAAAAAAAAAAATTAAGAAGATAAATTTACATTAGAAGCTTGAAAATTAGAAGGATACAAAATTTAATATAATGGCATGATGCCAAATCTAATGAAAATCTCAAAAATGTTATCTCATTTTTTTATGTTTTACCCAAATCCAAGAGTTTTTTTTTTCAACAGTTAAGACAAACTTTCATTTTTTGTGATTTTTTTTTTTTTTTTGATTTTTCCAAGATTTACAATACGGTTATATAAGAATACGACATACTTTTAAACTTTGATCATTATTCTAACGATTTTATAGTTTGATGACTCGTTGATATTTTATAAAAGATTACAAGACATCTGTCACAAAATTATACGGGGGTTACAAACATTTTAGATTTTTAAATTCATTTCACAAATATTCGCGGTTTCAAATCTAAATTTTTATTCAAAATACTAGATCGCCAAAAGCGAAAATGAAATAGAAGTGTAATTGGATAGACTTCCATAGATATCATACAAATTGTAGCTTAGGAAACCATCCCAAGAAAAGTACCCAGGAAAGAAAACCACTAATATACACAATAGAAGTAAGAAATTCCCGGCACTACGAAAAAACCGGGTTGTCTAACTTAAGGCACTCATTAGGAAAAAACAAACAATAGGGAATTTCTTAGTAGTATAACTTACACTGAAGATTCCAAATACTCGCTCTGGAAGGCAGCAAAGGGAATAAAACGATCAAAAATGCAAATTCCACCAATCAAACCAAACGATGGAAGAAAGGCTAAAAGTCTCAAAAAAAAGCTAATATATTTGGTGTACATCTTTGACTTTCCAGCTTATGAACATGTGTGCAATATGACTGGAAAAAATAATTCTCTGCAGAGGCTGTATCACTAAAAAACTTATAACTAAACTCAATAATCTAAAATCCAAAAAGGTCCAGGATTCGACCTGATAAAACGGCAAGTAATAAAAAGGCTGCCTGAAATTGCAGTACGCAAGGTACTTACATATTATCAATGCGATTTTTAGGAAAATAGCAGAAGTAATAATGTTTGAAAAACCGGATAAGCCGCTAATATTCAACCATAATAAAGCAAGTACATAAAATTACCGAAGTTATAGAGATTCCATTATTGATGAAAAAGGTATGCTCTGGTTCCTTTCTAGATGTAGTGCATAAAGTGTGAAATTTGACAAAGTGTGGACAAGTGACTGCTCTTTAAACTTGAGAGAGATTTACCAATACAATTTTATATGAACATAAAGTCCTATATTGAGGACCGACATTTTCTAGTAAAAATTCCAGTTAAATTGCTGAAAAGCCTAAAATCATTACACATTTCTTCAAAACAGGAACGGTTGACTGGAACTTGGCTGTAGGTATTGATCTCATCAGTACCCCGATTTTTTCGGTTTTTCAGTCATTCTAACGCAAGAGACTTGATATGGTTTCTTATACGTATACAGTGTATAATATGGGACCCGCTCAGAACTGGACATTTTAAAACTGGATATTTCAATACGAGATAAGGTACAAAACGAGATATAGTACAACACTGGATATTTCAAAACAGGATATTTCGACATGTGATTTAAACTTAAAATGATTTTTTTTAGGAAAGTTCTGGAATATCCCTTAATTGGGAGGAACTCGGCGAGTTCTTACCGATTATGATGAAATTCGATATGTAGGATGAAAATAGGATTTAAAAATGATTTGTTGGGAAAGTTAAGCCCACTAAGGTTCCATACTTCAATATTTCTAAGGAGAGAAATAGAATTTTCCTTCACTTAATGTTTTTTTCTTTAATTGTATAATTAAATTTGATTTTAAAACCTTTTTTAAGAAAACCTCTGGAATATGGCAAATAAGGTTTCATACTTAAATAATTTTAAGCAGAGAGATAGAATATAACTTCAGTTAACCACTTAATGGTTTATTTTTAATTGCTGCTTTCCTGATCTTATTAAAATAATCATTGACTTGAAAAAATCATTTTAAAATCACATTTTCATCCTACATAACGAATTTCATCATAATCGGTTAAGAACTTGCCGAGTTCCTTCCTTATTGGCCATATTCCAGAACTTTCCCAAAAAATCATTTTAAAATTCCATTACCATCCTACATATCGAATTTCATCATAATCGGTTAAAAACTCGCCGAGTTCCTTCTTAACTGGCCATATTCCAGAACTTCCCCCAAAAATCATTTTAAAATTCCATTTTCATCCTACATATTGAATTTCATCATAATCAGTTGAGAACTCGCTGAGTTTCTTCCTAATTGGCCATATTCCAGAACTTTCCTAAAAAATCATTTCCTGTTTTGGAATATCCAGTTTTGTACCATATCTCGTTTTGTACCTTATCTCGTTTTAAAATATACAGTTTTGATTTATCCTGTATCGTCAAATCCAGTTGTAAAATATCCAGTTTCGACCGGTACCCGTATAATATACACATTTATTCTTGTGTGATTCAATTTTATTTTGATGTTTCAGTTTAATTCTCATGTTAATTACGCCTAAATGCTGTTTCAATAAAGCCTAAATGTCGAAGCGGTAGAAATCGGTTACCGCATGAGTATTATTTTCCCAACCTTTCGATGTGACGATAGATGGCTTATACATACAAAATCAAATGTCGTTTTGTATTTTCATTCAAAGAAAAATATTATAGACGGAACTATATTATTTTGATCAGAAATCGAACAGAGAATACAATTTATGTTTCAAAATGGTAAGTGTTCACAATTTTAAGTTTCAAAATCAAAAATCAAGTCACAAAATCAAGTTTCAACAAAAAAAAAAGTAAACAGCATGAGTAATACACTGCGCATGTATACTCGCACAAACACAAGCCACATTATTATTAGTATTTATTACGTTTAACAATTCTAACAAGAAATCGTTTTGCATTCTCATCGAAACAAATGAACCAAATTTATTTTTTAAAATGGTAAATGACAAATTAATTAAAATTTTACAAAATTTAAAGCGATTTAAATTTATAATATAAATAATTATTTGTGTATTTAAAACAAAACCAACACAAATGTATTACAAACCAGTTTGTTACATCGAGTACGCAGATACATTCTTAATTTGTCCATCCACAAATAGGGCAAAACCCTATTTACTACAAGCCGTATTGATATTTTCGTTAACACATATTCTCATATATTTTTTAAATATATTAGTGAAAATATATACTTTAGATGTGTTAGTAATTTTCAAAATCCATATATAAAAAATTGTAATTTTACTTTGAAAATCCTAATTGTATTCACTTAAATAGAAATAATATTATCGAATTCAATTGAAATAAAATTTTAATAAAACAATTAAACGTCCGAATTCGATCGAATTAACTGTTTTATAACAAATACGCAAGCACGACTTTGAAAATCCTATTTATATTTACACAAATAGAAATAACACTATCGGATTCAATTTAAATAAAATTTTAATAAAACAATTAAATGTCCGAATTCGATCGAATTAACTGTTTTATAACAAATACACAAGCATGACTTGGAAAATCCTATTTATATTCACTTAAATAGAAATAATATTATCGAATTCAATTTAAATAAAATTTTAATAAAACAATTGAATGTCCGAATTCGATCGACTTACCTGTTTTATAACCAATACACAAGCACAACTTTGAAAATCCTATTTATATTCTCTTAAATAGAAATAATATTATCGAATTCAATTGAAATAAAATTTTAATAAAACAATTAAATGTCCGAATTCGATCGAATTAACTGTTTTATAACAAATACACAAGCACGACTTTGAAAATCCTAATTGTATTCACTTAAATAGAAATAATATTATCGAATTCAATTTAAATAAAATTTTAATAAAACAATTGAATGTCCGAATTCGATCGACTTACCTGTTTTATAACCAATACACAAGCACAACTTTGAAAATCCTATTTATATTCACTTAAATAGAAATAATATTATCGAATTCAATTGAAATAAAATTTTAATAAAACAATTAAATGTCCGAATTCGATCGAATTAACTGTTTTATAACAAATACACAAGCACGACTTTGAAAATCCTAATTGTATTCACTTGAATAGAAATAATATTATCGAATTCAATTTAAATAAAATTTTAATAAAACAATTGAATGTCCGAATTCGATCGACTTACCTGTTTTATAACCAATACACAAGCACAACTTTGAAAATCCTATTTATATTCACTTAAATAGAAATAATATTATCGAATTCAATTGAAATAAAATTTTAATAAAACAATTAAATGTCCGAATTCGATCGAATTAACTGTTTTATAACAAATACACAAGCACGACTTTGAAAATCCTAATTGTATTCACTTAAATAGAAATAATATTATCGAATTCAATTTAAATAAAATTTTAATAAAACAACTGAATGTCCGAATTCGATCGACTTACCTGTTTTATAACCAATACACAAGCACAACTTTGAAAATCCTATTTATATTCACTTAAATAGAAATAATATTATCGAATTCAATTTAAATAAAATTTTAACAAAACAATTAAACGTTCGAATTCGATCAAATTAACTGTTTTATAACAAATACACAAGCACGACTTGGAAAATCCTATTTATATTCACTTAAATAGAAATAATATTATCGAATTCAATTTAAATAAAATTTTAACAAAACAATTAAACGTTCGAATTCGATCAAATTAACTGTTTTATAACAAATACACCGCAAAGCAAGGTTAAATCTAAATGTAATTATATTGAAAAAAACTTCGATGATTTTAAACCCAATTATCGGTACATGCGGGACTACTAGGTCTGGTAGTTCTGCTAAGCGATTCTCGCATAACGTTATCAACAAATTTGAAAGTTACAATATTAAAGTTATCAACAAATTTGAAAGTTACTAGCAAACCAAATTCAAGAACTACACATCTTGATTCAAGGAAAAATAAGACATCATTCAAAATAATTTTGGAGCTACTTTAAATCAAAACGGGAAATTAACGGTTACCCGAACGGAAAGGTACAAATCGCAAGTGATCCGCAAGTCATATCAAACATATTTGGTTAGTTTTTCAATGATCTAGAATCTTTTGTAAATTTTCAATTTGTGGCATGATTTTCTCAATTTAGATGGCGAACAGTTAATTTTTGATGATGGCAACTCTAGTTGCCTCCGTGATTGAATTGGATCTGTTCATACGGTACGGACTAGCATTGGTAAAAACCAATTATTATTATACTTACCACGGTTATTCAACAAACTGAAATTTCACAACCCCATCCCTTTACTTTTATTTTGATCTTTTTTATGCTTAAAGCAAATTATAAAATAATCTGTCTAAATTCAAAGGATAATATCACTTGCTCACCTGTTAATTGCTTTATCGATCATACTTTATAATGTTATATTAATGAAATGAATTTGAATTTTAAACCTCGCAACCCTCACCCATCTCATATTGTTTAGATTCCGCATCAATAAATCACCACAATGTTTTAAATAAATATTTAAACACTTTCAGGTGTGGTGTTCATCAAAATATGGGTTAATTATATAAAAACGAAAGGTGTTAATTGATGTTGATTCGAATTTACCTAAAAAAATTTTGTGAATAATATTTTTCCGATGAAAATGAAAAAGGAAATTTTTCTATTTGTTTTTTTTTTACGGTCTATATCCTATAGATGCGAGGTACAACATGGATGTTTGAACACCAATTTGAAAAAGTGAGATAAATGATTATTAATTAATTTAATTGAAAATATATTTGCACAGTATATACGATGAAAATTGTTAAAATCCCTTAACCCTAATTTCCAATTTAAATATATATGTATATATATATTTTTTTTAATGGGTTAATATTTAAATCGAAAATTAAGAATAAAAAAATAAAAAAACGAAAATTAATGATTTTTAATTTTCTCGGCTTATTTTCATTTTTCCTTTTCACTTTTCGTTACGATGCTTTGTGTGTGCTGCTTTATATTCTTAGTGTGAAATTAGTTTTTATTTGGATATAATTGGAATTTTATTACTTGTAAAGTGGAAATTATTTTTCATTACGGCAGTTGGAGTATTATAGGGAGGATATTTAATTTTTTTAAAAAATGCAAAAAAAAAACCGATGAGGAAAAGCTCTCTGTGGGAAAAGGGCAAATGGATTTAAATATTTATGTATATTAAGTAATAAGTTTGCTATATTAAAAGATTTAAATTCATTATGTTTGAATTTAATTAATTTATGATTATTAATTATTAATTTAAAATGGATGGGATATACTTAAAGTCTATTATTAGTGAGTGGATTTTAAAGGAAATATATCAGTTTTAATTAGGTTGATGGTGTGAGTGATTTTTTCCGGTATTTCAGGAGATCTTGGATATTTTTATCCAAAAATATGGGCTGTCCCATGCCTCGTAAAATACTTTTAAATTATTCTTAGATTTCCACCATTCCATCCTTGGCTTAGCGTAGGAGGCGACTAAACAAAGGTTGGATCGCCTGGATTGTATTTGCTACCTTGTGTATATCTCCCGAAGCTACAGGAATATTGTGATGGCTTCTGCTGCGTGAATACAATATACTAGATTTGTAATGTGTAGTCGTTGCGTGATCGATGTTGATTGTAATGTTTATAAAACCTTGCATTATATATTTCAACTATAGGAGATCTTTTTCTCGAGCCGATTTATTTTTTTAATTGCAGTGCCGATTTAGCAGTAGATCAAATAGAGCCAATAGATGAAATACCTATACGAATGCGTTACAAGCATCATAGATTTTATCAGCTAATTCTGTTAGATCATCTATATATATCTCTTATATTTCATTAAATGTTTATAGCAGTCGTCTCAGCCACATTTTGGTTATTTAACTTTCACCAAAAATATTAAAAGTCCCAGCTAATTGTTTTATTTGTCGACAAAATTCAGATGGTTTCTTATTCACCAGCAAAGTGTTAGAAAAATCTTCCATCCTTTTTTGTTTTCTCAAAAAAGGTTTTAAAATCAAATTTAATTATACAATTAAAGAAAAAACATTAAGTGAAGAAAAATTCTATTCCTCTCCATAGAAATATTCAAGCATGGAAACTTAGTGGCCTTATTCCAGAACTATCCCAACAAATCATTTTAAAATTCCATTTTCATCCTCCATATCGAATTTCATCATAATCGGTTAAGAACTCGCCGAGTTCCTCCCTAATTGGCAATATTCCAGAACTTTCTTAAAAAATCATTTTAAGTTTAAATCATATGTTGAAATATCCTGTTTTGAAATACCCAGTGTTGCACCATATCTCGTTTTGTACCTTATCTCGTTTTGAATTATCCAATTTTGATATATCCAGTTTTGTACCTTATCTCGTTTTGTCAAATCCTTTTTTGAAATATCCAGTTTTAAAATGTCCAGTTCTGAGCGGTTCCCATTTTGGAGATAGTCAGCCCAACGAACACTTGCTTACACATAATGTATTGGCATTTTCTGGGTTTTAATTAAAACGAGATAGCAAAATATTTCTGATTCTGATGAACCATGGTGCACCGATAGTATTTCTTATTACCTTGTTCGGAAATCTTTTCAATATTTTTCAACATATCGGTTTCAATATTTGCTTACTTTTCAATATTTCAAAAATTTGCAATATTTTTTCACTTTTCTTCTTGTCTTGTACTTTGCATCTATAAGTTTAGCATACATGGTCTTCTGACTATTTACTAAGCTGTGTTCGTTAATCCGCCATTTTTTAATCAATTTATCTGTTTCAGATATGTAATTTCTGTGTTGAAATTCTTGTGGCTTTCTGAAACTCCTAAAATCGCAGTAAAATCGTCAAAGTCACCACTAAAATGTAAATATTAAACTGGTCACAACACTTGGGATTTTAGTTTTATTGTGTTAGTTATTCTGGGTATATTTGTTCTATTGTTGAGTGTTGGCTATGAAACCCGAACTGATAATATGAGATTATATTATTCCTTTCGATTGTCGGAGTTAACCTTATAAAATCAGTTGTCATCTTTAATGGTAGTCTATCTTCATTAACTTTCTACTGTAAACTCTTGTAAATTTTTTATTTAGTTAGGTTTTGTCTTTTGCTGTACTAGTTTCATGTCGTTTCTTCCAAGAGACCGACCTCCGATGACAGAAGATTTCCTTGAATAGCAGGTACACCACTTAAATTTTCTTTTTACTTTGTTCGTTTCACTCATTTAGATTTTATAGTATATTGATTGCACTCGTCTCTTGTATTAAGCCGATGTCTAATTTAATCATTTTTTCGGGGGTTACCATTTGGACGTATACCACAGTCACATTTGTTGGATTCCACATAGTTACAAAATTGGAATATGAACCATGATAATCATGGATACAGACAATTAACTCCTACCCTAATAATACACAACATCCAAAGATGACTAAGCCTTAGGCCTTACAATATTTAATTGAAGCAAGTAAACATGATCGCTACAAGTTCAACTTTAAATTATGTTTACTTCCAGTTTATCTTTTCTTGTGTTATCTTTATAAGCTGTAAACACAAAAAATATTAATGATTATTAAAGAAACCATCTTACTTATAAAAAAAGCTACAATTGTGATCAAAATAACTCCAATCTCTATAGTTGTATAGTTCACCAGAGAATTTTAATCTGTCTGTCGTTTAATTTTAAAAATACTAAAATATTTAAATTTAAAAATTTGGTTGGTATATTCAGTATCAAGTTTACGACTGACGAAAAATCCATTAATTATTACAACATGTCGTAACATGATCAATTTAATTCGGATACTACTAGATGAAATAAAAAAAAATTTTTTGTTTTATATAAAAAAATTTTGTCGTTTGTTTTTTTTTTTAAATATTTGAACAATATTGCAGTTAGGGTTCGTTATATTATAAATAGTAGCCAATAGACCGCTTACTGTCGATTTTCGCATCAAATCGATTGGTAGCGTGCATTTTGCGCTAAAAATTATTTTCCATTATTTTAATCATCCAAACCATTATTTTATTGTACTTTTAGAATACAACATGCAGCTTAGAAGTTAATCTAGAAACATCAATTATATGTCCATTCCTTGGCATTCAAATCGAAGAAGCAAAAGAAAATTGTCCAAATACAACCGATACATCATCAACAGTTCCGGTTACAAATGAAGGAGATGGAACTAGCTCAGCTTCGACTGATGTTAAAAACGAAACTGGATCTGAAACCAAAAAGAACGATGCTAGTGATGATGACATTAAATCACATGGTATTTCAACAGTTGGTGTTATTATGATATCGCTTGTAATAAGTTTAATACTTGGATCAGTCGGTTATGCTTTACGATCGCCTGATCGTCGAGCACGTCTTGTATCATTCGTTCGACGTCGCAGTATTCCAATTCAATTCACTCGGGTAAGTGTCCAATATTGTTTGTTGAATACTAAAAAAAAGTGTTGCAATTTTTTAATTACATTTTTTTGTATTTTGCCAACCACCATTGCACTTTCAGGAATTATAAACACGTTACAAATACAGACACAAAAAAAACCAAATATTGTATAAAAGTGCCAAAGCTTGTTAAATTTCAAATAATTTTTTTTTTAAATATTGAGCAAAAAAGTAGATTTAGTTTGTTGATTATATGTATCTATTAGATTATATGTGTGCGTACATTAGGAAATGCTTAGCATACTTTTTTTGTGATTTTGATCGAATCAACCGATTCGCTTGCAGGTTTTTATCATTTTTTTAGTTGTATTTTATTTATTCTGGATATATGGGAAAGTTAATACATATTTGGAATGGTGAAAATAATTTAAGTTAAAAATTTACGATTTTACTAATACTAAAATTAAATACTAAACTAAGGTTAAATTGGTATAATGGTCTAATATATTCAAAATTAAGTAGGCGCCGATTTATTCAAAACTTTTTTGCATCTGTATTGTGCAACAAATAATATTTTTTTCACATCAGACTACATGACTGCACGCATAGTTCCTTGTACGAGTTGCATTTATGTGGAATCTTTTCATGTAAATGATAGCCTATCTTCTAACCTTTCAGTAAAATTTCGAAGGAACTTAAATAAAAAATGTTTCATCCTTTGAGATATTCCATCTTTTTTGTTCAAATAGCAGAAGCAAAGGTATGCCTTTTGCATTTTTCTTTTGAACGAACTTAAAAGGTTTGGTTTTATTTTATCGCAATGCATTATTACTTTACCGTAGCTCACCATAAGTCACTTCGCTTGCCAAATTGCTTCAAAAGCAAGTAAACATCTTGCCAGCCATTTAATCTTCGCTATGTTCGTCTACCAAGTAATTGACAGTTTAAGTACATATGCGCATAAGACACTTTTTCCTTTGTTTCTTGTTTCTGCGGTCTTTCTACGGTTACAATTTTTAGCCAACCTTTTAATATGAAAGTCTACATTTCAAAGCTTCTGATCGCTTCTGGTAAGTGGCATGATTTATTTTCCGGAGAAATGAAGAAAAGTAACATACTAAAACCAGTGAATCCTTTCTTAGATGTAAATGGCATACCACAAAAGTACTCCAACGTCTAGGGTGACTGTCCAACCACTGTATGGTATTCATATTTGATCGGGTTTTCCAATGGACTAAACGTTTCTCCATTGGGCTGAGCGACCTTCAAATAAACAATTGCTGCATAAGCCTGTTCACTCGTTTTGCAAAAGCCATGCAAACCGATTTTCTTGTTTGCATACATCGTGACGTTGAAATTAATATAATCTGCGACAAGTCGTTTCAGATCTTCTTCCATGCAATTCGTATTTTAGAAAGAAGCAGACCATCCAGTCTATCAACCCAAAACATCTGCATGAATATCTTTGTGTTTATTTCAGCTCTCTTTGTGCTATACACGGAGTCTGTAAGGTTCGAGGTGAATATAAATTTCCAACTTTTATACCTAAAACCTTAACGGTAATAGTAGCTTCTGGATCTAAATCTTGCAGTTGTTTTAGATGGACTACTGAACTATCTGTGAGAGCATTACTTATGATCTGCTCGCAATTGAACTTCAATTTCGTGAGCTGGAAACCATAGTCTCCGATTATTGAAACAACATTTGCTTGCAACTGCAATAGCTTCTCTTTAGAGTCGGTCCCGGCCATAATACCGTCTGGTGGCTGAAAACGCTAACCCATAAGTCACCTATTTAATTTAATTTAAAGTGACCAATTACTTTGGAAGGATCCATTCTCCAGGCGCTTTTGGTAAATAAGATCTTCTGACGACATGACAACTTGTCGATACATTTTTTGGACATCCGTGGAGAAACCGAATTTATGCTCTCGAAATCGTAGAATGACTGCATATCAACTGGGCTGTACCTCTGAATAGCTTGATACACAGAATCACTCAAGCTTGTAGGTGATTGTATGAAAGGAAGCCGTATTTCAAATCGCCCCTCTTGATCTCGCTATAAATGATATTGAAAATGCATTTCATAGAAATCTTCTTTTGGAGACAAAATGGTATCTGTTTATTGGCAGTATCAAGCTTTTCCATTCATAGGCCGTACCATCGCTTTGTCACACTAATCAAATAAAGTCGAAAAAACATTGCCACAAGCCCATAAAGTTTCCCCGCTTATCAGCAAGCGTGGGCGGGATCTTGTTCAATTTTGGCAATTTCTTTTTTTTCTTATTTTTTTATAAAAATAGTTTTTTAAAGGTTGTGGGCTGGCAGACCAGCGATCCAACCTTTATTTTGTCCAATCCAACTTCCCACAAAAGATACATATGGGTGCCCCCGGAACTATCACTCGTTTAGTTTGTCAGATTTGGTTTTTTCAATAAATTAAAGCATTTTCTCTAAACTGCTTTGTTTTTACACAAACTGAACTGAAGTTAGCAGGATTAACAAAATCTACCGATAACTCGACTTGTTAAATGTTGCATGTGACTTACTATTTATATAAAAAATATTACATATAACCAAATGTCCTGGGCATGTTTATATTTAAATGGAGTGAAATAATTTGGGAATTTTCAATACTAACTAAATTTGACATTAATTTGTAATGTATTTTATTTTCAGGTGAATGCGGACGAAGAGGCAAATTTGCTAATTCCCCAAACTGGAACATTAGCTGATAGTGATGAAGAAATGTTAATCTAAAACAAAAACAAACACACACATACACCAAATTTATACAATATACATACATACATAAAATTATAACAAACAATTCGAAACCAAAAAAAAATATTTTTACGAGCGATGACGTAGCTTCTGCGATGCAATGATGCAACTTATTAATTGCCTATTCATTTTAAACAAATAAAATTTTAAAATAACATTGCAAAATGTGACCAGTGCCAATTTTAGGTAATGTTTAGCATATGTCATTTCCTTATAAAACTTGTAAATAAATTTTAGATTTGAAGTATTTCCGAAGGGTTAGTGATTATTCTAGCAAATCAACGAACGCAATAACCTTATAAGCAGAGTACGTTGAGAATTGTCCCAACCTCAAAAGTCTCGTCTCGCGTCATACCTATATGACATATATTTTTATTGAGAGATTCATTCAGAAAAATCCATAGCGCGTGTTAAGCAGGAGCACCTAAATAATAACTTAAAAATAATAGTTTCGTTACAAAAAATAAAAATCAGAGACCTAGAAGAGTAATTTATTTTGGTGTCTGGTTGAAATAATAGATCGAAATCTTTCTTTCGCAGTAAATTTGCTGCTAAACTTTGCTGCACCTCCTCTTTCGCGCATATTGTTACGACTTAACGCTTGTCAAACAAAATTTTTTTTAGTTTGTACCAAATCTAGCAACCCTAATTGTACTGTTTATAAAATTGTATCGATGATCTTTTATTGTTAGTCGTGTTATAACATGATTGGGTAAAATTATTTAGTTGTCATAACTGCGTCACGCTTGTAAAAAAATATTTGTTTTGGTTTTACTACTATTATTTTTGTGTCATTATTTATTTTAATTTTGTTTTTTAGTTTCAAACAAACATCCTGGTAAAAATAATATTTTTGTGTTCTCTATTTTAAGGCTTCAGTACTTAAAAATATTTAAATTTATGCAGACATATTTTTATTTTGTTCGACTGTCAAAACTATATTGTACTTAACCCTTTTTTATTTAAAAAAATTTTTTGAACCTCTATCAGGATGTTTTTAATTAATTATATTTTATTTATGGTTAGTGATATAATTCCAACTAATAATATTATGGAAGTATTTTTTATTTATATTGAAATTGATTAAAATAAAATTAAAATGCCTTGAAACGATGACTATTTGTTATTATGGTTTTTGTGGTTAATTGTGATGTTTACATCGGTAACTACATATTACATAAGCAAACAACTGCCTTTAAAAATATGTCTTGTGGACATTTGAAGTGTCTTGGAATTTAAAATGATGTATTTATATATATATATATATATATATATATATATATATATATATATATATATATATATATATATATATATATATATATATATTTATTTATTTATTTTAGGCTACTCCCAGCTATGATCCACCAAATAATTCAATGAAATTCGGCGAAGTAAAATGTAAAATCAAGGAGTCTATATATGTATTATTTCTGTCACACTTTGTCCCATTAACGCTTTTTCTTTTTTATGGCTGGTGTTCAACCATGTGTTTATATCGTAAAAGGTTTGATTTTATTTGAGGAAATACAAAAATAGGACCACAGGAACATAAACAAAATGAAAACTAAAAACTTACATTATGAAGTAAGCCAAATGTTCGACAGTTACTTTTCAGTGCAGTGCATTAAAAATTAAAAATCAAAGTAACATTTGAAAAATATTTTTCGTTTGTTTTGTGAAAATTTTATATTGTGCGCGTCAACATTGCATATTTGGTATATTGTGTTTAATGTTAATTTATTTTTAAGTACTTGAAATTATTTGGAATGCCACCGAAAAAGTCAAACATTGGAAGATCAATAAGACCTGTGCGGAAACTATTAGCCAGTAAAGCTGTTCGAACATCTGAAGAGTAAGATACACGACGGGAAGCTAAACGCTCATGCCAGATTCCATCAAAAACGAGAATTAATCTCAACAAAGGAGCGTTTACTTACGATAATGAGTACTACATAGTCGTAAAGGGCGTCTTTTTTATCGTTCGCATGAATTGTAAGCTGCCAATGGCCGTTTTTAAGAATCTACGTACTAAAGGTTTTGGCTCCTGGTAGTTTATTCAATTTTACATCAATTTGTGGCAATATGCACAGCTGTCAATTTAAGTCAAATCATCGTTAAGCTTTCGGTAAACAACGCAGAAGCTCGTCGAACCATCCTTTTTATCAAGTACAATTGGTGAACTCTTACGGCTGTTAGATTCTTCGATTATTCCATCACGTTCCGTTTGTTCGCTAAGTTTTCCCATATTGTCATCGTTGATGAATAAGGCTCGCAATTTGCGATGTATTTGACTTTCACAATCACTAACCTTCCAATTGTAAGTGATCACACTTACTGTCAGACTCTCGTCCGGTAACATACTACCCGCTATTTTAATTTGACGTTAGCGTCACACAACAAATTTGATGGCTCCTATCAAAATTAGCATAGCAACCCTACAGCACACTTACTGTCAGACTCTCGTCCGGTAACATACTACTCGCTATTTTAATTTGACGTTAGCGTCACACAACAAATTTGATGGCTCCTATCAAAATTAGCATAGCAACCCTACAGCACAGGGAATGTATAAGGTGCTCTCAATATCTGCAGCAATAGCGTTAACACAGTGTTATAAACTGGCTCTAGAATTAGTTTTCTGGACGTTCTAGATAAAATAAAATAAAAAACAATCAAAAATAACAAATTATTCTTTAAAATGGGAACCGCTACACATCGGGCGCTGGCAGTTCCGATTTACAACCCTATAATTTTATTTCCGAGCATCAAAAATGAGTTGCGTGGGCAATGATTTTCAACGCCAGAAGAATAAATAAAAACGTTCCAGATTTGTGCTTTGGCACTATAGTCACTATATTGATTGAGTGAACAGTCCCGGGAACATACCGTGGGAATTATAATGACAGTAATGTGTAGAGGATCAAATCAACTAAATATTCACAAGGTAAAGAAGAAATAATATTTCTTTAGCTCACCCTAAATGTAGTGGCCACGAAACCACCACTGACATCTACGATGGTGTATATACACCATAATTCCCGAGATTAGATTTACGATATAGAACATTTTATGTAAATGTGCGAACCAGGTAAACACAAACGAAAAATATGTTTTCTTCAACATTATGTATACACTTTGTATTATGTACTTCCGTCTTAAACATATTTTTTGTTGTAATAAACAAACGAACATAAATAAACATGCTAAACGGATATGGTAAAATGAACATGTGTGTTAAGCTTTAAACGGGGAAAATAAAGTTAACACAGTAATCTACTGTAGATGAAAATGTACCTATACCATGTACCGCACACGTATACATATTTGTCATTGAGAGGAAGTTGATGTGGTTAATAATTTAGAATGACGACCAAAGTGGTTTATGATATTTTCGTATTCTTAAAGCCAAAAACATATTGAATCCACTTTATAATGATTTACTATAAGATAAATTTCATCTTCAAGTGGTGTGTATGCATTTTTCGATATGTGTATGAGTCAACATATGTTTGTATACAACATGGCGTTCAAGTATAGAAATTTTATCTCTTTGAAAATACAAACGTCTTAAATAACAATAAACGAAGAAATGAACTACGTGTATTCACTTGAAATGATTTGTCTTAATACGAGTATATAATAGAGATCTTCGTAGACAAAATTATTGTATACGCAACGAATTTGAAAACCATAACGAATGGTGAACAAAAGAAAAACAAAACGGATAAGCCAAACGGACAAAAGAAGGATCGTTGATTATGTTGTACATATTTCAATGATGAAGATGTTTAAGACGAACAATGATGAAATAATTATACGCGGATAGACGAACGTGGAACACCTGCTTGGTTCTTAATAGTTTTGGTTTTCTTTTTTCAATTTTTACGTGCCTCTCGATGAAATGAAAAGAAAAAAGGTTTTGTTCAATTTACCCTCCTTTGATGAAATAGTTCTCACCGAAAACATAACTACAATACATAAAAAAATTAATTATAGTTTAAATTCAATGGTCTTGTGTGTCCTCGTGACGTATTGTGGCGCAATTTTATGGCGAGACACCTCCCGCAATTTGAATGTCGACCTATTATGAATTACAAATTGGTTTCGACGAGTCGGTAAGTAGTATTTAGGAAAAGTTATTTATGATGAATAATGGCGACGGAGACCTTTGAACATTACCTTTAATGAGGCTGTCGCATAAATAGCAGTACTTGTGGAGCTTACAGTCTGTTACAGTTTCTGGAAACTTCCGATTTGGGACATAATTTTCACTGATTTGGAAATTTTCGGTTTGGGGTATTTCATATTTTTCCCGAATTTAAATGGCTGTACTTCCGTTTAAAATAAGGTCGGGGTGGAATTTATAATTGAATAGGCCATATAAGACGACCCTGATCCTTGTTGGCAGAACGTCCGTAAAAAAATTCAATGTGTTCAAATATTTTATAACAGTGTTTATGCTAAGGTCATACGCTATCAATTAACGTATCACTCATCAAAATCGAACCACTGCTGCTTGTTTTACGGATATTCATAATTCATCGAAAACAGGCAAGGGGTAAGCCTTTGCTAATTTTAAGGGACGAAATTTTTTTTGAAAATGATCAAATATTTTATAACAGTATTTATGCTGAGGTCAAGAGCTTTGAATTAACGTATCACACATCAAATTCGGATCACTGCTGCTGGTTTTACGGATATTCATAATTCATCAAAAACAGGCAAGGGGTTAGCCTTTGCTAATTTTTAGGGACGAAATTTTTTTTGAAAATGATCAAATATTTAATAACAGTATTTATGCTGAGGTCAAGAGCTTTCAATTAACGTATCACACATCAAAATCGGACCACTGCTGCTGGTTTTACGGATATTCATAATTCATCAAAAACAGGCAAGGGGTTAACCTTTGCTAATTTTTAGGGACGAAATTTTTTTTGAAAATGATCAAATATTTTATAACAGTATTTATGCTGAGGTCAAGAGCTTTCAATTAACGTATCACCCATCAAAATCGGGCAACTGCTGCTGGGTTTACGGATATTAAGAATTCATCAAAAACAGGCAAGGGATTAGCCTTTGCTAATTTTTAGGGACGAAATTTTTTTTTGAAAATGTTCAAATATTTTATAACAGTATTTATGCTGATGTCAAGAGCTTTCAATTAACGTATCACCCATCAAAATCGGACCACTGCTGCTTGTTTTACGGATATTCATAATTCATCAAAAACAGGCAAGGGGTTAGCCTTTGCCAATTTTAAGGGACGAAATTTTTTTTTGAAAATGTTCAAATATTTTATAACAGTATTTATGCTGAGGTCAAGAGCTTTCAATTAACGTATCACTCATCAAAATCGGGCCACTGCTGCTGGTTTTACGGATATTTATAATTCATCAAAAACAGGCAAGGGATTAGCCTTTGCTTATTTTTAGGCATGTCTTAACTGGCTAATAAAATCATAAAATCCACTCTGAAGCTATTTAGGATGGACCAACAGCCATTCAATATCAGAAAAATTGGCTTTTTTTAATATCAAGTAAATACTTGATGGCCATGAAGCCCTTTAACGCAGTGCTGTTTATGCTACAGATCTTTAACAGAGGTATGGTGTTGAGGTGTATCCTGTTTATATCATTACTTTGTATAGACCTTCGCTAAGAGTAATCTTCTGAATTTTATCCTCATTACTGTGTTTTAAATAAAATTTGTCAATCTGTCATGATTCTAGATTTATTACGAAATGGTGGTGAGAGTATAGTGGAACCACTTTTAATCGTCTGCAGGTAGATAATAATATATATAGTATGTATATACAAAAGAAAGACAGCAGCACGTTTTACACGTTTATGGTTTATGGTTGAATTGCATACAAATAAAAAGACATTGCCTATCATCATGGCAGTTTAATGTTTATCTAGGTATACAATAAAAAAAAATCCCAAATGAAACACGAACGAGAAAATCATAATACAATAATCATAAATAAATAAAACATAAACGTGAGCATGAATGAATTAAAAGACGACATTCTAATCTTTCATTATGATGAGACGTGAGTAGAACAAAAAAACACCGAATTTGCTTATTGGTTGTGGACGTAGTCGTGCTAAATAAAAAAAAAATTCGGAAATCCTTTTTTTTTATATCGTTAGTTCAACAAATGGCTATTGTTCCATTAGTATTTCGTTTTGCATGTACAAAACATTACGACAGTGAAACATGACCATAAAACCAGTGGCTGTATTACAAAAATCTGTTTACAACAAAACGGTCCGTTCAAGATCTTTCGCACGTTTCTTTTAGTCTTCTCTTAAACATTTTGAAATCCATTCGGTTAATCAATCCCCAAGAGTCTTTTTGCGTACGTCATTTAATGACATATAGTTAGTGAGTGGCAGAACAAAATGGCACCGTTTTTCTTAATCCAATGCAAATTTGGGATCCTAACCTAAACATGTTAAAGTCGGTTGAGTGGCAAGCTAACTACCTACCCTCAAAAAACTCTTTTTGACATGAACCCCACACAAACGCCTCGAATTAATACGACAGATTCATTGGAACAACGACTTCAGAAACTGTACACGGAGCTTGCTGTACAAATTTAAACATGGAATGAACTAAGTTTGCTTAGTCAAGCAGACAATTACTCTCGGAGTAGCATCACCACTCCTAGCCGCGTAAATTAATCCTTAGACTTCCAGCCAACTAATATGCGAATTCGCACAATTTAAATTCACACCAAAAAATGTAACTGCCAACATTCATTCACCCACCGAAGACAAAATATCTCACACCACGAGTCACGACAAAAGAAAACCAGCAAGTTTCTTCGACAAAAGAAACGCAAATTTATGAAAAGCTGCATCAAAAACATCAACGACTATACCCTAAACGGAAATTCAAGAGGTTGCTTGCCAACTCTTGGAATCTTACTAAAGATTTTCATCCTAACTCCACCGCCATCAGAGAAGAGAATTGTGATCTAATAACAAATGAATCTGGTGTTAAATAGGAATAACGATGTAACTCTGATCAAAGACATCGCGCCGTCAGATGCAACCGTTCAACCACTGATCAAACTTTTACAATCACGGTGGTCTTGGAGGATTGTTGGCAGTACAACATCAGCATACATCAGCATTGGTATTTCCACATATAAATTCCATATGTAAAAAACCTATTTTCGAATCGTTCGGAATTTTTTATTCACCACTCACATAATTTATCTAACTTCATTGCACTCCAAAGAGTGGTGTTTAGTCCATTTTTGTTTGTTTTGCATGTCAACAAGAAAATACAATAACCAAAATTCAATACATGTATGAATAATATTTCAATGATTTTAGTAAAAAATAAATTTATGTAATTAAATAATTTAATTTATATAGATTAATATAATTAAATTACATAATTAAATTAATGTAATTAAAAATATAATTAATTACATCTAATAACACAATACTATAAATCGGAAACAAAAATTCAATTATGAAAATTATCATACACAGGGAAAAATGTCACATGTATATACCCAATCGGAATATATCCTTAGGGTCTGTGTCATTTAGGGTCGTTGTCAAATTATTAAAAATATTAATTAAAAAAATTGGGGAAAATAAATGATCAAGGGGAAATATTTTTAACTAAAAATTTAATTTTGCCGAGTGAATGTTGAATAGTTAAAATTTTGACAGCTATACATTGTACAAATATATACGCAAAATCTGCTAGTTGAATACTAAAAAAATTACCGCTTTTTTTAAATTAATTAAAATGGATAACCAACGAACATTTATATTATTGATTATATTATATTGATACGAAATAAGTATTTTATACGACATTTACATTCTATCAAATAAGATTTTTTGAAACAGAGACGGAAAATAAGTCACCTCGCTAGCAGTCTTATTCAAATAAGTTTGACTAATTAAATAAGTCGGTGATTGGGACAGACCTTGAAAATTTTCATTCACAGAATGAAAATTTCCCCTTATTTCAATATAAAACCAACAAAAAGTTGGGTTAAAATTAATTTAGACGGAATGCTATTGTTGTTGTAAAATTCGCCAACTATGATTTTAATTTTATTATTTTATAACTAACCACAGTGATTTTATCAAAATGAGGTTATGATTTATTAATTTCCTTTGTCAAAATATATAGACGGTCTCTACCTCGTTAAATTTTTTATGGATTTTTTGAGGTGAATAAAAAGATATTTAATTGTAGCTGTCAAAATTTTCATTTTTAACATGTTTTTAACACATTCACAAAGACCCTTAATGACAAAATGTTAAAAAGGGGTTAAAAATTAAAATTTTGACGTCATATATAAATTTATTCACCACCAAATCAAAATAAAAAATTTAACGCGGTATGGGCTTAATCTAAATTTTGACAAATAATGTTAATAATTTTAACCTCACATTTTAGTTAAGATTGATGTGATAGTAAAATAATAAAATAGTTATAATAGTTAAGAAAACTAATTTGGAAATAAAAATATTTCACTCCGACAAATTTTATTTTACCAAATGTTTAACAAATTAATTTAACATTTTAACTTTAAATGACACAGACCATTAGTAGGGGAATTTTTGCTTGGTATGGAATTTGAGAATACATAATTTTAGATTAGATCCACACGGGGGAAATGGATGTGGAATTCGGGAATAGGGCCCCCGATCTTTTTGAGTTAACATTGGGTGTGCGACATGGGGTTGCATTAGGCTTGCCACCCGTCCTCCTTTGTGGAGGACACTCCTCCTTTCGTAAGAAATTTCCTATATCCTCCACCACAAAAATAAATATCATATTTTGTAGAGTGCGACTTTGGAATGTAAATAACAAAGAGAAGGACTGGAAAAGAACATTACGGTGGTGAACGTGAACGAGTAAAAATTATCAAATGGTTATGTTAAAAGAAAACCAATAATTATAAAAAGAAAGCAGGAGAAGATAGAATGTGAGTAGATTATCGACGAGTAAACGCTTTAATGGTGCAAGACCGATTCTCTTTAGCGATTATGGAAGATCTACTTTAACGTGTATTCGGGACTAATTATTTCACCGTTTTATATTGATTATCAGGATATTACCACAAGTAGCGATGAATCCAGAATACTCCAGATTCAATACCCATAACCGTTTTTGTTACTGCTGATGGACATTATGAGTTAAATTATGAATTGAATAGTTGACCAGACTAATGAGGAAATAGTGGTATATCTAGATGCTATAATAATCCCACGGAAGACGTTCGCAGAGGAAATGGGAAAATTAGAGCGGTTGTTAGATGTAATAATGTGCCATGGTCTGTTGCTTAACCTCGAAAATAGCAATTTTTTTTAAACGTAAGGTAGAATTTTTAGGAAATGAAGTGTCAGGATCGCGAGGTAGACCCGGAAGATGAAAAACAGATGCCGATGTAAATTTTCTACAGCCGAAGAACAGAACTCAGATACGACTACAGTTTATGGGATTGACGGGATTATTTCGAAAGTTTATGAAAAACTTTAATATTGTTGCAAAACTTTAGAAGCGTGGTACCGCATTTATATGCTAAATTAGTGAATCGCAAAACATTAGCAATTGTTGACCCTAATTTAGAACATGAAGTGGTTACCGATGCTTGATCGAAAGGGTTAGGTGGAGTTTTGTTGCAAATCAATCAGTACAAAAAGGCGACCGGTGGCCTATTTAAACAGACAGACCACCCAATGTGAACAGAAGTACCAATCATACGAATTGCAAGCCTTAGTCTTCGTCGCGATGATAACCGATTGTGCGTCAATATGGAGGCTAAAATTTGCAAATTACGATTTTGTCATGGAATATCGAGCAGGAGTACAAATGAAGCATATGGTGGTGCTGAGTTGGAATACAAACGATACGGAAGAACTGATGCATCCGACCAGTTTACATGTTTATAAAATGTCTAATGGGAAACACGATTAGCTTGGACCATTTCCTTATACGTGTAATTTGTTCCAAGGCTTTTGTGAAGACAATATAATCGCAAAAAGAAGATATAACCGCATAATATTATCTATGCTGAGTGCTACTATATGCGAAGAAGACCACAAATGGGATTTCGAAATTATTCAGTTGCAATCGGCATTAAACAACATATCAAATTCAACTACTGGAAATTCGACACAATATTTAGTTTTGACCTATAACCCGATGAGTATATTGAAAACCATATTATTACTTACGCTGCGGTTAAAGAGGCGTTCGATTGTAAATACCGGAAACAAAGGAAATATAACGAGAGTGATAAAGAACTATTACGAGGGACCGAGGGTAGATTTTTAATGAAAGTTTATTTTTATGAAACGTTTTGAACCACGTTTTTAACGTCGACAAAAATAGATGTTTTTGTCGCTAGCAGTGTTTAAAGCAAAAGTTTAACTGTCCTCCTCTGGCATTTTCCAAAGCCTAGGCTGCCCGTTCAATCATTTGATCGAATATGAGTAAATAACATTACAACATCATTACAACATCACTATTGCTGACACTATATGTTCTCTTTTATTGCTGATATACTAGCTTTTAATTGTGTATAAAATAAAGACTAAAATAATAAAATGAATTAGGCTCTGTTCGAATCGGTTAAAAATTTTAACTGTAGTAGAAATAAAAATAGATAAAAATAGGTAACATAAATTACTAGTAAATTTTTTATCTATGGTATCGTATAACCTCAAAACGTCAAAAGAAAATACACGTATGATTAAAATTGTTACCAGTTTAAAATTTTGTGGTGAATAAAAAGTTCAAATTTTAACTTTTTACGCGTTTTTTTTCGTTTCGCACACACTAAGTCTGTGGTAATTAAAAATTAATTACCAACATTAGTTTATCCCTAACTAGCCTAGTGCCATCAGTAGTAACCTGACTAGTTTTACAAATTACCATTGTTAATTTTTAACAAGGTTGGCCTAACAGTTCAACATCTAACTGTTAGTATTAACATTGGTCCTTCGATTCGAATCAATCGGCCATCTCGAAAAAGTTCGACATAGTTCACACAACAACAACCACAAACCAACGACCAGTTAGTGTACAATTTCATTAGTGCACGAGCTACATTAAATATCACAAGCCGCTTCATGAAGAAATATTAGTAGATGCTACTCTACTGAAGATGAAGCTAAAGGGTTTTCCAATAAGAGGTTTCATTTTGATATTAAAAAAACGAGTATTTTTTAAGAGAAATCAATGAATGTTTATTTCATTGTAAAGCGGAAGGTATGCCATTAACATTTGAAAACTATATCAGCCAATTGGCCACCACGGCTACGCTTGCAGCACCATATTCTTTTCATGAAATTTTCCATGACCAATTCACACATTTGTGGTTGTATGTCCTCGGTAACTGCACGAAGTCCATCTTTAAAGTCTTGAAACGATTGTGGAGCATTGGCATAGACCTTATGTTTCACCTCCTCGAGAAATAAATCGGTTAAGAAACCTGTCTTGCAAAATTAGGATTCTTTCGTTGCTTGTGTGGCACATAGCGCCACCGTCTTGCTGAAAATAAACGTCGTCTACATCAATATCTTCCAATTCCGGCCATAAAAATTCACCGTAACAGTTGCACCAGCCTCATTTTCGAAAAAGTAAGGTCCAATCACACCGCCAGCCTAAAAACCTCACCAAACAGTGACACGTTGAGGATGGAGAGGCTTTTCCACAATCAGTCTGGGATTTTCTGAGCCCCAAATGCGACAATTCTGCTTATTAACGTAGCCTTTTTGATGAAAATCCGGATCATTTTGATGCATTTGAAGGACCCAATCAGCGAAGATACGAATTTTATGGCCGATCGATCGGCTTAAGTTCTTGTGTTAACTGAACTTTAAAAAGCCTTAAGACCTAAGTTTTTATGCAAAATACGGTGTACTGTCGTTTGTGGAGTGTCCAATTCCAAAGATCGACGAGGAATCGACAAACCTGGGTTTTCTTCAACACTACGGGCTACAGCAGCAATATTCGCTGTTGTTCTTGAGCGACGCACACGGTTTCGATTCTTCACATCATTAACTTGTCCCAACAGCTCAAATTTTTCCACAAGTTGCAACATTTTCACCTTTTTTGTAGTGAATTTTAACAATTTCAATGGGTTGTTGAAGCTGTTGAAGTTATCGTACCATTTTTAGTAAAGGCGTAGTTTTTACTTGTCAAATGTCAAACGATGACAGCTTCAAAATTGATAGCTACCCAAATAGCAGGCTATTCAAAATGAAACTTCTTATTGGGTAACCCTTTAGTATGTTCTATTTCAGAGAAGACTAATACTCGCTTTTAGTCAACCATTTTAAGGTGCTGAGACCTAAAATCAACAGGTTGCTGAATAAACCAAAACCAAGAGATTCAGCTAAACATGAAATCAAACTAAAACGGGTTGAAATTCCGCCTTTCCTTGGTGAAAAGTCGACACAGAGCTGCACTTTAAACAAATCAAGACAAATCATTGGATATATGCAGATGGTATATAGTTCTGTTCGGTTGAAGGCCGGTTGATATCATGAATAATTTCATACCGATGGTACAAATAGCAGACGACTCAGAAAATCTATGAGAATCTCCAGGGCGAATTTCGAAACTGATGGCCATGACTACAGCTGAATGACTATAAATATCTCGTACTGCTGCCTAAAAATCACGTACTGCTGCCGGTTACAAAGTTTTCTAAGCACAGCTAGAACTTGTACGGTAAAAATATCTGTCGCGGTCATGCAAACCCGCGCTTTATAAAGAACTAAACAGACCGGTGCTAACCTTTGGAACCAAAACTTTCGACTAAAAAAAGTTTTAACAACAACCGGAGATGGTATTCGTCGAAGGGGAATACCCAGACTTTTATATCCCCTTCCTCTTATTAAAGATAGAGTAATGCAAATAAAACTGTGAGGTTGAGTACCGTATCGATTGAAATGAACGGCATTGCACTTCTCTATTGTGTACATGTTTGTAGTGAACTATGCGGCACTCTCGATCAAACCATTCAAAGTATCAAATACCTCCCATAGGGATCGTTTGGTCCAAATTGTGTACCAAACGATTTGTGGCGTTGCATTTACCAATTGAAGATCGTTACTTATTTGAATGTAGTAGCTCGCGTGCCGCAACTGCATACACATTGTTGACATATCAGACTGTTTAGAGTATTAATGATTTCCACGTTGTTTTAACCATCTTTCGGATATGAAAAAGTTGAAAAAGTCTTTAATCTACAATCATAACAGAATCATATATCACTTTTTAGATGGGACCATATACTTAAATTTGTAAGACATAACGAGATACTTTCAAACCGTCTTCATCGTTTAGGGAAAACTCAACACTTGAATAAAATGTTATAACAGCCGGTAATGCTGTATGGTTGTTATGCGAAGATACTCGGAAATGTTTCCATCACCGACTATAGTTTACCACTCATAAAATTGCTGGTTGGATTAGTTCCCTAACACATTTATATTAATTCCTTACTAAGAAAATGTATTTACAGTATGACCTGTAAAATACGCCGTCCGATACTTGTCTTCGACCAAAATTAATTTTCATTTTACACCGGTGGCCAACATGTATGGTAAACAAGCGTTCGTTGGGCTAACGATCTAAAACGTGCACAGGCATGCGTTTTCTACGCTACTTTCGGAAGCTCGTGTTTGTTTCGTTAAGCCAAAATTCTATAAAACAGGTTACGAGTTGCTTCCAATATTGAAATATGTATCTTTGTCTCTGGCTTTCATTCATCTTATTCCACTGCACGTTGCTTCCAGTTTTGAAATCCTATGTCACGCAGATCTTGTTCGACGTCGTCAAGTCAGCGTAGTCTGATGTTCTCGAGCTGGTTGTTGTTGGGAGTTGATGGGGGTCTTCTGACGTGACCAAGATATCTAATTACGTGTAATTTGATGAATCCAATAATTTCGAAATCTCCATAGAGTTTGTTCCTAATCCGATACAAGTTCTCAGTGGCCTTTATGGGAACATAGAACGTTTGTTTGACCTTCCTGTCTAATGTAGAGAAATTCAGTACTCGTTGCAAGTCAAGGGCCAGGTGTCGCTTACGGATAGTACTGGTCATATTAGTGATTAGTGCGAGTTTGTATGATAGATGTTTTTTGATCATAAAACGTTGAATGACACCATCAAGAACTTAGTCTTGTGTGTATTGATTTGTACTCCAAATTGTCTGGCATTTTGGTCCAGCAGTATCCTTATGAGATTATTAATGATATATCATTCGATGTTCGACTGAGTAGAACTATATCATCTGCTTGTATCCAAAGACTTCACTAGATTTATTTAAAACGCAGTTCTGTGTCTTTTAAAATGAAGGCGCTAGTAAAACCATTTGCCACATACCTTCGATTACTTTACTACCATTACAATCCAGATGTAGTTAGTTTGTATATAAGGACGAGTTTCTCTGGGATGACATTAATGTCAAAAATGGAAGGACATTAGAGCGCGGATCAAAGGTACCCGAGGTTGGGGCATTTTTGGAACTCAACTTAGAGCTGATGTTGTACTGGTAACATTTCTTCAATACGATCTTGATCGTAAAAATTTTGATGAATGGTTGACCGGTTTAGTTGAAATACATACTGAAACTTTTCAATGAACACTTCAGTAAAAGGGATGAGTCTGGAAAGTACATTATCAAATACTTTTTACCATTCTTATAATTTGAACGGTCTCCTTTTTTAAGTAGCGGGAGTATAAGTGTTTTCCAAGTAGGAAGTAGCTCTTCTTGAGCCCAGATTGTGACAATTAGATCGTAGAGCTGAGTTACAAGTGTTCATTCTCCGTTTTCAATGAGCTCTGAGGGATTCTTTAATTTATTTTTATTCTTTAATTTATCGATAAATGCCTCAACCTCTTTTACTGTTGGATGTTGAATAGAATTCTCGTTCATCTTCATTCCTGTTTCGCGTTTCTTTTGTCAAAATAATTTGCTGGTTTCTTTTCTATCATTTATATATTCCATTTGGCTGTTATGAAAGTCCCGCGTTAGCGTGTTCACTCAGTTTGTTTTCATTCGCAACGCTAAGATGGCACTGATCTTTGTACCATCGTCATCGCACTATTCTTTGCGAACTCAGGATGTTCGTTTTTCGATGGCCGTTTGTGCTGCAGTTATAAGGGTGATCTGAGCTCATGCAGAGCCAGCACGTCGAGTGAGGGATGATCCTTTTGAATGGATAATTTTTGGGTATCCCCAGATAGTTAATAGTAGGCTTATTATGTTCCATGCTCTCATTTTTATAGCATGGTATATGTACAGTTTGCAAGATTGGCTCTATTTTCTCCTCATACTCGGACATATGAATGCAGTTAATCATGATTTAAATTATGTCAGAATTTGGACCCACAAATGAGTCATAAATAATTCTTGGCAGAGAGTTAAACCCTAACCCAGAACTCTAAATATATGTATAAGAAATCCCATCTGCCCACCGTAAATTTAGCGGTCTGATAATTTTACTAAAACCTGACGTAGAAGATCCGTAATTTAAATCATTTTGAAAGAAGTCCCGGATATTAACCCAAAAAAACGCTTTTTATTAGGCACTGGAATAAGAATAAGAATAAAAAATTTCCCCTCATTCCAATATAAAACCATCAAAAAGTTGGAATAATACTACGCCAAACGGAATGAAATGCACACAATTGGTGTTGTAAAATTACCAATAAAATATGGCAAAAATGTAAATATCCTAACCCACAGCTCGGAATATTGCTTTACGGATCATACTGTAGTTATAAACATACATATATCGTTATAGACAGTTTATTTGTGCGGTTGACTAATTTCAAGTTTGAAAATTATCTTTCAACCATCATGATCCAGGTATTTATAGGTTTTCTATTTATGTGAACTGAAATACTAAACTGGAAAGTTTTAGTTTCATTCACATTTTTTGTTTTCAAACGACTCAACTACGGGTGAGAGATACATAATATGTGTACATCTTTCTATAAAGATCATATGCGTGAAACTAAATTAGTTTTGTTCAATTTTATTTATTGCATTGTGTCTTAATGTATCATTTTACGAGTGTACATACATTTACATTATGTACATGCATATATCCAAACTATAACAATCTCGATGTTCTTTCTTTGTAACCATTTTCCATTTTCCCATTGCGTGTCGGTACTAATTATAGAAGATTCAATAAATTAACGATGAAAAACTATATCTGGTACAAATTAAACATAATATGTCTAAGTCTGAGATTGTGATGTATGAGGGGTTATAACCTTAATAGAACATTGAAAAGGTAGAGTGTCGTGGTATCACTCAGTTTACGTTAGGTGTCAAATGTCTGGTACTAAATAAGCCAAATAATGTGATTTTAATATATTTTGAACTGGGTAGAAAGATGAAATCAATTTAGAGAATAGGGGCCTTTACCTATTTACCTATTATGGGCTGTCCAGCCCAAAGGTTTTTTTTGTATAATCAGTCCTTTTCTAGCTCTTTCAGAAAACCATTCCTTTTAACATTATAGTAAGTATAAATCGGACGGAACCACCAGCAAAATACATATTTAAATTACAGAATGTTGGATGATTGTTACTGTAAAAGCTTACAACACAGCTACACATTTCTAGGCAACTTAATTACATTGTATTTTGTTTAACTTTTAAGTGTGATACTGTGTGTAGTTTTAGGTAAACAAACGTTCGTTGCGCTAACTACCAACAACGTTCACCAATTCGTAACAAGTGATGCAAAAGGTCTCTTTAGATTTACGATAAGGGACTTTTACGGCGAATATACCATAATTTAGTTGACTGTCTTATAAATCACTTATTTGACCGCCATATAAATCACGTAAAATCAGCTACAAATTTTGAATGTGGCTGAAACTTAAAATTAGACAATTCCTAGTTAAGCTTGTCAACGCTAGATACCGCTAGTGAACGTATAACAGTTTATCTAGCAAAGACTCACTTAAGCAGAGATTCACAACGAGTAAGGAACAATTAATTTTATTTTAATTTTAATTACAGTTGGACTAATTAATTCGATTGGATAATTTTAAATAAAATTAATAAATTTAATATATTTCAAAACCAAAGTGATGGATTTATAAGTACAACAAAATCTAATTATAATAGTTTTCCATATAAATTAGATCAGTACGCTTATAGCTGATTTATTGCTGTACATTTAACAAACTTTGATAAGTTGATCTTGAAATCAATTTACTAAAATTGAAATAAAAACTAAAATTGCAATAACATTTGGTTCTTATTTGTGTGAGCAACCAAAACATAGTATATTAAACTAATTTACAACAAAAAGATAAAAATTTTCATCTTGTAAAAATCAAGATCTTTTTTATAACAGTTTTTGGGTTTGGATCTAGGGTTTCATCTTTTTAAATAGTGCGAATGGCGAGTGCATACAAACAATAAATGACACAAAGTTGTTAAAACGCAAAAGTTTTTAAAACTTTAAAATTAAAATTAATAAATGACAAAAGGATACTGCCCACGAGAAAATATATCTTTCTTGGAATTAGTTCACCTCACAACAATTTTGGATGAAAAAAGGTAAATCGATAATAATGGTCTGATTGGCTCGCTGAGCCGAAACAAATAATCTACGGCTGACACCAAAGACTACAATAACGTGGACGCTGATAGATTGTCACCGACTAGCAATTACATTCTTCATTAAAAAATTGGCATCGTCAAGATAATTCATCGCGCGCCAGCAGGCGTAATTCGACTTTTTGTTTCCGCATACAAAGTGTGACCGCGGGCATTATAAACTTCCTTTCGGATACTTAACATATACAAAGGGGCAAAATGTGTCCACACATTTTGTGGACCATCCCATGTCATCCAATAATTAAAAATGTCATTGTTCATGTTGTTCGTGTTCAAATAATTATTTTTTAAGTAACCCGACAAAGGCTGGATATAAACAAATGATTTTGATGTGGCTTTACAATTCACAGGAAAAGACACATAAACTACAACAATGAATTAAGAAATATATACGGATTGGTCGTCGACAAATCGAAACTCTCTTTTAAAGCAGTAAGTAACGTTTTAATTTTGTACAGTAAATTATTCAACTGTTGGATTGACAACACAACGCAAAACCGGGTAAATTCCATTTACCTCGACATAAGACAATTAAATTTTCAAAACTTTTCAATTTAAATCAAAATGTATATATATATTTTTATTAATAAATATTAGTGGTTCCATTGCGATTACGATCTCCAGCCGAATTTGGATTTTGTAATGATATTGAAGGTGATCCGTGAATTTTAGTTATTTCTATCCCATTCGAGGTGTGTATTTTATTTCGCGAAAATTTTGATTCACTAATATTGTGAATTGTTACCTAAAATTAAATAAATAAAATATTAAAATACAATTTTTGATTGTATAATTAGTCGTATTAATAACTTTACCTCACTATTTAAACGATGGCCGGGTTGTAAGTTTTGCAAAAAACTTAAATCATCATATTTATGCTGAGGATCGATTGATAAACTACTATCGCCATAGTATTGAGTATGTAGCTTAGGTGTAGCACCCGTCATATTCGAATTAATTTCATCGCAACGGCTATTACAAAATAAACTCTTACAATCGTTTGACGGAAGCGCAAAATGTGGCGGGCAACCATTACTTATATTATTAAAATAACTCGTTTGCATATTTTGCGGTGGCAAACTGTTGTTAGTGTCTTTTAACGTATTGCATGTTGACGGTATTATAAAATTACTATTTAAGCCATAAACACATTGATTTTCGAACAGCGATGGACTTTGATTTCCATGATAACCATAACTATTGTACATATTACCATTGTTTACAGAATGACCCATTTGATCGAATAGCGGTGGCAATAATGTTTCATTCTGTTTCTGATGCATTTGTTTTTTTTGTTGAACATTTTTCAACTCACTTCCAATAGCTGCCGAATAGCATTTATTACTTGACTGGTGCGACGATGTACCGTCCGAAAAATATGAAAAATTTTCTTGATGCTGTGACATTGAAGTATCTCCATTCGAATTGTATTGGTGCAAATTATTTACGGCGCCCGATTGCATCGCGTGCTGTAATGCTGGATTACGTATCGTAAACATACCATTTTCATTTTTTATTATTGCAGCCGGTTGATCGACTTGTAGTGGTTGTTTTGGCAATGAATTTACATCGCCCAATGGTAAGTGATTTTGATGAAAATTATTATTACTCGCCGATTGAAATATTGGATTACGCAACGTAACAATTTTTGCTTCACGTTGACCGGCTCCGACATCATTTGCTTGTTTATTCTTTTTAGCATTGTTATGAATTATTTCGCCATTTTTCGATTTTTTTCTTTGTTTTCGTGGTTTTTTCGTTTCATTGTCACAGCCATTACTACTTAAACCACTTCTTTTGATGTTTAACGTATCGATCATAATTACACCATTCTGATTTGAAGTACCCATCATTGGTTCCATTGGGTGTGAATGATCGTGATTCATTTGTTGCATTGGTTGGCTAATCTATAAATTAATATAAATAATATAAGTTTTAGAAAAATCTAAAGAAAGGTGTCTGTATTTTAAGTGCAACCTTTGCAATGGAGTCTTTTTGAAATTTCATAGACTCTGCGGAGGAAGAATCGACTTTAGTTAGAGTTATGCCTGGTGGTAATTTTAATCCTTCGACGTTCACACCTAATTTTAATTGGTCCATGATGCTTATACTGTTCTATAAATTTTCAAAAAATTGTCAATATTATTTGAAACTAATGATGGTAGCAAAAGTAACTTACCTCGTTTGGATTTTTTACATTCTCGCGATGCTTAACCAACTGAATTGTTGTATCCGTGTTCACCCGTAATCGTTCAATTGAATTAGTTAATGAATTAATCACGTTTCCATTTACTTTCGATTGATGATTTTTATTGTTATTATCTAATTGATTTGGTTTCTTTTTATGTTTCTTTGATGATTTAGTTTCTGTGCCGGTCGTCTTAAACGACGATTTTTTGTCTAAATCATTTGGGGCCAATTTTATTTGAGATGAATTTTTATTTTTTTTGTTTTCGTACGTTTTAACCACATCACTTTTCTGAACATTAGGAACACAAATATCTATACTGTCGTAATCGTCAGATTCGGATAATTCATCAGCCAATAATTGAAATTTATTGCTTTCATAAATCGACTCGCATAACTTATATTGCAATGGTTTTTTAACTTCCCGTTTCACTTGTAAAATCGGTGTTTGAATTGTTTCGTTGGTTTCCTCCTTTTGCAGCTTCTGATTTGTATTGCCAACGTTGGATTTGACATCTTTATTTGTTTTCGAATTTGTTTTATTCGTTTCTTTCTTTTTTCGGGGTAATTTTTCATTGCTACTGGAGGAAGTGCTACTCTCAATTTTCGGATTATTTTTTTTATTTTGATTGCGTGATGTTTCTAAAGGCGTATTAACCGATTTTGTTGTCTTATCGTTAGTATTTTTGGCCAGTTTTTGATCAACTTTAGACGTATCATTATTAGATTGTTTACCCGACTTGTTTTTGTTCAAATTTTCTGCTGATTTTTTATTTCGTGCAGCTTTTGTTTTTGAGGTTTCGTTTGTTTCACTTTCTGATGATCCATTTGTTGATACCAATTGTCCATTCACAAAAGTATATAGAAGCATATCTTTATCCGGTGAAGATCCTTTGGCCGTCACAGTTACTTGAGGTTCGGCATGTGGTAAATTAACACGTCTTATAGTAACTATACGTTTGGTGGGATCGGCTGAATCCTGCAAACTTTGATTGTTTGACCCGTTTGATTTATTTATCGGAACGAATGTTTGGTCCGAAACAATAGGATTTACGCCATACTCTTTTGCAATACTTGATGGAATTGGTGGAATTTTAATAGTCGTATGCAACATTTTATTGTCAAAATTGTTATTAATTCCAGTTGGAATTTGTATGGTAGAACCCGAAACGTTACTAACAGGATTTAATTTTGGTTGATAGCTAAACTTAAACTCTGGTGTTATAGTTCTGATAAACGAAATAATTTGTTTAATTAAAGTTTCCATTTCGTATTTTTCAATATCGACCTGTCGAACTTTAACTTCGTGTTCGTTAATTTTTTTTTTATCCTTCTTTTTGGACGTTTTAAATTTTTTTAATATCATTTTCAATTCTAATTCCCGTAAACATATTGTTTTGAATTGTTCGCGTAATTCTTCTAGCTGCTGCAATTTAGTTTGTTCAAGTCTTTTTTGTTTTTGTCGTGCTTTTTTCTCGGTTTTTTTCGAGATATCTTTTGGTTTAGTTTCTGGTGAACCTTCAATGAAATGAAGTAATTCATTGACCGACGATAATCCAATAGAATGCGCATCTTCATCACATTTCGGTTTAGGAAGTGATGTTTGGCGTAAATTTGACGTGATTGTAGGTTTTTGCACCGTCGTACTAGGTGCAGAATTTAACTCAACTTTTGAGTTGCTAGAATTTGTAGTAGTAGTACTAGTAGTAGTTGGTGGTGGTGGTAATTTGGTTGGTAATTTTCGAGGCGATGTATTAACTGTAGGTTTATTCACCTTCATTTTATGCAGTTCTTCACCTAATGCAGTTATGTCATTTTCAATTTTTTTATCTAATGGTAAACTCGTCGATGGCGCCATTTGAATATTTTCCACATCTTTTTTGATTTTAGGACTGCATGCATTTTTAGCTTCAGTTTTGATTTTCAAAAGATCTGGTGCACTTTTTAATGTTTTTATATTGACTGATTTCATGGAACCTTTACTACTTTGTATCTGAGTTAATCTTTTACGTAATCGATCTCGTGTACTTGTTGTTCTGCCTCGACTCCATTCCTTTAAAAAATAAATTGTTTTAGTTTCGTATGTAGATGTGTGTGCACGGTTATTAAACTTACAGAGTTTAACACACCAAATATTGTACAATAATAACATACACATTGACCTTCACTGCGATGACAAATTCTGCTTATATCTTTGGTTGCTCCATCCGTAGATTTTTTACTATCTTTCTCGGGGATACAATCTAAAAAGAAATGTTTATGGGATTATGGTAATAGATGCAGCATAATCTAAATATTTACTTACCACGCAATTGGCATTCATGGTGGCTAGTTGATGTTTTCCTATTTGGAGATTTAACGTTAGTTGTTTTAACAGCCTTTTGGTTTAATTCATTTTGTTCCATTCGAAAAGTTAACTCTGCTTCTAAATTACTGGAATTATTATCAACGACATTAAAATTAATTTAGTTAGTAAAATAAAGAGTTATTCTTTCTTACCTAGTTATTTTCTTTTTAACTGTATAACTCATTGCTTTATTTTGCCAACTATCATGATTCGGCCTTGCTGCTGTCTTACTAACAATATTTTTTAACTTATTAATACAAGCATTTTTGTTGCTTAGTACGGTACCAATTTGATTTTTATTTTCGGCATCTAACACGTTTGGTGTATTCACAATTGCAGTTGGTATATTCGTTAGGCTCAATATCGATTGTGACGAAACATCGAATTTATTTATTTGTGATCTAATATCTTCCGAACAATGTTGAGTTTTTGATTTTGTTTTAATATTTTTGTCCGATAACGAATGCAATTTTAATGCATAAATACATTCGAGCCTATCTAATTTTAATTCTAATTCTTTATTCTTAATTCTGAATAAACTTAAAAAACATGGATATACATTTTCATTTGGCGAAAATTCGAATTTTGTTAAACCTGACTCGGCCAATAATGATACCATATGGCGCAACGAATTAATATCCTCTTTATGTGAATAAATTTTAAACAATAAATTAATATCGGTTGAATCGTATTCATGGTTAATTTCATTCGCTCTCGATGTCTTTTTAATACTGTCAACAAATTTATTTAAGAACGTATTCATATGGTCAGGTACTATGTTTGTGCGCTTATTATAATCTACCGGACTATACATTCCGATCAATAGCTTTGATAAATTTAAGGGGTACATTCCAGCAATGATGTGTGCAGCTACTTTACACGAAATATTTGAGCACGGTTGATTTTGAAATATACAAAAATCTTTAGAATTTAATATGCAATAATCATAAGGCACACGGTTCGCTAAATGTTTAAATATTGCCCATGATAAATGATAAATTTTATCATTTACGATTATCTCACCATTACAATCATGCTTGTCATTAATTTCGCTTTTTGCATTCTCAGACCGTTCCAACATTGAATTTATTGTTGTGATTATATAATTTACGTATTTTTCATCCATTTGATAATATAACGAACATTTTGAGCAATACAATTTTTCCATTGAACCACCAATTTGTGGTAAACCTGCTATTAAACATGTTTTACAATCACAACCTAAATGATGTTTACCCAATACCGATTTACAATTTGTACAGTACATTGGTTTTATATCCATCGAAAAATAGTCATTTATTGAGATTAACCAAAAATGTTTTATAAAACTGAAAATAGTTTTCCAAACATCAAAATTAAATTTATCGATTTGAGTTAATTCCGAAATATTTAATATTTCATCGTTCGATAGGCAAGTCAATTTCAACGAGCATTGCTTAAGTTTATGAAATAATTGATTGACATTCGAAATTCTATTTCGACGGTCAATTTCATTTGGCGATGATTCGTAGTCCTGTAGATGTGTCCATACATCTTTCCACGTTTCCTTGGCTAAAATCATTGAATCGTCAAATTTTATAAAACGAAATACAATTGATTTGTATTTTTCTGAATAAACCAATTTTTTTAACTGAAAATAAATTTAAACAATTAGTGAAATATGAAAATAGTAAATTTATAAATTTAAAACGTAATACTACGCGTTGAGAATGTTAAACAAGAATCGCCTAAAGCATCCTATAAAACCATAAAAATCCACATTTAACTAACCAAATATTCTAATTTATGGGCAAAGTTACTTCTAAAGTTCCCAAGAATATAAATTTTGTATTATTTTAAATAATATTATATTAAATTTTAAATAATAAAGTCACCTTTAAAATGCATTCTGGAATAATCGTTTCGATTTCCATATAAACCCAACGATAGTACATAAGTTTATTTAGAAAACACCAACTCAACGAAAACTGGTCCATATGCTTAACTTGCAACTCATATAAAAATGGTTCTATTATTTTCGCTGATTTACAAATTTTGTCATATCCATCGAGAATAACTAGAAACAACAATAGATTATACAATTATATTCTTACATTAGCATAATGCAACATTATAATATTTACAATTCATTAATTCAGTTGGACTATATTCAACAGTTCCATTGTTTAGTTTAAAAATATCTTTCAATTTCTCACTGTATGCAATCGTTATTGCACGAATTTGGGTGCATATCAATTGAAACATTTGATGCGGATCACGTATAAATAAACTGTAAATAAAAATAATTTAACATTTAGTTTTAGGTTTAGCGTATTAAAAAATGCAATTTTACCTTTTTACAGCATCAATCAAAGTGGTTTCATTAGACACAGGTATGGCACAGTCTTGTAACGATAAATGAGATTGACATACAAATCCATCACTGCACCATTTTGCTACCCCGTTTGAAATGAGTGATTTATACTTTTTAGCAATCACCGAGTTATCACTGAAATTAAACAATTTAGTTGTTATTAAAAAATCGTAAATTTTTATAGTATATAAATTACTTACTCTGGAATAATATCATAAGTATCAATAATATATTTTTGTAATATTTTCCAAACCCTATTAAATTTGTAGTCATCATAGAAAATATCTATAATAATTACACGATGTTGAATACACGATTCGCAATTGCAAGTTACATAAAATGTATCGTGCCCATGGTTTTCAATGAAAACCTCATCAATCTGAATTATTAAATAATTTTAATTAGAAATTGTTACTAGACAATAGAATATAACAAGAAAATCATTAAATGTGTCTAAGGTTGTATATTGGCTCCAAGCCAATATCTAAGGTAAATACAATTGTGGTATGGATGTACTTTTTTTAGATGTGCATAATTTAGCTTTTCAGTACCTAATAAAAGGTATACTTTGCACTTATGCTTTTTAAACCCACACATAATTTTTCGATGGTATAACTATGCTCACATTTTTAAGCTGGTAATTACATTGATCTATTAAAAGCATAATATTGTTTCACTATTCATACTGGGCTGATCATCCAGAATTTCTTGTTTCTACGAGATATTTATTTACTGTCAGTTTCCACCAAAATATCATTTTTATAGTTTGTATGAACTGTCAAACTTGATCTTTTCCATGCAATTATTTTAGCAACAATTTTCATAACTATTTATTACTAAAATTAACTGACTTATTTTAATCACAATCGAAGAATATCTAAAACGGATTACACAAACACATTTTGCTTTTGATAGATACACTGTACAAGTACACATATTATAACCGTAAGACGCAAAAATACATTTTCCAAAGGATACTTGCCTCTTGCAACTGTTGCACTGCCTTATCGTTAGCATTACCATTAGTAATCGAGTCTAATCCATCAATTAGAATGTTTTCAACAAATAATTTATTTTTGTCTTTACCATTTGTAAGACCCTTTATTATTTGTTCTAAACTAACTTCGAACACACCATTTCGATAATTAAAACTGCAACTCGAAGTGTGTGACGCATTACAGATGCGTGACCAATTGTTATTAAATTCAATATCCATCAAATTATATTGTTTATAAAGTAGCCAGTTATTAGAAATATAAACTTTGCAGTTATTAATTTTAATGAATAAATTTTTCACATATAAATTAGCTTTCTACACAAATATGGCGATTACAAATGTCAAATAAACGCTTCTCCCATTAAACACACACCCACCAATAAAATTGTTGAGAAACAACTTTACAAACTAATCCCTTAAAACCAAATGTGATTGTTACAAAAAACAAGTTCTAAAATTATATATGAACATTTCTACTCCTTTTTAATGATCTTTATCCTAATTTTATTTTATTTAAGCACTATTATTTTAAGCAAGGTATTCGTTTGTAACGTTAAAGTTCTTAGAAACGAGCATGGTGTCATTAGAATTTCTCCACATTATCCATTGCGTTTAAAAGGAAATGGGTAAACGGTAAAATCGCTGGGCTGATAACCCGTCTCCGTAAAAACTCTTGCGTTTAAACTTTTTGAAAGTAAGATACCGCCAAAATATAACAAGATTAATATTAAGGGAAAAAGGGTTTAGGGTTGTTATGGAACAGTATCGTTTCGAGCTCGTTGCTGCAACGAATTAGATAACAAAAAAGTGGAGACCTTATGTCTTATGTCCGTATTGTTTGCATACTCATGATATAGAAACATATATAATTTGATTGTATTGTAAGTAGAAAATCGTGTCGGGATATGATAACGACTGTTGTGTAAAAGAAATAAACAATTAAATCAAATAATGTGCGTGTGTTAACAATTTTTTTTTTATATGGAGTTTTGATAGTTACTAATACATCTAAAGTATATATTTTCACTAATATATTTTAAAAATATATGATAATATGTGTCAACGAAAATTTCAATACGGTTTGTAATATAGAGGGTTCTGTTAAAGGCTATACGTCTAAGATGTGAGGTCAACAAGAAGCTATAATGGCACGCGACAACAGCTGGATTTTGTGTATTTTCGATTTATGGCATAATTTTCTCGCTTTTGGTAGGCTAACCATCATACATTTTTTGGATTTTGGGAATTTTCAATTTGTACAATAATTTTCTCAGTTTTTATAGACTAGCCGTTAGGCTAATAAAAACCCTGACGGGCGACCGAGAATAAGAAATAATTTATGAGCAATACGAGATAAAAACGAAAAGAAAGCTTAGGATCAAATCTAATGGTGTCGGATTTTTAAAACAGTATGAATCCATAACGACCTGTAAACTTACATGAACCGAGAGGAGATATAGTATGACTTGAAATTTTTGATTGTTGACGCTATACAACTTTGAACCATAGTTCTTGAATCCTTATTGTTGAGAGGCCAAATGAAGGCCAAATTTTTTTTCCGAAATTCAATTGGAATAAAATGTCTTGGAATAAACGAATTTTATTGTAATGTCACAATAAATCAATTTTTTAGAATTAAAATTAAATGGGAATTGCTTGAATTTGTGTGACATCATTACATAATATTTCTCGGAATTCTACATCATTGGTTGTAAATCTGCAATTTTAACATAATCTATGCGTTCTAGGATAGAAATTAAATAAATATGTGATAATATATTTTCTACACCATTATTAATGCCTAAGATATGTTGGATATCGCTAACGAATTATCCGATAAAATTCAAATGACGAAATTGACGTGGAGATACTTTTTCCGGTTTCTGATAAAACGCATAAACAAGTGGTATGTGATCGCGACACAAAATGAGCTCTCTTTTACTCAATAAAATATGTAAAATGCTTAGTGCCAGAATAAGCTATAAGAAACTCTGTCATAAACTCTGTATCATTGCTGCATTTCATAAGCGTCCATTATAATCGCTAATCAATCAGTAGAAGATGGATGTGCAAAAGTGCAAATAGTATTACTTCGCAAACTTTCTTCTTACAATCATCGAAAGGCTCAATATCTCCTGTTGGCCATTCAATAGTAATTCAATAGCTCTTCATGTAACTTTTCAAGAAGTCGTTAAGTAAGATTTGATCGGAAGTAGCCTTTGGGATGAATCATCTGTAAAAACTTATTATATCTAAGAATCGTTTAAGGTGATTCACTGTTAAATAACGTTCAACATTTTTAATTATTTCGGGTCTATCTTGAGCGGATAAAATGTCTTAAGCATTAACTGTATATCCAAGAAATTTATCTTCGTGTGAAAGGAATACACATTCAGATTAATGATCAAACCGTTATCTGATAACTTGTGAATACAATCTCTAGGGGTTTGAGATACTCCTCCCCCATAAGATTTAGATGCAATTAGAATGTCGTCTAAACAAGTATTAGTAAACGAATGCAAACTCTAATAATACAGAATGCATTAATATTTGAAAAGTTTGGGAAATGTGATACGATTTAAGCGTCGGTAATCCCCATAGTTTCCAACCACCATGTTTGCATGTTTGCAGACTTGGTCTACAAATGCATTGATTCATAACATGCTAAAACTCCAACTTTACAATTTTAAATTTGTTCGGTGCCAAACTTCTAATCTTACATGAAACAGGAGAACTACTTAGTTATATTCAAACGGTTTGTAATTGTTGTATTCAAATGGTTTTTGAATTTGAGAATCTATAAGCGAACTTATTCAATTGTGATAATGCTGGACTTTTTACTATTGATATAGCACCAACTGAACATAACGAAACTAAACGATCGCAGATTCTCTGCAAGGATTATAAATTCTCATTTAAAAATTCTACATAACCCGATATCTAAATTTAAAATTTTATAGTACTATATGCCTGAATTGGTATTCCGTTTGCCGCGAATAATCGAAAAACAGTAACAGCTTTAGGAGTTTTGGCCAATTTCAAAGAAATAACTAAAATATCAGCACCAGTAACTACCAAACATTTTGCTGCAGTATTTAAACCCAAAATTAAAAGATGACTAGTAGTCGTTTGATCGTCAACAATAATTGTCGCCGAATCTTGTCGGAACTAAGATAGATTGCACTAATTGTGCTTGTCCCATTACTTCCAATATTTTATCCGAACGTTCCCCCAAAACTAAATTCATTAAGAAGTTGCCATGTTTTTCTGTCACCTATGCTCAAATTATCCAAAACATTATTAACTCTAATTACTAATAAATTATTATGCCTCGAATTACGAGCATTTTACATGTGAATATTTTGTGTTTTCTGCTTTAATGCCCGAAAGTAAAAAATGTTGCTACAAAATTTTGAAAAACATATGAAGAATTTGATTATAAAGTGATTGTGGAGCTTTAAATGCAAAAATATTAACATTATTATCGGCCAAAAATTGGCAGATAATAGATTTTTGGTGATTAGAATCACTAGAATTTTCACATGCCAAAATAACATCTTTATTCGAGACAACATTAGAACGAGAAAAAAACGTAAGAGAAGGAATTCCGTCTACAGCGTATTATAACTTAAATTAAGTAACTCAAAATTTTAGTTAAGTAACTCAAAATTTTTTGAAGAATTATTCAATGAAATTGTTGTTGTATTTTTTCAACAAACTTCGATTGTATTTAGCTTTAGCCTTTACACTATTAAATTGACTGGAAGGTAGGTACCTAAGAAATTTCCTTCCTCGAAACAAACACTTCGTATTCAGAACAAACATGAATTAGTGCCAATTGAAATCATAACATCACCACGAATTCTTATCCATTTTCCCAAAAAAACTCGCCTACTAGTCGAAATAAAAGCTGTGTTGCTTTCACTAAACCGAAAAATTTTACAACAACAATTGCATTGTATTAAGAAAATTTTCTTTATTTCTCAAGCCAACAATTTTTTAGGTTTAGGGGAAATAAAACCATTTTATGGTTATGGTGTTCACCACAAGGAGCTAATTTTTTCAAATTTATTACTGAAAATCATATTTATAATCATAGAAACTATCATCACATCACACGATTCTTGTATATAAATTTTTTTTTACATAAATGTATATAAAAAAGTTTGACATAAATGTTTTATAACCAAAACAGAAAAATTAAAATGCGCATGAAGCCAAAAGCTGTTGCTTTGTGATATTAAAGTAAAACTCGCTTAGCTTTACGAAAGCAACACAGCTAAATATAGATTTATTTTCATTTTTTGCTTATTGGGTTTGATTATTATAGCCTATGGGGTACAATACATGTCAAAAATTATCAAAACTCAGCTGGATTTGTTGTACAATTTCTAGAATTGTGCCGGAAATTTTATAAATTTTAAAAATAAAATGTTTTGGCGTCTTCTAATATTATTAATTCAATTAAAATTATTAAATGCCTCACATTCAGATATTTGCAATGAAGAATTATATATGAAACAATTACCAACTGGGCATGTGAACACATATTTCCAATTTACAACAAATTTGGAATACGATAGTGTGGAAAATTGTAAGTTCGATTAAATTGTAGCTCATCGTTATCTAATTTGTAAATCATTTTCCAGTAATACACACAAATTTAATACCAATACCCATTGCTGAATTGATCACACTTTATCAATTCAAAGAGCTTCATGTGAGCTTAACCCATGGCCTGTGGAGATATGATCAATGGGGCTATCCACCAATTGAAGCTGCACCGGGTGCAGAAGTTTGGGCATGGTTTAAAAACAATACCAAATCCAATATAGATATAAAATGGAATAATTTATGTTCATCATTGTCTGGGCTGTTGTGTGCTTCGCTAAATTTTATCGATGAAACCAATACAATTTCACCAAAATTTACATTCCGTCCATTATATAATATTTATAATGCGGATAATTTTGACGACCAAATTCGATACGGAACCTTGCCGCATGAAATTGTGTGTACCGAAAATTTAACGCCATGGAAAAAATTGCTTCCGTGTGCTGGAAATGAGGGCTTAGGGTTTTTACTTAGTTCCGACAATATATACGGTACGAATTATCATTCCATTGGAATACATATTCGTGAAATATGCGAATTTAACGCTGCATGTTCGAAAAAAATATTAGAAGTAAAGCAAACGGTTAATTTAATTTTTGATCCTGTAGCGGCGAAAGATCTCGATTGGGGTCTAAAAAAATTATTTGGCCACGGTTTAAATGGTGCTTGTACATTAGCGAATAGTAGTAAAATATTTGTAGACTTAACCAATACCAATTTCATTTTAAACCCTGAGCCAACCAGGATATTCTCATCGAGTCGCGGAGGAAATGAACAAATGATAGCAGAATATGATATAAAACAATTCCCGCGAAATAAAATGTTTGGAGTAGCAATTAAAAATGAAAATGTTATTCCAGTTCCGGTCACTATGTCATCACCATTATACGCAAAACGTTATCTGCTTGGAGTAGGTCAAGAACGTGGACAAATTGTTACTAAAATTATGAACAATCATTGGGCACCAATAACAGTGGTACTTCAAGAAAATATTCCATGGTTCGTACCAATTTATTTGCATACATTAAAACTACGAATTGACGATCAATTTATTCAACCGAATTCTATTAAATACATTCCCGGCGAATTAAGAAAACGGCCTTATCACTTAGAAGTGGCATTTACAATACCGGCGCGAAAACGTTTAGATTTTTCAATTGATTTCGATTATATATTTTTAAAATGGTTGGAATATCCACCCGATGCCAATCACGGTCACTATATAGGATCGGCTGTTTTAACTGCTTATCTATCAAATGCTAAAAATTACACGTTGACACCGATCGATGGAGTATTGTTCTACGATGGATTTAATGCATCTCGGAATAATTATTTGGTTCAAATTCGAACCGAAAGTCTATTAATTACATTACCAACGCCCGACTTTAGTATGCCATATAATGTTATTTGTTTGGCATGCACTGTGGTAGCTTTGGCGTTTGGTCCAATACATAATATGGCTACCAAAAAGTTAGTGACCGTCCGACTAGATAAGAAAAACACATTAATTCAAAAATTGAAATCAATTATAAATAAATCATTTAAAAATTAAACTTTTAGTTTTATTTATAAAAATTTAACCATTTACATTATTTTTTTGAGACAATTTTTTTTAAATATTGGTATGTATACATACCTAAATTACATATAATTTAAAAATGGTTATATACTAAAATGTAATTTACATTGTAATGAATTTTTATAACTTATACACTTAACATTTTGTAATATAAAAAAATATTGAAAAAATAATCTATATTTACTTATAAAAATAAATAGTTGGACCATAATATTAATTTGGGGTGAGTGAGATAATGAGTTATAAAACGACTGTTAGGGAATGGTCAAACGTTCAAACAGTTTAAAAAATAGTCTTTGCTAAAATGCAGTAGACTCAACATTTGACCTCAAACTAGGACTAAAATTTAAAAACAAAAATCAAACTAATTAAATTTAAAAAATGTCTTTACATAATATGGGGAGGATCCCTAGAATATCAATTAGTAATTTTGATCAATTAGACTTTTAGGGTCCGATATCATGACATGACTGACCGACCCAAGTCTAATTTAACTATAATTAAATTTAAAAATACAAATGCGAATTATTTTTAATCGCGCTGACCAAACTAACTGGATTATAATAGTGACCAAATGCCTAACACAAAATACTAAAATCCAGAAAATAAAAAAAAATGTTTTTTGGCAAATTATTGACGTTTGGTACTCACTATAATATTGTTCGTGACTTAACTGAAATTTTCTTACCTGTAGCTGTAGACAATATATACGACATACATTTTATTTTTCTAGTTGCACAGCGTTATAACTGGCCGATGTTTTTACAATAGCATCAGCATGCTACTGTGGAGGTTGGTATGCATAACCGTAACCACTTGGCGGAGGTGGACCTTGAGGACCTGGTGGTGGCATTTGTCCACTTGGTGGCCTTTGATACTGATAGTTTTGCGGTGGATATTGTCCTTGTGGCATTGGAGGATATCCTTGTTGGTGATATGCATGAGGAGGATAATTTGCCGAGCCTGCGGTATTATATGGTTGACCAGCTGGTGGTGGCACATATCCTTGTGAAGCCGGTGGCTGATAACCAGTTGGTGCTGGACTAGATGATGTAGCTGGAGGGGTTGGCTGTGAATAATTTGGTTGACTCGAAGTTGGCGATGCATACGGTTGTTGTTGAACGGGTGGTGTTCCTGGAACTGTTGCAGGTGGTGGATAATTTTGGTTATTTGATGGATGCTGAGGTGGATTTCCATTTGAATTTGGTGACGGAGTTTGAACTGGACTTGATTGATTATTATAAGCTCCAGCAGTTGCAGGTGGTGTTTGTTGGGGTGATGTTGTATTAGAAGTAGTTGCCGTAGGAAGTGTTTGTTGTCCTGGAGGATAGCCAGCCGATGGTTGATATTGTTGAGGTGCAGGATAATTTTGTTGTGCGCCGGGAGGATAATTTGGTTGGCCAGGTGTTGACGGTTGACCATAAGCATTTGGTGCTGGACTTTGTGCACCATAATTATACACCAAATGTGGTGGAGGTGGTGGTCCAGCTGTCGTTTGAGGAGGATATTGATTTGGAGATTGACTCGATGGTGCGGGTCCATACATTTGAGGTTGTGCAGATTGTTGATTTGGTGGTGGATAACCCCCTGGTGTTGGTCCTTGCGGTGGATGAGAAGGATTAGGATATGCCGCAGATGGACCTGGTGGCGGCCCACCGGCAGATGATGGTACAGCAGATGGTATACCGTGATGATAGCTCTGTGGTGCTCCCGTATTTGGAGAATATCCTTGATTTGGTGGACCATATGGATAACCGGTTTGAGGTTGATACGGTTGGTTTTGTGGTGGATATCCGCCATAATGACCTATTTGTTGATATCCACCTCTTTGTGGATAACCTTGTGGAGGTTGAGATGATTGTTGCGGAGGTCCACTTGGTCGCTGTGATTGTTGAGGAACTGGCTGTGGTGGAGGAGCAATACGATGAGATTGTTGCTGTTGTGGTGGTTGCTGTCCAGGTGCAACCGAAGGCGCAATAGAATTTGGCGGAGGTTGAGATGGTTGCTGGGGTGGTGGTGGTTGTTGTTGTGAAGAAGGTGGTCCAACATTGGCCAAGTGAAGTGGTTGAGGAGGTATGGCAGACGATGGTTGATAGTTAAGATGTGCCGATGGTGTCGCATTGTGAACTGGTTCAGCTGTATGCGGATGAGGTATAGGTCCAGATTGCGAAACCGGTATCCCAGCAGGTACACCATGCTGACCGGGAGGAGGCTATAAAATTAAACTACTTATAACTTCTTATGTATTTTACGATTTTCTTATATTACCGGCAGTATTTGTATAAAGCTTTGTGTTGAATCAGACAAAGAAGCCAAATACACTAAATTTTTATGCAAAGCTTGTTGATAAGACATACACTCTTGAAGCTTTCCCATGTTTTGAAAATCTTGTATAGTCTGTATTAGACCACAATTTTCATCTAAAATTTTTTGAATTTGAGCAGGTGATGGAGGTGGAACATTATTTGGATTAATATTTCCTCGATTTGGTGGCATATTCGATGACCCAATTCTTTGTGGCTGCTGTTGAGAAGAGGGTTGAGGTGGTGCTTGTTGTTGTGGCTGCGGGTACGCTATTGACATTTTAGCTTTTTTTGATCTATTATAAAAAAAATTATTATTATATAATTTGTAACTTTTATTTGCTTAACATTATGAATAATTACTTCAATATGTTTACTAATTTAATTTATTTATAAAATTCTATTTAACACAAAAACTAAGTCCAAAAATTAATAATTCGAAAGCACTCATTCACTTTGAAGAAACCATTAAACAGTAAATCAGCATCCAACGTGAAGCTAGGTAAGTTTCATTAATAAACTGCCCTCGCAACCAAAAATAAACCAAGAATGGTTTTAGGAAAAAAAACAGTACGCGAAACAAATATACTTTTGAGACGACATACAGACAGCAATGGCAAGCAGATTATTGTTTTCACTAGTTTATGATTCGAACGTGGAATGTGCAGTCAGACGTGAGACGATATTTATTGGTAAATTTACGCATACGACGAGCCAACCTGCCAATTAAGATTCATTTCACAGGAGCATGACGTCAGAATGGTGATTGGTGAAAGTTAGACCCTCTTTTGAAGAACTCATTAACTTGAATATCTTCTCATTAACTTTGATGTTGAACTATTATCGTAGTTGTTGGATGAGGAGTTCACATTTAATTGGTCTTGCATTGGCTCAGGCATTTTCAAGGAAATCCAATCCGGTCTCTATTCTCTCGATTTCCTGCCAGTAACTGGCAAAGTTGTAACGAATTATCAGCTTTCATTTAGTTTCAAAGAGTTCTACCTTGCTGATTTTGTCAAAGAAGATGCCTGATTTTTTCAATTCCTTGATTGCAATTAGTTTATTCGATTGGATGGAGTCGGAATTCGAGACCCAAGGATTACTGTAGACTAGGCTGAATAAGCATAGCATCATGCTTGTTCACTGCGGTACTCGATGCGTGGTAGTGGCATTACTCCGTACTAGTTTTACTCGCCGGCAAGATTGACGTCTTCGTGGGCTCATCTGCTTCATTTTTACGTCCGCCTCTCTTCTACGATGTCTTGATTGGTAACGGTGACAATTTGATTATTTGCCTCTTGATGTTGGGGTTGTCGATGGTTTTTAATGTTACGACACGAGTTAGACCATCATTTCGAGGGTGAAACTCAACTCTACCTATCTACCATCTCAGATGGTAGTTCTGAGGTGTTCCTTTTCTGCTAGAGCTAATAGCGCTTTACCAATCAAGAAATGGTCTGGTGTTAATAATTTTAAAGATTCTGCATTTTCGGTTAACCAACACATCAATCTGTAATTTAAGCACGCTTCTATTTGGTTTAATAACGTGATCATTTATTCGAAAGTCAGCTTCGTGTCCAATACATTTTTTTAACTGTGTTTTAAATAATCGATTTCACACCAGCTTGACCACCAGCAAAGTCCAACTCGATGTGGATGGTCTTGCAGGTCAGACAGATGAATATGCAGATGTAGCTTTTGTATGAATTGTTTCCTCGTCCTTCGCTCATCCGCAAATTAATAGGCTCTGCATAATCAACCCCGGTATGAGTAAAATGTCGTGATATAGTGACTTGGGGCTTAGATAAGTTTGCCATAAGTTGTTCTGATGTTTGCACTTCAAATCTGTGGCAGCGTATGTTACATATGATGTTTTACTGGTTGACCAGTTCGAATAATCTAGAGCCTCTATCAATTATAGAGCTACTATATCAGCATCGGTTAACACGATTTCTATCTGCATAGAAATAATTTTAAGGATTTAGCAGAGAATTGTTTGGTAATATGGTCCACAAATCATTTTATAGTGGTCCACTGTGCATCGTGTCATTCAAACTTATCCCCGTCGAGGTTTCATTCATGCATCGAAAACTACCCGCCCGATTGACATAATCTTTTTATACTGAGGTTGTGGAAATGGTGTCACTGGTTGACCAGTATTCACTGTAGTAAAGGATATATGCTAGTACCTTGGGGCCGGATTGTATGTTGGCCATCCGAGGTACCTACGAGGTAAGTTTAGCTGAGTATTGGGTTATGACTTAACTAACCGTGCCCTGGATTATTTAGGTATTCTTGTTACTTCTAATACCTGGAATATATCCAATGGTAGATTTTGGATATTGTGCGTGGTTTCCAGAACCGCGTCGTGCAAGCTTCTCAAATTTGTTGCCGTAGGCTGATGGATAGCACTTAACGAGGTTATTGTGTTGAAATACGTTGAATCATATTTGATTATTCATGTTGCTAACATAAAATGACCCGATTTTTGTCACTTTATAAATATTCGTCACTTAAGGTATCGAGATAGGAATACCGATGGAAAAAATGAGATTTTAGTTCTATCGGCTGCATTTAGTACTCAACATGTTGTCAACGGTTAGCGGACCTGCATGCGCCCTAGACATTGAAGATTTAAATTGGTTTGCAGACGCAGTCGAGCGGGTCAATTAAGCGATATTTTGTTCCACGTATCATTGTAATTGATCATACTTTCAATCAAGAACAGATTGGCGTGGTTTTTGGAGGTCTCTTTATTATAACACGATCATTTAATAAAATAAGGCATATTTGTTTTTACAGACGGATGTAAATTATTTATTTAAATATTCAATGCATATAAATTAAAAATAAAAAGAATTTATTAAAAGATTTAATTATCTTTACGATGAATTACAAATTCAGAATGGCCTTTATCTTGTTGCCATAGTTCTATTGCCTTATTTACTATTAAATCGGCTGTTTCGGGATCATCTTTTAACTATAAAAAAATTAGTAAACCAAATTACCATTATATTATAACACTTGAAATAATCTTACATTTTTGACCGAATCTAAAAATACTTTTAAATCCTTATACGAAATTAATTGTCGCCTTAACGTTGTAAATAAGATGACTGCAAGAAAACCAAGAATTTTTTTCGAACCACCACATATTTTATCCCATATCCGTATCAATGCTGATTCTGCAATAATTCCAGCAAAACAACATTGATACCATTCGTGTAGTGGTAAGGCCGACAGTAAATTAATTGATTCTAAATGTGTATAGATACGATTATCTTCTTTTTGCAGTAAGTTTTGCGTAAAATCAATAAGTCGTTGCGATTCATTTTCAATTTCTTTAGTAAATTCATAAAACCCTTTAGCTTTCCAGTATGTTTCAAAATCAACTTCAAAACTTTGAAGTAGAATTTCAGTTACTATTACAAAATTACTTTCGTTCTGCAAAAATTAAAATAATTTATTCATTCGAACTTTAATTACCTGATAAACTTACATGTATATTATATCCTAAATGTAATTTTTTATTTTCTAGAAGCCACATCGTATGAAATATTTTCTGTTTAGGTGTGTTGTCATCGATTAATCTCATTATTGTCAAGGCATGTAACAAATCATTGTAAACATCTAGTCTTTGTTGCTTAACAAAGTCATTCGTGTCATTATTGGGGTAAATATCTAAATAATAATTTTGGAACGTTTAAAATTTATTATTTTTAAATTTAATTAAACGTGATTTTACTTAGTAAAAGATTCCACAGCACATTTCGATGTAAAGTTGGTACAGTAAATCGTAAACAAAATTGTTTTAACTTAATTTTGTTTAACGGTTTATCTTTTAATAGAATTTCTAATGATTTCTTCTCTTCAACGCTACGACAACCAACCTTTTCGTAGTATGCCGATCGAAAGTTTCTCTTTGTTTTTTCCTTTTCATCAGTTGTCATTTTAATAATGATGGATATCACTTCCAAAGTATCTTGAGATGAAAAATCTATAAATCCAATAGTTGGCACAGTTTACGAATATATAGTATTCTTGATTAATAGTCCTGCTTAGAAAATTATTTTATTGCACGCTTCTGTTTGTAACGACATATTTCAAATAATATAAATACATACTTAAAACCAAAACTTGAACCAATTCCACTGATAGTTTTGTACTTAGACACTTTTAACTACATTAGAACAGGATAAGAAACCACTCTTTAATATGTAAATAAAACATGAAGTAGCTAGCCTACCTAAAAAAAATGATAAACAATCGCAGCTCATATTTTGATACGTCAAAGTTGACATATGATTTTTTTTATACCCAATATTCATAACAAACAGAATTCAATCGTTTTTTTAAGCTCTGACGATTGGGTTTTAAAAATAGCTTTACGTGGTGGGTTTTAACGATGGAACTAGAATGTAATATTTTGATTTTTGACAGTTGTGGTTTTTTTGTTTGTTTTTAATAGACAAATGAAATGTTATGCATGTAACATATTTCTAATTTTATGGTACTTTAAGGAATATAAGTCGTATTTTATTTGATTTTGGTATTGGAATTGGATTTGGAATTCAAATAAAATAGGTTTTAATTCTTTTTTGGAATTGGATATTATTTTTAAAGGTTGGTACGTTGTGTATTTTTACATTTGAATTTTCAAATAGTTTCTTTTGGTAATCATCGAAAATTTTAAATTTTTACCAATATATAATTTTTTATTAATATTTTAATTAATTATAATTTCAAGCAACGGAGAAAAGATAAATAATGTTATAAGAAAACCATAGTGAGTATTATTTAAATCGTCATTTTCGGCTTTGGTTTAATAACGTACAATGAAAATTTGTTAAATACAAATTTGATAATTACAGTTCCTCAAGAAGGCAATGGTCTGTACTATTAAAAGTTCATCTTGATTCATTTAAATTATCTAAATGATTTCACTTTCCAATACTAAATAATTTAAGTACTAAAATACTGATTAAATAATCACGTTAAAGATTTAACAAAATATCGTTAACTCAAAATGAATGTCAAAATAATAAAATAACAACAATGACCAACTTATAAAAATCAAAATGTGAGATGTCGCGCACCTGGTATTCGAGATACTAACTAAAAAGAAGTATTGGAATTACAATACCATCAATAGAGAAAGATTTCAACCAATTCCAAAAAAGAATTCGATATATGGGATTGTTGTTGTAAAAAATCAAATAAAATACGACTATAAAACCAGAACCTGACAGGTTGATTTTCTACCAATTCAGCAATATCAACACTTGATTTTTTCCTTACTTACGTGTCTAACATCAGTGATAAACTGATTTATACAATCGAAGTAAAAATACTAACGAGGTCCAAATTTTGTCAAAATGAAAATGTCAAAGTCTTTTGGTCTATGTAAAGCACAAACTGACGATCTTCCAACAAGTACCTAAAATATTTAAATGACCCATATATTAACATTAATTTATAACATTTTTCCGTATCTGAGAGTTGTTGCTCTTATGGCAATTTCCGATACATATACATATGAACGTCATTGGATGAAATAATACTGTTGCATCTTTATTAGCTATATTGAATGCCTCTATTAACTATTGAACCCTTTAACTTTTTTTCGAACCGGCACAAATTTACGATACAAATTTATCAAACCTAGAAAACATCTCATGTCCCTTCTGTAAAGACGATTGAGAGCTGGCTTAAATCTCTAATCAATTGACCGAGCAACTTTACCTCGGGTTGTGCCAACTTCACACAAACGTGCGAAAACAATTTCAATTTATTTACTCTTTATTAATCGAGGAAGCTGTTTGCACATCGCCGAAATGGAAACACGAAGCTTAATCGATTTAAAAATCTATGCATAAACCGTTCAAATGTCTGGACCACTAAACGGAAAAATGAACACAAGAACAAGAGAACATTTCCTTAAAACAAGGGAACATTTTCTGAAACAGAAAAACAAGGTTATAATAATAATTAATAATATTCAACACGATCATTTAACACATTCAAACTATAAGAGAAAAACAAAAAACAGATTATAGCGACATCTCAAAGAGTAAGAGGAAAGAATAGAATATTATAGAGTAGTGCTAAAAAATAGCACTAAAGAATATTTACAAAAAAAGAAAGAGTAAAAAAGATCGGAATTAAAAAACAGAATATGTTCTCTTAAAAGACCTTCTGCCTTTCTGAGAACCCCGCCAACGCTAATACATATGATAAAATTAAACTAATACATATCGAAATACCGGTATATAGTAGCACGCAACATAACATCGAGCAAGGGGTTAGCCCACAAAATTATGATTAAACAGAAAATGTTGGACAAGAAATCAGCTTACCTTTTACAGAAATTGTATAAACTGGATTTTGTATAAAACGACGATTTTGACTACTAATAATCCGAACTGATTGAGAAAATGTGAATTTATTATGCACCTTCAGGCACTAATAACGTGATATTATGGGATAGATACGTCCGTCAAAGTATTTATAAAAGTATCTTTTGTAGCGAGAAGTGGAATATTACATAGTGCTTTTCGCTAATGGACAACAGTTCCTGGTCATAACGATGCGTCCACTCCAGTATCTACCAAATATTGGTGTTTACTTAAGAGATCCATCTGTTAAACGGGATTTTGACTTTTTATTATATGTATAGTTTATCTGTTTGAGAAATATGTGCTGCAGAGATGTATACGTTTATAATTATTATGTATCGAATTCAATTTTCGACTAGTTATGTTTTCGATCAGTTGAGGATTACCCATTAACTGTGTAATACATATACGACCTCTATGAAAGAGAGTCAAATTGTACGGTATTGAGTAAGATGGACGCACATCTAAATATATCAACCAGTTTTTACATAATTGACCAACAAGAGTTGAATATCCATCCATAAAAAAATATAACAATAATCCACTTGATTTACATGTTAATTGACATTTTAATTAAATATCAGCTATCAGCTACCGTATCTAAATTTTCATTACTGACGGCTAAAATTGTTTGCATTTTCTGAAGCCACTTTTGTTACCAATGAGAATTAAAACTTGATCGGAAAGATAGTTATACTTATCGTGCGCATTCCTGAAAGCAGTGGACTAGGTTTTTGATTTCCCAAAACCATTTTTTTCTACTTTTCTGTGGTCACATAGAAACATTTGTAACAAATATAAACACAACGACAATTTATTTATTCTTTAAAACAATAAAAATATTAAAATTTCACCGGAAAAAATGTTTAAAACTTTCTTTTCGTGTGAAATTGGTTGGGATAGTTTTGTGCGCCACCTCTGATGTATAGAGAATAATTGTCTGTTTCATCGCTGAACTGAGTCATCTTGGCGAAAACAAAATCATTTGAAAATCTGGCAGAAAATCGATCTGTGTAGTAGTACTAAGTTATAGATATCCAACGATTATTATTTAAGTAAATAAATTAATTAAGTGGTTTATTAAAATTTGTCTAATCCGATTAGTTATAAAAAAAGTCTACGTCCACATCTTGATACTCCAATTTTCAATAATGTTGATGCATTAAGGCGACTTTATGACATCGATTATCTTAACATATTAAATTCATGCTCGACTAATCACATCAACTAAATTTAAAAAAAACCTGCCTCAAAGTGTTAAAATAGTTAAAAAGTCGTCTTATATCCACACTTTTATAACGCGTGGTAAAATTTTATCCCGCAGCGGCAACTATTAGATTGTGTTACTAGGGTCATTTAGAACGGTTTTGACATTTATACATTTTTTGTTTGCACGACACTGATTTTACTTGATTATCTTGACATTTTGACGTGAACATAAATATTTTAAACTTATCAATAAAATTTCGTTTAAAATGCGTATACTTAGCTAAAACTTCTAACTTGATTAATTAGTGAAAATAATTTGTGTCTTATCATACGCATGCGTCTATTATTATTTATATTTTCCTACCTACGTTTACATGTGCTAGATAATTTTTGTAAAACGTATTATTTAGTTACTTTTTTGAATTTGACAAGAAATTATGTGCAAATAAATATTATTTATTAGATTTGTAGTTGAACGTATTCAATGTTGGCCGAAGAAGATAATCAAAAAGTAATGTTTCAACCGATTAAACCAGACAAAGAAAGTTTACCATCGAAATATTTTAATATTTTTATTGTGGTAGCTGCATATTGGTAAGCCGGTATCTTATGCATTAATCCTATTATATCTTAATTTATATATTTTTTATTTTAAGGATAATATCAATATTTACAGTATTTGTTAATAAAACATTATTGAGTAGTACGACTGTAAAGTTCGACGCACCTCTCTTTGTAACATGGTTCCAATGTATTATTTCGGCACTTATTTGTTTTGTAATGAGCCGGCTGTCGAAATTATACCCTAAAAAAATAAGTTTTCCGGAAGGGAATCCCTTCGATTGGAATACATTTAAAAATGTAAGTATACTGATACATGAATATGATTAATCACCAAACACGTTCAGCTTCCTTTTTATCTTAACTACCTCGATTTCTAAACCAACCCGAAAATCAAGTTATAACAAATACAAACGGAACATTGTCACCGTATTATGAATTTCAACTTATCTTTAGCCCAAAGGTTTTTATTTGGAAACTACTGTCGATAACCTTTTACACATTTAAAACAATCAACAAATTTGTTTTAATTTTTTTTATTCGTTTATTTCTAATTTTAGATAATTCCAGTTTCAATTTTATTTACTCTAATGATATCAAGTAATAATTTATGTCTAAAATATGTTGGTGTTGCCTTTTACTATGTTGGACGATCACTTACCACCGTATTTAATGTAATACTAACTTATTTATTATTAAAAGAAAAGACCAGTCCAAAATGTATATTTTGTTGCTTCATTATTTTATGTGGATTTTGGCTAGGAGTCGACGAAGAAAGTCTTACTGGTAATATAATTACATTTAGCATACGTAAGAATAGTGTTAATATAATTTAAATTAAAAATATTTTTTAGAATCATTTTCTTTGACTGGAACAATATTTGGCGTGTTAGGATCATTATCACTGTCAATGTATTCAATATATACAAAAAAAGTTTTGCCCTTTGTAAATCAAGAAGTTTGGCTGCTTAGCTATTACAATAATGTCTATTCATTATTTTTATTTGTGCCACTGATGCTAATAAATGGAGAATTAAAAATCGTACTAAATTTTGGAAACTGGGTTCAACCTTGGTTTATGTTTGTTATGGTAATTGGTGGAATATGTGGATTTTCAATAGGATTTGTTACAGCACTGCAAATTAAAGTAACATCACCGCTTACTCACAATATATCTGGTACGGCAAAAGCATGTGCTCAAACCGTTATTGCAACACAATGGTATAATGATATCAAATCAACATTATGGTGGATATCAAATATTATGGTTTTAATCGGAAGTGCTTTATATGCCCGAATCAAACAAGTTGAAATGTCTAAGAAACATTATGATAATTCACAAGTTTAAAACTTCATACTATAAATAATTAAATGTATAATTACCAAAAATGAAAAAAAAAATTTATTTTGATATTCAACAGATTTTTTTGAATTAACTTTCAGTAAAGTTTAATAATTTATAAACATATTATCAAGCATACAAAGTATGCCACCATCTTATAAAAATTAAATTAATGGAATAATATAACAAATTTGTCAAAGATCCCGTTGAAGTATCTAAATTTCTAATAATTTGAATTAAAACGATAAGTAGGAAGTTGTAAGTTTGCGGTTTAAAAAATAAACTTTCCATCCGTAGTTTTTAAGTAGAGGTAAAAAAAAGTAATGTATTATAATGGAACACGATATCTTCGGAAGGCTTCGGTTAAATATGATAAGCTCATCATATTTATAAGTTATGTATGTATTACAAAATATTAAGAATGCTTAATAAATTCTTAAAGCAAATTAAACTACGTTTAAGTAGGAAAGTTCAACATATATATATACGACACGACTACTAAAATTTAGTAGTTTTAAACGCTTTACATGCCTATTTACCGGTAGCAGCGTCAATGATATACTATGTTTTTATATGAACTTTTTTTTAAAATGAGTAATATATGTTGATAATAATTATCGATTAGATTGTACAAAATTATTTTAATAAATGATATATTAATAAAACATTGAAGAACTTTAGTTATGGAAATTTAAGAAAATTCTCGAATTTGAAACTTTCAATTTATTCAAATACAATTTATTCAGCTATCTTTCCACCTTACTTTTATAGATTAGTCAACATTAATATTAATTGCCTTCCTTTATTACTGGATATTTAATTGATTTTTGGTCCACTCCCATATATCGTAAAAGAATTTAAATCCATGATAGCCTTAGAATTCCACCACAGCGCCCTAGGGTTGTCGTCGGAGGCGGCTAAATAAAGGTTAAATCGCTGGGATTGCTAACCAGGCACGATTGAAGGTAATGTATCAGGTTTGAAAGGGTATCGCTTGGAATTCTTCACTCTTCAAGAAACACGATGGCCAATAAGTGGAAGCCTTGGGGTTGGGTTTCTTCTTGGCTCAGGTGAAAAATGCTGTTTTAAATTGCAAAGCTCAATAATCGTATGGGTAAGCAACGATTACGCTCACGACTAGCCAATCTGTCAATCATTTGTATTCACGCGCCTACTGATGTTAGCCAACTCAAAGATAAGGACTGTTTACAACATGATCTGATGAGATGTATACCGGAGGACGACGTTAGAATACTGAATGGTGAGTTTAATGCTAGAGCTGTCAATACTCAGACCGATTTATGTAAATATATATAAGGTCTGACGTTTGAAGGTGACGTTTTCGGTTTATCTAAGAAGTGAGAGTGTATCGGTCGGCTGCTATATTTGTAGGCAGTGATTATCATTTGGTCAGTGCAAAGCTAAGATTATACTTTTCGTACATGTCAAGGATCACAGAAAAACGAACCTTAAGTTTCAACTGTGACTGTTCTGATAAACGAAGACGAGAAAAGACAATATTATTTTGTTAGCATTAGCTTTCAGACATTTTTTTAATTAGCTCTAGTATACGGCAAAGAGATGCTCTATCTCCTATATGTTTTGATCTCATGTTAGAAGTTTCTTTCGTAAAAGTAAAACATTTCAGGACAACATCTTGTATCCAACAAGACCCTGCACTATATCCAGATGGTATCTGCGTGTAATTAAATTGAATGACAACGGGTTTTTTCGGTGAACGAGGGAGCCTTCAAAGACCTTACAAGAAACCATTATAATCTTGCAAAAGTCCTAATTTCATTTCCCATTTGGCCTCGTTATAAGTTATGGCCGTTTTAAATGCATAAACCACTCTTAAGGCACTTAACATATGAGAAAGTTTCAAAATGCCGGCATACGTAAGAGCTAGCGCCGACCCTGGTGGTACTCCTTCAGTTATATGATATGGTACCTTATGGCCATTGCTCTCGTACTTTAAAATTCTATTTCTTAAGTTCTTAGCCACTAGCCTTGTTAAATACTTGCTACCTCTATAGTAAGTAGCGCTTCTAATATTTTAGAATATTTAAAATATATAAATAGGATGGGGTCACAAATAACCATCATGGATTATGATGCGCAAGATATTTAAAAATAGGAATAAAATGAGATGAACAACTATCAGAAAAATAAACACCAAATGGCAGAATAACAAGGATAACTAGAATGGAATATCGAAATTAAAAAGGACAGCTGGTTATAGCGGTGAAATTGAAATTGATGTCCTACCTAAGATGACTCATCCAAATTCTGTAAGCTGAGCAGCTGGTGCGTTTGTATGTAATAGTCTCCGCCTAGCACTATATCAAAGGGCGCCGGATTATTATAAAATGAATCTGCTCAAAGCAGATTGTGTTGCCACTCTTCTAATTCAAATGGCGCTTCTGGCACATTTTTATTTATTTTGGTAATTACCAAGGTTTTTATTTCAACAGAACATGTTGACGTGTTATTTGGTTGTAAATTGATTTTTACAACACTTTTGACCTTCCCAGCTACTTATACTCCTACACCATGAACCTCGGTATTGATTTTCCTGCCTGCCAAATTTATACGTTGTTTAGCTTTTGTTGTTATGAATGCTGTTTGTGAACCAGTGTTAATCAGGACCCTAAAAAGTTTATCTTTTCTATCGTATCTTATTGTTTTGACAATATTCCAAGCTTATAGTAGCTTTAACAACGGTTATGATTCTTTGATGTTGATTTGGTGATCATAAGGTTTCTAGCGCTTGATGCCTAAGCTCTAGAAATTTAAGGAAATCGACGGTTGCCTGGATCTCCTAAGGGTTTTTTAATGACATATGTATCTTGTTTTAAGAGTCTCCTTGTCTAATTATTTTGTTAAATATCGCACCATCTACTTACCCCAGATTGAAATATCAATTCCTAGGTTTTGTACTGCATGTATAAGGTCCCTCTAAGGGAGTCATTACTCTTATTGCAGATGCTGATTCTATAGCTGTATATTGTTTTGTTCAAAGATAGCGTTGATATAGTTGTTTACTAATAACCTTTTCTTTTAGTAGGGAGTTGGCTGCAAATGTTGCAAATCAGAAATTGTGATCCAGTAACTTTAAAATTATTTCATGGAAACCAATCCAATCTTGATAGGCCTATCAAGATTAATTTGAATTTTCAATTGGATTTTGGTATCTCGATTTGTTCTAATCTAAGTCTTTCCGGTTGTTGGCAGTGTTGTTGTCCTCTTACCTCTTGTAATCTCACAATACAGTCTTTTGCTCGGTTGCTTATTTCAAAACGCATGTTGTTTATAAAGTAAACATGATTTATTAGATCATCCTTAATTGTTTCTAGGTTTATTTTCATGCAACAGGAATTAGATTCTCGTTTGCCTTATGTATTCAGGTGCGCGTTGTTAATTTTTAAAGCCATATATGACCTATACGTGGTTTATTTTTAAATGTTTTCTCAGGATCTTATTGTTCGGAACTTCGTTGTTTAATTGAATTTTAGGAATTTCTAGAGCTAAATTCTCGTTCCCATTTTCTAGCGTAATTATGGGTGGTGCTGTTTGTGTTGGTGTTGTTTCCGCAGTTTCTAGCTTAGTTTTGATGCCATCGAATATATTTTGACCTAATTGAAAATCGAAATGTTCAATGCCTCTCATAGAGTGCCAACACCGTTAGGCTGGTGGTTGGTATCCATATTTATATTGCATACAATATGTTTGTATTTATTACATATTACTATACTATACATATACTTACTGTAAAAATAAAACTACAAAATTTTAGCTTAAGCTACCTTAGATTTGGTGTAATTAAGAAAAATATGCGCAAACTAATTTTATTTAACGCACTGTAAAAGAAAGTCTCAGTTAATATTAAAGTGTACCCCTCCTTCAGGATAGAATCACACGTTGCCTGAAAATTTCTGAATAGAAGAACGGTAAAATAAACCGCGAAAAAGTTAGGTAAGTAACAGTCCTAAAATAGGAGGTATTGTATAAAAAAAAAAACTGGATGCTCAGTATAACAGTCAATATACCGTCTTACGCTAATTCTTCTATCCTTTTGCTAATGATGAATTATTAGCAGTATTCTCTCGTGATTGGTCCCTTTAGTTTCCATAAAAAGACATTTGCTTGTTTTTAAAACACAAAAGATGGTTACCACCACTTTTGCAGGAGATGATCTTTTAATGGCGCAATTAGTGACCCTTACCATGTTTGATTAGATGATGTACTTATAAATTACAATTTTACCAGAAGAAGCACCACTTCATCTTACTTTTGATCTTTTATTTTTTTTTCTTTTGTGTACAAAGAATTTAAAACCACCACGCAATTCTAAACTATTTGTTGGAATGCTGAAATAAAATATTTCCCATAAACCACCTTTAGTACTAAATATACCAATCACCACATATTCAATCAATTCACTATAAATTACTATGATAGTTTAGTTGACAATATATCTTTATTTAACTCTTAATCTTATTATTTCGAACATAAAACACAAAAATATTAATTTAAAAACACCGTTATAGTTTTTTTTTGGTTATTTTTATTTAGTCATATACATACGAGTAGAAAAAGCTTGGTTATTTTAAACTCCATTGGGTTGTTGAGATACAGGAGGAATCTAAATAAATAAAAATAAAGTGAGGAAGGAATAATTTAATATAAATTTTCACATTAGATAGTGAAATATTAATGCAACTCTAAATAAAATTTATGGTTTAGTATTATCATTCCGTATTATTTGTTAGTAATAGTTTATGTATTTACATGCATGCAATATTATGATTTATTTGTATGATCATTGATTTTATTATGGTAATCGAGTGTAGGATAGCTGAAATAGATAAAAATTGAATAAAATCAGTTAAAATTTTTTTAAAAAATGTTCTTATAACAAATATTATAAGTAAGTCTTTTGCCATAAATCATATTACATAGGACGAAACAAACTGAAACTAAAATTATAGATTTACTACAAAATTTATTATTTTTGTGGGTGGGAAATGGACAGGATCAAAATCATCTAAAAACGTATAATATGATTTCCAAATTTTTTTAGTTGTCTGATATTCAAACCAACACTCAGCATGCAAAAACAAACAGTTTAGTAATATTTACGAGGACTACATAGGTATTTACATAAAGAAACATTACACACTATTTATATTTGAAACATCTTACAGAAAATAATGCATACGGTTAATTTTCATATTTTATCGTTTTTTTTTTTTTTGTTTTATTATTACATAAAAATATGTTGATAATTTATTGATTTTTAGTACTAGTATTGCCATTTACGTCTAAGTTTCTTACTTTGAAACATTTGATCTTAAAATGTTTACACATTTCTCGCACCTAAAATTATAAAAAAAAAAAAATTAATTTATAACTTATATCTAATTTAATTACAGTACTGAATATCTTACCACTCCAATTCCATAATGTAAATGTATAATTGTTGAAATGATGGCAAGACTGTATACTGTCCATATTTCAAAATCACTACTAGGTGGTGATAAGTTAAATAATTGGTAGGGGAAAGTAAAAAAAAATGTAACAACCAATACTGGCCACAATAAGAAATTCCATCCATCAGTCCGAGTGTCGGACATTTGGGCAACTATCAATCGGCACTGTATAGAAGAACAACGTTTATTAATTTATGCAAAATTTAGTATATGGTCATTATATACTTACACATATATTTGAAAATATTGTTCCAAATGTGACGAAAAGCAGTCTTGGTACTAAGTCGGATATTGCATTATGTGAAAAACTTACCCATAATGTGGTTAAAACAAATAATGCACCTACCGGATACAATGGTCGTAAGGCTTCGGATAATGATCGCATTTTACCTGTTTTATTTTTGTATGATCTAGAAAAATTGAAATTTATTAATTTATTTGTATACCTTTACAATTTCAATATGGGATCAAATCGATTTAAGAGATGGCGGCTTGCTTTTTTAAATCATTTTTGCTCCAAAAAAATTAAAATTGAAAAGGTACAGATATCTTGAAATCATACTCACAAATATATATTTTTAATAATAATTGGATAGCTTGTTACGATCGAACAAGAATACATAACAATTTCGAAAACTTTTGCTGGATTTAAATCATATGGTAATTTTGTTTTCCAAATTGTTATACCAAAGAAGTAAGTGCCGAACAAAACTAACGAAACAGCCTAAAAATATTTAATTTAATTTAACAATTATAAATTTGTTGTGATAATAATTTTTTAAAAATAATTCTTTCTTACCCACATTGTAAAATCATAGCCCCAGGGCAAAAACATTACACCCGTATTATATTTTTCAAAATGTGTAAAGTGAAAATTGGTAAAAACCAGCCAAATTATAAAATGCATTCGGAATGTTGATAAATCGTCTCGACCAAATAAACTAAACATATAAATTGGTATTAAGACGGCTGAATATGAATCAAGTCCATGATCAAATAATTCACCTAATGGTCCACTGGTGCCAGTACGACGTGCTTGTTTACCATCGATACCGTCTAAAAATATTAATATACAAAATGTAAATCCACTTAAATATAAATGTCAATCATAATATATTGCATACCCAGTGTATATGCTAAAAATATATTAATTGCTGCTACTAAAAATACCCATTTTGGTATTGAATTTGGATCCGAACTATCGGCTGCTACAAAACTATAGTCATAATATCCTATTAATATAAAATTAGCTACTGTTAGTAGAAATCCTGTGAATGTTATTAAATTTGGTGCTAGCCATCGTGGGAAGAATTGTACACACCAATTCCAGAACGGGTGCATAACATGTACACTCAACAGACTTGTGTCGACACAGTTATACTGAAAATAGAAAAGATTTAAAAATTATTGCATTATTATTTTTTTTAAATATATAACTTATAGATTTGAGCATAAATGGGAAATTTCCTAAAAATATAATTTATATGTCGAGACAACTATTTAAAAACCAAACGATCCCAATAAACGAATACAGTAATTTAAAAAATTTGGCATATTTATTATGTAAACCATTCAATTATAAACGAATAGATCGGTGGTCAACCTTCGGCCTTCGAGTTGATTTTATTCAAGCTGAATAATAATGAAATTAGAAAACACGACAGTGGGAATTTATCTGTTCATACGTACATGCGTCTGTGCTGATATTGTAAATCTGTATATTTTCTATAGTACTTACTTATAACTTAGACCATCTTGATAGAGATACCATCTTGATAGAGATACAGTTAGGAACAGCATAATATGTGTACTAATACGTAGTATTCGCCTCACTTCACTTCTCGATTGTCCCAATTTTAATAAAAATAAAATAGAAAAGCAGCATGGGACTACGAAAATGGTGTCAACTATGCGGACAACGGCGGCACTTATTCATGAAAATGAGTTGTGGTCAAATTTTTAAAAAAGACGTATTGAACATAAATTTAGAATGCTTCGAATGAAAACATGTATATCGAAATGTATATTTCAAGCGAAATTCCCCAAATTCAAAATTTCTAAAATAAAGAACATATATGATTGGTTCGCCCATCAAAAATGTGAAAATTATGCCCCACAAAAATTTCCAAAATCCAGAAAATACATTATGAAAATACGTTAGCCTACCAAAACTTTGAAAATTAGGCCCAAATCCAAAATTTCCAAAACCAAAAAAATGCATATCAAAACTGTAAAATGTATGCCCCAAATAGAAAATTTCCAATATCCAAAAATATATGATGGTTAGGCCTACCAAAATAGCCTATCAAAACTGTGAAAACTTTGCCCTAAATCCAAGATGCCCAAAATCCAGAAAATACTTGATGTTTAGTCTATCAAAACTTTGAAAATTATGCCCCAAATCCAAAATATACAAAATACATGATATAGGTTCGTCAATCAAAAATGTGAAAATTGTGCCTCAAAACAAAAATTTCCAAAATCCAGAAAATACATTATGGTTAGCCTATCAAAACTGTGAAAATTAGGCCCAAATCCAAAATTTCAAAAACCAAAAAAATGCATATCAAAACTGTGAAATTTATGCCCCAAATATTAAATTTCCAAAATAAAGAAAATACATGATAGAACCGCCCATCAAAAATGTGAGAGTTGTGCCCCAAAACAAAAATTTCTAAAATCAAGAAAATACATGATGGCTACTGGTTCGCCAATCAAAACTGTGAAAATTATGCCCCAAATCCAATATTAGACGATATGCTATAAGTGGATAAGCTTATAAAAGGAATGGACACAAAATTGTGTGAGCGTTTGAGTGAGGAAGCGGTGTATATTACGTTGGACGAGGCAGTCAAAATGACAAAAATGTTCTTGTTAAGAAACGAAAACGATTGCGCCACCGGAAAACTAAATTAAAGGGCCACTCAGGCGGTACAGAAACTAGAGGTTTTTGTTAAAGAGTTTAACGTAAAAACTATAAGCAATTGAGAATCAGTTATTAGATTTAGAGGGGCAGGGAGTAATTTCAAAAGTTGAGTCGACGTAATGGGGTTACGCCTTTATTTCTAATTTAAGATCGCCAAACCTAAAGATAAATAAAGAACGATACAAATTTGCTAGGTCAGAGGTTGATTATCTGGGAAGAACTAAGTATTATATTGTGGAGTCAATTATATGTCTGTTGAAGAAAGGTAACAACTTTAGTTGAATTAGCGAATGTTCGAGGGTGTTTAGATTAATTAAAAAATAAATTGTGCCTAATTAACGAAATCGAATTTAGTTCTAATTCATTTTAATCGGGATATTGATGTTCGAATTAAGAACTTTGAGTAATTTTTGATCAAAAATTACGCTTTAGTTATAGTGTATGACACAAAGAAATTTTACCAGAATTTAACTAAGATGCACTTTACAATAGTAATGCATCATCCACTTGTGTCTATTGTTAGTGACAATACGGACATTCCCCAGATGTCTGCAAGTAGATTGCATAGATGGGCTTGCGATTTATCAGGTTTTAGTTTCACAACTAAGGCCGTAAGCTCCGATGAAAAATGTACAGATATGCTGTCGAGGTTGCCAATAGAAACGCAACCTACAGAATTAAATAAAGATGCTAGTGGCCGATTGAGAAAAGATTAAAAGAAATTATAAAAGCGATTAAAGCGTGCCTTTAGAGAAAAAAACCGAGTTAGCGTAGACAACGGCAAAGTAAAGTTATGCCAAAGAGATTTCAAAATCCAATTTTACGTCAGGTTTATGAAGTTCATTTACGATTAGTTAAGACAATAGCAAAAAATGTAGTTTTATGAGACTTCTATATTTTTATAGTTTTATAATAAATCTATGTCAGCCGTATTTCTTGACGACTGATCTCTGGTTCAGATCAGATCATATATCAAGAAACGACACAAATAGCATACTAGTTTTTAAATCACTAGTTGTGATCCAAAAACAAAATGGCTTCAATTTGCATCTTTGATTTCTATGCAATTCGTGATCTGATTTGGATCACATTTCGTCGAGAAATACAGATAAATAGTTGTTACCAAACTAATAATAAAAAAAAATCAAGTGGTGAGCATTGTAACTAAAAATTGGATTTAAGACGTAATTTTTTTGGATTTAGCTAAATCCACTTTGGATTTAACATAAATCTCCTTTAGGTTTATATAATGCGATTGTGAAGCAACATAGCTATTGAATTGTGGGTTTTACTGAAATAAATAAATAAATTATTAGAATTATAAGAATTTGATATTTTTAATTTATAAACGAAACCGATAGATAACGCGTCGCAATCGCTGGTTAGTTCTCTACAAATACAATCTAATCCTCTAGTTATTTTACCTGATTCATCGGCAGATATAGCTTCTACGACATTAGTTAGTCTAGATGAGCCTAGAAAGTGACATGAACTAGTTGAATTAAATAATCAAATTATAACTACGCTGGTAGAAAAAAAGGCCGATACAAATAGATAATATTTGTTTTCCATTGAGATCGGGTAGAATATAATTCCAAATATTACACTATAGAATTTTAACAAATGGGATAAAAGTTATGCAACATTTGTTAGTGTATTCAAAGTCAAAAGATTCAGTCTTCTGTTGCAAATTTTTGTCTAAAAACACTAATAATACCGTTTCTAGTTTTAGATTTAATGATTGGAAACATCTAGGTAGTTTAATTACGGAACATGAAAAGAGCTCACTACATGTAGATAATTTTCGTAAGTGGAAGGAATTAGAGTTATGGCTGGCAAAAAGTTTGACAATCGACAGCTTTTGAAAAAAAGCGCAGAGGCTTATCCAATAATTTATTTAAGAAACCTAATGGAAATTTTCTTAAATAAGTTAAAGCTGTTGGAAAATTAGATCCTCATTAGAATTATTAATCATTAGAATAAAACCAAAATGATAAGAAGATTTTTTTAGGGTTTTCTAATAGCCTTTGATACGACTGGTAAGGATTTGACTGACTTAGAGTTAGAGCAGTTTGAACTTTTAGGATTATCAATAACATTGTAGGGGACAAGGATATATGATAACGGGTCGAATAAGAAAGAAAAAAGTTAGTGAAATGTAAGCGCAAATCAATCGGGTAGAGTCACGGACATCTTTTATTCCGTGTGCATCTTATTTATTCAGCTAATTTAATGCTTTTAGACACAGTTTAATGTTTAGCACAAGCTGTACCAATTTTTGACACGATTCAAAGTTTATATGTATTTTTTTCTAACTCTGTTCATATAACTGGGAAATTTTAAGAATGGACGCAAGTACTTTAACGCTCAAGCTCCCACTATGTGGGACTAAGTAAGTCAGTCGTATTAATGCGTTAAAACCATTAACATTTCATTTATATAAGATATCTATGAAGCTTTAGTGGAATTGTCAAATGACAAAAACTCATTGACACGGCTCACAGCTGAAGTTTTAGGCAATAAAATACATCAATTCGACCTTATTTGTTCAATAAGTATTTGGCATACTATAAAAGAACTAATATTTTTAGTAAATATTTACAAAACTCTGATTCGCTTAACTACAGCAGTAAACATGCTACATTCTACCAACATTTTTTTAATTAATTTAAGAATTGATGAATTTAAAAATAAATGTATGTGCTAAAACCATAGTGAAAATATTCAAATATTAGATATTCAATCTCCTTTTCCCTCTAACTTCAACACTTCGTACACGTCGGAAACAATCTCTGTTGTCGTACGAAGGTAGAAATAAAGTTATAATGAATGAAGAAGAAAGTTTTAAAGTGGCACAATCGGTTTCAGAGCGATTTGAACAGATTTCAGAGCACAGAGATTTTTTTAAATGTTTACTTAATTTATTGCCAGTTTCATTGCATTTTCAATCTACAACGATTTACAAGAATACTGTTTAAAGTTAGAGAAGTACATTTCTTATAATAGCAACTCTAACCTAAGTGGATTAGAATTATTTGGTGAACTGCAAACATTTTCAATTTTAGATTTTCCAAAATTGCCCCCAATCGATAATAGTGTAGCGGTTGAGTCTCCCTCATCCGTACAAATGTTGCAAATATATAATTTAAATGTATGTTTACAACACACCACGAATACCAACACACCCGACTAAAATAATTGGTTTGCAACCAATTAATGGTATCGGTGATAACCATTCCATTCGGTAATGAGGGGTAAAAAATCAATCGAAATCGACACAACAAATCGATCGACGGTAACGACGACGATTTTTTCGTTGAAATAAATTTATGCTATAAATTTATAAATTTGTGCCTTAATCGATTTTTCAAACTAAACTTTCAAATTGTTCAAGCTTCTGCTATTGTCTCATAGGTGGCAGCAGAAAAGTATAATCATGTGAAAAAAAAATTTTTTTTCGAGATAACTTTTCAGAAAAATTAATAAAATAACTATAATAATTTTAAACTATAAAAAATTTAATACTTTTTAGTTTAGTTTAGTTTCAAGTTGAGGCACAGTTAGCGACTTCCGTCTACTTTTGTGTGATTCCATCTATCTAGAAATAGCATGAACTATACCTCGTTATAATTTAGTTTAGTTAGTTTAGTAGATTTATGCTGTGTGCCTTAATCGACTTTTCAAACTAAACTTTTCAAATTATTCAAGCCTTCGCTGTTGCCTCATTGGTGGTAGTTAAAAAGTATATTTTCGATATAACTTTTCGGTCACTTTTCACAAAAAGTATAAAATAACTATAATACTTTTTAAGTAATTGACTTTTGCGATGGTTCCATCTATTTAGATGTAGCGTGAACTAACTCGTTGTAATTTAGTTGAGTTAGTTTAGTCGATTAAGGCACACGGCATTAGGCACACAGCATTAGAGTATATTTCTAAATTTATCCCGGCAAAACAATGTTGCCAACTGTTTTTTATTTTTTTAAGTTCGCTTTTTAATAAATGGATACTAAGCAGACATATTTTAAAAATTGTTATTAGCTGTTTTGCTTTCACAAAGCCGAAAAAGATTACAACAACAATTGCATTGTATAAAGCCGAATTGGCTTTATTTGTAAGCCAAAAAATTTTTAGATTTAGGGGAAATAAAACCATTTTATGGTTATGGTGTTCACCACAAGGCGGTAATTTTTTCAAATTTGTTATTTAAAATCACAGAAACTATCATCACATCACACGATTCTTGTACGTATAATTTTTTTATTAAAAATAAAAAAAAAGTTTAAATATAAAAAAGTTTGACATAAATATTTTATAACCAACACAGAAAAATTAAAATGCGCATAAAGCCAAAAGCTGTTGCTTTGAGATATTAAAGTAAAACTCGCTTACCTTTACCAAAGCAACACAGCTATTGTTATTTTTACTTATTATTTGTATTTATTCGTTGATGCTCGCCGTTGATGCTCTTGTTCTGTTTCGGACTTAAACCATAACATCCCATTATTGACGTCCTACCGGGATACATCTCAACAACACACATGATCATCACCGTCATCATCATCAAACAACAACAACAATAATTAATTTAATTATTTTGTGGTACAACATTGTAAGTAGTATTTTAATTGATTGTTTTGATTCAATATCAGGTTGAGCCAAAAGAATTAATTAAAAACAATTAATACGTGTGTGCAGAAATAAATAAACATAATTATTTTATTGTATACAATAATTATATTGTTTAAATAATTAGAGTTTTAATTCTGCAATAGCTCTTCTAGAGAATTGGAGCCTTCATGTAGCCTCATTGGTTGATGTGACAGAAGTATTTCAAAAACGGTGAGTAGCCATCAGTTCGGCCAGAAAGAACACAGGATTGAAATTTGTTAGGATTGAATCCAAAGCTATTGGCTACAACCATTCAAGAATTGTAAAGAGATCCCGCATAAGGTGATTCTTCTTAGGATAGCCATTCTTTCTGATAAAAACCTTTAAATGTAGCAATTTAAGAAACGTTTTAGTTTTGCGTAATGAAAATATTGTGTACAAAAAAATGATCGATTGTTTGTTTCGTGAAACCATACAAAACGGTTATGTAATTTAAACTAACATAAATTGACGATGGTAAATAAAAACAATATGATAATATAATATTAAAGGCTTGAAGAAATAACAAAAACATTTTTTTTTTCGTTTCTTATCAATAACCCCTTGAACTTATATTTTTCACTAGAACTGTTTTTTTTTATTTCTATACATGTGTGCTATGATGCATATCCGCTTAATTCAATTAGTTTGTATTGGCTAAGTACAAATTGATGCGTATAATTTTAAATCTAATTAATTTGTCTGAGATAAACGATTTTAGTTTTACCACCACCTAAGTAGTTATGTTAGTTGCTTATGGTTATGGCTATTTTATTTAGAATTCCTTAAAGTCGCATACCATATGCGAAATAAATGATTAAATAAATAATTAAATGTTTTTATGACGTTTTATATAAAAGAATGTTATCTTATGAAATATACCTACTATATGTTTACTCAAAGAAACCAAAAAATTTATAGAAATAACCTTACGATCCATTTTAAAACACATAAAAACATTCCTAAAACGAGAAGATTAGAATTTGTCTGTGTTATTGTGTTTGTAGATCACATAAATTTACGCACATATCAACACAAGTTTTATTATTTAAATATGTTGGTTTGTTAACAATTTGAATATATCATAATAGTGGCAAATAGCCGAATCGTACTCTGTTCGATGTCATTTTATTTGTTTTTACCTTCAGTTCATAATTAAATTAAATTCTATATACTTAATTATGTATAATATATTACGTATAAATTATTATGTTTTGTTTTACAATATGACTTATATTGGGAGTTAGGGCACAACGTTTTGCTTAACTAAAATTAAATTTTATTGTTACATAAATATGTTCAAAAATTTACATTTATATCTAATGCAATAAAATATTGAATTATTAACTAAACTTATATTGGTTTATTAAGTATTAAATATTCATGCAGACAAAATTTATGCCTGTGGCAATAATTCCTATAACGAGTTCCTGCTAATTTCGAGAGCTCTTACATTACTTGGTTCACGTAGAATATCAAAATGTTCATATAATACTTCTTTAACCGGCCCCAATCAAAAGTATCGTTCAAACAAATATTGTGCATTACACAACATGTTGTTGAGGCCAACATGCTACTATGTCTGCCATCGTGATTTAATCTTATTTTAAGCCTTGGTATATACTTAGGTTAGCTTGTTCTTAGGTAAATTACCTCCTCTAATAGTATTATAATGGCTAGAGTGTCATGAGAACCATTGTCACGCTGCCATGCAAACGAAAAAAGTCTTTGGTTGGAATGATATTTTCAAATATAATTAGCTATTCCATAAGACCCAGCTACAAGAGATGTTTAGTAATTTTTCAGAACTATCACATATGTACCGCTATTAAAATAATGCTGTAATCTAATTATATAAATTACTAATGTTAATTGTAAATGTATTTTGCTAAAAAAATTAATTAATTAGTTTAAATTTATTTTTTGTGCGTTAAAGTTTTCAAAATAGTATATCAAGTCAGTCTTGGATTAACCAAGTTACTCAGGAAAATACTATATCAAACAAAAAGTGAACAAAACAATTCAAATTGAACCTTTTTAAGAGATAAAATATTCGCGTTAATTCTTGCTAATCCGCGCTTGCCCGTGTCGTCACCTATTTCCATTAAAGCGTCATAAATATTGTTTTAACCACTTATATTAAGGGGGTTAAAGCCTTTAATGCAACTTTCTCATCTTGTCGTACATAATGGCAAAATAATTTTAATGTTTTCATTCTTTTTCAAAATTTCCCACCTTGAAACAGAACTAAAAAAAAAATATAAAGATTGGTCATTATCAAAAAATGTACAGCTTGTAGTGAACATTGACTGAATCCAAAAGGACTAGGTTAGCTAAATGTGAAGCACATGGCACAAAAAATGCTCTGGGTTCGAGATGCTTAATTTGAGGTTGCATTCCAATGTTTCTTCCTTTCATACATTTGAGCCACTTTATCATAGTCTTGTCTTCTGTTAAGTAGTCAGAGTCTGGAGCGTTTAAACAACCGAAAAAACCTACATAATTTCAAAAACTGCAAACACAAGATCTTTACTTAACAAAATTGGAAGAAACTGTCGGAGAAAGAATGACTTCTTGTTTTTTCTATTCTTTTTCTCTACTGAATCACATATTACTACTAGTATATTTAATATTTATCTATTATTGAATAAAATCTATGATTGTATTTGATCTCTATACTATACTCATTACTCTATTGTGCTATTGTTTTATATTGATATCGAACGATATATGAAAATTTTTCATATATGAAAATTTCCTCAGAATTAAAATACTGTTCATGAGCGAATTGTTGGCCGAACAAGCTGAATTTGGCCGTCCTGAAATTTAGCACCCGACAAGCTGTTCGTACTATTTTATGGAAGAGCTGCCACGTCTAATGGAAGCTAATTTTACCTAAGACTATAATACTTTATTGATTTATTTTAAAAAGTTTGTGCAATATGATCATTTCTTCCAATAAATTATAAACGTATCTAATATTAGAGTTGAAAGCAACAAAGAAGTCGAAGCTTTGACTCATGAGCTAACTTATAACTATTTCCGAATACAATATGTGACTTACGTATAAGTGAGTGTGCCAATGATTTTTTAATTGTAATGGGTGTGAAGTGTTTGAATTTAGATAGACGTTTTAGACGAGAATAAATATTTTAAAATACATAATTTACGTGCTGTGTCCCCACGTAAGTTTTGAATTCATCGCAAATTCCTAGTTGCTTGCACTTTTAGTATATGATAATATGTTATTGTTAAAAATGATAGTTGGAGAAGAAATATCATTCCTACCTATGTAGATTGGTCGCAAGACCTTATAGTTTTGTTTGAATTTAAATGCATATGATTAATTTTGGACAAATTAGAAATGTCTGCAAGATCATTATTTAAGGCGACCTCTCAGTTCAATTTCTTCGTTCAATTATTCATTCAAACAATTTTTTCAACCAATTATTTTTGCTCAAAACAGTCATGTGACTTTTTTATAAAAATTTTCACAAGAGTTGGTTTAATTTTATATTTTTGTTTGAACGAACATCGAGTAAAAGAGACTGCATAATACAAATAAAAAGAGAAAGATATAAAGCCAATATCATTTGTTTTGAAAAATATTGTTTGACGCGGAAATAATATGTAAGTTGAATATTTTATTGCAACTAATTGTATATTAATTATCAAATCATAGTATATATTTATTGAATCCCACTATATTTATAACCTCACAATATATTTATCAAATCACAATATGTTTAACCACAAATAATATGAACGAATATGCCAAAAAATTTCAATTGTAAACAAGAATGGAAACCAAATCTTTGATTTATTCGTTCTGAAATTTCACAAGAAGTGTGAATCGTCAAAATAAAATTACTGAATGAACGAAGAAATTGAACTGTGAAGTCGCCTTTGTAGATACACAAATCTATTAAATTGGGAGTGCCATTTGAATATATTTGCAGGTCGTCAGCGTATAAATGGCGATTATTCACTGACCAATAACCGATACGTTTATCGTTAATAAACATAGAAAATAAAAGCGGACCTAAGACGAAATCCTGAGGAACACCACATTCAATTACATTGACAAAAGACACTTCCCCAGTATATTTGACATATTGTTCACGATTCGAAAGATATTTCTTGTTAAATTGAACGGCTTGAAATGAGAAGTTGAACTCAATTTTCTATTTTCGTAATAAAACGTTATGGTTTAATGCGTGTCGGAAGGTTTATAAAAGTCTACCTCGGGTTTAGAAAAGAAACCTGATAAAACTTGGAATACACATATTTGCTTGCACATGACTATTTCTAAAACTTTTGATAAGACGCAGGCAAAATACCAATTGGTCGCGTGGCATTTAAATTCTTAATATTAGCAATTTTATAGTGATAAGTATCATAATTGAGGTCAGGAAGTTAAAATCGATTCAGCAAGACATACATTAATGATATAGCCAATGTGAGGATAGATGAAAGGTAATAATAATTTAATAAATGTTGAATGGATACCATCATCACCGACTGCACTCGATTTAATTCTATTTACAGCACGGATGATAACGTTATACTATCTTCAGTATAGAAATAAAAACTATAAGATGCTAATGGTGTATCGCTTATTGGAATGGATAAATCATTGATAATGTTATGAGAGGCTAAATTATTAACGACTAAATTCAGATCAGATGCGGAAAACTGTAAAGATGGCGATTGGTCCTTTAAAAGTCCTATATTGCAAATATTGCTCCATAGTATCTTTGAGGGTACTTTTTTTATCTACAGTTGACTTCTAATATACTTTTTGATAATCTAATAAGATTTTTAGCAATAGGCCTACCTACACCTAAGAAAAGCTACACGATTTTCATTACTTTCAAATTTGTTTGATTGAACTATCGGGAGTGTAGTATTTTTTCAAATTCCACATTTATTGATAATTTGATAGGTACATGTTTGTCAAAAACATGGTCAATTTGACTGCGGGATTTCTTACGCAACACCTCATACACCAGATAGTAGTAGGCACAAAATATTCCTTTGAATAGTTTCACTCTAATGAAATATATAATCTAACATAAGATAGATATACCAGAGTGCCATTTCATCATTAACACAATATTATAAATGCATCATCACAAAAATGCAATATAACAAGTACAAATCTAATGTTGATCTCCTTTGGCAAATCACTAATTCTAAATCATAATTGATACCGGTTTTTCTTAGAAATAATGGCGTATAGTAAAAATCAAGTTAATGAAGTAGGTTATTAAAATCAAGAAATTGTTTCAGTTTTTCATCTAAAACCTCTTGATAATGAGTTTCACTGTAAAGTAATCAATTCCATCTCATTCGTATTTGTGATGTTTAATTATATTACCCAGCGATGGCAAAATTATGGCACACCACCTAATACAACACATAAGTCAACACATAACTCCAAATAAGTATTCCAAACAAAGCAATAAAGTGAGCGCTGTTTACTTATTGTGATAATTTTGTCACAATTGAGAATGTTTGAGTTATTTAGCATTATAGAGACAAATAGTAAAAAATGGTTCACAAGGTCTGGTAAGTCATACCTGAGAAAATTCTGGTGCCACTATTTAGTTTTGATAGGCTTTTTCTAGATTTTGGGAATTTTCGATTTGTAGCATCATTTTCTGAGTTTGATCATGTAGTTTCATCATGAAGTTTTACGTTTTGGGCAGCAATTTTCTAATTTTAATTTTATAGATTTTATAAGTTTTCCATTTGTGGCATCATTTACTCAGTTTTGATAGGCTATAACCTTTGGAAATTTTCAATTTGTGGCATAATTTTCTCAGTAGGCCAGTTTACGAATACTGAGAAAATTATGCCACAAATCATAGATTTTCTAGATTTTGAGAATTTTCTATTTGTAGTATTATTTTCTGTGTTGTAAGGCTAACCATTGGAAATTTCTTATTTTTGGCATGTACTCATGGCATATCATGTATTTTCTGGACTATGGCTTCTATGCCATCTATAGTTAATATAAAATATAATTTTTTTCCGAAGTCTTTTTGACGCCAAAATGTGCTCTAGATCTACCTTTGTGATTTACCTGCAAAACCTCCGGTATATAGCTATTAACCAACACTATTAACCATGCCAGTGTGGTTTTATTTACCTTGCTTCATCCATTGTACTATAAGAGCAAGCCACACATCATGCCTTTGATCTTAGCTTAAGTGGTTTTTGGTACAGCATTCCTTAACGTAGTCTAATTCGTGAAATTTCGAGGGAAATATTCTTTGCTTCATGTTTGTTACACTGCTCACATTGAAAAGCACAGTGCCTTCTGGTCATTTCATCTGCGTTATTGTGCATGATTCCTCTCAGTTATGTTAAATTTGTACATCAGCAATCGCTCTTCTTAATTTCTCTGGTAACGGTTTCTCGGCTGCGTCATTGGTTTTTAGATTGCTCGTTCCTTACAATCCCAGACATAGTGCTATGTTTCCGGCACTACATCTGGACCGAGAGCGAAATCTCCAGGCCTTTATAATTCCTTAGAGATGGTATTCTCATTTTTTTCTCTATGAGGGCATCTTTCTGTGCAATATCTTTATCATTATGCAGCGGAATATTACATAACTCCATAACATGGAACTGTTCGTATATCAACTCCGTCTCCTTCATGATTCTTTTGCATGGAAAGTATCGCCGTCGAATTTAAGTTGTTCCAGGAATCCTTTTGAGCTTTCGATGACTGGGTCTCTTACAATGACTTTTGTAGCATTCTGTATAACTAATTCCATGTCTATGATAACATTTCCAACTCCAACGTGTAATTTAATTTTTGGAATGTTTGTATCCAACTCCTGGTCTTCGAGCGCTTTCAAGTCTTCTTTGAGCTTTAGCATTTGTTTGTCCTAAGCTTCCCGAATCTGATTCAATTTGGCAGCTTGCTGGTCAAACTTAGCATTAATGCTGACCAACACGTTGAGTGTAGTCGTCATATTATTGTCTGCTGTCTGCTCAGTAGACCTCAAGAGTTTCTTTTGCTCCACTACTGGTGGTACTTTGATGAATACTAAATTTTTTCCACCATTCTCATTATTCAAGTGCAATAACGCCTTGGCCAATGACTCCGCCGAAGAGGCTGACGCGAGCGAGAATGCATTCATTGCCGCATAGCCTATTGTAATGTCGTAAGCAGCTTTAATTTATTATACCAGTCAGCACAAGATTTCACTTGGCCAGCTCACTTTTTATCTGGTATGTTGTCTACGTAGTGTTACAAATTTTTTGCGAAATCCCATTTCTGATACCAAATGTTACAAAATGGGGCTCGAAGCTCGGATTCATACTAGGTTTTGCAATTAAAACATAATTTCTTCTTTGGTCCCGGAATAATAATATATTCCACTTTAGAGCTTTATAATTCCCTTAACACTGATCACTTTGTCTTTACCATTTATTATCACTTGCGTGGTTTAAAGTAAACTTGTTTTGTAGTGCTAAATCTTCGCGTTTATATATACTCGTCAGTTATCGTTCTTGACGCTTCATTTAATTGCAGCGCATACGTCTATCTGTATGTACCTTTATTGCTGAATGTTCTACCGCGATGGTACTAATAGCTGCACTCATTAATTTGATGAATCCATAAAAATCACGCCTTTTTCTGGAATATTGAATTCATTCGTAGTTTATTCAACACTTTTTGTTTCTTCAACGTTCACATATAATCATTCTGCATTTGACCAATAAATATGCGACAGTAAATGATTCATAGGGTATAGCATAGAATTTGAGATCTCAGTATCTCAGTATATCTCAACCTACTTATAAACTGGCAAATTATTCCAGATCATTCATTTAAGTATCTGTTAATTATAGTAACTGTAAATGCAATAAAACACATAAAAACGTTATATTGAAGCTATCATCTTAACAGTTGTTGCCTAAATAATACTACCAGGTGGCCCTCAAGACTGCTAGACAATTTAACATCAAAATTATAATACAAAAATTAGCCGAATATATCCAACAATCGCTTGTATAAAAATTGTTACAATTAAATGTATGACTGACTCAATTATGACATATAAAAGTAAAAGTCATTACTCAAGTAAGGTTAAGTTCAAGGTATAATTGTACGGTTAATTTTGCATATAAGGCTGACGTGGATTTATTTTATTTCAAAATCGTATAAATCATCATTGACTTTGAAATTAAATCGGTCGAAAAACCTTTATTACTAATGGTTGACTTTAAAAGACTGTTATACTTGTTTGAAGAGTTTTTATTTTATGTCGATATAACTTTGCAGTTTTTCCCTTTACAATGATAATAAATCAGGTGATAGCCATTTTACGTAATTACGTTTACGTATTATCTAAACCATACATAAACCATCTGGTTATCTCTAAACACTCGTAAATTAAACGGAATAGAAAAAAATGTTAATGCACATTGACTGATGAATGACACTGTCAAACTAAACTTAAATGTTTACTTACACATTTTGACACTACCTAGCTGATAAGCGTTTTTTTAACGAAAATTAGCAAAAATATTCATTCTAAGCATTATCAACGGTATTAATCACTAAGATATAAGTAAGTATTTATAGAAAATATACTGTACCTACACTTTTATCAATTTTAATTTACCGATGCATCAGTATAAATCAGAAACCGTATATGTATGTCATTATCATTGAGTTTGGCGAGATATAAATATAATATTTAAGACTCTTTTCTCCAATCTGGAGAGCCCATTTCTCGAACTCATTCGACCGGGTCTCACTCTTCCATGACAATGGATTTGATTAGCACATTATACGGGTTTAGATTTTTGAAATGAATGAATGCAATGTATCGGAACTCTAATAGTTTAAAGAAGACCAATATAAAGTCGCAAGTTTATTACGCCATTTCAGTATTACCGAAGCAAATTATATTGAAGCAAAGGTTTGGAATGCAAAGGTCAAAATGGTTTTTTGTGGACAGACTCAACCATTGTGTATGACTGGCTTACCGATCTTCCGAAGCTGTGGCGCACATTTATTGCCAATCAAACCTCTTAAATACTGTCTTCAGAATATATAAACTGAACATCCATCATGTGGCAATTTATATTTGTGGTTCAAATTCTTAATCATGTTAGTTCAAACTCTTAATATTATACAATAAGATTATACATCTTAGGTTTCTATACACATCTGAAATAAATCTAGCAAACAATACAATTCTTAAATCTGTTGAGACTTGAGACTAACTTGTATTTTCTTAACTTCATTTATTTTGAGAGCTTCTGTTATTAAAGTATTTTGCAGACGGTGTCGGTGAATTCATAACGATATTTCTACATCGATTACTTGAACAATTGGCAGGATGAGAAGATACATAAATAATATCTTCCCTAGATATTAACTAAGCGTAATAAAGACAAGATTAGTAAGTGTACCTTCCTCTATTTTAGAATCGGTAGTTAAAGATTTGGAGTTTTTAATGTGTCGTAAAAGTTACAGATAACTTCTGGCGTTCCAACTCTCATAATTGGTACTACCTTTTTTAGTTAGGTGGGCGACATCGTAAAATAAAACAAAAAAGACAAGGAAAAAAAGAATAGAAAGAGAAAAATACACAGAGTAACGTTGACGTTGAAGTAGTTTGGTCAAACAGTGTAAAAAATGTTAATTGAAATTAAACTAAACTAATTAAATTGAATAAAAATTAATGAAAATAAAATATTTATTTGCCGTGGATTTATTTGTTGTGATATTTACTGAAAAATTGAATAATCATAAGAGTGATCGTAGCGTGGGCCCCTACCACACTACCACAAGCAAAATCGTGGGGGAGAACTCATCTACCAGGGATCAGGCCCCCAAATATTGGTGACCCCGACGTGATCGTGTGGGGGTGGCAAACCACAAAAAAAAATTTAAAATTTAAAAAAAAACGAACGTGCATTAATCGAACTTAACCTCAACGCACGTGGTTATAGCACGCAAATAAGCAGCCACAACGGGTCAGTTGAGCAATCACAACGACAACTGAAGGCGCTTTTATGGTTGTGTTTGTTCGTTCGTTCATTCATGCGTTCGTTTAGTAAAATTATTTTGATGTTTTATGGTTGATTAAAAAATAGCGGAACGATTTTGTCACCACCTATTGAATAAAAATCTAAGCATTTGACTTTTTGTTGATACATATATCAAATTTATTTTGTGAATTGTTCTTTATTATAAAATAAGTTATGTGGGTGGTTTATCATATAAATTAAATTTATGTATTTAATTTAAAAAGTATATATTCTGCACGAAAGACTAAATATATTTAACTGAAAAATATGTTTAACACGAAGAAAACAATTTTAATGCTTCTGTCAAAATTTGTGTGTATGGCGTAATGCTATCTTTTTTATTTTGTATGGTTTGTCTCTTTTTCTCCATGTTCGTTCCGTAAAAAAGTTAAAAGTTGGTCATCTTAATAAACGAAAAATACCAAACGAAAATAACGAACGAATGAACGAACGCAACCATAAAAGCGCCTTGATACCCCATCGTTTAATTAGAAACATTTTAATATATATATATATATATATATATATATATATATATATATATATATATATATATTATATATATATATATATATCAATATATATTATATATATATATATATATATATATATATATATATATATATATATATATATATATATATATATATATATATATTATATATATATATATATATATATATATATATATATACATATATATATATATATATATATATATATATATATATATATATATATATATATATATATATATATATAAATATATACGTATACATCCAGTGAATTTTAAAGTATAAAAAAAAACAACGTGGGATAATTTTAACCTAATCTTTCAACACAGCAGCAGCAACTAACATCACTCGGTTTAGAACATCCGTATCTTATTTAAAACAAACCTAGCCACGATGTTCGCGACCATACTTTTTTTTACGATATCGCCCACCTAACCAAAAAAGGTAGTACCAATTATGAGAGTTGGAACGCCACAAACTTACATAACACTCCTTCAAGCAGAATCACTACTTTAATAGATAAACTCAATATAAGACATTTGGAATTTCTAAATATTTTGCCAACATAGCTCTAATAGCTTTAGAGTATATTTTTTTGTGTAGCTTTAAATCATTTAAAATTGAATTATTTTGCTGCAGACATTTACCACTTGCGAATCCTATGTCAATTTATTGTTTATAAAGATCCCCAAATTATTAAAGGATCTTTTTTTTAAGTCGCCAATATGTGGGCCTTTATAAGATTTCCCTGGCTAAAGCGTTGGGATTTTGTTCTGTTTTCAACCGATACTTTTTGCTGTACTGCTTGATTGTCTCTGCTACTGTTTTGATGCGTAGATTACGAAGTATATTTGTATTACGTATAACATACCAGGCTGCATTTACCATTGTTCTTAGTATTTTTGACACTATTCGTTCCAATTTTATTATATTAGAAGCACAAGCAGATAGTTGAATGCCATATGCCCAAATAGGTGTAAGTACCATTTAATGCAGCAAAACCTTACACTCCAGGTTTAAGTTTGAATGTTTTCCTATTAATCAGTTCATTTTGACACACCTAATAACTTGATTTGTTGACGTTTAGGTTCGTTGTTTTTTCCAAGTGAAATAGTTAACGTTTAGATTTTGTGGTAGTACGATATTTTTTAATCTCACAGGTGGACAGAAAAGTTTGTGGAGTGTAAATGTAATATGCGCCGATTTACGTTCGCTGCCCTAATTCTCCATTTAGCTAGCCATTTTTCTATTTCAACTTAGTGGTCGTGCCGATTTCTTGGAGTTATCTAAGGATTTTGATGCATATAGCTAGAATTGCTGTACCATCCGCAAAAGTTGTAACTTTTACGTAATTTGATGTTGGTAGGTCTGCAGTATAGATCAAATATAATATTGGACCTAACACACTGCCTTGTGGAAAACCTGCTTGAATTGCATATAAATTGGTGGATGCGCTTTTGTATTTTACCAAAAATTTTCGATTGAGCAAATAACTTTTAATGATTTTATAAAACCTTGCCGGTAAGTAACTGTGTCTAAAAACGCTGCAGAGTAGTACTTTTTTTATTCTAGAGTGTTCCCGATTTCAGATACGACTCTATGAACTTGCTCCATGGCTCCTTGTTCTTCTCTAAATCCAAATTGATGTTTTGGAATTATTTTTTTCTCATGTAGAATTGGCTTAACTGACTTAGTTTTTATAAAGGTCATAGTTTCTAATATACCTTAGAACCCAAAGATTTTTCTATAGGTTAGATGATTTTTTTGTTTATTTATATAGCTTGCGGCTTGATTCCTTGGAGAGATATTTTTGCCTTTGTTCTTCTACTAGTCAAATGGAACGTTTAATCTAATATTAGTTCAGTTTTTGAAAGCTGTGTTCCCTTTTAAAAAATTACTTTTTAATCACCGCCTTGTTTGTCTCAAAATGTTTTGAATGCGATTTGCATTAGGATTAGTAAATATCGTTTATGGAAAAAATATCCCAGTAATCAGTTCCACTAATTAGGCTTGCTAAAGACAATTATTATAAAGATAATAATACCTGCTCCTAGACCTAAAAATTCCTCATAAGGTTTTCTGTTATAATGTTCGTAATTTTCGGAAAATATTTTTGGAATATTGGGGCCTTCAAATCCAATGACATTGCAATTATACCAACATTATTACTGGAGATTTTAATATCAATACAAGAGATAATTCTCCAAGTTGGATCTATAGTGACATATATACACTACATCAAAACTCGTTTTATTTATATGATAGTTAAACCATAACGAAACCGGAATCGAATTCAACGCTGGACCACATAATTAGTAACAACTTAAGTATGAGCAAAAATATATTTCATCTGGATATTAGTATATTGGACCACAATGTTGTTCTTTATGCGCTTAAAACAATGTTCTTCAGGAATGCTGTGAATCAACAATTGTTAAACATACTAAAACTAACAGCAATTTATTTCATGATGGGATTCATAGCAATCCTATTCTTATTGATACGTTTCAGTGTATTGATACAGGGCAGTATGATAACTTTGACTCATTCATTAATAAATTATTAATCAGAAAAAATAAATTTACAACCGCAAGCGTAGTAACACTGCGCGCCGGAAAGAAACCATTGAAGCCCATCATTGATAATGAATTGCGTAATATTTTATAAAATTAAAAATTTGAGGTATTGAAACGAGGCAAGACCAATCTATTTACGACCTTATTGAACTAAAACGATAATGAAGATTTTTGGATAACAATAATTTGCGTTGATAAGGTCCAACAAGAAGTGATACGGATAATCCAAAGGAAGTGATACGGATAATCCAAAGGGAATTAAGTTCAATCTAGCTGATGGTGTTATAAAGTCAGCAGCAAAAATAGTCTTAAAAACAGATGACTTAGTAACAGTAGACACAATTAAAGTAGCTGAAGAGCTGAATCGATATATTGTTGGAGTTGGAGCATCATTTTCGATTATGTTTGATTATATCATCTATGTTCCTCCGGATTATAATTATAATATAACCCAACCGTTTTATTTTGACGATGTCACAGAATAGGAAATTTTAAAAATAGATTTGTTCAGTTATTTTAATAATCTTTGAATCAGCCTTCAAAACTCGATTTCACCGAGCAATTGGCGCAGTGGTTAAAGCTGCGGTGTTTGAGACGGGAGGTACCGGGTTCGAATCCCAACGGGGGAGGGTTGCAAAAGGGATTTTTCATCACTTGATTACGATCGGTAATGACGATGAAGACAACTATGACCCCCCGTTGGAGTGCAGAATTCATGGGCCGAACCATCGTCCATGCCAGTACAGGCTGGCTGGAGCAATGCAATGTGCAAATGGATATTTGAAACGCGAACCTGTATTCGCGCGTCCTCGATTTGGCTAGTAATGGCGTTAAGTAGGACGTTAATTAACCGCGAAAGATTTGGGTGAGCTTCGGCCCCAAAACAGATTGCATAGAAATAAACAAACAAACAAACAAACAAACTCGATTTCAAGCAATCTGGAGCAAAATAAAGTGATAAGTAAACAACATTACGGTTTTCGTGCTAAGCCTAATACTATACCTTCGCGCTTTACGATTTGTGTTCGGCCATCCAATCCAGCATTTTCCGGAAATCAAAAACTGCTGCCATTTTTCTGGCCTTGAAAAGGCCTTCGATTCAGTCAACATAGCTATATTAATCAAAAAATTAAAAAGTATTGGTATTGATGGCCTCCGTTGTAATGGAGTTCAAATTTTTTGGCAACTCGCACCCAATATGTACATAAAATGTGTCCCAGTAAGAAGTTCAGATTTAAAAATTTAATAAAACAAAAGCGGTTTAATATATTTCCAAATTAATTTTTTTGTTTGAAAGTACAATCTTCCTGGTTATTTATGGAAATTGATTACATTCAAATGGGAGCCACGGCTAGCCTTGGCGTACTTCATTCGGTCAGTTCAATTTCTGAGCACATTTTGGATTGTCTGCGGATCTATTTCGGCAATGGTTGCTTTAATATTGGCTTTCATATGCTCAATTGTTTATAAAACAATTAGTAGATTGTCTATAAAACACTTGTTCTTCACGGCCCCTCACAAATAAAAATCCAAAGGCGTCAAATCACAGCTGCTTGCCGGCCAATTCACGTCACGATTTCGACTGATAATGCGGCCATCGAATTTTTGATGCAGTTTCACTATTGATATCGAATCAGATGGTCACGGAGCCTCAACTGCTGGACCAATTGAACTATATAGGGTCACAAACCAAGTTCTTTACGCAGATTGGCGCACATTTTCGGCAACCGCGGCGATATTTTCGGCTGAACGAACACGACAAGCACGGGGTACGCGTTAGATTGTCGACTAAGTAGCCCGTATTACGCACTTTATGCACAAACTTCTTGATACCGTTGGATGTGAGTCCCGTGTTTTGACCAAATTTTGTACGACATTTTCTTGCGATTTCAAATCAATTGTCTTTGTTGTGGAAGTAAATTTCCAACATTTCCAACTTTTGTTAAAGCGTTAAGCTACTCATTTATTCAACTAGAAATAATATACTGAGTTTCTGTCAAAGAAAGAATGTCATTAGTGTTGCCAGAGCCAAAATAACCGATATATCAAATCTAAACCTGTTAATGGGACACCCTATATGAACATCAAACATAAACCCAAGCAAACTTCCAATCAATTGTGGAGTTCCGCAAGGAGCAATACTGTTTCTAATGTTCATCAACCACGTTATGTAACTCCCTTTTTTTGGAATACCGTGTTTATTTGCAGATGACATAGCCTTGCTGTAGATATCTAGTGATGTTAATATAGAAGTAGCAATAAATACAGATATGGTCTTTTTATCTAACTGGTTGAAGAACAACAGACTTGCTTTAAATATCGGAAAAAAGAAATATATGTTGTTTTACCACAGCCCTATTCTAAATATCTATTGTGATGGTTATCGTATAGACTCATTTGTGTGTCTTGGCGTTCCTTTTGATAGAAAAATGACGTTCAATATTCACGCCGATGCTGTTGAAAGAAACTTTCTTGTATTGCAGAGATTTTGAAAAAAATTTCTAATTATCTAATTGATTTTACAAAAAGGAAGATTTTCATTTTGCTATTAACTATTCGACAATGTGAAATACGTGCAAAACAGCTGTTGGATATACTTAATTTCATCCTTAAGTCCTCTCCCTTTTCATGCCAATTGAGGCTAAGAAAGATAACTCCAATCCAAAAAGTTAGTATACCATTTGAATTGTCCCACTACAGGCCAATAAATAAGAATTTTAAGTTCTCTTTCTAAGACTTTTGAGATAATTGTTAATAGCAATCGCTAAGTCAGTTTGGTTCAATCTGGGCTTACCAAATTTTATAGTACCACCACTGCATTTTTATAGTAAATCATATATGTGACCGGTCATTTAGTGATGGTTATGGTGTTGGCTTAAAAACACCGCAATCTTGAGTTCAATTTTCGCCGCTGAACACAACGCCGTGACTTTATGTAATTTATGATGGCAATTTAAATTTACTTTTTTTTTTTAATCGTACTCAATCTATTTTGTTTTTGTAACGGTTTATCTGATTTACTTTCTTTTACTTCCTGCGTACCTGAGGATTCAGAGTTGGGTCTTTTATTATTTATTATGTACATTAATGATAAAGAATCTTCTATTGACCATTGCTCAGTTCACATTTTCAATGATGATGTCAAAATATATTATAGGGATAGTGGTTTAAATTAGGATTCTGTTACTAGGAACATTGTTTGATTAAATGATGACTCACGTATAGCAAAGTTAAATAGTCGATTTCCAATTGGCTTAGTTTATCCTCGATGAAATCTCAGTCTATTATATAATTAATAAGAAATCGTTAGATATTTCTTAGCGACTTATTTTGACGGTTTTCTTATTCCGCTTTCAAATATTGTTAAGAATTTAGAGTTAGTTTTTAGCAAAAATCTTTCTTGGGGTGACCATTTATAGTTGGTATTAGTAAAAGGTTGTTTGGAATGTTTAGTTGTTTGTATAAAGGAGTCGAGTTTATGGATATCCAATTTAACAGCCGAATGTTTTTTTCTTATCTTCTACCGCAATTTATTTATGTTTAACCTCCAATGAGGTTCCAATGCTTGCTCCATATTTATTTTTCGAATTAAGAAATTTACCACATTTTCCCTTATTCGAACATTGCTTTAAGGCGTATAGTTTATGTCTTTTTACGATTTTCGAGTTTGCCTTTTTATTTTTAAATTGCTTATAACTAAGCAGCCGTTCTTTGTTTAGAAAATTGTTGACTGGTAGGTTTCATTCTTTTTACTTGCGAATTGTGAATATATCAGCTACAAATTATACTTTTTATATGATATTCCGATTTTTTATACACAAATAGTATATAGTATATATACGCATAACGACAATTTAAAAAATTATTAATAAAATTATTTATACAAGTTACTTATCATATGACTCGACGTGCTATAAGGCCATCAAATAATACGTCGTCTTATTATATTTGACATACTTACATATATTTATACTTTAAGCAAGGAAATTTATTAAGAAGTGAACGTTCTCAACGAAGGCACACAAAAACACGTGTTTTTCTGATAATTTTATAGTAGTATATACACAGTTGAATGAAATCGTCTTATCACTCTAAATGTACAATTTACCGTACGGTTTTATCAGCGAAATTACTTTTAATCGTATATAATATATTAAATATTTCATACGATTAATCGTATGATTTTTAAATGTCTTATCATAATGCACTGATATGCGAAGGAATGCATATCTTGTGGGAATAAAATGAAAACTATAATGAAATATATAAATTAAAATAAAAATATACGTTATAATACAATTGTTTCCCGCGATATGTGCATAATTATTGTATCCGGTAGACGAATAACCTTTTCAATTTAAAATTAAACAAATTCTCATCATATAATTTAATTATATCAACATAATCGATTGACATGTTGAATTTATGTCATTAGTCTAGCCTTGGTCTTACATATATTACATAAATATATGTACAACATTTCTATTTTCTTGTTAAAATAGCAAAATAGTTTTGCAACATGAATAAGTTTAAAAATTAAACTTTGTTTAGCGCGTCTTTATTCGCTCTTAATTAACTATTCACTTCCAGGCACCTTTAGTCTTTCCGCAAAAGTCTAGTGTACGAGTAGACTAAATCAGTATAATTAATTTCTAAGAGTAAACGAACAAGTTGTTTTTTATTTTTTTTTCAATTATATTTGTGATCTTTGAAAAACGATATTCAATTCGTTGTAAGTATACACTTATAATTATTTCATCTAAGCACAGTAATTAATTTATCGTATTTCTAGGGAAATTACTAGCATTTTTATAAATACTAGATTAGATAATGACAGATAGTTTATAAATGGCAAATTTTACAACAAAATGTTTCTTGGGAGTAAGATACATATAAACGTACTATAAACCCAAAATGAATCGTGGTAAAAGCTATAGAAAAATGGTCAAATATCAAGGATATTGTGTATAAGATATACAGTTTCTATATGAAGTTACTGGAACAAGTTTTAAGTAGAAGACCAAAATCTTCTATATGTCTAACTTCAGACTTTTGCTTTAATTTTACCAGGACCGTAATATATTTTTCCCTTTATAGAAACATATCCAGCGGTTGCAAAATATATGTAGTATTTGGGAGTAGTGCTATCAATATAATCTCGTGATCTTTGCAGAATTCGACTAAAGAAAGCGTCAAGTGAAAACTGTGACGGATTTGTACACGCAACAAATAAAAAAAATTTGAAACATATACAAAAAAAAGGCAAGTGCCTCCTCTGAAATCTCTGGAATCGACTGTTTCTTCATAAAACGTGATTTGGTTGAACCGAGCCTGTATTTGTAGTTTATTGATGGACAACCTACTTGCCGTACAATTTTGCAATACGCACTATGTAATAAATGGATGCATTCATAATAATGTCTACCAGGTATTCCATTTTATAATCAATTTGGTCGCTTTAGTTCCCTTATTAATAATGAAAAGCTATCAATTAATTAGGATTCCATTACAGGAAATACAGTAATATTTCTATGCTAAGATGGCGGTCCACTTTTTTTGTTGAATGGAGTTTTGCCTGATTTATAATTGTGGAGCTTGGAATACCAAATTTGTTACTGGCAGCGTAGTCTGGCTTTATTAGTTTAATTTAATTTAACAAGGAAATCCGCTTTATCTATATATCCCAGCAATTAAAACGTCCAGGAAAAAAATTATTAGGGCACCATCACGTCGGTAGTTTAGCCGCGAAAGCCCCAACAAATCACAGCGATCATTATAAGGAGGAATATCGTACTGCACATCTCATGTATGATGGATGAATTGCTTCTGAATGTTTTCAACGCTGTCTGCATGATACTTATAAAATGACACAGTAGAACCATATACTCCAAGATAGTCCGGGCAAACGATACATACAGCGTCTTAAGAGAAGCAAATCACAAAAGTCGTGACCGTTGCGCTTAATGAAACCCAACATCATACAATCTTTATTGAAGATATAATCAATACGTCTGGTAAAAGTAAGATCGGTTGAGAAGACAACACCACGATCAGTTCAATAATCAATTGATTTTACCGCACTACCGTGAAGTGCTGTTGAAAAATCGGTGACCACACATGGTAGCAAGAAACAATCCTACATTTGTCCATATTCAAGAGCAGTTTGTTGGTAGTCGTAGACCAATCACAAAAATTGTTCAGATCACGCTGTAACAGACGACTGTCGGATAAGCAAGTCACTGGGGCAAACAATTTTCATATCGTTGGCGAAAAGTAGGCACTTATCGAATTTATAACATCCAACGACATCGTTGATAAATACTATGAATAATAATTGGCCAATATGACTACCTTACAATACACCGCTCATTGCTCAAAAAAACGTGAAAGAGAATCAAAAAGCTTCACGAATTCCTAATGTTCAGTAAAATAATATTGCAGCCAGCTGATGGGGATAAGTTCATAGTTCAATTTCTCGAACTTAGTAATAAAATTCAGATGACTATGGATTCTAAGAGCTTAGACAGGACTGACAAAAACGCAATACTTCGGTTGTGTTGAACATTGCTTTTTTTATAACCTGACTTGAAAATTGGACGAATAACGGACATTTTTTCTTAAGACTTTCGTTAAATAAAAAGGGAATTGGCAAATTTCTTAAATAAAATGGGTGGAATACCGTCATGCACTCTTATTAATATCGAGATGGTATATGAACAATCTCGAACCTCCCCCACCGAAGTTTTAAATGACTCCCATAAAGCGTTCACATAATCAGGACTGTGATTGATTTCCATGATACTACTGCTAACAATATTTTGACTTTGTGCTTTCTCATCTTTATTTATCAGCCCTTCACAGTCAAGATTCAAAGGATCAAAGGAAAATTTGATCCCCAACTTGTACAAAAACTGCCATCTTAGATATGACTTAATAAAAATGTAAACATATACGATCGTTCAATGAGTTTCGGGAATAACTCAGAGATGGCGCCTTTAATGAAAAATCTTTATGTTCAAAAACCATATGTGGCAAAAATTCTTGTCAGTCGAACCATAATATGCAAAAGTAGCGTCACTTAAATTGCTGTAACTCAGTATTCAGGGAAAACACGTTTAAGCTCAGTAATGGCTTGAAAAGTATTATTCGGAAACTGTTTCGTCGAAACTAACCATTTGTAGGTTGTGGGCTGATTTCAAATGTGGTCATACAGACACTAATAATACTGAATGCTCTAATCGTGCAATGAAGCCGTGACTCAAGAAAACATCGAGTCCCAAAAATTGTGACGAAAGATCCAAAAGTGAAAAAGCGTGAGATACCTGAGGTCATCAGATATCAATATTTTGCATACAAATTTGGGCTTGAAAATCTTTTTACCAAATGGGTGCCACGTCTGCGCACAATGGCAAAAACAACAACGCAACGATAATTCAGAGAGCTGTTTAGCACTGTTTACTCGAAATAAATATGATATTTATATCGGTATGTAACAAAGGACTCACAATTTCACTCCGGAATCAAATCGGCAGTCAACTATGTTGAGAGCAGCTGGTGAAAGTAGTCCCAAGTGTCCGAAAGCGCCACAGTCTGCCGGCAATTTCTCTGTATTTTGGGATGCGCATGGTTATTGGTGCCTTTAAAGGGCGAAAACGCTGAAAAACCCAAATGAAGAAGAAACAATGATATTTCGCCAAGACAATGCACCGTGTCACAAGTAATTGAAAACGACGGCTAAACTACATGAAATGGGCTTGGAATTGTTACCCCATCCACCGTATTCTTCAAATCTAACCCCTGTTGAATACCGGCTGTTTACAGACCTTAGTAAAATTTTGTTTTAGCAGCTAGTTATGGGACTTTTTGAACGCTGTTTCAAGTAAATGTTATAATGATAAAATTCCAAAATTTAAACTTTTCTGTTTGACAGATCGAAATAGAATAGAATAAGAAACTAATTCGGTCACTCGATATTCTAAATTATACTACCATCAATACTACCAAAAAAATATGAAAATATTTAAGTTAAGTCGATTTAAAACAAATTCGGGTGCGCTCTGAGACCTCCTTGTATACAATATGATAATGTATGATTTAGTAGATTCGACCTTAATTTTGGAAATCTTATGTTACAAAACTAATATTATACTGATAGCATTGACACATTAAGTTGACAGCATATTTATGTATATATTAAAGGGTGATACATTTTAATTTAATCAAGAAAATTAAATGAGAACGAGTGACTCTTAAGAAAAGTTCTGTCCGAAATTATTAGCTCAAAGGGATAATTCATCCATGCAACATACACTCAAGGATTTAAGTCTAATTTCAATTATATTTTATCTTACGGACAAATTTACCGTTTTAAGTTAAGGAGATGTTCAGGATTCATACATAGGCTATTCAAATGATTATGGGTTATTTGCGAATCGACTATTTGATTCCACATATCGTGGCGTAATTCAATTTGTAAGGGATGATTTCCACTTTAATATACTTACATTTTTTCTACCTAGCTCTAATCTTGATTTTATTACTTTGTGGATTGAAATTAAAATCTAATCTTAGTCTATTTTTATTTGTTCTTTGTACCGTAGAGTAAATCTACCACATGCAGAGACCTGTCACAAATTCAATATCATTTCAAGTTCTATTGATAAGATAATGGTTATTTCATTTGATTTTGGTGTTAAATAATTTTTTTGAGTGTGTAATTTAAATAAATTTTAGAGTTTTGTTTTGTGTGAATTGTAATGTATCAGATTTTAGATTTTCGTGTTATATTTATAATTTATGTATAATTTATTTGAATCTGTAGTATATATAAATCAAAGTCATTTAACAGTTATTTTTTTAAGGTGATAGCAAAATTTAATTTATTACAGCTTACGGATTGGAGATATTAATGACATACAGTAAATTTAAATGTGTTTAATTTATAAGAAATTGTTAGGTATCGACTTACGTTTGAGTTTATTTGAACTAATTATTACTTTTTAATCAGATTTATATTGTATATTTATTTATCAGATAGTTATAATAATTGTTTCTTAAAACACTTAAAAAATAATTTCGTTTCAGAATATATAACAGTTTTAAATTTTTTCAGAACAGTATCATACTGAAGTTAAAATGAGGAAGTTGCATTAATAGATGAATTCGGGTATTTATGCCTATTCCCTTGCTCTTAAATTAAATGAATGTTAAGCCTGTTCCTAATCCATTGGTAGAAGTCTTAAGAGGCGGTAGTCTTAAGTAGAATAACATTTGTATTTCTTATTCATTTTATTTATATTTAGGTTTAATATAATGAAAAATGTATATAATTTGTTAATATTGACAAGAGAAATTTTAGGAAGTATCCTGATACTCTTGGAAAGTAACAATTGTAGGTAGTTTAGAATTGTGTTCTTGGTGTTGTGCCAAACGATCGTCAAGGTGTCGGTTACCGGATTGTTTTATTCTATAACATATGGTGGATCTTTATTTTCGTATACACATATGCATGAATGACGTATAGAATTTAAGTAATACCGTTCTCCTTCTTACCTATTGTTTTTTGAAAAACTGCTGTAGGAGTAGGCTCAGCGTTATCCGGTTGAGTCTACAGCTTCAATCATCAATCAATAGCAAAAATATTAACTGAATAATGGTAAATAGAGGATTCTTTGTCATTAAGAAACCCAGCATTGAGGTGCGTCGAAAGTAACAAAAAGAACATTAAATAAATGCAGATATTGATATAAACTTAATGATACAATCAATGATTCGACTTTAAATAGACAAGTACCATTTCTTTTAAGAGTTAAAGAGTAACAAAACAAATTGGACAGTCTGCAAGCTCTAATAGAACCTTTAGTCAGACAAGTTAATATCTAAAGCAGCCATAGCCGTCCTTTTTGAGATTTGGTTTGAGACCCAGATAATACAATATTGCCAGACTCTCGTATAATGAAACTAAGTTGACACTTAATACTATATATAGTGAATACTTAGACAAATTTTAACTTGGATAAAATAGTGGCATGTTGCTCTTAAAACTTGGGAAATCATGAATGGAAACAAAATGAATACCACCCAATACTTCAAAGGTGGAGATACTTACAAAATAGTGCATGATATAAGGAACAGGACCGATTAAAAAGAGAATGTCAAAAAACAGGACATGGTATACTAAAGCACACGCACCATGTACTTTAGTGTACTGTTATGTGATATCCTGCGTTTTGAGACGTCTTGTTGTCAAATGTGCCGTTTCGAATGGGACCCATCTATCTACTTATTCTGTTTTGCCTCAAAAGAAATAGGTCGAGTAATTATGTTATGGTTTAAACATTGCTAGTTTGACATCGTGCCGCACTTAGAAATAAATATGGCATTTACTGAGAATTCTTATCTAGGCCAATTCGAGAATTCGGCTTATTTTTGAATCCTTTGTATCTACTTGGTATGTATCTACAGTTTTATAATAAAAATATTGTCTTCAGCAAAACTGATCAGCAATGGAGCTCTGATTTTAGAAATAAACGATCACGCTTTACAGTCGTTGCTGTGATGCATATTTTCCATGTCGAATAATTATCAACGTTATTGAATAAAAATATTATTTACACTTAGAACAAATGGTAATCAAACAATTGGTAATTGTTTCTACCAGCAGTATTGATAAAATGGGAATGCTTCTGCTTGTACACATTACTTGGAGTTCAAAAACTCATAATATTGATCCGAAAATTTTTTCGTTCTAAATAATGCAAACAAGTTGCACAATTTTTTTTTTTCATATTTTGTAAAAATTGATAAATAAACCACCCAGACTATTATTAGATGTGAGCACGAAAAATACTATTATTAGCATACAATACGAACTCGTATGACTTCTTTAATTGAACTGTATGTAGTTCGATTTCAAAAATAATTTTATTAATTGTTCATGCCGCGTATTTTGGAAGTTTGTATAACGATTCGAAAAGGAATATCAACCTATACGAAAATGGATAATAAATTCAAAAATATTTAATAAACTCTGTCACAATTCCTGACAGATATCCACTACTTTACAAAGCAATTAATTCCAAAAGAAATGAAGTCCTAGACAAACGCGTCACTTGAGAAGTCCAGAAAACAGTGGCTGATACTCTTTGACTATACCTGAACATATACCTGTTTTAATTTGTATTGTATTCGACATTGAAAAATTATTTCAATGTCAGGAATGAGATCTTGAATAAAAAGAAACACAAATAACACCAAACCTCTCAACAACAAATTAAAAATTCAGCAACCATCATCCAATGGTGACTTAACCTTAGAACCTTTTACCTTAGAACCAATGAGAAGTCAAATGTTTATTATCCTTCGTAAAATAACTCTTTCAGGAGGGCTTGCAGAAAAAAAAGGAGCAAAATTCCTTCGTTATTCCATTTTTTAAAAATGGTGACAGATATAGTATTGAATATATACTAATCTCTATTTTGTCAGCGATTGCGAAAGTTTTTGAATTAAATGGTTTGTGATATTTTGTTTAGTTTACTTAAAAAGTATAACATTCCCCAGCAACACGGAGTATTTTCTGGTAGCTCATCTACAATTCATCTCTTTGAGTTTTTAGATTTTGTCTAAAATTCTTTTATTTGCTTAGGATAGCTTAGGGTAGCTCAGGACAGTCATTTGCTACATTTGCATTGTTTATTAGATGCCTATAAGATATGAAAATAATGGTGCTGATGATTGTGTTCTGTTTCAGTGCTGCTTGTTACGTTTCTTTGATTTATAAAAAGATTAAAAATGTTGATAATAATAATAATAAACTGTTTTCATAGGCCATTGCTGGCCCGTACCAAATCAAAATTTGGGCTCTATCAGATTTGATCCCGAGCATTCGGGATCATTCGTATTTATAGACAACCCGAAGAAGACAAGTCGTCTAATCTCGAGGAGTTAAACGGTGACGCTCCTTTCAGAGATCGTTGAACCATCCGTATAAGATCGACTCGCACAACGTGATTGAGACAGCGCACTCGCTGTTCTATTATTTAATGAATAAGATCAGGAATTTTCATTAAATTTCAACGAAAGCTAAGAATAGTACAAGTGGCTCCAACAGTTCTTCGATATTAAAGAGTATTGGGGACATAGCACCTCCTTGTCTACACCAAAGCTGATAGCAAAAATTCCTGATAGCTTGTTCCCAACTTTGACAGCATTGTGACTACATTACTGTCATTTTACATAAGCGCACATATTTGTCAGGTATCGCAATGCAAAGCATCGGAATAGCTGATGGATTCAGTCATAGGCTTGTTGGAAATCAAAGAACACCTGACGTACATAGCGAGCTGTTTCGTAATATTTAGAAAGAATCATCCTTAGCGAAAAAACTTGATCAGTGACTGACCGATTCGGCTTTAAGCCTCCTTTAGTTACTTTCAACTTCCTTCGCCAGGTGAGTCATTCTTGCCAATATTATGTAAGACAGTAATTTGTATGCTGTGCAAAGAAGAGCTATACCGCTATAGTTTTCGCATTTTGAGCGATCTCCTTTTTTAAGAATAGGGCACAATGTGGCCACTTTCCATTCATGAGGCATAACTTCGCTTTTCCATAATAATTGAATAAAGTCGAAAAAATAGTTCCACCCTTCCGCATATCAAGGGAACGGTTTCTTTTAGTTTCTGAATGGCCCGTATGAATCCATCGTAGGATAGGTCCTCTATGCACATCCCGGCAGTATGTATTTGACAACTTTCAAATGCAGTATTTGACACTGGTTGAACATTGAGTAAATCAGAGAAATACTCCTTCCAAGTATCGAGCACTGCAAGAATATGAATGTTAACACGGAGGTTTCCATCCTGGTCGCGAATGGCGAAAAACCTAGGTCTGAAGATATGACTTAGTCCGATGACTCCTTTAAAGAAGTTACGAGAACTGTGCTCATTGCTGAGTTGTGGTACTCTTAAGACTTCAGCCTTCCACCATTCACGCTTTTTCCGTCTACAAAATCGCTTGGTGGTTCTCTTAGCAAGGACCACTTTCTGAAACCGTGCGATTGTGAAACGTAATCGCGCTTCTTTATGGGCTACATTCTGTTGCTCGATAGCAAGACGACACTAGAGTCGCCTTGGTAGCATTGACAACCGAAGTTTCAAATACCTCCTATTGAGCATTCACATCATCAGAAAGGTGGTTGGTTTTCATAATGCTACTGCTAACAAGATTCGGATATTGTGCTTTCTCATCTCGTTTATCAGACCTTCACAGTTTTTTATGAGGAAAGAATGTGCTAGCCACAATGAACTCGTGCGCGAAAGTATGTCATTCGTTCCCTATTATCGGTCGCTAGATCGTATCAAGAAAGCTTGATTACAGAATATGCGGCAAAATTTCCCTGTCGTTGTGACATTGATGTGTTCGGTAACTCTTACTAAAAAGAAACTGCGGGCTGCCAAGACATATTTTCACTGTATTGTTTCGTGAGAGCACAAAGTGCGTCGGATGCAACACAATCATGACAGCGAGTTTAGCTTCTGAGTCAGTCGGGCACGCTTCCGTTTAATATGTAACCTCCATCTGCTTGTTTGAATTTAAATGATTTACTCTCTAAGTATATTGTAATATACATAATTATGTATACATTTATATCAAAATCATAATCTAAATAAAAAGTTATGTAGTGACATATTATAATTATTATATTATGTATTATTCAATATAATCCTACCGAAGCTATCTCCACTTTATCGTGGTCAGAATTTAACGACCTAATTTGGCGGCGTAATCTTTACTCCAACGCCATGGTCCAACGTCAAGTGATATAGTTTTCCTTCGACATACTTTTCCATTTGGATTTGAGCCCGGTACTATACGATCCTAGCCTTGCAGTTTTTATCATTGTGCCAATTGATCAGCCAAATTAAAGTTATTTCAATTAAATGAAGGTTATAGTCCATTAAGGTGAGATATTACAATCAATTTGCTAATTTACTTAACGAATTATACCTCACTAATATTGTACAAATATTGATCAAATTATGATTAAAATTTTGGGTGAAGGTGAACACTGAACACATACATTTTTCGCATTTAAGTAACATAATTAACGTGTAATAAATTTATTAACGCCATAGCCTTCAATTTTTTTTTTAAGATAAAACAGTTGTGTTCTGCTTAAATGATTTCATGAACTGTAATGAACTCTTTACCAGCTGGAATTTTATGTTTAAATAATCTTTTCAAAACTAACACATACTTAGTTGATAGTACAAAAATGTTAAGTTCAAAAGGAACGAAATGATATTGAGTAATCATTAGCGTGTATCGAAATTCCCCATATGATTAATATTTTGAATATCTAAAAACTTACCTTGTATCGTTCAAATCCTTTTAATTTCTCTTCACTTAAATACGTCATTTTGCTAATTGTCTGTTTGTATTATATAAATAATTTTGATCTATATATATACTCGTATCTAGTCGATACCGGTCTAAAACTAACACAGAATAAGATTAACTTCCAAACACGAACCACACAAAACTAACTAGTCTACTATTATGATAGTATATAATACACTCCCAAACAAATAAAACAAAATCTATTATCTTAATTCATTTTAATCATTTCCGTTTTACTACATCCATGTCAACAAAACTTTTATAAGAACTATATAATTTTTTTTCTTCTTATATTTTACACTATGACACCGTGGTTTTTCATTCACATTTGTTGTTGTTTCGTTATCACAAAAAAATATTCACAAAATTTTCATTATATTTATATAGCTATATATTTTAATATATATAATTCAATCGCACAGCACCAAAATAATAAAATTAAAAATCTCGTAATCTTCTCACATCAACTTGAAAACATCGACTAGACTAGCAGAGTAATAGACTTGCAACCAAAAACATTTGAAAAAAGAAAATCAACAAATACTAGATACGGTTATTTGTTTATTTGTATACTCATTTTATAAATTGAGTATACAACATATATCCATGAGTGTTCAGTGAAAAAAAGTACTAGCAATTTTAAATAGACAGTTTCGGAATGGTCAGTAAAAAAAATATTTCATTGTTGCTGGGAAGAAAGCCGAAGTAAATTTTTTACTATCATTACTTAATGGAAATCTATCAAAACATCTCTTTTGACTAGGACCATGTTAAAAAAATAATGGAAACGACTTGTAAAACTAGAGAAGCCATTGACTACCTTAATTGTGGTTCATACAAACGCAACAAAAAAAATATTAGATACACTAATTGTGCCTTACACAAATGGCCTTACACAATGCATTTTTGCAATCAAAAATTGACATAAGCCGAATTTATTAAAGTCACTTTCCTAGAACCTCGTATGCGTTGATACCAGTATTATCAAGCTCTACAAGAGATAGAGGCGGGACATTAATCTTTATTAGGGATAGTAGTAATTAACATCATGAAGAATTAAAAATAGAGGAGGAAGCTAAGGAAGTAGCTACTGTTTTTATTGAAACCAATAATAATAAGAATTGTATCAGCAATTTACTGTCCACACAGATATAACTAAAAAAACAAGACTACATCAAGTTTCTTAAATAGCTTGGTAGTAATTTTATTATTGGAAGCAACTTTAAGGCGAACAACATATCAAATAGAACTACATACTCCCAAAGGAAGAGAGCTATTTGAACCAGACAAAACATTAAAATGTAAATTTCACTCTAGTAAAGCAAACTTATTCTGTGTTTCTTAATAGACTAAACTGACTAAACTAAATTATAACGAGTTAGTTCATGCTATATATAGGTTGATAAAACTACCGCAAAAGTCTCAACTTAAAACTAAGCTAAATACAAAAAGTAGTATTGTTTATTTATAGTTTAAAAATGTTATAGTTATTTTATATTTTTGGTGAAAAGACACCAAAAAGTTACCTCGAAAGAGTATTTTTCAGCTACCACCTATGACGCAATAGTGAAAGCTTGAACAATTTGAAAAGTTTAGTTTGAAAATTCGATTAAGGCACACAGCATTGGTCTCTTAAGGACTATAAATTAACTGACCTTCTAAATTTATTTATATCAACTCCAAAAATTACTTTGCTGTCGAAAATGATAAGTACATCAGATCAATCTCCAGTATGGCAGGGTAGTAAGAAAACAAGCCGTCCAAGACTAACAGATAACAAAACAAACAATAGGAATAATTTCGGCATCTAGTCGAAAAGAACATTAATCTAAAAGTGCCGATCTCGATTGCTTACATGGTATAAGAGCTATAAAGCCTTTTGAATGTGTACAAAACGCAGTCGGGGAAAGTAATTCTACTCAGCACTGAATATTACAAAAAAGTATAAACTATTCAGTTGAAGTGAGAGAGTTGGACATTACACGGACTATTTCCTGTGAAAGGCCATTAAAAGTTTGAAAAGATTTAAAATGCAAGTGCCAACTATAAAAATGGTTGATTTACATAGAACCTGAGTGTCGATTTTGGTCGCAAACTGAGAAATGAGGCATGAAGCCGCTTTCATAGAAAAATTCTGCAGAATTTTTCAGTAATATTTCTTCGGCAAAACATGACGGGATTAAATATTGTTTATCTTTTTTGATATAATACTGATATAATAGTCTACCTGATATAATGCAGTCCTAGCACGATATGCTACATGTAAAGGAATTTGCCAAAATGCATCTTTCAGGTTCAAACTAGAGATGATTGGCTAAGTAACCCGTAAATTATTGGTAAAGGCGGATTTGCTTCCTTTATACTGTAACCGAGTTTAAATTTCATATCTATTTTTAGACGCTATAGTCACTAGACAACTCTATTGGCTGGATGACTTCTCGATCACTCCCATGTTTAGCATGCGATCAATCTCCTGGTATATTTATTTCTGTTTAGCAGGAGATACTGCTAATATCATTGTTTGATCGGTATAGCCTCACTGGTGTCAATTTCATGCTCCGAAATGATGAAATTCCGCTTTTACATGATCGAGTATTTGTTGTTGGGTCATGTGCTTCCACTACCTCTGTTTCTGGACTATTACACTCTTGTGATAGTTTAACGGCCAGTACCACTTCAGATACAGATATATTCAACCCAAAAACTTTCCAAAAATCTGTTCCGAGACGAAATGGCAACGTATACATATGTTGTATATCCTTCGGTTGATTTTGAAATGTGATTGGTATATTGATGTATATCCAAGAAAGTTTTCTTGTGCACCACTTGCAGTATGTAATTTGGTCAGAAATGGATGATAACTTAAGCCACACGTTTTTAAAGAACTCCTTTAGGCTAAACTATACTAAAGTATACTAAAGTATATACTAAATTATAGTTTGGGGTCAATGTTTGACGCCGCTTCTTTGGTTGATGTCTGTTCCGCGAATAGTACGGAACCCGAGAACTTTGTATCTCGCGTTGATCGTTTTCCGATGGAGTGCAATGATTGTAGTTAAACTTATAAACTTCCTTTGCTCCATATCCATAGCAGAATATTTTTGTAACTAACCGCTGACAATCCATAAACGAATGAGAAGAAATTATAAAGTTCCAATAATTGAAATTCCTCTGCTCACACATCGTTGAGGAGAAAGGTGCGTTTAGCACCTGTGGATGCGGAGGCTTTTAGTATTGAGCCGGCTTACAAACAATGAGACTGTTCCTGATTTTGCGATTGAGGATTACACTCCTTGTTTATCTCGCAGATCTGATGACTATAGGCTCAATAACTTCATTTGCGTCATCATAATTGCATTGCATAGGTTCGTCATTTTTTGTATTCTAGGAGGTCTAGCTTTAAAATGATTTTGCTGACTTGCTGAACACCAGAAACTATCCTTATACGATTTTATTGTCTATTACTGGTCAACCTACACTCAGAGTTGTTTCCAAAACGTTGCCACAATCATGTCTTCTAGAGAACTGAAATGCCGTACGAGATCAGCAAGATTACTGTAATTTCGCTCATCATACAGCGGCATTTGGAGACCTGGCTGCTTATTCCTACGCAAAATCGTAAAAGTTTGACTGTGCCATAAGAAAGGGAGTTATTACAACTGACAACCTATGTTACAATTGTTTACGTAAGGGACATAGCGTACACAATTGTCGAGTAAAGATAGATGTAATGTGTGCCATAGAAAGAATCACAGCTTATGAAGGGCGCAAATGGTGAATATGAGCTGTGCTGCGCCCAGTTTAAGCTAGAGCAAACTCAAAGATTCGCTCTCAACTATAAATCATGTCATTATCAAACTTGGAAACTGAAATATTTTCGAAAAATTTTGGTTAATTTTAACATCACAATGGAGGTGGATAACACGCTGCGTAAATTTTGGGAAATTGAAAGCATTTCAAAACCAACGATCTCACCTTTGAAAAAAAGTATTTTGAAAAGATGGATTGAAGAAAGAACAGAAAGAAATAAAGATATAAGACAACGGTTGAAGGCGATGGAAAACAAGTTTAGGTGGAATCCCGAAACAAGAATGGCTACTTCTTATCTAATTATAGAGTTATTAAGGAAACTAACACAACAAAGTTAAGAGTAGTGCTTGATGCGTCTTCAAATGATGTAAATGAAGTGTTATTAAATAAATTATTAAAAACAGAACCAACTCGTCGATCATCATTGTTGGATCTTTTATTAAGGTTCCGCACACATCGATACGTCATAACAAGTGACATAGAAAAAATGAACCGATATGTTTTGACCCATCTAGATGATCCAAGGTTTCAAATGATCTTGGGGACGAAAATAACCCCACCAAATAATATGCATTGAAGACGTTAACTTACGGCATCGCACCAGGTTCCTTCTTACAAACAAGAATTATTAAATATGCAGGGGTTTTCAAAGCAGCGATGATTGATGATTAAAAATAGTTTGGAACTCGGTGCTCTCCAAGAAACTGGATGGTAAAATTTAGAGACCTTATGTTTCCCAAGACTACTTTACAAAGGAGATGACATCAGAATTTCAGTTTTAGGATTTCTGAGCTTTTAGGTTTCAAACGCTGTTGCGGATTGCAAAGCTCGGGCCCTCCGGCATCCCAGATCTGAGATCATATCGGTCACCTACCAAGCTCGAAGGCAGTGATATCACTCAATTGGTCACTGTAAATCGCGTTATTGCTATTTCGGCTGATAAAGCGATTTTCGAAATTAGGGCGTAAAACGTCGACTATATCGTTGGTTGTGTTGGCAGTGGCTCCGTCCTGCTGAAACTAAATATCCAAGTCTCCCTTTTTAATTTTAGGGAATAAAAAGTCAGTTAACAATGGCGGGTTTTGTCTATTAATATGGGAATATAATACTGAATTTCTGTCACTTGACGGATGACATTATAGAGTTATGAGCGGCAAAATAAACACTAATTCAAAAACTGACCATAACGCTTCCTTTATCTAGAAAATCTTCAAAATCTTTAGTATCATGATAAATTAGAATAGAAAGATAGAACCTTGGCTTTTTCTTGTTGTGGTATAGAAAAAGAAAAATAGCCTGATGGTTAAGTAGGCTTATAAAATTACGGTCTGCTTAGCCTATGCCCAACTAGTAAAGAAAATCAAAGGTGTGTTTGGCAGCGGGTAAGATTTAAATTTAATTGGCTGGTTAGAATAAGTCACCGTTCTTTAGGCGATGGATGCTTGTTTACCCTGCGCCACAGCCCGAATTCTATATACATTAACCAAAACTATAATATAAGGATAACAATAAATTTAAAATTACAATTTGGACCAGTGGCCGAATTGTGTGTAGAAATCATATGCCGCGGAGAGATGAAATACTTCATTTGGCTACGAAGTTATGGTTTATTACCAACTTTGATCTACGTTAAGCTGGTCTTATACAGGTTCATCCCAACATCGTTTACCAGTAAAAAGAACCATATGCTCTTGACTTGTTCAGCGAAGAAACCTGGTTATTGAACTAAACATTCTCTTATACGACGTTATTTGAGTTATTCATAACTGAAAACTTACAGACAATTACTACTCTTCTATATTTTATCATCCATTTTTAGAAGTAAACAGGTTCTTTGGAACTTAAATATGCAATTTGGATCATCTAAGTTCGTATCTAAAAGATCTCGATTTCACTTAATGACACTTAGAAAATGACCATAACCCAAAGTAACATTTTTGCGATTTTCTAAGGATAGGCCAAATTTATATTCGATTAGGGGATAAAAGCTTGTCCGATAGAACAGTAAAAGGTCACACAATTCTTTAAATATTAATCAGTTATGGCCAAAGCGGTGTTGGTTGGAAATCTAATATATTGAAGTAGTTTTTAAATAGGCTATGATATATTTATTGTTCTAAATTAAAAGTTATTTTGGCTTCAAAATAACAGAAAAGTCGAAAGATGAGATGATAGTTTGTGATCTTCCATCACAAAAACATTAAATCTGAAACATTTTTATCAACCGGCCAAAACTTTAACGAACTTGATGGTGAAGTTTTGTCTTATAGTCTTATAGGCCCCATACACGACACAATCATGCATGAGCAAGCGCATGATTGCACAATCATGATTTTTCCTCATACAACACATGCATTTTGCACATTCATCAGTTTCACACACACGACTGAGCAAATTGAACATATTCACGCAGTTTTACAAACAACAAAATATGAAAAAAATCTACAATCACACAATCAGCATGCGCAATCACTCAATCAATACCACACACTATCAATCAATCAGCATGCACAACCACATGATTCCTCATGCATAATTGTGTCGTGTATGGGGCATGTAAGTCTTGTCCATCATGCTTATTTTTGTTTAGATTCCTGAATAATCCACTTGATTTTACCATACTTGTACTGGAAATATTTTCTGGCGGTATATCAAGAGCCTAAACCGTTATTAACTAAGTTATATTTTTAGAGCAGCTCCTCATATCAGGGTTTCTTCTTTTTGTTTCAGGGAACTTGAACAAGAGACAACTACCTCCTAGAAATCCGAGAACTGTTAAAGAAAGATGAAGAAAAGGCGAATATGGCATAGAAGCAGTAATATTATTGAATATTATTGAATTCAGGTATAAGTAACCAATTTAAACGATTAATTAAAGATCTTAATGAAGATCCAATCACAGTATTTACTTTCTCCAAGTTGTTTGAGAAACTGGTAAAATCAATAGACCAGATTCCCAGTTTGGATTCAGAAATAAACATTGATAAAGTTCATGGAGCGAGTGCAAGGATAGAACAAACATTTTAAGAAAATCGCCCTGCCGTATGTATTGATATATCAAAGGCTTTCGATAGAGTGTGGCTTGAGGAACTTATCTTCAAAATTAGTAAATTAGAGCCACTGCCAATTGCTCGAGTCATATCCCTACAATCGAAAATTTAGAATATCACTTAAAGAAGCAGCATAGAGGAGAGTAGATTAATTTCGTGCATGTATGGAAATATGCAACTCAAATATCTTCATTTCTATACAAGGTAAGCAACCATGAAACATTTCAATCTGTCATAACTTCAAACGGAATGTTATTTAATCGGACCCTAAAGCTGCGTTCAAGCCTTGTTAATATTTCTGATTCAGAAAGAAATTGAACTGAAAAGACCACGTTAGGCAAACATCAAAGCAAATTAAAATAAAACAACGTAAAATGTCCTAAGGGTAATAGGAAATCATTCTAAGCTTAACATATAATGATTTACTGTTAGCTATACTAACCTTGAAATGGAATTAAAAATTTTTATTGCATAACTTTAATTTCTTGTCGTTAAAAATATTAAATTGGCCATCAATTTTAACATGGTATTTGTTTAACTAATTGCCAAGAGAGACGGGAATGAACAGTTCAATGCGTAAAATGTGTAAAATGTCTCCAGGTTTTAGTCTATTTATGTCACATGACCGTTAAGAATTAACATATCTTCCATAATCATGGCAAAGTGTATGTATACCGTACTAATTTGTCTGGTTACAACTGTCAGTCTTTAACTGACTGCCACTTTGTCGATAATTGCGAGTTATATATGATGATTATGAGATATTGTCAATGACTGACCGGTCTAAAGTCTACGATTATTTCCACTTATGTAATGTGTAGTGCTATACGGCGATTATAAATCAAAAACTATGCTTAGAAGTTCGACTATTGGCTGCATTGAAATCGTAATTAACTTTTAACTGTAACTAAAAAATAACTTATCAAAATGACAGGGGCCACCTCTACTGTTAAATTAACGTATATAGCTTAACAGAACACAAATTCTTAGTAGTTTTATCTTATTTATTTTCATAAAAATTGTATCTCCTCGTAACAAATAATTAAATTACTGTTTTGGAAATAATTCGTCATACGGGACTTCGAGGAAGAATTTATTTGCCATATCCACAAACATTGGTTCCCATTCACGTTTCGAATCTTTAAGTAATTTTTTGTATTGTGACTGCCAATTTGAATTAACTAAATTAACAACAATGTCATCTAAAAATAGTTTGGAAATAAATCAATTAAGTTAAATCACTTAAAACCGTATACGTGTAATACTTACTTAGTACTGGATCGGGAACAAGGCCGGTTGCGAAAAATCTAAAATCTTGTACGTTCGGTGACAAATCGAATTTAGTTATGTTCACATATTCGATTCCATTTATATCAATAATATCGCCAACAATACGCCATTTCACATCAGCTTTTGACATTGTAGCATTACAATACCCTTTGGGCGTATAACGTTGTTTATTTATAAGTACACTACCCTTGTACGTTCCTTGAATTTCGAGACGAGGAAAATACGTATCAACTGTAATGTCGACGACATTATTATCAAACGATGATTTAACAGTTTTTATTTGTGCTTTACTTATGCCAAATATACTGCCTTCTTTAACTTCTATGCGGCCATCGAAGTCGCGACGTTTAAAATTGAATGCGGCATTACGAATGCTGAACGGATCTAATGCTGGGAAACCAAGTTCAGGGAATCCTTGATCGGTTGTTTTAATCAAATATTGTAGACTACCTTTTAAGCAGGCATCTCGATCTGGATCGTTGCGTGCACATTGCTGTACATCTTTGGCTATAGAATTATATAATTATCGAATTAGTTCTCAAGCTTAAAAATTTTCCACAATATTTCTAATATCATTTCTAACGTAACACAATTAAAAAAAAATAAAACTTTTATGTCAGTCCATTTCAATTCCAAATAGTTAAACTGTTCACAGTCAATTAAATTAAAATAAACAAATTATTAAATCGTTCACTCACGAAATCTAGTGCGAAACTTAGCAAGTCTATCTTTAATTTCACTTGGATACTCGCTTAGTGTTACACCAACTAAACAACCTAGTATAACTGCTAATAACACTTTTGAATACATTTTAAAGAAATTCACTTGTTACAATAGAACCAACGGATGTGGTTAAACTAAGTTGGTTTAATCGTTGATCTTAACTATTTATATAAAATTAATCTTCTTAGAATCGACGTAAGTAATAGTCGGACTACAAATTATAATAATACTATGTATATATACAACAATATTCTTAAAATACAAACGTCTTAGTTTAAACAAAGATCTTACGTCGTGTAACCTTGAATAATTCATATACAAAATAAAAATGTTAAGACAAAACAACAAATTAAGAAAAAAAAACTATCGAATAATTTTTTGCACTCTACTGTCTTTATTGTCAGCTGATCTGGATATTTTCGGATGCTTTAAATTTAAATTCACGATGTTTTGTATTTTTGTACGTTTACTGTTGATGCTGTTGCTGAACACTTCCTGAAAATATTTTTGACGTAAAAAATGCACAAAAAAATCATAGATACTTACTAATAGTTTTAGTGTGTCATATAAAAAATTAATATCATGGCGTTATATAACACAATAAACTATATAATAAATCCGGATTACCTAATAACATGATCAAATTTATCCCATTGAATACAAATAATATTCTGGCGATAAATCAATGTCCAAAGTTTTACTATAAGTTGTAGGGTGACAATAAAATACGAAATCTAACTAAACATTGGAACCAAATACGAACTAAAATGATCATCAATAGTTTAAAGTATTTTATTGGAATTGTTCTAGACAACCTTGTTATTTGAGGAGCTTTGTTATTTTTTTACACGGAAGAGCCATCGACCCCTGTGACTGCCAAATCAACATTGCTACCTGAGGCCCTAGAAGAGATCTAGCACCAAGATTACCGAAATTATTTAGACTTTAAATCAACGTATGGCATAGGCCCCTATATTATTGATTTAGCTGAGGAGTGAAAGGTGGTGAAAAAGCACTTATTGTACGAACATTTGACTTGTTACCCAAAGAGTTCTTCAGGAGAACCAAGAGTTCTTCAGGAACCCTAGAAGAACGAGCTGGTGCAACTATTGAGAACTTATAGAGGGCTTTTACCGTTTGGGTACCGGAACCTTCAGTGACAGTTAGGTAGATACTGTCACAAACTCCTGCAATCGATACTTTAGTTTTGCTTGCCCTCAGATAATGCTTAAAACGAAGTGGAAACCAGCTTGGTAGTCCAAAAGGCTAGAAATCCACAGGAAGGCAAGTAAGACAGGAGTTCCAGGACTGGGACTCGTATAAAAATGGTATATGACTGCACAGAGGGGAATTAAAGAGGCCACAAAGGAACTTTTTGGAGACTCTTGTGAGAAAACAACGGTTCAGAAACTTCTCGTCTTTAGATGGTATTCTTCTACCAACCTAACTAGTATACGTCATTTAATTAAACCTTGGCCAGCTTCCACTAAATAAGGAGGAAGTCATGGAGAACAGTTGATAGAGTTTAGAACGCAGAGGGTATAACATGCGTTGTGCACAGCAGATATCGTAAGTAAAAAACAAGTTCTGTGAGCGATAAAAGGATTCAAAGCGTTTAAATTTGGTGGCCCGGGTTAATTAGTTGTAATTAGTTGTATTTACTTTTCCTATTATGTTAGGCTTCTAGATAAGTTTAATCTCACTTGATAATAATAATGAGTGTATTCTACATTACGTCCTTAATTGTAATTCATGTTTACCAGATATCGTGAACGCCATAGATTTCCGATTACAGTTCCCATGTTGAGACACTGCCCAACCACTGGGTTTTATATTACCAGTATAATACGACCAGCTAAAATCCAGAAGAACTCGGTTATTATCCTTTAATGGCTAGAGATTTTCTTTAAAGGATGTTAAAATCTGGTCTATATTTCTAGGAAATGGACTGAGGTCATGGTAGTCTTTGTTTTGAAAAGCGGGAAAAAGATCGCATGGCTACCGGAAGAACCTAAGACATATAACAACTGTTATCCGTTATATTGAAGACCTTGGAAAGGTTGATAGACGTATATATTCGATTGAATATAAAACCCAGTGGTTGGGCAGTGTCTCAACATGGGAACTGTAATCGGAAATCGATGGCGTTCACGATATCTGGTAAACATGTATTACAATTAAGGACGTAATGTAGAATACACTCATTATTATTATCAATTGAGATTAAACTTATCTAGAAGCCTAACATAATAGGAACAGTAAATACAACTAATTATAGCGATTTACTCGTGTAGGAACGCCATTGCTAATAGATTGGTTCACAAACTGGAGCTGGTAAAATGGCAATATTTTCGGTACTTCGACCGGTGCGTTGTCTCACTGGCAGAGCCATTCAATAGTGAGTATTCTGACTCGAATTTATCCACTTTAGCAACCGCAACATGTCTGGTGGGGCGATTATTACGACCGAAAATTGGAGTAAGCGCTCTTAAAATGGCAACCACCGACTCAGAATTGCGGTAGTAATTTTTAATAATTTCCGCAGATGTTGCTCGTTCGTGAACTTCACCATGATAAAAATGTTAACCTTTACTGACATTTAGACGTTGACAGGTCATGAAAAGCTTTTAAAGGTTTCTTCGTATTAAAATATAAAGTTGCTATGTACCTATAGGAGACCTCAATACTACTCTAGAATTTTGATTCGAAAAAGGATTTTAAACCTTATTCCGGTCAAGAGATTCTTAAGAAAATAGATCATTATTGAAAACCGAAGCTATGTAGTTCGTCACGGACGGATCCAAGCTAAGCGGTCAAGTCGAGACCGAAGCGTTTTGCTATACATAATTGAATATGAGTAATTTTGTTCATCTACCTGACGACTGAACTCGACCTTTTACCATGCTGAAGTTTTATCGATTAAGAAAGTCTGGACTTGGTTGAGGTATAATATTATATCTACGATTGATGTTGCAATATGGTTGCCGATCATCTCTTAATGAAATGAGTGAGGGTTTCAACATTCAGATCATCTAGGTCTCTCGTGACTTGGACGTAAAGAGGATCTGCAAGGGCCAGATGAATTTGCTAAGTAGGGAGCGATTATCCAACTGAAACCGAATAGAGTCAGTTGTGTAAAGTTGTGTAAGTTGTGAAAAGTTGTGTTATCTCGGTTGGTCTTCAGTGGCTAATGGCCTTTTTTTGGTGAGTTTGTGGCGACGACAAGAATACGAAAAACGAGTGAATGGTTAATAGGGCAGGAGGAGACAATAAAGAAAAAGTTTAGTACGTTTTTTGAGTACAATAAAGAAAAAAGTTTAGTACGTTTTTTGGAAGAATTTTCGAGATCATGAGTCGAGATATAAATGTAAATTGAAAAGCATGTTCTTTCTAACACTTTAAAGTTTTTTGTATCGAATTAAATTAAAATAAAATAAAATTATATCATATTGAATATAAGTAATTAATGTATAATTATCGTGTGTAATAATTTATAATTATTGTGTGATTTAAATTATTGTGTTATTATAAAAAGTGCCCCTTTTTTCTGTTAGAAAAAACGTGGGGGAGAACTACTGTATGGATAGTCACTCCCACAAGTTATTTAACAGTTTAAGTTTCAGGTAGCAGCTTGTCGTTGTTTACACGAAGATTCCTATCGAGCCAGAGTTATGCTAACATTCAATGGGAATAGACGCGGAGAACTGCGGAGAGCAGGGCCGACGAACTTGATAGACAGAATATACGATTGTCCAACTGAAACCGGCTAGGACAGTTGTGGAAAGGCCTATTACGTTGCTTAGAATGGCGCTTTGGTAAAAGTTAGAAGCTCTGGCTTTGGAGTGGTGGACCAAGCCTCTCACATGTAAGAATGCAAGACAAGTGTGGGCAATGCTGTACTTTGGAGTGCTCTAGGATACTAATCTATCTGGGTAGAATTGAGTTATGAAGAGTTATAAGGGTAATCAAAGTTCACTGTGTTTTGTGCAGGCTGAGAAGGTTGGGTTTGAAAAGTAATAACTTCTGCCATAAATCTATGGACAAACTCTATTGTTACAAAGAAGACATAGGCACTTGGGTAAATATGTAATGGGCAGCCTTTCAAATCTTATAGACTTTAAGGTGTAAAACATTTAACGCTTCATCAGTAGCTAAGGATGGTTTCAATAAAGGTATTAGGGAAGTAAAACACTGTGGTATAACCCTGATCAATGGAACCATATTGGTCTTGTGCAATATCCTAATCCTATAGAATGTCGTGTAAACATGCCATACTGTTTTGAGCCACTTGGTACGAAATGATTGATCGCTGTAGATAATAAGGCCAACCTTTTGTGGCACGTAGAATGGTAGCAGTGGTTGCTATGGGAACTGCTAGTCACAACTGTTGGCTATTTAGTAGTATTTCCACACTAAGAAATTTATTTCTACTGCTTAACTCAGATTTTATTTCGGTAGATATTTAGTGACGTTTAATAGTGAGTTATTTGATAGTTTAAGCTTTCAGCAGCAGCTGGTCGTTGTTACATAGACTTCGCTAAAGCTTTTGATATGATTGATCAACATATTCTTATTACCCAGTTGAAGAAGATTGATTGTCGTTGTTTTCCTATACCAGTAAATGGGAATGCACGCTGACCCAGGGTAGTCGCATTGGCCTATTGTTCTATTCATCATTTATTAAAGATGTCGTAAATTGCTTGAAGTTTGCCAATTGCCTCCTCTTTGCAGACGACGAAGATTTTCAGAAATAGTTGAAATTAACGTCCTAAATGCTATGACTGCGTTTCACCTATGTTATTTTGTTGTCTGCTGATTCTTAATGCATAAAGTTCTGCACATATTTAGTGTCGCTTTTAGCAGTTGGAAATGGTACTTTCACGTTTTTTAGCGATTCTTTTGAATGGTGTTCCGACGATATATTGTTACATGCAACTACTATTTTTGCGATAGTCTTGTTATTTCCCAAGTTGCCTCTTTTCTCTTCTTTATGACACTCATTAAAAATTTTATCAACCTAATTTTTTGGTACCAATATCAACCATTGCTTGATTTTACCGAACGAGCTTTTCCAAACTCACTTTAAGCTCTCATTTTTTATGTGAACGTTTATTCATAGTATACGTTCTATATACCCTTTTACAGTGAAGCAGTAGTCGGCAAGTTTATTTCATCTGGGAGCGGTTGTTTTTCTTGAGTTCTTACAATGTAATGTGGTTGACAACAACAACAATTATATTGGATGTGGCAGTACCATTTCTTACTCTTCAATAAGGAAACAAATATTATGTTCAGAATTGCACGCATTAAGAATAAGGAGACAAAAGCAATAGTAATTGATCCAATTGTCAACAATTCGAGAATAGCTGACTTGGATCCGATGAAGATTCATATAAAAATAACGCAATTTGGTAATATTCCAGTAGTAGGTGGTAGTGCATTATACACAAATTTGAAAAACGATAGTTATACTTCACAACATCCGACGGAAAATATTACAACCAGTTAGGAATGACATTGTAATATATCTTCTTAAGGACAAATGATGTTGCTTATCGGACCCAGAGAATGCTAAACTCAAATTGGTTCGCCTATAATGGATGGTGTTTTACCAACGGAAGTACATTTAAATGTTGTTTGAGATGAACTGGTTTATGTCGGGAGTATGGTTGCGACTCCTCTAGATTATACTCAGAGACATCTATGTCGTTGTAACTTAAGTGATCAAATGGTATATTAAATATCGACTAGAATGATTTCGAGAAATAAAAAATTGATAAGTCGAATTTAATTATGAATTTTGTTACAGGTGAGGGCAACCAGTGCCAATTGAATTATATAGGTAGCCCAATGCAATCATATTATTTATGTGGCCATGGTAATAATTTATTTTTATCCGTTTATCCTTTATGGTATTCAAACAACTGGTACCTGATATATTATGCAAATGAAATCCATTTCTTATATTGCTTAAAACTGACTGATGAAAAGTTTCCGAATACAAATATTTTTATGTAAATACGATTACAGTTTTGTGAATTTGAGCTTAAAAAATACAAAGTGATGGTATAATTGACATTAAGAATTTTTTTACAGATAAATTACTCGTTTAGCAACACAAAACAAAAACAGAATACGCGAAAAACAGCTGCGTCGATACTATTCTGTCAAATTTTATTTTATTTGTTTAGTGCGTGTACCGATTGCTTTGTTTTATTTATTATGAGCAAAACAATAGCAATGTATAGTGACGAGGAATTGTATAAAGCAAATTGTCGAATCGTGGCGTATAATAGAGCAGAGCAGGAATTTAAAGAAGATTTAGATTTTTCGTACTTTTTTTCTGACTGGAAAGGAAAAAAAGAAGAAGTCCACACGTACCGAGCAATTGGCGCAGTGGTTAAAGCTGCGGTGTTTGGGACGGGAGGTACCGGGTTCGAATCCCAATGGGGGAGGGTTGCAAAAGGGATTTTTCATCACTTGATTACGATCGGTGATGACGATGAACACAACTATGACCCCCCGTTGGAGTGCAGAGTCTATGGGCTGAACCATCGTCCATGTCAGTACAGGCTGGCTTGGAGCAATGCATTGCGCAGATGGGATATTCAACAATCGCGAACCTGTATTCGTGCGTCCTCGATTTGGCCCTCGTTGGCGTAAAGTAAGGACGTTAAAATAACCGCGAAAGAGTTGGGTGAGCTTCGGCCCCAGAACAAGATTGTAGGGATTAAAAATTAAAAAAAAAAAAAAAAAGTCCACACGTGTTGTTCAGACATGGGTTTTTCGCCTCACTTTGGTATTCCGTATAAATAGAATTTAGTGATTTTTCACAAAATCTATTAATTTTTCCTCCTCCTCAAACGAAAATGTTGATTAAAATTATGAAAAACATCAAATGAAAATGAATATTTTCATATATCTGTTGCTAACAGCACCAGAAACAGCTCGTCTCGAGTTGTTTCTGTTCTGTTACAAACTGCCATTTTCTGACGGTAGATTAAGAAATGTAATAAGAATAATAAATTTAGATTGATAAATGTTACTGAAATCTGTTTCTGTTTCTAGTTCTTGTCACTCAAAGGCTTAAGTCATTTGACATTTGACATTTCTCTTATCAAGAAAGTGAGCTGTATGTTTTTTATGCTGGTTATCATTTTTTTTGACGTTTGGTTATCAGTTCTTGACGAAACGACCTACGTCATAAAACAACGCTGACATAAAAGAAATACAGGTCAAAAAATCACTATTTCACTGCCAAAAAAAAAGTGATACCACTTTATACCACTTAAGGTCTAAAGACCAAATTAAATTATTTTAAATAACGTAAATATAATGTTGGAAGATTATTTAAAGTGACTCTTCAAAAATGCAAAATGTTGATTGCAGGATAAACGAGTACGATTGAAGGTTAAATTATATTAAGATGTTTTCGATTTCTTTATGAATCATTAAGTTTTGTATAATGTCATGACATTGTCTAATTGAAATCAAGTGACCAAACATTTTTGGGATTAAATTAATTAGATGAGAAACATGATCATGGTTAATGTACCACACCTGACAAATTTTAGTCGGTAAAATAAGTCGATAATTTTATTTCTTAATTAGCAAATACATATATAAATCGACTGCATCGTTTGTTTCAATATAAGATTACGATAGGTCTGAACTAAATTTGTGGATAGTGTCTCAAAATTTGGAAAACTTAATTAACATTTTTAGCAAATGGTTAAGCTAAATCACTGCAAGATTTAACACTACAAAATAGATTTTTGACCGTTGGCATTAATAGGCAGTCACTATGAATTAACTTTTAATCCAAATATGCCTAAAATGAATCAGTGGCACGAATAATAAAAGGTGCTTTAAAGGATTACATCGTTGAATTTGAACTTTGTAGTAAAGTTGAATATTAGATAAGAACTGCAGGAATAAGAACTGCTTTAATGAAAACATTAAAACAAAATATCATCTTCACAAGGTGAGTTCATACGATTATTCAGCCTGATATGTTCGTAGCTGACGGTATTGATATAGAGACATCTTATCTCTCGGTCGCCATTTACCAACTGCAGCGGGCGCTGTCGGACAGAGTGCCGGTGACGATGGTTCCTCAAGGTAGATAACTACTTATATTTTTTGGATTGTCAAAAGCAATCCGAAGAGCAAACTCGGGATCGAAACTGTTGGTCCCGGATTATTGATTCGGTACGGGCCATCAATGGCCTGTAAAACCGATTATTTATTCAATATGGATAATATAACGTTGCACGGTTCACATTGGTTTCTATCAAACTATATTTCCAAAAGTTTCTAGCAAACAAAACTTTTGAGTAGTCACTTAATTTTAGTATTTCAACTACTTATTTCTAGATTAAGTAGTTTAGTTCAAACAATCAAAAAATAAATCGCCAAAAGAAAATCGTTGATCAAATCGTCCAAGTTTGAGATACAATCGAGCAGGTAATTTTGCTAAATCACTATTATTAATCATTAACGATCGATAATAAATTATAATTAATTGTAACTAATAATGACGCAAATAGCGAGAAAATTTAAATAATACGTCAAGACAAAATAATTGTTGTTCCTCTGCGAGAAGATGAATAAACTACGAGTAACAATCGATTGTATTTCTTATGGGGAAAATTACAATAAATATCTTAAACATGTAGTTATTAATTTGTTCTTGGTAATAAATAATTAAGATAAAAGTATATACAATGTGTAGTATATAAATTGTTTTGTGTGGTTGAACTGCAAGTTATACCTAATTATTGTTTTGTTTGAATTTTTTTTTGATTAATTTTTTTTGGTGACCCGTCATCATCGTTCAACATAATTATCATACTAATTAGCACAAGGCTACTTACAAAAAAATACTGCATAACTCACGATGGTGATTACATGTGCGTTGTTGCACATGTAATGACCTTCGAACAAAACCTATTCTTAGAAGAGAGATTGAGTCCAATCAGATCACCATTACAGATTTTGGCTATTTTGAATTTGAGATCGCCCGAATTTAAGTTAAAAAAATTATAGTTTAAAAAACAACAAAAAAAGGTTTTAATATAGATACTAATCTAAAATGACGTCACTTAGCTTATCGTATACTACTCGTCGAAAGCTTTCATTTGATGCCCATAGCAATAGGGTTGTCAATAAAAAGGAATCCTCCATCTTGCGGCGTTTGTCATATTCCATTTAGAAGGATATTAGGTATACTATGTTATATTATCAACAGAACTACACTCACCTCCCAAATTTTATGATCATCCAACGGAAGCGCCTCTAGATCTTGGATTACAAAATCATGCAAATTCAAAATCTTGCAATTACAAAAAATTGCTTTACAAAATCTTGCAATTTCATTGCATCAACATAATCTTGTTTTTCCTAAAAGTTTATAAATTCGCAATTATACATTTAGATACACATTAAAGTGATTTTTATTGAACCCATGGTGTTAGACGATATTTCGTTATTCATATCATTTACAGGTATCGCTCACATTGCTCGGTTTAAAGCGCGTTTTTTCACACTGCGCAGTTATTGTTGTAAGAAATAAGAGTAAAACCAACTTACACATTTCTTTTTATTTAAGTATTCATGGAATATCAAACCATATTTAATAAAAGCCAAACTAATCGCGTAGCACACGCCGATATTAAAAAATAAATAAAATTCTCGATCTGCTGTGGTGTTAGTAACATTCAAAACCATATAAAAAAAATTTTAAAAAAATTCGTTACGCAATGAAGAACGCACACTACAATAAGTCTTTAAAAATTTGAGCATAATTTACTCAAATTTTTCGAAAAGTAACACACACTACTTTAAATCTGTGAGCATAGTATTCTCTATTTTAATAAACAGACATATTGTCAATCTGTCATTCATATTTCATATCACATAGCAAAACCTTATAAAAAAATATTTAAAAATATTTTTACAAAAGTTGCTTTTTTAATTGGAATTTTAATATTTAATTCATACATAAATTTTGTTTTTTTTTTTTTAATCCAGATTTACATTATGTTTATTTATTTGCAACATTTATGTTTATGTAATTGTACATTATTTTCAATCAAGAAAATTTAATGTCGGAATGACATGTCACATGATATAATATGCTGTTTTGGCAAAACCATCTATAATTTAGATGGTTCTGTATTTTGGCTATGCTCAATACGACATGGTTTCTCTTTTATTCTATAACAATATGGGTGGTGTCTTATTGTTTTTACATTGTATTTGATTGTATTGAAATCTGTTCACAAATGTATATATACATATAAACATATATATATATATATATATATATATATATATATATATATATATATATATATATATATACATATATATATATATATATATATATATATATATATATATATATATATATATATATATATATATATATATATATATATATATAATCACTAATATCTAGGAAATCTGAAATTTGTACAGCTTACGTAGGGATGAATTCGGCTTTTATTACAGAGGGTTTTGAATATGTACATAATGTATGTACAATTATTTTACAATTAAACAAAAAGCCTTGTTTTTGGTTTAAAGAATTAGCCAATAGAAGCCAATTACGCTTTGCAAGGGATTACTGTATATATCATAAAGAAAGCAAAAAAAAAAGAGAATTATGCGATAATACAAAAAAATGTAGTTTTTTTCACAAAGTATTGACGATTGGAAATAGAAAATAGCGCCACTCACGGGCCATACCAAATAGCATATATACAAATCGGGTACCGGTCGAAAGTGGATATTTTACGACTGGATTTGACAAAACAGGATAATTCAAAACTGGATATTTTAAAACGAGATAAGGTACAAAACGAGATATGGTACAAAACTGGATATTTCAAAACAGGATATTTCGACATGTGATTTAAACTTAAAATGATTTTTTAGAAAAGTTCTGGAATATCGAATTTCATCAAAATCGGTTAAGACCTCGCCGAGTTCCTCCCTAATTGGCCATATTCCAGAACTTTCCTAAAAAATCATTTAAAGTTTAAATCACATGTCGAAATATCCTGTTTTGAAATATCCAGTTTTGTACCATATCTCGTTTTGTACCTTATCTCGTTTTGTCAAATCCTATTTTGAAATATCCAGTTTTAAAATGTCCAGTTCTGAGCGGTTCCCATAAAAATCTGACAGTTCGATGTCTCTATGTGTTTTCAGTACTAATTGTAATTTACAAGTGAAAGTTTTGTATACAATTTTTAAATGAAAATGAAACGGTAGAAATATATAACTAGTGCTGTTGAAAAGATAAATGTGTAAACTATGCATAAATAGCTTTTATTATGTGATTTTGTAACCACATCAGCAAGAAAATCTTTAACCAATGCTACCTATTTTTTCGTGTTACGTTTATTGTAGGATTAAAAATTTAAATAATTTAACGTTCATTATAATCAATTTATATGAAAAATTGATTATATTTCTTACGTTTAAATTTCATTTAAAAATTGTATACAAAACTTTCACTTCCAAATTACAATTAGTACTGAAACCACAAAGAGACATCGAGCTGTCAGATTTTTATATATGCTATTTGGTATGGCTATTTGCCACCAGAATCCATTCCAATCGTCAATAGATACGAAAACATAAACAAAAAATGTATTCAGGTAGTATAAGCTGTTATATATGTAAGTATATAACGGGAAAACGGTTGCTTTGATTATGTGAAATGTCAAACGCGGTTGTCAATTGCAATAATCATATCACAGTGTAGATTATCGTGCATATAAGAATTTTTATCTTGCATATAAGAATTTCCTGTGCATTTATAGAATCGCCCGGGCGATTCTATAAATGCACTGAGAATTGTAAAATGTAAGATTTTGTAAAGCAAGTTTATGTATTGCTAGATTAAGGGGCTAACCCTTATCCAACAATTAGAAGTTAAATTCGATTTGCAAGATTACAGTTTACGAGACATGTGGGTGTCCCTTGACCAAATGGCCTATCGTTAGAGAAATAATTGGCGTTATATTTTTGATAATGATTCACTGCTAAACATTTTACGTCTTGATTAAAAATGAATGGTTCAACCACTGACATGAGAGTTTCCTAATATTTTTAGAGTATTTATTGATATTGTTTCAGTGTGGACCTTTAATGCTTATAACTACACTACATACCTATTTTAATATACTTACGGTGCAAGAAGAGCAATTCTAACAGTTTCAACATTAATGTAACATCTTCTATGAATATCATTTTGAATCTTTGCAACGAAAAATACTACAATAAAAATAATTAAATTAAATTATTAGTTACGTTGAATTTAAAATTTAATTAAAGCTCGTAATTTTATAATGAATATTAATTATAATGAGTACGAGCGTCAGTCGTTATTCAATTCATTATTTAATGTATAATTGCAGGTATGAATGAGTAATTGCATAAAAAAGATATACTAAAATTCACGTTATAATGAACTTAGTGAATAGTCAACACTACAAGTTAACTTTTTTTTGTAATCTTTTATTAAACTTAAATACGAGTATTTTTACACAGAACTTTTTGATTATGTACCTGGTTAACAAAAAAAAAATTATCGATTTTTACCAACGTATCCACGACTTGAAATTAAAATATTGACTAACAAATATTTACAACTTTCAAATAGTTTTACTAAACATTATTTAAAACTAAATTGAATAGGGTCTAATTAAAAGTTGGCTTTTGATGCTATAATTGTTAATTATTAGATAAATCATTTGAACAGTCATTGTTTAATAATCAAACTGTCTGACTCAAGCTATATCACTCTAAAGAAAATGCCATTTATAGAAATAATGTAAAATCATTTATTGATTTCCAGTTGATCAAGATAGTGTGTGGGTATACAGGAGCCGATGATTAGCATACCTACTAAACTTTTGGCTAGTTCAATGTATGACAATTTCTCAAGACGTGTATATTCAAATTTGTTGCATATTCCTTCTTCTTAAATAAAGAATAATAAAATGTATATGCATATTTCAATGCAGTAATTATGATGATACCTAGAGCTTTAAATTAAAGTATCACTCATCAAAATCGGACCACTATTTTGTTTTTATCGCAAAATTGATGAATTTTTCGTAATTTTGTGGGTTAACCCCTTGCCTTATTTTTTGGCTCCAAAATTGTTTATGAAGATTTATGCATTTCTCATTGCAGGATTAATGATGATACCTAGAGCTTTAAATTAAAGTATCACTCATCAAAATCGGATCACTATTTCGTGTTTTATCGCAAAATTTATGAATTTTTCGTAATTTTGTGGGCTAACCCCTTGCCTTATTTTTTGGCTCCAAAATAATTTGTGAAAATGTATGCATATCTCAATGCAGTAATTATCATGATACCTGGAGCTTTAAATTAGAGTATCACTCATCAAAATCGGACCACTATTTCGTGTTTTATCGCAAAATTGATGAATATTTCGTAATTTTGTGGGCTAACCCCTTGCCTTATTTTTTGGCTCCAAAATTATTTATGAAAATGTATGCATATTTCAATGCAGTAATTGTGGTGATACCTGGAGCTTTAAATTAAAGTATCACTCATCAAAATCGGACCACTATTTCGTTTTTATCGCAAAATTGATGAATTTTTCGTAATTTTGTGGGTTAACCCCTTGCCTTATTTTTTGGCTCCAAAATTATTAATGAAAATGTATGCATATTTCAATGCAGTAATTGTGGTGATACCTGGAGCTTTAAATTAAAGTATCACTCATAAAAATCGGACCACTATTTCGTTTTTTATCGCAAAATTGATGAATTTTTCGTAATTTTGTGGGCTAACCCCTTGCCTTATTTTTTGGCTCCAAAATAATTTATGAAAACGTATGCATATTTCAATGCAGTAATTATGGTGATACCTGGAGCTTTAAATTAAAGTATCACTCATCAAAATCGGACCACTATTTCGTGTTTATCGCAAAATTGATGAATTTTTCGTAATTTTGTGGGCTAACCCCTTGCCTTATTTTTTGGCTCCAAAATTATTTATGAAAATGTATGCATATTTCAATGCAGTAATTATCATGATACCTAGAGCTTTAAATTAAAATATCACTCATCAAAATCGGACCACTATTTCGTGTTTTATTGCAAAATTGATGAATTTTTCGTAATTTTGTGGGCTAACCCCTTGCCTTATTTTTTGGCTCCAAAATTGTTTATGAAGATTTATGCATTTCTCATTGCAGGATTAATGATGATACCTAGAGCTTTAAATTAAAGTATCACTCATCAAAATCGGATCACTATTTCGTGTTTTATCGCAAAATTGATGAATTTTTCGTAATTTTGTGGGCTAACCCCTTGCCTTATTTTTTGGCTCCAAAATTATTTATGAAAACGTATGCATATTTCAATGCAGTAATTGTGATGATACCTGGAGCTTTAAATTAAAGTATCACTCATCAAAATCGGACCATTATTTCGTGTTTTATCGCAAAATTTATGAATTTTTCGTAATTTTGTGGGCTAACCCCTTGCCTTATTTTTTGGCTCCAAAATAATTTGTGAAAATGTATACATATCTCAATGCAGTAGTTATGAGGATACCTGAAGCTTTAAATTAGAGTATCACTCATCAAAATCGGACCACTATTTCGTGTTTTATCGCAAAATTGATGAATTTTTCGTAATTTTGTGGGTTAACCCCTTGCCTTATTTTTTGGCTCCAAAATTATTTATGAAAATGTATGCATATTTCAATGCAGTAATTGTGATGATACCTGGAGCTTTAAATTAAAGTATCACTCATCAAAATCGGACCACTATTTCGTTTTTATCGCAAAATTGATGAATTTTTCGTAATTTTGTGGGTTAACCCCTTGCCTTATTTTTTGGCTCCAAAATTATTAATGAAAATGTATGCATATTTCAATGCAGTAATTGTGGTGATACCTGGAGCTTTAAATTAAAGTATCACTCATAAAAATCGGACCACTATTTCGTTTTTTATCGCAAAATTGATGAATTTTTCGTAATTTTGTGGGCTAACCCCTTGCCTTATTTTTTGGCTCCAAAATAATTTATGAAAACGTATGCATATTTCAATGCAGTAATTATGGTGATACCTGGAGCTTTAAATTAAAGTATCACTCATCAAAATCGGACCACTATTTCGTTTTTATCGCAAAATTGATGAATTTTTCGTAATTTTGTGGGCTAACCCCTTGCCTTATTTTTTGGCTCCAAAATAATTTATGAAAACGTATGCATATTTCAATGCAGTAATTATGATGATACTTAGAGCTTTAAACTAAAGTATCACTCATCAAAATCGGATCACTATTTCGTGTTTTATCGCAAAATTGATGAATATTTCGTAATTTTGTGGGCTAACCCCTTGCCTTATTTTTTGGCTCCAAAATTATTTATGAAAATGTATGCATATTTCAATGCAGTAATTATCATGATACCTAGAGCTTTAAATTAAAATATCACTCATCAAAATCGGACCACTATTTCGTGTTTTATTGCAAAATTGATGAATTTTTCGTAATTTTGTGGGCTAACCCCTTGCCTTATTTTTTGGCTCCAAAATTGTTTATGAAGATTTATGCATTTCTCATTGCAGGATTAATGATGATACCTAGAGCTTTAAATTAAAGTATCACTCATCAAAATCGGATCACTATTTCGTGTTTTTTTGCAAAATTGATGATTTTATCGTAATTTTGTGGGCTAACCCCTTGCCTTATTTTTTGGCTCCAAAATAATTTATGAAAACGTATGCATATTTCAATGCAGTAATTGTGGTGATACCTGGAGCTTTAAATTAAAGTATCACTCATCAAAATCGGATCACTATTTCGTGTTTTATCGCAAAATTGATGAATTTTTCGTAATTTTGTGGGCTAACCCCTTGCCTTATTTTTTGGCTCCAAAATTATTTATGAAAACGTATGCATATTTCAATGCAGTAATTGTGATGATACCTGGAGCTTTAAATTAAAGTATCACTCATCAAAATCGGACCATTATTTCGTGTTTTATCGCAAAATTTATGAATTTTTCGTAATTTTGTGGGCTAACCCCTTGCCTTATTTTTTGGCTCCAAAATAATTTGTGAAAATGTATACATATCTCAATGCAGTAGTTATGAGGATACCTGAAGCTTTAAATTAGAGTATCACTCATCAAAATCGGACCACTATTTCGTGTTTTATCGCAAAATTGATGAATTTTTTCGTAATTTTGTGGGTTAACCCCTTGCCTTATTTTTTGGCTCCAAAATTATTTATGAAAATGTATGCATATTTCAATGCAGTAATTGTGATGATACCTGGAGCTTTAAATTAAAGTATCACTCATCAAAATCGGACCACTATTTCGTTTTTATCGCAAAATTGATGAATTTTTCGTAATTTTGTGGGCTAACCCCTTGCCTTATTTTTTGGCTCCAAAACTATTTATGAAAATGTATGCATATTTCAATGCAGTAATTGTGGTGATACCTGGAGCTTTAAATTAAAGTATCACTCATAAAAATCGGACCACTATTTCGTTTTTTATCGCAAAATTGATGAATTTTTCGTAATTTTGTGGGCTAACCCCTTGCCTTATTTTTTGGCTCCAAAATAATTTATGAAAACGTATGCATATTTCAATGCAGTAATTGTGGTGATACCTGGAGCTTTAAATTAAAGTATCACTCATCAAAATCGGACCACTATTTCGTTTTTATCGCAAAATTGATGAATTTTTCGTAATTTTGTGGGCTAACCCCTTGCCTTATTTTTTGGCTCCAAAATTATTAATGAAAATGTATGCATATTTCAATGCAGTAATTGTGGTGATACCTGGAGCTTTAAATTAAAGTATCACTCATCAAAATCGGACCACTATTTCGTTTTTATCGCAAAATTGATGAATTTTTCGTAATTTTGTGGGTTAACCCCTTGCCTTATTTTTTGGCTCCAAAATTATTTATGAAAATGTATGCATTATTCAATGCAGTAATTGTGGTGATACCTGGAGCTTTAAATTAAAGTATCACTCATCAAAATCGGACCACTATTTCGTTTTTATCGCAAAATTGATGAATTTTTCGTAATTTTGTGGGTTAACCCCTTGCCTTATTTTTTGGCTCCAAAATTATTTATGAAAATGTATGCATATTTCAATGCAGTAATTGTGATGATACCTGGAGCTTTAAATTAAAGTATCACTCATCAAAATCGGACCATTTTTTCGTTTTTATCGCAAAATTGATGAATTTTTCGTAATTTTGTGGGTTAACCCCTTGCCTTATTTTTTGGCTCCAAAATTATTAATGAAAATGTATGCATATTTCAATGCAGTAATTGTGGTGATACCTGGAGCTTTAAATTAAAGTATCACTCATCAAAATCGGACCACTATTTCGTGTTTTATCGCAAAATTTATGATTTTTTCGTAATTTTGTGGGTTAACCCCTTGCCTTATTTTTTGGCTCCAAAATTATTTATGAAAATGTATGCATATTTCAATGCAGTAATTGTGGTGATACCTGGAGCTTTAAATTAAAGTATCACTCATCAAAATCGGACCACTATTTCGTTTTTATCGCAAAATTGATGAATTTTTCGTAATTTTGTGGGTTAACCCTTGCCTTATTTTTGGCTCCAAAATTATTTATGAAAATGTATGCATATTTCAATGCAGTAATTGTGATGATACCTGGAGCTTTAAATTAAAGTATCACTCATCAAAATCGGACCACTATTTCGTTTTTATCGCAAATTGATGAATTTTTCGTAATTTTGTGGGTTAACCCCTTGCCTTATTTTTTGGCTCCAAAATTATTAATGAAAATGTATGCATATTTCAATGCAGTAATTGTGGTGATACCTGGAGCTTTAAATTAAAGTATCACTCATCAAAATCGGACCACTATTTCGTTTTTTATCGCAAAATTGATGAATTATTCGTAATTTTGTGGGCTAACCCCTTGCCTTATTTTTTGGCTCCAAAATTATTTATGAAAATGTATGCATATTTCAATGCAGTAATTGTGATGATACCTGGAGCTTTAAATTAAAGTATCACTCATCAAAATCGGACCACTATTTCGTTTTTATCGCAAAATTGATGAATTTTTCGTGATTTTGTGGGCTAACCCCTTGCCTTATTTTTTGGCTCCAAAATTATTAATGAAAATGTATGCATATTTCAATGCAGTAATTGTGGTGATACCTGGAGCTTTAAATTAAAGTATCACTCATCAAAATCGGACCACTATTTCGTGTTTTATCGCAAAATTGATGAATTTTTCGTAATTTTGTGGGTTAACCCCTTGCCTTATTTTTTGGCTCCAAAATTATTTATGAAAATGTATGCATATTTCAATGCAGTAATTGTGATGATACCTGGAGCTTTAAATTAAAGTATCACTCATCAAAATCGGACCACTATTTCGTTTTTATCGCAAAATTGATGAATTATTCGTGATTTTGTGGGCTAACCCCTTGCCTTATTTTTTGGCTCCAAAATTATTAATGAAAATGTATGCATATTTCAATGCAGTAATTGTGGTGATACCTGGAGCTTTAAATTAAAGTATCACTCATAAAAATCGGACCACTATTTCGTTTTTTATCGCAAAATTGATGAATTTTTCGTAATTTTGTGGGCTAACCCCTTGCCTTATTTTTTGGCTCCAAAATAATTTATGAAAACGTATGCATATTCAATGCAGTAATTATGGTGATACCTGGAGCTTTAAATTAAAGTATCACTCATCAAAATCGGATCACTATTTCGTGTTTTATCGCAAAATTTATGAATT